>OY754304.1:0-1263346 GCA_963573255.1 Chironomus tentans | reverse complement strand
AAAAACTTACAGCCACTCCAATGTCAAAAGAAGAGCTGGAACGTCTAAAAAAGAGAAAACGTAATGATGAAAATGATAATATGAGTGATGAAAATGAAAAAAATGGCCCTATTTCAATTAAAGACATTTATGATTTGATAATGGCAAAAAGTGCAGAAGATAGTAATGAACGGAAATTGATTAGAGATGAGATAAAAAATGAAATAAAATCGATTAATGAGAAAATTGTAGCAATTGAACATAATGTCAATGAAATTGATAAAAAAGTAGATGCTGTGACACTATTAGCAGAACAAAACAAGAAAATCATTAACAGCTTATGCCAAGAAAGGATTGATAAGTGTATGGAAATTGATGGAATTCAAAAAGAAGTAATTGATGAATGTCAAGACCTCAAAAAGCTAGCGTTGGAAACGATTGAATCATTTAAGATTAAAGTTGCTGAAATCGATATTGAACGAGTCACAAAAAAATATTTCCAACTCAATGAAAAAAATGGAAGTAAGAGAGACAAGACAATCCTCACAGTTCACTTTAAAGATTTTGAGACTAAGTTGAAGGTGATGAGAGATAAAAGAAAGAATAGAGATGATCGAAAAATCTTTTTTAGTGCTTCGCTTACTTCTTTTAATCGTTACATCATGAGCAGTGCAAAAAAGATTGCAATTAAGAAAAGGCTAAAAGTCTTTCTTAAAGCTGGAAAGGTTCACGTGGAAAAAATAAACAAACAACTGATGGCAATAGAAAGCGATGATGACCTAAAGAAATTGGAAATTTATGTTGAACAGCTACACATGCCTGATCCTCAACAATCTTCATCTACTACAAATAAAAATTAGCAATCAGCTCCACCTTCTACGTCAAGCACTGTATGTCCAAATATAAACACTTTTCACAAATCAATAAAATGTTTTAAGAAACAAATCGACATCGATAAAGGAAATGCAGCATTAGGAATGAAAACTTCATTGCATCATGTCTCAACAGTCAATACATCAAAAAATTCGTTAATACCTAAAAGAAAAATAAAATAATGAATCTGAAATCTCAAACTATACTAATTGGAACGATTTACCTTAATCCTAAGTCATCCGGCCAGTCAGAACATCCGAGGCAGTAACTATGATCCAGCTTATCATCATTTAATTAATTTATTACACAATTTTTCACTAATTAAACATAAAATATATTTTCAACACAAAACGTAAACAAAGATAGATTCTCACCTAACTAGAACTTAATTTGAATTTAAAAAATCCGTTAAATGTTATTTATCAGTTTGATTGATTAAAACTTAAACAGTTGATATAATTAATAATAGTTACAACAATCAAATCAGTTGCACAACAGACAAACTAGTTGCAAATATTGATTCGAAGGAAAATGTTAAGATTTATAACAAATTTAATTCACTGCAATTTAACTGAATTTTCTATTGATGAACATATTCAAAATTCATTCACCACGCACATTCAAATTCAAAAAGACGTTATAATCTAATGTAATCTCTTTGTGAGCTCTTTAAAGTTTTTTTTTAAAACGCTGTAACTCGCAATAATATTCTCTTTATGCTAATCATTGCTTGTACAAATAACTTATGTTCTTTTTATGTTAATATTGAGAATAAATATAATAATAATAATAATAATAATAATAATAATAATAATAATAATAATAAAGTGAAAATAAGAGCTCAGAGAGAGCTCTAGAAATCGGCCCCTGAGATCCTTTAGGGTTCGCTTGGAAATTTAAAAAAAAAATCTATCCCCTTTCATGTAAAATGTAATATCCTGTCATAAAAAAATGATTTATAAACCTTTTAAAATAATTCTCAATACACAAGGAAACACCATTCAACCCTGTACGTCTCTACTCGAGCGAATTTCACTGAAACAATTCAATGACTCTGCTATGCAAATTTCTCATACATGTTCTGACGTAATTAACTTCCTTGATGCCCGTATATATTCTACAATCCTAATTAATTTTCTCTTATTCTGAATAATTAAATTAAGTAAACACAACCTGTGGTTTTTCCCTTACATCTCTCACTATAAACTTTAATGCTACACTCCAGTAAAGATTAATTCAATGTAAAATTATGATGATTAAAAAGTGCATTTTTAAAGTTTCTCTCGTCATTAAAAACTTTTAACAATTCATTAGAAAAAGATACTTTCTGAAGGCCGTCTCATGTCATTAAAAGATGATATTTCATTATTCACTAGTTCCTTTTCAGTGACTTGCGGTTCATTGATGCAGCTTTACGCATATTATGACTGAATAACTTAATCTCTAATTTATTATTTATGCATTTTTATTATCACTTTATTTACATTATTTTTTTTACAGTCGAAAGCCATTCAAACTTAACAATTTACTCGTTGTTTACAACTTGGCCATGGCTGCACTCAATTTCTACATATTCTGGCAGCTTTTAACAGCGTCACTTAGACTAAATTACAGTATATTCTGTGAACCATGTCGGCAAGTGTGGACGCCGGATGAGATGCAGGTAATTGAGAATTTATAATTAATATCGATAATTGAGCTGCAATGTGGGATGAACAGCTAATGAAGTATTTAAGGAAGGAAGGTTCAATGCCAGCATCATCTCATGAAAAGCTATGCGAATGAATTTTGTGTGCAAATTTGTATTCCTATTGAATATTGATGATGCTGCGTGTAAATGGAAGTCTTATCAATTTGCATGCTATTATTGACTTCTTGATCTTAGCTTAGGATATTCATTTTTGCGTCAAGGATATGAACTTAATAAAGAGATTTTAATTAAAAGCTTGTGAATAATTTATTGATAGAATTAATAAGTATGAATGTGATTGGATGGAAGTTTTGAATAGATGATGGAATTGAATTAGACATCAGATGTAGACTCAAAATAATTGATTCTCGTAGCTCCATCAATTTTTCAATGACATAAATCTAATATTGAAATGTTTCCATTTGTTTAGATCGTCGATGCAGTATGGTGGTACTATTTCTCAAAATTATTGGAATTCAGCGACACGCTATTCTTCATCCTTCGTAAAAAAGACAATCAATTGTCATTTTTGCACATTTATCATCACTCAACCATGTTTGCCTTTTGGTGGATTGGCATCAAATGGGTTCCAAGTGGATCGAGTGAGTATTTGTTTCATATTGGAAGAGGGAATGCAGGTTGATTTATGAGGCATTATGAATACTATTTGATCTGAATATTAATTTTTTGAGCTTTTTCATCAAAATTCTATTTCAAATTGACCAGCTATTGACAACAAGCCTCAAATCCTGTATTATTTGTATTAAATCAATCCGATTAACTCAAATGCTAACAAAATTTGAATTTTTCCGAAAATTTTCACACATAAATTTGCATTTATGCGCATTTAAAATGAAAAACAATTTACTTTCAATGAATGTGCACTTTTAAATCGACCACAAGCTGAACAAAATGATAATCCATTCCATAAATTTTACATAAATCTAAAAAACATTTTTCCATCACTTTTTACAGCCGCCTTTCCCGCCATTGTTAATTCATTCATTCACGTGTTGATGTACACATACTATGGCTTGGCTGCTATCGGACCACAAATGAATAAATATTTATGGTGGAAAAAGTATTTGACAATTATTCAATTGGTAAGTCGAGGAACTTTTCTTTTGTGGATTTATCGATTTCAGCATTTCATGTCTTTTATTTATTCAGGTACAATTTGCTGGTGCTCTCATTCTCGGATTCAATGGACTTCGTATTGATTGCGAGTTTCCATTATGGATGCAATACACTCTCTGCGGATATATGGTATCGTTCTTGGTAAGTACTTTTCTCACCTCCTTAAATCAATTTTTTATGGTTTCTGTTTAGATTTTGAATTTTTTTTAATATTGGAATTTTATTTGTGGGAACTGAAAGTTTTATGTTATTGAAAACGTGATTATTTTTATTTATGGGGGCGTTCAAAAATGATGTCTATCAGAAAATTGAATTTTTAAGGTTGTGTCACAATCTTATTGAATAAAAATTTTCTATCAAGTGTCTTGAAGCCTCAGATCCTTAATGTTGGACATCATAATAGTATAATTCCATCTGGCAATTAAAAATCATTGCAAAAATATTTTTAGATGCACTATATTTAATTCTATTTCAATCACATCCACAGAATCAATCTGATTTGTCCTATTTTTTTTCAACATATCACTTCCAATAATTTTTATTTCTGCTTCAAATTCGTCCATTTCTAAAAATAAGTGAAAATTCGGATGCTATGTTTGGCATGACTTGCAATTCATCTGTGGGATATTGAATGATTTTGCGGATACCTCTATTTAGCTTGTAGCTGTTGAGTTGAAAATAGAATCTGTCGATTTTTTATTAACCTGATATGCTCTGATTTTAGAATTAGCTCAATGAAATTGAATTGAAATTTGTAGGAATTTTAAATTTAGATTGGCAATGTTGACCTAGATTTGTATAGTAAATCGGAGAAGTTAATGAACTTCATTCAATTTTCATTCATTCAGAACTTGAATGACATACTGCGTAGAAAATACGAAAAATAGTGACGTAAATCAAACCTTAGATCAGATTTCGTGATACCTGGCCTCACGCCGGCCTGAGGACGCTATTTTTTGTCACTTTTAAGGCTTTGAGTCATTCTGGAGGAGTTAGTTGATTATTTTTTCTGAGAAAATATTTGTAAAAATTTATGGGCCTTCTAGAAGTCGAACTAACTTTATTTTAAATACAATTCAAGTCTTTACCAAGAGTGTGGAACTGATCGAATGACTTTTGATCATTTTTCATAATTTTTGATTATCTTCGAACCCTTGATTCTTTACCAACAGAATGAGCAATTTAAAAGTCATTATTTGAATAAAAAACAATTCGTCCTCAATACATCTTGACATGCTTTTTCTTCTACGACCTTATTTTTCCCTCAATGATATGATTGTTCATTCATTTCTTAACATATTTTCCTTATTAACTTATGATTCCTTTAAAAACATGTCTCCAACGAAACGAGACTTTATGTTTTTTTATTAGCTGAAAAAAATCAATAAATTTATCAATGAGAAAATAGAAAAAGCATATTGACATAAATTTAATGTTGCTTATTATTATTTTCATGCTCTACATGCTGCCTCATTCTCATCAGTTCCTATTCATTTATTTACAATCAACATTCAGTTATTTACACAGAAATTTAATTCCTTGTCTTTGTGTCTCATCAATTTTTAGGTGCTCTTCGGACGTTTCTACGTAAACGCCTACATCGACGATCACAAAAAGCGACAGAAGGAGAAGCAGAAGGAGAAACTTTTAGCAAACAACAATGAGGAAGCGATAAAAGATAAAAATGTCATTGTTAATGGAAAGAAGTACGAGTAAGCTTTCTGAACTTTCCTTATTTTCTTCGTTCTGCTGCTGTTGGCAAGAACCTGCTCTGCTGTTTGTTAAGAAATGAGGAGTTAACAAGGAACAAAAAAAATTATTTAGTTTTCAACAGTTGTAATAGTTAAAAAAAGTTTATAGACTAAGAGAAAAATATTGCTTGGCAAAGTTTTTAGTTTTTATAAGAAATAAAAAAATACAGTTTTCTTCCTCATTCTACACTATATGATAAGTAATTACATTTCAACAAGCCTTGGATTCCTGACTCGATGAACAATAAGATGAATTTTAATTTAATTGAATTATATTTGCTGAGAAGATTAATAAAATTATTATTATTATTTTTTATATAAAACTTTTTGAAGCGCTTTGAATTGGAAATTAAGATTATGGATTTGAAAATGTTCAACAATTATTTGGCACCGATGAGTCTAACTAGTTGCATTATTGGAAAGTTATTATTGTTATTGAGCTCCTTAATGTCTGCCAATTTTTTTTAATGTGAGGTGAACAGATTTTTTAATACCTGGTTGGAGAAATGTAGCAAAATTTTTTAGGTGGTTTGAAAATTCACCACATTTTTCACATTTGCATGATCATGGCTGACTACAAAATATCTGAAACCAGGGGTCAAGGTATACCTTAGCTATAGTCAAGTTGTTGACTTTAGGATGGCGTACCCAGAGGTGGGTTCATATTTTGAAACTCAGTATTAATGGAACCCATTTGAAAAACTAATGATTCCTTTACATCTAATTAACTATGAATCAAAGAAAACTTTGAAAAAGTTGGTTCAATCTTTTTTAAAAAAGAAAATTAAAATTTCGGACCCCCCTCTGGGTACGCCCATGCTAATCAGAGATATTGCAATATTTTAGGTACTTACTACTTTATAGTAATCTAAAATCCTTATTCCCACTCTTCACTCCATACCCAAACAAGATCACATTCATTATTCCATTTAATAATTTTAAATAAACTCCAACCAACTCGAATTGCAACTAAAACAGAATAACTATTCCATTATAATGAACAGCAAAAACTTTTTCTATGCATTGCAATTCGTAAATTGAAAATTTATGCTTTGCAATAAAACTTTTTTTCGCAAGTAAAGATAAAGAAAATTTTTTATGCTGCTTCAATTTAAAGAAAAACTTTCACATATTATTGAAATGTGAATGAATCAGAAATGTTCTATTGCTGATACTGTAAAATATTATAACATTTACACTTTGCCATCTTCCCTTTGAGAGCCGAATGAAACTTTCTTACTGCATTGTTATGTCATACGATCAATATATTTTTTCATTGTCGAGGAAGCTCTTTTCTACTTCATGAGTTCATAAATAAAATATTTCATATAAATATGAATTGTATCTTGACTTCTTCGTTGAGATTTTACATGAGAGAATGACATACAGAGGATGATATCTTATGGATTCAAATGGGATGATCTAGGGGTGGGCACTTTCAGGTAAATTTATTTATTTTTTACTTTTTAGGATTTTAAAGAGTTTGTAGCATAAATTTGATGTAGTAGATTAACATGATAGGGTTAGGGCCTACCCTAGGGGTATAGTTAATAGTTGTATACCAAAAATGGACTCTGTCTAAACTTACAAAAAATGTCAAAAAGTTAATAAAATCCAAAATTTCAGCTAAAATCTCACCCAAAAACTCCCAATCCCTGCCATTACAAAAATCACTAGATCGAATCACTAAAAAACTAAAAATCACAGACAAGAAAAAATATTCCATGTCATGACATGTAAGCAATTCTCTTTTGTATTATGATATTTTGTTATAACAAAGGAATAGCAAAAAGTTATTGATATCATAAGCTTTTGTATTTTATATTTAAATGAATGAGAAAGTTTTTCTTGATAAAAAGAGTATTTTGTAAATTCATTCAACTTGGAAAGTTCTTGTCTTCAGGGTTTACTTCCTACTCATCGGATCATTGTATCTATTTTTTGGGTAAAAAATGATTTCAATGAGTTGAAAAATTTAATTTAGGAATTTAAAAGTTTTTCGTTATTTTACAAGGTTTTTAGGGGTCGTTTTTAAATTACGTCACACAAAAAACGACTTTTTCGATACCCTTGTCACAAATTTTTCATAGAAAAAAGAAATTCTTGTCTTTGGACTGTCACAAATTCTTCAACACACTCTAAAGCGTGACGTAATTTGCGAACGACCCATTAGCACTTTTCAATTCCTCCCCATTATTCAGTCTCTTGCACAATTTATGCAAATTTTGCAAATTTCTTAACCCCAAGAGAATCCAGGTTCCTTTATCATTACAATTTATGAACATTTCTCCAGAAATATGAAGAATTTATGTGTTCTGTAAATAAATAAATGACTTACTTTATTTTAAATATTAGTTGACACTATGAAAGTCACGGCAGATGTTGTCACAAGCTGCCAAAATATTAAAATTTTTATTATTATTTGTATTACCACATAGTAGAATTAACATAATTTTTGTGTATTTTAATTAAAGTTAAATTTATTTTTTTGATGCTCAAATAAATTTTCTGACACATTACACATTTTCATCTTTTTTTGACTCACACATTATTTTGGGACTGTCTAAATAAATAATTTAAGGGATGAATAATTTTCAGTGACCTGAACTTTTTGATGTGAAATATGTTTTAACAACCGAAATGTTTGAAATTAAGTTAATAACATTGAAATAATTTTGATGTTCAGTTGAACCTACATGTTTGTAATTTTTTGATGATTTAAAATAACATGGGTATGTGTTGTAATGGATGTAACGTAATTATGAAGGTTGCATAGCTTACAGGAGGAATTGTTTATAGATATGAGCAGCGGCGTTGCCAGAAATTTTTTTGAAGGAGGATATTCCATTCTTTTAGTGTGTGAAATAATTATTTTTTAAAAAAAAACTAGGGGCCGTTCATAAATGACGTTACACAAAATTTTCATCCAAAATTTTTTTTGCACGGAAGTGTCAAACAGCTTCAGGGGACCTGACATAAACATTGGATGTCGTTTATGAACAAGTTTTCCCCTAAATACTGGACGTCATTTATGAACCCTAAAAATTGAAGAATTTTCCATTCCAGTGGAGACAGATTCTCCAATCTGATATAGAATCTCAAAAATTCAAGATCATTCAAAACAAAAGAAGCAAATTCGTCGCCTACATGACAGTTTTGCAATCAACATTCAAGCCTTATCACACACAGTAAAATATCTTTTGTAGACGAAAGAAATTTCCAAAGAAATAAACTCAAGCACATCTTATCAACTTTTTTCGACTTCTTTTTAGAACGGTCTATAAATTTTATGTGAATTTCCTTTCATCTTCAGAAATTTGACTTTCAAATTATTTTTATTTCCATTTCTTTCTTTTAAAAAATATATTTTTCAAATACCAAATAAATTTAAAGCCTCCACAGAAAGTGAAAACTCTGCTTTTGGTTACTCAGCAAAAACAATGAAAATCCATGCACCCTTCAAAAAAAATGTTACCTTTCATTCCTCACCGCATTCCTTTCCAATGAATGAATATTTTTTAATACTTTCTGTTGCGAGTGCAAAAAAGAATGTTGTACATGACAAAAAATTTCTAGTCAGGCAATAAAATGTGTACGGAGAGCAATAAAAATAGCAGGACAGGTGTGTCAAATCTCCATAGCAAATAATTTGTGTTTCTAAAAAACCACGATTGGGGAGATTTAGAAGTTTTTATTAGAAATATGAAAACTGCATTCGAAGCATTTTTAATAGTTTTTTTGGGTAGCGATTTTATTTGAGAGGAATATGACAGTTTAGTAGGGGGTCCAAATTATTTTCTATTCAAATTTCAATCTCAAGGAGGTTAGGACCGTCTTGGTTTCTTGTCTTGCTATCCCCATGTCCAAAAATTGAAAATATTTTTTTTTTTCAAATGATTTGGAAAATTTATGTAGAACCCCAAAATTTTGGACATCATAGGTTAAGTGACACCTTCAGAGGTGAATTCACATGATGTTTACATTCCTAGACTACTAATTTAGCAGAAAACGGCGGGAAGCAAGAGAAAACGATTTGCAAGTTATTTTTCAGTTTCAGTTCAAATTTGCACCCACCAAATATCCATTTAGAGTCATAAAGATCCAAAACTATACCAAGCAGATAGAACACCACAAAACTATGCGTCAAAAAGCCCCTAAATCACTCAAATTATATGACTTTCTTTTATTTCTCGTTATATTTTATTTCTGCTTATCAAACGTAATTTATCAGTCATGCATGCATTTTTTTACCGAAAAACAGAGAAAAGGAGTTTGAAGTAGAAACTACGGCACGTATATTTTAATGTTATTTAAATTGCACATACGTTGAATTGTTAGTGCCAACTTTACATATAATACAGGAGTGATATAACACATATAAAGGCGTAGGTAGTAACTCATACAAAAAATATAGAATTTGAAATAAAAGAAAAAAATGAAAAAATAATTTCATACTTTACTCCCTCGATAAATAAATATGTTATTTTTTACCTTAGATATATTTCGCTTTGAATGAACAAGGGATGAATATTAAGTAAGACTAGAGGTAATGAAATGATGATAAAATGAATTATAATTTTCATATTTTATTGTTGAAATTGTGAAATAATTTTTTTAGAGGTATAAAAACTTTTTTGAGGGATTTATTGGTTGACTTTACTTATTTTCGTGGTTGATTGTCAGATTTAATGATGAACTTCTGAGAATTTGATGAAAATTTCCAGCTTAAGGTAGACAAAACAGAAATTCAGGTCCAACTGTAAAAATGAGTTAACTAGCTGTATGTAGGTTGTCTCAGGGGCTTAGTCGCCATATAGATCTAACTATATCTAACATTCTATCTAACTTTCATGAAAATACGGAAACTGAAACAACATTTTAAAATTAAAACGTGATCAAACTAGTCGTAGACAATATTTTTATTTTTGAAACCAGTTTCTCAGTATTAACGTAGAGGTGAAACTAATCCCTGAACTAGCTATTAGTCTAGCTATCAAGTATAATCTATATACTGACATAATTTCCTACCTAATTCAAATCTAAAGTATTATCATGTAAAAAATTCTCATTAAACCCCAAATTTTTCCACCTAAAATTTCCAATAAAAATTCACTTAACTTTAAGTACAGCAACCATCAAAAGACGATGCGATGTCAGAATTTGAAGCGATTAAAATGCAAAGCATCAAAAGAATATTCATGTACAATGGCACAATAAAACGACAAGCATAAGCGAGATACATCACATGAGAGTAATTGTGCAGTAACTAGAGCAACATATTGCCTTTAACTACACGTCAAGAAGCTTTTATCCCGCTTGATATTTTCATCAGTATTTAAAGCACTTTCAATTTATTCATTCTCGACGTTTTCATCCATCCTCCCCGTTCATGCTAGATTGAAATAATTTTTCTTACAACATTATACAATGAACTTTAAAATATTTTACTTCATTCATCGTGGCATTGAGGGTGGAATTAATTTTCGATTGCTTTATGATTTTCAACAAAAGATATGCAGTTGAATGAAATGCAAACAAGTGCATGGAGAAGGCAAACAAGTAAAACAAGACGGAAAAAAATTGAAAGATTTTATGAATAATTTTTTTCTTTCTCGGTTCAATGAAAGCTTGTTGAAGTTATTAGATTGACTGCATGCACTTGGTATAGGATTTTCATGTTGAGACTTCCCGGGATATCTTGAGATTATGTTAAGGCTCTTGGAATGAACGGTTTGTCAGTTTTGTGACCTCTATAGAGCTGGTTGATGCCACTCGGGACTCTTACTTAGACTGCTTAGATTTGAACCATTTTATTGACGTCATTCCTGTTTGTGGCCTTCAGTGAGAGTTTATGAGCATCTTTAGCTTCATTTTCAATACATATGACTTGAAAAACGACAAGTTACTCTGTCGAGTCTCGAACAAGGTACTGCTGCATCGATATTGCAATATTCAAGTACAAAAATACTAAACCATTGCACCACAAAGCTACTTTAGCCCACTGAAACCTATTTCTGAAAAGTTATGTCCCTAAAGGTATGAAGCTTCCTATTTCAAAAGAATAACACCCCCAAAAATGACACAACCTGTTTTAAAAAATAGTTTTATAGAATTTTTAACAAAATAATTCCTTTTACTACCTTTCATTTTAAAATTTATTATAATTCAGACATTTTTATTCTCAGACTGCTCGAAGGTACAAAACCTTTCTTTTGAATTTATTCACATAGCCTTCTACATATTTTCACAGTCGGCATAGCATACGATAAAGAATTTTTCTTTTCGGTGAAACTTTTTAAGCGAAATAAGATGTTAAGTGAGTATTAAGTTACATCCGTTTGTCTTTATCAGACTATCAAGTTTGTGGATGCTATTTGGAATCTTGAACAAGAGGCTTGTGTCAGAGGTCAAGACGGGCATTTTCAACATGGGGTCGATCATAAATTATGCTAAAAAATCTCATTTCTTGTGTGACCTCATTTGTGATCAGCCTCATGTAAAACGCTAAAACTACGATTCTCAAGCACTAAAGGTGGATTATATTACGTCAGTTCTACCTCAATTCTATGAACAAAACACAAAACAATAAGGGAGTGTTAAACATGCAACAAAAACTAGTACAAAAGACTTAATATCACACTTGCTACTTACTTCAATCACTCATTACTTTCAAACTTATTCCACCCATATTTCCTTTAATACCTCACATAGGAAAGCAAAAAGCCTGACAAGGAAGGGAAATTTAACTTTAAAAGCGCTTGAAGGAATTGATTACGTTTCATGAAAAACATTTAATATTTAATTCATTCAAATATTCATACATTCACAAAGACATGCAAACATACACAGATGGATGTACATGAAAGGGAGACGAGCCAGCATAAAATGTTATTTTTTTCGTATTCTCTTTCATCCTCCAAACATATTTTAATTCAGAAATCATACGCTACGGTATGGATACATGTATGATGCTTCATGCTTCATACATTATAATTCTGCACGCCTATTCCATTTTG
The DNA here is from genome assembly GCA_963573255.1 of Chironomus tentans. Lineage (NCBI taxonomy): Eukaryota > Metazoa > Arthropoda > Insecta > Diptera > Chironomidae > Chironomus > Chironomus tentans. The sequence goes on along the minus strand of OY754304.1, from coordinate 1,250,900 downwards.
TAGCAACAAATAAAAGACTAACAACCGTCGACAGTAGAAAGACCCACATTAGTGAGAGATTAAGTTGAATGATAAGTGAGTTGAAAAGCTACTCGAAAAAATATATGCCTTCTTAATCATGTAAACGAGATGGGATGGAAAACTGTAAGCTCAGTCGATTCTTTTGAAATTTTCATCCTTACTCAAGCTCTCTTCTATTTCGCATTATTTTAAGTTATTGCCAGCATAAAAAAATTTCTCAAATTCGTGCTTTTTTTAAAGTATCCCAAAAGGCAAGAAAAAATGTAAAAATAATAAATTTGCATTAAGAAGCGGGCGAGAAGGCACTGACGATGAAAAATCGATTGAAAGTTTCTTCATCATCTTTTCTTATGGAAAGAAATATCAATAAAAGTCATGAGAAAAATCAGAAATAAAAAGAGAATTTTTATTTATTGTCTAAGTTCTCTTTTTTTGTGCTTGTGCTGACGCAGTTGAGGATGATTTTTCATGTATTTTCTGCATGTCAGATGTGCTACGGAAAATTGATGATGAAAATCTTTATCTTACGTTTTTTATGCTGAAAGAAGAAAATGATGAGAATTTTGGAATTCTGCTCTTGATTTTTATGAGTGAATGTGCTGCTACTGACATTTGTTAAAGACTGGATGTTAATTTTTTGAAATTTATGAATTTTTGTTCATTTTTGAGAGGAAAAATGAATGATTTGGTTAAAAAAAATTAGTAAATCCTATTTTGGGTTTCTTCCTGCTAAGAAGGTATCATAGGTAGAGGTGTAGCTGGAAATCTGACCTCACTTCCTGAAAACGCCTCTATTTAAGTGTCATTTCACTATAAAAAGCTGATATTAGGAAAATAATCAGAGTTGACAGATTCCAATGTGTAGGATATAAGGTCGAAATTTCATTTAAAAAGCCATTAAAATTAGATATAATCCAACAGTAAGCAGCATCTAGTGGAAGTTGCACAAATAATCTGTACGGCCATAGAAGAAAGATTTATAAGACCCTATGGACTCCAATACTCGGTTAAATTTGACGGAATTTGAATCTATTTCTGGATAATTACACAGACACTTAGCTCCCTTAGTTACTCAATACAATCTCAATCCCCAAGCATTACCTTGTATCATTTTCAGCAACTTTCTTATCAGAATTATAGCTCTTAAAGATTTGCTCCATTTATCATTCAAAGCTTATCTTTCGAGTACAAAACTGCAATTGCCTTCAAGTTATCATATAAGCATTGAATTTAGGGTTTATGAGCTACAATGTTATCAATTCACTCTTTTATCAATCTACACCTGCAAAGTAAGAAATTAATGGTACAATTGATAAGGTTCAAATTGCGTCAATGAAAATACGTTGTTGCTATCTATGAATTATAATTGGAAACAAAGTTTTAAGTTCGTTTTGGTGTAAAATACTGGCTAGAACTGAATTAATATTTTTGCTATATTTAGGAACCATTACGGAATTTTTAGAAAAAATGTTTTTGCACTTACTGTTGAATAAGTCGCACAAACTTGACAAATTAGACACGCAATTATAAATTCTTATCAAAAAGCACCAAAGCAGATATCAGAAACAACCAATAAATCATAAGGAGAACATTTTAACTGTAAGCTTTAACCCAACAAATAAACAGGGCTTATATGCTCAACAATATAAGCTTCTTCTTCCATTCAGCGGATGTATCTTCTTCCTACACCAATTTCCTTAATAGAATTGTTTACAAACGAGCTATGAGGTAAACGTACTGCCCATTTCCACACCAAACAATAAACAAAAAGTGTAACAACAATCACATAAAGAAGAATAAACAGAGATGACGGTTAATACACAGTTAAATTGAAATGTCAACGGACATAAAAATAGCAAGAATGAATGGAATGACAACAGCATTAAAAGGAGGCCAAAAGCGGACATTCAATCCCGAATAGACAAAGAGCATGCTCTGAGCACACTCAAATTTTAGCTGAGTATACTCGCGTGAGCATGCTCATTCATACAAAATTTGATGACATTACTTTACGCTGTTGAGCACGCTATTTGAGTATACTCTGAGCATGCTCAACAACGTGCTCACTTAGCATGCTCAAATAACACAAAATTAAAAAAAATTAATTAAGTTAACAAATTTTTTTTTCGAGTTGACCGGAATTTTTTTGAGTATTTTTTAAAGTTGTGTGTTAGTAGAATTAATTATTTTATTTAATGAAAATTTGATACTTAAAAATTTTTCCGGTCACCCATCTTTGTTTGAATTCGTCCTTGCGTTGCTTAACTTTCGAGGTCTCGAATTTTTCCTTGAAGTCACCATCTGTAAATTTATAATAATATAAATATGGCAAAAGACATATTTAAATTATTATATTTTTAAACATGCTAATTTCAAGGAATAACGGTTTTCCAACGTTTAAGGTATTCTAAGGCACAACTGACAATTCATTAGTTAATTTAATTAACTTTTTTCCTTAAAAATATCTGAGCATGCTCAGTATGGTGTGCTCAGAATGTGCTCAAGAGCATGCTCAGGAATGTGCTCAGCTGAGCATGTTCGAATTTAATGTGTTAAATTTCTGAGTATACTCAGAATGTGCTCAAGAGCATGCTCAGAAATGTGCTCAGGTGAGCACATTAAATTTTTTGAATTGAGCACGCTCATGAGCATACTCAGTTTAACATGCTCATCAAAATATTTTTTATTTTTTGTGAGCATATTCAGAGCATGCTCAATTAAGTACACTCAGCTGAGCACGTAAAACAATGTTTTTGAGTATGCTCAGTAACGTGCTCAAAAAACTGAGCATGCTCAATGTTTATTCGGGAATTATGAAAATTGATTTTTATTCTGGACGGTAGTTATTTTTCATGGCACTAGAATAATTTTTATTTATTGCTGCATGATTTTTGGGTGACATAAATTAATTTTTCATGGATTTTTCTGGGCCGATGAATGATAGAAAGTTTAATAGCTATGAGAGTGCTTTGAACTGGAACTCATGGCTGCCGATTTTCATTTATTTTAAAGGCATGAACATTGTGCGAATTCTTGTTATAGCAGCACTATAATGTGTATTCAAAGAGTTAATCTAGAGAGATTTTGGGGGGTCAAACCCATTCAAACTAGCCCCCGCAGTCTATGCTACCCTGTATCTAATATTTGAAAAAATCATTCTTTGGTGAGAATCGAACCAACGTCTTTCAAAGGAATGGATTTCAAAATCTTCAGTCTGTTGTCTAACCATTCAATTTACAGATATTCAATTCATACACCAGCTGATTGCACCCTAGTTCTACTTAGCTTCAACATCACAAAATAATGCAAAATTACAGCCAAAAATGAATCATTCCTGATTCTTTTGTTTACCAAACAAAAAAATAAATAATATTTTTGAAGAAAAATAACTCGTACAGAAATCAATTGTTAGATAATCATTGCTACCTGACTTCCCCAACGACTTTTTATTACGAATTTACAAATTAATTTGAAGTGTTTACCTTTGAGCTCAATTTATCATTTATTCTGAATCCATTTTGAAGAGTTTAATTGTTTGTTAATTTGTATTTTGATTAAAAATAACCTTTGAATATGAAATCTTGTAACAAATGTTAACTTTGATCAGAAAAATTAATTTCTATTTTTTTGGAAACTGTTTCTTTACTAACGAATTGATAAAGCTTTATTGGGGCTTAATAGAAACAAAAAAAGTCGATAATGATTATTATTACACAACGAGTTCTCAGTTAAGTAAGTTACAAGTGGATATCTCAAGAGAATAATGATAAGATATTCCTACCTTCTTGGTTGAGTTTGGACTTTTTTATTTGTAACACCTAGACATTTTAAGTGAGGTTTTGGATCCAGATAGGTTTATATCTTTTATTTTTTTTTGGATAGCCAACATCATGAATCAATTTTGTGAAGTTTTAAAATAGACTAAAGTATTTGGTACTGCGACACAATGACCTTGAATTAAGCCATAACCCTGAACTATAATCATATCAGCAGACCAAGTGGCAATTATAAATATCTCATAATATTTGTTTTATTTGCAGGAGTTCATTAAGTACTTGCATTCAACATTATCTTATCAAGTGCTTCAAATTTGTTTCTTTTTGTTTACTTGATTTCCTTCCACACATTAGATTAGGAATTTTGCGTGTTAATTGCTGTTTTATGATAGGAAATCTATAAATTCTGAAAAAATATAAAGCAATAAATAATAAAAAATAATATTTTTTTGCTACCACGTATTCTGTATTTATTCTCAAAACAGTTGTTGACAAACATTTGAAATGATTTAAAATTTAATCAACACATGGTTCAATTATGCAGCAACAATATTGGCAACAATGTTTGCGCATAATTCAACTACTCCATTTTCCAAAAGTTCAACTAGAAATAAAAATTAAAAATATTTGAAATCACAATCAGAGTTTTCCAAATATCATTTTCAGTCTTTTAAACTCTTCACAGACAAAATATCACTAATACTTACATCTGACATCAGCGTTATTTGTGACTGGTGTTCCAGTTGTGATTGCCAAGGTGAGGTCGTATCTGGTTGGTACATTTGGAACGGTTGGGCATCCAACTTGAACTCCATCTCTGAACAAAGCGTTGCAGGCATTGTCATGTGGTGGTGTTTGTGGGATAACGACTCCAACTCCGCCAATGAAGACTGTCAATCTGGTCATCAAGTGAGAATGAGCTCTTGTGAAGGAGATTGTGGATGAGAATACGGCAGTTGATCCTTGGACGACTGTACATGATGATCCGGAGCAGGCTGGTGATGTGATGGATGTTGGTCCTAAGATTCCTGGGCAGCCAGACCAAAAGGCTTGGGTGCTTGAGATGGCCAAGAGTAAAACCAATGCAACGAATTTGAACATTTTGTTAAGGAATTGAAGTATTCAGCTGTAAACACGAAACTGGTTGATTCTTCAGAAAAAATGCTAATTTATAGGTAGAACTTATCTTATCGTAGGAACTTACGTGAAATTATCGGGTTAAGAAAAGTATAATATTATGTAAAGTTAAGCATTGCACTGGTAAGATAAGAATTTGTTATATATTCTATATATTGGACTTACTAACTCAGCTGGAGGTCTATTGTTATAAAATACAAATCTAAAATTGCAAAGTTCTGCTGTTAGTCTAGGTTATGGATAATTGGGTTTCAGTTAATAGTTAATGAAATGTCTTTCTTTAAGTTACATTCAAACCATATACAGGCGAATCTGTCAGAGAATCTATTTCTGGGTGGTAAGGCAGCATACTGGATATCTGTAACTCTTATACAGAGTTGCAAAACACAGCTCAAATTGGCTCAGGAAGCTCATATTAAAAAAAATTGATGATATTTTTTAAAAATAAAAAATAAGTGAATAAAAACTGAATAAGAAAACCATAAAATTTATATTTTAATTTTCGAAAAAAGTCAAAAAAACATTTACTTTTCTTCTAAAAATATTTTTAAGTACTCGATTTTACAGTGTAAGACAAGTGTGCAGTGGCATAGCCATAGCCTAGGGACTCCCAAAAAAGTATCTAAAATTTCGTTTTTTTGCGTAACGTAATAAGTGAACGACCCCTATTGTGTAGTAAACTATAGAAAAGTGTACTAAAATTAAGAAAAGTGTAGAAAAGTGGATTGAGAATTTAGTTTAGAGCCGCAGATGGATAAATTATATTCAATAGTGAGCTAAGTGTAGATTTTAAGTAAAAATACGTAAAGTATAGTGAAAAACTAGTTGAAAAAGACATTGTGTAGCGAGTCCCTGGGCCTTGGGCATATTCAAAAAAAGGTGTTTTGAACAAAATTGAAGAAAATTTCAATCAAGGTGCATGTTTTGGGTATCAAAACACCCTCATGGATATGTTCTTTTACAAAGCAATGGTTCTAATCCTTTCCAAGAACTTTTTTGAACCTTTTATTATTTTTTTAATTTTTTTGCATTTAAGTAAAGCAATTTAATTCATTTTGCAATATTAAGTGACTTGAATGGTCCATAAGTGGGTACAATAAATTTAAATATGTCACAATTTTTTTCCGAAAAAAATCAGATCACCCTATGTAAGATACTGAAAAGTACAATATTCAAGCTCAATAAGAATTCAAAAAGTTTAAGTTTCAAAAAATATTTTTTTATTCATTAAACATTTCAAATAATGTCAATGATGGCCATTTATGCAGCAACAATATTGGCAACAATGTTTGCGCAAACTTCAACGACTCCATTTTCCAAAAGTTCAACTAGAAATAAAAATTAAAAATATTTAAAATCATAATCAGAATTTTCCAAATATCATTTTCAGTCTTTCAAACTCTTCACACTTATTGCCGTCTCTTTTGAATTTTCATTCATTAAACTTACATCTGACATCAGCGTTATTTGTGACTGGTGTTCCAGTTGTGATTGTCAAGGTGAGGTCGTATCTTGTTGGTACATTTGGAACGGTTGGGCATCCAACTTGAACTCCATCTCTGAACAAAGCGTTGCAGGCATTGTCATGTGGTGGTGATTGTGGGATAACGACTCCAACTCCGCCAATGAAGACTGTCAATCTGGTCATCAAGTGAGAATGAGCTCTTGTGAAGGAGATTGTGGATGAGAATACGGCAGTTGTTCCTTGGACGACTGTACATGATGATCCGGAGCAGGCTGGTGATGTGAGGGTTGTTGGTCCTAAGATTCCTGGGCAACCAGACCAGTAAGCTTGGGTGCTTGAGATGGCCAAGAGTAAAACCAATGCAACGAATTTGAACATTTTGTTAAGGAATTGAAGTATTCAGCTAGAAACACGAAACTGGTTGATTCTTCAGAAAAAGTGCAAATTTATAGGTAGAACTTATCTTATCGTAGCAACTTACGTGAAATTATCGGTTTAAGAAAAGTATAATTCTATGTAAAGTTAAGTATTGCACTGTTAAGATTAAACGTTTTATATATTAAATTATCGGCAGTCAAAATTATCAAATGGTCTAAATGGCAATGTGTTGGACTTGTTAACTCAGCTAGAGATATTTTATAATAAAATACAAATCTACAAATGATAAGTCCTGCTGTTAGACTAGGTTATGGATGAATTCTTCATGAAATATCGATCGCTAAGATACTGATAATAAAATTCTGGTTCAAAATATTACCATATTAGTGTAACATTAATGTAACCTACTAATTAGGTACTTTAATTTAAAAATTATATTACAATAAAGTTGCTATTTAAGATTAGGAGTATTTAGAGAACAAAAATTATCATGATCTGAAAATTAAAAGGAATTTTAAAAATTTGATGCATAAAACCTTGCAAAGAGTTGGTTCAGGGGTGTATATAAGATTTTTGAAGAGGGGTGTCTAATTTTTTTATTTTTAAAAAATTAATTTTTATTTTAAAAATAAAAATATGTTAAAAATTGGTTTTGAATTCTAATCTCAAAGACCCTCATATGGCTATGCCTCTGAGTTTATTTGTTAAGAACCTGTTAAGAAACCCTTAATTACAAACCATATTTCTGCTGAATGTTTAATTAGCGTACAAAAATGAATGGAAATAAAAATAAACATAATCAGTCTAAAAGGTCAATTTTGGTACACACTGGGTAAGAAAATTCATAACAATGATGCAAGACACTGAAAAGTACATAATTTGAATCTCAAAAAGACGTAAAAATTTAAAGTTTAAAAAAATATTTTTTTTTTTATTTATTAAACATTTTAAATAATGTTAATGATGGCCATTTATGCTGCAACAATATTGGCAACAATGTTTGCGCAAACTTCAACGACTCCATTTTCCAAAAGTTCAACTGAGAATGGAAAAAATTAAAAATAAATTTCTTTGCTTTGAACTAAAAAAAACAAATTATCATCAAGATATATACTTACATCTGACATTAGCATTATTTGTGACTGGTGTTCCAGTTGTGATTGTCAAGGTGAGGTCGTATCTTGTTGGTACATTTGGAACGGTTGGGCATCCAACTTGAACTCCATCTCTGAACAAAGCGTTGCAGGCATTGTCATGTGGTGGTGATTGTGGGATAACAATTCCAACTCCGCCAATGAAGACTGTCAATCTGGTCATCAAGTGAGAATGAGCTCTTGTGAAGGCAATTGTGGATGAAAATACTGAAGTTGATCCTTGAACGACTGTGCATGCTGATCCAGAGCAGACTGGTGATGTAAGGGTTGTTGGTCCTAAGATTCCAGGGCAAGTAGACCAGTAAGCTTGGGTGCTTGAGATGGCCAAGAGTAAAACCAATGCAACAAATTTGAACATTTTGTTAAGGAATTGAAGTATTCAGCTAGAAACACGAAACTGAATTTTACTATTGAAGAATTTTGGTATTTATAGGGACTCCTTATCTAATCGAAGGTTGTGTACTAAATTATTAAGATTAGAAACGCTGTTGTTAACTACTTTAAGAGTTTTAAAAAAAATTCGGATTGTCTGATTGTCCGAAAAATTTATTAAAATATTTGAAATTTTTTGTGAATTATTCAAATTAAAATGAGAATAAAAATGCAGTTTACTATACATAAATTGATGCTCTTAAAACAATAAAAGCGCCTTTAATTCAAACAACCACAAAGAATTTTAATCAAGTTATTTTCCTGAGATAAGGCTCTTAAGTGCTTAAGAAAGCTTTGAAAAATTACCTGTTTAGAAATTATTTTGTCAATTTTAAGTCAATCTTTCATTGACGCAAGTACTATAGTAGTTAGAATTAGTTTTTATTGCCATGATTAATTATTTGTGGGGTTTTATAATTTTTTGATTATAAGTTTTAAAACTAACATTAAAAAGCAATGAAGGGTTTGAAAATCGATGTGTGGTACATAAGTTGAAGGCGCGACTTTTTCTCATGGTTTCTTAGATTTTTACATTGAGCGACTATATAAATTTTGAACAGCAATTTTGGATGATTTTTCAAAATTATATGGGTTTTTGCCAATTTAACCAAAAATGATTTTAACAAGCGCTGGAGCAGTCAGAAAGGAGTTCAAGGGGGTCTGTACCCCTCGAATTTTTTTTAATAAAACTCTTTTCGGAAAAAGGGTCGTTCACTTATTACGTTACGCAGAACAGTGACTTTTTAGACCCCACTCCCCCTCGGTACAAACTTTCAATTTAAATGTTTTTGGTTTAGCCTTTTACAAAATCTCAGACCCACCCCTCCCCCTAAAATGCGAATGTAATAAGTGAACGATAAACTAATCTTTATTTTAAAAAATTTCCGACATTTTTCCGAAGCTGTTTACGCTTATGCTGCTCTCTACTCTTGGATTAGACATGTTTTTACACTCAATCACACTTTATGAAAGATAGTTTATCCTCTTTTAGAATTGAATAAATCCTCAAAACATATTCCTCATACTGCATTTCCTTGAAATTTTCAAATTAAAAATTTATTTCGTCCTCAAAAATACATTTCCCTGAACATCAAGCACATCAAAGAGCTGTTTATCAACATTAAATTAAATAACAATTCTAGTGATGACAAGAAAATTGCATGCCTCCATTTTGCATAAAACGAAAAAAAAAGTATTTATATCAGAAGAACTGAGGAAGAAGAAGCAAAAAATTTCAGACAGGAAATGATTTTGTTTATTTCATTTTAATGTATTTATGAATTCGAAATAAACACACAACGACACCAGCGATTTGTGAATAAAAAATATGTTTATGTTATTTTCCCTGGGAAATTGTATTAAAATGAAAAGGAAACCAAAGAAACTGAAAATATTTCGTCTTCGTCGTGCGATTTTAATGTAAAGCAGTTTTTTGACGAGGGGAACTTATTTTTGACAAAATTATGTTTGAGGAGCAAATTTTAATGGCATTTTTCAATTTATATCATCGTCAATGTTATCATTTTATTTTCAGTCAGTAAATTTGTGCTGATAAAATCACTAACAAATGGGAAATTAATTGAGTATTGAAAAGTTTATTTTGCAGATCAATAAAAATCGATTTGACAAATTTGGAAAAATTGAAGAATTAATTATGAAAAGGAGATGGGTAGAAGTAATTATGGTTTTAGCAAGGCTTCCATACTCGGGAATATTCCCAAAAAAACCCAAAAATCAGAAGACAGATTCATAGATAAACTGTGTCACTTTTGACCAATCTGGATGTCTGGATGCTCAGCAACATTGATTGGTTAATATCCTTTTTTTGGTCTGACTCTGAAGTTTGACTAGAATAGGGTTTGGACACATGGGGAGTTCACCTTACCCTGGTGTACTCTAGGTAGAAGGTAGGGGTACCCTAGAAATTTTGAGCAGTGAAACAAGAATTTAAATAAATTAAATTCCTTAACAACCCTTTAATAATGAAAAATTTCCTTAATGATCCAGAACAATATAATAAATTCCCACAGTTTAAAAGACTTAAATTCTAATTCTTCCCTTTCAATCAAAAAATACTTTCTCTTCCTTAAATAATGTTAAAGACCTTGAAAGAATAAAATTGAATGATAAAAAGGAACAAAAAAGATGATAAATGATTTCGTCATCCTCGTCAGTTACGAGAAAAAGAAAATGTCAAGATAATGTCATAAGAAAATACTTAAATCCATGCCTTCAGGCAACTCCCTCAAGTTTCACCCATTACATTCCATTTCCGCGTAGACATCCGCTGGTGTCTTCATCTGTTTTCGTTTCATTCCTTTAAAAAATAAATTTTGCGGTTATTCCATCAAATTTCATCCAATAACACGCGAAATCGACAAATTGAAGGAAATTAAAATGTTTTTTAGGGGTGTAAATTTATGAGACATTATGGTTGTTGACATGACGACATCAACTCATCCGCATACACATAAATTTCATGTAAAATGAATGTAAATAGCAATTATCCATGCGACACAAAAAAAATTCCGTGTAAACAAAGCATCACAACATAACAGATGGCTCGTCCGATGAAAATTATAGTCCTTAATGCTCATACTCGCACATTAAAATTGCAATAATCATTTCATTATGCAGATGTCATCATCACCATCATCATCATTGACATTCTGCCAATCCCACGTGATTAAATTGAATTTTTTTATCGATGTAAATAAAACGAATATTTTTGGAGGGTAATAATGTGAGAGGCCTTCGGGACATGACCTTGCTAAATATGCGTGCAAGTCGAAAAATCTTTAAGGTGAAAGAATTTACGCTTCTGTGGCATTTGAAGGAATTTTCCTTTCATGTCTGAATTGTGCGAAAATGAAGAAGAAGAGCTCTTTTATGGTCCATAAAAATTCCTTGCCGCGGCTTACTTTTAGATATGAAATTGAAATTAAATTGCATTTTTATGGTCATGGAAAATGTTTAAAGGTAAAAGGTTGTGTATTATTTATTGATAAAAAGTTCATTATTCGATGATTTTTATTTAAAATTGGTTCATAAAAGGGTTTTAAATCTTGTAAGTTGCTATAGGTGGGTTGGGGGTTTTTTTATAGTATTTTGTGATACTTAAGTGTCTAGAGCATCTAATACTACATACAGTCCACCGGTTAGACACCAATAATCTGGATTAAACTAAGATTAAACCTATCAAAAGTTAACAAACTTGAAATTTACGTTTCAAAAAATATATTGAGTACCATGCACCTCTACACCTCCAACGATGGACGTCATAAGTGAACAACCCGTACAAAATTGATGAATTGTTGAAAATTTCTGTTTTCTAGAAACCAAAAAATGGATTTTTTCTCAAAAATTATCAAAAAAAATAAGCATATCCAATAATTTTCTCATTCTGATAAATATTTATCCTCATAATCATCCTCAAGTATCAAAATATCCATCCAAAAAATTAGTATTTTTAAAATACAACATTTAACATGAAATAAGAGCTATTCTAATATTCATAATCATAGCTCTAAATGCCTTTAGGGGTAGCGACAGCAACGACAAAAAAATCATTCTAAATGAAAAATGGAATAAAAATTTCGCTTGGAGCGATTTGAATAAATTGAATTTTATTAAACTTGAAAAATTCCAACCCACTTCAATATTTCTCGTTTCATTAATTTATCGCCAATATATTCATCCACTTGTCCCTTGATTGATGATGAAATTTATTTTTATGTATGGAAATTTTATATTTTATTGCTAATATTTTTATTTTGTTGAATTTCTCTCTCTCTCGGTTGGTTCTTGTGCTTGTGAATCCTATCAATGGGAAAATGATAAAAATTCTTTAATTTAACGGTTGAAAGAAAAGATTTTCCCTCTTTTTAAATGCGATGAATATTCAATTTACCTTCCGTAGTTTTATCACTTCTTGGAAGGAACCAGAGCTGGTGGTTAAGTAGCTGACATTAATTCAGCATAAATCCTGGTTAATTTCAGTCAAAACCTATGTATGGACTAATATTCATGACTAGATTTAGGTGGTGTCAAAGTAGACATTCATGGACACTACAATTAACCTAAAACCAAACACTGACCGAAACCAGTACATTAAAGGTGATAAAAATTATTATTTTATTTAATTTTTATTAACAAAAATGTGTAAATTTTCACAACCCTTTTTTAATTTAATTTGTTTTAAAAAAACAACAAAATATGAACAGTATTTATATGAAGTTAAATGACATGAACATAAATCTTTATGTGGTGATTGAATAATGAATTTTCAACAACAATAAAAGTTGAAATTTTCCACATTTTTTCCAAAAATAAAAAACTCACAATTTTTTAAACGAATACATTTTTCATTCCATTTGTGAAAAATTGCACCGGGGAATTTCAAAATGATGCAATTTGCGTAATTGAGTGGAACTACTTCTTCATCCTGATATTTCTTCTTTGTTTGATTTTCCCATCGACCGAGGCAAGTCAGTCAGAAAAATTGAGGTCGAAAACTGAAGATAATAAAAAGTTCTTTTTATTAAATCCATAAAGGAATGGAAGCGGAAATAGAGGTCTAATGATAATTAGACTAATTAATTTGTAGCAAATAAAAGAGAGAATTTTATTCTAGTAAGCTGGTAAGTTATAATGTAATATCCAAACGACCCCCTAAACTAAAGGATACTTTCTGAGAAGGACAAGAACAAAAAAAAATTAAGTTGACATTAACGCAGTGATTTTGTAGAAAAAGGGATTAATTACTTAAGTTTGTTTTTTGAGGTTAGAATTACGAGATTCAGATTAGTGTAATTATTTAGGTATTTGCCTGATTCAGACTTAATTAGATTCAAATTTATCTATGGCAAATATGAGACTTGCAAAGTCGAAATACTGAATTTATGCCAAGCTTAGGCCTCCTAAGGGTAGGGTCTATTAAGCATAGTATAATAATAATAATAGTCATCGACATGGTCACTTGCCATGCCAAATATTTGAAATAATTTTTTTTAAAAAAGATCTAGCTTTCTGAGGATTATTGGCGCATTTTTTTTCATCAATTTTTGAATTTTAAGCCAATCTTTAAATTTCAAGAATTTTACCAAACTACTCTGAGCCTGATAAAATTTTCGTCCCACCTGCCTTACATCCATTAACTATATTCCCACAAAATCCCAAGCCATTTCCACTCAACAAACTCATTTTTCATCCAAACAATCCACGATTCCCGTCAGTTTTCACATTATTCCAAGTTTACGTCTATAATTGAAATATATTTTTTTCCATGGCTCATTTCCATATCTACATAGCACTTCCTGTCGAAATCCCTCAATCATCCTTACCGACAAAATAAAATCAATAAAAAATGCATTGCGACCGCTAGACAACCTTAAAAAGGCTCACTTCCCCCCTCATCTATTTATTCCATTTCAAAAAATATAATATTTTTTTTATATATATTTCAATTCACCTTGATTTCTCGTGCTGCTTTTGTTTGCCAATAGTTACCAAGATACTTGAAATGTTTTATTATTAGAAATTTCATTTTTTATGTGCATTACCACTCAATTAACGACTATCAACATGAAACATAATTTTATTTTCGTCCGTATATAAAAATAGACATGCTCTCCTACTCGTCAAATTCAAATTATTATCATACAGACAAGCATTTTTATGGCATTTTTTTTATTATTTATTAAGGAACATAAAAATGATCCAACAAGTCTATAGAGTAGGCAATTTTTCACCCCAAAAATGGAAGTAATTTTGTGTTTAATAACTCTAATTAATCAACTCAAAGCAACATATTAATTGAATATGGACGGGCGGTAGATGTAAATGATTAGATATAAAAGCTATGTTTTTAAACGACTAGCTGCTTTAACGATCATCCTGTCATGCACTCATGCAAAATTGTCGTAAAAAGTGCACGCAATACGGTGGTAGATAACGTGAGTGTAAAAGTCACCTAAAAATGATGTATTCATAGTCAGGTGACGAATTTCTGAGAATTTTTTGTAGGCTCGTGACTAACGTTGCAGCTTAATTGACCATGTTATTTTCTAAAAAGTAAAATAAAATACCTTTTAGACCTCTCATTCGTTTTTTATTCATTTATTCAAAATTTCATTATTCATAAGCTGTCATAATCATCATAATCTTTTAATAAACAGCTACAAACATAATTTCAAACCAATTTCCATCCTCAAAAATCCCCAGACAACACTCCAATAACAAACATCCTATAAAGACAAACCGCAAAAAATCCATAAACTTTGACCACCAAAACCATATGCTATAAATCAAAAGTACGCACTAAAAATTCCTCATTTCTAACAGCTTATCATGTAGATAGTAACACAACAATAATAATAGTTGGACATAAAAAATATGTAGATATAAAATTAATTGAATACGAAGTTTCTCGTTTCAATACCGCATGTAATGTCATAAAATTATTATTGTCATTCTTGATGGACATAGACGTTCACAAAAATTCTACGTCTGTGTATTCTTCGATGTAAATATCCATAATGAATAAAAAGTGCTCAAGTTCCATTCGATGGTGAAAATAATAGCACCAACATATGCGTCATTTTTTTCATCGTCCTTAATTCCTTTTTTCTTTTCCTAGAAACGGAATCGATAGTTGTTATTGGCGGCAGGCAAAAAGTTTTTTTTTTGCAAAATTATAGGGTGGATGACTTTGGAATCTTTTATATATGTTTACACAGGAAATAATGTTTGGTTTATTTTTTAATGGAATATGGCAAATGAATATTGAAAAGTTTATGAGTAATGGTTAAATGCAATCGATACTTTCGCGTCGCTCGATTAGAGCAATTTTAGTAATTGGATAGGGTGGCCAGAGGAATTTTGAGAAAAAAACGGACATTTTCCAGGAAAAACAGGACATGTCCTAAAAACTGAGAAAATTCAATAGTTATATAATGAAATAGTATATTTTTAACTTCAAAAGTTAACAAAGGTTTATTAAATCCCAACAGATGCAAAAAATTCTTATTTTTCGGAAAGAATTTCGAAAGATACTTATTTAACCGTTAAAAACGGAAAATTCAAATTTTGAATTCGAAAAAATTCGAAGAAAATTTTGTATTAAAATCAATAAAATCTTAATTATTCAGTAATAAAACCTTATTTTATGAAAAAATAACTACAAATCAATAGAATAATTGAAAACAAACCTTTAAATCCATATTAATTTATAAAGACAAAAAAATTATAAACTGTTTAAGAAAAAAACGGACAAAATCTACTCAAAAACGTACAACGGACAATCGATGAAAAAAACGGACTGTCCGTTGAAAATAGTCACATCTGGTCACCCTATAATTGGATGAAATATTGGAGACTCTTTGCTATATTTTTGAGGCGCATTTTTTAGATATAAATATCGATGAATACTGGTGATTACTCTTTATCAATTTGACTTGCAATCTAAGTAATTTTAATCTAACTTATAAAATTCAATATTAAGGGTCACTCGTAAATTACGTCATGCAAAAAAACCGACTTTTTCGATACCCTCTCCCCCCAAAGATGATTGTAATGGGGTCTAGTACTGTACTATACAAAAGAAAAAAAAATTGTAATTCATTTTTTTAAGTGACGTCATTTATGAACGGCCTCTTACAATATTCTCAGATATCGTTGCAATCAGGGGCATATCCAGGATAGAGGGGGATGGGAGGTTCGAATCATGACCAGTTTTTAGATATATTTTCGAATCATGAAGACATTTTTAGGCTAGTATTGGTTTTTCAAAAAAATAATGGGGGTTGACCTTCAAACCTATCCTCCTTCCCTAGTTTCTATAGTTACTTACATTAATTCTACCTTAAGTCCCTCACAATCATAACATCAACGACACTATTTTTGTTCTAAGATTAACTTTAAACAAAAAAACAAAAAAAAAATATTTAACATTAATCCCTTTTAAGCACATAAATATCCAAACCAAAAAAATTTTGTGTGTATTTTAAAACTTAAAAAATATTAGCAACGATTATGCAAAAACCCCAGAAAAACCATTTTTTTCCTCTACCCAAAGGAAAGTCGTTTGTGTTATTTTTTTTCACGCGAGACACGAGACGCCTTGTGGGCGAAAACTTTTTTTTTGCTCGTTCCTTTCCTCATAGCGATATTTTTACTAGTTAATGTGTGTTTGTACATGCGAGCGACTTAAAAGGAAAAACTTTTCATTTTCATTTTTGCTGTTTTCATCCTGAAGAAGGCAAAATTGGAAATAAAAATGCACAGGGAATTTAATTATCTCAAAACGATTTCCATTCTCAACATGAACTTGGCGCCTTTTCAATTAAAAATGTGAGCATGTAGACTGTGTGGCGTTTTTAGCATATTATTCGTCTGTAAGTTGAGTTTGATCTATGCTTTATTTGTTTGCCTTAATTTTGTCCATGTGCCTTGTTTATCAGTGAATTTTAATATTTGTTCAGCTATGTTGTACATGGCTATCTGATCATTACTTCATTTTCTTCCGTTTCTATAGTTTCATTTGGGTAATATACCAATACAATAGTCTATCAAGTAGCTTATCTGTCCTTTCTATTTTCATCTGTTTATATTGGCTCTGTGACCTTCTATTTATTTGAGGGTTTATCGTTTATTCATTCTGTAATATTTTGATTATATGTATGACTGAGTTTTTACATTTATATGAGTTCTATTCTTGTGGAAGCTTGTGGCTAATTTATTTTTGTTTGACTTTTAGGTCGATATTAGTAAGTTTAACTCAAGCTTTTTGAGAAATACTTATTAAAAGATTAAAAAAATAATTTGAACTTTATGATAAAACTGTGAAATTTTTGTTCATAACTTAAGCTTTTTGACTAGGAATCGTGCTTTTTGACAACAACATGAGCTTTTTGACAACAACATGAGCTTTTTGACAACAACATGAGCTTTTTGACTAAAAATTTATATTTTTGACTAGAAATCGAGCTTTTTGAAAACAAAACAAGCTTTTTGACAAGAGCTTTTGATGAAAATTTGGACTTTTTGATATTTTTGACAAGAATTCAAGGTATTTCTAAATAAAATCAATATTCAAATTTTAGATTCAGATCGAAATTTTTGAAATGCGCTCTATTCATCATTATCCACAAAACTCTCCAACTTGGTTGTTATTCCCACAGTTGACAACAATTCCTTCTTTACATATTTTCCTCCATGTAATGATCGAAAAACATGCACATATGTCTGAAAATGAAATCGACTTGCAATTGAGAAAAAAAAATCATCGAAAGTGCATGAAAACATTTCAATTCCATATTTCAATGAGATCAGCATGAAACGCCATAATATCAGTAACGTCGTGATTAATGAGATAAAATTCCATATTTGTTACGGACTCGATATGTATGCACATTTTATGGCCTTCTAAAAATTGCTGTTCTGCTGCACCTAATTATTAATAAACTTATAGCCATCGGCAATGACACTTTTATGTCATTTGTATGTTTCAGCATAATAGACAATAGTTGTGCATTCAGATCACAGAAATGGAATATAAGAGAAAAATTTTATTGACATGATGCATTTTGTCACATTTTATGTCTCCACGTCTCATAATAAACTTTTTATGTTGTTGAAAAGTTTAAAATTCAATGTTTTCAACGTTTAATGTTTGGATTCAATGTTTTATAGGAATGTTGTGTCCAATTGGGATATTTTTAACTTGAATAATTTCCTACTGCATAAAATCAGAGCGGTGCTAATGCAACAATTCAACAATACACAAAAAATTTATTTTCCTACTTTGGGAATTTTTTTCACGCTTTTAATCGAATGAAAACCCGTTAAATGATTTCAAATTATTTTTATTTCAAGATTTTTTAATTATTTTCTGTATGTGCAGGCCAAGAATGAATTAATGGGAAGAAATGGTTAGGAAATGAATAAATCTAATGATTGAAAATTTGTGGTTATTTACTGTATTTTTGAGAATCGATGATCTTCATATTTTTATTTTCTTTTATGAAATGTGAGAAAATAAAATTGATGCTGCCAATGAACGGAGAAATGGTTATGTAATTGATGCTGTTTGGTTTAACACACGATCGGCGTCATTTGTTAAGTAGATGAACTCTTGGAGTGTAATTGATGGAATTATTGGAAATTATTATTTTTTTAATACCACACACTTGGAATTTTTATTGATCATGATGAAAGTTGAGCATTTAAAAAAATTTAAAGTTTATTTTTTTAAATTAAAAAATTCGAAAATTCAAAAAACTAAAAATTAATTTTTTAAAAAAAAATTATAGAAATTTGGAATTTATAAAATTTAGAATTTTAAGAAATTCAAAAATAAAATAATTTAAAATTAAATTTTTTACAAATTTAAAAAGATTAAGTAATAAATAAAGCCTTATTGCGCTGGTTTGAGAAAAAAATTAATAAAATTTAAAAATTATTAAAATTTAAAAATTAATAAAATTTAAAAATTAATAAAATTTAAAAATTAATAAAATTTAAATATTAATAAAATTTAAATATTAATAAAATTTAAAAATTAATACGAAAACAATCAGTATCAGTAGCATTTAGATGATCCTATAGAGTCTGGTCTATACACTTATGCTTAGTTTTAAAAAGAAAAAGATTGAAATTCAAATTTAATAAAAAAACAACATTAATAAAGAAAAATTAATTTTAAAAATTGATTTTTTAATTTTCTAACAATAAATTTCCAAAAGAAAGCTTCATGAATCTACATGGAATTGAAATCAATCCGAAAAATCTATACTTAATATCCACCTTAATGGATCCCATAAATCAAACACCAAAAATACTATAACAAAAATTCATCAACTCAAAATAATCACGAAGAAAATCTTTATTTTCACTCGAAAAAAAAAATACATTTTTGGGTCAAATGCAAATAGATCATCTAAATTGGGCCACCTTATTCTCATTTTATATGCACGACCATTTCATTCATATCCAAATTTTAAACAATTACCATAAAAAGTCTTTGCAAAAAAAAACAAATTTATGATGGTTAAGAAAAGTTTCTAATTTTTAATTTCCGTTCTTAATTTACTTCAATTAAGTCATAAAATTTAATCAACTTCATTTCCAATGATTTAAAAAAAAATCCACAAGCATAATAAAAAAATATGTTTGGCAATTTTCTTAATTTTTTTTCTTCTTCGTTTCTCTCGCGAGCAGCACAAAATAAAAAGAGCAACAATGAACAACAGAAACAACAACAGCAGACAATGAAAGACACAACAAGAAGCCAACGATGACGTCATAGATGCAATGGTCTCAACTTCTTCATTGTCGGTGCCATGTGAATGCAATTTAAAAACATTAAGCATTGAAACATTGAAGCATTAAAGCATTCGTTGTTGCGATTTCATTGAAAGTTTTAAGCTCACACATAACATTCGTCTTTCGTCTGTCGACCGGTACGTTTGCTATTTTCTGGCACGCTTCGTGTTGTGTAGTACATATATACATACATATTAATAAGAAGTAAAAAATAAATTTAACGTATTTTGTGGATGAAAAAATAAATTAATAAGAATAGTTAGAAATTATTGAGAAAAAATAATAAAAATAATAATTTAATGGATTTAACAGCCATTAAGTGCTAAAGTGAATGGAATAATCAACCAAAAGGTGATTTGTGAGATTTGAAATTTTTTGGAATTAACGTGTGCCGTTCTGGATAATTCATAAGAAGTCGGCCAATCGAGGCAGTGAAGAAGAATTTAAAATTATTAGCATAAAAATAAAATAAATATTAAGCATAAGTGGGAAAAAAGAAGTGAGATCAATAACAAAAATGATGGCAATGAAGCTTTTAGCGACCTTAGTGCTGCTCATATCGATCGGCGAAATTTATTCGAAAACTCTGCTCGAAAAAATTCAGGATGACTCGGATTTGTCACAGGTGAGTTGATTCTTGACATGAGTACGGCTTCTCGCAGCTACGGTTATGTCCAATGTCCTGCAAAAAATTATTTGCTAATCCTCTTAACGGAAAAAAATGAATTTTCATCGTCCAAAAAAAGGAAGGCAGAAATTTTCCGTTACATAATCGCAAATGAAAAACTAGAAAAGAAAGTGTTGTGTAATATTTTTTGTGGATTGATTTTTTTTCCTTCTTTCTTCTCCGCATTGTGCATTGTGAAGTTTTTCTTTCTTTTCTATTCTACTTTTCTACCGTTGACATTTATTGATGAAATTTTCTCTTCATCCTTGTAAAAGTTTATTGTAATATTTCTGCAGCTATTACGTTGCTACTGCTGTGCTGTTATGGATTTAAATGTAGAATTATTAAAATGAAATTGAGTGAAATAATTTAATTAATTTTCAAATTAGCTGCTGTAATCTTGTTTTCGAGTAATAGAGCTGAATTTGTGGGGATTAAGTGGGAATTAGTTGCTGACAGTGATGCAACGATAATAAATTGATTGGTGGGTTTTTGTGGGTATTAAAAATTATTTGAAATGTTTTTAATTTTTTTGAACCTAAATTTGAAGTTTTGGAGAAAAAAGTTGATTAAAAATCAATCTTGTCATTTCTATTTTAAAAAACTCATGAATTTAAATTTGAAAAACTGATGGTGATAAGGCAAGACTGGAAAATCATGTTTCAAAAGTTCCATAAAAATTTATTTTAGGTGATCATGCTAGAAAATGCAATATTATGTAATTTTAAAAATTATAAATCATTCTTAACTAGTCACATTAGACATGTATATTTTTCAGGGACTATTTTGGATTTTTAAGAAACATTTACCAAAAAAATTTAAAAAAAATTCAAATTCCACAATTTTTAATGAGCTTTAAATCTTTAACCTATCAAAAATATTTTCAATTACGAAAACTCAGGTTATTCATTTGTATTGTCTACAAAATATATTGTGTTTGTATAACAATTTTAAAAAATAATAATAATACGAGGCTTTTAGACACATCTTTTTTACAATATTTTATTGATTTTGTTCGTAAATAAATATATTAGAAAATATGAAATAAACGAGACGCAGAAATCATGACAAACATATGATTAATATTTATCTTAATATTGATAATCAAGTTCCCTTACTGCATGTATTTTTATTTGTTTCACTGCTTTCGAAAAATATTTAATAATAAATCATGGATTTTGAAAAGAATTTTTTTAAATTAATGTTTTATGAACTTTTGAACTTTTATTAAAAATTGAAATTTTAAATTATTAGTATTTTATAATTTTTCATGTTTTACATATTTTGATTTAAAAACTTAAAAAGATTACAAAACAATAAATCAATATTGCAATAAACTTTTAATTTTTAAAAATTATTGATTTTTACAAACAAAACTTTAAGTAATGCAAATTATTAGCTTTAAAAATATGCAAATCTCAGATGTTAAAACTGAGTCATTCAAAACAAGCTAATAATTATTCATTGCATAATCGACAACAAAAATTCTGAGGAATCTAAAATCTCAGCAAAACAATATTTATTTATTTATTAAAAAATTATCTAACCACAGCAAAACGAGAAAATCTCGTCAAGATGAACGAGAAACTTTCAAAACTTCCTGCATTTATTCACAATAATTAAGATTATTTTTGCTAACGAATGCAAAACAAAATTTAATTTAAATTAACATTTCACAACTTTAATAATTTTCCTATTTTTTTACAGAAATTAAAATTTCAATTAGTTTAATTTCATGAAAAGGTTGTCTCTAAATGCACAAATTTCACTTAACTTGCATATATTTTCAATTACTTCCAATTATTCTCCTTTCAAGCTTCTAAATAATGCAAATAAATTAATTTGTATAAATAACACTCGTGTATGTTTACTACTGTGCTGCATGCGATAATAATGTACTCGACTCATTGAGGTCGAAGCTTTTCTGGAGAATAAATTTGCGATAATTTGAGCTTGCTTTGAATATGAAAAAAAGTTGTAGAATTTTTACGATCATGAATGAATTGTGAGATGTGGAAATGAAGCTATTATGGATATTGTCGAGTAGTTTAGGATTGTGTGAATAATTTTTGGGTTTATTGTTAAAAATTATTTGTATATTAATGTGTAAATGAACATAAAAAAGTTATGGTGACTATAAACTAAGGTCCAAAATCAAGGAGGGGGGATTGAGTAAGAAATTAATCCCCCACAAAATTTCGTCCTTTTGAGGTCCATATAAGCACATGTGGAAGCAAAAATACTGGAATTTTTGAAATATCCCTGATTCTTCCTACTAGCTTTACTACAGAAACCTAAAAAAATATTTACATCATCACAGCTCATGTACAGTGCGATAACATTTGATGCTCATTAATTTTATTATCACTTTTTTATTTTCAAATAATTTAAAATATTTGCTTTCAAGCAACTGCCTGCCTTATTAACTGTAAATTAATTACTAGAAATTATTGTTCATCAGATCAGGCACATTACTCAAAGACATTCGACATCCAGAAAAAACATTTTTTCAAATTCCTTAAATTCTCCAATAAAAATTCCCAATCCAACAACAAAATCTTGACCAAAATATTCTAATTGACTATATCCAAGACATTTCGGTCAAATACTTCTGTCATGACCCAAATTACATTCAATTTCATCTCCTTCCTCAAGTTCAATTCCCTCACAATGAGAATCACAGTCGGAATTTAAAAGGCACCATTAGAAAAATGACAAAATAATTAGTAAATGAAGGCATGACGACAGCGTAGAGAGAAAAAAAATGATCAGAACTTAATAGCGTTTTGTGTTCCTTTGTTGTTGGCGAGAACTACCTGAGCATGGTGAGACAGGAAACAAATGTAATGAGAAAGAGAGAAGAAAGGTCATTCAATCACAATTAATCTCAACTTTTGTTTTCGTTCCTTCTTTATTACAATAATAATTAACCTGACTATGACTATTAAGCATAAAAATTTAAATATAATTTTTTGGAGGCAATAATGAGTGGCTGAATGGTAGTCAAATTATAAATATTTTTTTTATTTGTTTGTTTAAAAGAATTCCCATAAAAGAATCTTTTTTCGGAACCAACCACATTGACATTGAACTTGAAATTTATTTTTTTTACAAGCGAGAATTTTTTTTCATAACGATTTTATTTTCTCTTCTTTTTATTTTTGATGAACAAAAAAATGAACTGCACATGCAGCAGCAGCGAATGTCATTCATTTCTCTTTCCTCTTCCATTCTTTCTTGCATAATATTTACGTGATGACGATTTTTTGGCTTCATAAGTGACTGTCCCAGTGGTGAGAATTTTTTTTCATGCTGTTCACTATTAGTTCTTCTGTCTTTTATGATGTTTAGGATTACTTTTATGACTCATCAAATGTGACTGTTATGGATATGTACATGGACATTAGGGGATATTATGTTAAAATAATTGAAGACTTAGATAAAATTTAGTTGTTTGGTTTTGGTGTTCATGGTAGGAAATCTAATATGAATCCTTATGAAGTCACCGCTGTTAAATTTGCGGCGAATAAAGAAATTTGAAGGCTTATAACAACTTTTTGAAAAAATTGGGGAAATTTCATATTTTGACTAATTTTGCATCTAAAATGGGGGAAAGTCCTTTGAAAACCAAGCAGATAGTCTGCCTATACTTAGGTAATTGCAGCAACTAACCTAATTCAGCTAGACACCAATCTGATAACTCTGATAGACAAATTTTAACATCCAGGACATACGAAGATAAGATGTTGTCTCATTTATAAGCCAAAATATCAATTCTGCACCCACAAATCAATAATCAAATCTATCTATTAAAATTTCCAATTACCCAATAATCTAATTAACCCAAATTCCGCAAAAAAAATCAAACTACATTTCCCACAAACCATCCCTCAAGCCTTAAATTATTAATCAACCCAAATAAAAATAAACCGAAAATTTCATTAAAACTGCATCAGCATTAAACTCAGCATAATATCAATAAAATTTAAGTGTCAATGAAAATAAATTTTTTGCATAAAATCCAATCAACATCAATTGAATATTTCACCCCGAATAATTTATAAAAAGCCTCCCATGGCAATGCCAAAAAAATCAATAAATTGAATTCACTAAAATTGCAACATTTTCATTTTACCAGAACTAGCTTTCAAGTGAAAAATTTCCCACGAGCATTTAAACAGTTTTTTAAAAATTTATTTTAAAAATCACATCACAAATTCGCGCGACTGTAAAAATTTCTCCTTTTTTGTATGCTGCCATTGAATGCTTCTTGATTTTTTAGAATTTCATATTTATTGCATTTTCATGATGACATTTTCGATTTATTTGGTTGGAGTTTTATTTTTTTATGCTCAACATTATTTGTGTTCTGTGAAGAGAACATTGAATTGTAAAGTAATGCTTGGAGCTGAGTGTACTTCAAGCTTTGATTTATGTTTAAGGAATATTTTATTTGTGTGGATTATGAGATTTTTTTGTGGAGTGGTGTAAAAAGCAATGATATGGAAATTTATACTAGTGTAATTTTTGGTGTCATTTGTCAATGATTTATTTGTCATTGATGGGTACCGGAGGGTAAAAATGGGTCATATTTGCATGATATTTATTTTTGGGTAACTGAAAATATCTGGCATTGTATTTAGTTGTGTGTAAATTGATGTTGAATTTTTCCATCCTTTGTAAGGGAGAATCAGGGTCACGGGTATGGTCGACCTCTCTTCGTTATGCTACTGTGGGTTTATCGAGGTAATGCCTATTTTTTTGAACCTCCTCATCTTCTAGATACGCTTTTACAGCTAATAGGATGACATACTGTCGAAATTATTCTTTAAAAGACACTTCAAATGGTCAGTCGGAGCTAAAACGAGAAATATACTCAGCCTTTATATAAATTTTGCTAGCTTGAAGAGAGAGAAGTCTAAGCAATCTATTTCCAACGTTACGTGTTCTTTTTAATGTTCCTTCAACAAATTAGCACCTCATAATCAACAACTTCTTAACCTCAATCCCATTTCCACCAACATTACCTCAAAATTCAAATCTAAATCTAAACCTTCACAGCCCACATAACACTTCTTATTCCACCAAAAAAATCACAACAAAAAAGCCCCATAAACAAAAGAAAATTAGCGCAATTGAATAAAATTTGCAAAAATTAAGCATGGCAAATAAGCAAGCAGCATTGATTTTCTCGATGTGGGCCAATTTCATTAAAAAAAATTTTGTGTGCCCTTAATGAAATGCACTAAAAAGCAAATTTCAATTTCATATTCATAGCTCGCTTTGCATAAAATATAAATTAGGTGAAATAGAAAATTGGAAAAAACCCGCAAGAACCAAAAAAGCCATAATTCGTCACTAGCTTATTTAGAACGATGAGTGAGCGAGACGAAAAACTTTTTTGGATGAGGAACAAGAAGGACTTTTATGTGTATATTTATTTAACTAAAAAAATTGTACATTCGTCGTGCTTATTGGCAATTTTCCAAGAAGAACTTAATCGTTATTCTCTACGATTCATGCATATGGATGTAGAATGTACATGCACAATTGTAGACATCGAAAAAGTTTTTTTTTATTTTATTGATCTTCATGTTTTATGTAAAGACTAAATTTCTTTTTGGGGCACTAAAACATTGCAATAAAGTATGAACATGAAAATTGGAAGACAAAAAATGTGAATTGACATAAAAAAATGAATCATACATTATTGTGTATGCATGAAACGACCTCAAATGACTCATTTTGTTTGATTGAATGGAATAAATGATTTTGAATAATTTAGCTGAAGTGTATGAGGCTGTTTTGGAAGGGAATGTTGCTGATAAGATGGGATTTTTGAATTTTTTATGGCAGCTTAGCTTCTCAATGCTGAAAAGTTCTCATCAAAACGGAACTCTTAAATCATGATCAATTTTTATAAAGACGATCATTTGATTGAAGAGTTCCATCTTTTCGAGTCCGTAGAAGAATAGAAGGACGGTGTATCGTGTAAAACAGTAGCGACCTTGTAAAAATAATTATGATCAGTCAATCAGCTTTGGAGGCATTTACAAGTGAGGTCCACCAAAAAATATAATTTTTTCAATCTCAGTTTTTTTGAATGTCACAGCTGCATTTTGATTATATTCTCCTCATAAATGCAAGACGTCATTGGTAAATGACTCCAAAATTTATGAAATTTCAAATCAGACTGTATGACAAGGGGTTCAATTCATTTAGTCCATTCCATGATATCCTCAATAGCTTATGTCAATTTGAGATGAGTTCCTTTTATTCTGATATGGGTCTGAAATGTGCTACTGCTTGATAGATTGGGTTATGTATGTGGATGTGCTAGTTATAGGTGGATTTTAAGTCTGTTCTTTAAGATGAGAGCTACAAGAAATTGAGGATGAAATGTTAAGCTGATTGGGATTTTTCTGTCTTACTGGTGAAGTTTTCAAATTAAGATACTCAAAATTAACTTTAAAGCACTCATCCCTTGACAATCCCATCAACACTTCCAATTCCGATAAAATCTTCATTTCAAAAACTTCTTCATCAACAAAATCAATCAACATGTAAATCCACAACAAAGCTACAAATCTTCTTTCACTTCTAAATCAATTTGCTAATCAAAATGCGCTCCCTATTTTCGTCTGTTTGCCAATCACATTACACTGTGAATCACCTTGCTTATTCTTTTATTTTCATACTTTTTTACTGCTAAAAATGCACGTCACGATAATGATAATAAACTTTTTTTCATTTTCATGATTAAAATTCGTCTACCAGTGCAAATGAAAAGGGAATCAGTAAGGAGAAAGAAGAAGAGAAATTTACATAACATTAAAATTCACAGATTCATTATTGCCATAATTCACTAAAAGACAGCAGTAAAATATTGTTGGAAAACATTAAAGATGGGGAAATCATCGTGATAAAAATAGAAATGTTTTAAACAGGGTTGAATGTGAAAAATATTTTAAAATTATTTAAAAATTTCAATTTTTTTAAGTTGTAAAATTTTTAAAAATTCCAAATTTATTTAAATATTCAATTTTTTTAATTTTCAATTTTTTTATAAATTTCAATTTTTTTTAAAGTTTCATTTTTTAAAAAAAATTTAAAAATTAGTAAAAAATATAAAAAACAAAAATTATTTAAATATTTAAAAAAATATAAAAAAAATTTATTTCAAAATCTTAATTATAATGTAAAAATTAAAACAATGATAAATAAAAACAATTTTTTTTAAAAAAATTGAAATGCGGAAAAAGTTATGTTTTTAAAAAATTAAAAATTTTAAGTTAAAAAAATTTAACTATAAATAATATAGTTTTAAAAATTTGAATATTAGATTTCATAAGCTAGATTTTAAATTTATATAAGCAGCTTAATTATCTACTAAACACCCAACCCCATTCAGCAATCATAATCAGTTCCAATCTTCACAGCATATTTTCATAAAAAATATTTATTTATTGATAATTAAAAAGTCAACCTTTGTTAATTATCATTCAAACTAGCAACAATAATAAGAACAAATACGAGAATAATGTGGATTAACATACATTTAAATTCACACAATTTGCCATTGTTAATGCTTTTGTTTCGTACAGTAGAATTTAGTCGCTGATACAGCACGTACGAAAATAACTTTTTTCATATCAATGTGGTTTTTGGTACCACAAAATGTTTTCATTTTTTATTTCTTTTTTCACGTAAATGAAAATTTTTTTTATTATTTTTTTACCTTTTCCGTGAGAATTGATTGCGAATTAGGGGCGGAAGGATCGAAGGCTTAGTGGATGGGAATTAAAAATATTTTCTGTAAAATCATTCAACATTGAGGATGAAATGTGAAAATTTAATTATTTTTACTTAACGGTGAAAATTCTGTCAATTGTTGTGTAATTGGATTTTAAATTTTTTTGGGGTCGTCCGCATATGACGTCTATCATTAAGAGCTGTGAAACTCTTCATGGAAATTATTTTGTGTACAAATGTGACATCCTCCTTGGGGGAGGTGTCTAAAAGCCAAAAATCTAATAGACATCATTTACGAACGACCCCCTTTATTGCTCACGTAACAATTACTCCGAATTACTTCCGTAAATATTTAATTGATTTTATCATTTTATTGGTTATATAATTTAAGTGAAATGAAAACATTCTCAACTTATTAATTTTCTGATGATGTAAAATTTTTGAAATATTTTTATTACCTTGATGACTTTTATGACGTCATAAAAAAGTCATTCAATTCTTTTTGTTGATTCTGAACAAAAAAATATGACAAAATTTAGCATTGCTGATTCGTGCAGAAATGAAGTTAGTGACAGGTACGAAAATTGAACTTTGTGCTCTTAATATTCAGCTTTTGTTCTTGTCGACAAAATTATTTCGTAATAAAGAACGTCCATAGATCATTGAGTGGATTATGGGTTGCAATAAAAATTGATGTTTAATTGAACTTTGGATTTGGCGTATTTTGGTGGAATTATGGATATTTTGTGGGTTCACGGTAAAGACGTGGCTTTTAGATGCAATTAGCATGAATAATGTTGCCCGTGATTGGTTTTTAACGTAGGCTTTATGCTATACGTAGGCCAGGATAATGATATGCCAATAACCCATCATTAAATTATGCTAGCTACTCAAATTCACATCATTATGCTTAACTTCATTTCTTTCTCTTCTTTCAACCCTTTCTATCCTAATATCTGTAATGAAATGTACACATCAGTCGCGCCTCAACCAAGCTCTAAAAGAAAAATTATTCTATGCTTCACATTTAAAATAATGTCAACATGCATATTTGCTCTGGATAAAAAGAGTCAAAAATGTATAATTTTCCGCTTTTTAACTCTTTGACATTTTTTTGGAGGTAGTATGTAATTTTTTCCACAAGGTTAATAAGTTTGGTTGGTAGAAGCAAAAATAATTGGAAAAAATAAGTTGCATTTTTCAAGGTCCATGAGTTCTTAGGGGGAAAATTAAGGTCTGTGTCTCGCAAAAGTAGAATAACTAGATGTTTTCAGCTGGAAGTCTTGTCATTTGTACTAAAAATGATCAGTTTTTAGGTAAAGATAACCTGAATTTTTACGTTTTTGAAGAAATAGAATAATTTGGGTACCCATTTTCCCAATTTTACCCAGATTAAGTCAAAGCAATCTCATCTTTTGGTGAAAAATTAAAAATTGAGCTTCAGAACTGCAAAACCTTACCGAAATTGAATAAAAACTCAAAAATTTGATTGATGACATTCATTATTCCTCAACTTCCATTCCTCATCAAATATGATCTACTTTAATACCATTTGATTCTCATAACCCAAAAGAAATTCACACTCAATAAAATTTCACAAACTCCAAAAAAATCGTGATTGACACTCGGAAGTCGTTACCTGTGACTTAATAATTTAAATAAATTATGAGAAATTTAATTTCATTTTGAGACCGTATTCCTGTTGCGTCTATAAAAATAGATGAAAACAATAACTTTATGATAGCTGTGGCTATAAAAGAAGATTGCAATCTGACGTGCTAGAAATTTCTTTTCATCAACTAAAGCATAAAAATCGCAACAATGTGTGGTAAATGGAATCTTGATGGTCTGTCGTGAGGACTATAAAAGGTTTTGAGGGGTCTGTTCAATTTTGATGTCTAATATTGAGGAAAGGGGTCTGAAGCTGTTGACACATGAGACAAAATAAAAGTTTCTTGTTCAAAAATTCATGGACGTTAGTTATGGACAGCCCCTGTACATTCTAAAGCTTGTAAAATTTTAAATTGACCGTAAAATTTAATATAAAAAGTTTCATCTTAAATGAGGAATTTCTATGGAGGATTACATAACAATTTACGATCAACGAGATACTCAGAATCAATATGCTGTGCAAAAAACTTTTCAACAATAACTTACACGGATCTCAGTTCCTCTATCTCGTTAAACTAACATGAAACTATAACTGTAGAACAATCTATAAATCTACACGTTTTAAACTTCACAACCAGACATTCTTAAATGGTTCAATAATTCCGATAAAATTCACGTTTTTCTTGATAATTTCTCAACTTCTACTTTTAACTTCCTGTCGAGTTACTTTTTATGTTCCGATTGCAAAATTTTGCTTCTTTTTGAAAATAAAAAAGTTTTCAAATACAGATCCGGAAGTTTTCGTTCCATGACTGTCAAAGATTTCGAAGTAATTTGTTTTGAAAGTTTTTTGACTCTCGTGAGATTATCTTTTGCTGAGCTAGGCTTTTGTTGTTTTTGACTTGTTTAAGATGTTGAATTGTTTAAGGAGATTTTGCTCTATTTTGGAATGCTTGATTTTAAATTGTAGAATTTCTTTACGAAAATTTGTAATATTTTCAGATTTTGGTTAACTAAGACGTAGTATCAGCAGCAGGGGCATATTCAGGATTTTTTTGGGTCTTTTTGAATCATGATCTTTTTTCTGATATTTTTTCAAATCATGACTTCTTTTGGTTCATAGCTACAGGGGTATACCTAGGGTTCTGAGTGCCCTGCGCAAAATGCGACAGTTGCGACACCCTAGTTACGCTCCTGCATGACTAGTATTGATTTTTCAAAAAATAGATAGTTTGCGGGGGAGGGGGTTAAACTTCAAATACCCCCTGGATACGTCCTTAATGAGCAGAATGACTGTTTTGCGGTATTGAGCACTTTGACTTAAGAGTCCCTAAACACCCAGTGCCTGCCAATTTCTGTCAAATTTTTCCTTAAATTTACATGCAAGTCAATTTTTCATAAGCATCCCTTTCAACATTATGCAATCTTTCTCCGATTTACAGAAACTTTCAAAATAATCCCCAAAAGTTTTCACTTTCAAGCACCCATTTTCAGTATGATAAGCCTCAAATTTCCCATACTTTCAAATTCAATAACTTCTCAATTGGATCTCAAACAAAAAACATTCCTTTCTTCTCGATAGATTGAAAAAGAAAGCTTAAATCCCAAATATATTTGAAAATTTTCAAAAAAAAAAGTTCTAAATCTTTCATAAACTTTCAATAAAGAATGAATGGAGGAAGAAAAATAAGGGTATTGAGTTCACAACAAATAAATTTATTTATTTCAATGTGCCAAAAAGGAGGGGATCAATATAAGAATGAAAAGTTTTGAGGCATTTGGAAAAATGTCGTTTATTGAAAATCAAACTTTTTCTCTCCTTTTTTTCGATCATCAGAAAGTTTTTGCAGCTTTTGACTTTTTTATATTAAGACTTACCTTTCATCTTTAACATTTTTTTGTGAACTTCAATTTCTCGTGAATTTCCTTTCCTTTATACTCTTGCCATCCATTCAACAACTTTGTGAAGCTAAAAAAGTATTTTTGAATGACATTCGACCTTCGCCTCAATTCTTTTTCTGTTTATTTCCTTGCTTTTCTTTTCTAACTTAATCTATTCATAAATGTGCAAATTTGCATAAATGTCACGAGATTTTTTTGGCTCTTTTTTGCTTATCATGTGGCATAAGAATCTCAAAAAATCTCAATCAGCATAAAATTGTTAAAAAGAGAGAAGAGAAGTTTGTTTTTACCTCGGAAATGTCAATGAGTTGGGAAGGTTGATGGGGATTTGTGGATTTTTTGAGGCGCAGTTATGAAATTTTACATTATTTGGCAATTTATTGGGTAGTTTAAATGTAGAATCCATTTTATGTTATATTCAAGATTTAGACACAACCGTGTACCAAAAGTCTTTGTCTTTGGAAGATGTGGGTTCGAATCCCATTTAATTTGTATAAAATTTATTATCAAAATTGCTAATTGGCTTATTTTATCAATCAGCAAACAAACAATCCTGTGCTTGTGTCATCCACCAATAAATGGATTATGCTTACTAAATTTTAAACTGCCACATCCAAAAATGCCAAAAAAAATGTTCTCAAGTCATATCCCTTGACCTACCGACCAAAAAAACATCACTAATCCAATTTTTCTCCTACTTAATTCCGTTCATTCAAATCATAAAAAAAATCTCCTTAAGCCCTAAATTTCCTCACAATCTCCTCCACAAAATCACATATTCATACATAAAATATGGACAAAAAGGCTGCAGTCACCGCATCAATTTCTTCTCCTCGCAAAACATAAAATCCCACTCCTAAGAACAAGTCAAACAAAATAGCTTAAGATAACATCATCTCTCAGATTGACTTACATTATGCTACAGAAATTGACCTCGTTATTCTATTGCCTCTTTTTATATCCCCTCAATATTATTTTGCATAAATTACAACAGAAATATTTAGTTTAAAAGAAGCTGAATTTTTTTATGTTATTTTTAAAGAAAATCAAAAAAGTTTTTTCATCGAGGCACACGTGCACTGGAAGAGTCGTACACATAAATTCTAATTGTTGTAGGCAATAAAAGTAAAATTTTCATCTTCATTAAATTTTCAAGTTTAAAAAGTACTTTTTAAGATACACACAAAAAAGTAAGGAACATAAACCAAACGTCTGCAGACTTCTGGAAAAGGTAAAAAAAGTCATTGAGGAAGGTGAAACTTCCGAGAGCGTTTAGCATTTAACAACCGCAATTTAACGTGATGAGTCAGTAAATACGCCGTGCGGTGACGAAAACAACCGCTGCTTCCTGTGCACTACTAGAATCATATTTTTCGTTCGTTCATCAAAGTGATACAGAATATTAATAAAGAAGAAGAGAGTTCGAGAAGCGGAGAGGAAGTAGAAAGCCACATGATCATTATGGAAGAAGTGCCATTAATTCATTCATGCTTACCCGAAAACCAAAAATATTTTTTTCTTCTTTCTCATCTTAAATGACAAATTATAAATGTGTGGCCCAATTTATCGTTTGATTACGTACTGTTTTCGGATACTGAGGAACGAAGAATATATTTTTTTAAATGTCAGCGTGCTGGATTTATGGGTTTGTGGATGACATGAATGCATTAACATTTAAATGTTTAGAAGGGATTAACATTTTTGGGGTTTTGTTAAATTCATGTTAGATTTTTTTTCTTGGGGAATTTTTGAATAAACTTTGCAATTTATCGGTGGATTAAGTTTGGGTTAGTTAAGTGTAGAACCGCAAGATGTTTGTATATTTGACCTTTTTGGAGGTTATTTAACTTTAGAGAATTTTGATGAAGTTTATGATCGATAGTTGGGTATTGAAATATGATTTGAAGTGGATCTGTGGCGTATTGGCTTAGTTTATTGGTACTCAAATACGGTAAACTGATTCAATGATCATGAGTTCGAGACCGAGTAAAATTTTAGTTTATCGTTTTTTTAATCATTTATACTGGAAATGAAGCTCACAGCTTTCCCTTGTGGGCTGGAGATAGTAATGTCATCAATGGAGTGGGTTTGGACTCTATATGAGAAGCAGGGTCTAGGTTATAAGGTGTCGTTTTGTCTAGAGGATCAGGATCTTGACTGATTTGTTTGGATAATAGGCTAGAGCTTCCGAAAGACAACTCTACTGGCTACACTCCTGTCTAGATCAATCTTCTTAAGTTTATATACTCTTTTCAGCCTTTAAGAACTCATTTTTGCCAATTAGTGATCATATCTACCAACAAGCCTCTATAAATTAACCACACAATATTGATCAGATGACTCAAGTGACTCATCCACAATAAAAATCTAAAACTCAACTCTCATCAAGCATCATTCATGATGATCATAAGCTATTATTACTCCAAGCAATCTATGGGAAATAATAATTGATTCCAATTTACGATATGTTTTTCTGCACACAAGTAAATTCCAGTTCCAATAAAAAATCATTCTAAAAATATTTCGTTTTCGTCATTTTTCTGTATAAAAATATTTCCGTTTTGAATTGAACGAAATAGACGCACTGTGAGAAATTATAATAACTTTTATTTTTTAACAAAACCGGTTTTTTTATATTCGGTGGAGCTCGCACATGCAAGAAATACACAAACATCGCGTTGCTTACTAAAAATCGAGAAATTGAGAGACAAACATTGATGAAATGCTGAATTTTTATTTTGCGCGGAAAGTTTCCTGTATTTTTAACCACATGTCTCGCTCTGTAGTTCCAAAAATTCATCGTCATCTTACAGGCATCTTCTTATTTAATTTCTTTAGCACTTAACATACGAACAAGAATTGAGAGTGAGAATAAAGCATCAAAACATCTTCAAATTCCCATCAAACAACATTCACGCATACATGTGCAAAATTGGACATTTGTGTGTTGGAGATAATTATGCGAATGAAATTAATGAGAAAGAGAAACAATTTTTTGTGCTGCTTTATTGTTGTTTACTTTCAACTGAAAATGGATGAAAAATAAGGTAGTAAAAACATGAATTGAATGCGCTTTTGTGGAGTTTTTTTTTCGAGAGAGAAAGTTGAGTTTAAGTTGAACAATTTGTCTTTTGGATGACAAGGGGATTGTCATGAGTCGTAGATTGATCACGAGTAGCATGAAGTTTCTCATACTTTTCAAGTTCATGTGCTTGAAACTTATGATTGGAATGAAATTGAAAATATATGAAAATCAGTGCGTATCATGGAAATTTTGAGACGTTTGAAGATAATCATCAGTTTAAAGCATTAAATCCATGATCATGTTATGCACTAATATGTGATTTAAGATGAATAATTTAGTTTAAAAGTGAAATCTGGTCTTGATGCCAGTTTTATGAGTTTAGGACAGAAAAGCTGCTAAAACTCTGTCAACTAAGTCACAAATATCCAAAAGTCGGCTAAAATTCTGCTATAATGCTGTCAATTAGTTTACGAAGGTTCAAAACTCGAATAAAGTCTAAAATTCGGCTGAAATTCCTCCAATTATGAATTAAAAATAAGCGCATCATACCATCACATCCATTACTTCCCCAACTCAGTGCTATTCTTTCTCTCTTATTTCATTTCGATTAATTCGAGATGCCGCGCGGTAAACTATAATAAAAACTAAAAGAATTTCCTCAAAATAAAGCATAAAAACAACAGCAACAAAATCCAAACAAAACAAACAGAAACGAGAATAGAGAGGAAGAAAGTGGATGAAAGAGACACAAACACAGCAAGTTGTGGGTAATAAAATTGGAAGTTAATAACATATATTTCACATTCATGCTGTTAACAGTTCATTCTCATTGTATTTGTGATTCCACATTTTTCTTCTTAATTAATTAAATTTTCTAACAAAAAAGTGCAATGCGGCATTCTCCCTATGATGACTATTTTCACTAGCTTTTTATGGTTGTTTCTTGTTAATGCTCATGATGACTATTCCAGCTGTATCGAAATGTGCGATGAAAAAACATTGTCGGGAAAAATTCTACGGAATTGAGGAGGCATAAAAGAAAGAAAATATGAAAAGAATAATTGACATGCCGCTGAAATTCAAGAGAAAATTAGATTAGAATAGCCTTCATTAAATGTCATGCTAGGAAATTGACTTCTTGAAGCGTTACATTGGATCCGTGAGTAAGCAGCTTAGGATTTATTTTTCGAATTTGATAGTTTGTTCTTGCTTTTATTTTAAAAATGAATTGTGGATTTTGTTCTAATGAAATTAAAGGTAATTATGGAAGATTAGTGAATTAAATACATAAATTGAGGATTATTCATATGTTATGTCTAATATGAGGGAAGCAGGGTGGTTTGAAAATATGTTTTACTTTATGGGCTAATAAAAAAGGGAAATCAAGTCCAAAACTCCAACTTTTAGAGGTTATGTTAAAGAATTTTGAGGTTATGTCAACGAATTTTGAGGTTATGTCAACGAATTTTGAGGTTATGTTTCCATGTTCTTTTTTTGTTGCACTAGAATAATTAAATCTTGTATTAAGTATCCAAAAACATACACAAGCTCACAAAACACAACAAATTATGTCCAAAAACTAAGGTCATACTCAGGTCATATCTAGTGCTAATATATTCTGCCCTTCGCCACAAAAACACAAAAAAAAATTCATCGAAAAACACAAACCCATGCAGCTATACAATGACAAATAGCTAGAGAATTTACATACGATTCTAATGACTCAAGACATGATTCCATTCAAAATAAACAATTTTTTTCAACCTGCTGAGTCACTTTTTCACCACGAAACATGGACAGATGAATGTCAAATGACACTCACTGACTACCTGACTTTTATTTATTTATTTTTATCGCCGAGGCTGCTTGATGAATTTTAATAGACGTTGAAATGAAAGAAAATAGAAATGTAAGGATATGATATGTTTGGTTAGCGATCTGAGATCTGTTAAGTGTGGTCTGAGGGGTTCTCATGACTTTAATGGACATGATATGCATAATGCTTATCGGAATCTACTATAATTAAATTAAGTATTTTATGTCTTTATCTAATTTGAGTTTTTAAAGAAGGTTGAAGGGCTATAAATTATGTTGTGGACATGTGTTTGAGGAAGCGGCTATTGTGATGCAGTTTTTATTGGCTTTCTTATTTGAAAATTTGTTGGTTTTTTGGAATTAAATATATCTCAGTAGGGGTATGTGTTTAATTTATTTAAGTATTAAGGAAAGAAGGAAAAAATATTTTCTTTAAAAATTCTATAAAAAAATAAATAATTTTTTAATTTCAAAATATAATTTTTTTAAAGT
Source organism: Chironomus tentans (assembly GCA_963573255.1). Classification (NCBI taxonomy): domain Eukaryota; kingdom Metazoa; phylum Arthropoda; class Insecta; order Diptera; family Chironomidae; genus Chironomus; species Chironomus tentans. The sequence goes on along the minus strand of OY754304.1, from coordinate 1,213,951 downwards.
TATAAATTTCAGTTTTATAAAAATAATTTTTTAATTTTCAAAAAGTTTTTTTAATTTTTAAAATGTTCTTAATTTTAATTAGCCATTTTTTTAATTTAAAAAAATTATATTAAATATTTTTAAATTTTTTAAAATTCATATTTTTTTAATTTGAAAAACAAATTAACCAATTTTTGAGAAAAAAATTTTAAAAAAATATTCAAGCACCTATATAAAATAAAAATCTACTTCAATTTTCATTATATCTTCAAAAATCCACTAAAAAATTTCCAAACCGAATGTCAACCACCCGAGCACTTCCACCGTCAATAAAAAATATCACATATCAATTTATTCAACCCCATAAAAAGCAATATTTTTATGTCCAAAAATAAAAAATAAAAATAATTAAATTCTTAAAGCCAAAAAATAAAAATTCACTGACGCAATACGCACACAAGCAAAACAGACAACAATCTCATGAATAAAAAATTTCAACGCTTGAGGTAAGAAGAATAATTCACCGGCTTTATAAATTCTTAATTCTAATGCTTTCATTATCTGCCTAATTTAGAAAAAAAAAATAATTACTGAATTTCTAAATTCTTTTTTATACTGAATTTTCTGTGTCTATTTCGACCTATTCAACAACCTTCTACACAGTCTCTAAATGAATGTGAGGCAATAAAAATATAAAACATAGGTTAATGGCACAATTTACAGCCTTACATGCAGCATATTATTATATTCTATTTCCCAACATAAGAATTGTACTCATGACGTCATGTGACTTCCACCTCACAACCACTTTAAGAGTGTTGATGATGATTTTATTCTGTAGATATTTGTGCTAACATTTGACCTCGCACGCAAGACAATAGGAAGTAAGTTGGGGAGATTCTGTTGGGTGGTTGGATTGGCGCATATTTTTGAGGTAGAATTTTAAATTATTTAAGTGGAGCGGAAGTGAATTCTTAAATGTTCTGGAAATATTAAGGTCTGGGATCGTCCATAAATGACGTCTATCTCAAAAATTCAATTTTTTATCACGCAAGCCCCGTTCAAAAAATTATTTTTATAGCTTTACATAGTATCAAACCCCTAACCTTAAAATTGGACGTCATTTACGAACGAACCCCAATACAACACACAAAAAGAGCACAAAATCAACCAGCAACTCCACCCATCAACTCACTTAAAACTGCATTAAAAAGTCATCCTCATTTTACAATCCCATTCAAGAAAATCTGCAGCAAGACACAAAAATCTTTACTCCTTTTTCGCCAACCTTTGCCAGCTCCTCAATCCATTCCCATAAATTATTTAACAATTTTGTTGTTTTCATTCTTGTTTCTCATTTTTGACTGCGTCTTACGAGCGAAGAGGCTTAAATTTATAGCCTCATTCTGATTTATGGTTAAAAACAGTTTTTCTTTTCGTTCCTCTACTTTTTTTTTGTTTGTTAGACATACAAGTCTACGAGTAGCACAAGAAGATTATTTTGACTATGAAAAGTAAAAGAAAATCAAGGTTTTTTTTGCTGTTTTTGTTGTTGCCGGAAATGAAATGGAAGAAAGAAGAAGATGAAAATTAGATGGGGAATTTACACAATGTAATGAATTACTGCTGAAGCGCAGTTTCTTGGAACTAATTTGGAAAAGGTTAATATATTTTTGAGGAATAGACATTCCATACTAATCTTAATTATATAATCTAAGAAATTAATAAATTTAAAAGGCAAAAAAAATAAAAATTCAAAATTGTTTTAGATTTTGGTAAATTTTCTAGGATTCAAACCTAGTGATCGTTAAATGGAATTAAAAAATTCTTCTCATCCTTTTAAGCTTAAGCTTAAATTAAAATCTCTATTTTTTGGATAAATGCTATATTTAAGTCCTTATAAAACTCCATGCTCTGTGTATTAAGAGGGGTCGTTCGAAAATTACGTCACGCTTTAGTAAAAGGGAAGGAATTTGTGTCAGTTCATGCACAAAATTTTTTTCTTTAGAAAAAGTCATTTTTTGCGTGACGTAATTTGCGAACGACCCCTAAAATTCTACCCATCTCATCAACCAAAAGCCTTAAAACAACACAAATGCTCAATCAACTGCTCCCACTTGTAAAAATTTACAAAACATCTCATTAATCCTCTAAGTTAAAGGTGAACTCAGTAAATGGAGTTAGAAAATGAAATGAAAATGTCGAATGGGAAACTGCTTGCCATATTTCTTGTGTTCATGATCATGAGGAATACGAGGAAGTAAAAAAATGTATAATAAGGAACAAGATAAGGTGGAAAAGAATGGAACTTTATGAAAATAGATAGCACGGAGCTTCGTGTTTTGTGTGAGAAAAATTAAAAGAAGCTTTTTAAGAAGACACGCAAGAAGACAATGGAATTAAGGGGGAAGGAAGAAAAATAATTAAATTTGTTAAAGGTTTAATGTTGCAATTTGTCAGGAGCAATTTCTTACAAATTGATGAGATAAAATTTTATTTATGTAAAGAGCGAAAAACCTCAACGAAAATTTATTACGCTAACGAGATGCTGTAACTAGAGTTTGGGGAGCAATATTTTGAGACTAATAGTTACAAAAAATAATTAAATATGTTGCTAAAAAAGCGTGTTTTCAAATTTTTTTACACACTTGATATTTTGAGATTCGAACTTGCAATTTGAAAAAGATTTTATTATTTTAAATTCTTTCTCGGTAACTTTTCATAATAAATTTCACATTTTATGCAACAATTTCTTCTAATGATTTAATTTGTGAACAGGAGACAGAAATTAACCATGGTGATATTTTATTTAAAAAATTCTGGCATCCCTCGAAAAATCAACCCCAAAATTATATTCAGTTTAATAGAAATTTGCCTCCAGAAAAAACATCTCGCCAGGTTTAAAATAACACAGCCTTTACCTTTACCATAATAAAAAATCAAGCCAGACAGCATCGTACACAATAAGCCCATCTACATTATGCCTAGAAAGCCTTTCACAAAGGTATGAAAAGAAAATCGTCTTAAGGAATTTCCTTAAATACCTAATACAATACATATCAGTACAGCATCCGCAGCACGCAGAAAAAAGTAACTCCTTAAATCGACATTGCATATATGGAAAAAAATATATAAAAGGGGAGAAAACAAACATGTGTAATTTGTAGGAAGCAAAACTGCAAACATAAATCAGTTTAACCAAATAAGCGGCACATAATCCAACGCTTTATTGTTCTGAATCACTCAGTCAGTTTAAAGAGGATTATTTAAGGTATTTTTTTCCATCCTGAAAATATTTTTCATCACCAGACACTAAGATACGTAAAGTGAACAAGATGAAGATATTTTTGCGCGCCAAATTTACTTTTTTTCATCTTCTTCAGACATTATTTGCCGCCTCTTCATGCTTTAATTGCCATTCTCGTTGTTGACGGCTGTTTTGAGATGCGTTGATTCTGTGACTTTAATCTCTGTTGATGTTGTTGTTATGTTTCTTTTTGAGGGATTAGTCACAATAATTAACACTGTCTTTATGACGTGGTGTCTGATGTAGTGATGCAGATGAGGAATTGTATCTTTAAAATTGAGAATTAGTTGGATTTTGTGGCATATTGCAGTTTAGTGGCATAAAAAATAAAATTAAGAATTGGCAAAAAGGTAGTGCTCTAACACTATTAATAATAAGGTGCAAGTAATTTTTGATGAATAATATAGGTTTCGAACCTTCGACTTTAAACAGATTTTATGAAATTTCCAATTCTATTTTACTAAATGACAAACAAAAATGTATTATTAAGCAAACTTACTAAAATTTCATCAGCATGTCCAAAAGTCAACCACAAATTTCTACTTCCAATAACTCTTAACATCCAATCCACTTCCATTCAATCTCTTAATGAATAGAAAACCCCACAAAACAATCATCTTTTCAAAAATTAATCACAATTCAAAAATAATTCTACCACCTTATTTCCTAATAATATCTACAGCATACATTTAATTCAACAATTGTCATGAAAATTGTCATTAAATAATACAATAAAATACTCACATGTAAATTTGTCATGCCTTCCTTTTCTATTTTCTTTCTTTATTTAACAATCTCATTTTATTGTTACAATTTTCTTTATTATGGAACTAGAAGTTAGTTGTGTTAAGTTTGATGATTGGTTTGTGAATTGTAAGAAAATTGAACTTTGACACTTGAAACCTAAAATTGAAACCTAAACCTTGGTCGTTCACTTGGGGGTTTGAGATTCTGTAACAGGTCAAACAAAGAAAAAAAATTTTCTTGGAAAATTTGTAACAAGGTCTAAAATTTCATTTTTTTTGCATAACGTAATAAATGGTTTTATATAAAATGTTTATACTTCACAAGAGGAAGATTCAGAATTTATTTCTGTTTACTTACTTATGGTTACCTTGTAAATGGAAATTTTAAAATATACTCTAATTGGATATAACCAGAGGGATTTATATAAAATCTTTAAAAATCTTCAAAAAAAGATCAGACTTCCATTAAAAATTATATAACCAAACCATAACAAGAAAGTACTGATCGCACAAACAGCTACAACAAAAGACAACACATACATCCAAACGACGATTCTATTTGTTCCATAAATTATTCATATATAGAGCGAGAATAATTTGAATACACAAAGGAACACACATCTATAAATGTCGTACATAATGATATGTCACTAAATAAAGAAGAAATTAAAATAAAAGTGAGGAAGAAAAAGAAAATATTTAAAATTCACAGTGGGGTGAAGGTGTCATTTAAATTTCACTTCTATTGTACAGACACAAAAAAAGAGCAGAACATAATGTTTGTCGAATCCAAAAGACACATTCATCACATCGCACACTCACACATGACACAAAGTTCATCTTCCATAATAATAATAATAATTTATCGCCTTGTGCGGTAATTATGGGAAGAAGGGCACGACGTGAGAATGATTGAATTTGATTGACAAACTACTCTCTCGCATTTCATGTGTTGGTGTCTATCCACAAAAGAAAAACTGTTGTTCTATATAAAATGATGCCTATCATCACGTTCATATCAATGTATCGTCAGACATATCATCATTAAGTTAATCATCATGACTGATCTTATAAACAAGAAGTAGCAAGAGAAGTAATGGCATTAATTAATAACAACAGCAGTGCATCAACTTGGAAATGCATCATTAAGAGTTTAGGATTGATGGGAGAATGTAGGAGGCACCAGAGCTTGGGTGTCTGAGGCTAGCTAGAGGTAACATAGATGCTGCCAATGTCTGAGGAACAATATTTGGTATTTCACTTGGTCAGTTTTGTCAAATCACAGCGGTAATTAGTTCTTAAAGATTAGGATATGACCCAAAATAAACCCAAACTTTCATGCCTCAATTTGAGTCAAAAATATAATTTATTTGAGATTTGAAAAAAAAAATAATAAAAATATCAAAAGAAAAATTTTTGAAACTCTTATATAATAAATTTACTTTCAGAACAGATTAAAGTTTCGAACCTATGATTGTCTTTAAAATCTAATAAAAATCATTTTATAAATTTGAATGAACAAATATAAAATGAAATTTTGAGGGAAAAATTATATAAATTCATAATTCTAATTCTTATATTTAGGTCATTTAAAACACAAATTCCTAAAAAATTTCCCAGACAATTCCTAAACAAACATTTAAAAACTCATTGAGCAGCTCCAATTCTACAACCATTCCAATGTCATATGGAACAAAATATTATTCAAAATAAAATAAAGATTATGATGCGTAAAAAACAGATTAAGAAGATAATTCATTCGGGTTCTATTTAACGGAATAGCACAAAGTGTCATTCAAGAGTCGAATCTGATGAGCAGATGTGCAACAAAAATCTAATAAAAATCGTCATTTTCTAATTCAAGATGATCTTCTTTGCTATATAATAAAATTTATTTAAATACATTTTATGTCTATACTGCTGTTTTCATGTGAATGAAGGAACAACTGAACTAAGCATTCACAGAATTTGTTTATAAGATAATAAAAATGTCATGTGTAGAAAATTCTGTACAATTTTTGGTTATGTTTCGCATCGTTTTGTTCCTGAAATTGCCGTGGGGAGAAAAGGAATAATTTTTTTAGGAATCGACCCAAAAAATAAGTTCTTTAAAAATGTAATTTTTATACTGCATAAATAAGCAACCATATGAACATAACAAAAAGCACGCGTAAGGTTTCAACATAATTCACGTACAATATTTTATGTTTTTTTCATCATCGCGATTGTGAGGTCCTTGTTACTTCCTCATTCACTTCCTTTTTGTTGGTTTTTTAAACTGAATTTGTGGGTGAAAATAAATATTTTTTTTTCGTGTGTTTTACTTTTTATGCTTCAATGTAGTTTTTTGTGGATGAATGCTTATGGGTGAGCACTAATGACTTGCTGTCCATTTGACATTACTTCTGATACTGAGCAAAAGTTGAAGAAAAATTGGAATACTACAAAAATTGGTACTAAAATTAAGCACTTTGTACTAAAAACTGAGCAAACTGTACTAAAAGTGAGCAAACTGTACTAAAACTGAGCATATTGTACTAAAAACTGAACAAATTGTACTAAAAACTGAGAAAATTAAACTAAAAGTGAGGAAATTGTAAAAACTGAATATTGACTAATAACACAAAATTTAATTCCGAAAATCAGCGTCTATACACCACAAACCCATCTTACTTCCAAACTCTCTAAAACTCTTCATCAACATTATTTTTTCTGTTTTTACAAACTTTTTATTTTTTTTTTATATTCTGAATCAAAATCGCGTTACCATGTTCAGTTATTAGGTTCACGGTTCGCTGGACGTTTAAATTACTCACTCTGCGTGGCAACCACCCGAAATGAATGGCATGTAGACATATACATAGAGCATGCACACATGGGCATATGTTATGCCTTTCTTATTCCTTCTCGATTCATTTTACTCATTACTCATACTCTGGCGACTGCAAAAGGTTTCTGGCTGACTATTAAATGCTATTAGTGTTATTTTTATGTAACTTTTCAAACAAAAAATAATGCACACAAAAAACATGTCACATAACATGTATAAAGTTCCCCCCTCAACATTTCTTTTGCACTTAATTCTTTTTGTTAGAACTAAAAAAGTGACACACCGGTTAGAAAATAATTGCATGACATGATAGAAGTGACTGACAAAACATCACGTTTTTTAAGGTAGTAAAATAAGAGTTACGGCCTTGATAAAGCTGAGGAGAGGAAAATTTACGACAGCTTAAAGTCTTTCGATACTTTTCCTATGATTATAAAATAAAAGAATATTTTTTTAAGAATGACAGCTGATGAGAGGTGGCATTTGCATTTTAATGTTGAATATTTGTTTTTATTGAAGGTCTTTTTAGCACTTTTTGTTGGATTGTGAGGTGGGATATGGGTTATGATGTTCATTTTGGGTAGTTTTTGGAGTGCTACTTTGCTCCAGCAAGTTCAGCTCTTAACTACTTTTATATGAACTGAAGAGCTGAACTCAGCTCCAAAGTGTTGAATTAGACTCCAAATTGCTGAACTAGAAGTTAAAGTCTTTAAACTTAAGCTCTTAAATGCTGAGTTTTGTTCTAAGGTGCTGAATAGCATTTAAATCTCCTGAAATTAGCTAAAATTCATTAAATAATGCTGAATCGTATAACACTATAACACTTCCACAATCACAAAAACTCAATATCCATCCTGTCAATACATCCACCTCTTCCTTCAATTACAAAATTACCCATCCCAAAACATCAAAAAATAAGCAGATTATCATCAAATCATGAAAATCACTTATGTACACAATTCCATTAATTCCACACACAAAAAAATAGCTCCTCATGTGCTCTATATAAAGACTTCTTATTGAATTGTGTAATTTGATGACAAAATCGCGTGCTTCACTTCATTATAAAGATCATTAGAATCAAGTCTTTCCTTTAGATAATAGTACGTTGTGTGTGATTTTGTGACATTCTTTCTAATGTTTGTAATTTGTTAATTAATTATTTCTAGTTCGTTTTATTTATTTGGATGATTTTGAGGAATTTTTTATGTAAAGTTTGAGGGGAACTGATGGTAAATGGACTTGTTAACAGAGTAGCACTGTCATTAGTGATTAGGAAACAGAACTGAATATTTTATAGGGCAAATTCCTTAAAAATTCTTTAAAAAATCGAATAGATGCGCTTTTAGGGTATCCAACTTGCTGTGTCCATGATCAAGACCCTTCCCAACTTGTAATTTTATTTATTTACATTAAATAATAAAGATTTGATTTCATTTTAAGTTTATTGCCCGAGTAAATCTCCCAAAAGGTAAATAAGATGAAATAAAATCATTAAAGGCACTCTGAATAGCGATGGCATCTTGTCGATAAGATAAAATGTCTTGAGAAATAAATATTCTAGTCATTAGATAGACTTAAAGATCCAGCAGAATAAGAGATGATAATAAAATGTGTCAAAATTTTAATCATGTTGATCAATTCCCATAAGTTTTATGGGAGAACTTAATTTATGTGGATGTAGAAGCAGGAAGTAAAAATCCTAATTTTATTGTCGGCGCATTTATTGCTGTAGACATAAAAAAAATCGTTCAATTCCCAACCAATTTTCTTTTTAGATCTATAATAATAAAAATGCTAGAATATCTAGTTGATTATAAGCGTAATTACAGTAGATGAGCAGCAATAAAAGAATCTTAAAGCAAACAAGAATTGAAAATGATTAATTAAGTTAAATTAATTCAATTATTTCATATGCTGCTTACTTGACTTACCCAACAACTCGATGCACAGTTCCATGGAATTTTTCCAGTTTTTTTTGGTCGACAATTCTCGTTTAAATTGGAAATTATTCTCTTTCTTTTACATTTTGTTGATTTCTTATTATTTTTTCGTCCAACAAAACAAATAAATTAAAGGCAACGAAGACATTCATTCTGAAAAAGGGAATTTGTGAAATAAAAACCTGCTACTTGCCACTCTCTCCACATGAGCATGCAATCATAAATTAAAAATGTTGATAAAAATCACAATAAAAAGTTGAAATAAGAGAAATGGATGCCAATGGGAGGTAAAGAATTTTTAACGGAATTTTAGAATTTCAATTTTTGCATCTCTGAAAATTCGAATTTTGAGTTTAACGGTTAAAATTGCTTTAACGGACATTTGGAATTTGAATTTTTGCATCTTTTTAAATGTTTTGCGTCTATTTTCATTCTTTAAGATTCAAATTTGATTTTCAATGGTCAAAATTTCATAAAAAAATTTAAATTTCATTTTAAGAACTTTTAAAAAAATATTTATGTCAGAAACAAATAAGAAAATACCCAAAGATGACAAATTTCCAAAAATTCTAACCTCACTCTAAAAAACTTCAGCAATTCTTCCTTCCGTCCCCTCTGGGAATCTCTTTATTAACTCACATGCTTTTACAATAACTCATTCGAATGAAAGAAAAAGATAATAATAATAAAGAAGAAGGAAAAAAGTGAGTCATTATCATTTTCGGTGAGTTGACATGATAATTAAATGCTTAACGATAAATAAATAGTTAAAGGAAGACGAAGGCCATTCAACGTGAAAGATTTATTGCCTCAGTACACCTTGAAAAAACATACATAATGTTATGCGACAATGGACAGCAGCTAGAATAATTCTTATGAATTGAAATGAAATAAAATGCTGGACATAGTCGGCAACCGACAGGAAAAACTACAAACGGAGTATTCAAAGCGCGTAAATGCGGCAACAGGAAGTCCCTAATTATACTTTTTATCAACATTAAAATGTCGTGAAGAATTATTTTTTATATAACAAGATCACACACATATGAAAAGGTTAATAAGGTTCTCATTTGATCCGGCCAATGAAGAATTATGAATCATAAATAAATAAACGAAAAATAAAAATAAAATTTAAGAATGAGAAACATTAATTACGATGCCACAGTGCCGCTCTACAGATTTTTACTTCTATTTCTTTTTCTTTCTATGCTGCTTAAATTACACAACAAGAATTTTTATGTATGAATTTATAAATATTCGAATCACATAGAAATAAAATAGTTAGTTATGGAAATCAAGATTTTGATTATGTGATTACAACTTTTTTTCTAAATATTTCCAAAGAATCTTTATTTTTATTACTCATTCATGCACATATTTCTTCATTTTATTCACCTCATTTGACTGAATAGCATTTAAATAATAGTCTATAATCGAGCTAATATTAGCTTTGACCGAGCTGTAGATGAGGTGGGGATGGATTTTGATTGGGGAGCATACAGCTAAGAGAATGCTACTTGGGTGGCAACTATAGTGCTGATACCAAGTGATGATACCTAAATACCCTAGAAACACTACAAAATAAACTCGAAAAACTAACTTTAACAGTCATAATAGCCAATTATTCCTGAAATTTTGACTGGTACTGCCATAAAATACCCATATAAGTCATATTCAAGCTAGATGTCCCCAAGTAAACCCAACCTAGAAACCATACATTCCTCGGATCAATCTAACTGTGTGTGAATCAAGCTAGATCTATATTTCGTGATAAAAACTACAAAAAGATATTAAATTTCTCAAAAAAATCTGATTCTTCGAAAAAAAGAAGACGAGAAAAAAGAAATTTCGTTTAATCGCCGCAGATGAATGGAAATTATAAGATTTCAAAGCTGAATATTATGTCTGTAATTTTCCATACTTGATCTTGCACACTATAAATTAGATGGAATGATCTATTGGTTTTTGTACTGTTGTTCTAGATACTTCAATCACTGTTGGGTACTTGTACGTGTATTATTGATGCTTTATAGTCGTGATATTAAATTCTCAGATTCACGAAAAAATGGAATCAATACGGAAAATATGTCAATTTGTCAGGAGATATGAAATTTTATATCTGAATGCTGTCAAAAGACTCAAATCGCCCTAAAGCTATCAAAATTGTACTTCCAAATATGCTCATCTCATACGAGTTCAACTCCTCCAGAATATTAGATTTTTAAAGACATAACAGTCAATAATTAATTGCACATCAGCAAGCACGTGCATAAAACCTCAAAGAAGCCTCCTCAAAAAAAAATTCTTTAAAAGTCAAAGAAACGAAAATTTTCTATTTCAGTATATTTTTTTATTATTTCCATCACGAATGATGAACATACTTGCGAATGGAATGACTGATGTTCTCTCAATATTTGTTTATAATAATTTTCATTTGATGATCATTACACAAAAATTTAAAAATAAAACCAAAAACTCGTTCAGAATATTAAATGTGCTTGGGTGATATATAAAATCCACAATATTTAGAGATTGGATGTTACGCAACAACCCCAATCATGTCAATCGTCTTATTTGACACATGTTCGTGCGTATTTTATGCTCATTTCCTCTCTCTGTTTCTTTATCAAACTCGTTTTTGAGTCTCTTTTGAAGATTCAATCGGAAAATGATTTTTGGTGTTTACATTTTTCATCACTTTTTGCTTTAGAGGTGCTGGAGTGTGTTTTTGTATGGAATTTGGAGATTTTTTTTTTGGTTTTTTGGATTATTAGGACCTCTACCCCTGTCTTAAGTTATACAACTACCCTACCCTATACCCGTATACCAAGAAACCCACAACTGGTGAGAATCGAACCCTCGTCCTAGCAAAAAAATTACAGATATCCAGTCTGTTGTCTTACCAATCGGCCACAGATGACTTACTCCCGCACTGGCAGATTTGCCTACTAATAGCTCGATACATTAGATAACAACCTACTCAGATGCCACACCCTCGTAACTTCCTGTTCTCAAAACCAAAAAGTACGTCCAATTCCTCCTAATATCCTCAAATATCCCTCCAACATTGTATCGAAAATTGTTTATAAATTGAATCTCATTACAAGTCATGTAACTTCTTGCATTTCGGCACAAATAATGACAATGTTGAGAAATTGGCTCCATCAAGACATGACAAGAAGAAAAATTGATATAAAAATAATTGAAGTCATTATAAGCACGCATTTTATATGTCATATCATTAAATTTTGTTTTCATTTTTTATATAAATTCTGGCCCTTCATGTTTTGATAGAACAGTGTGTATCGGTCGGAAGTATCTCATTTGAGATAGAAAAAAAAATCAATAAGCAAACGCAATTTACTCACAAATGACTTCTCAATTTTTTATTTTCTTTTGCTTATTTTCCATTTAAGCGAGAAATGTTGACGAAAAATAAAGAAATGAAAATTTTAAGAAGGCTCGAAGAAACTGTGTGACATTAAGTCTCAAGGGAACGCAACATGCCGATGAGAACAAAAAGACAACAGAGTAGAAAAATAAAAGGAAATCGTTTATGTAAATTTTTCTCTTTCTGTTCTGAATTTGTCGCAGAGCATCTATCGTTGGATTATTGAAAAAAATTCTTTTTCTTTTTGCTGTTTGTTGTTTCTGCTTTTGTGTGTGGGACTTGATTTTGAATCAATCAAGATGAATTTGGTGATGTATTGTTGGTCGGACTGGCTGGAGATTTTTGGTGGTTGCTTTGTAGGTTTTGGAAGGTTACATCTGATTAGTGAATGCTTCATTACTCTTTAGGGTGTTGTATAAATGATGTTGATTCAATATTGGATATTCTTTATCATTAAAGAGTGTAGAAATGTCATATCAGGGTAAGGGGTGCTGAAGTGACTTAGTGGTACAGTAGTCTAGTGCTTTGGTAACTTATTACTGCATTATCGACGCAACGATCATGATTTCGAAACCCATCTTGACAATCTGTCATTTATTTTACCATAAATTCAAATGCCACCTAAAAATTGTTAAATACACCCCACTAGGGTACTCTATTTACCATATCCCTACCTTCCACCTAGGGTACCGTAGTGTAGGGTAGGTGGGTTACCCCAAATAGCCCTAGAAACCGACCAATGAACAATGTTAAAATACCTTTCCTTATAAAAATGCGCACAAAACTCACCCAGCCTCCCAAAAAAGTCATCTCCAATCACATCTCAAACTTCCCTTTTTCACTTTTTTGCTTGAATGCTCATTGAGCTTATAGCGTTGAAATCGAAATATAGAAATTTATGGTTCATGAAATGTCATATCGAGAGTGAAGTACAGCATCATCGTATTATCTGTCAGTTGATTGAAAATTTCTTTTGAGACAAGAACGTTGTGCACGCATACAAGCATAATTGAGTTTGTTGATAAAAAAGAGTTCTTTTGGGAGATGAATTATCGGAAAATTTAACCCTCGCATCATTGGAATGTTGAAAGTTTTTGAGGAATTTTTTGCTAAAAGTCAAGAATCTAGGCGTGAAAAAACTCTTTTATCTTAATTATCATTTACGCTCCTCACTCATCTCGATGTATTAAATTTTAATTAAATACATTTGCGAATGATACAAAAAAGCTTCCTCAATTTGCCTAATTTTTTTTCTTCTGTGTATGCCTTGCATGCCATTTTCTCGTGTTGTGAACATTTTAAATAAAATTTATGAATTATCTTAATTAATTAAATTCCTTTTTGTCTTTTTCATCATCTTGTCATACACACAGCTTCTTCTTGTCGAGCCGTTTTTCTCACTTCTCAATTTTTTTTGTACTCAATAAATGTCGTCGCTGCTCGTTCATTAAAAATTTAGTGAAAAATTTGTTTTTATGAATGAATATTGTAGTATGTGGGGGTGTATTCTAATAAATTATTTTGATAGACAGATTGGGGTCTTTTGGGTTTGGTATTATGTCGTGAACTTTAATATTGAATTTGAGAAGAAAATTGAATTTTAATTGAAAAGATGCTGTGAAATTGAGGATTTTGAACATGTTTTATTAGAAAGATGCTGGGGAGGGTTCGGAAAGTAATTTATGGCTCATTTTTTATTCGTAAAAATTCAAATTTGTCACCAAAAATTCAAAATATTCTTCAAAATGTCCTAATTCTTTAAATATATTCTTAAAAATGACAAAATCCAAATTTTGGAGTCAAAACGCTATAATTTACCCCTAAAAATTGTTTGACATCATTCCATCATCCATGGTTACTAAGTCTGACTCTAAACAACACAAAACTCAACTCTTGGTGCCAAAAACTCTAGAATCCACTCCATAATTGCCCAACATCCACAAATCATCTTAAAAATCCTTCAAACTCACTCATTTAACTCATATTTGAAAGGAACGTATGAAAAAATTATTTTAGAAAATGAAAATTAAGTTAAATTGATTATAATTGATGCTGATGATGAAATTTCCATTATAACTGCACATCTCACATAAATATCTACAACACAAAAAGAAACGTATGCTGTATTTGATGGAAGAGAACAAGAAATTGAAAGAAATAAAAATTATGAAAAGAATAAGAGTGAGTTGAGTGAAATAATATTCATTAATTACATCCATTGCATGTTGAGATGGCACTCGAGTTCACAGCACTACTGCAGTTACTTTAATTAATATCAAGAGATATCTTCGTTGGAGAAAATTCACCGCATGCCTTACCGAAAAAAAATATTTGTATGTACAAAGATAATAAATGGAATGAAAATGAGAAGAATTCTCGCTACTGCATTATTTTCAACAATAATAATTGCAAAAAAATCTAGGATAATAAAGTGTGGCTTGAGGCTGCTCACACAAAGACACAGACGCGAGTTAAGCTCAGTTTATACAATTGCACTTTTTTGAATCATTAAATTTCTCTCTGCTGCTAGAATCGACTCTTTGTCTTTACAAAATGAGATCATTTTATCATTTAGATATGAAAATAATAATAAAAATTCTTCAAAGATAATACTAACAAAAAGGGAAGTAAGATTGAGTTAAGTATAAATTGACTGTAACGATTTTTATTTGAAATTGGTTAAGTTTTCAAAAATCACGTGTTTTTGTCCACTTCAAAAAGTTTTTTGATTTAAAAAGATGGAAATTGTGAAATTTTTGTAGATCCTTCTGATCTAATCTGTTTAAAAAGTTGGCAAGCATCAGATAAAACAAGTTTAAGTCCAGAAATTGAAATTTTTCTAAATTATGAATCTAACCTGAAAAATTTTTTACCGCATATTTTCAAAAAATTAAAAACCGTTAAATTTTCTTTCAAAAAAATAGTGAACGTTCAAAAAGCACCATAGTCTTGTCAGACAAATAGACAAAAATTTCACTCCAGCATTTCAAAAAGAAAAAGAATTGCACTGAAAATTATCTCAAATTAAAATTTTTCATAGAGAAAAAAAATGCTTCATTAAATCCATAGGATGAAGAATCTAGACTGCAAACGAGCGATTGAATGAACTCACTTTACTCTATAAACAACGAACACAAAAAATGTTGAATGAAGGAGAAGAAAAATTGTAAACTTTAATTAATTAAATTGAATTAAAGAGAAAGAAAGAAGAAATTGAGACTATTGGGGTCATTTTGAACGCAGTTTGAAGTTCTCATGTTGTGAGATAATTTTTTTAAATGATGAAAAGTTTCTTTAAGAATAAGAAATTGATCGATAAATGAGAGAAAATAATAAAAATCAGAGGAGATTAGGCTTAGATGGTTTGAATTGATTTTACAATAATTGACTGTAAGCTGATGTTTACATTAACTGATTATTGTTGGGGATTTTTAGCGTAAAATCCAATTTTTTTCGATAGACTTTCAAAATTTCTCCTAAAATTAGAGAAAATTGAGTTTCTAGAACTGGAACTATTACCATTAGTGAGCAATTGGTGTTGGATATATTACAGTACTAGCTAAGAACTACTGGCTTGTTACACACCCTAGATACTGCCAATGTCTATGAATTCAAATTCTCAAGAGAAAATTAAATTCAAATTTATTCAAATTCCCACTCATTTTGTCATCAAACCCTCTTATTACATCCTTCACCTTCCTCTAAAGAACTTATAATCATCTTCGAAGCTACAACCTTCAATCCATTAACATAACTGTTAATTGAAAACTTTTGTAATAATTATTAACGAAAATTCCTTCGCATAAGTTAACTACAATACATAATTAGTTACGTTTACAGCATAAATAAAATGTCTAATGACTATTTTCTCTAATTATGTCAAAGAGGAACGTGATCGAAATTCTTAAATAACACGTAAAGAGAGGAATGTCACTTCCACCCCGCAGAGATATCAGGCGAATCTCTTCTTTCACTTTCAAACACAAATAAACTTTTTTTCCTGTTATACGGAAAAATATTTTCATTAAATTTCGTAGTTCTCGACATCCTGAAGAGATGAAACGATGGAGCTTGATGTTTTCCCCCATCCGCAACATCACCGTCGATACCTACGTGAATGTAATTTGACAATCTAATAATATTATAGTGTAAAAATGATACACAAATGAAGGCGTCATATAGCCCCATCAAAAGAAGAGAGAAAAAAAAGCGATTTTTAATCTAATTTGTACTTTGTGCGCCGTGCTGTGCAATATACATAGACACTATGTGATTACGCTATAGAAAAAGGGAATGAAATATCGGCAGTAAGTAAGCAAAATATATAATAAAATTGTGAATCATTGTACCCTGGTGACTTTCAATGAAACAGAACGTGAGACTTGGCTGGAATTTTTCCTCAGTCATTTTTATCAATTACTCGACAAATTGGAGTCTATATTTTTCGCTTTATCTTGCACACCCAGTATTCGAGATAGATATTGAAAAATAAAAAAAATTATTGAAGATTATTAATCAAAAGATTGGGCGGTTTTTGAACAAAAGATGCAAGTTTGAAAGTCACTGGTTGGGATATAAGGCGCAAAGAAATGATTTACAGATCAAAAGGGAGTTTAGCATTCCTTAATAAAATTTTTTTACGTAAGTAAGACTGGAAATGTTGGTAAAATTAAGGAAACTTTAATCAATTCAAAACCACGTGTTTTTCCCACCTCAAAAAGTTTTTGATGAAAAATCATGCAAAATTCGGTTATTTCGTTCAAAATTGAAGCCAAAAATCTTTAAAAACATGGCAAGCATTGAATGAATAAGAATTTGTAACAAATAATTAAGCAAATCCTTAAATTTTCCTGTAAAATATGATTTTAACCTCAATATTATAGGCTTTATAAAACCAAACCTAAGCCATATTATCATTTCATGCAACTAATAACATCGTAAAAAAAAAGTTCATTCAAAAATTTTAATAGAAAAAAGATAATAATAAGTCATGGATGAAAAAACAATATCATGATATAATCACAAAAATAACAAATAATTTACATCCAGTCATTCTACACAAAAAAGAGAAAGAGTGAATTGCTATCGAGTCATAAATTAATAATTTAAAGTATCATGAGAGATAAATTGAATGAAGAATTAAGCAAATAGAGGATTTATGGAAGTATAAAATAAACTGAAAGTGAGTGTATAAGTAGATCTACAATTGAGCTGATGAATTATGATGTGTCTGATGTGGAGAATGAAATAATAAAAGAAGATAATAAAGAATTTAAAAGTCTGAGAGAGCGAAGAACTTGTAAAAATGAAAAAAAAATTAAACTGCATTAAAAATATTTTTTCTGGGGATTATTGCAGTTCTGAATGAATTTTTTAATGAAAAAGTTGGTGATGGATTTGGGGGTTCCTTCTCCTAGGAGTAACCGCCCACTGGAGTTGAGTACCAACTTTTTATTGACGTCATTCGTGAGCGACTCCATGTAGGGAATCCATAGGTTACTCCAAGCATTCCAGCATCATTGACTTAAATTCAATAAGCACTGAATCTTTACAAAATCATAAAAAGTTAATTTATGAATAAAGTTAAACTCAATAACCCCAAACACTCTAGATCCACCTCTTAAAATTTGCATACTAACCCAAATATGCAAAAAGTAAAAATGTAAATTTTATTTTTCCAAAAAAAAGTTCTCTAAGCACCTCTACACGTTTTTTAGATAGCCAAACCACACCTCAATTACATCTAGTGGATTACACGTTAATTTTTACTTTGGAGATTATAAAATCTCACTGGATGTGATCTAGATGTGCTGCTCGTGTTGAATCGACAGCACTTGAAGGGTCGGAAAGGGAAAGGATTAAGAACAGCATGAGATTACTTACTTTAATGCTGTGTTTTATATTTTAATAGTTTCTGGTTCTTAAGTTTTATTTTTATTGCGAGATACGAGAGGTTAATGGACAGTAAGCTTGTGGATTGAGTCGCAAAATGAATTGAGAATTTTAATCTCAAAACTAAAATTGAATCTCATAGTCATCAAAATTCAATCATTCGATATCAAAGGAGACACATAAGTGTCATTAAAAGCATTTTCAATTGAAATTGGAATCTCATGCCCCTATGTGCAAAATGATATATCCATAAGTAGTCACAAGAGTCAAGTGATCAAAATAACAACCGTAAACCCACAGAAAACACACCTCTTTAAACCATCCGATGAGTTTTTAGCTCGAAAAATGATACATTTTGACATATTTTGTCAGCTTTTTTGTGGATAATTTAATAAATGGAACCGGCATGAATACGAAAATAATGAATGAAGCGTGCTGGTTGGAGATACTGTGTATCAAATTAAAAACAGTACGAAAATTGAATTAGCAACCCTTTTTTGCAGATATTGCTGTTTTTTCGATGATTGAGAGGCAAAAAAATTTATTTCAATCTTTTATCCAGCAAGTCTCGAGACTACTCTCGAAAAAATAGCAATTTACATCTCAACGCCATTTCTAGTTTCATTTAAAATCCTTTTTTGTTTTCAACCAACGCAAAAAGCAATCAATTTATTTACGAAATCATATATCCCATCCAATGCGTTTGTTTTTTGCGAGGAATTTTCCAAAAAGAATAAAAAATATTTTTTTCTATTTTCGTTCCACTTGCTATAAATTTTTGCGCTACAATTTAATTTTCTAGCAATAAAGATATGGAAAATTAAGTTTGCATAAAAATAAATCATTTTCCTTACTAACGTTCATTTTTATGTTCTTTTATTGCAAATTCTACTTTTTTTTTGTGATTTAGTAAATTGATATGGGGTTGAGGGTAAGTCAGTTTTGGTGATTGATGGGAGAATTTTGAGAAAAAATTATTAGAAAGGGGACCTACACTTTTGTATGTGGCAGGAAGTAGGTTCTGAGCTTGTTCAATATTTGATAGATAAAAAATTGCAATTTTATGCAAAAAAAGAAAGTCATTAATAAAGAAGAAGTAACAAATTTTAATATTTTTCTGGGGATCGAACCCATGACTTAGACTACAGAAGACGAACACGCTACCCCGGAGCTATTGAACTATGAAGAATACATTGGGCAAAATTAAACCTTAAATGATAAAGTTTCAGATATATTTGATAAAATATTCGTGTCATCTTAGTTACATCCTCTGATCCCTAAATAAGGTTACCACTAAATATGAGCCATAAACATCGAAAATCCTCAAATATTCACACCAACCTACAAAAATAATTTCTCAAAATGCAACAATAAAAGTAAATGAAGACTAAGTGGCAAGAATAGATCGCACTTACAAGCTGTAATACCATTAAAGCATCTCATCGTAGATGAATAATTTGAGAAACGTGTATCATAGTCCCAGGCATAAAATGAATTATCACTCGAAATTTACTTAACGTCGTCTTTTTCTTCCAACCATAAAGAGAATCTATTTTCATTTCATCTCAGCAACAACCACCGGCTTTTTATTGGAATGAAATGATGGGTAACGGAATGAAAAAGAGAGAGGGATTGGCAATGAAATTGTTGCTTATATAGGATGTTGATAATGAAAATGAAACCTCGAGGACGTTCAGCAGTAAATCAATTTAATTTCTGAACAAATTTTTGTTCTTTTAAAAATCACATTGCTGTAAAATTACATCAATTTAAAGAAGGATCGACATGGATGCGTGTGGATGAGTGCGAAGAACAATGACAATAAATTTACAGACAATAGAAACAGGGAGAAAGTTGCTACTCGCGTTCCTTTTTTGGTTATTTTTTAAAGGGTAAATGGGCTTTTGTCTGTCTGTCTAGCAGTCCTTTCATATGACTCTGACGGAATGAAATGTGTACGTAAAATTCTTAATACTTTTTCACACATTTGTAGTTTTGACTTATTTTTCAAATATTTTTAACGTTATTTTTCAAATATTTTTTAACCGTTATTTTTTCAAATATTTTTTGGCAGTTATTTTTTGCTTCTACTTTATTCGTTGAAAATGCGCATTTGTCATCCAGAAGTGTATTCCAATTTACTTCCTTTGTCCTACTTTTCAATAAATAAATAAAATATTATAAATGATAAGTGCATGGCTCACACATGTATCGAGATGTTTTAATGCTCAATGAAGCGTGCGGTTGGCAATGAAATAAATAAAAATGAACAATAGTAATCGTACAAGAAACAAATTCCATTTATTTTGTGCACATTCACACAAATAATAAAACGACATGCACTTTTAGCTCATGTGAGATATCCCACTGGGCAGGCAACAGACAGAATAGAATAAAAAGTAACAAAAGAAAGCAAAAAAACACTCCTTGTTGCATTAATGGATTTATGTGTAATTACCTTTTGTAACTGGTGTTTGCTGCTCATTTTTAGGGATAGACACTGAACTAATGTTATGATTATCGATGTAAAATATTGTTATTGAGAAATGTCATGAATATTTTGAATTTAGATGGTGATATTACATATGTTATGGTTTTTGGACATTGGACATTGAAATATTTATTATGAATTTTTTAATATTTTTCTAGAATTTTTTATTAAATTTTATCTTTTTTCTGATCTATTTGCAGGTATTGTAACATGAACTCATCATATGATTAAGTTTTTACGGCATTCAGGCAAAATATGTATAAATTCGATGTTCATTTATGAAAATGGCTAAAAAGGTATATATTTATTGAAAACTATAATAGCTTAAGAAGGCTTAAGAAGTTTAATGATCCTAGGAACCACAAAAACCCTAGAAAATAATTGAAATAAAAAACTTGAAAAATAACGTTCGAAAAAAATTCAAATATTTTTTGGAGGAGGTTCTGATCTCTATTGGGAGAGGTTTTGGAACTATTTTATTATTAAATTTTAATTTGTACTCCTTAGAATTCAATCTCGAGGGAAGATTCTGATCCTTTGGGACCCCCAAGGGATATGCTTTACGTTTCTCTTAAAATTCAAATTCCCAACATAACGTCCACGCCTACCTTAATTTTACCAATTTACTTCACTTCTCATTACATCCTTCCATGAGAATCTTTCAGCAAAATAATTGAATTTTAAAGTGTGGATTTTTTACAGCCATTCCACATATACGTGAATCTTCATTCCCTCCAATCCCATCTTGATATCTCTCAGACACACATAATCATCTCCTTTCAATCTCAATATCAATATATCATCAGAATAAAAAAGAAATTAATAACTTTTGAGGGTTTGAGAATTTTTTTCTTGTTTTGTTTACGTTGCAACACTTGAAAATGAAAAGAGCATATCGAAATTTATTTTGCAACGGTCATCAGTTCCACTTTGTAGATCTATAAATATTTTCATTTTTTATCTCACTCGAAATCTTCAATTTCACACTTACAGTAATGCACAAATGGAATACATTGAGAATAAAAATTGATATTTTATAAGCGGATTAATGTTTCAGCATGTATTGTGGTACTGAGAATAATATTTACAACGGAATTTGTGGAATTATGTGATGAGAATGGAGGTTTAAGGGAATTTGAGGAATGAAATTTTTATTTTGGATTACGAAGTTTGAAGTGTTGTTGAAAAAATATGAGAGGTTGCAAAAATATTATGGAAATTTGATATGGTGCTGGGGAGATTTTTGGGATACATTGTGTGTTTATTGTAGTTCTGAGGAAGTTCTAGAATGTTGTTAGAAGTATTGTTAAATTGTTAAACGTATTTATGTTCTTTAAATGAAAATTAAAAGTCTTTATTTCAGTTAAAGAAACTCAAAATTTTAAAGAAGCAAAAAATGTTGTAAATGTCGTAGTTTTAGGTCCTTTTCACTCAAAAAGTGTAAATTTGCCATAGTTAAACATCCTTTAAATTTCAGTAATCTCCTTTTTTCATAGTTTTAGGCCTTCAACTCCAAAAAATGCATTAATTGTATATTGAGGCCCCTTAAATGCCATTTTTCCTAGTTTGAGGCCTCTTTTACTCAAAAATTCAAATTAAACTGGAGAAAAGTTTAGCTTTCGTAGTTTAAGGCCCCTTAAAATTTAAAATAATTTTTTTAATCGTAGTTTTAAGCCCCTTTCTCAATAAACAACCAATTTCAATTAAAACACATCACAAACTCACTTATTACTTCCGTTTCAAGTTCAAAACAACCATTTTCTAAGATCAAATGCCGCGACAGTAATTAAATAATTCAAATTGTCTACAACTACTAAATACTCACGATTTATTGCATGACATAGCTCGTGACTAAGATAATTCTCAAGAAAAAAATCACCAATTTGCATTCCTAGTCACCACCTACACATATTTTCTGTATGAGATAAAAATATCGACTTCAAGCCTTTAATTGTCGGCACATTTTGCCGCTGAATTACCAGCAAAACTAATGATCCGATTAATGTTAAATTTAAATTTCTCGTACGTACGCTAGCAGAGCAATAAATTGAGTGGGCGAGCACACTTTAATTGACACTTGATTGTAGTTCATTGTTCTTCCATGACTCACAAAAAAAGTTGTTTTATTGCAGAAGTATGGCATACTGCATGACGTTGTGCGTATAGTCAGCCAGTCACTTAATCGAAAAATTACGCGGACTTTTTTTTCTTCTTAAATTCTAATTGAATCAAATTGTGAATGAAGCGGAAATTTCACTTTAATATGTAAATGTCCATTCCGAATTATTAAATAAAAAAAGTAGTAAGTCATCATGAATTTTGTACGATCAGCTGCATCTTGTGGTCAATGAAATGTGTTTGTATTTTTTACATAATTCGATTCACTGACGATGAAAACAGCTGTATACAATTTATATTATGAATGTCAATAAATGCAATCTATTGTACACACTTTCGATGTAACATCACGTTTAATGGATTTATGAATAAAGTTTGGAGTTGAGAGGTATAGAATGAAGGGGATTAGAGCGCATTTTATAGTAAAATTGAGGTAAATTTGTCATACAAGTCTTAGTAGTCTATGAAAATTGACCAAAAAATTTTTAAGAAGAATATTTAAGCAAGAATTGTCCAAAAGAAATCAAAAATCCATCCAAAACCCAGAAGGAAGCCACAAAAATTAAATTCCAATATATTCTGTAAGTATCCAAATGAGCCGCCCAAAAATCTTCAAAAAAAATTCCAAAAAAACACAAAATTATCCAGAAAAAACCTCACTCAATCCAATTTTCACTCACTTCAGTAGGCATTCATCTGTCTCGTTCTCCTCATCAATTTAAATTGGAATGTTTACATTTTTTATAATAAATAAACAATCGAATATAATGCGTATACAGCAAGAATGAATGGAAAGTTATTATTCAGTGTTGTGATCTCATTACAATCAATAGAAAAGACAGGGATAAAACCCTCATTTATTCATCTCGTCACACACACTAGCATCCCAGATATTTTTTTATAAACATAATTCTTATGATGCTCTAAATGAATCTATATAATCATAAATCCCTTCCCAATATTCATCTGCGATTGAAAAAAAATTAAATGGGATTTCGGTTTACAGAAGGGAAGGAATCACATTATAAACATATAGGAAGCGAATGAATGAGAAATTCTAGAATTACTATTTATTTTGCGTCATAATATAAAAAAAAATTGAGAGTGAAAAATAACCTTATGTGAAGATGAATGTGTCGATGCGATTATACGTTTGACTTCAACACGTATGGAAAAAAATATTGGGGATCTATGGTTTTAATAATTTTAATTCTTGAATAATTCAGAATTTTTTGATTTTTTTCTGTAAATTGAAATTTTTTGAATTTTTTCCGCAATGGAAATTTTTAATTAAGAAATAATTTTTTTGGATTAAAATATTTATTCAAACCAAGGACCCCCAATAATGCTTTTTAAAAAAAATCTGCCACAATGATTTTACTGTTTTTATTCCTCTTTTGTGGATTGCTACCGTTTAACGGATTGAAAGTGCTGTTTAGCAGATCGTAAATAGGGATGATTTGGGATGTAATGAATATTATTGAGTGAAAGATAATAAAAATTAGAAATGGAATACATGAGAATCGTGTGTTGAATATGATTTAGAGAAATGTGGATGGTTTTATGAGGATTTTTTGAGATTTGGAATATTCTAAGGCGCGAGATTTATGTTGAATTTTAAAAATTCGAGTGTTTTATAGCATAAATTTATTGTTTTCGCAATAAGTACCGTGGAAAATTGATGATCTTATATAAAATCGTGATATATGATCAAAACTCGTGATATGTTTAACGGTTGTGACTTTTTATAAACAGAAGTAAAGATATAGGCGATAATTTTAGGTTTTTGTAAGTTCAATGTCTTTGGCATGATGGCATTCACGTATGATGTCCAATATATAGGAAGAAGGGGGTTTGTAATGCAAATTCAGCATTTAGTAGGAATCGAACCCCATATCCTCATAAAAGTTGATACCCTAGACCCCATAAATGGTCTCAATACCCCTAAAGCCCCCTCTTCCTATATAAATCTTTACATTTCGGTCAAACCTCTCAACACTGCTAAATATGACTCAATCATCTCACATTACTCATATTTCAAGACATCAGATCCTCTATACCATAACATTTTCACGGAAATATCACTAAACGATTACGACTTTGAGCTATTCTATTTTAATCTTGATGAAAATCACAACGTCAAGCTGAGATGAGACGCTCAGTTTCTGCAATTAGATCCGTCACTTCTTCAATTATCTTTAATTCTATTGTAGATGACGATGAGATTGACGATTTCATCATTAACCTGAGATCTTCCTACGTCTTTAATTTTATACTTCCTTGGAGCTTCAAGCACTTCCATTTATGATCTTAATTCTAAATTAAAGCAAATTCAATCTACAAACATTGTTAAATTTAAACATATAAAGTTCCTTTGTTGATGTTTATCCTTCATACAATCAACATACGAACAGTACTAAGCAGTTCATGTCATTCTATCTGCTTAATGAGCTTATACCAATCTAAATATCTTAACAAACTCCAAATCGATTTCTTGTGTAAATAAATAATTCAAAATCGTAAATAAATGATCGGCAAGATAAAGAAATGTATGTGGCATGAAGGAAGAAAAAGAAAATGTTTATGAATAAGTCAACAAAGACGTAAATGAATGTAAGCAGATACTAAGTAATTTTCAAGACGATTCATTTTCTTATAATCCGATGTAAATTGAGTTATTTATGAGATGACATGGATGTGGAAATGGGAATGTGATAAATGTGAATAAAATTAGCGATTAGATTAATAAGTTTTTTTTCTTTTAAATTTTGTGAGTTGGATGAGAGGTTGTTGAGGTTATGGGGGTTTGGGGTTCATCTTAAAATGAGCTTCTGTGTTGTGATGAGCTAAAGACAGTAAGATCCTTATGGAATGTGTGGTTTCATACCGAAAACAACTTGAATCAGCTGCTATCGAGTGGTTAGCTTTAAAGAACCAAGATCTAGTCCTTAGGGATAAGACACTACAATATTCTTTATTTTATGGCTCAGGTTAGAGATTGATTTGAGTAAACTCTGTCCATTTGCTTTAAAAAAATTATTTTAGGGAGCATCCATCAAGGTTTTTGGCAATAAATCTTCAATTTATTCAAAATATTACATAAAATTCAAGTTCACTAGTGACAATCCTTATCAATGATTCCAAGGATCTAACAAAAAATCCTCTCAATAATTGAAAATTTCCAACCTCATTATAAAAACACCCTAAACAGCACCAACAAAAATTCAAATTCAGCACATAAAACGAAAGTGTTTTCAAAATTGAAATCAGAAGTAGCAAAAAAAAATTCATTTCCAATTGAAATACAGACAAGAAATTTAACAATTTTCACATTCTCTCCACACTTTTTTTTAAGTCCGAAAATTCTTTTTAGTCTGATGAAAATTCGCAAGCTTTACAGAATCTCAATGAATTTTTTTCTCTCTTTCCTCCTTGACCTTTACCTTTTTATGGGGTACTCGCTCTAAATTCAGAAATTTCTTCATCTTGTTCTTGTTCTATATCGCAAGGTTGGGTTTTAGCTTAGTATTGAGTGATGCTTCAAGTTACCAAAGGGTATATCTCAATATGGAAATGACACCAAAAATACTTAAAATCTGACGTGTTACCGGCTTGATGCCAAATTCATGCTGGATTTCCATTTACTCTATTTTCACACTTGTCTAGTGGGGTCTAGTGCTGAGGATATATTGGGGTTCCATTTGAAATTTTGGTCCTTTTTAGAAATTCCACCAAAAATAGACACCAGCCCAACCCTGCATCCTCCAAACAAAATATCATTTTATTTTTATAATATCATACCAAAACATTCCAAAAGTTGTCGACAGAATGGTTAGGAAGCTGAAAGGAAAATATTTCTATTCATGTTGCGGGAAAGGTAAAATCAACATTCTTCCAGTTTGCGTTCATTCACGTTCTTCTTGTTAGCAAGATAGAAATAAGCACTCTTGAGCACGAGAGTTGGAAGGAACGATGAGAAAAATATGAAAATTAGCTTGTGAGATGTAGTGGAGGTTGTGGTGTTTAGAGCGCATTTTTGGGATGTTTATTTTAAAAAGTAAGCTTCAAAATTCTCTATATCAACCAGAAAAGGTTTTCAACTCTAATTTTTGGATACTTCCATCAAATTCCAATTCTAGAAGTCAAAGACAGCCCAATCAACCCAAACTGCTGCAAAACTAAACAATCAATTCAATTCCATACCCAACCTACCAAAAAACACATCCAAGGAACAGGAACAGCCGAAATTACATTATAAATTTATAATTCAAGAAATGCAAACACATCGGAAGGCAAACATTATTAAAACAGTTTCTATTGCATTTCTCCTATTCATCGAATGTACAAAAAGCTATTATGACTCGGGTTTTCAAATATTTACTTAACATTCTATTGTAATGTGACTCTATGAGGTCCCATTGTTAACATTTATAATAATGGAAAGGCAAAAAAAAACATAAGGCATGAATATGATTATCCTTTCTTCTTTTATTTTCATATCCCTTGTGTTCCTCGTACCTTAGCAAAAAAAAGTAATAATAATCATATCCCATAAATAGTTCATAGTTAATATTAATAAAATAAATCTTAGTATGAGAAAAAAAGGGATGAATATTATAAAAATGTTGTTGTTCATATCTCTTAAAGATAACTTGATGAATTGCCATAAAAAGGTGCTTCAAATCCAACATAAAATGTGTTTTAGCTTTACTTTTGGTTAAGAGAAATGTGAATAACCCGTTTCAACTCGAAAAAAGTGACTTTGAGGAATTGCTTTATAGTGTTAAAGATACACAAAATGTGATAAACAATGGACCTTGTAATGTAGATCTGTGGCTTGTAAAACACATTTTAGTGCATTATTAAGTTGTGTATTTTGAGATTAAATTGAGGAGGGAATTAATTTTTTGTTGATGTTGGGAATGACGTTAAATGTGATTAAATTGTTGGAATTTAATGAAATTATCCATAATCTAGAGGTGTAGCCAGGTTAGGGGTCCAAAACTAGATTTTTGGATGAAAACTGCATAACCAGGGGCGTATCTAAGATTTTTCCATGTTTGACACCCAAAACCCACCTAAATACGCCCCTGTGCATGACAGTGGATCCAAAAATCCTATTTTTGATGATGACCCATAAGTGGGACTCAAAAATATCCATAAATCAATTAATCTCTACAAACTATATACAACAAACTTTTAAAAGACTCTCAGATGTTTATGATGCCTTTCAACATTTTAATTCTAACAGAAAAATTCACTCTCTCCAAATGGTTAAATAAATAAAAATGTATTCTAATTAAAATGTTGAATTTCTAATCAAAAGAAAAATTTTTCTCCGTTCCTCCATCTGCTGCTCTAGCTACCTTTTAATGTTCAAATTAATATTCTACTTTTTTTATTTTATCTCAAATTTCTCTCGTTCTTAATGTGTTGATTGTGAATTAACACAACATGAAATAACCACACACAAAGTGGGTGTCCATCGAGGCATCAAGGGAAATCTATTCCATCAAGTTAAAATGTTACTTTTTTATAGAGCGATGGATGGATGAAAAAAAAAATTATTCTACACACAGAGAGGAATATTAATGGACTTGGTTCTTGACTTTTTTCTGTACATTCCAAATGCTATAAATTAGAAACTTCTCTGGACTCACATTGTGCGAATGATAGATAGAGAAGAAGTAGAACTAGATATGAATTAGAAATGAGAAGCATTGATAACATTTTTAAAAATATAAATGCTTACTTTTCATACATGTCGTGATATGGTTCAGTTAGTTTAATTTTTGAAAGTTTTTTATGGGCTATGGAAAGGCTTTTTGTGATGATAATGGCAAAAGTAATGAAATGTGTGTGTTTTTTGGGATTAAAATATGAGAATTTTAAATAAATGAAAATAAAGAAAAAGAGCTGAGGGCGAAATGTACAAAAAATTGTACAGAAATGGACCGATAATTTCATTTTAAGTTGCAAAAAATTCAAATTTCAATAAAATGCATTCCATATTAAGACTTACATGTAATTTTATCAGTTTCCATGTCCAATAAGCACATCGAATTCATTTCTTAAACCCAAATATCAGTATAATATCACACAACCAAAACTAAAATTGACATTCAATTCACAAATTGTTTAACCTCAAATTCAATTCAATTTACATTATTTCCACGTCAACTCTTCCCATTCACTAGCAACAGAACAAAACTTTCATGTAACAACACACCACTTAATAAAATCTGTCAAATGTTCTTAAAACTACTGTTGAGATGTTCCACTGAGACATATCGTCTACTTAATCAAGTATAAACTGACAGAATTAGTCAAAATTCGTTTCACTTGCTTTTAAATATTTAAGATAAAATATTCATTTGATGAGTTGAAGATCTGACACATAAATGTCTCACATGTTTACATGAATCATAATTAAAATATCATTAAGTATCGCATTACACAAGATTTACTCAGAATTTTGCGGTTTTTATTTCATTTCAAATGAATCTGGGCTAGATGTGAGTAATGAAATGACTAATGTGCATCTAATGCAATTGGATTAATTAATATAAGCAGTATTTTATAAATTTGTAAACACTGTTGGCGTAAAATTAATAAAATGAGGAGGATTTAGGAAATACTCGGACTCAGTCAATTTTAGAACGTTCACATTCTAATCCATCACACAAAGTAGCTGTAAAGAAACATATGTTAGATAAAAATACTATAATTACCTATTTTTAAACCACCATTAAGTCAGTGTCTGTATTAATGACTTCATTAAAATTTCATTAATTTACACAGTCAGTTATGAAGTCTCAGTATCAATTTAATGAGGTCTGTAATAGATACATGCCTACCTGAATTGGACATACCTTTTAAAATGATTTAATAATGCTACTTTTATGGGTAAAATGTGTCAGGTTGGGTTCATTGGGTTCTATAATAGTTTTTTGTAAACAGTTTAAAAAATGTTTATTTTTTTACTTTTTTAAAAAAATTAACTTCTAAAAAAATAAAATATCTCTATCAAAATGTTCACTTTTTGAGCAATTTTTTTTCGTTGACGTGTTTTTTTGGTTCGGTCCGTTTGGTATTAAAATATTCAACAAAATTCACGTCAAATTCTCACAATTTTCGAATTCCATATATGAAAATTATATCATGCAAGAAAAATCAATAATAACAGCTGTCTATGTGATTTATATTTCGCAACATAATTATAATTCTGTACTAAATAATTCAATGCAGTAATTCTGAATTACGTAATGCATTTTGTTGGCTATAAAATATTTTTCTCAATCCGACCACTGTCATTAACTTGCACAGTGTACAGTAAGCGGTAAGAATTAAAATAAAGCATATAAGACAGATGGGCGAAATAGCAGCAAACCGCACTTACATCAAAAATTATTGCTGGATGCATAAAAAATTTCAGAATTAATTTTTCACCTCTCGCTTATTTTCACTCCAATTTTTTGTAATTTCTTCTCTAATTTCTCATTGTTTGCCCTAGAATTGTAGAAATTACAGTTGATATTAGTAATGTACTAATATTTAAATGACGATAATATTAAAAAGCAGAACTAGCTTGAGACTGTTCAATAATGACGTCTGTGGCACACTCACTATGAATTATCTACCGACCCCCCTACTCCAAAAAATAAGAACATCATTTACGATCGACCCTGCTATTGAAAAAAAGAAAGAAATGTTTTTCTGAATATGCTAAACTATAGAATTGCTGCATGTTTGAGCGAATAACAATGAAATTATAAAGTAAAATTGTTGCTCTCTATTTTACTGTTTCTATTATTTCATGGCATGTAGCATATCTGCACATAGAATAGAAAAAAAACGTTATTTGACTAAAACACGCCGCATTTTTACAAAAGATAGCTTGTATTTTGGTATTCATAGAGAATATTGGTTGGTGTGACTGATTGTCGGTTGAAAAATAAAGCTTATAGCTAGACTGTAGAATTTTCATAAAATTAATTTGGGTCCAGAGCAAAATTCTTAATTTTGGACAAAGTTTGGAAGAAAAACGAGTAGGATGGTCTATTTAGAACTAAATATCTGTGTCTTAGCCAAATTAGTTATGAAAATAAATATATTATAATTTATGCAAAACAAAGTCACAGCAATTTATAAAGTATGATGCCAAAAATGCATCATTGTAAGGTTCGAATCCTAGTTTTTGTTTTTCTATTACTGTCACTACATACTTTATCTTTTTTTTTCAAAATATTTTATATTTTTTTATTAAATCTATTTACTCTAAAAATTCAGTTTTTTTATTTAACGTCATTTACGAACAACCCTTACATTCTCTACAAACAATTTGACTTATTCATATCAACTCCTTTCCATGTCACCAATGAATTAAAGATTGGCAAAAAAAACAGTCTGAATTGCTAGGCATTTAAAACAATGTTGCTGATTAAAGTCGGCACACAAAGAAAGAAAGCAAATGAACATTTTTTAAACGCGAGTGAAAATTGCGAGAATTTTTTTCGTGTCTCAACATAAAAAACATACCGACTGCATATAAATGTACAACTTCACAGTTCGTTGCCACTTGTGAACTCGAAATTGAATGGAAAAAATGTTTCTTTTCACCAGCATATGATTAAAGTGCTATTATTAATCCACATGGAAATGAAATGTAAGGTATTGGAAATAAAACATGAGAGATATGGTCGGTGAACGTAATCTATCAACTTCCGTGGGCTTAGTTATGTCTAGAAAAATAGGGGAATTTATTTTTTTGTTATTTAATTAGAAAAAAATAATTAATCATGTCTGTTGGACATAGGTGAATTTTTTTGATGTCATTTTTGTGGATTTTCTTTGGTCAGCTGAACAAATTTAATTAAACTAAAGCCATAGACATTTCACTAGACGTTCATGCTTCAACATCCATTCCAAATCAATGACTAATCAATTTAAACTCAAGTTCAAATCAAGTTGAATAGCTATTGACCCATAGTTCATATTATGTACGGCTTCATTTTCATGAACTTGAAAGTCTTTAAAAAGTCATTTTTCATAGTCCAACTAACCCTAACCAAACACAATCCACTTCCTTTAATTCCACCGATTAAACAAAATTGATAACAAAAATGCGGAAAAGTTCCTGAGAAGGAATTTCCGTTTTGCATTTTCAAACAAAAAAGCTGACACAAATTTCCTCGAATGTCCAGCATAATGACATTATAATGAACATAAGTCACTGTAGTCCTTTACTTCTCCATTATGCCTTTCTTCTGTTTGAGTAATGAAATAATTGAGACCATAGAAGGCTATTATATTGTTATTATTCTAGTAACAATTAGGCTGTTCTTGATATTATTAGAAAATACTTAAAATATTCGTAGCACAGAAAGTAGAGAAAATAGAGAACAGACAAAAAGTATAGCGGTAATTGAACCGCATCGTATGGCTTCATTAAATAGAATGTAATTTGAATTTGCGGCTACTGCAGTCAAAATTAATGGAAGTTAGAGGAGAAATGAATGTGAATTGGCGCATTTTTGCAGTTTTAATGTGAATGTTGTTATAGAATCTGAATTAATATTAATATTAATACTCACTTTAGTAACTCTATCCCAACAAAGATTCTATTAAAACATCAAAAACTAGGCAAATTACGCATCAAAATCATCACATATGCTCGAAAAAAGTAGTTTCCAAAAGTAGCAAACAAACTTCGTAAGCAAAAATTCTCTGAACATTGAAGTAATTTGAGAATCTTGTGTACAGTACGCAATGAACGACATTGGACTTTAATAGCTCTTAAGTGGCGGTTGAAAGCATTCGTTACTATCATTTTTCATACAACCGAGAATGCTGAGTGAGGTGATATGAGGAAATATGGTAATTTAATTTACGAAAAGCCTACATATCAGATCATTTTTCACTGAATACTTCAATGAATTGAAAAATACACACAAATTGCTGCTATAAATATACAAATAGAACGTCTGATTGTTCCTGAAAGCGAGGAAGGAATGTAAAGCAATAAGTTTCAATTATTATCGTCGAACGGAGGGAAAAGTTTATGCAATAAAAATGAACCCTCAGCCCCCGACTTACTACCTCAATCATAATTCAATATTTCCATGGAAGCTTCTTTCTTCTGTGTCTATCTACTGTTGATATTATACGCGCACCTTAATTGCATGTTAAATAATAATTTAAAAGGGCAATAAACGTAAAGAATTATTTTTCTACTGAGTTTGTGAGGTGGATTGAGGGGTGTGGGGGTAGGTATGGTGTGCCATAATTTTCAATGCTGTTAGTTTTGATTTAGTTTTAATTTTGGATACTTTTCAGTTACAAGAGTAAATTTTATGGGTTACTTTTATTTTACATTAAAATTTGACAAATGGCATCTCAATGTCTAGCCAATGTCCCAGTTCTCAATAGCAGTTCCTCTCAAAAATCCATCATAACTCATCAAAATCTCCCTCAATATACAACCTCAGCCACTTAACGAGCCAACCCTACTAGTTCACATCCATAAAATTCATGACTATAATTCCACATCTATATTGATCCACACGACTTTAACGACTATGACTTCTTACCCTACATGTGAGCATACTTACGTCCTCTTTCACTTTTATATTCAAATTTATTTTCCTTTCCCTTCTTTATTGTTTCTACATCATCGTCTGTGCTGACTTAGTCAAATAATGGTGAATAAATATTTTTATGTACATTCTTTTTGAATCAACATGAAAAAAAACGCATTTTAGAAAATTAAGAACAAGGGAAAATTGAACATGTTCCAAACCCCACTGTAAGTGAAAAAAAGTAGCGGAAGTTTTTACTTAAAAAGTAGACTGTAAAATGGAAATGGAAAAGAAAAATTTAAAATTGAAAGATATATCATAATAACATTAAGTAAGTCAGCACTTTTTGCTTTGTTGAAAGAAGTTCTTTTGGCATCTGAAGTTTGCTGGGAGGGTTTGTATATGATAAGATTGAAGATTTTAGTTCACTTTGACTGTTTGGGTTAGTGTAACTGATTAACGGTTGAAAAAATGAGCCTTACCAACAAACTAGTCCCTGGGGTGCCTCATATTTTTTTTGTACGCGTTAACTAAGATTCTTTATCAAAAAAGATCTGATTCTGCATCAAAACTAAACAAAAATGCGCAGCATCCACACCACAATATCATCACAATAAATCCCAATTTCCATGCCAGTTCTCTCAAAAAAAGTCATGCCAGAATTGAAAAACTTTTCATGTGGCTTTTCCAAAAAAATATTTTCTCTTTACCTTTTCTTTTGTGTGACGAAAATTGTAAATTTTCAATTTTTATTCATGCTAAATGTGGAATGACGAGAAACTTTTTCTTTTCTGATCCCCTCCTTAGTGGTTTTTGATGAAAGTAAAGAAAAATTCCATTGTGGCTTTCACAAAAGAACGAGAATTCCGCAAATGATTATTTCATATTCTTCATCCCAAAGAGCAACACCGAGGTACAGGTGGAGTGGAAAATTTAATTTACAATAAGAATCTTGTAATGAAGTTTATGTCAATAATTTCTTGAGATTACAACATTTAAATGAAGTTGTGTATTATAATTTTGTAAATTACAGAAATTGAGTCAGTGGTTTTGTGCTTTTATTGACTTGAACAGACTGTCTGTGTAATGGGAGCAGTGATTCTCGATTATTTTGAAATGTCAACAATTTTGGTTAATGCAATTTAATGGAAGTGGATTTATGAGACAAAAGTCTTGGTGGATTTTGATGCTTGAATGGTGGATGATTTTGTAGCTTTGTCAGAATTGATTTGTCGGAAATATTGATAAGATTTGTTGATTTTGGTGGATTGTTTTGAGGATTTCTTAAGGTTCTTCATTAAATTGTGAGTTGATTGTCTGCTGTACATATTTTTGCAAATTTTTCTGTAAGTTACAGTTTTTTAGAAATATCCTAAAATGCTCTATAATATTGGAGCTTTTTGAATTTCTCTCAATTTTCCCTTAAACAATCTGCTTAGTTTATTAAAATGAGGTATTCTGGAGCCAGTTTCTCGAGTATATACTTGGGTCAGGTAGATTATAGATAATAATTTCATCAGTTCCTTAATTTTTCAGTATCAATAATAATAATTCAAAAGATGCCATAATATTCCAATTTCATTACCAAATTAACTCAATTTTGAACATAAATTACAATTTAAAATGCATTACTCAATCGATAATCAAAATTTGTACATAATTCAAGCAGCAGGATTAATAAAAGTACTCAAATTTCCGTTATTTTTTAATGAGCATGCAATACAAAATTCATCTGCAAAACTATTAATATTTCCGATTTATAATCATGTAAATCAATAATTGATTCAACTAGCAACGATAAACTTAGTATGTACATCATCATTGATGCGATTTCCATAAGTAAAGTAAACACAAAAGTCTCGCATAACCTAGTTATAGTACAAAAATCGTTTCTTCTTCTCTTCTCTTAGTACTTCCTTCTCTTAGTACACCTCCCAATACTGTCTTGGTGTCGAATCTACACTGAAATTGCACTCGCACTAGTCTTGCGCCAGGCTCTATCCCAAAATGTGCCATTTGGCGTAATTTCTTTTTTTAAATCTATGAATTTACTAGGATTTATCAAAATTAAAGACAATTAAATAAATCAGCTTGCAGCACCTGCACATTCCATTAATACCATCATATCTGCAACATTCCGTCACTCAAGCATAACATTGTACCCATAAAAATACCTTTATCTCCATTTACCGCAAATCTTGTAACGTCAATGCACTTTAATATTTTATCTGGTTGAATGCATGACTAGTTGAGTGAGTAATAACTTTGATTATGCGGTCAGTAATCTGCACAGCTGACTCGATATTCTATCGGTAAATAACATAGTATTGATGAGATGTCAAGTGACCAGACAAGTGTCACTACAAATTGTGATTTGCAGTTCATTACTCGTCCATTACCATTAATGACTATCTATTGTGCATTTTATATCCACATAATGACAGTAAAAAGGGAATCAATTGAATCAGATTATAAAGATTACGGAAATTTACTCGAGCAAAATTAGAGAAATCTTTTAGAAAATCTTCAACAATATCGATCGCTAAAGCAGGTCACGTCTCAAATGACATTGAACTTTTCTCCTCTCTGATTCTAATCCAATTGAATGTGCAGTAATCCTATTCACAACATTCATTTCTCAAACACATCGACACATGCCCTACAAATGAGTTGGATGTTCGAGGAGACGTTGGCGCCTGTATGACAAGATGAAAACAAAAATCGATTGGAAAAAAATTGTTTGAAATGAAAAAAATTGATATTGCTGTGGATGGTGGGTGTGTTGGAAGGGGATGGAGTGTGGGAAATTCAGAGCAGACTGAAGAATTTTTAAAAATTATCAATAATTTTCTAAGGGACAAAAAAAGTTCCTCAAATTTTGGACGCCATGACAACCTTTAAGCAACTTAAGGATGTAATGACTCACTATTGTCTATCTCGTAGCAACAACTTCTATTTATAACCACACAAACACAATAAACATCACATTCAATTTATCGACACAAAGAAAACATTTTCGTTCCTTCCTATAAGTCGAATAGACACGACAAGCAGTCAAATAGACACTCAGTAAATGACAAATAATAATGACACAAAAAAAATTATTTGTTTCAATGAAAAATAATAAATAAAATGGGTTTTGTGTATCATCTATGCTGCCAATGTTGTTTATCAGCTCAACAAATGACTCAAAATAATAGCAATAATAACTGAGATGCTGAGCCCTTAGGGGATGTGTTTATATGGATTTATTATTTTATTGAATGAATAATTTTCATATATATGTTGTGTGTGTGTGGGATGGAAATGAAATGAATGAACAAGTGAGTAAGCCAGATGGAGGGAAATCAGTTGAAAAGGAAGAAATTGAATTAGACGATGAATCATTTAGTTGAATTACTGGAATAATGAGAAGAAAAATTCAATTCTGTAAAGTGATTTTCGTTATTAATGCTTGGCATTGAAAAAAGAATTTTTTTTTTCAAACTTTTCTTAATATTTTGTGGATGTTTTCATGTATTTGAAGCACTAATGAACATTATGGCCCTCAATTCATAATGGATTGAAGCTCATATCCACATCACCAAAATATAACAATTCTCAAACATCACACTCCACGTCAGCATCTAATTCAAAGTCAACAACTCAAAACTCATTCAATTATCAATCTGAAGTATCATTTCATTCATGAAAACATCCAACGAGCGTGTCATGTGCTTCAACAAAAATTTATAACCATGCATATCATCAGAATTAGATTAGAATAAAAATTTATTAACGCAATCAACTCGATATTCTCACGTTGCGGGATATCAGTATCAATCTACATAAATTTTTACGTTCTTTAATGGAAAATCAAATATTTGATTTTAATGACACAGCACTCGGGCGAGCACCAAGACAAAAAAACTATTATTTTTATATAATTAAAATGTAAAATACTCGCTTGAAATTAAATTAAATCAAGTTGAACCTAGGAATGGAAGAATATGATGGAAACGAGTCAGTCGGTCTTACGCTTCATCGCATCGCATTTGCATAGAAATTACAAAAAAAGAAGTCGAAGTGGAGACAGAAAGTTTCTCATGTTATGAATGCATTATGGGATGGTTTGAGTTTTGGACGTGTTGCTGCGTGATGTGATGTGGCAGATTTGATGACTGAAAATATTCTTCTTGAGGATTTCTTTGGGTTTGGGGATTTTTGTGAAAATTTGGTGGGTTTTGTCTTTTGTCACTATAGCTTGATAACCAATTCAAGGATTCAAAGCTTCAAGCTCAAAAATGGTCCAAAATCCAGAAGTCCATCTCAAATCTACCCTTTGACCCCCTTGATCAGTGCTTCTCAAACTTTTTAGATCGAACCAGATTTTTTTGACACACAACTAAATATTTGGGTCTCTCTTTAAATTAAGTAGCATTAAAGTGAAGACAAACTTATTCATCGTGTAGCCTAGTTTAAGAACCACTGTCCCATACCATCATTATAGCCCCATAAATCCAAAAAAAATTGTCTATGAATTAACATCAAAAATTATTCCATTTATTCATAATCTACATCGAAACCACATTTGTGTCTACCGTCAGCTTTCCTTTATGACAAAATAATGAAAACTTCCTTCCTTCGTCTTCGTCGGTCGTGTACAATCATCTGATTTAATTTAGAGGCAAACATTTGCCCTCGGTAAGGAAAATACCTATAAGCATTATGCTATGCATGCTTCAATGAGTCAGATTGTGTGTCTGTATAAAAATAAAAATCTCTCTTTCTCTTTTTTCCTCACTTTTCGTGTAGCATGATGTTGTGCCTTACACTACCTACTCCATTTAAGTCTCGTTAAATCAAATTTTCTCTATCAACGTAAATATCTGTTAGGAATTTTATAGTTCATTAGAAAAAAAGTAATTTTCGTACATGTACACATGACCTGATGTGAAATGTGAGGAGCGGTACACTGAGAGGAATTTTTTTGGGTGTGGAAGGTGTGAAAATTTTGAATTGGGAAGAATTTGTTATTATTTAATCATATGATCTGATGTAGAAGATTTAAGGAACTATTTTTGGTCACAGGCTTCCAGGACTCGCTTCTTGCAATTCATCAAATGATGTATATCAGGTTGGAAGCGACGTAATTAAATTTTATTCAAAAAATACCAACTTCCAAGGATATCCGTAAATTGTTCTCTCTGAAAATTATTAATCAACATGAAGTTGACTCAATTAACATGAATAAATCTACCTCATACCCTCACCTGTCCTTCAATAATATTAATACTATCATATCCTCAAATGTAATTCCACTGAAATAAATTATTATTTTGGAGGTCACTTTTTTAGAAAATATTAAGTAAAGTATACCCAAGACCCTTATCTACCCACTTGAGCATTACGTAATATCCTTAATGAAAAACCAACCAAAATGAATCAAAATAAATAACTTTCAAGCATGAGAAAAACTTTTCATCCTCTGCGTGTACTTTTTGTATTAAATTTAAGCATGTTTAAGGTTTTTTATGTGCAAAAAAGGTTTATGTATTATTTTCCTTCACATGAGATCAAAATCCTAACATAACATTGGTCTACATCTCATAAAAACCATCAGCCTTCATGCGTTCAATGTAGAAAATAATAAAATGAAAAATAAAAGTGCGGAAAGGAAAGAATGGAATCAAATGAAAAAAGAAAAGATATCAAGATAAAAAGTGAATAACAAAGCATCGAGGAAGAAGGAGAATGAGAGTATCAACAGGAGATTCATTACGAAAGCGAGCAATTTTCTTCTATTTTGGACAAATATAGAACTCAAGTTCTGAATACATAATTTCTATTCCATAAATCTACACACCTCCCACCCCTAACCCAGTTGAGTTGAATTGTTGTGGCAAGCACACAGTACAAAAATAAAAATCAATATCAACTCTCAATGCGAAAAAGCAATTTCCATAACTCATTCAAAAGAAATTATTATTGCCTGACGGAAGCGACTAGTTTACATCGACGAGGTCACCCCATTGCTTTTTATTTTCACATAAACCAAAAAAAATATTGCGTCCGACTTTGTGGCGCCAGTCGGCGTCATTTGTTTGTGCGTTGCTCATCATCATCCCCCCAAAAAAACACTACATACATGGTGACTCACGACCGCAATTCTTTCTTATTTCTTATTTGTTTGAGGAGAAAAAAATTCAATAAAAATTGTAAGAAACATGTAATGGCACTTTGTATGATGAAAAGTATAAACTGCACATTGTTTGTTTTTATGATTTTCATTGTCGTCGTTGACGATGTCTTTCTCCTCTCACGCTATTGTATTTATTGCTTCCTTTTGGTGCCCTTTTGCAAATTATGCATTTCTTTTTTCATTTTCTTTTTCTTGCCGTTTAGTCTGTTTTTATTGTTTTACTAGGATGCGTGGTGTGTCTTAGCATGATAATAGAGTCTTTTTTGTGTGGGTGATTCTGAGGAAATTTGGGAGTTTTGAAGAATTTTGAGAGAAATAATTCAACAGGTTTGCAAGAATAATATTTTGATGATATCACTTCAAAAAAAGATATTCTAATTAAGAATAATAATGGATTTTGGTTGGATTCGAACCCAGTCTTACGATTTTAGACCACATATTATTATCACTGAGTTGATTTAAGGTTACTCGAGTATATAGTCAAATGTCATAATTAAAGAACAACCAACCATTCATTAAATCCTAATATGAACAGCATTTTAATCATAATACAGTTAAAATATTGATTAAGTTCTTGAAAAATTTAAATTTTTCCTTAACGTTATTTTAAAATATTACTTTGTTATTTTTCGGTGTTTTTATGGCTGGAAGAACCGAGTCAGGACTCAAAGTTACTTTAGTTTTCCATATGGTTATTTTGATTTTTTTAATCAAAATAGAATTTAAGCATATGTAAATCTGTCAACATAATTTTAAATAATTTGATGGAAAATTGTCAGAAAACAGATTATACAATTTGAAGTTTCTAGTTAAGGTTTGGGTTCGAATCCTATCAGGAAAAATTCTTAAAATAACTTATCTCAGGGGTTATCTTTTAACTAATAATAATTTTTTATTGCAAATCTTTTTTTTTGAAAAATATCTTGAAACTAGATCCCTAGTAAAAAAATTCATTATTTTTACATCCCTCCCAACTGCCGCTCATAAAAACTTTCAAAATATCATTCTGCAATTAAATTCACTTTAGTAATTTCCAAAGTACACCATAGAATAACCGTCAATAAAAATTATACAACCTTAATTAATAGAAGCAACGAAAGGAGATTCATATAACATTACATAAGACATATGCATACATATAAAAGGACACTAAAATGACGGAGGAAATAAAAAATTTATATATGACGAACAAAATAACTGAATATAAGGATTCGTTGATGTTATTATTTCAAGCGACACACGAGGGACATAAAAAATCAATATAAATGATAACAATGCACAATTTTATTTTATTTAGTGGAAGTTTAACTTATTCTGTGGGACAATAGCAAAGGAATGAAGAGATACGAGAGTTGAAATGTCAACAACTCGCATGTCGCAAACATTCTTTTATATTCGTTAAAGTCTCCCTTAGGAATGGATGTTGATTCTTCTTACTTTTTTGTAGCAACTTGTTACATCTGAGAAAAATCTCATAAAACACTGAATAAAAATTATTTGTTGATGCTGGGAATATTTTTGAAGGGGAGATTGAGGGTGGACAGACTGTTTTGTGGATTAAGATATTGTTGCTTATTTAAAGAATTCTAGCTGATACCAAATCAAGGGCTGGTTTCTTTGACTTCCCAGGGTACCCTACCCTACCATAAGGTACCCTGCCTACTGGCTACAGATCAATTTGAGGCTTCTTTAGTTTAACTGTGGTCTTAGATGCCAAAATTTAAGGAGTTTAAAATTGAGAATAAGACAGGGGCCTAGCCTGGCTAGAGTTTAGAGTCAAAATACCAAAATCCATTGAAAAAAATCCAAATCTAACCCTATCTCCGCTTAAATTTTGCATTTCATACAAAAAAAGTTATGTCTAAGGCTCTGGAGTAAGGTCAAATTTTAATTTTATCTCCAATATGGAGCTTAAAACAGAGTCTTTAGAGTCTTTTTCTTTAGAGTTCATTTTTGTCACTAAAATTAACACGAAACTGCTCGACTAACTTTTATGACTCACTGAATTAAAAGGAGGGGATAAATAAGAAATCTGTTGTTGTGGCTGCATTGATTCACCAAGAAAAAAAAGAAATATATAAAATTCAGCCACAATTGAGTGAGAAACGAGAGGAAGGAAGAGAGAAAATAAAATTTCAATGTCCCTTTGGGGATGAATAAATAAACATTTTTTTTCGGACGAGAAAAATTATTTTTTCAATCGACCCTGCCATGAGAATCTCCTCGTTCACGTTCCATACATAAAACTATTAACATTACTTGTTGTGCGAATAGTCGAACCCAAAATAAACAAATTCAAGTTTATTTATCGATGTGGAATCTCAATTATTATTTTTATTTATGTTCGTATGTACGTAAATCTCTACATCTTCGGATTAGTTCCAATTGATAAAATCCATATTTCTCATTAGGATAGAGCTGAACAAAAAAGGCAAAGCAGAAGAAACTGATTTAAGATAGGGTTGAAAAAAATATTAAATCGAGTGAAGATGAAGGGAAAATTTACTGAAATTAAATTGTTATCAGCCAAATGGAATTTCATGTTATTAAGTCTGTATTTTATTCACTCGAATTTAAAATACACTGAGCACATAATCTCTGCGTGTTCGTCTATCTATCTCATCAAGAATGCATAATAAAATCTTGTGAATTTATGGCGATTTGTGTTGGAGAAAATTTCATGGAATTCAACAAGAATTCTAAACAAAATGTGGAATTTATTAGCAGTTGGTAGGTGTGAGGGGATGATTTGTATTATTTTTTTTATAGAATCTGGTTTGGTTGATGGAATTTTGAGCTGTTCGATTAACTTCTTTAGTCCCAAATTGACATAGGAATTTTTGAGGGAGTCATCTATGAAAATTGTATTTTTTGACACCCCTCCCACTAACATAATGAATTTAATTGAGTTTCTAAAAGTTATTCTTGATCAAAGTTGAGGTAACAGTTCAAATTTCTTGAAACCGTTAGAATTTAAAATTCAAAAACCGACTTAGAGTTCAAAATTTAAGAAGCCGTTAAAATTCAAATATCAAAAAACCGTTACAATTTAAAATACCAAAAGCAGTTAGAATTTAAAATCCCAAAAGCAGTTAGAATTTAAAAATTAAAAAAATCTTTAAATTTTGTATTTTCAAGCCCTACTTACTACTCCATAACCCAAAACTTATTCATTAATCCTCATTCTTTATTATATTCTATGCAATTAATTTTCCTATAACCCCGTCCTCAATCCATAAGCTTTTCACTTCTCATTGTCTTTATCCAAACAAAAATATTCACTTTGGTAATTATTTATTTTTTGCCGACCAAAAAAAGCCGTTCTTCTTTCATTTAATGTTTTCATTTGATAGACCGTTGACAATGGATTGACGTGAAATTCATATAAATCACGTCAAACGCGCACAAAAAAAAGTGTAAAAATAACCTTTAGCTGTCATGATAAGTAATTGCTTTATTTTTATATTGGGTTGAGCAATTGTTGTACGCGAAAAAGACAACAGTGAAATTAATTGTTTTGGTTATTTCATGTGTGTGGAAATCGAGTGATAAGCAGAGATAATGTGAATTTTAATGAGTGAAATGGTAATTTTTGGAATGTGGAATGGGAAAAGGGGGACGGTTGTGGTATATAT
Source organism: Chironomus tentans (assembly GCA_963573255.1). Lineage (NCBI taxonomy): Eukaryota > Metazoa > Arthropoda > Insecta > Diptera > Chironomidae > Chironomus > Chironomus tentans. The sequence continues at coordinate 1,170,861 of OY754304.1, read as the reverse complement.
GGTTTTTTATGGGGATTAATGACTTTTTTTATGGGAATGATTTTGATTTTGACACATGCCAATATTCGACCTTTGGATTACAGCTCTATTATTTTAGAATTTTTCGAAAATTCTCCAAGTGGGTTGATAAAGACCGCGGCCTTGATCATAGACTAGGTCAAAATACCCCAAAATTTTGATTATGCACGAGTGACTAAATTTTTTACTATTCTAAGATTATTTTTAAATTTTGTAATCTTTAAAAATTTCACAAAAAAGTTGTTAAATTTCAATTAAATTAAAGTGTTCAAAACACAAGCCATTTCAAAGCGCGAAAAAACACAAAATTTACGACCCAAAACAAAACTTACTTTCACTGTAAAACTTCATGTTTAATTCATTTCCAAAAAAATAACTTTTTAAAACCGTTTTATGTCAGTTGCAATAAAAACAATTTTCAATTCCAAAAAAGTTAAGTTCAACGCTCTTTAAAGCTCATCAAAGCATGAAAAACGACAAAAATTATCACTTGCTAAATTTCCGCTGAGCGTGTGTCATTAACAAACCACTTGACAGGTTTGGGGTCGTTCACTTATTACGTAATGCTTAGGGAGAGGGGTTGGGTGGTCATTGGGGGTAAAATGAGAATGAATCCATATCCATATTAAAGTAATCCTATGATGTGTTTGCGTAGGCTTTTCATGAATATTCCTTAAGCCTTAATTAATGTGTAACAGCAACAAGCTCATTAATAAATCATTGAACTAAACGTAATCGTAAATCAATGGTTGTACATTGAATGTTGGATGAATGTTACACAACACTAAGTCTTTCACATTTCATTAGCATGACAGCTATCAAAACTAAGAATCTCGACGTAATTACGTTCTCGCAGGTGCGATAATCATGCAAAATTGGATTTGCTTAGTTATTTATTCTGTATGAAATTATTAGAATAGGATCTTAATGAGACGATATTGATATTTTGAATTAAAGAATGGAATTGGAGAGGAATTTATGACTACTCTCTTTTGTATTTCGCCCGTATGCTGATTATTTTAATAATTTTCATTGTTTGTTTGTCTTGTGGTGCGGATTAGAAAAGGATTAATGACAAGCTTGTTATTTTGTTGTGTTTAGAGCTGTTGGGGGTCAAAAATGTTTGATAATTTAGGATAATTTGGTATTCATTCAGATAGAACTGCTTTGAAATAATTATTAAATTTCGAATTGTACAGGAATATTTTCAGAGACTATATTTAATAACTTTTCAATAATAGTTCAATAGTTCAAATACGGATAAATGTTAAGAATATAAATATGCAATGATGTAATAGAACTAAAAATTCTAAATAATGTAGAGTTCGAATCTCAAAATTTGTAAATAAAACGTTGAAGCGTTCTTCTTGGCTACGTTCTGTGTTTAGTCTTTTTCATATTTTTTTCTTAAAGAGATGTGTAATTACACTAAGAAAATTTTTTTCTACGCCGCTGAAATCTCTAAACCTTCCAAGAACTTTTTAATTTATTTTTGGATTTTTTTAAAATTATAGCTTTTACAATTATTTTTAATCTTGTCTTAACAGTTCATTTCTAACTAGCCATCTTAGCTACTAAAAAGAAATTATTAATATTATTATAACCATGATGCAAAATACTCATGTCTAGCTAATGAAACAAACACACACATTTCCCATATAAACATACTTTTCATAAAAAGGAACATCAAAGTCCTTCAAGTGGCATCATATTTATAATATTATATAACGAGACAATACACAGCATATGCATGCGACGAGAATTTTTCGTGAATATCAAACCAAAATGAAGATTAGTTGGTGTGATAAATAGAAATGTTTGAGGCCATGCATACTAGAATTATCATTATTATTATTATTAGGCTTTGTGGTGATTTTCGCACTGTGCAAAATTGAGGACAAAAGTATAATAAAAGAATACGAAGGACAATTGCGTGCGTGAATGAGTGCAAAAGGATTAATTACCATTGAATAAATAAAAGTGCTATGTTATTTACGCACAAGCGTAGACTTATAATTTTCTATCGACACGACTTTCTGCTGCCCTTGGATATGAAAATAGAAACAAATTGTTGGAAAAGAAAAGTAAAATCACTAAAGATTGCCAAATAAAAAAGCTCACACGCAAGCACATTTAGATTATGGTCAATATGAAGAAAAAAAATATATGTGAGCGAATTAATTCTGATATTTTAGCATTTGTTGTGAGAGGATATGATAGGATTATATATATAGGCTATTTCTGTTAAGTGATGGCGATTTATTCCAACCAGAAGTGTCGAGTTAATTTATTGGGGCAATTAATTGAAGGGAATTTTTTATTGTCGATTTTAGAGAAGGTAGGGGGGTCATTGTGAAATGAGGTGAGAATTTATGTAAGGTTGATTTAAGTAAGAATTTTGCAAAAATACTATTAAAAAATATTATCACTTGAAGTGAAAATGCTGATGCTACATGACAAAGAATGAGTTCGAATCTCATAGGATTTTAAAGAATATTATGCAAAACCAGTCTGCATAATTTTGTTTTGATAATTTTGAATATTAATTTTCAATATTATTTCGACTCTTTTAATTTTTTTGCAAAATCTTAAAAATGTTTTTATTTTTATTACTTTTTAGTTATCAAAAATTAGAACAAAATAAAAATGTATAAAAAACAAAGGAAAATTCAGAGAAAGGCTTCGGGAAAGGAAGATGGAAATTTATTGAATTGAACAAACAGGTTTGAACTTAGGATTTGAATGATGTGGTTTAAGTATGACATTTGTCAAAAAAAAATTAATATATAATGCTTTGAAGTAAAAAAGACAACAAAGCGTGAGTTCGAATCTCATAAAATATAAATTTATCTGGTTCTTTTATGTTCTCGAGCAAAGTTTTTTTTTTGTTGTAGAATTTGAATATTTATTAATTATTTTTTAAAACTTTGATATTTTTAAGTTATTATTTTTTGCTAATCAAAAATTAAAACAAATAAAAATGCACAAAAAACAAAACAAAAATCCAGAATAAGCCTTCGTGAATGGGAGGTGGGCGATCGTTTAAATACGGGCACTGTTCCACATATGTAGTTCACAAAAAATTAGTTAAATATTAAGAAAAATTTTGAACTCATTTAAACACGCAATCATTTTATATTCTTCCAATTCCAAAAAAACACTCTTTATTCTTACCATGCGGACCCTCATATCAGACCATTTCTCGATAAAAAAAAAAGATATGTATACAGAAATTTGCTATCAATTAATCTCTTTTTATAGGAAACCGGCCCTTATGGCTATCATATTTCACAATGTATACAATCGCAAATCCTTTACATATCTGGCTGATGTATGCACACACTTATATCCAAAAAAATAAAAAGGATAAAATGAAATAAAATCAGTGAAAGAGAAAGAAGAAATTGAGGAGTGTGAAACTGAAACCCTTTTGTACGTCCATATGAAAATATTGTCATGCACACATCGAACTCGAAGGATGACAGAATAAAAGTATCATAAAACTGAGAAATGTAAAGAGACACAAGAGAGAAAAAAGTCTTCTCGGATTTCAATCTAATGAATAATTTATTAAATAATAAATTCTATACGTTATGTATGTCTGTTGATATTAAGGAATGTTTTTGATCTTTTCACTGAGCGAATAAAGGACTAATAAAGTACTTTGAATATGTTTTAATGTAGAATGAAAATGGGAAATTATGTAAAGAGGATTTTTTGAAATGGTCACTTTGTTTTGCTTCATTGAATGGGACTAATTTAATTCTGATGAGATAAAGATCTTTGAAATTGATTCAGATTGACGAATTTATTGGGAATATTTAAAAAAAATCTCATGGAATGTATCGATCCCTTGCCGTCTATAAGGAAATTTTGTATGAAATGTTTATACTTCACAAGAGTAAGTTTCAAGTAATTATCGGAATATTATATGCTTTTATTTACTAAAAGTCTTCAAATTTATTTCGGTAATAATTTATAAATAGAAAAATGCGGAACCTAGAACAAAAAATTTAAAACTGAGTAAAATTCAAAATAGTAAGATAATGTTGTTCTATTATAGACTTTTCGTTTAGCAATTTGAGTTTCGAACTCTGGAACTTTAATTTTTTTTCGGAATTTCTTTTCAAGATTACAATTTGTATAACTCCTTCTTAACAAAAACACACTTTATATGCCTTTATATTTTTTTAATTTAAAAATTTCTAAATTATTAAATAAGTTTTTAAATCAAAAAATTAAAACTTTATGACTTTTCATCTCCTTTTTGCATTCAAAATTCCAAACATAAAAACGCAAACTTTATTCAGAACTGATGTGCCTTTCATCATCATCTTATTTAGATTTGATGAATCATTAATGTTGATATTCCCTTTCACTTTTTATCCATTACATTACTTATCCTTTCATCAAACTTTACATTTCATCGCAAAACAATCCACATGCGTTGGCAATAAAATAAAGTTTTATTGAGCAATTTCATTGAAAATCCATTCAATGAGGGTTTCATTTGTAGTGAATTGTACATTCAATTCATTCTGACAGCGATTTTGAGTGATTCAATTCATGATGATCCACATAGGAATGGTTTTTGGATGTATATAATACGAATGTTATCATGTAGAGTACATGTTAAGTACATAATTGTAGCATATACATAACGTGGTCCCGCTAATGTTGTACTCAGGCTCGTGTCACTTAATTTTCTTTGATATTTGTAATTAAATTTGCAAAGTAAAGAGGAGGAGAATGAAACAGATTTTATGAATTTATGAGTAATTTCGAGTTAATGTAAGGAGGTTTGGAAAGTAATGTGACGCATAAATATTTTTTTCTCAAATCTTAAAAAAATTGCTGCATTTCTTGTTTTTTAAAATTTTAAAAAAGTTTTAAACAATATTTTAAAAATATATCAATTTTGTAAATTGAAGAAGGAAATTCAAAAAATTTATAAATTTAAAAACTCATGAAATCTAAACATTTTTGCATTTTGGAATGAATTTTTATTTTTTTTGGTTTTTTTAAAAAAATAAATTAATTTAAAAAATAAATTTTTTAAATCAAATTTTAAATTTTCAGAAATTGTTATTTTTACGTCAAAAAATTTCATTTTTAAAAGGATTATTAGAATTTCTAAATAAATTTTTAAATTTAAAAGTTAAGAATGACAAAACTTCAAAAAAAATTAAAATTTTTTCTAATTTTTCTTAAATTTTGCCTTCATTTCACCAAGAACTTCTCAAAAAATAGCTAAAAACTAAGCTTCAAAGACAAACATCCACCAAATCCCCATAAACCCTCAAAAACTCTTGTTCAAAGAGACGACAGAAAACTTTGTAATTTCTTCTTTTATCCTCTTATTGCTGCTGACTGCCGCATCTCGTCTTTCTTCCTCAAACTCATAATTATTATGTTATGATGCTGATTATATTAACACATTATAATGACAGAAGATGATACTCGACATAGAGACAGATTCTTCTTGTTTTATGACGTAGATTTCTGTGCCTAATAATTGTTATGCTACAAATTTAATATTTCTTTAAGTTTTATTCGTACTGTAATCATTAAATTTTATGACAAATCTCAACACATTTTCCCTTTAAAGAATGAAAATCAAGAAAGGATTGTGGGATATCCAGCAGAGTTCTTTAAAAAGCAATTGAGTATTATTACTTATGTTTTTCTTCACTGCGGTGCTTTTGTGGGTGGTAGAAAATATTTTACACCCCTTTTCTGTGTTATGTGTTGTTCTTGTGGATATTTGGTGTTGTTTCGAGTAAACGAAAATAAATGGCTGGAGCAAATGGGTTGAAAAAGTTTTTAAAATAGCACTAACAATTTAGCTGCGAGCTGGATGATAGAATTTTTGGGTGTAAATCTTGAGGGTTTTATTTGGGGAAATTAAAGGCAGTGGAGGATTTTTTAAAGGATATTGACAGAATATTTTTTAGTGATCGAATTTAGATAAATTCAGCCTAGAAAATTCTCACTTGACACATTCGAAAAAGAATCCATATCCATAAAAACAATCCTCAACTTAATGATGACAACTTACCAACCCTCTATTTTTCCAGCACTAAATTCTCATAAAACTCAACTCTTTCTCAAAAATTACCACAGCATGCTGTCTATTACGTAAGAATGATCCCAAAAACTGCACAAACAGTTAAGAACTTTTCATCCCTAAATTTACTGATTTATAGCTGTAAAAAAATCCTCATCAAATCCACTTCATTTGATTCCACGATTGAAATCGAATCTTTTATTGCCCCATAAAACTTCATTAAGAGGGATTTTCTTTATGTCGGGCAGCAAAAAGATTCTCTTTTGACTTTAAAATTTAAGGACTTGAAGTCAACATTTGGTTGGGGTGGAACGGAAAGGCAGGCAGTTAACGCAATACATAACATTTGTGCGTGGCAAGAACATTAGATGGGAATGAAAATGAGCAAAACTTTGCATAATAAAATCAAATTTGTTGCTGACAGAGAAAAAGCGGAACTCATTCGCAGCTGAAAAACTTTTTCATGGCGAGTCTCAAAAAATGGAAATTCTTTCGCTTTTCAAGCATGAAAAAAATATTAAAATTCCTTGACTTTACATTTGTTATTTCATTCATATCCGCATCTATGACGATCTGATGATTGCGTCTTGAGAATACTGCTCACATTTCTAAATTTTATTCCTCCATCCACATCCTTCCAACTGGATATGCCATACGTGAAATTTTACCGTTTTTCCGAGAAGTGAAGTGTCATAGCGAATTGTAACTACCTTGAGAAATGAAATTGTGTCAAACAATTTTATTCTTACATGCTATAAATTGTGCTTGCATGTAGACATGATGAAAATGGAGCGTAAAAACACTTTAAGGTGGATGTCATCGTTTTGTTGAATATTTTGTGTACATTTAATGTACAAATTATGTATAGAAACATTTGGTATCAAGGGGGGTGGATGTGGGAGTGAGAATTAAAAGATTTCGAAATATTTTTAACTGATTTTTTAAAGTTCGAATTTTAATTTCGAATATTCGAACATTGAAAATTTCTAATTTCGAAAAAAATTAATTTCAAAAATTCGAAATATTAAAAATACTAAAAAATTTTAAATCAAAAAATAAAAATTTCAAATAAGATGATTTTTTCAATTTGAAATTTGAAAGATTTTTACTTCAAAAATATTTAATTTCGAAGATTTTATTTTTTTTTAAAATTACTACTGTTCAAAATTCAAATGTCAGTAATCTTAAAATTTTAATATTGAAAAATTTGAATTTAGAAGAATTTGAAAATTTCAAAAATTTAATTTTCGAATAATGAAAATATTCGAAGTTCGACAGTTAAGAACCTCAAGCATGACTCTAAAGAAGACTTAACACAAACACCCATGAAACTTTAGAGAACACATTGCAGACTTCTTTGATGCATGCTTTAATTACCTTTTCAACTGTACACAACTGTAAAAAACTCAAGCATCAAACAAAATCCATTGACTTTTGAGCTTTTAATTCCTCTTTTACACCCAACGTGAATAACATTTCCACATTCACATCACTTTCTCTTAAGCACTCACTTGAAAATATCGCGAAATGCGGTAGAAAATATTATATCTGCTATTTTTTTATTTCCAACGCAAGCAATATTTTTCCAGGGTAATAAAAGTATGAAAAATGATTCCGTGGGTAAATGCTGATGCCACATACACTTATCATCTCAGAAAATCTTCACTTGTCGGGAGTAAATTGGAAGACAGAAAGTGAAATAAATCAGAATATGAAAATGAAAAATTCCTTCTAATTTCAACTTCCAAGAAAAAGAGAAATGCGTGGCAATTTCCTGAACATTTTTGAAAACATGAAGCCATTAAGGAAGATGATAAACATAAGAAAGTGAGATGTCAGCATAAATAATTGCTAGCACTTGCATTTTGATCTTGATTTGAGAATTTTTTTTCTCATGACAAAGGGAGAAATGAATTTCATCATTGTAGCGTGTGCGTTGGTAAATGTCCATAAAAATTGCTAATGTCGCATCTAATGTTACGTCAAAATATTTTCACAATCATAAATAATATTTTTCATAGAGATTGATAGATAAGGGGGAGAAAATTAAATTTTTTTTTGGTACTTGGGGGTGAAAATTGAGGAGATTTTAGAGTGTTGGGGATTTTGAGGGGTGGTACCCTACAATGTTATGTTAGAAAAGAATATCTAGTAAGCAAAAAAAATACACTCCATATAAAATTTCCAGATAAATAAATGTTAACCACGTTTCAATTCAAAGTGGGATTCGAACCCACACCTTCTAGGAAGGACCTTTAATTTTTGGTCAAAGACCTTAACCATTCGGTCACCTAGCTACTTGATTCTCTCCAAACACTATAGATGTTGGTTAATATCATTGCCAACCAGCCGATCTAGCTTGAGTTCATTTATATAAAAATATTTATTTTTCCTCCAAAAATTCCCTGACCCTCAAAAATATTGTCCATCGCCCTCTCAGCAGTCTCAAATTCCAATCTTTAAACACTCCAAAAAAGGACAATTCTTTCAGATTTCTCAAACCACTCGATAATTTCTCATCAACATCTTCAAAGACCTTCAAACAAAAAATTTCTTCAATAAACCAATTTCACACTTTTCAACAAATTTTCACATCTTTTTAAAGATTTTTTCCCTTCCTTCGGAAAAATTTCCTCAATTCAATTGAAAAGGATAAGAAAGGGAACTGAGAAGATTGTAAATAACATTACGTTAAAATATTCGAAAGGGATCCTCCATAGCTTGATGTGGGTTAAATGGTATTTTGCTCAGTTCACTCATCCATAGGCATATATGGAAGTACGCCTTAAATGGTGTTTTATTTTATTCTTTATGTGTAAATTTGTTTAGACGTTAGGAGAATTTTCGAGATGCATTTTTGGGTTTATTTGGGGAGGATAGAGAAAGAATTGAGATATTGAGGAGTTTTGGAGGTGCTTTGTCATATTTTGGTGTCAAAATTTTAGGTTAAAATCAGGTTTTTTGAATTTTACTGATTTTTATTGTTAAAAATTTTCAAAAAATTCTTGAGGTTCGAACCCCAAAAAACTTAAAATCTTCAAAAACACTTCACTTTACCTCAAAAACCATCCAAAATATTGATTTTCATTTTCTCGTTAAAATATTCATCCCTAAACATCCAGAAATACAACAATCAATAAATAAATAAATACATGAAGGAGTTAACGACTAGGGGAAGGGGGCTGCCAAACGTTTGAGGATAAATTTAGTAAACTTTATCAATAAACATCATGTTTATATACTTATTCATGTATGCATATCAATATGCTTTTACCCCTTTTAAATATATACATATCCCTGCGTGCTGCATATCCTTAGCAAAATTAACAATAATAAAAAATGGGAAAATTAAGGAGAAATTCCAAATCAATGAATTCTGTTGAGATTCATCAAACAATATTTCTCAATCAATGATATTAAATCTCTTTTCTTCATTTCACTTTTTTGCTTTGGTTTTGCTTAAATTGTCTGAGCATGAAACCAGGAAAGTTGTATTCGATGGAATAAAATTAATGAGTAATTGAAGGAAAATCCGATACGTATGTCTAAGAACTGAATTTTAATCCATGTGGAAAAAATGTTGTTGAGTGAGAATTTTTGTTTTAATAATGCTAAGGCTGAGCGTTTTTAAAATTTGATGGAATAAAATAAAAATATTCATTAAGTTTATCTTAAAGCCTTTCAAGAATTGTAATTTTTGATAAAATTTAAAAATTACCAAAAATTTAACATTAAACAAAAAGATGTAGAAAGTCCTCGTGTCATACATCGAGGGAATTAAGCGCATTTTCCCGCACAGATCAGTAAATAAATCCATAATTCAGAATGTAAAAATAAGTACCCACTTAATTTATTTCCCCAAATGAATTGAAAACATAGCATAAATGCTTGAAATATATAGTTGTAGCTGAAAAAAATTCCGGAAGCTATTTCAAAACATTTGTATGGTTTTAGTACAAATTAAATCTGTCACTTATACTTCACAAGTAATGACAGCAACATTTGTATGGTTCTACATACATTTATATTTCGAGAAAATAAAATTTATGAAAAAATGTACTTTTTTGCTGTTTTATGACTCAAAAAAATTTAATTATGCATTTATTAAATCATAAAATATCATAAAACATCAAAAAAGTGTAAAAAAGAATCAAAAAAGTGTAAAAAAAAAGTTGCCCGCGGAGAGGATCGAACCCACGACTTGAAGGGTTTTTTAATATAAGTATTCTTTTTAAGCGTCACGTTAAACTTTGACTAATCCAACGTCAGTGATTTTTTACACCAAAAACAGAAAAGTTAATTTAATTAAGTTTTGGTAGGGAGTTTTAAAAAACTAAATACGTTGCGCACCCCTACGAAATAGCAGCTATTTAATGCAAAAAACCCGAAGTCTCTACGTGCTTCCTCCGCCGAGTTTTTGAGGCAGCCAGCCAGCCAGCGGGCCAGCGGGCCAGCCAGCCAAAGTGGACCTTTAAGCGCATTACTTTCTAAGGAAAATGCGCTAAAAATCTATCAAAGATAATTGAATTTATGTTTCATAAATATTTCATAGGATTTGAACCTTTGCCTTTTCAAAGTATTAAATGTTTTTCGATTTAACCTTATTAACTTTTAAAATATTTATTGCAGAATTCCCTTTTTGATATTAATTTTAGAAAAATTTAAATTTTTTAAATTTCTATACCAATTTTTTAAAAAAAAATTTAAGGAGATATTCTAAAATGGCCAAATATAAGTTTTTTGAATTTTCATTTAATCCGAGCGGTTAAAAATAGGCAGAAATATTGAATTCTACACAGACTCTTTTAGGACTTCGAATTACGTTTGGCTTCAATATCTTTATTCAACAAACATTACTTTAAAACAATTGATTCCCTTTATCACACCCACAATCTTACAAATATTCTCTCTACACAAAAAGTCACTTCACCGCCTATTTTAAAAACAACTTCAAATCCTTCACAGAAATCAATCGATCAATCCATAGACATTTTACGAGCAAATAAAATGCTCCCTGAACGATTGACAATGTCTGAGCAAAAAGCTTGCAGGAATTGAAAAAAGTTTTTTACTTTCCTCCCTCGCAATAGACACAAAAAAAAAACTTTTTTGTTTTATCGATATTAATTTTTTTTATTTTTTGTCTTGTCGCCTTCTTCTGTGTGTATTCATGCCCGTCACATTTGCCTTACATAAGACAATATTATTATGCAAATAAAGTTCCATGCTTATTATTTTTTGTGGATGAAAAAAATGTGACTTGATTTTTTTGATCAATGAAATTTATCCTTATAAATCATATTCCTCATGTATATGCATGTAGGAAGTAGAAAGATCAACAACAAAAAAAGAAGTCGAGTCCTAAATAAATTTCTGTGAGCATTAACCCTTACGGCATGGTTAGGGGGTGAGCAAAAGGCATTTATGTAAACACCACAATTTATTATGTTCCTTGACTCTCAACTTAACTTATGCTACACTTCAGCTCATTTCTTCATTCTAATACAGTCTGGAAATATGACGATGATTAAGTAAGGAGCCTCATTTTCTTGTGCAATTTTCCTAATAGCAGCAACAATTTTGAATGGAGGAAAAATATTACGATGGTTTCGTCTTTTGGATTGTGTTGTAAAAGTTTATGGTGGCATAAATTTGTTGATATTTTCAGAGGATGAAGGAGTTAAGTCTTGAATATTATTTTAAAGAGGTTTTTGGAGACGACGGCTGGATTTTGTCCTGGACATGGGGTTTGAATACTCAAAATGGGCATCTAATTGATTTTTATCACACTTGTTAAAATATTTTTTTAAATTAAAAAATATATAAATTAAGTTTTATTTTAAAATATTTTTTTAAATTTAAAAAGTTTATTTAAAAAAATCATATATATTCAAAAAATGTCATATAATTAAAAATGGTACAATGGCTAAGTATTTAAAGTATTGGAGTATAAACCATGGAGTCGTAGGTTCGATTCTCATTCAAAAGTATTTTTTTTTAAATTTTTTCATTGTATAAAAAAATAAAAAATAATATTTTAGATGAGTATATAAAAGGCAGGACCATAGGTATCACGTACCAAAGGTGTCCTGACCCTTCCCAGATAGGCTACTACCCTGCCTACATAAGGCTATTGCTCTGTTTATATTCACATTTTACTGCTCACAACTGTAGCAGAATCATTAGTAATCAACAAAAATGCCTAACTATCAACTTTCTGACGCAACTTACTGCCACATTAATGTCAGAATATCCTCTTTTTTCCAATGAACAAAATGATTTAATGGAAAAGAAAATCTTTTTTGTTCCTTTATCTTCCTCTCTATTCACACTCAACTGCAAACCGACCAAGTAACTTATAAAATCAATAATTTTTTTCCGCAGCTATTTTCGGTTAAAGAAAAAGAACAAAATTGATAACAAACTAAATGGCAGGATTTCACACAAAACTGCCATAAAACAATTTCTTTTTGTGCTGCTTTTCTTGCTGACTTCATTCAATTAGTGTTAATTGAATAAATTTCGTTAGATACAATATGTTGCCGCCATACATACATCCAAATACAAAAACAAATGCACATGAAAATGAACAGAGATAAACAACTGTTAAGTAATAAATGTCATGATATTTGGGTTTGATAAGCTATTGAATGTCGTCTTTAGAAAATTGAGCTTAATAGATAACTGAACGGAAGCGAAGTGAATGGGTATTTTCTTGTTCTAAGATTGTATCATCTTTTAATTAGGATGATGAAGTTGGAATTTAGCCAAAAAGAAAGAAAATGGATACAAAAGGTCAATAAATTTTGATGGGAGGGTGTTATGGCTGTGAATTGTTGCTGGATTATGTAACTTGATTGGCAAAGGATAAGCAGAAATTGCTGAGATACTAGAGTATGTGTCTTGTGAGTTTAATGATCCCTGTTTGGATTTTAGATAGGTTTAGTCGGTCATTCGGGTTGCTCAGAGCTACTGTCACTATGATATCTTGTCAAGGCTCAAAACTAAACCCAACAATTAAGAACAACCTTCATTCATATAACCTCATACTTAATAAACCATAATCCACATAAAAAATAACTCAATTCACAAATCATCCTGAAATATCCACCGAAAACTGCTCCCCAGACAGCTGGACAATCGAGATACACCAAACCTAAACCTCTGTCAATCTCACAGCTTCTACAGTGAAATAACACGAAATATAATGAATCTGTTGTACTGGACATGAATCACAAACTTTATTTTCATGCCCCAAAGATAAAAATGACCAGGGAGAGATTCCGTTTGATGCATTTGCTCTACATTATATGTAGTGTAACTGTCAGCATGACACACATAAAACAGAAAAAGGGACACTTTCGGTATGGAAAAAGGATTTCATAACCCAGTTTCATGTGAGTTTTCAAAGCAGAGGAAGTTGAAAAAAGTTTTGGAAACAGAAAAATCGATTTTAAGCATTCATGAATGAGTAACTTATGTGGACGTACAAATGACATGATGCGCTTATACAGCACAAAACTTTTCATTTGTTCTGTCTAAAAAAGTTTGAAACTTTTTTATTCCGCATGAAGGAATTATTCAGGTGCATGCGACAGATGCTGTAACATAGATATCAAAATTAATTCCTTATTCGAGATCATATTATGGGTGGAAACCTTATTATCTGATACATTCATATGAATATCAACGGTAATATCAATTGAGAACGTATTTTAGAGGCAGACGAGGAAGGAAGTTCACAAACATGAAAAGGGGGAAAGAAGTTGGAAAGAGCTTTGGAAAGATATACAGGAAGTTGCGCAGTTTGTTTGTCAGTTTAATTGAATTTTGATTGATTGTGATGTTATTTTTGGGGATATGAGGATTTGAGAAAAATTATTTTGGGTGAAATCGCTGCTTTAAGAAGCATCTGGTTCCAATGCAACACATTCTAAAGATAGAATCAGCTAAAGTCGTTGCTGTTGACTCTTAATGTGAAAAATAATTATTATAGCAGCTATTAATGGCACCAATTGTTGATTCCATGGGCTTTTTGTCGATTCTGTCATTATTATCAGTTATTTGGTATATTTGGCAAAGGCACTGGCTGTTGCTGGTAACATTTGTTGGACATTTAAGATGTCCAGCTATGCAAGTCTTGTTAGAACTTGATTTTAATACCTAAGGAACTGAAAATTGAATATTTAGCAGAGAAAACTCAACAACTTCTTCCAAGTGGGATTCGAACCCACAACTCTTATGATTTTCGGTCGCATGCATTATTGTAAGTTGCTAAGAAGCTTTGCAGGATGCAAACTTAAACTTTTAATCATAAATTTGCGATTTCCAACAATCAATTTCCACCAGAGCAGTCAGATTTTTGAGAAAAATGCTCCCACGCTACTAAAGAATTTCCATTCTTCTATAGAATCGTTTTGAAAAAGTCAATTGATGTGAAAAGGTACGAGAATGCTCATTCCATCTCTATTTTTAACCATTTTCTCACTTTACCATTTTGACATCGTAAGGACTTTTGTATGTCGACATTGTCATGATTGTCGTCGTCTCCGATGTTGTTTACAAAAGAAGCAGAAGTAAAGGAGAAATAAAAAGTAAATGAAAAGAAATGTGAGGCAATTGGTAGACAGAAACTGTATAACAATCATTGATTGTTAAATCTCAATTCTCTTCTTTTATGTATCCAAACTGTATATGTGAAAGTTCTAGTGCTACGGACATTGTAATCCTTATGTAATGCCTGATAATGCCACTTATTTTATATTATTCTCATTATGATTATTATTGTTGTTCATCTGAAGCGAGACAATTTACTTTATTATGTTATTTTTCTTGTTTACTCTCACAGTTTGCTGATTTAGTTGAACGAGATCCAGGCATCGTGTCGTTATTTAAGTATCGCAGTTTGACAATATTTGCACCAACGAATCAAGCCTTTCAGCGTTATCCTGATCTTAAAGCTAATGTGCTATATCATATACGTGAGTATTGTTTAATTGTTGATTATTTTATGGAAAACTGAGAGAGACCTGGTCAGTGGTGGAGCATAAAGAGGGTGACTAGAGTCATAGTTCAAACATTATATCCAAAATATCGTAAAAATTGAGGAATGGTTCATTCTTAAATTGTTAAGAGGGCCTAAATTTTGATTTTATCTCAAGCTTTGGTACTTTACTGGACCTAAGTATCTAGGGGTCATTCATTATGATATCCATCAAAAAATGGGATTTTCAGACCCTCTTTGCCCACTGTCACAAAATTTCTTTTGTATACCTAGTATTTGGCTCTAGACACCCCCTTTAAATGATGGACGTCATAAGTGAATGAATTGATATAGCAAGGAGGCGAGACCACGGTTATGACTCAGGATTCTCTAATTAAAAAGCACAAAATTGTTTAGTCGTTCATAGTACCATATGCGTCATTGTAGACACCAAGTTCTAAAAATTGACTGAACAACCTGCTGAACAATCAAAACCAGAACACCTAATCAAAAATCAACAAAACACCCCCTGATAAATTTTAATTCAAGTAGATAAATTGCACGAAAAAAGGGTTCTCGTTTACATAAACTGCCGTTACCTCACCCAATTGAACTTAGAATGAAAATTTATGCTGAAAATATGTTAAATTATGCAGCATAAAATTATCCACAATCCGTTACGATATTTTACATACACAACTTGAAACTAATTGACATCCATTTTAATTTTTTTCTTTACAGTTAATACACCAAACAAATTGGAGTCTTTAAAAGCACAAATGTTTACGGATATGGAGGGAAATCCACCAATTTACATAACACGAAAACGTTCGTCAAATAGTGAGGAGATGTATGTCAATAATGCTATGATTCTCAAATCAAGATCCAACATTGAGCTGAAAAATGAACAAGGAAAGAAACAGGTGGGTTGAATATTATTCTTTGGTGTTTGGGTATTTTGTGATTGATGTGATAATTCCGAAAATATTTATATAGCAATAGAAACAAGAAGCTCACAAAAAATTATAATGAATGGAAATTAATTTTCACTTCACTCTGCGCTAATGAGCGGAATCGAATGAATTTTTGATGTTTAACGAGCCTTGTTTAGTATTTCACTCGGGATTTAAATTAAATATTTCTCATTTTACATTGAATATAATCAGAATCCTTTTTGTTGATTCTCAGTAGAGCTCAACTCGTTGTTTTTAATGAAAGGCATTCATCAATATTTCATGATTTATTAGTGTTTTTTGGATGAAATAAATAATTTTTAAGGAAGCTGCTGTTCATTTATAATTTTGAATTTTTGAAGGAAATATATTGAATTTAGTGTTGTTGTCTTAAGGGTTGTTCATAAATGATGTCCAATTTTTAGGGAGAGAGGGAGTGAGACTCTGTGTCACTTCCATAAAATAATTATGAAAATTTTGTGACAGATGGATGGAGCGGGTCTAAAAATCTCGTCTTTTGAGTGACATCATTTATGAACGGCCCTTAGGGGCTACTTAAGTATTCGTTCATAAATTAGTTTTTAGTTAAACTAGTCATCAAAGAAAGGTTCAGTTTCTCAGTAACTAAAAATTTGTATTAAAATTTTTCAATTATTTATGAAGCATAAGATAAATCTGACCCCAACTTCCTGCGTCCTTTCTAAAGCATTCACCTCAACATCACAGATTTAATTAAACATTCAATCTTGTTGAAAACTCAAAAATTCACACATAAACAAGAAAATGCTTGCAACTTTGTTAAGTCATCACAACACAAAGCACACTAACCTTATTTAATACTTTAAGGACATTAAATATTCACAGACTATGTACATGATGTTGTTCACTCCACCTATCCAAGTCCTTTCAAGTATGAAAATTAAATCATTAAAACATGAAATTTCATTCTGGGGTCGTTCATAAATGACGTCTATAAAAATTAATTTTTGACCCCCCTCCTCTTCAGGGGCGTAGATATGGGTGAACAAAATTCAAGGAGGATTTTTTTTAAAAAAACCTACTAAATTGAAAAATATTTCTGTTTGACCCCCAAGCCTCCCCTTACCTCACCCATTCGTACCCAAAAATCATTTTTGAGAGAAATATTCCCACATGTCTCTAAATATGGGACATCATTTATAAACGATCCCTCTACTACTGTAATCTTTAATCTCTAAGGTAAACATTTTACTTCAAGTATTAATCCTCGTCCCTTACATCTTCAAGTTGTAAATTTAAATTTTGTTTATGAAGTAAAAGCGAAAAAAATATTAACTTAAAATCTAAAAACTTTTTCTAGGAATATTCCATTGTGTGTTGTGGATACGAAAACTTTTTTCTTTTGCCACACGAACAAGAACATTTTCTACGCTAAGAAAGTATGGTGATTAAAAGGATAAAGTAAATGGCTTTAGAGAAATTCTCTCGTGTCGTAAAAAGTAGGACTAAAAGCATTTTCTCAAAGCTCTTAATTGTAAGTCTTGTGAGAGGTTTGAGGCTATATTCTAATTTTTAAAATTCATTCAACAAATTGAGGACGATAAGAGAGGAAATTTGCATTGTGTTTATTTAAAGTCTTAAAACTTTAAGGAGATTGGTAGAAGATTGTTAAGGTTTGTAAGACGGTAATTTGTTTGGAAATTTAATTTGAGAGTAATTTTGTAGGAAGTAAGTGAAGGATCACGTGCGAGTATTAAATAAATTTAATGTCCTTCATTGTTGCTAGATGAAAACATGCGATTGCTTTAGAAATTGCAAACTTGAAGATTAATACGATAAAAATTACTAAAGGTTACTTAAAAGTCGTTTGCATGTTGTGTAACGGTTATAGTAAAAAAGCAGTATTTTACATTTTAACGGTTATTTTTCAAAAAATAAAAATAAAAAATTGACCGTTATTTTCAAATATTTTTTGACCGTTATTGTTCAAAAAGTTTTTGGTTGGGATTTTTTAAATCCTTCGTCACCGTTTATTTCGAATCTTTTTTGGAATTTATTTTCTGGTCACTTTTAAAGTTGCGTATTTAAAGTAAGAGTAAAATAAATAATTTAACTTTTCATCATCTCTATCATCACCTTTTTAAATTTTATTGAAAAAATAAATAAAATCCATTAAAGCTTTGAAAGTCTAAACTAAAATTGCACATAAAAAATTGGATTTATCGTGTCAAGCATGGCAAAATTTTAAAAGCATTTTCTATATTTCTTCTCTAAGAAGACTTAGCATAAAGTACATTAAAACATCTTTCTTCTCAGGTTCTTCACGTAATCGATGACATTTTAGTTCCACTAACAACAAATCAAGGCTCAAGTGATATCTACAATCCAGACGCTCTTCAGTTCCTTACAAATGCAAATACTTTCAATATTGGATCACATCGCGTACGAAGCTTTTATCAACGAGTCATCATTTCCAAAAAGGAGCAACTTTACTCAGCTGATGGATTCCATACATACTTTATTCCTGTTGAAGAAGGATTTAAGGTTTGACAACAATTAATTTTAATCATGTTGATAAATTGAGATGTAATTATGCTGATAAATTGTCTTTACAGCCACCACCCCGTCCTGACTTAATCGATAAGAAAGTAATTGATGGTCATGTGATTCCAAATCACGTTATTTTCACATCGTCAGCACCATTAGATCAGCCATTCGAAACGGAAGCATTTGAGGACAATTTGAAAGTTACGGCAACTTTCTTCACACAAAATGATGGAAAATCTTCTAAAAGTAAGGGAATTTGAATTATTTTGGAGATGGGTTGATGTCTTTTGAATTAGAGAAAGCCTGAATTAGACAGATTTTCTCGCCATCAAGTCGTCATTGATTTTTTTTTGTAAAAATATAAATTAAAACCCAATTTTAAACATTTCTACCCAAAAAATCACACAGCCTACGTCAAATCCAACACAGTCGTTGGAGACAACAAGCATACAGCCGGTGTAGTCTTAGCCGAAGTCGTTTTGGGCAACATTCCAGTGAAAAATGGTGTCGTTCACTTGATTCATCGTCCACTAATGGTTGTTGACACAACAGTAGCCAAATTCCTCGAGGTACGTAAAAGCTGTTCTAAAAATTTTTCACTAACATTTTTCGGACATTGGTTAACAATGACACAAGAAGGCAAATTAAGTCCTTTTTGGATGTCTTTTTATGAGTTTTTAATTTAAAAAACAAAAAATGATGTTAAATGTGAGCATTTTTTACTATTTTTTGGTGACATGATTAAAAAAATAGGAAGCAAAATTAAGATTTTTTCGCTGTCTCACAAAAAAGAATTGAAATTTTTAATTTTATTATTTTTAAAATTTTTAATAAAAAAAAAAGTAAAACAACACAGAAAAGGTTTTGTTAAGCACATGTTTACATGACAAATAATCATAAAATGTTTTTTGCTAAACCATAATTGCATACAAAAGCGTTAATTGCGTCCCATGACAATGCGCTAACAAAATATATTATCGGAATCAAAATATAAAATTATCATTTTTAATTAATATAATTGCACAATTATGGATCATTATATGATAATGAATAGAGATTTGGTATATCTATCTATCCATATCTATACATCAAATTTGCAAACTTTTTTGAATGAAATATTCCTTTTTAATTTTTCTTCTTCATCATTTTTTGAAGCTATTAAAGAAAAAAAGTTTTTGTTCATTTTCGTTCATAAAAAATAATTTTTTTCATTTTTCGTAATTTTTTTCGAATATGAACATGAAAATTGTTCATCATTAGTACAATATTTTATAAGGTTTAGATGCTCTAAAGTGAGTTTGATGATTAGTTGTAATTTAAAATGTTAAAGGGTGCAAAAATATCAAAAAGCGCATTCTGTGATTTTATTTAATTATTTAAAATATTCTGAGTTAAATTTAAATTTCTAGGATTTTTGAGGAAAAGTCTTTAAAGTGCCCCTCTAAAACATTTCAATATATTGCTTAGTGATCCTATTTTCTAAAAGCTCTTTTGTTGTTTATTTTGAGTTATAAAATAGCATTTTATTTGCATAATAATAAAATATCCAAAAAATTAATTTAAAATTTTTTTTAAAAAATTGAATAGGAAAAAAAATATTTTAAAATACAAATTAATAACCCCAAATCCCGCTGATTCATCATTTCCTCTTTTCTTAGCAAAATTGCCACAATCCAAAAAAAGTCTATTTTCAGATTTAAAACCTCTGATTAATTCATCAAACCCCAATAATCTCTTATTTAGAAACAATTTTTGCCGCTAGAATTTTTCATTCCTAAAGCTTTTTCTAAGAATAATTCAAATTCAACAGCTTAACAACGCCTATCAATGAATTATTCAAATCTTTGTACACATTTTATTGAAAAGCTTATGTAAATATCCTCAAAAAATCGATTGTGTTCCTCTGAAAACGAAAAAGAGTACGTGCCGTGCTAAGCCATAAAATATTCAAACAATCAGAGTAAATACTGAGAAATTAATGATTAAATAGTTCGAAAAACAAATAATTATCCTAATTGGATGAATGTCAAATAAATCACGAAACTAACAATTAATTACAATTATTCAAAAAATACATTTTAGAGTGTTTTAAACCTTGCATTAATAATTTATTTAATAAGTGCACAAATAAAGTAATAACTAAATTAATTATCAATTGCATATTGAGATCGATTCGTAGTAGATGCAAAATATATAAGTATAAAATAATCACACACCAAAAATAGATGGATATAAGTTTTATAGGCTTTCAATATCTATAATTATATATGAGTATGGATAAATCAATAAATGTCTAAAAATAATCTAACGGCACCAACTTGCTTATGTATACAAAATCTTTTCGTTTCATTTACTTCATTTTTATGAGTTTTTATTTTTATTGTCATGAAAAAAAAATATTTTTTTTTGGTTATCCTTTTCGCCGGTTTTTTAGGTATCACCGTGCGATAACAGAGAAAAACTCAATAAAAAATGCCACAAAAAATACGACAAATTAATCAAATAATAAATTTGTGGGAAATTTTTTTCTCCGTCCTTCTGTGAAGTTGGCACGAAATTAGATTAGAAAAAATTTGACAAATTGCTACTTGATTAAGCAGGAAACAAATTATGAGTTGGTCGAGCATTTCTTGGAAAAATTCTAACTTTTTGGATTTTCGTTACAAAATTGATGCGAATTTAATTTACATAAAATTTTTCAATTCCCAAACATCTGACCCCCTGTCCCTTCTTTTTGCTACCCTTATTGTCACTTATTAGACACTGTGTTTAAAAACCTCTCAAAAAGAGGTCAAAACTCCCTTAAACCTCTATCTGACTACGACTCTGGACTGTTTGTCAAATCTTAACAAAATCCATAACTTTCCCAACAATTCATAAATCATGGCTTATTCAGTATGAAATAATGAATTTTTAAAAATACGAAATGCTAATTAAATAAAACTCAACGTAACAAAACTTCATGCTACACAATAAATTCCCCCAAGGACACCCCTAAACTCTTATAAAGAACACAAAACTCGACTAACTCATATCCAATTCAAAAGCTAACCCGTTCTGCAAGTAAAAAATGTTGAACATAATCCAACTCCACAGAAGTGAAAAAAGATTTATGATTTAATCATAATTTTTGCCTAAGCTTTACAAAAACATTAATGCAACGAACATGAACAACTTTTTTTTGTTTATTTAATTATTTTTCTCTTTCTCATCTCTTTTTACAACATTTTTTTCTTTCTCTTTTTTTAACAATATTAAACCGAACAATAAACACAAACTCACTTACATTCACAAAATAAATCAACAATGTTAAACATCCTTTTTGTATTTGTCAACACACTTATCACGCTGTGTACGGGGATAATTCAAATTAAAATAATTATGAACTCAAATAACTAATCAACTACTACGTACTACAGTCTTTCAAGGTAAAAAAATATGAAAAAATTTCATTTTATTTCTTTTTTTTGTTTCTATACTTTCTTAATTCTTATTCTATTCTTCAAACACAACGCTTTTTATCACAGAAAATTTCATTCAGAATTTATTTATTTAAATTTATTTTTTCGATTTTGACTTTGTTTTATCTTTTTTGATGATGAAAATAAGTCAAATGAAACAAAGCGTTTTGTTTATGTTTTATTTTATGTTTATTTCTTTTTTAATTTAATTCCATTGCACATAGTTATTTGCATGCGATTTTGTTGTATCTCTTCTAACAGAGGAATTATTTTTCGATTGACCAATTCTTTTGATTCATGGAGAATTTTATGTGGGAAAATGAAGGAATCCTCAGTCTGTCGACTAGCTAATTGATATTGAATTTTATCTAGGGTGACCATTAGGGGCTAGGAAAATGTTAGAGGCGATGGACTTTCAAAATTCGAGTATTATACCAACTTTTGTGTACTGCTCGTGAAATCTAAATAATCGTATCAATACAAAGATGTGGATGTAATCAAAATTATCAAAAAATATTAATCATTGCACCGATATCGGTATTTCCTTATCATAATCCTAAACGGATTAAATGAAAAATCAAAAATTTTCCTGCCAGAAATGCAGCAAATAGTCATCCTAATTTTTATGTAAAAGTGGATTATTGAAATAAATTGTAAATCCAATGGAATAAATTTTAAATTGATTAAAAAGAATTTAATTGGATGGAAAAATTATTCAGAAGTAAATTGAATTGAATTATCCTTTTTGATGGATTTGCTTTGATTCTCTTTGAGATTAGAGTTATAAGATACTTTCATGATGATGTAGTGAAAGGCAAATTTACTAGAATGCAGGGGTATGTCAGTATGTAACTAGATCTAAGGGGCAGGGGTTGGTCCATAGGTACTCGGGGACCCCATCTAAAACAAAACTCAAAAAATGTTGAAAACTACTCACAGAATCAATCTTAATGTCTAAATAAGTACCAAAAATTAATGCAAAGGTTATTTTTGAAGAATTTTTTCAAAAATAAAAAAATTTGGGCACCACCCTTCTAAAATCTTGAAGTTCTACTTACTCTCTTCTTACTTAATTTAATATGCTCCTAACTTGATGGCTGGTATTAAAATCTTACACATCGAAATTTTCTAAATCTTGACAGATTCTCCCCAGTGGCATGCCTATAAACAATATTTTACAATTTTTACTGTAATTCCTCCTTAATAAATTCATAGATTCTCACTTCTTTTATAGTCCTATCAAATACGTGACAAGTCACATCATGCCATTACTATTAAAAAATCTTCCTATCGTTAAAATTCTTCACATTAATGTCTTATCAGATTCGCATTTAATGATGACATATAAAAAATTCTATAATATTTCAATCTGTGCACCATTATTCATTGTTGAAGTATCTGACCTACTAAAAAAAGGAGCATAAAAAGTGCATAAAGCATTTAATTTTGTCGAGGATAGATTTTTATCGTGATGAAAAAATATGTGGAAAATCAGAAAGAATTTTTTCAAATGGAAGTAAAATATCTGAAGGCACAGAAAAAGCTGTTTGCAATATGAGGTCAAATTACATTCTACTAAGCTATAAATTACCATATGAATGAAAGGATTGGCCTTGTTTTTCACATTACAAATTAAGAGTATTCTTTAATGCAGTTTCCTTTGTACTCGAGAGAAATAATGAGCAGTTCCTTAGTGGACATTAACTATCCATTTATTTATGAGCATGTTTATTAAATTTTCCACACCTAAGAAAATCTAGTCATCTGGTTTCCTTATTGATTTGTTTGCTCATGTCTGGTTTATGTACATTTTGTTATCTTGTTTGATTTTGTTTGATCAAGAGGTGGGCGATGACTTGTGACAATTCAATCAATGTGACTTGTAATGGTCGTGTGAGTTGTTTTAGGGAGGAATCTATTGAGTTACGTTAAATATTGAGTTTTTAAGACTCATTTTACTACATTATGAGTAGGTGCAGTAGTGCATTAGAAGTAGCGGGTGATGAATGGACATAGGGGAAGTCAGAAGGGGGAGTCATTAAGGAAGGTCTGTGAAATTAACCTCAAAATTTGATCCTAAGATTAATATTTCAATATAAACCCCTAACTGTATCCAAGAATAAACCGATAGCTTAAAATGTCTACTTAAATCGACAAATAGCTACATAATCTTCAACTCATCTGCTGTATTTTTTTAAAGCTCATTCTAAAGACTTAAAATTACCATTTTTCATAAATATTCTACTAAGACTCACTCCATCCCATCCTCATTCTCACATTTTCTTCTATTTTTCTTCACCTTTAAATCCTTTCAAGCCATATCCAACCAGCTTTAAATTTTAAATCCTTTAAAATACCAATTTTCTCTACAAAACTTTATGTCAAGTATCAAATTATCACAACATGAGGTGTCAAATCCATATCTACTCTCTAAAAAAATTTTGTTCTCTCCTCTTAACTTTTCTGACTTTTAATTGTGTAGGTAATCGTTATATCCAATGGATACTGCCTCTCTTTCTCTGTGAAACTTTATCCTTTTAATAAAAATATCAAATGTCGTCATTCAATGAAGCATTTTATGCTGTATGAGAGAAATTTAATTAAACTTTACAAATTAATACTCTGGATAGTGTTAAAAAGCAACATGAACTTTTTCCATGCTTCCGGTCAAACATTTAATCTGCTTGTGTTTCTATTTTTGTATTTCCAATGAATAATCAAATTAAAGTCATCCGGATGTCCAAGGATTGTCAATTTGTTTAGATTCTTTATTTAATATTTATCGATTATTTAACGGCTGATGAAACACATTATTGGAAAGTTATGGACATAGATTATGAGAAATAATAAATAAGGATGGTCGGATGGATTATCGAGGCAATAATGAAGGAATTATGGAGAGATTGGTAGATTAAAATAATGAAAAATAATAGAATTTTCTTATTAAATGCTTTAATGATGGCACTGGGATCAATAAATGAAGTTATGTGGAATTTATTGAGTTTGTGAGAACTTTTAGATTCACAACTTGAGTTAACAACATCCAAAAAAAACTCCTACATGCAATATGAAGCTGTAAATTGAATTTAGAGCAAATTTGTTGTTCATTTTCTTATCGAAACGCCTTTAAACAGCTAGAAAACTAGACAATATTCCATGATTTTCTCACATATGCTCACGATCTTGATAAAACAATAAGCAACCAATTTTTTCCCACGTTGATTTTTCTGTTCATCAAATTCCATATATTGCAATTTTGAGTTCATCATTCTCTCCTTATATCTTGTATCCTGACTCATTCGATTGAATATTTCATGAATTTTCTCCATGAGTAGTTTTCTTAAGGAAACGGAGTGTGCTGTATGGAAAATTATCAGCTGCAAAGAATTTTGAAAGAAAAATCTCAAGTTTTTATCAAGAAGAAAATCTTTTAGAGAAATTGAAAGGGAATTCATGGGAAAATGCTTTTGATTATCATGAAAAATGATGAGATTTACATCCTTAAATTTATGTTATGGGAAAAATTGACTTTTCCTGAGAATTTTTCATCCAATGCAAAGGAGATAAATGATCAAAAATATTGAAGGAAATTGAGGAAATTCTCATGAATATTTTAATAAACAGTTTGAATAAAATTTATCAGCAGATTTTTATCAATATTTAGACTTCATAGACCATTTTACGTCAGACAGAGTAAGGAATCTAGGTATAGTTTTAAAAATCTCATACTTTAGGGTACTCATGGACTACTCCAGTGCTTCTTCTACTTTAAACTCTGACAACAATTCACGGCTGCATTTTAAATTATTTTTTGTTAGGTTATTCAGTATGTGGCTTAAGATCTAGATCCTTTGGTAGTATTTTCAAAGAATATACCTTAAAATCATCAGCTATGACAACAAAAAAATTCATTCTCTAAAAAAGGTTAAATTGGCTATATCCAAGGTTTAACTCATAAAATCATCCCCAGATACTCAAATGACAACCCTGAGTCAACTATTTATCTTACAAAACTTGCAACCTCATCAAAAAAAATTCATACACAGAAAATAAATAACAGTTTCCTTCTAAAATTCATTTCCTTCAAAAAAGATACGGATATCCCACACTTTTTGATCGATAGTTTTTTTTCTCCTTTAGAGCCATTAACCTCTACAGACCATTGCGAAATTTCTTTTTCTTTTCAATCAAAACAGATGAGTCTTGTTCTATTAAGATTAATGATAAACTGGAGCCTTTATTTCGTCTAGTCTATTTTTTAGGTACATTGCGTAGGCAAATTTACTTCCACTCATTTGAATTGATGCTACATTTACTTTAATTTTCCTTCCTGGGATAGAGTAAGATTTATGATGTGGGACAGTATAATTATTCATGCACATTTAGTGTGGTTGGAGATGCTGATAAACGATCGTAATTGTTTTTTGATGTAAGCTTTAGGAATGGCTTTGGGTACCAATGTGGTTTTGGGTTATTATGAGGGTGTATAAATCTTGTGGATCTGCTTTTAAGCTTGAGGAAAATTACAAATTATTTGAGATTGGGACACGGCCGTATATGCCTGCTAAGTGGGTGATGTAAATCTCATTTTTCGGTCAAATTGGATTTAAACGGTACCTCCATGTCTTTTTGACATCTTTACATCATCACGGCAATGAATTGGTGCCTTAGTGACTACGTTGTGATCGAGACAACCGTTCACATCGTCTAAAATTGTAGCATCTCTACTGCAAATCTATCCAAAGACTAGACACAACGACCCAAACTGGCAGTCAATTTTCTCCCTCAATAAAATTTCTCCATGAATCAGAAAAAAATTCTATAAAAAAATAATCGAAAAATTTTTTCTCGAAATAAAAATCACAAAAAAATCATAAAAAATAATTGGCTACTGACAGATTAAAATATAAATCAGATGACAATGCATGACAAAAATAAACCAAAAAAATTATTGATATACATATTTAGTTTTTTTAGGATGCAAAAAAAATTTATCGCGTAAAAATTTTGCTTTTCAACCGTACAAAAAAATATGATCAAAACTAGAGCAATGAATTGGTGGAAAAAACTTTATGGAAATATATATGACGAAGTATGAGCCTCATATATTTTTCATATCACTAACAATGTCACACATTTTTTTCTATATCTCAATGAAATATGGAATGATTTGGTATAATTTATTTTTATTACCCTTATTATTTTTTGTTTTGGCTTAAATGCATCAACATTCTCAGATTACACATTGGTTGTGTAGATTTTTTTCTTTTTATGTAGAGTAAATCCTTGGTTCATCATTGACCATTATTATTATTCCTCAAAATGTTATCATTACTAATTCCTATTTGTATTGTTACTGAAAGTCCTATGTTGTCTATCCTTTATCATTTTCCTTTGAACAATAAGGGATCGTTGGTAAATTACGTCAAGCTAGGAAATTACTTTTTTACTTTTTTGACCCCCCTTTCCCCCTCACTAAGGCTTGACGTAATTTGCGAACGACCTCTAAGATATTATGGAAAATGGAGCGAAACAAAAGAAACTAATATGGTCTTGTATCCGGTTATATTGAATGGACTGGAATGAAGTTTTGGATGATTTGAAGAATTAATAATGTGGAAACTATTGTCCATAAATGAAAGGAAATTGAGATGAGTTTATGGAGAGAATTTCTATAAATTTTGAACAGTTGGCAACAGAGTGGCGAAGGTTGGCACCAGCGTCCAGCAAAAACATGCTGGAACATTCTTAGCAGCTTAGAGCATATTTTGATAGAATTTCACATTTTTCTGTTAAAGGACCGAGGCCATAAAAGTCGATACCCCTCTCCCTCCTCCACAAAATTTCATAAAAACCATAAAAACCAAATTATTTAACTAGATAACAAATTGGAACCAAGTGAATATTCTCCCATTTTCCTTCAAAATAGAAAATAACCCGCAATGTCAACTTTTTTTCTTCTTATCTATCATATCCATAAGAACCTTGAATCCAACAAAAATAGAATCCCATGACCTCAATCTTCAATTCATCCAGATTAACTTTATATTTCAACATCAAGTAAAATCCTTTTATTACACATGACCATGATGTACAGAAGCATTCATTACAAGATGATAAAAGAATTTGTACAAGAAAGAAGAGAGGAATCTACACAAAGACACTTGCCCTTAAAGCTTCTTTTTGTGTTTTCATTTCCATTTTATTCCTTAAAAACATCTTTTTCTCCTTTTTGTGTCTCTCATTCTCTCACTCATCCAGTTATTATGTATTAATATTGTATGTACATCACATACACTTTACATATTCATTCACATCAACAGAGCATCATTAGAGAGACTTGTAAAAGAGTTTTGCATTCAAAATTTATGATCTGAAACAAGGGGGGTCGTTCGCAAATGATGTTCAAATATTAGGGGATGTCTGGAGCTGCGCGACTATATTTTTCAATAATTTTTTTTGATAAACTTCAAAAGTTTTCATTTTTTGATGGACGTTATTTGTGAACGACCCCAAAAGTAACTCAAGGCAGAAAAACATTTTACTCGACTGAAATTAAAGGCTACTGCATCAATAGGTGGATATGACTCAAAATAGAGAAGGAAATGTCAGAGATAAAAGCAGAAAAGTAGTTAGGAAATTTTTTTAGTGGTTTCTGAAATATCTTCTTGATCATAATCCCTAAAATGGTACTGTCATCTATTTTTAGGCACAAAAGTATCAAAATCTAGTGTTACTCTTTGCTTAAAAATTAACAAAAATTGTAGAAAATTAGAAATATAGCGAACTAGCCTGCATATCAGTCACTTTTGAGACAGTAGAAGATCCAAAGCCACTTCCACCCCTCCTCCTTTCTAACCGAATAAAATTAGAAAATTTTAAAATTCCATGGCATGAAGATAATTATAGACAAAATATTCAAAGTAAAATTGCTATCAGTAGAATTTATCGCCCAGAAGTTATTCATTCAATCCTTTTTAACACATAAAGTGTGGTAGGACATGAAAAGTTTACCTTTTGGCCTAAGATTAAGATACCACAATTGAATATGAGAAAGAAATTTTATGAAGAAGGAAAGCTTTTCATGTGTCGAATTGATGAAAAAGGGATGTAGATAAATTTGATACGGTGATTAAACTTAAGGAGATTTAGGTATTTTTGCTGGAGGTAATTCTAGTTGATCTGTATTGTATTTTAAATTGAGAAGTTTTATATTGAAAATATTTTTGACAATTTTTTAAAATGTAATTTTCAGAATTTAAATGTATATTTTATATTTTTTTAAAAAAGTAAAAACTCTTTACTTTTCAAAACTATCATAAATTTTAATTAAATTAAAATCAAATTAGTTTAATGAGAAGTAAATTTATTCATGCAGTCAATTATCAAAAAATGCAAAAAATAACTTTCAACAAAAATTGCTCAATTTTTTCCATTAAAATCTCTGCAAAACTTAATTCTTAGCTTCTTCTTCATCGTCGTATAATCTCTTCGGGAAATGAACATTTTACTAAGATCTGATAAACTTTATAGTTTGTTAAACAAAAAGAAAATATTGAAGATTCTTTTTTAAGTCACATAGAAACTATCTCAATTAAAAAATTCCAGAAGTTGTTTTAAAGAAAAATCTTTTTGCACATTTTCATTCTGAGTTGTTTTTCCAAAGACAATTTTTTTTTTAAATGATTTAATTAAAAAGATGGAAATTTTAGGAGAAGTATTTGTTTGAAAATAGGAGGATTGTTTTTGACATGTGATATGAACTAGCTTGAGGGTTGTGGGATAAAAAGAAGATATTTTAAAAAGTAAAATGCAATTTTTTGGTCTTCTTGACTTGGGGCATTTTTAGGCTTGTGGATCTCCTTAAAAGCAGAAGTTGAAGTCGACAAGACTCGGCTTGAAAATCAACGGACTTCAAGTATCCCCTCAAATCGTCGACTTTAAACTTCAGCTGACTTTTATCTTTGA
The DNA here is from genome assembly GCA_963573255.1 of Chironomus tentans. Taxonomy (NCBI): domain Eukaryota; kingdom Metazoa; phylum Arthropoda; class Insecta; order Diptera; family Chironomidae; genus Chironomus; species Chironomus tentans. The sequence goes on along the minus strand of OY754304.1, from coordinate 1,140,885 downwards.
CTAATTTTGGTGGGCTTTAAAAAATCAACTTGATTTCAATGAGAATCGAACCCTAAAAAAATGATGCTATTTTTCAACCAATTGTTCAGTGGTGCCCAATTGGACAATCCATCATATACAGTCATCTAATTTGCCCACAATCCCCATGCCCAATTCCAAAATATAAATCCAACATAAAAAGAAACATGAAATAAAAATCAAAATAATAAAAGTTCATTCACTCGCCCACCTATTTTAAAGTCCATGTTGAGGCTATAATATTCCTCTGTTGGTGCTAAACTTCTATTATCATAGCCATAACACTATAATTTAAAATAATTTATAACAACAATTAGCGACTACCTAGAGCAATTAAAATGTTTATAATGCTGTATAAATTTTCCGTAGCTATCATAAAAAAGTGCATTAAATTCTCTGTATAGATTCTTCATCTTCATGCTGAGATACAGGAGGGTGTTTAGGGGTGTAAAGAAGCTGGGTCAAAGAGTCAATCCCTATCCCTGAATGCACTCTTGCTTAGATCTGAAAACTACTCCTGAATAAATAATTTCTGCATTTAAAATTACGGCTTGAAGCTGTAGTTTTTTTAAATCGAGTTCAACTTATGAAAAAGTTTTTTTTATAATCATGAAAAGCTTATCCTTCAAAAAAAAGTCTTTGGAATCTTTTTATTGCAGCACGAGAGATTTTTTTCTGCCTTGATGAGTTCCATCCATTAAAAAAAATAATTAATCTAAAAAGTAGAAATTCATTCATTTTATTTTTCTCATATTTTTTATTTTCTATTTTTTAATAAAAAAATCTTTTTTGCATTTGAAATGTTTTAATTTTAATTAAAAAGTATCCTTTCAAGTATTGAATTATGTCTAGTTTGCAAAACTGCACTCTTAATTAATCATAAAAGTAATTTTTTAGAGCAAACAAATCAGTAATGAAGAATATTTTTTTAATAAAAGCAAATTTGTTTGTTTGTAAAAAAGAAATTTAATTTAAATTAGCAGAAGTTGCAAAAAAATATGTATTCAGAGTTGTTATGAGCTTGTTTTGGATTATAGAAATATTGTAAATTTTCAAATGGAATAGAATGAAGCAGTATCTTGAAAATAATAAGTTTAATTTGATCCTCAAACACCCCTCTCCTCTATTCAGTTCAGTGGCGTAACAAGAACAAATTAAAAATTTACGACCCCATAAATTAAGTATGGTACCCCTGGAACAATTCTTTCCGCTCCTTTCTATGGATTTTTTCAACTTTTTTAAACGATACCCAAGGCCAAAGCCCCGGTTGACCCCCTTTGTTATTCCAATAATTCAGTTCTATGAAAGACTGTCAAATAGACTGTCCTTTTTATAAAAAACATGATGGCTATATCCCTAGATGGATGCTTTCTATAGAATATGTTTACCCCAAGACTCCTCCGAATTCCAGAACCCTAAGGGTGACTGAGAGTCCAGTTGCTCATGGTATCAAGATATTGCTTGATTCAACTAAAATAGATCATAGAAAAATGCAAAAAAAATCCTAGAAAATTTTAATCACCCCCACTTAGCCACTTAGCAACTCTGAATCTTCATGAATGTATGTATATACTAATGATCTTATTTTTCTTTCTTTCTTTCTTCCTTTTTATATACCTTTTTCTTTCTTTTATGATTATGGCGATGTGAACGAAAATTCCAAATATTAAAAAACGTTTTTTCTTGTTTTTTTCTTCTTTATTTATTTTCATCCATTCCAAAAAAATATGTTTATTAAAATGATACTAAAAATATAAATTAATGCAATCTATTAATTAAAAATGACGGATGCTCACACAAATTTTCAAAATTGAAATGAAAAAATAAAAAAACGCAAATAAATTGAACCAATTCAATGTCAAAAAATTTATACACACAATCAATTGATGTACGACCCGAAACAATGATCATGATGATGATGGTTTCATAACATACATATCATGTATGAAAAACTAATCCATCACAATTGTTAATAAAATAATAATAACAATTCTCGGTCGACTGTCAACGTATCAATCATTTTCAATAACTTTTGTCTTATGAATATATTCCTACAAAAACCGATATTATATCAATAATTTGAAGTTTATAAATGTAAGTATATTCTCATTGTATTCTTATAGATTAGTGCTCTTTGCAGTCTAGCATGTGCTTGCTCTCGAAAAGTTCATTGCATGTTGATGCTTCTCATTGTGTTGCCTTTATGTCATTTTATGTTGCCTTGTGTTGCGACACATCACTGCTTTTTTCTAGAAAAATATATGCATTGCAAGGCGTTGATACTATGTATTGAGAATATTTAAAATAGATACGAGGAGATGGGTGGGTCAATGAGATACCAAGAAGACCTTTTTTTGTCGCAGTGATAGTTAATTTTCTTCTATAGTAAGTTAATTTTCTCAACATATCCAACGTTTGCCAAAAATCCATATTTATTTACTCACTTAGTGTCAAATCCTTGACAACAAGAACCCAGCTTTCACGTCTTGATGAATGATATTCCCTAACAAACATCAATGTGCTCACTTTTCATGAGCACAATAGTGAGCATGTACTCACTAAGGACTTATTTGCAAATGTTCAAACAAACATACTTACTACCGTGCTTTTTATATGCTTACGTAATTTTTGACATGAATTTTATTATGCTCGCTTAATTATATTAATTAACCATTAACTCTGAATGTGCTCTGAACATAAGTATTTTCTAGATCTGATAAAAAATTATATACTCATTTAAGCATACTCATTGACCACAAGCTGAGAACATGCTCTAAGTACAATCGAAAAATTCTATTTAAAATAATTCGAGAACTTAATTGAACATACTCAGTAAGTACAGTCTGAGAACATGTTCTAAGTATGATTAAAAATTTCATTAAAAAAATTTCATGAACTCAATAGAGCATACTCAGTGAGTACAGTCTGAGAGCATGTTCTAAGTATGATTAAAAATTTCATTAAAAAAATTTCATGAACTCAATAGAGCATACTCAGTGAGTACAGTCTGAGAACATGTTCTAAGTATGATTAAAAATTTCATTAAAAAAATTTCATGAACTCAATAGAGCATACTCAGTGAGTACAGTCTGAGAACATGCTCTAAGTATGATCAACAATTTTATTTTAAAAAAATTTATGAACTCAATAGAACATATTCAGTAAGTACAGTCTGAGAACATGATCTAAGTATGATTAAAAATTTCATTAAAAAAATTTCATGAACTCAATTTAACATGCTCAGTTAGTAATGTCTGAGAACATACTCTAAGTACATTTTGTTTTTTTGCTGAACGTGCTCACGTGAAAAAATTATGATATGCTCAGCTGAGCACATTCTAGAGCAAAATCTTGAGCACAATCTGAGCACAAACAATAAGATATCGCGCATTAAATTAGAACGTGCTCACCTGAGCACATTCCTGAGCATGCTCGTGAGCACATTCTGAGCATACTCAGATATTTAACACATTAAATTAGAACGTGCTCACCTGAGCACATAACTGAGCATGCTCTTGAGTACATTCTGAGCACACCATACTGAGCATGCTCAGATATTTTTAAGGAAAAAAAGTTAACTAAGTTAACTAATGAATTGTAAGTTGTGTCCTAAATGTTGTAGAACCCGTGTAGAACCGTTATTCCTTGAAATTAGCATGTTTAAAGATATAATAATTTAAATATGTCTTTTGCCATATTTTTATTATTATATATTTACAGATGGTGACTTCAAGGAAAAATGCGAGATCTCGAAAGTTAAGCAACGCAAGGAGGAATTTCAAACAAAGATGGGTGACTGGAAAAATGTCTAAGTATCAAAATTTTTCAATTAAATAAACTACTAATAAAACTTTTAAAAAAACGTGGTAAAAATTCTCGTAAAGTTCTCTGGTCAACTAAAAAAATTGTGGTTAACTTAATTAATTTTTTAAATTTTGTATTATTTAAACATGCTCAGTGAGCACGTTCTTTGAGCATGCTCAGAGTGTGCTTATTTATATACGCATGCGTATTATCTGCACATTTTATAATGTGCTCATAATGTGCTCACTGAGCATACTTAGCAAAAATCTAAGCGTGCTCTTAACGTGCTCTATTGAGCATATTTTCTTTGACGTTCTTTGAGTGTGCTCTGAGCATGCTTAATTAATGTGTTTGTTGAGCACGTTCCTTTAAGTATACTCATATGAGTATTTAGCAATGTACTTTCTTGAACATGCGTTAAGGGTAAAGTACCGGGACCGCTGAGCACGTTAAATGAGTACGTGTTTTTTAAAAAAATGATTGTGTTCTCAACGTGCTCAATGTCTGTTAGGGATTTAAAACTCAAAGGCACAATAAAGTAAATGTGAAAATGAATCTTGCTTGTCGAATTAATTAAAAGCACTTTTGAAATTTAATTAAATAATTATTTCTCTCTAATGAAAAGAAAAAGTCTTTGAAGTGACGAAAATTTTCAATAGAAATGAACTTCCGAACGTAATTAATGAAATATTGTAAAATTGTTTTGAGAAATAAATATTTGAAAGGAGTAATTAATGAATGGGTAGAAAATTTAATTATGCGGAAATATTGAGGTATTTCTGAGGAAAATTAAAGCTTAATATTAATCAAGTCAATCATACGTCCAACTTCGATTTCTATAGCACCAAATGACAATATTCTTTTAAACTGAATTAATTTAACAGCAAATTTCACGTCATTTCCTTCAATTAAGATCTAAGTGGCAAGATACTTCCTACAGCTTTCTTTTTATCTCCCAATAAAAATTACCCCAGGTCACGTATTCAACCTTTAAATTTTCATTAAAGCTTTCTTTTTATTTCCTTCCAATCTTCCCCCACAGATTTTTTTTACACACTTATAGGAAATGAGCTAAATGAAGTGCTTTGAAGCTCACACTTTTTTATGAGTACACAAGCATTTCCCTTCAATTTACGTAAGTCTATAAACCATTTTGCTCTTCCATTCTTTAATGACGACGCTTCTTGACCTTTTTTCCTTCTCGCCAAATGCTCATTACTGCCACACCTTAAGTGAAAAAGAAGCTTTAAAAAATTTACAACCTAACACATTATAAAAAATATATATATACTCGAAAATGTTTAGCTCACAACAATGAATAACAATAAAATTGACATTGTCGAACACGACACTCAAAAAAAATTTTTTGCATGACCAATTATAATTTTATTTTCACATAACAAAAAAATTGATTCTATGTTGGATAATAAAATAAACATTCTGTCCAACAATGAAGTTATAAAAATCGCTCATGGCTTAATTGTTCACGAGAATTGTATTCTATTAAAATTGATTGCAATTAAAACTGCTACTGAGTTACATTTAATAAAATGACTGCAACATGACTCATAATGTTGTGGGGATTAATGACATGAGACATTGTAGAATAGATTATTTTTTATGGACTGATGGGATGTGAGTCATTTTAGTGGTGAATTTTTATGAATAATAGGAAAATGGGGGTAGTTTTGGGAGGAATATAGGAGTGGGAAGCTTAAAGTTAGTGGTAGTTTGGGTGCTGACTCTGCAGTAATTCCATTAATTTTAATTTTCCATTAATGACCACAAAAATCCGATTTTATTATGCCACTGCTACATATAATTGGTTCATTTTGAAATAGATTTTACAGAAATAATGTCAAAATCCTAAAAAAATGAAGCTACAGACTTGAAATGGAATTTAAATGAGTGTCAATATCATTAAATAAAATCACCATGGGGACCTAAGGAATTCAATTGAATTTTATTTAAATTCTAGACAATTTTAAATACCTTAAGAGAATTTTCATACCCACCTCAAATTTTATTCGTTGTTCAAATCTTAAATTGAAAATTGACTTAAAGAATTTCTCTTAATATCGTTTGAAATACACAAAAAATTATTTTATGATAATGGAGCATGGCACCATAAAGCAAGAGCCTTTGTGTATCAATTTATAGCCTGATCTGTTATTCAAAATGATGAGCAATATGCTGCCTATATTTATTATTGCTGTTAATATATATTTTGTACCACCAGCACATTTTCAATTTAATATTATTCATAATATTTTTTTTTCATCTCTTTATCATTTTTTGTCTATTAAACTTCTCATTGGGACGCATAAATCTTCACGCAAATATTCGTGTTTTTTCGTACATCCTGAAAGAAATTTTTTTTCTCTTTCCCTGCTTTTTTGTTATTATCCACACACAAGAAACTTTAGTCTTAGTCAATGCATCATATTCATTCAGTATTCTATGTAAGAGTAAATAAAATGTATGGAAAAGAGAACAAGAGGATAATGTATGTTTACACGTTGACATCAAATCGTCATTCATATTTCTTTCTGAAGAGTATTCGTTACGCACATCATAAATCATCAGAAAAGAGAAAATATATGAACAAAAATAAAAGTTTTTTCTCTTTATTCATTCTTAGCGTATTTTTGTGGGGATGATTGGGATTTGAGAGGATGTTGGAGATCATATTGTCTTATGGTTTGGATTGCTTTGTCAGTCATAGTTGAGATTTGATATAAATTCCTTGATTTTTAGATAAATAATGGAATTAAGGACTCAAAGCTGTCGTGTAGTACTTTAGGACACTAGGCAGTTAACCCAATATGGCATTGAGTAATCCGTGGTGTAATTCGAGGTACCATGACCTACCCTTCCTTTGCGAGAGTACCATTAGATAGAATAAGTATCCAAAAGTGCCTTAGAGTAGGGTACGTTTGATTTCTTTGAATACCTTCAGTATGGTGACATATAATACATAGAATGCCTAGTTCTGAGAAGTCTGATACCAAATGTATCCTATACTGAACAAAAAATACTAAAACTTACAATAAGTTTTGGTTTGTAGGCGTCAAAATCCAAATTTTAACTCTCAACCTGCTCAGATGGTCACTTAAAGTAATTCTAACCTCAAAGCCTCCCCATTAAAAAATGCGCTTAAATCACCAAACCACCATCAAATAACTCTTATGATCCATTAATTTTACTTTTCTGGTTGTTTTGTCATCACATATTTTATTATTTTATTTATTCTTCTCATTGTTCCTCTGTCCCCTTTTCCTCGTTCTTAATGAAATATGTATGATGAAAGAATATGAAATAGATGAGACTTGCATTAGATTTCTTCTGACTCTGACTCTTCTGCTGTGGTTGATGTAGTGTCACATGAATCAATAAATAAGACACAAAAATGAGATGACATGCGACGAGACATTAAGTTAATAAAGAGATCAAGATGAAATTTTTCATGTTGAATTTAAAGTGATTATTTGATTACATTTGGTTTGAGGAATGTTTCATGCTGGCTTATGAGGATTTGTGTCTGTGAAACTTTAAAGATACAAATTGCTTGGTTTTTCTGGTGATTATGAAGAGTTTTTGGGATTCTGGTTATGTGCTGCAATTTGTTTGATTGTTTGGTCTTGTTGGTGAATTTCTGAGGATTGCGTTTGGCTAATGGAAAGGGTTTCTAAGTGCTGATGCTTACTGATAGTCATCCTAAATAATTTTTCGTTCTTTAGGGTTGCAAGCAGCTCTAATCTTCACTTTTTCTCACTTTCATGGATTGTTGGACATCACAATTAAATGGTCTCTCAAAAAATTGCAATTTTTCCAACTGTGAATTCGAAAAACCTTTAAAATCAACAACTTTAAGTCCCTTAACTTTAAATCCCATATGCTTAATGTATTATTAATCCAAATTGCTTCAACTTCTGTCTACAAACAGCACGAGTTTAACTTTCATATCGTTTTCAATAATTTACTTCTTCTTTCCTCCATTCATATTGCCTACATTAAGGAAAATTCTTTAAGACTTTAATGCTAAGAAGGGTGAAGCACAAAGAAGCGACTGAAAAAACAGCACAGACATTTAAATAATAAGATAATAAGAAAACAAAAACTGAATAACAAAAAAAACCTCAAACAATCTCCCCAAAGAATTATATTACATATTTTTTCATATCTTCTTTTGCCTTTTTTATTTTCTCTTCTCTTGCCTCGGTTTTTAAACCAAACAACTGATTAATATTCTATGCAGAATGTGCTTTTGACCGATGCCAACTTAGCTGGGGACACATCCGCATCTTTTTCGTGTCTTCTTGCTGTTATTTGCTCCCTTTTCTTTCACTTCGTGTATGTGTTAAAAATTATACTCACTCCTTTTGACACTGTTGTCTGGCACACTATGTGATGTGCAGCAAGAGGAATAACGAGGCATGAAAATGAAAATGGATGCAGTGGTGTAGGAAGGCTTTTTGTCTTTATTTTGTATTTTCGACCTTTTGAATAATAGTTTGCACCCCTTTAAGTGCTATTTAAACAAGAGTTAGGTTCCGGGGCACCTTACCCTAGCAACACTACTGAATAGATGTATAAACACTGGAAAAAGTGAAGGCATTTTCATGTAATGGTAGATTTAAATCATTTATGAGCAAAATGAGTTGAAGAAAGCAGACCGAATTTGGTGAGAATCGATCTTGTGCATTTAAAAGATGATTCGATAGGAATTGAACTAGCACCCTTAAAAATTTTGAGAATTAATTTCTGATACTCAGCCACCGAGGTACTTGCCTTACTTCAACTACTCTCAGATCTATATACTCAAGATAAATATTCCATACTTATTTACTTACTGTAAGCTCTTCAGCGGTTTCCAATCTAGTCGAAACACCACACTTTCTAAAGGCAAGCTAACGTCTGCGACATAAAAAAGTCATGCAAATTCACTGCTTAGAGCATTTACACCTTGACACGAGTTTTCTCACTAAAATCCTTTTAATCTATCAAAATAAAATTCATACCTTCTTTTTAACTTGTCACAAACTGCCACAATAACGCCATCAACCCCTTCATTTCACAAAATCAGCGCAGAAAAAAATAACAACATATGGCAAAATGTTAGGACATGAAAGTTGATCATAAAAAATTACGTTTACCCACCTTTTTGTCTTCGTTGTTCTGTTCTCATTTCATTTTTAAAATGCCAACAGAAAATGTCGCAAAGGCACTTATTAATCTTTAACAGTAAGTCTACAGTAAAATATTGGGTTTTTTCTTGTAAGCCGCTTTAAATACTTCTTCATCCACGAATGCCTTACTTTTTCACAGCAATTAACTAAATTTGCTTCCTTCATTTAATGGCTCTTAGATATCTGTACTGTATATTTCATAGAAACCTTGTGCGGGCTATAAATTCTCGAATATAAGCTTTCGTTTTTATTTTCTTGTGCTAAATGGACGACGAAACGAAAGTAGAACGTTAGATATGCAAAAAAAGAAAAGAGTCTTTAATGGCAACATAAAATTATTGTTGTCTTTAATTATAACATTGTATATTCATCCATGCCGTAAACGTAAATGGTATGGAAAGAGGTGGAAAAAAAATTTTCTTTTATGCTTGAAAGTCAAGCGAAAAATTTTTTTTGTTCCTTCTAGAAAAAATACAATTTAATACGTCGTTAAGTAAATTAGCGTATGAGGAAGTAGAAGTTGTGTATATATTTTATTTTAAAAAATTACTTCTTCTCTTTTGCTTCTTGTGACTTGGCTGCGGAATTAAAAAATACGAGACGAACTTTTTTCTTAATCTGTTTAACATTTCATGTAAATTTATGCACAATTACAGAAGGGGTCGTTCACTTATTTTGTACGGAGGATTCTGTGTTTGAGGTTGCATGACAAGAATTGTTTTCTTATTTAAAACCTTTTATTTTTGCGTAACCTAACAAGTAAACGTCCCCACAAAAATCTTCTTGAAAAAATGAATTTTAAACTTTTTCTGGTAAATTAAAAATTTTGATTCATTCAGTCATTAGAATTATGGTAATTACAGAAAAATGAGGAAAAACCAGGTGGAACTATTAATTAGTGTCTTGTCTAATTACAATTTTTTAAATAAAATGAAAATGTCAACGATTTCAATTTTTGGAAACTTTTTAAAATAGAAAATTGTCATAATTATTTTAATTGTCGTCAATTCATCACCTAGATTTTAATCCCACACATCCCAAAAAGAAAATTGTTTTTCAATAAATTTTTGACTTGCCTAATGAATCATAAGGACTTTTTTTGGCTAGACAGTGCCACTTTTGAACAAAATCTAATATTGCCAAATGTCTCGTCTTGAAATATTTTTAAGCAGTACTGCAATTTACTAAAAAAATGAATTTATCTTCAAATGAATTTATCTTTCTAAGACCTTAAAGTTAGACATATCCCAACTATCCATTTTCTTAACTTTTTCTTCATCATTATCATTGAATCATCCAATACTCAACAATAAAGGTGTTGTTTAATAAATTAAAAAACTTGTTCGAAATTTCATCAAATTTAAATATTTTAACAAAAATCAGATAAACAAAATTCTTCAGACATAATCGATTAGAATTCAAATTAGTAAAACAATCTTATTGAAAATTCATCGACAGCTTTAAAGTCAAAACTCAATGCAAATTTTTAAATACACCTACAGTTCTGAATAAATTAGAGAATTTATGAATATTTGATTGCATAAAGTATATTATATCAGCACATATTTGCGAGTTAACTTCATGCTTACCAGTAGACCACACCAAAAAAATCAATTTAGAGTAAAAATTGAAAGTTTTGAGAAAATCCAAAAAATTAAAATCCATTAAAATCATTTGCTTTTTAGATGATGGAAAGAAGGCATTACCATTTTTCGAGTAAGGAAAGAGTAAACAAGGCAAGAATCAGATTTCATTTTTTCATTTTTAAAATTTTTTTTCGACTCTTGAAAATTAAAATAACATTTTCGAGTGCAAAATAAGAAAATTGAAAAAATAACAAAATTTGCCTGATATAATATGCTCGACACCTCCCTTCGACATGCATGCAATGCGAATTGTAGCAACACAAAGTGAACGTATGAAAAAAAGATAGAAAGGCTTGATATAAATTCACGTATTACGGCTGGGAAATTCATGCATCCTTGCATTTCTTAAATGAAATTTATATTGTATAAAAAATTGTATGAACTCAAATTCACATGTCTTAAGAATCCATTCTGCATGCCAAAATATTTTTCATTCTCTCTGCTTTCATCATTTTCATGTGGAACATGTGAAGTTTTACATTATCATCATCATAATCATTATCATCACAATATTGTACATACAAAAGTTCATCTTTTGTGCAATTTTGTGTTTGTGCTGAGCGTTTTTTCTTCTCTTCATTTTTGGAGCTCATCTGGGGTTGAATGTTATATGTTTTTTGGGGTACAAGCAGTCATCTGGTGGATTTATTACTTTTATCAAGATTTCTAAGGTTTTGACCAAGTTTAAATTGACAAACTTCCTGAAACTAATAGAAAAAAATAAAAACGTGTAATTTAGGCAATAATTTATGAAAACTTAGGAAAATTTGAAGAAAAAAAATTAAAGGTTTTAGACAACTCTAATGACTAAATTCTAATTTGTTCTGTTCAATTGGTTGTAAACAGACAAAACAGCCAAAAATTTAGTCAGGATCGATGGGGTTTCTTCGTTCTAGAGTTTAAACAGCAAGATCTACTTTTTTATCAGTAATTCCAATAAACAAGTTCACAGAAAATCGATCGAAATTTCTCAAAATGAGCAAAAAGTGTCAATATCACCAACATAAACTTCCAATTCAATTGGGATACCTTTAATCATGTTGACTAAAAACTTTGCAAAGAAAATCCTCAATTCTCTTATACATTCTGACGAAAAGTTTCCCTCAATAAGCTCCAAATTACCTCAAAGAAGAAATATCAACCCCTCAAATTCTATTACGAAGCTGTCTCATCTTTATTGAATGTGAATCTTTATCATCTCGACATAAAAACATTTCGGTACGTTTCGCTGAATGAAGACAGACTCTTGGAAATGGAAGTCTTAAACATACAAACATGGAAATGAAGAACACGTTTTACTTTTGATTTAATAGTTTTACGGTCACGTAGAAATTCGACAAAAAAAAATAAAGCTTCAAATGAAAAACAAACAGTCTACAGTAGAAAGGAAGGATGAAAAGTTTCATTCCTTACGGATGCGCTGTGTTATTTATTTTTCTCAGAAATTTCCATTACATCAAGCATCCTTTTGCTCGTCTCTTTTTTTTGTATCATTAAATTACATTTGTGAATACACATCCATTGAATGAATCATCAAATGCTTCTTTTCATCTTGTACATTACAAAAGCTTGTGGTGTTGTTCATAAACGATGTATTTTGGTTTGTTTTCATTAACTTTCTAGGATATCGCACCTATCCTACCCTAAGATGCACCTACCGAACCTGCTCTGGGGTACCCTAGGGAGGGTAGGGTAGGTACCCTAGAAAATCTTATTTCATCCACCGTCATTTATGAATGAAACCAAAGCTCATTAGAATTACAGCTCATTTATTTTATTTTGTCTACACACTTTTTTCTCATCATTCCTATACCTTAAAAAATATTTTTACAAATATCATTCTTTATTTGTGTTTGTTTAGTCTCAATGGTATGATTTAGGATATAAGGAAACAAAAAAAAGGAAATGAAAGTTATGGTCATTTTATACTGTTTAATTTAGAGCAAATGATAACTTTTATCCGAGACAATATTGGATGGAATGAGAGATTGTTTGAGGAAATGTCTACACAATGGGTAATTTTCCACAAGAAAAGTTTTCTCCTTAATTTCTTTTTCTTTTCCATCGTCATTTGTTGTCTCGTTAAAGACGTGCTGGTCTATTTTTTGGGTTGTAATTTTTGTAAAGAGGAAAATGTATGTGTAATGTCCAACAAACCGTTTGCGGTCGTTGATTTCAATTGTGTTGTAGATTAGGTTTATTTTGTTTTAATCAGTTTGAAATTTGTGATAGAATAAGCATTTAGAGATGTTTTGTAGGCAGAGTTCATAAAGTTGAACTTTTACTTAAATTTGTTTGAACTCAACTGACTACGTCCCTATGGAGAGGGATTAATTAGGATTCAAAACACTCTAAAAGTGCAGGTATCAGGATATAATTCCCAATGTTGGTTTAAATTTGTAGGTTTGTTTTAAAAACTTTGTAGTTAGTCAAGTTTATATTTTTAAAATTTTAATCCTTCAAAATACAATAAAAATGACCAAAGCTTTGACTTTCTATGCAAGTATTTTGATTTAAAGACTTTGAATTTACAAAAATTTGATATTTTTTGCATCCAAATAAAATTTAAGAAAAAAGTTCAAATTTTTTTTTATAAAAATTTACAAAAAATTATTAATCAAAAAATTTTCTTTCTCTCAATAGGAAAAGGAAGATGGTCCACTTTTCAAGTTCTACGAAGTCATTATGGACGTTGGTGGTGAATTTATGCAAGCAATTAACTCAATGAAGGATGTGACATTATTCGCACCAAGCAACGAGGCATGGAACCGTCCAGAAGTGAGGAACATCTTGGCGTAAGTATTTGTAATCACAATTTAATTGAATTGACGTTCAGGAAGATATAAACAACCACCATTAAATAAATCATTCAACTGAATGAAACAGGACGTTCTGTTAAAGATGAAAAATAATTAATTTCACATTGAAATGGCAATTATAAATTTTCTGTTAAGTAATAAATCTTAATTAATTCGACTGCTATACATTCACAAACATTCGAATATTGAATGAGAAAATTTGTTGAAAACAGCAGCTGAAATTTATCGATTTCATAAGCAATCAAATCAAATGAAAATGAAAATTTCTCTTTGTGGAATTATTTTAATTATTTGGAGAAATATGAAATTTTGTAAAGCTTTAGGCTTTGAATTTGGGTTTTTAATTGAAAAGTTTCAAGAACGCTTTATTAAAATTAATTGTAGATGATAAGAAATGGAAATAAGATTAAGATAATTTTTCTAATTAAAATATTGAAAATGGATGTTAAAAAACTTGTTGAATGTGATCTAAAAAGGCTGGTATTAAGAAAGTGATTAAGGTGCTTGAAAGCTTTTGGGTGAAATGTCGCTGAAAATTGTGATTTTTTTAGAGATAAGCTTCAAACTTTATAAAGAATTTCCATAATCTTTAAATTGATAAAGCTGATCAAAAGTGGATTGTTTTGTATTTTTAACTCGGTATAGCAAGGCTGATAGCCCGCTTAATTTTTCAAAGGACTGTCCTATATTTTATTAGCATTTTTGGTCAGTCTTGATCTCCAAAAGAGCTTTTTTAGTTGCCAAATTCTAAAAATTTACACCTCTTAACTTGATGCATTCGAGGCTGCAACCTATCACCATCCTTTAAATTTCGTCCAATCATAACAAGAAATCGAGGTTGACACATATTTTGCCATACAATTTTGATGTCAACTTCAAGCTCTGCTCCTAACTAGGCTTGTAACTAAAGTACACTACCTGGGGTCGGTTTTTCGGTATACCAATGGGGATATACCTTTAATGTCATTAATGTCAAATAGTTATAGAAACTTTAATTAATTTAATATGCAGCTGGACACAACTATAAGTCAAAAGCATAATAATCTCTCTGAAAATTTTAAAGCTGACCATGACCATCCCACCAAGAAGTATTTATATGAACAGTCTATAAAGTTTCACAATACAAACAACCACGAACAACAATTTCCAAGAAATCTTAATCAGCTTCTAATTATTAATAGAATTAAACAAAAACACCTCAAGCACAGCAACAACCCCTAACCACAATCCAATTATCTACGAAAATCTTTAAGCACCCAACGAAAACAATCAAAATTAAAGTATTTACATACTTTCAAAGTCAATGATTCATTTTCGTCGTAATGAATTAACTTGATTGCTTACTTAAGGGATGATGGGACGTATACAGCAAGAGAGTAAATAATTACTTTAAACGATAATTGAATAACTGATGAGAATGGTTACATCTCCGACTAATTTAATGATATCTGCTTTGATATAATGGATCACAATTGAATAGAGTAATTTATTAATAGAATTATATGGAAATTTATTCAATGATATTCTTGAAATTGCAATGCAAATTGATAAAAATATTTCATCTAGTTAATGTGATATCAAAAAGGCTCCATAAAATTATCATTTTATGTTACAATCTCTTTTTTCTAAAGGTTAATTCCTTTACCCTTTTCATGCCAAAGCTTTTATCGCAACCATTTAAATCTACTTCTTTCCTCTCTGTCAACAATAAATTTCCGAAAAAAATACATAAACAAATCTGGCTATAAATCATGCCGAATTAAATATCTCTTTTTTGTGTTGAGATCACAAACGACAATTCACATGCCGTACCCTACTTTCTCTGATCGAGATTTATCTTATCTAATTATCATGCATAATTAAAATTTATTTTTTTCAATTCACATAAATTAAAATCTTCTCGTAAAACATGAGCATTTAATTACGATTCGTTGAACTTCTCTTCCGCTTTTTTACTCCATGCTTTAAGTCCAATAACAAAAGTGACGAAGTACGAAAATTTACAAAAGCTCATTAATAATTTCCGTTCTTTCTCATTCATTCATTGAATGACAAATTTAAAAGGAATTTGAGAATAAATAAGAAGAAGTTGTTGTACAATTGACTCAGTGAGCTTTTTTCCGTTACACCTAAAAATAGAAATAATAATAAGATGAATGAATTTCATGTTCAGTGAGTCGTAAAAGAACAATATTGTTCTGGGAGGGTTGTTAATAAATGATGTCCATTATTTTATTTTCTAAGGGTGGAAGTAATTTTTTTCAGTTTAAGAGCTCTTAATTGAAATATTTTTGAATCATTTTAAGTTGAAGGGAACTAAAATTCACGACATACCACAAAGTAGTTTAGCACTTGAGTCTATCTTATCCCGTGTAGATTTGTTGTACTATCACAATTTTCATAACACACCTGTTATAAGGAATTTGAGAAACATTGGACCAGTTTTATACTTTACAAACAATTAAATATTTTGTGATTGGGTAGGAAGTAGGAAGAAATATTGCATCCATTGGATTTTTAGTCGAATATATTTATAATTTTTAGAAACAGCCTAAAAAACATTCCCAAACAAATTTTAATTTCGAGATGGGAGGCCTTGGACCCCTCTCTGGCTATATCCTTGAACATCAAGAGTGAGAAGTTTAAGGCATCCCATTTTTTGATGGATGTCATCTGTAAAATATAAAAGGGTATCATCGACTCGGTGAATTCAACTGAGGGTACCAAATGAAACGGAATCTCGTAAGACGTCATATATAAACAACCCCATAGAAAAATCAATATTTTTAAATCAAGAATAGGCCTTTTTGTCATCAGATAAGAAAAATAATGAGAATCTTTGCTTGTTCTTTGCCTTCAAAATTGAATCTAGGAAACTGACAGATGTAAAGCTAATATTAGAAAATTTAATATTAAAGTTCGTCCATTTCCTCATCTGAAAATATTTTTTTAGCATGTTGATAGATGAAAGCATCTCAGTCTTCATGTAGTCTGTAATTAAATTTAGAATCTCATATAAGCTCGGTAAGCTTTAAGAAAAATCATAAAAAATTCCACGACATTCAGTCTTCAAGAAGCATACGAGGAAATTACATAATGATGATAATTCATTTTGATATATCCCCAAATCCCTCCTGCATGCTGACATAATTCTATGTTTATTGACCAGATTATTGACCACTCTCGTTGCCTTTTTCTTTCTTTTTATTCCTCGACAAAAAAAATATTATTTTTCTATCGACTGCTGAAAATATGAATCAGCGGTGGACCATTCGATCTAAGGTAAGCACACGTTGACCAGCATTTGTCAACAGTAGAACATGACATGATAAACAGAAAATAAACACAACTAGATAGAGATGATCATGTTGATATGGGTTTCATTCAAAATAACATAAAGCTTTTAAAAAAATTGTTGTTGAATGCCTTTTAGGATGAATGGTCGAAAACACGTAGGAACTTTTACATCATTTATTTATTTATTTATTTATTTCTGTTTACATTCGAATTGAAAGCGATTAGAAAAGCTAGGTATCCCCTCTTTTTCATGTCCATAGGCGTAACAAACACATAAATACACAAAAATGAATTGAAAAACACACAATAAGAAGTAAAAGGCATATTTCATCTCCCATTAGAGTCCTAAATTCTTACACTTAACAAACATTCCAAATCGAATCGAATAAAATTTTTATTTATTCAGACAATATGAGACGTGCGGAGATTTTCATTGGCACAATTACATGCACTATTAAACTAGGAGAATTGAGAATATTTTTGGGATTTTTCTTCTCATTGTGAGTTTTTAGGATAGACATAGATGTTTTAGGTCATAATTGAACTGCATTTATGGTATTTAGATGTTAATTAACATTTAGGTTGAGTTTTAAGCATTGAATTGGCGATAAGAGCTAAAAATTGAAGAAAAATAAGACTTGTTCATTAAATATACTGTCTGGAAAGCCTTCAGTCGCGCAAAATTAATCCAGATTGGCCTTGACTGATACAAATTTGTCTAGGGGTCCAAAAACTATCAGATCTGTCTAAATATTTGAATACTGTTGTCTAACGTATGTCGTTAATGTGATGCCCTGACGTCCATGTTGTGCTGCTCAGGTCAGGCATTGAATTAATCTTAAATCCCGAATTCAAACAAATTTGTAGCGATGTGTGTATAAAAATAGATAAATAATTGTCATCAATAGCGTTTTAAGTGTAATTCAATTAATAATTGGATGTTTACTACAAAAATTCAAAAGAAATACTCATGCATTTACTACATAATGCATGCCTTGTTCTGTGTAGAGCTTCCGTACAACCTAAGCAAGTGTAAACATTCTCCATCCACCATTGTAACACTCAACCTAAATTTTTGAGTCAATTACATCTCCAACCACCCAGAAAATCTACAAACATAAGCAGATTTTCTTCTCAAAAATGAATACAGCCTTACTTCCAATTCCTTATCATAAATAATTTTTTGTTTTCCTTTTTTTCTCGTTTCTTCCATAAAACACAATGAACAACGACGGTGAAACATTTCTTTTATTACTGAAAAAAAACAGCAACAAACAAAAAATGCGAGAGATTTTGAATCTACATCTTGTGAGTGATCGTTACAGTGCGGAAAAGATACGCTCCAACAACAATCAAGTAAGTGCGAAAATAAGGATCGCAATTTTTTTTTTACTTTTCGTCCTTTTTTGGCCTTCCTTTTTTAAAGGAATTGAAAAAAGGCTCCTCGATGTTCTTTATGCATATTATTACATTCTTCTTTTCTTTTCACAGATTATTCAAGTACCAACAAATGTCGACAAGAAGTTCTTATACTTTAACGTATTGAATCAAGGAGACGAGAAGACCATAACCGTTGAGGGTAGCGGTGTTAATGCAACAATTATTCAGTCTGATATTGCCGCTACAAACGGTTTCGTTCACATCATCGACCACGTTCTCGGCGTCCCGTATACATCGGTCTTGGAGAAATTACAGTCTGATCCAATGTTGAAGTGAGTAAAAATGAAGAAAAATTGGGGCGGATGTCTCATTAATGAAGTACTTCTCATTAATGTCACGTCTTATCCATAAATTAATATTCAAGCTCATTTTTATGGGAAATGAAGAAACCATTGTGGCTTTTATTGTGAGAGGCGTGAATTTATACATGAAAAGCTTGCTCGTGCTGAGGCTTGGTGTATGGAAGGAGCAACTCTGGTAATGTTTTAAATTTAAGTTGTTCAAGTGAGCTGGAATGGATTTGATATAGATTTGACATTACTCTGGTAGGGTTGTTGACTTGATGGTATCTGTGATAAACCTACTACCAAGGTTGTCAGGCAGGTTTTCTTGCATGAGTAATAGGTAAATTTTACTCAGAATCTGCAGTTTTGTTGCGAATCTGTCACAGTTACAGCCTGTACATATGCATTGTGAACTAAGTACTGACTTTACGCCTAGTTCACGTCACTAGTGCTGTCGAACTGTCAATTTGGCACCAAGTTTTAATTTTTAGCCGTGCTGATGCCGAGCTCATGCCATGCCAGCCTTGATTCCCAGAAAAAATGCGCTTAATATAAACATTAAACCAAAACTTAATTTTTAAAACCTTTTTTTCTCATTATTTCAGCGACACTCTCTGGCTTGGAACACGCAACCGATTTAATGATCAATTAAATGGAACGTCAGCTCGCTACACATACTTTGTGCCACGTGACAAGGCCTGGAAAAGCTTAGAAAATGAATTTCCATCAGTTTACAAAAAACTCTTCATGCCCGACTTTTCTTATCATGTAAATGTCCCCTTACTTTTATGATTAATGTTGTAAACTGTCCAATAATTTCTAATACGTAATTTATTATTATAGGCTAACTCAATTTTAGAACGACATTTGATTGTTAGTGATCGTATCTTTACAATGGGCGATTTGAAGAATATGTCCGTCACAACTGACGCCCTTATTTTAACTCCAGTTCGTGATCAATTGAAGATTAGAGTTACCGAGCACGATAAGCGTGAGTATATTTATTTTTTGGCACGTTTCTCTTTTGTTTTCCTTCTTTTCTTTATTGTTTTCTTTTTAAAAAAAAAACATTTTTTTTGTTTCACTGAATTGTACTCTTTACTAACTTATTCATACCTCAATGTAACACAAATTGACTTTTACTCTTTTGTCTTATTACCTTTTTTACATCGTGCTTTATTTGATGAAGGACTTTTGTGGAGTGTGATGGGAATTTTAAGTTTTTTTCGTGATGTAATATTGATTGGGATTTATGGAAATTTGGTGCTGAATTCATGAAAGTTAAGGGTGGGATGCAGATTTCTTAAGTTTCGAGTAGAATAAAAATTGGAATTTTGACAAATTTAAACGCTTATCCCCAGATTATTTCTAGTAGGTAGCAGTGAGTCTGCTTCAGCATATATTAGTTTGCTTTCGTATAATTTGGTCTTACTTGGCCATGTTTCATACAACTGTATAGGAGTTGTACAAAATTTTGACCCCAAACTCCTCCTCAACCGCGGGTTACGCTCCTAGTCTTATTTTAGGTCCTCCTTAGGGGTAGTTATTTGAAAGAATCATTAGTTTTTCAAATTAGTTCCATTTATAATGAGTTTCAAAATCCTTACCCTTCTCTGGATACGCCCATGGCCCAGACAAGTCTAAATTGACACAAACCTGATAAATTTGGTCTTTTTTAGACATTAAAGCCTTCCAAAGCATATTTCATGACCAAAAAAATTTCTGTCCAACTTCACAAAAGTCTTCAATTTTCCCAACGAATCTTTTGTTCTTACTTTCCTCAAAGCTTCTTCCTTTTTAGGAAAAAAATTTTATGTACATTTCTTCTTGATTTATTTCCTCCTTTCTGTTCTGTACTTTTCTCTTCTATCTCTTCTGTAAATATTTCTCTTTCATATATTCTATATCTTTAAAATTCATGAATATTATTCGTAAATTTATTTACTTATATTTGTGAATTATTTTCACATCGAAATTTTTTTCACTTTTCTTATGAATTTTTTGAGTCGTTAATTTTTTGCTCTTTTGTAAATCCGTCAAAAAAAATCATCACACGTCATTAAGTTTACGAGTAATTTTTGGAAAATAAAAAAATTTACACCACAAACAAAATCAATTTTCATATTTTCCTCTCGTCTCAAAATCAAAACGAGTCAATTACAATAAAAGGAAATTTTTCATATTGAATCACAGAATTGAATGAATAAAATGATGAGATGAATAACGGAAATGGGGATGGAAAAATTTTATTATATCGATTTGAATGGTATTGTAAATATTTGAAGAAAAAGAAAAATTTTCTGATTTTTAAAGCTTTTCAAGTTATTCTCATGATGAATTTATTAGAGTGTTTTATGGATGATGATTTCCTTTATTTGTGTTTGAATATTCAATGATTTTGATAATGATTTTATTAAGATTATTTATGAAGAAGAGATTGAGAAAATTAAAAAACGAACAATAAAAATAATTCAAAATTCTAACGGTTTTGTAAAATTTAAAATTTTAACGGTTTTTTAAAATTCCAAATTCTAACAATTTTTGAGAAGAAATCCCCAACGAAACCTTGCGACTAAAAGCTTCATTCTATATTATTAAACCAGCCTACGTCTTAAACCACCCAAAGTGTGCTCTTGCATAAATATGATCATATCTATTAGCCATTCATCTCCATATCGATTATTTTTCTATATAGTTTGTTCCTTCTTTTCTCTTTCGTAAATCCTTTAAAATCTGTTTAAAATCTCTCAATTTATGTTTACTCTCATCTCCTATTTCCCTCTTATCTGTCTATGTTTATTTTAACATTATTTCAATGACACTTCAATTCATTTTCAATAAAATTTGCTGAATATATAAAAAAGTTATCTGAAAATGAAATGAAGGCATTTAGCTCTTTGTTTTCATCACAACACATAGACTCGAGTGACTTTAAATAATTTAATAATAATTTTCATCCGAGTGTCACACAAATATACACACATTTACGTGATTACTATTGCCAAAATTCACATAACAATTTGTATCGTTTTTTGCATTGAAATTTTGATTTTCATTTCCTATTTTTGATATACTATCGAATAATCATAAACAGACTATTGTTTGTGGACAGAGTTGTTTGTGGTGGATAGTAGGAGGGGTTTCCTGGTGCTTCTGAAGTCTAGTGAGCTTCATTGGTACAGTATGGACATAAAATGTTATATTATACTATATTTGTGCATTCAATGTGCTAAATTTATGTTAAATTCATTTCAAGTCATCAAAATTCGTAAATTATGTCACATAGAAAGCCGACTTTTCGACCCCCCTCCCCCCATGTCACAAATTTTCTATAAAAAAATTTATAGTGTTTGGACTGCCACACCCCCACCTCGTGACGTAACTTGCAAACGACTTCTAATATAATTTCAAAAATATAACATTGCGGACCATGCACAGCCTCCATAACCAAAAGTACTTCCCCCACCAAAAAAACCCCACAGCAACTCTGACCAACAACAAAAAACACGTCCGAATAAAATAAATTCACCATCATAATCAATAAGCTCTTGTAATCTGAAAATTCATGCATAAATTTTATTGTGATGTTCTGAGACTTTATCATCATCTGAAATATTATTCAACATTGATCCTCCAATTAAAATCATTTAGCTACTCCCTCCATCTCTTCTTCTGTCTGTTTCATATATATCCATATTCATGCAATGTTGTTTGCAAAATGCTTTTCCATTTCATTTATAAAATGAAACGATTTTTTGTGAAGCTTTTAACGCTTGAGAAAACTTGAATTGATGGAAAATGAAATGAGGATAAAATGCATGCATGAATTTTTATAGACTGGGCTTTTTTTGAATACTAACTTTTGTCTTGTTTCGTACACAATAATTTAAATTTTCATATAATTTTTTGATATCAAATCTCAAAAAAAAAAATTCACACAATTTTTGATGACTTTATTGTAATTTTATATATATCAAAAAAATATTTTTAATCTAGCGGAGGATGATTATTCGTTTAGTGAGTTTCGTCCCGGTAAGCAAAATCCTCACAATGTCTCTCAAAAAATTGTCTCTTTCTCACATATTAATATTTACACTAACTCAAAATAAATATCGAATTATTATTACACGTTAGAATGAAAAATTTGATGTCTCTTATTATCGACCCTTATTCAGTTTAATCTGATTATGTGTTTACAGAATTTATTTGGAAGATGTGGCTTTGGTGAGCAAATAATTGGAATTGAGATAGTTTTGTACTTGATGGAAGATTCAAGGTATAAATTATTTAAAGCCATCCTTACTCTTAGACCCATATTTTAATCCTGATTGGTTTAAGACAAATTTCCAAAGCTGAATAATTCCAAAGAACTAGACTAGAATGACTTCAATTCACTAGTGAACGGGCCCATCCCTCACCACCTCCCCCTGAGTACGCCTATATGACTAGAATGACCATCTGCTTGGTTTATCAAAGAAAAAACAATAAGCTCTTATATGGGGTACGAACCCCAAATAGCCTCTCCTCCTTGGCTACTAATTTGATTTTTACAAAAAAAACCTCAATTCAGATGGAACTGAAAATAAATTTATAGAAATGCTGTAACTAAGGATTTCTTAATCTTTCCCTGACCAAAATTTAGTCTATTGAGGTTATAACCCCACCATTGTCCATATATATAATCAAAAAATAAAATTCATACTCAACTCTTCCCAGAAGGACGATATCAAGTCGTACCAAAAATATTCCATAATCCTTCCATATGGTTAGATAGATTCGAATTTCATCGAATTTTTTTATAACACCCTAAAAGAATTGTCTAGCACATAAGACCATATGTTTCTTCAACCCGATGTCCATTCAACGTGCATATTATCATAATATTGCAGCATTATCCCACTCAATAACATAAGCCTTAAAAAAGATCATACAGGTCAAAACTCAATTCATACGGTTATGTGTTCTCTAAAGACATAATCTACTTCCAATCAACTAAATAATAATTTCTAGTAAAATTAAATGTCAAGTAGTAATTGAAATTTTTTTAAAAATATTTTTTTTAACATCTCATTATCGTTCGTTATGATTTAAGTTATGCATCAATAAGCATGTTCAGCTATAATTTTGTTATTGAAAATTAATTTAATGATTATTATCAATACTCTAGTTACATGAATATACATTTCATAATCCTTACTCTACAAAACATTAAATTTAGATTGAAAATTACACGAATACATGAATTTTGTTTGTTTGATTATTATTGGGGGTGTTTGAAAGTTAGGGGATGGTTAAGATGGTCATTTAGGATCTCAATCCATTTCCTGTATTAAGACTTTTATGGAAAATTATTAAAAATATACACAGTAATTTCCATAGACTAGCCTTGACTACCATCTCTATCCCATCTCTATTAGAGTCACCTAACACCCGAACAACCCCAACCATGACCAAATAGACGAGTACACATAAAATCCACAAAATATCTCAAATATCACTTAAAACCAATCCATACTGATTAAAACATCCTTAATGTCTGAAACAACATTCAACATAATAAACATTATTTGATTTAATGAGTTTTGATGCCTCACTGCCCCGTAATAAAATCAAGAATGAGGTGAGGGGTTGAACACAAAATAACAATAACATCGATGGTTATAAAAAATATTTTATTATCAATAATGGCTTTATGCCTTTTCAGACTCTTATGAATTAGTGCCAAAAACATATTCTAAATGAATTTATAGACATAAAAGTATTAGCTATAATGAGGAAATTAGAGAAAAATTCCCCATCATATTAATCAATAAATGAAAGGATATGGATGGTGATTATTGAATTTTTCCGGCTTTATAAATAAATTTGAAAAGCTCTTTATTTCCTCAATTGTTTTCTATAATAAGCTTCCGGATTTAGAAATGGGAAATGACTTTTGATTGACATGTCTATGCTAAAGATAAAAAGTTTTTCATTCTATATTAAATTCGTTGTTTGATATGCTAGATTAACAGAGTATTTTTAGGTCGTTATTAAAGATATGCTCGAAATGATTTAATAATGTAGACATCTTAAAGTGAAGTCATAAATTGAAATTGATGATTCAAAGAGAATAAAAATAAATTAAATTGTTTTATTTTTTAGCTTAAAAGGAACATTTAAATTAAGTCTTGCAGAAGGTTACTTATAATGTAGAAACACCGGCAAAAACAGAATAAATTAGGTTTTAAATTTGAATAAAATCTCACTTTTTGATGTCCAATTTTATTAAAGTTGGAAAGCAAAGTTAAGTAGGTTAGAAACTGTATGTTATTTTATAAAACATAACCATCCAAACCCCCTAAGAAAAACCTCTCAATTAGTCCCAAATAAGAAAATTCTATATTCAACATATGAATCGGCACATAAAGATTTATAAGGAAAATAACTGACAAAGCACTTAATATAAACATTTTATCTTGATTTCTATTGACTCAGTCGAGTATTCATTACGATTATGATTATTATTGCCATAGACAGCACAAAAATTTTCTTTCATTTTGATTGATTAGCAAAAAATTCTTCCTTATTCATGTTACAATTATTATATGAATATAAAGTTATTTCGTGTTCAGAAATGTCCCCCTCCTCCCTTCTTACATTTATGGAATAATATTCTTGGCATCATTTGGAAGAATTTAAGAAGAAACTTTTTGCTGTCTTATGACTTACAACTTACTTATAAATTTGTATCTAAATTGAGCACATATACAACATATTTTTTGCACATATTTGTAAACGTTTATTGAATCATTATTAGCACGCATTGTAAGTAATAAACAGACACAAGCACAAAAAAATTTCTGCACTAGAAATATTGAAGGCACGCACGATTATTTATTGATTTTTAATAAATAAATGTGGCAACATTTTGGATGTGTAATATTACAAAAAGAAATGTGTTTTTACAATATCATTATCACAGTAATTTCTTGGCACTCAAATGAAAAATTGCACCATAATATGAAGCACAATATGGCATATGACGTCACATATATTTTTTTCCATAGTAGCTCTCCTTTTTTTCTGTGTCACAAATGGAAAACTTTTTTATTTTTTCTTTTTCTCATCCCTTCTTTTTCTCTCGCCGTCTTGTAATGTAATAGAACATCTCTCATCCATTATTATTACATTATGTAGACATATCAATATCTTTTTCTAAAAAAAATATTATAGGACAAAATAGAAAAGAAAAAAAAACTTTGTAATAGTTTTACTTAATCAGGGGGATTAGACACTTTGTAGGGGGGTCGAAAAAAAAGTTTTTCGTTGAGATTGAAAAAATTCTGAAAAAGTTGACTGTTAAGAAGCTGAAAAGATTTAGTTATTAAAGTTATTTCTTTCTGAATAGAGAATTGATACATCAAGCTTAGTCAAAAGATATTCGAGAGGGTATTTTGAAATGTTTTATATGAATGAAAAAAAATTTAGGAGGTAGGATGGTGTTTGGATTTTTTCTCGAAAAATCCTAGAAAATTGAAGAAGATTTCCAGGGTCAAAATAAAGCTATGAATTGTTATCATTTAAAAGTATAATTGTATTTTCAGTGGTATTACATTTTTATGTCTCTTCACACAAGACGCCCTGGAACTTGGCCTCGGTAGTCCTCTTCTAGCTATACTACTGAATATTTCATATCCATATCTACTAAAAAAACATCTAAGATAGATGTCTAGCCACTCTTTAATTCAATCTCAAACCCTCACAAAGTGTCTAATCCCCTTAACATCTTACTCAATCTTATACATATAGCAGTAGAAAAAGAACAACAAAAAAAAACTTTCCACTTATAAACTCTAACAAAATTTTCTCTCTTTTCTTCCTATTATTACAGGATATTCGATAACCTGGAACAACAAAAAGATTAATGTATTCCGTTCGGATGTGATTTGTACCAACGGCATTATTCACGTGATCGATCGTCCATTTATTGAGGAGAGTGACATCCGTGTCTCATATAGTGCAGCATCAACATTTAATGTTTACCAACTGCCATCACTCATCACATCATTAGTTCTCTTTGCTTCAACATACTTTTTGTATTAAGAATGAATAGAAAAAAAGACCGATGATGATATTGATGATAATAGGTAACATACATAATTAAAAAATATGTCGATAGTCAACAGCTAATGAATATGAAAAACAATATCTTCAAGTAATATAATAATTACTATGACGATGATGATGATGAGAATAGTGTATGTATGTGAAATGTGTGCAGAAACAAGAAAAATAATAAGTTCGATAGTTAGCGACTAAATCATTCAAATTCTATTTTATAATTTTTAACTTTTTGCTGAAAAACTTCTTTTTTCTGTTCTTTTGAAAAATAATTTAATTCCATTTAATTAAGAGTACGATAATATTGACATAAACAGATGGACATAATGATACCAAAAAAACCTAACTATTCTGAAATCGTAGAAGGAACACACAAAACACAAAATGAAAAATTAATAGTAATGGAAAACATATCGAATGCATAAAATTTCAATAATTATTATGATGATGTTGTTCATTTTCTGGTGAGTTAGGTATGGGGATGCGTGGGTTAGGAATTGAGCTTGTTATGTCAGAATTGACGAGAGAATGTAAAGTTTGGTTGATAATTTACTGATTGACTATTTTAGGGGATAATGAATATTAAAATTTTTAATAATTTACATGACATGCATGATTGTCGTGCATTTTAGTTCATTATTGAAAAATTCACGAGATAATGAAGAGTTCCATTGGCAGGGGATTGACAAACTAATTTTATGTAAAATGAGACTACAAAAAATTAGAGAATCTTGAGTACATTCGAGTCTTTTCTCATAGTTTGACCTCATTTTTTACCTTTAAAGTCCATTTTAATGATTTCAAGCCATTACAACCTGGTTTTATGACCAGTAACATATTCAAAATAGTCATATGAGACACTTGAGTCTTAGTAGACATGTTATCATTAAAACTGAGCAATAACATGTTAACGAGTTGTTTCTAAGCGCTGTGGTTCTTCCTCATCTCAACTAAAGCTAAAGAATAGATTGAAAAGCTTCTCAGAATTCCTCAAATATTTAAAACTACAAAAAAAAATCCTAGTATATCCAAAAAATCCATCTAACAATCCATTTCTCCAACAACCTTTCCTGCCTACAGCATTAAAAACCCCATCCATCCGTCAATCAATACAGCACCACCGAAATAATGAACTACATCATCAAATAATTAATTAATGTCAGTTTACTCAAAATGAAAATAATGAAAAACATAAAACTTCGCAAAAAAAACTTTCAACATGAAACAGAAAAAAAAATCATTTAATTCTTTCACATTCAAGCCAGCATGTCACAGAACTTTTTTTTCATAAAATATTCATTTCTTTTTTTGTCTTTTTGTCAGTTTCTGTATCTGTTTGTACATGGAGACAAAATAAAAGAATCTCATGTTGATGATATTATAGGAAATGCTATTTGTGTTCAAAAAATAATAAATTTTCAATCATCAGTAAAAATAGAATTTTCATATTTCCTAACATAAAAAAAGTATAATAAAGAAAAAGTTATAGAAATTGAAACTAGATTTTTTTCTATAAAACACGTATGGAGGGGTTTGTTCTGTCAAATGGGTGGGGATTTGGTGGGGTTTTGTGGAAAATTTCGAGGTAGTTTTGATGGTTTTAGGTCTAGGTTGATTATTGAATGCCCAAAAGGCACATCTTTAAGTAGAGCTTGTGTGGTCTATCATGAAGCTAGATCAGTTCTTATATTGTGGATATTTTTGGTAGCATAAAGCTTGATTTCAAAGGATTCAATCCTTTTCCATCCAACAACACTAAAAACCCCAAGCTGACTGCTAAATTAGAACCAAAATCCAACTCAAAATACAACCGATGAAAAATCCATAAAATAAATGTCACATAACGACCTTACATCCCCTTTGTAAGTGACATATAACCCCCTACATCATTCACATTAAATGACAAAATTAAATTAAAAGCCATCAGTGCATGAAAATGTCAACAACTCAAAATAACATTTCCAACTAATTTTCCACAAAAAACAGACCAACATTTTCTGCCATTTGAGGAATTAACCTCTCCGGAATCATACCACACACACCTGTTGAAATAAAAAGCTTTGTATAGCATGAATGAAAAATAATTAAATTTCAATTAAACACAGTAAATGTATTTAACTTAATAATTAAACAAAAAAAACTATTTAACAACTGCCGACGAAAGACAAAAAAATGTAATTATTAAATCAAATTATGAATAAATGAATAGAGAAAAACAAGATTCAACTTTGCATTCAATCTACACAGACACAGTAAGTTTAAAGAACATGGAGATAAATATTTTTTAAAATAAATAAAATCGAGTTAAAAAATAAATAAATAAATCAAAAAAAAGTCCATTCTTATGTCGGATAGGAAAACAAATGAATAAAATTAAGAATAAATTGTTTGTTGATGATGAAATAATGAAAAAATATTAAGTTGGTTGACAGAGTAGGGTTGTTCGAAGTAAATTTGAGAGAAAAGTGTGAAAATTTTGCGAAAAATTGTCAAAAAACTAAATGTTATAAAATTTACAAATTTTTAAAATTGAAATTTTTTAAATTTGAAATTTTTTAAAATTGAATTTTTTAAAAAAAATTGAATTTTAAAATTAAAAATCTAAATATTTTTGAATAATTTTTAAAAAATGTTTTTGCATATTTTCCTAAAAATTAACTTCACTAACATCCTGTTCATCCAACTAACCAACACAATAATTCATTGATGATTTAATTAAATTAAATGCGAGGAACATCACATCCCAAAGATCATATGTATGAATTTCAAAGTATATAAAAACATTTATACATATTAAAATATTTATGAATCTCTTTATAACTTTATTCCTTATCCTTTCTTTCCTTTTATATTTTTTTATACACAACGGGAAGTTGCAAATTTCCTCATAACTATTTTTCTTTTAAATTTATTTTAAACTTATGTATTTTGTTTTGTGAAAAATATGAAAAAAATGTACGAATAATTTTTTGTCATTGAATCTTTTTGTTTTTTAGGTTAGTGCTTTGAGATAGGATTGGATTGTGTGGATATTTGTGGAATGCTAAATATGACAAATTTTTTTGAAAATTATCCAAATTATTTTTCATGACTAGCATGGTGATTTGTTGAAATCGAAATTTCTATTCAAATTCACCACAAAATTTTCCACACAAATCCAAGCGAATAAGTGAAATAGTCACAGAACAAACATTAAGTAATAGCATTAATCTACTCATTCAATCAAGGATAAAAAATTCTCTAACAAAATAAATAAAAATTCACAAAAACACACCGAAAAAAAACAAATTTTTAACAAATCAAAAAACAAGTTCTTCATTCGCTTTGGCAAAATTAACTGAAAAAAAAATTAATGCACGAGCGTCATCGCAAAAAAAAAAGATAAAAGCTTTCGTAAAGCTTCTAATTGTTCGTACAGTGACTGTAATGAATTTTAGTTGGTAAGACAGTAATTAATAATAAGACATTAAAAATATTATGTATTAAAGCAACAAACAAGAAGAAGAAAAAAATGGAAAAAAGTAAATGAAACCAATTTAGATAAGATGATGATGATGAAAGATAATTTATGGTAAAGCATGTGGTGAAGATGAATAAGTAACAGTAAGAAAAATTGTATCGAGGATGGAATTTATGAGCTTTTTCACAGACAAAACAAAAAAAATTGAGAAAAACTTTTTAATTACTTTATTTTTTTCCTCTTTGAAATAAAAACTTCTGTTATTGTTTCTTGGAAAATTAGCAATTTTTTTGAAGCCTCAAATTAGAAAATTAGGAATTAAATTTAAAAGAAAAGGAACAATTTTCTTTTCCACATGCTGCTTTTTATGACTTTTTAATTATTCTTTTCTGTATCGCTTTTCAATCTTATTTCCCTTATAAAATGAAGTAAATGGGTAATAAAATTAATTTACAATGAAAGTTTTTTGTGAGACTTACTGAATGAGAGATTCTCGCATTGACAGCGGTTTCAAATTTATGGGTCGTTGGTGGCTTTTGAACTTAGAATTGAAAAAATATTTGAGTTGGGTATGCTCTGTAGCATCCATATTACACTTGACTAGATACCGGTTCGATTGGAGTCGTAGTGCCCTCAGCTGAATTAACCGAGTTGCTGATACCCTTTTACATTACACTCGACACTCTAAGTTGACTTTAATTTTGTACGAAGTTGAATTGACTCTACTCTACTTTCTTATAACAAAATCTGAGTTGAATTTGTGATCTGATGTTGATTATATAGGACTGATGAGATATTCTTTGAGTATTTAAGCAGGGGCTGGTTTCAAGGTCTACCCAGGGTACCGGGTAAACAGATACTAGGGTACAACAGATACTGTAAATCTTTTTCAAGCTTCCATTTCTATTTGTCAAATTCCAAGATCATCTCTATTAGGAAAAATATAAATTTCAGAGAAAATTCACTTACTTAAAGTTGAGCATCCCTCAAAAGGTTGTCATCAATTTTAGCTTCAGCTGCTAAAGAATTCCATTTAACTCAAAAATTGAGTTAAACTAAATTTCTTCTTTAATCTCTGAGATTTTCATGATTTCTCTACCTTTTCTATTAGATTTTGGAGGGATCATCTTTATTTAAGAGATACTTCTCATAAAATCAAGAAAGGTTGATTTATTTACGCTAAAATAGAAAATATATAAAAACATTTATTGACACCCCCCCCCCCCATTGAGCAAAAATAGCTCAAAATTATTAAAGCAAAAAAAGTTAAAGTTTTCAAAACGAAAAATCCAAATCAAATATTAATCTATTATGAACGATTTTGGATATTACGGTCCATCATTTTCTCACGACCCCAAAATTCTCCAAAGAATATCATTAATTTGAAGATGTCGCCGAAAATGCTAATGAAGAATAAAAAGATTGCTGTCATACGATAACCATGGACTTCTTTTTTAATATTTTCCACAGCTTTGGGTTATTCAATAGGGACGAAGAGTAAATCAGATGATTTGACTTTCAGTCACGTTTCTCAATTCTGAGAATTTAATATTTTTATGGCAAGAATAAGAAAGTTCATGAAAAGTTCACGACAACTCTCACTTGACACCAAGCAAAAAAAAGTGAAAACTTTCAGTAAGAATCAATAAATTTTTAAAGTAAGCAAAAGTCCTTGCTTTTTTAGGGGTGAATCAACATGGAAAAAAACGATGTGAAAGAAGGAACATGAAAAATGAGAAAAAACAACATATAAATATATTTTAATACCTTAAATTAAGATGACATTAAGAACACTTATTGCCTTTTTCAAAATGACAAAAAAATAAGTAAAAAATTAGGAAATTTAAAAATTTATGAAAGTCAAAAAAAATGTGCGTAAAATGTTATTTAAAATGAAAAAATAGTAAATTAAATTAAGTAAAAATTTTTTGTCCTGATTCCGGTGCGATGAACGAATGTGTTTTTGTAATGAAAAGTTTTATAAGACCATTGGACATAAAAATTTCATCATTTTTTTGAGGGGTAAAAAATTTATTAATTTTGTTCATAAAAGAAAAAGTTGAAACTCATCATCAGAATAATAATTACAAAATGATATTTAAGGAAGTTAAGCATCCACAATTTGTATTGAAAAGTATTATAGACAAAGAGAAAAATCAATAATTAAAGAGAAAAATGTAAAGAAAAATAATAACAATAATAATTCTATTGTACGATTGAACAAAAAAAATCATAAAATTATGTAACTCATGAGGAAATATTGAGAAAACATTTAAAAACTGCGCATAAATCATGCACGAATGAGCTTAAAGAAATCCGCAACGTACCGAAAAAACAACACTTATTAAAAATTATTAAACCTTAAAAAACTTAATTAATGAGGATTTTTTTTATTCAATTTCATTTTGTTCATGGAAAAATTGTATGTTGGAAAATAATAAGCGAGTCAAGTCACAATATTTTATCTAAAGATTTTCTGATGGAATGGAGGGGTTGATAGGGGGTAATTGGTGTTATTTGGAGTGTATAAGATAATATTCTAAAGATATCTGGGGTATCCACAAGATCCTACCTTAGATGGTATACTAAGAGCATGCAGGGAATCATTAATTCTTCGAAAATGTCATTACGACACCAAAAATGTCAAGATAGCCAATTTATCCAAAAAAATACGCAAAAACTTAAATCCAGAATATAAAACCCCCAAAAAATCATACCAATAATCCCAACTCAACGTCCTCCATTCCTCCAGAAAAATCCACCCTAATATTATACAGCTTTGAAAGAATGTAGTCAGAAAAGTAAGGAAATATCTTATTTGTTTTTGTGAACAATGAGTTTTATATCTAATATATGACATTTAATTTATCATCTTATATTGCAGTCCAATTTTTAAAAAGTAAAAAAATGATAACAAAAAAAAACTTATGAAAAAATGATTCTTTTGTTCAATATTATATGCTTTTTATGTAAAACAGAATGATTTAATAAAAATAAAGAGAAAAATGATGAAGAAATAAAAAAAATTAAAGAGATTGTGTTGTTACTTCCTACAAACAATTTTCAGGGCCTCATTTTTATGAATATTAATTACCTTTATCTTTGGAATTATTAATGAAGATTTATGTGAATTTTTTAAGAGGTAAGGATTAACTTTTTGAGTGACTTTTTTGTGTACTGAGTTCTTGGAAAAAGCTTTTGGGATTTGAGTTTTTACTTCTTGTTGGGTTGTGAATCTAATTTAAGAAGGTCGATCACCTATCATGTTCATCGGCCGCTCTAAACTCCGTTTCTGCTCTCATTCCAATTTAATATTTTGGATGTCATAAGGGATCGTTCACGAATTACGTCACGATTTAGGGTGACAGGGGTAGAAGAATTTGTGACAGTCTAAACATAAAATTTATCTTTCTTTGGAAAATTTGTGACAAGGGTGGATGGAGTTGTTTTTTGTGTAACGTAATTTACTAACGACCCCTAAGCGAATGACCCTTCAATGAAAACATTATTTTGCAGAAATTCTTCAAAACTTTAAACATCTCAAAATGAACCTTAAAAGCAGAAATCCAATTTAAGCACTAAATCCCAAAATTAAATAGACAATAGTAAATTCTACCAACTTTAAATTGCTCCCTCATGTCCCATACATCTCCATTTACTCAATCTCACTTTTGTAGATTTTTTTCTCAGCACTTAAACTAATAACTTCATTCTAGGACGGAATAGAGAGAGGATTGAATATACAAACAAAAGAAGCTTATCGTCAACAGAGAAAGTCTCGGCTATTTCATTTCATCATCTAACTCTATATGCTGTTTGTGCTAGATATTTATAATTAATTGATATTGAAAGCTTATCAATGTTCTGACAAATTGGAAGTGAAAACAAGCATTGCAATTCTGCTTAGAACTGAAATACAGAAGTAATCTTTATGTTGTTTGTAAAAGCTAAATCGTTAGGTCAGGGATTATTTATATTAACAGAAAATCGTAGCTTCTTCAGTTCTAATTTTAATATTTTCAAAGTAATAAGTCATTATCTTTAACATGCAGTTCGTCTCTCATTTTCTAAATAAAGCAAACAGTAAGTTATGAATATAGTAGCTAATTGCATAGTAATTACTTAATGTAAAGGAGTGGCACATATCATAATAAACAGCACATGAATTGAACACATAGCAATAAACTGTGCATTATCATATCCAAAATGACAATTGAATCAACCTTTTCACTCTGCTTTTATAAATAGAAATTATTCCCATGCGATTTTAAATGGTTTGGTGCAAGGCAGAGGCGTATTCAAGGGAGATTGTCAATCCTTATTTGAAGGATTTTTTTAAAATGTAATGGGGCTTTTTGATAAAATCACACAAACTCTTTGGGCCGTTCGTAAATAACGTCACGCAAAAAAAAAAGATTTTTTGACCCCCTCCCACTTTGTCACAAAATTTTCATATATTTTTTTTTCTTTTGTATGAAAGTGTCACATAGCTCTAGAACCTACTCCCATCCTAAAAATTGGATGTCATTTATGAACGAACCCCTTCAAAAATTTTCTTTTTGGGAGTAAAAAATTTAAAATTACCCCTGATAAATTTTTTGAAGACTAAGTTATCGTTATGTCCCCAAGCGGCACTTTTTGTCATCAAGTTATAAAGTCGACGCATCGATGTCCTAATTATTACTTTCTGACTCTCGAGATACCTATCTTATAAGATACTTAATGAGTTCACCTTACGTATAAGGGTAGAAGCGAGGTGTAAACTAAGAAACCAGACCCTGATACATTCAGTTATTACTGTTAATCTTATTTGACACCTCGTTCAATAAAAACTTTATTGAAATAAAAAAAATCTACGCTAATTTGATAATAATCTACACAAAGCTAGTAAGCCAATTAAATTGAGAGTAGCAACAGCACTTTTCTAGCTCACAACGCAAAAATAAAGACGATAATGCTATTAGGAAGCTCAAATAACCCTGATTCACCTATATAAATCATCCGAAAAAGCTGATTACTTAATAACGCAATTTCGAGCGTAATTAAAATAAAACTTAATTAAGAAATGAAACGCACCATAAAAATATTTCTTCTTATTTTTTGTGATAATTTTTTTTCACAAACAGATTTTTTTTTACTTTATTGAATCAATTTTGTTATCTCATAAACTGTGTTAAATATGAGAGGCAAGTTCATCATAATAATAATCAATTAACTTCACATATTATTTAAGAAAATAAATTAAAACGAGGGAGGAACAAAAAAAATTTGATCGATAAAATTGATTTTCATTACAATTGTGTGTACACATGATTGATATTATTATATAATAATATTGCATTTTAAATATATATAGTCAATGTATATGTATATATCTATATAATTAACTCAATAACTTGTCATCATAGTTATTTTACAATTTTTTTTGCTGCTGCGCTAAAATAAGCTGTACAACTTGTAGTTTTCTGTGTCTACAAATTTTCACATGTAGAAATTTAGTAATCATAATGATTATTAGAGTACAATAGTTACATTACAACGGTTTCAGTGTTTCTCTGTTGATTACTTTTTTTTGTTTTGTTTTGTCGTTAAAGGTATATGAATATAGTATAATAATTTTAAAAGAGGTAAATATATAAATACAATCAGTGACATCAGTAGGTAATCATAATGGCGCCTTGTGAACAAATGACTGCTAAATGTGGAAATTCTTTTGTGTAATTTTTGCAATTTTAAGTTATTTGGAGAGTGACATGTTGGAATTTGGAAATTATTTAACTAACTTAAGTTTGTTTTTTACATACTTCTATTTAATTTGTTCCTAACAGACACGTGGTATATCAAATCTTGCTAATTTCAATGATCCCTAAATAAGGAAGTTATTACATCTGTAGTTAACCCCTGTGACTCATCTAAGTTCACCCAGTTCATTTTATTTCATTGTCTGGTTTCTAAGTGACTAAGTATCAGGCCTAACTAAACACAAAATTTCCCAACATCTTTTAATTGACATATAGAAGATATTTACATCATCACATGCTTTGAAAGCTCATCGAGGCTTGATATTGGTCTGATTCATTACTAAAAATAAATATCAATTCAATAAATTTGTAGAGCAGTGTTTGGCATTTGATTAACATATAACAAATATGAACATTTATTGTTTCTAAATGTCAAGTTAACATTTATCATATGTCTGAGCAATAAGAACTGAAATTCATTATCAAAGCATGTTCGTTTCGTACGTGTTTTCACCTTTGAACTTTTGTGTCTTCTGACGTCACTTGCTTGTTTTATGCTCAGACAATACGAAAGTTTCGAGGCGTTTAGGGGATATTCACTTAAGTGTGGGTTTGTTGTTCTTAGAAAACAATTGAAATGAAGATTTTATGACAAAAACTAAAGTTTTTAATGGACGTCATATGTCAGTTACCCCAAGGCAGTAAAATAATGAATTCTTATCAGTTTATAGTCAACTGGGGTTGTAATATTTTACAATCTAAAAAATAGCAATGAATTTAAAAAAATTATCTAGGTATGACTTAATGCGACAATGTGAATGATACATCACTTCCGATAATTTGTATAAACTGATTACTCTCACATGACAAAGCATTAAATACTTTTATCTTATCCGTTAATCATGCACATTTATTAGATATCAATTCACATTACTGACCTTAATTTGATTCTTAACACCCCAAAAATCCCAATTTTTTAATCCTCAAGCAGTCACTTGTTCACAAGGAGGAAAATATTTTTAGAGAATAATTCATTCATAAGTTCATTATAGTAAAATGTTATTATTATTATTATTATTGTGATGTGTACATGTGTTATGAAACAAATATATTTCAATTACGAGAACTTTTAAAGTACATCCAAGGTTTATTTATAGCGTGATTCATCATGTTTTGTCAATTTTTTTTTCGTCTTTTTTGCACTTTTTTCTGTGTCACACTTTCTTTCATTCAGTCAATGATGAAACGAACCGAATTAAAAAAAATTAAAGCATTTAACTTTCACAAAATAATAATATGAAGTTTTAATCAATCAGCTCATAGCCGTTAAATCGTTATACAGAAGCTTTGTTTTGTTTGATAAATAAATTAATAGATCCAGCTATATAATTTGAAATAAGAATTTACATCACTTTGGAATTTGTATGAATAATTCATGTGATATATCAAGAACTAGAATTGCAATAACTTATAAAATAAAGAGCATAAAGAACAACTGTAGTCAGTGGCGTAGTCAGAAGGGTCTAAAAACCCTACGTCAATTTTAGCTAAATAATTTGGACTACGTGCCTGACTGTAGTTGATTATTTAAATTAAAATTAGCAACAATCATCAATTTCACTTCACTTTAAGGCCTAAATCTGTTCCTAAATCCTATATAATCTCATGCACAGCTCGATCGATCGATATCAAAGTTTTCTTTATACTGTTCAGCTACCATCACTGGATTGTTATCAGCTAATCCAAAGAGCAGAAATACTATCGACAATGTTTACATTTACGGAAGGATTTATGTTGAAATGTTTAGTCATAGTCATCATAACTGAGTTGTGTATGTATATTGTGATAATTTTTGTATCTATTGTGCACGCGGTCGAAGTCTACGACTGTTTCTATGGAATAATATTCGAGATATTCGTTCCCTTATCGTGGATAAACGCATCATATAACTTCGATCATCGATCGATCGATAAAGCTGCGCTTCAGCTAACTGCTACAATTCGAAAATTTCATCTTGCTGCTTTTCAAGTCGTTGTAAGGAATTCTTAATGTGACGTCCATTTGTTTTGACAACAAGCTGTGTCGTATCATTCATACCTAGACTGTGACGGGCTTGCTGGTGACTATTATGTGATTGATAATATTGTTGATATGATGCAGACGTTTCTGGATTATGAGCTAGCTCATAATTGTGATTAATAAAGCTATTTCCACTCGAACTGAACAGTGAATCTTCACTTTGACTCGATGAAATGTAATCACTGTTCCTTTGTTGTTGCTGCACGAGTTTCTTTGACGACGCAATTGATGTGTCGATTTTTTCTAGAAATTCATCCATAAACTTTCGATTCTCCTCGTCTGGACTCGTTAATGAGTCTATTGAGTCTGAATAGTCTTTGGACAGAGATGATGATGAGGATGGTTCACCGATTGTATTAGCCCGTCTTAACAGTACAGTATTATTGTTATTATTATTATAGCACATTGGCTGCTCAGCATCTCTCGGATAAAACGGTGAATCTTTATTTACAGGTATCATTAAATGTTCGCGTAGAAATAAACTATCGTTCGCAAACAGTCTATTTGCTCGCCGAATTTGTTCCATCTACAAAATAATTGTAAGAGAAATTGAATTGATAATTGGACGGAAACAGATTGTGAAAGGTGCTAAATAAAAGCAGTCATATGACTTCACTTAACACTCAAATTATATCTTATCATTTATATTACCGAACAACCATATTGGATGGCAATTCCTTGTAATGTATCTGTTTTTGTTAAATCGTGACGAATTAATACTTCTGCCGTATGATTTCTCTTTAAATTATTGTGATTTGTAGTTCCATATTTTTTCTGTTTCTTAAAAAAATTTGACTTTTCACTAAAGAACGTTTCTTGTTCCATAATTTACATAAACTTAAGTTTTATGCAATGCATAAATTATTTATACACAAACTTTTTCCACTATGGTCAATACTTTATGACGATTGCATGAATAGTAAGAGATTTTTAAGTTTTTTTCTATTTTATTCTCTTCTTTTTATTTCGAGGACGTTCAGGAATGTTTTATTTTGAATTTTAAAAACCGTTACAGAAAATTTTACTTCCACGCTAAATGAAAGAAATTTTGAAAATTTAATTTCATTGATAGATGTGATCAATTATTAAACAAATTTTTTTTCTTCTTCTTTATTCCGTCCATTAATATACAAGAGTCTAATTATACATCGGTAAAAATTTTATTTATTTTATTCTCGCTCATCATTAGATTCCCACGCAATTGATCAATTAGCTGATGATGTTCTGCAATTGATTTTTCGAGTTGATTTAATTGAAATCTCAATGGCTCAATCGCTGCTTGCGTTTCGCTATAGATGAATTAAATATTCTGTCATAACAAATTCATTGCTTAATCTATCAACCTTACCTTTGCTCACGTTTTAAATCCATGGCTGCCTGTTTGTATATTTCATTCCACTTTACGTATTCTCTTTGCATTGAATCGATATCCTCTTGTACATAGTCCATTAATTTACCTAGTGGATTAAGGGATCTCACAAGCTTTTGTATGAGATCTTTAAGGTTCTCAATTTGCTTTATGTTTGATTGATTTCGTGTCTCGTCAAATTCCTGTGGATAAAAAAGGAGGTGTTTAGTTTTGGCGGGAAAATTTTTTTAGGTCTGAACAACTTTTTTGATGGTTTTTCTGCCTAGAGCTTACTATATTAGGTTGTAAGCTTCATTTATAGGACCGATGACTTAAACTCAGCAGATTTAACAGAATCGATGTCTACTAAAACTGTGGAAGTTCCTTCGTCAGCATTAAAAAGCATTTTTAAATTGCAGCACCATCAAGTAGGATTCATCATTTTAAGCTTCATAATATGCCCCAAATAATCCCAAGGTACCCCAAAAATCTAAAAAGAATCTCTAGTTTGACAAAACTCCTTGAAATAATCCACAAAAGTTCAGACCCCTATTAACATACCCCAACTGTATCAGTTAACTTACTATATCAGTTTTCTTGCTCTGCTCACTTCCATCCATCCCCAATGCACCCTCGAAATTCTTCTCCGTCTCAAGTATCTGTTGCACCAAATGTCCATGATCATTTTGTACTGTGTCACTTAAATCTATGCTGACATTTTTCGTTAATCTCTCATTGATGAAATTTGTGTCATCATTCGAAGCACTTGGATCCTCAATTATCACAAGATTCTCGCCGTCATCTTCCAGCTCTTTTGAGAAATTTTCCATTTTAACTTGAATATTTCCTAGCTGAACATTCTCTTCTGGTTGAAGCACAATTTCGATATTTTTGTCACGTCTTCTTGGTGCTGCTGGCCGACTACTTGCAGGCCGGGCTGATGGAGGTCTTAGTGATGTTCTAGGTCGATCTAAAGACTCTCGTTTGTAATTTGATTGAAATTTTTCAATTTTT
The DNA here is from genome assembly GCA_963573255.1 of Chironomus tentans. Taxonomy (NCBI): domain Eukaryota; kingdom Metazoa; phylum Arthropoda; class Insecta; order Diptera; family Chironomidae; genus Chironomus; species Chironomus tentans. Next base: position 1,100,643 of record OY754304.1, on the reverse strand, counting down.
TCCGCTTGTGGTGCTAGTGACTGAGATTTTTGATGATTTACTTCCTGCAGTGGTTGCGTCTGTAGAGCATCAGCTTTATTTTCTTGACTCTCATTTTCTACAGACTTTTGTCGATGCCTTGATGATAATTTTTTTGTTGTTTTCTCTTTGCGCCGATATTCAGCCTCTTCGTCAATAATTGCTGCAAGTTCATCTTGTGGCTTAACATTCTCAGGTTCCTTTTCAATGATTCCTTCTGGTGCATGGCTATTGTTCACGAGAAGAATTTCACCATTGTGATTAATGTCTCCATTTAATTTTGGTTCTTCTACTTCCTTCTTTTCATCTTCTGCCAGTTCTTGCTGATTGTTCTCAATCACTAAGTTTGGTTCCTCATTTTTTTCTTGTGAATTCTGTCTTGGTGGTGTTATTGAGTTATCTTTGTGGCTATCTAAACTTCCATTCGTTATAATTTTTTCATCAATTTTCTGAACTTCTTGTTCCTTCGATGGAGTTTTTTTCAGCTTTTTAGTCTCGTTTTTATCGTTAATCGCCTTTGTTTTACCTTTTGCCGCAGCTTTTTCTTTTTCCCTCACATTTGTCGTCGTTTTCTTGTCGATTGACCTCTGTGACGCAATTGTCTTCTTCTGCTCGGGTTTTGCTGGTGTTCGGTCTCGCGAAGGCGGCGGTTCTTTTGTTTTATTGCTTGTTTTCTGTGCAGTTTGTCTTGTGGCTTTCTGGTCACCTTTTGTCGGCTTTGCTTTCATTTGAATTATTGCTCCATTCTTTACAGCTGTAACAGCTTCCTTACTATCCAATTTATTGTCTATAGCATACGCTAATGCCTGAAATAATTCATTTGTCTTTTCAGCCTCGAGACCGGCAACAATTTTTGAAGTTTTCACTTGAAGGTCTTGCTGTGTCACAATTTCTATTGTTTCCAGCAATAAAAGATTAATAAATTATCAATTTTTAAAATATTCACATGCTTTTTTCATAATTTCACTTACTAACGACGTCGATTAATTTTTGAAGAAATTTCATTTTCCCATCACGATCCTTTTCAGCATTTAACTCGTCATCGGTATATAACTCTTCAAGGAAATGAGTGTCTCGAATCACCTGTAAAATTATTTTCATCGAAAATGAAACTTTTTTAGACAATTTTTTTTGTTATTTATTATTTTAAAAAATAAAAGTTATCGATTGGCTTCTCTGTAATTTTTAGTTTGTGCTCTGAGAAAGGAGGCGGGTATTGTTTTTAGTTTGTCGTGTTGAATGTTGCATGAGTGGAATAAGCATGTTATTCTGATATGGAATGAGTTACGTATATGTGGATTTTGATATTAAATCTTGGACTTATTAGACTGAAAAAATGTTAATTATTATTGAATTTTATCAAAAATCAAGAAAATCAGGAAATTAAAGCTTTCAAGGAAACTTCACCTGATCTTCAAGACAAATTTGAGGTTATTCACAAATGACTTCCATCAAAAAATGTCATTTTCTGATCCCTTCCCCTCTCTGTCTTAAAATTTTCATTAAAAAATCTTATTTTTCAAGTATCACACTGTTACTAGTGACAATTTTTAGGCTATACCCCTTAAATACTAGGATATACCAAAATCAGGCAACTAATGGTTTCTAGAGCCACAGAACCATTTAATAATTGTCAACCCTCAATTCATTCTAGAAATTTTTTAGTTCACATCTAAAACTCTCAAAAAAATCCCAAAACAATCCAGAAATGCGCCTTACAACCCCTAAAAAATCAAACCATTTCATACCAACTCCTAGCGTAGAAGGGTGGAAATTTTTTGGTTAGATCGATAACATTTATTGATGCATACAATACAAATTATTGTTGTTGTGTATTAAACAAGAAATTAAAACAAAAAAAAACTCACAGCTTTTACAATATCCAAAATAAATTTAAATGGTGGCTTTCTTAACAACTTATCGGTCAATGGGGGTTTCTTTACATATTTTCCGAGCGCATCCTGTGTCCTTTTTATAACTTCTGCATCGATATTTTCAGTCATGACTTTTTTGCGGTACTTTCACTTATTAAAGCTTCAAAGTAAATAAATTTTTAATCTTTTACGTTTCACTTTTTACAAAATTACGACAACATGCGATCGATGTTGTAGAATTTGATCCAGTGACCTTTATTTTAAAGTCATTAATCACATGAAGGAATCAGATGGACAAATTTTTACTAGGTAATAATCGTTAAAAAGTTAAAACTAGACTGAATTCATTCAATGAATATTCGAGTTGACAGGCTTCGTAATGTTTATGCTTTCATGTTGCCACCGTTACCAGTTGTAAAGAGAATCGAATTATACTTGACGATTCCTTTTATTTTGTTTACATAGGAGAGGATTTTTTTTTGTGGAACAGGTGGAAATCACGTAAGCGGAAAAATCAGTTCTCATAAAATAATTGTTGACGACGCACGCTGTCTGCTTTTTGTTTGATGTTGAAGATTTTAATCTGAAAATTCTTGGAATCTTATTGGATCAAACTTAGTGAAATTTTACTGGATACTATAAGCTTTTGAAAAATTTATTAAAAGACAAAAATTTCAATTATTTTGGAATTTTTAAAAATTTAATTAAACAGCTATCATAAAAAATTAAAAATCCCATCAATTAAAGCAACCAGATCCAAATTTTTCTCTAACGGCTCCAAAAAATTCAAATTTTTCCCACACCTGCCATCCTTTCATACGCTTTGTTTTGTTTTTTAAGTTTCTAATAGCGTTAAATTTTAAATTTTCCTGATTTTATGATTTAAACTTGATTTTAGCTCAATTCAACATCGTTAATTATATCAAGTATTAAGTGCCTTACTGTTATATGTTCACCGTTACGTCATTTTTTAACATTAAATTTCAATTAATTCATTAAATATGGGTCGCCCAAAAGGTAGCGTAAATAAAGAACATTCAAAGACTAAGAAGCCTGACTTGCCGAAGGAAGATGTCACATCTGTAGCTGTTCCAGTCATGGAAGCACCTTTAATGATTTTTGTATGTAGACGTTGCTCTGGAAATTTTGATAGTACAGAATCTTATCAACAACATCCATGTCCAGCTCAAGTATTTGCTATTGTTGAGGAGAAAACAGCTGAGCCTGTAGAAAAACCTAAAAAATCTCCAAAAAAGTCGCCTAAAAAGTCGAAAAATTTAAAAGAGGAACAACAAGAGTCAAAAGTTCTCTCAGAAATAATATTAGATCCAGAAACTAATGAAGAAATTTTTAAGAAACCACGTAAGCCATACAAAAAGAGGGAAAAATCGACTGCAGAAGAGCCAAAAACTCCAATTGCATGTCCAACTTGTGGAAAAGTTTTTACCCGAAAGTATCACTTAGAGAGACATCTAACTCATACGCAATGTAATCCGGGCACATTTAAGAAAGAGGAATTCAACTGTGAAGTATGCAACAAAGTGTTTTCTCGTATCGATAACCTTCGAATGCATTTAAGAGCTCATTTAGGCGAAAAATCTAGATCTAGAGGTACTTAGTATTTTTATTTTTCGTGTCATTCTTGTTGCTTAATGAAAGTTTAAATTATAGATTTTCAATGTCCATACTGTGAAAAAGCATTTTATGGATCGTCATTGCTCAATATCCATATTCGTTCACATACCAAAGAAAAGCCTTATATTTGTTCATGGGAGGAATGTGGTAAAGGATTTCCATCATCTGGAGCACTGACTAAGCATCGACGAACTCACACAGGTTTGTATCACCCCAAGGATTCATGGATACTCATGAAAATTCTGTCTATATCCCAAATGACTCACTAAATTGACTATCTCCATTCAGGTGAGAAGCCATACACTTGCAGCATCTGTGGAAATAAGTTTGCAGCTAAGGAAACATTAAATCGACACACAAAAACTCAGTAAGTATAAATTAAGTCTCAAAAATAACTTCAATGTCACAAATGTTCTGCATATTTACAGTACGGGTAAAAGAGATCACGTATGTCGCATCTGTGGAAAGAGTTTCATCCAAAACACACAACTTCGTGCTCATTTGTTCCATCATACTGGTGAAAATGCTTATAATTGTGACATTTGTGGAAAACAATTTAATCGGAAGACAAGAATGCGAGAACATATCGAGTATATCCATCTTGAGAAGAAGATGCCGACGTGTAATATGTGCTCGAAAACGTTCATGAGACGAGAGGATTTGGGGCGTCATATTGAGTCACACATTGGGGAACGGAAGCACATGTGTTCAATTTGTAATAGGAAATTCGTAACCAAAGCTGCTGCCAGAATTCACATGTAAGTTTACAGCTTGACATCCACAAGTCAGATTCTTATTTCATTGTCTAACTTTCAGGCGAATTCATCAAGTTGAAGATCCAGCACGATGTAACTATTGTAATAAAGATTTTCTTCGTATGGACTGTCTCGTTCGTCATGTACGCTCAAAGCACCGTGATATGCTGCAACAAATTATTGTCGAAGCTGAGACAAATCGAATCATATCAGCTCAACAGAATAAAATCGCCGATACTGAGGAACTTGAAATTATTGTATTTAATGATGATTCTCAGGAAACTGTCTATGAAGTTATGGACGTTGAGGAAGCAGTTGATGAGAAACCTATAGGTAGAAAAACTAAGAAATCGCAAGCTAAAAAGGAAGTTGCTCTAATTATTAATGATGATGATGACGACGAATGTGCCCCAATATTTTTGGACGACGACCTCCTCAAGAAAAGAATTCAAGAACTTCTTCAGATTGTCATTGAAGAAAGTCTATTAAAAGAACTTGGATTTGGCAAGAAGCCAATCGATGAGGTCCTTTGCTCAGTTCTCGAACAGTGCAGTCACACGCCATTAAGGAAGGGCGATGGTGTTGATGATGATTCAACAAGGATGCGTGAAAATACAAAGCAATTATTCTCTATGGTGCTGGATGAAGAGCACATTAAATCACTTTTGAATAACTACACAGTTGATGAAGTCATCACCATTGTCCTTAAAATGGCTAAATAGAGATGAAAAACTGAAATTATAGCAAAAAATTTATTTTTTATATTGACACTTATTGATGACTACATATATGTTTTTAAGATTCTATGTTTTTAAATGTAAACCTTAAATTTATTTTTAATAAAAAAAATAACTATTTAAAATTTAATTTTAATTTTTTTCGATAAATCATTTGGGGTCGTTCACTTATAATATAAATCGCAATTCAGGATCTCTCTCTTTATAGTCCAGTGTCAACATTTTTCGGATTGCGGCACAAGAGTGCTGAATATTTTAAAGATTTGGCGGCACACTAGATTCCTAAAAGGTCATATGTAGTTGACAAAGTACCCCAGGTATGTCTGGAAGAATTAAAGAGCTCGATAAATGGATAAAACTGGAGAAAATTTACTGAAAATAATGTCAAATTCTTAAATATTTCATGGTGCACCTGTAAAACTCTCACGTCATACTAGTTTTTCACGGCACATAGTTTGAGAGCCACTGCTATAGTCAGTCGATACAATAACAACAACAATTAAACAACTCACGAAAGTTTTCATGTATCGAAAAACTAGACTGCTAGGCCAGCAATCCATTGCTGTTCACTTATTTACCTATGATACCAAGTTAGAACGAAGGAATGTCTGTACCTAGGAAAGCTGTACCTGTGACAAAAATAATTATTTTTTCTATATACGTCATTTGCAGACGACACTGAAAACTGGGTTTCTTGATCAAGCATTTAAGTCTTTTAAAAATTCATCTATTTAAGGATATGCGATAAAAAAATCACTCATATTTCTCTAATTTTCTGTTTTCTTCGTCTTGTTGTCAGCAACCTATTGAAACAAAATTAAGTATGAGTCACTTAAATTATTTTATCACTTGATTGATCTTTAAACAAATATTTTCACATGCTTAATTGTTTATTCAGCTAATTATTGTCACAACAAAACGACCGTGAAGAAGATTCGAATTGGACTTGTGAGGGTGTTTTTTGTACACATTTCATTTTGTTTTAATTTTTTTCTTCCGAAAACCAGCTTAACAGCTTTCCGTATTAGAATGGAAAAAATACTAAGCTAAGCTCAAATTATTGCAGAGTTGATAAACATCTGACTGGTTCTAGAATACGTACTTTTTATGCTAGTCGAAAATTTTTTGAGATTTTTCTGAAATCTGGATTAAAGAGTTTAATTAAAGTAAATTTAAAGTAAACAGAAATAAAGTTAGACATTCAATAATTAACATGCAATTATCCAGAGCAGAATCACAACTCTGTGAAAGCTAACATTTTGTTATATAGCGTCCAGTTGTTTCCAATGTTAAAAATACGCACAAATATTCAGTCAATAATAATATCGCGAGCTGGCATGATCGCTAATCAGTGTTTAAATTCAATAATGAAATTAATATTTATAGCATTTTTATTGCTTCTGAATTCCATTGTCACTCATCAACGTAAGTTATTTTTGAAATTAAACATATTTAAAATTTTAAATTCTTTTATACCTAGTATTTTAAAAAATATGGCTAGAATAATTAAAAATATAAATTTTTAAGAAAAGTTTTTTAAGTTTTGACATTTTTAGTGAATAAACAATATTTACTGTCAATAAAACTTAATCTAGGGGCGTAGACAGAAGCTTTTTGAGACGTCCGACCCTCTCTGAGGGAGGTCTGATTTTTTTCTCATACATTATTAATTTTTTTCATTAAAAATTTCAATCTTGAGATGTGTGACCCCTACATAACTACGCCCGTGACTTAATACAATAATTTTTGATACTTTTGAAGAGTCCTGTACACTACCCAGTGGTCAGAAGTCAACATGTATGAGATTGCATCACTGCAAGCATTTTACAGATATTCTAAGAAAGTATGATCGTGGAATTCCACCTCCGGATGTAGCTAAGGATATTAGATCACACAGTTGTGTAACCGGTGGTGTAAGTATAATCATATTGTAAAATATAATTTTTTAATAATTTTAGTATTCATTTAAAGTACCTATGCTGTCCTGACAATGCGGTTAAAACTACAAATACAGCACCTCCAGAAGTTGAAACTCCAATTGCACCTCTAAGTTTACAAATAAAAAGCCCTCCAAAAAGCGATGTTGATTTTGATGCCATTAGAAATCATCGAAATTTTAATTTAATTAACGAAAAAACTTGTGGTGTGCAGTCATCCAATAGGATCGTGGGTGGTGTCGACGGTAAGTTTTCGACTGACTTTTAATGTCGAATAATTTTTGACACGAGTTTATTGATAATAAAATCAATTTTACTCATAGCTAACATAAGAGAATTTCCATGGGCAGCATTAATTGGTTATAAACTAAACGATGGCAATGTGGTATTTCAATGTGGAGGAACTTTGATTTCAAAGCGGTTCGTTTTGACAGCTAGTGTAAGAGCTTTTTGAATAGCTGTTTCATTTTTCCAGGCTTTTTTTCCTATTAATTAATAAATATTTAACATTCCAGCATTGCATTACTAAAGAATTGTGAGTGTTACTTTTTCAGTCATAACAGCAGCGTATTTAGGAGAGACAGGACCTGATCCTTTGAATCATAATAACGGCAACAATCCTTAATAATCTTAACTTTTCCAGGGTTTCAGTTCGGCTTGGTGAGCACACAATATCAAAGCAAAGAGACTGTGATGACACTGATCAATGTGCTGATCCTGTCCAGGATATAATGGTTGAGAGAAAAATCAAACATCCAAGTTTCAATCGAAAAACTAAGGAAAATGATTTAGCTTTGTTGAAGCTTATGCGGCCTGCAGATTTAAATAAGAATAACGTGAGGACGATTTGTCTTCCAATTAATCAAGAAAGCGATATTGAGGAATTTAAAAAGTCCAAAATGAGTCTTATTGTCACTGGTAAAAAATAATAATTTTTATTATCTTTAAAAATTAATTAAAATAATTTCTCAATTTTTAGGATGGGGGAAAACAGGTTTGTAATCAATTCAGTTAGTCAAAGTAAGCTCTTACCCCTAAACATTCATACTTTACAGAGGGTGTAGAGAGTTCAGACATTCTACAGAAAGGTTATGTTCCTTTTGTCGATCGCAACACTTGCAATGCAATATTTAATCCGGTAGGACATCAAATTTATCCTGTACAACTATGCGCTGGATACAGCAAAATTTCAGGAGATAAAAAAATTGATTCTTGTAAAGGTAATTTAAAATTAAATCAATTTTATAATGTAAAAAATTTAGAAGTTCAAAATCTTAATAACTTTATTTTTATTATTAATTTCAGGTGATTCAGGTAAATATATCCAATTTTGTTATCATCTTATAACTTTGAAACCCAAATTCTCTCTCAAAAAATTCATATTCAGGCGGTGGACTAATGGGATTCTCCACATACAATAATAAGCCAAAAGCGATACTATATGGTATAGTTACAGGAGGAGTAAAGTGTGAAGATCCTACTGTATTATATCCTGGTATATACGTGAATGTCAGATACTTTTTGACTTGGATTTTGGATAATATTTCTGAATAATTTTACTAAAAATATTGTTAAATAAATAAGCAATTGATTTAAAATCTTGCAATAGAATTAAATTCTAAAATGTTTTTTAATGAAATACTAAAACTACTCTGAGCGTTTCTTGATACGAGTTCTATATTATGACGTCTTTAATCTTGCCTTATATTCGTGCTCACTTTAAAAAACAACTCGGAGTTGAAGAAACCAAAATAAAAATGACTCAAACAAAAATAATCAAAAATTAATAAACCGGCAATAGCAGAGAATATGAGAGGAAATGCGATTAATATTTGAGAACTTCGGTGACCAAATTGAGCATAAAATCAAAGTATCTTCAAACTTTGACGTATTTTTGCAATTTTTGAAACAAATATTTCAACTTATAATAAAGATTAACCTATTCCAGGTAATACAATACTCTTTAAAAGCACGATCCAAAAAAAATTAAATGCCATACCAGTTTTCTCAATTTCTTGAATGATTACACTTAGAATGAATGAACGACCTTGTCGGGAATTCCCATTAACCTTAAGAAGGCGTAAATTCTCTCATTTCTTCATTTTCTTCTTAAAAACCGGCTTTGCAACTTATTTTTTTCATTCCTATAAACAGAGACATACACAAATGAAAAAAATTGACATATACTCAGTCTACAACAAATCTCTTGGCCAGAGAGACGTACTTTATATTTTTTTGTACACTTGATTTATTTTAGATTGATAATGGCTTATCAGTGCAAAGATTCAATAAAAATTTTACTGACCGCACTTATTTTACTTTTGAATTTCATTTTGTCAATTCAGCGTAAGTTTTTGAATAAATTTTCTATTTTGCTCTTTAAAAACTAGTTTTTTAGACGGTGTCTGATTCCAATCGGACTTGTTTTTTTTAAAAAAAATCATAATTCTGTAATACATTGTTGACATTTTAGAAGATTCGTGTTCTCTGCCGGACGGAAAACGTGTATCAACATGTATTAGGTTGCATTATTGTGATTCATTTCAAGCCCTTATAAAGGAATACAATGGTAGACCGCCACAGGACGTTGTACGAAACATAAACTCTCATGTCTGTGCGGCTGGTGGTGTAAGTAGACATGACTCAATGTTTTTTTTCTGTGAGGTGCTAATGAGTTAAATTAATCAGAAGTTGTTTTTCTCAAGGATTAAGAAGATTTCATTCGTTAAATGCTTGTTAAGTTTTTGCAAAGTGATTACTAGACTCAAGGTCATTCTCACTGCCTTTACCGGTATTTTTTTCAAGTAATCTTTCAAAATTGTGATAATTTTGAAAAGTATTATTTTTGAGTGTCTATCAGGAAAATTGAAAAAATGGAAAAAAAACCCAATTTTAATCTATATAAAAATTAGTTTGTATGCTGTCCAGATAATGCAAGAACTGTACAAGTTACTACGACAACAACAGTTGCTCCACCAATCTCATTATCAGGAAAAGATGCAAATTTGCCGAGAAGTCCTTCAGATTTCAATGTTATCAAAAATCACGCGAATTTTAATTTACTTAACGAAAAGAGCTGCGGTGTGTCAACAACAAATAGGATTGTTGGAGGTATCGATGGTGAGTATTTAAGTCTCAATTCATTATTTCCTTACTTATTATTTCTTAATATTGTAGCTGACTTGAAGGAGTTTCCATGGGCTGTCCTACTGGGATATCAACTACTTGATACATTCGAATGGGGATGTGGCGGTAGTTTGATAAGCAGTCGATTTGTATTGACAGCTGCTGTAAGTTAGCAAAATATTTTATACAAAATAAAACTAACTTTTGCTCTATTCTAGCATTGCATCACTAATGACTTGTAAGTCCTTCCATCGATGACATCAACATAATAATTATTAATTCAATTCCAGAACATCAGTACGTCTAGGCGAACACACAATTTCAAAGCAAAGAGACTGTGATGATTTAGGAGCTTGCTCTGATCCTGTTCAGGATATCAAAATTGAAAAGAAAGTCAAACATCCAGATTATAAGAGATCAGCTGGTCAAAAGAACGACATAGCTATATTAAAATTAGTTTCTTCAGCTGACACGACTAAAAATAATGTAAAGACAATCTGTCTGCCAACATCCGATGGAACAGACATTGAGAAAGTTAAATCAATGAAGACTCCACTTATTATTACTGGTGAGTTGTGGTATTTTAGCTGCTGGATTGATTTACTAATGTTTGATTGTGATTTTTAGGATGGGGGAAAGTTGGTGAGTAGATATCGATATGACACTGCACGATATGTGCCTGGTGAAAAAGGTTCCATCCTCTTGTATTCCTATAGAACCTTAGCAATCATTTTATTAATTTATCATCATCATGATTGACTTAGAGACTGAACTAGTTTCAACATCATCATTATTGCCATTATTCTTAAGTTACTAAAACCTTAATTTTTTAAATCTACAATAGGAAGTGGAAACCAAGCAGACATCCTTCAAAAAGCATATGTTCCTTATGTAGAAAACAGTGAATGTATCAGAAGATTCGCACCTTATAAAATTGATGTTTTCCATACATATCTATGTGCTGGTGGACATAACAAAACGGATACTTGCAAAGGTAAGATCACAAACAGAGTTTGAAGTCAAGTCGTGTCGAATCGAACATTATTGAGTTCAAGCTCTGATTACAAGCCCTTTCTTATTGAAATTAATTATATTCAAATTAATTCTCATTCTAGGTGACTCAGGTAAGCGTCAAAAATATCATAAAATGCTCAAAAAAATAAACCAACCTTACTTTAGGCGGCGGAATCTCAGGATATGTAGCATCAGGTGGAAAAGCTAAGATTTACCTTTATGGAGTTGTCTCTGGTGGAATTAAATGTGAAGATCCAAAATTGATATTCCCTGGTATCTACACAAATGTTAGGTACTACTTGAATTGGATATTAGACAACATGTCATAAAGATTGAAATGCTCATGTGAATTATTTCTTGAGTGACTTTATTTATTAGGCTATTGCTGGATTTTATTTGAATTGTAAGTTTGAATTTGATGAATGGAATAAAATTTGAAATTTAAAATATAATTGCTAATCTGAAATCCTTGATAAATTGTATGGACTATGTCTAACCCTAGTGGAAGATAATAGACTCCTGAGAGTACCTTAGCGATTACACCTGGTCAGGGGCGGGAGTTAGAATTAGGAGAAGTGTCGATCTCAATTCCACACGGTTATGCCTCTACTTCTGGCTATGTCCATTCCTCTCTCTTAAAAATACATAATTTCCAAACAACCTTTTAAAAAATATCAAAAACACAAAAAATGATCACAAACCAGACAAACAACAACAAGCAAGACTATAAAAATGCTAAATAAACCGGCAAAAAAGGTGAGAATAATCGTGAGAGAGAAGTCGTAACTGATCATATGTTCGATGAGATCGTCTGAACGAGAGAAGTAAATAAACACAATCATATTTTTATTAATGACTCATGATGCGCTCGAGCTTTATTGTCTGTATCATACATCATAAAAATACTTAATCTTCATTGTGCATTTTAATATCATTGGTTCGAAAACAAGGGATGATAACTATTTAAATATAAATTCATCTATCAATTTCTTACTGATACCATAAATGTAAAATTATCCCATCCCTTGCAATAAAAAATAGAAGTTACGTAATATCAACACAATAGAATTTGCATCCATAACAAAATAAAATAAAATTTTACAATTTCTTAAAATTCTAACTATCTCACTCATTATCTGAATTTATCACAGTTTACAGTGTTCCATGTGTAATGCAGGAAGATCTCCGATTATATCCACAGCTTCTTGAATCACTTTGTCATCATCTGGTACGAAACTGTTGTTAATAATACCCAAACTGTGTCTAGGTTTGAATGTTGAATTCCTTCGTGTTGATCCGAATCTGTTTGAGATTACATGCGCTTCTTGTTCCTTGTTACTTTCAGGATCATCAATATTGTTGAAATTTTCTGGTCGATTGAGTAATTGCCTTCGTCTGTCATCTTCCTTGTGCTTTTTGTACATCCATCTGAAATAAATTGATGCACTTTATTAATTTTATTCATATTTGTGTATTATTGTGGATTAAATTTCAAATCCTGTTCAGGTTTTCCCGAAAAAACTTGCAGATAAATTGATTTGCATTTATATCATAACAGGAACAACAACACGATTAATACCAGTTTGTGCCAAATTATTCAACATCCAAAGATAAGTAAGTAGCAATAAATAAACAACTTACAAGAAAATTAAAACAGCAGGGAATGTTAAAGCACCACCAAGTAAGAAGAAAGCTCCAGGCAATACATCAATTGTAGCTCGATAAACTTGAGTGTACATTGGTGCGTAAAGTAATGGTGTTAATGCTTCACCAACTCCGAATAATGAATTGACCTTTCCCTGTTAATGGAAGTGACAGTTAAAAAATAAATTTAAATTATTTATGAGATGGTGGAAAAAATGTTGGTCCCGAGCAACACATAATTTAATAGAGGTCTTTAGGCTGTCATAAGTTAAAGTAAAGTTTACCCCGTATGCAATTTGGGGTAGATTGACTGCCTATTAAAATTCCTTACCAATTCATCACTCTGCACTAGCTTAGAAGCAATCGATCTCATAGCAATGAATGAAGTTCCATTCAGAATTTCAGCTAGAGGAGCCAGATAAAGTTGCCATGTTGTTGATGCAAAAGCATACACGAAACTAGAAATAATTTTTGACATTGAGGACAGAACGCCGATAATTGCATCGTCAATTTGTAAAAGATGTGAGAAGACACCGACCGAGAAGAGGGTTCCTATAAAAGGATAAAATCTGTAATTGAATATCTTCATTATCAATTTCCATGAACTTACCAATAAGAGACGTCAACATCGCGTAGGTCGAGAAGAAGCTAAATTCCACCTCAGACCAATTGAATTTGTATCTTGTGAATAGATAAATGACAGACATTTCACCGTGCATCGGTCCAATAACGACCATTACGACAATTAATATCATTGTAACTCGTAATCGTCTCTGATTTTCGCCTTTCTTAAACGCAACTCTAAATGTCTGTATCACGTGCTCCTTATCAAAGAAATCTGCAATTAATCCCTTCTCTTTTGCTTTCAGCTTATCCTTTTCATTTATTTTTATAGCTGGTTCCGCGACAAAAAATATTCCGTAAATAAGAGCAAGGACGTAGAACGATGCAGATATTGAGAATATGCCATAAAATCCAATTTGTCTGAAATTTAAATTAAAATTTTTTTCATTTATTTTAATTTACAGCTACAGCAATTTTAAATTGAATCGTATGCATTGTCTATCAACACGTAGCATTACTAATCATACGTGTAGCAGATAATTATGTATTCACAATGCATCGCAAGCATTACTTACTTTAGCAATATGCCACTAAACGCCATACCAATTGGAACGCCTAAGGAGAAACAAAGGTTAACGATTCCGATTCTCAATGTTCGTTCTTCTTCCGTGGTTATGTCCGCGATGTAGCTAAATACACCCATAAGCATTGTGAACCAGCCACCTAAGTGATACATCATAAAGTTAATTGATGGTCATAAGTAAATAAATAATTACAATGTCCAATAATTACCTGCAAGTCCAGGAAACAGAGCTTCTGTGATTCCAGCCACTTCCATCGGCCACTCTTTAAAATACGTATTCAAAATCAGTCCAATTGCTGAAGCTGTAAGATATATTACAAAATAAAATGTCACATGGATGTTAATCATGTCAAAATAAACAAATCATACCTAGTTCACCAATAATAGGAATTATCATGCAAGGCCTGTTAATAAAGAAATTTCATTAGCATTTTCACGTCAATTTTTCATTTCTATATGATAAATGCTTCATAATTTGATGACTATTCATTCATCTCTAAACAAAACAATTGTTATGAATATGCTTTTTATGAGAAAAGCCACAGCTTTTATTGCTTTGTATCGATTAAGATTGAAAGTAACTGGAACAAAATGTAATAACCTAGCCACTGCATCAGAACTATTAAATTATATGAACGTAATTCAATTTATAGACTTTTTTCAAAGAAGAAATTGTAATACACTTTAAATCATTCATCAGGTTTTAAATCATGTTATTGACTTCAGAATCGTAACCTGCCTGTGTACATGTCAAAAATAGAAACCTGGGATATGCATAGGTAAACAAAAATCAATGAAAGTTGATTCCCTTGGGTCGGTTATAAGATTACCCCACCATTTCTACCCTAGAGTACCCAAGGTAAAAGAAAGAGGTAGGGTAGGTGGGGGTACCCTAGGATATCCTACCTAACCATCCCCTAATGTACGACAGGTATTGTCTTTAAGGGTATACCTGAGAAACCACCAATTGGTTAACTTGATGCAGTTAAGAAGAATAAAAATTTATAGCGCGTAATTTTTGGCTCAAAAATCAATTAACCAATCTGAATAAAAATTTATTTAAATTCACATTCAAAGCTGTCCATAAATTCTACTCAATACTTACTTTCTCCTTCCATGACGATCACTCCAGCTTCCCCTAGAGATAAAATTACATAAAAAATCAATAAATGCGCAATAATTAACACCTACAGCCATCAACTCACCAAAACAAAATCAGCAGACAAGGCATTAAACTTTGTAGCACAGTCTTCCAACCCTGCATGCCTGCTACTAGCGTCTGAACTTCCCTCTCTTCCTCTGTATAATTAGCTGTATCTCTCGCTGTTAAAGCATTGCAGATCTCATCACTATAGTTCAAATTCACTCGACATGCTTTTTCTAAATTGAGATTCTGTGTGGCTAAGCCAGCAAGGACGCTTGGCATGATGTAGCATGCCAGCATTGGCTCTATCGTTATGCTGTTCCTTATGTGTCTGCATTTCTCTTTGAAATTCATTTCCTTCCATAATTTCTTCTTCTCATCATTGTCTCTGCTTATTGACATTTTGTCTATAAAAATAAATTATTTTCCAGCTTGTAATTTTACAGTAATCAAGCTAAGTAGATGACATTAATTTTTAGTGCAAAAAAAAATCCGCCAATAATTCAATGTAAATTTTTAGTTCTGCACATGAGGAAGAGCCTTCATGTTGAACTTGATTGTCATTGTCTTATGTATGTTTTTCAGTTGACATTCGTTCAATACTTTGCTGTGTTGTGCTTTACATATTGAGTTAAAAATAAATATAAACAACGGCTAATGAAGCTTGAAAGTAGATTGATGCTGGTTGTGGATATGAAATTGTTTTAAATGTTAGATTTTTTTTAGAAGTGAGTGAAGCAAGGGAAGAGCATTAGGTTTGGAGGTTGACCATCTGAACAAGTGGTCTCTGATTCGATATCAAAGAAGTCTAGTCGGATATTGATGCTTTTTCGTATTCTAGTCATGTAATAATGTCTAAGAGGTCAATCTAGGTGGGAATAGAACCCACATCCTCACAAATTTTCGGATTATTGCTAATACATGTTAGCATCAGAGTCCCTAGTCTCGTACTAACAGATTTGCCTACTCATACCACAGCGGACTTTGACTTTGTTATTTGTTTATGCAAAATTAGAAAGGATTTAAAGAAGATATTTTTTGCTTCTTAATAACAATCAATCATAAGTCTCTTCAGAGCTAAAATTATAAATTATGAATTACGTAATTATTGATGGGTTATTAGAGTAAAACTCGATTATTTCTCAAAATTTGTAGTTTTTGGTACTATAATGCCGATAAATCGATATAGAATCATCAATTGTATGAATCTGAATATATATCTGTCAGCTTGAATGCCTGAAGGTCAACATTTCCAAAGGTTTTTAAGCTTCTAATCTGTAGTCTTCGTTAAATATTAGAGCTGGGAATCCTTGGTGTATCCCAAAGCAGTGGCGTAGACAAAAAATTTTCAAGGGTTTTCAAAATTTTTGTATGAAAAAGGGGGATTTTCCCCCCAATCCTCATCTCTGGTAAAAATCGTAGCTTAAAATCCCAATTCAGTCAATTTATCAATCAGGAAATGCTCATTAACTTTTTCTCCAAATTAATGGTTAAAAATGTCAAATTTAAAGTAAATAGCAATAAATAGAAACCCATAATCAAATAAGTCTAAAAAGTCATTCATATTTTGTCAACAAAAAAAGTTAAAGCAAACTTAATTGAATTGTTCCAAGCCAAAGAGCGCACTGATTGTTTTCTATTTATCTTTTTTTGTTGACAATAATTGAGGTAAAGTTGACAAAAAGCCTTCTTATAATGATCAATTGAAAGTTCAATTATGCGTGTAAGCTTCAGGAAAAAAATGTTTAAGGTACAATAATCATGAATAGATGAAGTAGATTGGGTTAGAAAGTTCAATGGAATTTTTAAATAAAATTGTTGATTTTTAGTAGGAATTAATTTTAGGAAAAAAAGTCATGGATAGATTGACTGATGTTTGGCAGTATTTTTTACTAAAATGTTTGCCACTAGTTGAAAAAGCCTTGAACTAGTAAATTTGCTAATATTGGCGTATCCTGAAAATATAAATGTTTTTTAACTTCAAAAACAATTGTTTTAAAAAATTTATTTTAAATTTGAGAAAATATTAAATTAAAAAACTAAAATTTTTGCTTTAAATTTTTAAAAAATATGAAAAGTTTCAATTTTGAAAAAATATAAAAAGTTTAAATTTTGAGTAAAAAAATCAATTAAAAAAATTTTTTTTTTTTGAATTTTTAAAAAATTAAGCATTTTAAAGACGATATTTTAAAGTATAAACAATAAAATTTAAAAAAAAATCAAAAAATTTTTAAACTTCAATATTATACTAAAAAGATCTAGAAGCATTCAAAATTCAGATGACTCACTGCTATCCTAATTCAAGAGCATTTCACAAAATATAAATTTTTTCCTCGTTTTTGAATAGCTATGGAGTCAATGATACGGTTAATTTATTCAAAAGCTCTTATCTCAATCACCCATATCATTTATATATTTACACTCTTCCGAATCTCAAGTTATATAAATTTTGTTAGAAATTAACATATTTGTATATATTGAATTTTTCTCCTTGAAGCTATCCTTTAAGTTTGTTTTGTTTTAATTTTATTCAGTGATATTATCTTAGATCGGTGTATTGGAATTTTATTTTGTTTATTTCCTGATAAGGTATATACTTGCTATAATAAAGAGAATAACTGGGGTATACCCGCGAAACCAGACCCTTTGGTCAACAGACATCCCCCTCCTTTTGACAAAATTGATAGTCCTCCATTTTGGATTGAAAGAAACTTTAAATAAAAGTATAGTGACACCCAAGAGCATTCCCCATAACTACCTAGATAGCAACACTGGCACTGAGTCTCCAGTTTATCAACAGATTACATTTGTACACTAAATAAATTCGTAATATGCAAATTTACTTTGAAATGGTCCTTTCATACAAAAATTAGCAAGATTGCCAATAAATTACGATTAGCTGTGAGCAGGGGCGAACCGAGATTTTTTGAGGTAGGATTTTCAAATTTCTGTATAGAAAAATTTGGACAAGAAATTTTTTTAAACTTTTTTCCTCAAAACCCTTATGACATTGAAAAGTTTTTGATCGAGGGGTCCCCCAAATCAGCTCTGGCTACGCGTCAGGCTGTGAGCAATGAAATAATAATATCCACAATGCTCTTCAGTAAATAAACAACAAACTCTTTATTTATGAGAGCTTTTTAATAACACAACAGAAAATTCACTTTCATTGTGTAACTTTTTTTTGACACATTCGGAGTGATGTATGTGATTTGTCGGAGTTGCTGGCTGATCATTTAGGATTTTGGAAATTAATCCATAAATGACGTTTAATATTTTTTTAGAGGTTATGGGAGATGATTTAGAGCTTTGACGGTTCAAACATTTTTTATATTGGGAATTGAGAAATGGGGTCTAAAAATCTAGAAGACGTCATTTATGAATGACCCTTGTGGTGTTGAAATAAATTTTTGGGTGCAGTTTTTCTGAAGGCTTCTTCAAGCCTTTACTGTTTGAATATTTTGTGGTCAAATTTGAGGTAAATCTATATCCATAACCCCCACACATTTAAAACAATACCTTTTGTTCAACTCCCCAGAATCGCACCTTAATTTCCCATTCAAAAAACTGCGCTTTGTCCATTCATTCTAAACTTTTTAATAATGCAGTAATGACTGCTTTATGATTCTAATGATAAATAAAAAAAGCTAGTTTTTTATCGTCATCATTTGACGTTTGTTAGTTCCGCCAAATAACAAAAAGATCACTACGAAAATCATGCTCATGTGATAGAAAGTAAAATTGAAAAAAGAATTCTTTGATGCTCATTAGTAGATTATTTTATTGTAAAATTGAACACAAAACACGAGCTTTTTTTGTCAAATCACGCTTTTCATCGCATAAACCGCAATATCGTGAGAATATTTTAAATATTCATACGTGTGATTGTCATTTTAATTTCTTTAATTTTTGTGCATTTTTTTCAGCTGTTTTTATTTTGCTATTTAATAACGGGGAGTTGCAAAATAATTTCTACACGATAGAATCGTCGGATTATTTGTTTGACACAAGAGTGATTTGATATTTAATTCAAATGTTGATTGTTGATGTATTATAATGGTAAATTGAATTTTTTCATTGACATTGGCAATCAACGAAGCACCGTGGAAAATGAATGATGTTGCATAAATGTACATTTTTGTTCAAATTTCGTGTTTTTAGTGGTTTAAACTGGAGAAATATCAATTTTTATTCTAACGTATTTTAAAAATTTGAAATTGGTTAGAAAATCTAGTACTCATTGGTCGAAATTTTATAATCTAGTACATAAAGTTTTGGTAGTTAATAAATCAAAAATTTGAAGCTATAACAAGGTTATTTAAACCTTGGACAATTGTAAACTCAAGAACAGACATGTAACTACTATTTAATTAACTTGTTAACATAATCAAAAGTGTTTTAAAGCCATTAATTTGACAAATTTTCATATGATTGATTCTTGTAAACATTCAAACAAAAATTCAAATTCCAAAAATCCGTTACAAAATGCTCAAAGGCCAAAAATGCACAAAACGTGATCTTATTGTCTCAAAACAAAGAAATTTCATTAATATTTATAAAACAATCAAAGGTTTATGTTTAACAAAGCTTGCTGTGTTGTATAATAAATCCAAAATAAGCAATTTACAGCAGTTGATGTGCAAAAAAAATATCTTCAAGGTAATATACGATAATTTTAGGGTGTTTACCAGCATTCACTTGATATTTAAGAACAATTATGGTTGGCATGTCTAATAAAAAGAGTCATAGTACAATCAAAAACGTTACATCACAATGAGTAAATTATTCTACACTACACTAGTGGCACATAAATTTGCAATTTAGTACTCGAACATTATTGTTTAATAAAAACAAATCTCGTCTCATCCAATTTTCGAGAGAATGTATTATGTCGGGTATATCGATATTAATAAAGTTTATTTACGCGTTTTTATCGTATTTTTTCAAAAATTACGAAAGTTTCCACAATTGGTCTGTCTGAATGTTATTTTTGAAATATTTTTTGACCGTTATTTTTCAAATACTTTTTGACCGTTATTTTTCAAAACAAAATTAAATTACTTAAAGTCTTTAGAAATTTACATTTACTTTATAATTTAATTCAATCTTGGAAAAATGTGACCCTGCCTTTATCAATTTGCTGTAGTGTCAATTTATTAACGCCTGGGCTGCAACCTATTATGCTTGATGCTCTCTAAATTATTATATCAATGAGAATACACTTTAACCTTCCTAACGTCCTTTATCAATTTATATCACTCACTACGTTTAGATTTATTACATTGTAACTGTATTCCTGACTTTTATGAGTCTTGTTGATTACAAATTTCCACTTTGCATGGTCACGAAATAATTAAAGGAAATTACCTTAGATCTTTCAATTAAGAGACTTTTTTTTCGAGATTGATTAATTAAATCCACAAAAATTCTTGACGAGCTACTTCCACTTATTTATCCAGTTTGAATAATTCTCTCGACTTATCGCGATTTTTTTGCACTTAAATACACCATTAAATTTTATATTAAGGCACAACAATAAAAATTCTAATTTCTTAAATACCTGGAACGAATTTTACTTTAATTGAAATTTAAAAACTATTTTGGTTCCGATTTTTTATGACTTTATCACATTGACTTCAAAATAAAACTGAAATAAAGTTTTAAGCTCATGATACTCAAAATGCAAAAAGCATGACAAAAATATCTCACGAGACTTGCCGCTTACTCCGGAGAGAAATGTTAAGCTGTTTATTTATGTATGAATGTTTTTTGATGAGCGTAATCTGCAGTGATATAAAGTTAGTATCGTGCATTAATGAGAGATTTCTTTTTTTGTCATTACGAGAATCCTTTTGTGATTTTGTTGACATGAATAATCATTTTTTTAAGGAGCTTAAAGCATTTTTGTAGGTTTTTATTATGGGGTGAGAAAACTTCTGGGTTAAGCTTTTTAAAAAGCTTTTGAAAATGTTTGAAATTTTTATGTTGTTATATCGTTGATTGATTTTTAAATATTAGAAAAAGCTTACCAAGAATTTATCAGAAATTCAAAATTTTAATGGGTTTCAAAATTCAAATTTCAACGGTTTTCCAAAATTCAAATTTCAACGGTTTTCCAAAATTTAAATTTCAAGGTTTTCAAAAATTCACATTTTAACGACTTTTAAAATTTATATCCTGAAAATCAGTTTTAAAAAGTAAAAGACAAAAGATTGCAATCTGCAAAAAAGAAAATAAATTTTCTTTATTTCAGAATTAACTGGATTTAGTTACAATTAGTAAGGATGTAAGGAAATTCATTCGGGCTAAATATTACTTGATATTCATAAAAAAAATCTTTAGATATAAAATGTGACAGAAAACTAAAATATAATTTAAATAACTTGATATATTAATTACATATTTTTAAATTAATGTAATGCTGTATTCGTTATTTACTTAAAGATATTTCAT
This sequence comes from Chironomus tentans, assembly GCA_963573255.1. Classification (NCBI taxonomy): domain Eukaryota; kingdom Metazoa; phylum Arthropoda; class Insecta; order Diptera; family Chironomidae; genus Chironomus; species Chironomus tentans. The sequence continues at coordinate 1,079,159 of OY754304.1, read as the reverse complement.
CACATTTATGCGGTTGAATGTGAAGTTTGCAGAGTTAAAGATAATTGTTTTGCTTTTGAACATAAGAGTTTATGCTATTATTTATACGAAGAAGTTTAGTGGTGCGTTGGCTATTTCTAAGATATTTTCAGCTATTAGATCTTTGTATGTGACATCTTACATTCAAAACAAAAAATCAGTTTTAGAGGAAAGTATGAAAAAAAGTAATTCAGAGCAGAAGAATTCAACAAAGTTCAGCCGTCAATAATTTATCGAGCTTCTTTTAGCATATTCTTCTTAAGATGTTCTTTATAGTCCATAATTGATCCGTTCCATTTCGTAACTGTTTGCTTCTCGCATATCCAAATGTCATTGACAACCTGTTGATGATTTTTATTTTTTGTTAAAAAATTATTTACTAAATCAATATTTTTAACGGTTTTTTCATTTTCGAAATTTAACGGCTTTCAAAAATTTGAATTTCAAAGCACAGGTTTCAAATTTTTGAAAACCGTTAAATTTTTAAATTTCAAAAAATTGTTAGAAAGGTCATACCTGATTGATAAGACGGAAATCGTGAGAAACTAAAACCATGCCTCCTTCAAACTCATTAATAGCTTCAGCCAAAGCATCAATAGTTTCCATATCTAAGCCGTTGGAAGGTTCGTCAAATAACAATAAATGGGGCGATTGAGAAGCTAAATATGCAAATACTAAACGGCAACGCTGACCATCCGATAGCTGTCTAATTGGACAAACTTGTTGTCTTCCTGAAAGTCCATAACGTCCAATAATTTTTCTCATTTCTTCTCTTTCTTTAACTTCTGGGAACGACTTCAACATATAATCTAAAGGACTTATTTCCATATCAAGTAATTCGTGAAGATGCTGGTTGTATCTGAAGGATATTAAAGGAACCATTAGTAAGGAAAATAATGAAAATTAAGCATAACTTACTTAGCAATCTTCAAGTGAGCATTGCATCTAATCATTCCAGAAGTTGGGACGATTTCTTGGCATAACAATTTCAACAATGTCGATTTGCCAGCACCATTTGGACCTACCAAAGCTAAACGTGATTCTAAATCAATACCGAACTCTAAATCCTTGTAAATGTATGGTGTCTTGTCATTGTAACGAAATGAGACGTTTTGGACCCTAAAATTACAAAATAAGGAATTAATCGTAGTGTCAAAAAAAGGTATAGACGTCAGTTCCGTTTAATAATCAATATCTTACATAATAATTGGAGGAGGAAGCTTTTGACATGATGGGAAATAGAAATTGAGTATTTTCTCGTCTACAGCTCTCTCAGTCAATCCAGAAGCGACCATCTTAGCTAGAACCTTTTCCTTAGATTGAGCCTGCTTAGCGTTCGAACCTTTTCCGAACCGCGCAATATACTGTTTCATATGTGCAATTTGGTCTTGCTCCCAATTATATTGTTTCATTTGATTTGTAAGAAGTTCCAGTCGAGTTTTGACAAATGAATCGTAATTACCAGTATAATACGACAGACGCTTCTTTGTCATGTGAATAATGCTGGAATAGACATAAATTTAGTAAACATGCACTTGCTGTTTTTTTGCAAATAGTCAACTTACTTTGTGCAAACACCATTCAAAAAGTCTTGAGAATGGGAAATGAGAACTAAAATTCTTTTATAATTCTTCAATTCCTCTTCCAACCATACGCAAGCGTCCAAGTCAAGGCTGTAATCAAAATTGATGATATTGCATTAAACTCAGAAACTAATTAGTTTTTTTGAAAAATTAACGGTGAAAAAATATTTAAAAAATAACGGTCAAAATATATTTGAAAAAAAAATAAAATTTTGAAAAATAACGGTCATGCACTAGAAAATGAAATGACGGAACTTACTGATTAGTCGGGTCATCTAGAAGCAGTAAATGCGGCTTAACATAGAGAGCTCTTGCCAATGCAATTCTCATACGCCAACCTCCAGAAAAGTCTTTAACTTGCTTCTTTTGCATTGCCTTGTCGAATCCCAAACCGTAGAGAATACGAGAAGCTCGTACCTCAGCCAAATCCGATTGCATGTCATCCAGACGGTCGTAAATGTCTAAACATGAGTATTAAAGCTTAATTAAAGGGACACAAATTTAGAATAAGTGAATATTTACCCATTAACTCCTCCTGAGATTCCTCATCTTCGCATAAGCTAAGCTCCTCGGCCAATTTTTCCAAATGAATACGTTCCTGATCAACTTCCATGACCATTTCAAGAGCAGTTTTGGAACTAGCAGCCACTTCGCGTGATAAAAGGAAAATATCGATAAAATCTTGAACAGGCACTTCACGAGCTCCCAAAACATTCAACATAGTACTCTTTCCACAGCCATTGCTACCCAACAATCCATAACGTCGTCCACAATTCAACTCGAGATTTGTGTCTAGCAGAAGTTCGTGGCCATAAAAGGTAATTGAAAAGTTTTCTATTTTAATATCTCTCGATAGCCGATGGTTTGCTTGATTTCCTGTTGCTGATCGTGCATTAGCTGACAATTTAGCCTCTTCCTCTAATTGTTGACAAAGCATTTCCTCTGCTGTAAGTTCCACTTTAGTTCCATTTCCATTCGAGACCTGCTTCTCATCCTTCTTTGCAACACTATCAACTTTCTTATTTTTAGCATCCTTCTTACGTTGCTGCTCACGTTTCTTGGAATCGGATGGCATGACTTACTTCCTTTATTCTCTCTTTTTTTCCGTCACGAACTGATGAATTTAGGTTATGTGAAAATTTCTGCAAATAAAGAAAATTGTCAAAAATGCCTTTTCGCACTGCCAATTGATTGATTATTACAAAAATACGATAAGCCTAAAACGTATAAGATAATTATGATAGGTTCTGTAGCCCTCAGAACTTTCCTTACAATTTAATTAAATAATTTTCTAAAATTCACAATTTTTTCAGTAGATCAAAAAAATTGAGAATGGTCAGGAAAGGGGTCGTACGTAAATTACGTCACGCCTTAGGAAGGAGGGGGGGTCTGAGATTTTGGGGTACTTTTAACAAAGGAAAATCTTTTTCTATGGAAAATTTATGTCAAGTGGGGGAAGGGGGTTTTCCCATTTTTTGGTGGACGTCATTTACGAACGAGCACAGAAAAATTTGAAATTTAAAAAAACCGTTAAAAAATTTGTACTAGTAATATGAAAGTTTTATTGTTAATCCACGATTTAATTAGTAAAATACACATTTTTAACAATTTCTGATAGCAACCTGGATGACTCTTCAGCTATATCAATAAGCGTCGAATTCTTATGAATAATTAAATACAAGGAACGATAATTAAAATATTTCTTGACAATCCAGTAATCATTAAATGTCTTAATAATTGTCTCTCTTTCGCTGTCTATCAGCTCCTCAGTCATTTCCTTACTATAAAGGTCACTCAATAAATTCATTATCGATAATGACAATTGTGAGCTTTTCTTTCCTTCACGATTACTTAAATTAGTATTCTCATTGCTGTTCTCATTAAAGCAGGCATGAAAGCGATAATTCCGATGATTACAATAAATAAAGTTCTTTTGAATACTGTCTTCAATTTGGCTCTTTGATACATTCTGCTGGATCTGTGTGATGCTGTCTGAAATTTCCTTCGAAATTAGCCCAAGTTGTGGACCAATTGAGTATTTTATTTCATTACAAAACTCGGCATTTATTGCATCGTCGTCATCTAAAAATAAATTAAAGAAAGTTTTTTTACAGTAATATTATAGGTAGAAAGAAATTAATTAGAGCAGTGATAATTTTACGTTGTGAAAAGTATTAATCCTAGGATTTACTTTAATCCAACTTTAAATCCTAAGATTTATTTTAATCCAACTTTAAATCCTAGGATTTATTTTAATCCAACGGATTTATTTTAATCAAATGATTCAAATTGCAATAATCAGCATACCTTCAACCAACATGACCAGAGATATATCCATTATGTTGTATATAACCATCCGGAATGACTCACACTCAAATCGTCCCTTTCCATCGGCATAAAGATAGACTTTTGGGGCATTTTGTGGTGTTTCTGTTTCACTTTCAGTCATGAATCCACCGACACTTCTGTCACTATCCAGTCCTTGATTACTCCGTAATCGAAAGTATTTTGGAAAGAGCGATTCCATCATATATTCATTGATGATGAATAGATCGCCGGGGCTGATTGAACTGTACACAACTTCTTGATTATAGAGGAAAATACACTTTTTAATCTTGAGGTTTTTAATGGATATAAGCATGTTGATAAGGTTGACTATTTTGAAGAATGTCAAATGACTAACTGCCTTATATTGAATGCACTGGATCAGGTCGAGGATGTCACAGTTCTTTAAATTTAATGTCACTAGATATTTCATAAAGAAATTATCCAGTTTCATCCTCAAGTGGTCGATTTTTGCTTCCTGATCAGTTCCAATCATGTTATGCTCGAATGTATTACAAAATAAACGAAAATTCAGATAACATCGTTGAAGAATCTTCGAAAATACATCACTGTGTACATCATCCGTATAATACTCTGTATACTCTCTGTTATCTTTAGTCTTTTGTTCCTTTGGGTTTTTTATGGTCATTACAATAAAGTAGTCTTTTTCTGGTTCAAAGAAAAATGTTGTAAACTTTTTTGTTTTCATTGTCATCACATCTCGATTTGATGTCGGTTCCAGTGTAAAAGATCCAGTGAACTTAACTAATGCCTCAATGTATCCTATATTCTTTAATTTGTCGTTCTTCTCGATTTCTGGATGAAATAATAAAATTTTCTTTTCTTCCTACAAATTTTCGATTTAATTTAGTTGCTGGATATCTAATAGAATTAATTGTGCCTTACCTCGCCTTCATTTGGTCCAAACGTCGAGTTAAATATGAAGAAATTCTCTAAGCTGATCTGTGTCTTTGACATCCTTTAATAAATAATTCTATGAACAATTTTTCAAAATAATGGGGTCGTTCGAAATTTACGTCACGCTAAAATTTACGCCAATGTTTCATGCAACATTACGGATTTTAAATTTATTTTGTCCGTTATTATTTTTCTCTTTTACGCGGTATTTCTAGTTTGTGATATTCTTATTGGACTTTCCATTTTATTAGTATATTGATAGTACACGAAACAAGCTTAATATTTTGTTTTTAAAGCAAAAATACGTAAGTAAAATATTTAGAATATAACGGTTTTTGAAAATTTAAATTTAAAACCTTACAAATTAAGTTGTGTGCTTCAAAACCTTACAACAGATTTAGAATTCAAATTTAGTAAAGCTGTTATGTGTGGAACCTTAATAGTCAGTGACCAGTGACATAATCAGGTCAAACAATAGGAAATAAATAGTGAAAACATTGAATACTCTATTTGTTTATTTAAATTGACCACATGACTAATATTTATTATTTTCATTCCTTATCACCTAAATACATTGTAAGATTTAGTTGCTTCTATATCAACATTTTTCTGTTGTGTCGTAAATCTTATAGTCCGATCGAGGTGGAATTTTGATCCATGATTTTTGCACGCTTTCTTGATTACCTATTGATAAGTAAACTAGATTCTTATCTTGAGATTAACTGGGGGATTTAAAATTGAATTAAATGAATTCCATGCTACCCATGCTTCTGTCAAGAAAGCATAATAACCCTCCGATTGTTCTTATAAGATTATAGTTCCCTTTACGAAATGAGTGACGCAAATAACGAGTAGTATCACATATATTGAGATTAATAGCCCATGACTATCTATCGCACACAAAAAATTGGTACCAAAAAAACCCATTTTCTGGCTGATACTGACAATATATTGTATGGGCGTGTTTACTTATTAAAAAGAAAACAATAATACGGAATATTAAAGTTGTTTATGATTATTAATTCATATTGGTGATTTGCAAAAATTAACGGATTAAAAAAATTTGAAAATATTTTCACAGAAAACTGCGCGAAATAATTGCAAGGGGAAAAAATTAAGAGTAGAAAAAAGTAGTATTTTTCGTGAAAAATGATCTTTTAAAATGTAAGTAGAGTCAATATAGTATAATTAACAAGGTACTGACCGTCCTTAATGTTGCAGGAAAAATTTGCTAGAAGTTCCAAAGATTGAATTCGACTTTAATAATTATTTAGATTTCAATTTAGACGTAAAAGAAAGATTCAAGTCATTTTCTGACAGTCTCCCGGGATTACCAGCACTCCCAACGCTTCCTTCACTGCCAACATTGACAGTTCCGGAAGTAAACATCTCACTCAATTCGTTAAAGAAGCTCGAAGTTTATGAATATTTATTGAAAAGCCTTCAAAATTTAATTTTAATATTTCAAACTATAAGTTTTTTTAGCATCAATATCAATTCAGTGAGTTTGACAACACAGATAAACTCGACTATAAGCAATTTCTACACGTTTGTGGCTCAAGTGATGGAAATAATTAATTTTAGTAATAAAAAGTCATGGGACGAATTAAAAACAGTGGTGAATGATATAAGGAAGAAATTTTCGTCACTTTCTTGTGCAATTCCAACAAACATACAAATACGGGAACTAGCTGATGGACGTCTACGAATTTACTTTCTATGTGCACAATCAAAATATGACACATTACTGTATGTTGATGTAAATTCGACAACATCCAGTGAGACACAGCTGTAAGTATATATATAAAGCCACGAAAATAAGTGAAAGTCTGTCCTTGATGATAATTTGAGTCTGTCGAAATGTATCAAAAAAAAAGTGAAAAAAATCGCATTTATAAAAAAATATCAAAAATGAGGTCATATAATATGTTTACAAGCTAGCGCAGGCAGAGCGCGCGTTCATTGAGTGAATTATTGTTTTTGCAATAAATTATTTAATATTATGTATGAATTTTTTACAGACTTCAATGGAAGCCAGTTTTAGACGGTAGCATTGGAACAAACTTGACATCCATGAAAGCATCACGAGAGTTACAGTTGTTGTTGGAAAGGAAGCGATTGCCGGCTCTTGGTATCAATTCGTATGAATTTCATCAGAAAAGTGGAAAGATTATCTTCCAAGCATGTAATTCGTTGTATATGTGTTTGGATACAGGTTTCAATGTAAGTAGTGCACAAATACAGTCATAATTACATGACTGGTTACTCATCAACCTCTTTGTCATTTCATTTTTAGACACAAGCACTATTTCCCACAGAACTTAGGACATCACAATCTCAATGGTCACCAATAGATCCAAAAATTTGCCCATCAAATTCTGATTTAGTCGTTTATGTATGCGGAAATGATATTTATGTGACACATTCAATTAGTGGACATGATCAACGATTGACATTCTCACACAGCGGAAAGAGAAATGATCCAATCGGCGCTGGTGTTCCTTCATATGTCATGCAAGAGGAATTTAATCGATATCAAGGATTCTGGTGGCAACCGTTATCAAATGATGGAATCTACAGAATCTGTTACGAGGAAGTAGATGAAAGTGATGTAAAGACATTCTCATTTCCGACCACAAATTGCTATGGAGGCGATGATTATCGATTTCCACGAGCTGGATGTGACAATGCGAAGAGTACCTTAAAAATGGTCGAATTTCGATTGTCGGAGACATTAAGAATCACAGACGTTAGCATTAAGGAACTACAGACTCCACTTAATTTTCTATTTCCATATTTAGAATATATTGTACGAGTTGGATGGACGCCGTGTTCAAATTACGTTTGGGCACAGTTACTCAATAGACAGCAACAATATCTCGAGTTGATTCTCATCCCAATCGAGAATTTCTGTTGTGAACCGTACAATAGCAATCCATCGTCACCAGACAGCTCAAATGATAAGCATTTATGGAAATGTATTATGAATAAGCCTGAAAAACCTATTCAAGTCATTTACACCGAACGCTCAAATCATTGGATCAACATCCATGACCTGCTCTATTTTATTGATATTGGTGATAACTGCATTCAATTCATATGGTCGTCGGAGGAGTCTGGTTACAGGCATTTATATTTAATCACATCATCATTAGATTACAAATCACCCATTCAAAATGGAATTCGGACACATTCTGCATTCGGCGAGGATGAACACTTTACTGATAATAATTTAAAAGCTCGTATAGTTAAGAAAACTCAGTTGACAATGGGCGAATGGGAAGTTCTCGGCAAGAATCTTTGGGTTGACAAGAAGCGAAATTTAGTTTATTTCATGGGACTTGCACATTCGCCGCTTGAAAAGCATCTCTATGTCTTTAGCTTATTGCAACCTGACAAGAAAAGACTTCTCACCACACCCGGATCCACTAATTCGATTGAGCTAAACGAGGTACGTATTTTTTAATCCTGCTGGATTTAAATTTTAATCCAACTGGATTTATTATCTTAATCCAAATGGATTTTTTTTTATCCAACTGAAAAAAATTTAATCCAAAAATCTCCTTTTAGGACTGCACTGTTATGGTCCGCACGCATTCAAATACGAATCAGCTACCATCGTCGGAAGTTTTACGTGTTCAAAATAACTGTGAGAAAAATAGTGTAGACGGAATAGAGTTAATTAATTTAGGATATTTAACAATTGGAACCTTCGATAATTCGGAATATACGCCTATCATATGCAATCCTGTAATATCATCAGGAGAGACTCTTTATGCACTCGTTTTTAAGCCACATAATTTTAAGCCTGGCATGATCTATCCAACAATTTTGAATGTCTATGGTGGCCCAGAAGTTCAGACTGTATCAAATAGTTTCAAAGGAATGAGGCAGTTAAGAATGCACATGCTTGCATCACAAGGTTATTGTGTCATTTGTATTGATTCACGTGGTTCACGTCATCGAGGCGTACAGGTAGATTGATTAATTAATTGTAATGTGACATTTGAAGTTTTCTATTAATAATTTTTTCATTAATTACAGTTTGAAAGTCACATTAGACGACGATTAGGCACGGTCGAGTTAGCCGATCAAGTTGAAGTACTTCGGATACTTTCAAAACAGTTGGGCTTCATTGACTTGAATCGAGTTGCTATTCATGGTAAAAATTTAATTTTATGTGAAATTTATGCAGTTTGGTGATAAATGATTTTATGTTTGTTGTAGGTTGGTCATACGGCGGATACTTAAGCTTAATGGGATTAGTGCAATATCCTGATTTATTTAAAGTAGCCATAGCAGGCGCACCTGTGACTTCATGGGTAAGTTGATTCTTGAAGATTAGCCTGATGATTAACCTTAAATCGCTGGATTAAAATTTAAATCGTTGGATTAGCCTTAAATCCAAAGGATTAAGTCTTAAAATCGTTGGATTAACCTTTAATCCATCGGATTAACTTTAAATCACTGGATTAAGCTTTAAATCTTGAGATTAATAATTAATCCTAAGGATTAATTTTTTAATTCGATAATTTAATCCTAAACCATCGAATTTATTTATAATTAATGAACCTAATCCTTAATGCCTATGTATTCTGCTTGATCCACAGGACTTATACGATACAGGGTACACAGAAAGATACATGGATTTACCAGAAAACAATTATGACGGCTACGTTGCCGGCTCAGTGCTTAGTTACGTACATAAATTCCCAGACGAGTAAGTTTATATTATTTATTTTGGAAGAGGTGTGTAAACAAAAATGACAATGCAAAATTTGAATATTTACTTTTCGCAGAGCAAATCGTCTACTTCTTATTCATGGTCTTATTGATGAGAACGTTCACTTTTATCACACATCGGAATTAATAAAACACTTGATAAGAGCAAATAAGGTACGAAACTTTTTTTGTGTATAGATTGACCTTGAGATTAATTTAATTTCCTTTTGTCTATTACAATTACAGCCATACACTCTTCAGATATATCCCGGTGAACGTCACTCACTACGCAGTTTAGAATCATCAAAGCATTACGAAACATATTTGTTGCAATTTCTTCAAGACAATTTGTGAATTTCAGACTTAATAATTCTATTTTTATGATTAATGTGCTAATCTAGTTAAAAAGAAGTAAGACAAGGAGGAAAATAATTACAAATTTTGCACTCTCGAGTTGTTTTTTATTAGTCGAGATTCTATTTTTCCTTTTGCTATCTAATCCAATTATCTTTATTTTTATTTTATTAATAAGTTCCCAATTATAGATGCGAAAAGTTCATGGATAATAAAAATATATAAATTATATGATCAAAAAATATTTAAAAGAGTTCTAACTGGACAAAGAGGGTACTTGGAGGTTGATTTGATCAAGCTTTATTGATTGAGAATGATTGGACTCTACGCTACTCTTTGTCAAGTTAAGGATACTCTTTATGTACTATTCTATATCACTAACAGTCTACTGAGAAATCCTTTGACCTATTCAAACTTTTTTCCTTACTATTCTTATTTGATCGAATTTCATCATCAACGACTTTATTTTCTAATAGGAATCTACGTTGAAAATCCTGGATTCGTTATTGCCTTAGTGTAAATTTTTTTTAGAAAAATATATCGGATCTAAATCTTAAGGTTGGTGCTAATCAGTGATAATAAACAAAATTTGGAGAATTCTTCTCAAGAAACCCTAGAAAATTAAAGAGGAGGGTGGTGTTTTAACCCTCCTTCTGGATATGCCCCTGTTCTCTACTATTCAATGCTTTTTAGTTACAGTCATATCTATTTCGATCAGACCATCACACAAAGATCTAGATCCTCTTTATCAAAACACAACACAGAGATAATCCAAGGATTTAAAAAATTAAGCTCAAGTATATGTAAATCTAATCTAGTGGAGATTTTAGTCTTCATTCTCAATGCCCATAGACCAAACTAGCGGCGAGTCTGTAGCTATTTTGACAACATCTAATTTATCATCGTATGTATTACTTGTGCTTACAATTCCACCAAATTCCATTTTATTGTTATCTAAATTCCACTTTAGTCCACTCGATGTCACGATAGCCGAATTGGAGATAGGAACAAGAGAGCACCATTGTTTCTTAACATTATTAGGAATGTGAATTTCATGCATTGAATTGATGGAGGTGGGAGGAAGCAGCCATGTGACACTGTTGGATGTTAAAATGTAAACAGGACGGGCTATGTCTTTGGGTTTCTGATTATTCTCGAATAGCGTGTTGATATTGGCAATGATTTGATCAAATCGTCCAGAAGTCTCACAAATTACAATAATATGTGATAATTCGAGTTTATTGACGAAAGAATCCAGAACATTAAGTGCTTTTGTAAAATCTGTGGCATCTTGATCAGGCGTGGTGATGACTTGCGTCTTATTAAAATACTTTAAAGTTTCTGAATGACAAGAGTCTAAGTCTCCTGTTATTAGACACGGTGGCTTCATTTTTCCCTCCAATTTATTTTCGATTAACCATGAATGCCAACGATTTGTTCCTCCATCAACGGTAATATTAATAGAGGCTGTAGAATAAGAAGGAGAATGATTAGAATGAATGTGGTGTGTACTGCAATAACGATCAGAAAATATTTGAAAAATAACGGTTACAAATTATTTGAAAGTAAAAATCTAAAATTTGAAAATTAATAAGTTTGAATTTTTGAAATATAACGGTCAAAAAAACAATGATGTAAACTGACAAAATGAAGACAATTCACATTCAGAAAATGCGCCAAAATATAAGACTCTCATTGCATATTGTCAGCAAAAAAGAGAAATGCTGAAAAGTGCATTCTGATTGCCAAATATAGTAAAAAATTGTTATGAAAGAAGCTATAAATAATAAATAAGTGATGTCATCGGAAAACCTAACTATTTTTCTAATTTTCGCCTATCAACCTACAAAATAGCATATTCCAGTTTAATACTTAACACATGAATATGGGTTTATGTGCTATTCCAGGGAAAAAATGGATCTAATACGCCGCAGAAATTGCAATAAATTAGAAATTATTAAATTAATGGATTTACTCACAATGATTCCATAAAACCTCAACAAGATCTTTTTGAACAAGAATTGGTCTATTAAGTACCACTAATCCATACTTCAAGACACTCTTCTTTATGTCAGAAATATTAAAAATATCTTTCGGATGAAATTTCATCGTCTAATAAGTTGTTGTTTATGTGCCGTACTGAATAAAAAAAATGAGTTTCTCGCTCTGTTAAAAGAGTCAGGAATGACAATTTGTACAAAAGTACAACAATTTCTCAGAATTCATTCACAAATCATTTCAATACTTTTGTCTATTTGCACTAGAAATCACGTTTTCATTCAAATTGTGGATGTTTTTATCAACAAATATGAGTCACTCAACAACGACGTAATTAAATAGTCAAAAATTGATATAAAAAAGAAGCCATAAAGACCGGATCATGTTGCACCTTATAGTTCTTGCAATTTTCTTTTAAATTTTCCCGATTTTCTTACAAGTCATTCAATATTTTGTCTAAAAATGCACCCCAAAAATGTTATTTTCATTATTAATTGAAAGGTTTCACTAGAATCTTAGAGATAGAAGTGACATCTGCTGGGAAATCTCGAAAATTATCGTTCATTTTACTACAAATGCAATTTTTTTGAATGTGTAACGAAATCTGCCCAAAATTATTGTTTACTGGATGTTATTTGCTGGATCTTAGGTTGTGAGATGAGGAAGTAGACTAGCAACTCAAAATCCAGCACAAAATCTCTTAATAATTATCCTCAGGATGAATGTAAACATTCAGAACAAGATCCAGGGCAAATACTTTGAGCAAACGACCATTACACCCTTTATATGTATGTGTGAGACATGCATGCTCACTTCTCCAACAGACCAAAATATTACACATTTCTCTACTTACAAATGACTCGCTCATTCATTCAAAGAATCGTTTCGGGAGAGTACAGACGTGCCTGAAATCTTTCGTGTCGTGTACATGTGAGTGTTGACAAAAAAATAAAAAAATATATAAGAGAAAAGAAAGGAATATAGAAAAATATCTGTTTTTGTGGTGCGATTATTAATTTGTTATTAAATCCGGCCTTGAGTGTGCATTTATATGAGAATAATTTTGAAGTGATCAATGCCTTAAAAGTGTTTTTAAAAAATTGTTAAAAATGCCATTTGTGAAACGGCAAATTGAACCGAAATTCATAGCGAGACGATCAGCTGCAAGTAAGAAATATGCACAAGGATCGTCCGCACCGGTAAGGGATAATGAATTGGAAGAAATTACGAACGTAACCCTCAGTAATGCAATGCGACAATTGGCATCATTGTTGGCATTATCGAAGGAAATATTTTCGGAATTAAATCGAGAATTGGAGATAGTTAGTGAGCGATCGTCACGAATAAAGCAACGTCTAACAACTATACATAATAAAGTTGAGGATGAATCCTATGATGCAAAGCTTGTTGTTGTCCGTAAGTGTATAATTTTTAAGACTTAAATTCCTAAAAAAGAACTGCTGCAAAAAATAGTTATTTTATCTTAAATCACATCAATCAATCATTGTCTATGAAGAGAGCAAGTGTGAATTAACACAAAAGGCATAGACGAACAGATGCTCAACGGAATTTTTAAGTTATAAAAATATTTTAATTGAAATTCTTGAAGTTTGTGAAACAAAGCATAGAAAAATGGGGCGTATGCATTCAATTGCAAAACTTAATGTACTGCTACTTAGATTATCTATCTCCTCGATCCGCTCCTCTCGCACTAAAGCAGAGAAAAATCCATTCTTAATCTTGGAAAGAAATCTCAGACTTTTTTTTTGAAACAATTTTCTTTCATTTCTTTACATTGCGTTCAAGACACTTAAAAAGGTTGAACATAAAAGACGCGATATGTATGTACATTAATGCTTCGGGAAGCATATAAAAGAGATTTCTTTAAAAATAAGCAACAAGAGAGAATCCAGTCATGAGGATCGGAAATGTGAGCGTTGGAAGCGCATTTTTCTAGCTCAGAAATTTGTTGAAAAATTGGAAATTTCTGAAAGCAGTGATTCTTAAATGAAGTCTATCAATATATAGTGATTTTGATCCTTTCATCTTTCTAAAAAAAATCTCTTTAAAATTTAACTGCCTTTAACTTGACACTTAAATGATGTTGATACAACAAGAACATTCGGTGGCAAACAGACAGAGAGTCAAAAAGCAGACAAATCCAACTGTTCCCTGTAAGAACATGCTCTAAAAACTGTATGGAGATAGATAAATTAGGAATCTTTTCTTTAACCAAAAGTCGACGTTAAAAAGAATCGACCATAAAAAGAGAAAATATTGCGTTTATTTTAGATGGAACACTAATTTTCTTATTACTTTATTTTAAAAAAGTAAGAGAAAAATAAGGCACACCGGGGACAATGAGGGGGATTTGATGTTGAGTGGGCGACCTTATTGGATTTCAGTTATGTTTGTTTGTTGTTGTCGGAGAAAAGAGTTTATTGTATCTCTAGAGGCAATATATTTACATTTGACTGACTGCAGCATATAGTAGGTGATTCTCTCACGTCATGTTCAACTCTATTTCTGCTGGTATATCGATTTCATGGAAGCAAGTTTATTCAATTGTTGAAAAACAATATTTCACACTCTGTTATTTCACATATCATTTGAAAATCTTTATTTGTCTAATTTATTATTTTCGTACAGCATTTAAGTCCCCATTTGGGAATAGACTTAGAGCTATAAATCAGTTTGTCCATTTGTCAACACAATTAATAAATTCTCTTCTGTTTGATGTTGACTTTAAGTAATTTTAATTTTCGACTTTTTTTGAAAATTTCTTCTACCTTACATTGTTGATTTTACGTTTGAATAAATAAATTCTCGAAATTATGTTACTTTATGTCGTTGCACGATCATAAACTTTATGTGATCGCTATTTGTTTAATAAATATGGAAAATTATTTTTTGGTGTTTTATGAGAAGTGATATGAATGATCGATGAGATATAACAGGTTTATGGGTTGGGTAACTAGAAATTGAAACTTTTCATTTTTTTAAAATCTATTAAAGAAATCCATCCATGAGCCTTTACTTTTGGAGATACCCTTATTTAGTCATTAGGATAGTAACCTTCAGGTTTGTTGCGAAACTAAAGTGGCTTAAATTTTTTTGGCGTCAGGGTGACATCTGTTTGATGACCAAGAGGTGATCATCTCATAAAAGTCAGACACTCAGCCATGAGTGTATCCAGATTTTTTTTGTTTGGATGGGAAAATTAAGGGGGGGTTGTTGGTACGTTTTTCTTTAAAACCCTAGCAACTTGAAAAGGGAGGGGTTGACCCCAAACCCCTTGAATACGCCCTGGGAATGCAGTTCATCATTAAAGGTATCAGACAGGAATGCTTTCGAAAAGAAGTACAACTAGTTTTGGACCCAAAAACTTGAAAACCCCTAGTTTCAGAATTAAAAATTTCTTTAAAAACATTAAAACTTAATTCTACAGAATTCCATAAGAAAATCAACATTTCACCAGAAAAAAGCGCTTTAAAGAAATTTCATCACGCATCAATCAATCACTTCCTATCTATTCCCTATCCTCAACATTAATTATTCACAATTTAAAAGGCATAAGTGTCGACTTTTGTTTTTAAAAGGGAATTTTTCGTTAGTCATCGACCAGCAAATGAGAATTTCTTCATCGTTAAAATTGTATTTTATGTCGCCCGGCTTTTTCTTCATCTTTTTCACTTCCATATACTTTTCTCTTCCTCTCTAAAAATAGTTTTTAAATAAAATTAATTTATAAGAAATTGAGCGAGAGATGCTTTTGAAATGGGGGTTGGTTGCCGAGAACTAAGTCGTGCTATCATTTAATTTAGATGAGAAATTCCAGACATGAGTGTTTGAGCATTAAAAATAGAAGATACAGGAAGATGTTGTTATTGCATTTTATCGTCACTTCCAAAAGCAGAGAGAGAAAAAAATTCTTAAGTGAAAAATAACGACTTACCTTTTGCCTGAACCATCATCATCAAGTTCTTATTATTATTATCTTCCTTACTTCCCTTCCTTCTCATTCATTCGTTACTTCATACAATTTTTATTTTATTTTATTTTTTTGCTATTGTTGTGTTTACACAAAGTGAATTTTATTATTTACACACATACTTCTACACACCTCAACGATGAAATTAACAATCCATGAATATGCTGTTGTTCATGTTATAATTTTTTGTTATTTTTGTTCTCCCGTGTACAATAAATGAATAACTTTTTAACTGACATATAGTTCAATACCGACAGCGAGACAATATTTTTTTCCTATAGCAGCTAAGATTGTAGCTCGTATGTGTGAATGTTATAATTTATGATTTCTCTGACCTTTCCTGGCATGTTCTCTCAATATACTCACAGCTCCATACGTTGTATATAATTGTTAAAATTAGAATTAATCGTAACATCTTTCTACACATCAGTTCACTTCTAATTACTGACATTTCTCTTTTTCATCAGTCATTTGATGATGATCAGTCAGCATGTAAGTGTTTACAGCATCTGTAGATATGACACGTTGCCTTACTGTTTATCATGTGCGAATGAATCATCCATCCATTAGGTTTCTCTTCATTACCCTCCTTTTTCACATCACTTAATTATTGTGTCTGTCGATAAACACCGGCTTTCGCACATTTATGAAGATTTTTTCGTGTATCTACATATACGAATTGAAATTTATCAGGAAGAAGAAGATTGGAATATTATAAACATGATCGCAGTGTATCCAACACACTCATTTCTCACTTTTTTTGATGATGATGAATAAAAGAAACTTTTTAGCAGCTTTTTTTGGCGAAAACAAATGAGTATTGTGTTCTTTTGTTGTTTACTCAATGAATATTTACGCCATAATTCAAAAACTAGATCGGAATAAAGAGTCGGTGTGTTTGCAGCTTGTTTTTGCTACTTTTTTTTATTCAATTAGTATAATTTCGAGATTAAAGGGCTTGGTAATTAAAGAGAATTTCACAAAATTAAACTAAATATGAAGCCATTTTGAAAATCTCAAATTTTTTTGAGAAATTCAAAATTTTAAAATCCGTTAAATTTTTTAAACTCATAAATCAGTCAAAAACTTAATTTTAAGCAAGAAATCCGATTTTCTCTCATAAATTTCAATCAGATATGAGCAAATAAGCGCAACGTCGATCCTCCTACAGTCAGTGATTTATTAAATTTACCTTCTCTGTTCGAAAAAAAAGACTTTTTGTTTTGTTTTAAGGAGAAGAAAAGATCATAAAAAGATTTGCGGTTGAGTCGGAGAAGAGAAAGATAAACGAAAGCATTGAGGAAGGAACGAATAACAAAAGGAATTCTGGCGGGAACAGGAATGCTGTGGCTCCAATTTTCATCAGAAATTTATGCTGAAATCATTTGCCTGTGCAGCACAAAAAAAAGAAATGATCACGAGAGAGTGTAGAATGAGAGGAGAAGAAGGGAATCGAAGAGAAAACCTGTTTGACGAGTTTTTATCCTCCTTTTGTACACATATTTTTTTCGTACCCGGCCATTGAAGTTCTTTAGTGCCTTCTTTTCTCTTTTTCTCTGCTCTGTGAATTAAAAGGAAACTCACGCAAACTATCAGCAAACATTAAGCAGAAAAAAAATGTTACAAGAACTGCAATTATCATTATTTTTACCTCTTTTGCCAGTCTACGAGGAAATTTCCCACGCAAAAATGTAAATAATGAAGAAAAAATTGTTCAACGTATAAAAACAACAATAATTGTCATGATATGGTTGATTATGCTTTGAAACATTTGTCAATTGTCTCTGTCGAGCGCGTACACTGCAGGGAAAGGTAGATCACTATTGTGACTTCGGGGTTATGTTAGGCACTTGAGTGACGGAGGAAATGAAGTGCTGATTTATAACTATCAATCTACAGTTGTTACATTCATCATAAATAACTGAACAGATCATTTCATGAACCTACACATAAACTTTACATTTACAATCAGACGGGGAACATGTAAATGAAGAAAATTGAAAAGTCAAAACTTCAAAGAAATTGTAATAAATTTTTTTTGTACATGAATGAACACTAAGGGAAATGACTAATACGCATTTTTATGGTGATCAGTTAATAAAGTTTTGTCGATATCAATTTTCACATCAATTATGTTGTAACGGTTTTACGGAATTTGAAAGTTTTCTTACGCGTGTTTTTTTTTGTGGTTCGATTAACCGCTTCATATTTAGCTTTATTTTGTAAAATATTCATTGAATATTGATATTTTTAGTAGAATATTTAATGCTATGCTGTCTAGAGAATGGCAAAGGGAGTTTAGTATGAAAATTTGCCAGTTAAATGCTTCAAAGTTTGAAAAAAAACAATAAAACAAAATTTCCCTTATCCAACTCCCAAAGTGGCAAAAATAACTCATTTTATAGCAAAAATATGCACAATACAAAAGAATTAAAAACTTAAAAGACTTTTGTCTTCGACAACTCAGAGAGACGTAACATGATATGCTCGACAAAGATTCAGAAAGAAAAAAATCCTTCAATACATTTTAATATCAAATTTCAGTTACTTACGTCGATAATTCACTCGCTCCTCAAAAATCACTTCATGCTACAATGATTGCCGAAACAAAAAAGGCGACTTGAATGATCCAGTCATACATTGCATATCGCAAAAAGTACGCAAACAAGAAGAAAATGACTGGAAAAAATTTAATAAAATATAAAAATTGAGTTTAAGGTTGGCAGGTTGGCTTCAATCGCGCAAAAATTTTTCATTTCTCTTTTGTTTCCAATCATTCAGCACGGTATTCACGAAATCATATAAATTTTTGTTGCTGCATCACGTCTTTTATGGGGTAAACAGAGTCGAGAAAAATTAATTTATTTATGAAAAGAAATGCTTACTTTAAGATCTGTTTCAGTTACAAATTTTTCATTATGTTCGTTAATTTCAAGCACTCAGCACTGTCATACACAAAAGAGGAAGAAGAAGAAGTTGTGAAATACACAAATAAATAAAAGAATTAACGGAAATAAAGGAATCGTTATGCTTCGTAGCCTTTTTTATTCAACAAAAAGTTTCTGATGTCGAAAATTACTAAAGAATTTCGAAACGAGTAAATAATTGAGCATAGCCGTACAGACGATCATGCATTTCAATGCGAATTTTCACTTTTCATGAATATTCAATCACTTTTAAATTAAGCATAAAAAATATGTATCTCGACTATGAATCACACAAACAAACAAGCGCTGATGATTTGTTGCGTGATCACGAGTGTTAAGTACGGAATAATAATGTTCTCATTACTGTAATTGCTGAATGTATAATAATCCTTCTTCTTCTTGTTCCTCTGAATTTCCTCTTAAATTAAATGAGGAATGTGGATACATTAATAATATTGTGTGTTAACATTGTGTGGTGTGGGTCATGTACTCATGATGTTCAAAGTTCTGAACATTCTGGGGTTGGAAAGAGAGAATTAAGCCATGTAGCACTCGATTCACTAATTCTGGAAGGTCACAGAGGCATTTCTAACAGAATATGAATCTTGAGGATCACACCTAGATACACGTCATTCATAAATAACCCCCCCATGTTGGAGATTCCACAGACATACATTAGGCAATGTCTGTGTGAATTAAATAAAAATTTTGTGCCTCGTTGAGCTCGCAATTCACTTAACTAAATCAAATTAAAAATAACGAAAAATGAAATTTGAGATTAAAAATGCTTCAATTCTCTTAGGACATGAATATCTCTCGAAGATCTGAGCTGTAACGATGTAGAAGTATCAAATAAATTATAAACGACTTTTGTAGTATTTCCAGGAACGCAGATTGTTTGTGAAACTTTATAGTCTTGTTCAGCTTCTGTTTTTAAAAATATATTTAAGAAACGTAGATAGTCATGGAAATGACAAAAACCATGCACATATCACGATTTTATTTTTTGTAAAGACATTAAAAATTCCTTTTTGAAATTCCACAAATTTAAATTATTCATTTAATTATAGCATTTTAATCGTGAGACTTTTGGATTTCAGCTCTAATTGTATACCTTACACGACTGTCTATTTTTAATAGAAAAATGTTACTTAATTTCTAAAAAAATTGACAATGATTGTGCAGTTCGCACGATTCGCGATTTTTTGTGCTACTTGACTGGAGTTTGCGAGTGGGATTGAGATACATAATCTCATGTTAGATATGAGTGGGTATTAAATTGATATCAATCCTCTTATACAACTCTTCAGTTCTCGCAAAAATGTCAAGCTTTACTGCAAAATTTATCTCTAGTGTTTCTTGTTGATATTTTTCGAGGTTGGTTCTTGGAACTTTTGTGATTGAGATTAGAAAAGTGTAGAATGATATTTGTGTTGTTTCGAGTCAACAGAGGAATGGAGTTTAATACAAAATAGACTAAAATTGACTAATACAAAATTGACTCCAAGACTATACAAATACTATTCCTAGGCCTGTTTCTAGGACTAGCTGGGGTAACCTACCCTACAGGGTACTCCACCTGTCCTACCCCAACCCTCAGAAACAAGAAGCATCACATCAACAACCACAAAAACAGTGCAAATCTTAACATTATTGTTAATTCCAGAAGCCAAATGCAAATCAAAATCACCACAAAAACTAGGCATTTTCAATCCAATACATAACAAACATATATTGACACATATTATTGCCAATTCAATAGACACTTGCCAATTTCTGTTATCTAATCGGAAATTGCACCAATTCTGTAACCATTTTTATGTACTCACGAGCATTCACCGGCAAATAAACGTGCTTATCATTTATGTTTTCATAATCATCGTGTTGCTGATAAGCAAGCTTTGTACTTTTTGATTTATTATCAATTTTTGTTATTTATTGTCTGTTCACGAATTTCAGTGGCCAATTACAATTGTGTTTGTACACAGTCGTATATTGCACACAAATTTGTGGATTGTTCATTTGATCGTAAATAAATTACAGTCATAAAGATAATCGCATGCTAAATCGAGTACTTCTCATAATTCATGGAGTATATATACTCGCGAATTACTTGATCGTTTGTTTAAAAGCTTTGACCTTCAAAAGTATTAATACACTTACAAACTTAATCCCCAACAACACGAAACTGACAAGTTTGAGATGAAGTTTTTTTTTGTTTGTAAATTAAGTAAAAATTGATGATAATTTGTATTGAAAATCTGAAGAGTGAGGTTGATTGAGTTGATGATATTTTTTATAGTATGAAATTCTAATTCCGACAGCAGTTGAATAGTTTGTAATTGCGGAGTTTTGGGAATTTCATATTTCTTTGTAACACGCAGATTTACCCTCAATAAATAAATTCAGTAGAACATTAAAAGGGGGTCATTTACTTATTAGGTCATGCAACATTTAGAGGGGACATGGTTCATAGATCTAAAATTTATAGAATTTTGATCTATGTGCTTGGGGAGGGGGGGGGGGGGTCTGGTGCTTTATTTATATCAGTCACGATGATTAGATCAGATTACAAAGGTTTGAACCAAGATCTTAACCCAAAAATGCCCCTAGTGGACGTCATTCTCGTACAACCCCTAAAGCTGATACGCTTATTGAACACAGAATAGACAAAACCAAAAAAAGTAGATCAGAACTATTCTTTTGTTCTGTTTAAATTGCGGATTTGTAATAAATTACGATTCAGTTTATTAAACCTTTCAAATCCACTAAGCCGGTTATTTAAAATACATTCACGTACTGTGTAATGTGTATACATAATAAGTATATAGATCCATACATAAATTTTAATAACAACATTGTGAACACACATATCATTCATGTTAAATCGAATGTATTTTGATAGAATTCTAATAATAATAATATTGAAGGGTTTTCCTGGAACAAAACTATTGTGTGTGTATATCCACACAACAGAGGAAGAACGTAACGAATTCCTCATGTGGTCGAACATTGTGTCATAATCAATGGGGTGTGCTCTATTGCACTATTTTTCAGGTTAATTTAATTAATTCTTTTAACAATTTTTAAAAATCTATTATGTGTAAATTTTCATGTACGGAATGAAAAGAGAAACACAACTGCAAACATAACACAAATACTACTTCCTGTGGACATATGTTGCATACGTAGAACGAGACAGATGAATCGTTTATACGATTAAAGAGACCCCGAAAAAAATAAAGAATAATTCATAGTAAAGTTCCTGTATTAAGTAGTTAATACAAAAAGAAGAGAGAGAAAAATAAAATGTAAAATCAGCTGCGGATTTTATATATTTTGTTTCTAGAGCATAAGTAACATCTGGAAGTAGAAAAACTATGAATATAAAAAATATGACGGGATTGCAGTAGTTTTCAGGTTCTCATTTATATTCAAGGGATTTTTTTCTAGCTCTCCTTGCTGTATGCAATTTACCTTCCTTTGAGCATGTTTTAGTATGTGATAAATATGGTCGGCTGCTCGTTTTGGGTTTAAAAAGCTATAAATGGTCGGAATCATTAGCTTCTCTAAATGCTATGAGTTTCTATGATTTCATTTATGGCTAAATCTCTTGTGGTTTTTACTGATTTTTGCAGAGATTTTAATGTTCTTTTTAATAAATTTCATAAATTTCTCTTTTTTAATAGACTAAAATGTAAATGTCAAAAAACTACATTAATATGGCAAATTAAGCTACAAATTTCCTGAAATCCGATCTTCGCCATCTTTTAAAATCATAATAAACATAATTATCTTGCTAATTCATTCGTTAAGCTACAATTTATCGATAAAAATTCTTAAATATGAGAATATTCCGCCATTTCTATTTTAAATTTCTATCACGTGAAATTTGAATTTTTAAAAACCGTTAAATTTTTTGTCATTTATTTTTTTTTGCTTCTATCTGTCTAATTTGTGTTTTAAAGTAGCAAATGCGCTTCAACAATCAATCAAAACATCGAAATTCCCAACTTTTTCACTATTTTTTTTTATCTTGATCATTGTTATTGTAATAAAAAACTTTTTTTACAACAGCCATAAAATGGGCACTAATTTCATTCCACAAAAAAAGACTCAGATATGTTTTCACTGTTTATTTGTTTGTCAATCATTAATTATGGTGGTGCTTAAAGAGAATTCATAAACAATTGATTCGATATGTGCGCACTTTGAAGTGCTTAATTAGAATAATTTGTGAATAAATTAACAATTAAGCAATAGTTACAAATTTACGAGCACATTTCCTAGTTTTTTTTGTAATGAATTTTTACTTCACACCGGCATCACGAATGGCTATAAAAGTTTTACATACGTGTCATTTATGAAATGTGTAAAAAATACTCAAGATAAGGGTGCCAAGCAAGCAAAAAAAGTAAGAATAAGAAAGAAACACCTTGAATCTCCTGATAAAGAACTGTTGTTTCTCAATTTATGTGTATTTAATTTGTAAAAAAAGAAACCTGAAAAAAATATGTGTTGTATAAAACAAATGACAGACTTCACATGATGCACATTTCAGAAAGAGATATAGGAATAAGAAAAAGAAGGAAAGTTGACATGTTTCCGTCTCTTCTGGGAATTATACATTAAAATTCCATTTAGCTCTAAACTAGCAGGTTAATTTCCACAGACTAGGTGTCATTCATTAAACGCTTTGAGGAAACAAAACCGTCCAATTTTCTTCTAGAAATAACATTTACTTTTTTTGCATTTATCTTATTCAAACATACACAAAAAAAAGTGCAATGAGAAACCTTCTGTCGTCCGAGTCTCGTAAAAAAGTACTGCATACAAAAAACATAAATAGAACTGTGCGATGTCATGCAGAGGAAGAATATTTTCAATTTTAAAATAACAAAAAAAAAGTTTTTTTTACAAACTTTTTTCACAATTTATTCTCTTTGTCTTTCATTTAGCAACCAGCTGAGACGGAAAGAATTGAGTTTTAGTGAATGTTTAATGGGAATGTAATGCGCTGCTTTGGGGATTTATGTATGTAAGGTGCAGTAAGTTAGAGAGATTTATCTTGGAAGTTTTGAGTTGTATTTGCTGTGGGGATAGAGAGAGTCTGAAATATTTCCTGTAACTTTTCATTTTTTGACAATAATCCACTGAATATTTGCACAAGAATCCCCAAAAATTCAGGAAACAAAACCACATGTCCTCCTACCCTTACAGTATTCCCATTAATTGACGTTAATTTATGAAGCTTCAATACCACATTTACATGCTATATGCATTTCCAATGCTCTAAATAACTCACTTCCCCTCAATGTTTTATTCACTTCTTTATCGATTTTCTAGCTAATCAAAAAGCCACTTGAAACATTTTATAGACAACTAGTTCTAGCCGCAAACGGTTAAATTCGATCGTACTTAGAACATTTTTGGAATTGATTGATGGATGTATTTTGGAATTTATTCGCCATTAGTGGTCTCGATGTGAAACATCTTGTAGATGTACGATTTCTTCTTGATTCCCAATAACTTGTTACTAGTTCCATATAAAAATTTTTTCTGCTTATCATCGACGAGTATTTTTAGGATTTTTTTTTCTGTTTCTGATTTTGGATCTGCTTTAACTGTTTAATTCTTTATAAGAATTTTGATTGGATTACCTGAATAGATTCACAGTTCAAGATTAGAAGTCAAAATGATGAATTAGCAAGATTTCTCATTGTAAGGAACTGATAAGACATGAAATTTTGCATTAATCGCGAATATGTTTGCCACTCAATCATTTTTCCCCATTACTATAAGATGAAATGTTGTGGTCTGACTGTTGACCTCTGATTCTGATATCCTTGGCTTGAAATGTAGAGGATGACTTGTACATTTTATGAGAGTGAGGAATGCTCAGCGTAACCTTCAACTTAGTTTGTTTAAATTATCAGCAATAAAGCTGCATGATCTTCTAAATTGTGTTGGAAATTTGATTGTGTTTATTAGCTTCACGTATCTTTAATTAATGGATTTTTTTGGAAATTTTTTAGTTTTTGCTTTCTTTTACTATTTTTTGTCTGATTTCTGCTAAATTCTAGTGTGTAGATTTTACAAAATCTAAAACTTATTTATTTGTAGTTAGTCTGAGTTTTCTGAGTAGAATCTAAATTAAATAGCTTACTTCACCAGCAATCAGCTATTCCAAGGTGCAGCCGGTTTACATTTTCAATTTTCCTAACATTTAACGATCGTAATTTACAAGAAGCAATCAGCGAACCGCAAGTTAACGACCATAACTCTTAATTTCCACACATTAATTAAGAAAAAGGCACTTGCTAAGCAGCTTCATGCATCAGCAGTCTTATCTCTCTTTGATCTTTTTCAATTTTCCTCACGCAAAATGTGCGTAATGAAAAATCCATCAATAATTACAGTATTAATTCTTTATTAATATTAATCTGTAATTTAGAAAATGCTAAATTTCATGTTTTAGCTTCATGAGCTTTTAAGTATTCCTCCATATCATCATGACTACATAATTTACGATCAAATCGTTTCCTAAACTACAGTTTAACATTAGAGCAAGCTCTATGATTACGAGCTAAGAGCACAAAATAAAATTTGTACCATGATAATTTTTCTACCTCTAGTCAATGCCGTAATGTTATATATTGCAGAAATTTTTTTTGTGTTTCATCTCTCCGCAAAAAAACTTTTTCTTATTCATTCCTCCGTTAAAAAATTACTTTTATTTCTAGTTTGTGGATATTTTTGTATATATAACATTATATGGTGTAAAGTACACATAAAAGGAGTTTATTGCACTTGTCGGGTTATTTCAAATGTTTTCTTTTTTCATTATAATTCTGCAAGACAGGGAAGTAGCCAGGGTTGGGTTAAAGGGGGTCTGGAACTCCCTTAAGATAAAACTATATAGCAAATCCTCTTAAAAATTGAAAATTCAAATGGAACCCCACTCATGACCCCCTACACCTCTGCTGCAACATGAAAAAAACAAATTTCTTCATTCCTTCTCGCTTCAGTCGCACTTTTCTTTTCTCTTTTTTTGTGTGTTGCTGTTTATTTCTATTAATTTTGAAATGTAGGAAAAGTACACAAATTCTACAGAAAAAACACACAGTAAAGTCAGCGATAGAAATGAATTTATTTTGCATCTCATTATTCATATTATGATATTGCGGTATTTTTATAACCACAACATTATTTTTTCTAATTTAGCTCGAGATGCATGTATAGACAGAGATATTTATACTCACATAGCATTTCACGCGTCTTGTAAAATAAATGGCTAACGTCAGTTGGATTGTAGAACCACAAAATTGTGCAATTTTTCACGCACATCCAGCATACTTCTCTCTGACTTGTGTGTACTTATTGAGAAATTTTTTATTTATTTATTTTTTTCCTCTTCCTCTCGTCTATGGAATCAATTCATCTCTCGTTTAAGTGTCTAGCATTTTAAGTTATTTTTTTTCTAAATGAGATGGGAACTAAAATACCAGAAAAAATTGTTATGTGAATGAGTTAAGCGCATCTTCGACACATATTGCTGCAAATGATAAGTAAATCTGTGATTTATGGTATTGAACCTCCCTAAATTTACATCAAGATATTTTTAAACATATCTGTGACATTTCTGAAAGAACATTTTCAGTGGAGCTTAAAAACTGATGGTAATCTGATGCAATATGAAGAATGTCACTGAGCAGCTGGTTGTCTTGTTGAATTTTTGGCTGTCTCTTCAATTTAGACTCATTTTTTTGCATGGTTTTCTTATACTAACCCGATTGGAGCACTTTTTTATGGTTACCGAATGGCAGTCATATGATCATCACTTGGTAGGAAAGCGAATACTATCTGAAAGTGGGTCTTAGAGGTCCACCCCACCTTGATGGATAGTTTGTTTCTATTGACCCATACAAATAATAAATTGACCCCCTTGCTCAGGATTTTTGTATTCTGCACCATCAATTGGCCTTCAATCTTAATACATGTCTATCGATTACTTTGTTTTGAGATTTTTTATTCTTGAATTACTAGCCATTAATGTAATTGCTCGCAAGTAAACAAACATGAGCTTAACGTTCTCTTTGATGTGCTAAGAAAAATAACCCAATTTACTTAAAAACAAAAGAAGGTCAGCGAGAATAGAAAATATTTACTTTACTTTGATGTTTGAGCATCTTGAGCTGGTGAAGCTGTTGCCACAGCTAATTAATTGTTGTTTGGATTTTCATACCTAAATAAACTGAGAGGTTTTGATGCTTTAAGGTGGATTGTTGTATCTTTGTTTGAAGCTATGTAAAACTTTTCACATTTCTGGATGGAATGAGGTTTATAGCTTGATTTTTGGATCAGGGGGTTATTAAGAATGTGCTGCTATGTGTGTCGATGGACTTCTTGATCTAAAATATGGTAAAATCATGATCAGAGTTACGTTAAAAACCAAATGCAAAAAACTCAATGCACAGCTGGACAGACAATTATAAAAATATTTAAATATCAACACATGTCCTTCACTCAAACCGATCGAAAAGTTCCTACCTATTCCACACACAATTCCAATCAAATTGACAGTATCCAAATGAGATATGACAAAAGCCAAACTGTTTATAGCTCAACATTTCCTCCCACAAATCCAAATCATCTCAATATCAAATAGACAACTTGCACAAACTATCCCCAACCGTCATAAAGAGAAAAGATTGCTAAAAATAATAATGGAAAAAGGCAAGAATATCTTTCATCGAAAGATGAGATTTACAATATGCCGCAAGACATAATTTAATGATTCGAAATAAGAAGACAAGAGGAAAAATTTATGGAAATCGTGATAAAAATTAAATGAAAAAAATAACAATGCACAAAAAAAACCATAAGTCGGCTAATAGTGATAGTAAACAGATACTATAGCGGGATAAGCTGTGTAATGACATCCGGTCTTTCAATAAATATTTTCCTTTCTAATTGCACTCAAGTTAATAAACAAATTTCATCAAGTCGAAGCTAATATTGTTGGTATGAAGGAAAGAATCTTGATAATTGGATAGACAAGATGAAAAAAATATCCCAAAAATAAATTCCTTTCCTCGTTGGTGTTCTTTCTCATCCTCTCCTTTCTTCCTCTCCCATGAACAGACTTGATTGTTTCGGGCGATCGAAAATGCGGTAATTTCAATCGGAATCGACAATGATGCTGTGGAATTTTACTTCTTTTCATTATCTTCTCCAATTCTTAATCCATACACAGTGTTTTCTTTAAGTAACGTTAATAGCCATAAATTGTATATACACAATTCCACCAATGGCTATTTTTACTATTTTTTTAAATAAGGAAAGAATGACTGCAATATTTCTCATAATCTGACATCAATTGAAATTGAATATCAATGGCAACGACTGTGCTATAACAATAACAATATTAGATGCAAGACTTTCTAGCCTATTTCCCTCGATCGCATTAAATTAATATCTGATATCATAAATTAGGTCTGTCCAAATAAAAAAAATGTCTATCCGCTCGCCTTAAATGAGACTAAATTAATTTTTATAAAACACTTCAACATAAATATTCATATTAAGCAGTTAAAAATAATTACATCTCGTTAAAATGCGTGATTCTAAACCGAAAAGTAATCGAGTGATATTCCAATCTAAAATCTTCGTATTCTCGTGCCCACGAGCGAGCATACTAAAAACGAGATAATTTTCGAGGCGTATAGACTAATCTGTAAACATATTTTCAACGCTACTCGCTTTATGATTCGCGTTGATTAGGCGATTAATTTTTTGACACATCCGACACTGACATTTCATTCTGCTGCAAGCATAAACTCGCACAATTAACTTCTACTTTTCCTTCTTCATCCACTTCATATTTGTATACAAAAAATTATATTTTATTTTTTTATAAGCTCTCTTAACATCATTAAAGAGGCAAAAGGCAATCTCATCTCGTTAATGTCCAACTGTGAATGCGATTCAAACAACAAAAAAAAAATTGAAAAAATGAAGAAAATATTAAGGCGAGATGTTCATTCCCATATATCATAAAATAAAATTTATTTCTTTCATATATGGAAATTGTACATAGAAAAAAGAAAGAGATTCTTCAACAATCATATTGAAAATGAATTTCCGATGAGAACATCAGAAAAAGTCATTACACAGCAGATATCGAAGTGAGGAGGAAATTGTTGATCTTTGAGTGCTGTCGAGTGGCGCATTTTACTTGACTCACGCAAAACGTCTGAGAAGAAAAAAATTTCATATTTTGTGTAGATAACAAATCTGAAGAGAATTTGAGTCAGTTCTGGTGAAATATGAGGAGAGGACCATAAATTTCTGTAGAAAAATTAAGTTGTTCTAAGTGTAAAAACTACAGACACTTATCTATTTACATGATCTGGGACTGCACATAGATCTTTGGAATTTCAGAAGAAAACAGAAAGTGAGATTGATGTTGTTGATGCTGAAAGACTTGGGAATTTTTTATAGCTTCTTGTAGTACTGTTAGAAATGTGTGTATCCTGGTCATATATACAATATTTTAGGTGATTTTTGAGAAATTTATTTCTTGTGGGATTCGAACTGAAATGTTTAGTTTGATGTTTCACAATTCGGTCTCAGAGGCCCAGGTATACTAAGGCATTAAAAATTGGCAGAATCGACTTAAAATGCTACTAAACTCAAGATTCCACTTAATCACACAGTATCGCACTTCTAGAAATGTCTTTCAAGTTCACAAATTCAGAATATTCTAGTTAAATTGAATCAAAATTGGACAGAACATCACAAAATGCATGCACGATACTAAGACTAACCATCAAAAAAACATGGAAAACATATTCCATTAAATTCATAAACTTCCCAAATCATTGAATCTGTCAAAATCAAAAAATCCAATCATTCCAATCCGACAAGTCCACAAACAACCAGCAAAACATACATAAAAAAGTCATTCCAAACTGCATCAGCTAAGCCAACATGCATTACATTCAGAATTATATGCAACTCATATGTCAAATTGTAACTGTCTGTTCCTTGTGTATCTCTACCTACAACAAGACAACTCTTAAACAGAATGATAAGACATTTAATAGGAATTAGTTTTATGACAAAATCAGACAGGCAGACAGACGGTTCGGCTCGATAAAAACCAATAAGACGTAAACTTTCTATCAATAAAAGAAAAAGAATGAAGCGAGTAAAATGACAAATACTGTTGAGGTTGTTCGATGATGATGTCTAATTTTAAGAGGTACAGGGGATATTTGGTAGTGGCTACAATTTTTGAGAGGGGGAAGGAGTTAGAGAATATGGTTTGAGGTTACAAAAAATTATTTTTGAAATATTAAATAATTTTTTGAATTTGTGTATTTTTATGATTCTTATGACCCACTCAGTTACTCCAGGGGCGTATTCAGGAAGGGGTTTTGTAGGTCAACCCCTACGATACGACCCTGAGTTACCCTTCCAAGCCAACTCCATGTCCAAAGATTCTTTTTTGTATCAATATTTCATGACAGATGAAGAAAGTGGTCAAAAAATTCTATTTTTCAAATGGACTTCATTTATGAATGACCCCTGAAAAGCAATAACAAATAAATATTTGAGTCGATGATGTGTGAGAGATGATGTGAAGTGTATTTAAATTATGACAACAACGAACGTAAATCATATTTTTATTTTCCAATGAGATAAGAGACGGCAATATTCATTTGCTATTGATAAGGATTAGAAAGTCTCTGTAGAACCGGAGATATAAGTTTTATTATTATTTTCTATTCCAAGTATTTTGTATATAGGCATCAATTTTCAGTTAATTTACTTTTATGTTCCAATTTCCTCGATATCTTGTTTCATTCCTCGACAACATAAAAATACATAAATTTATATCGTTTTCAATAATTGATAATTTGTTTCTTCATATATCCAAGAGATTGTTGTTCCGAGAAGAATCTCATTATTGTTCTTTCTCAATCTTTGGGCGGTCTTGTGATGATCTTTTTGACTCTTTTTATACAAATAAGGCATGTAGAATGAAATTTCAATTTATGGTAGAAATCGCAACAGAATTTGTGTCAAATAATTTTCAATAAAATATTTTCCCCTCGAGGATAGCAAAGAGGGGTCGTCCACAAGTGATGTCTATCTTTTTCCCCATCTCTGTTCACTTATTTTTGTACAAAAAATTAGAATACACCCTGAATTTCTCAAAACCTCCCCCTCACTAAATGTTAGACGTCATTTGTAAACGACCCCTAAAATATACCAAGAAAGTCAAAGAAAATTGGCTTTTTGGATGTGATAAAAATCTCAAATACATAACTTTATGTGTAATGAGCATAAAAATTGGACAAAAAGAATATCCAAAAGAAAAAAAAGATAAATTGTGTGGAAGAATAATTCCATAAGACGATGTGGCTTAAATCTTAAAAGAGCATCATACGGCTTAGCATCAAAGCCGTAATTTTTATCCCTTATCGGCTTTTATGGAGATAGACGATAGAATTTCCTTCACATAAGCATGTTAACATTTTAACATGTCTATTTTCATTCATTCATACCAATTGCTGTCTATCTAATGTTATAATTTATTTAAATCCTCTCTCATCGTCTTCAACATTTTTTATGCTTCATTTCCAAACTGCAAAACGTTTAACAATCCAATACATAAGTAGTAAGTCTTTCTTTATTTTTATGGCTTATAGTTATGAGTATCTTTATAAATCTGAAAATTATCCGCATCCAGAAAGATGAACGAGAATTTTTGAGTTCAGAGTTGGTGTGGATAGAAAGACTTAAAAAAGTAAAAAATAATAAAAAATTTAGAACTCTTAAAAAAATTTAAAAAAAACTGCTCGGACTGAGAATCGAACCCATGACTTCTTGGTTAGTAGTAATTTTTTTTTAAAAAAATAAAAATCAATTTTTTTAAAGTTTAAAAACAAAATTTTAAGTTCTAAATTTTTTTAAGGAATGCATAATAAAAAAGAATTTTTTAGCAAAAGAGGAGCGAATTCGGAGAGCGCACTCAAGTGTTTATGAAATGAAAATAAGGATTTGAACCTTAGTGTTATTGCATTGTCATAAATATGCAATTTAATTTTGTAACAGCAAATGGCAAAAATGTATTCTAATTCAAATGATTAATTTTTTTTATCAATTCTCATTGACAAAAATACGTGATTATAAAAAAATAACAAATTTAAATACTTTGGATAATTTTTTGTGAATTTTTCGAAAAAAAAAATATAAAAAAGATTCAGGATCTCTTTGCTTTCATATTCAAAGTTTTTTATAACATAAGGATTTGAACCTTATCATTTTTATAAATTATATAAATAACACATTTTAGATTATAAATTAATGTTGCATAAATGAGATCTTAATTTAAAATTAAATTGTCATTAAAATAAACTCAAGAGGAAATTAATACTCATTCATCAAATCCTCTTTTTTATCAACCCTGAATCTTTTAAATATAGTATAAGAAAAATAAGAGAATATAACAAAAAAAAATTGAAAGATATATTTCATTTCATAACTATTTATGTAGATGTATGTAAATATGTTTGCTCATTTATGTTAAACGTCTTAGAAGAGAGCATGAACGAGATGAAAAGTAAGAAGTAAAAAGGGCATAAATCGTGAGAATGATGATGGCCAGGTATAAAGGAATTGTTAAATAAACACACACTTAAATGCCTTTCAACCATCAAGTGAAGTGATTGTAAAGAGGCAATGGAATGCCTCATCTCATCATTCGTTTCACTTCTTTCTCAATTCTCTCTCGCTTGCTCTTCTTCTTATGCTGCACATAATTTTGTTTTTCGTGAGGTTTCAACAGTGCACTTTCCAAATTCTTTTTTTTACGTAAAAAAATATTCTGTTTTTTATGTTCCTTGTTATGCTGCAATACACACTCAAAAATTCATGTTGCTGCAACACAATTAAGATGAGAAATATTTCAGAGAAGAATGAACTTTATGTTTTTTTTGGGGAATTTCGTTATGTACGATTGGATTCACAAGATCAGCTCTCGAATTTCCTGCATGTTTTTTTTCCTTCGGTGATCGATAAAAATTTTTATGTTTCCCTTAATGAACGTTTGGCAATAAAATATGTGAATGTGATAATCATTAAGGGTTTCCAAACAACAACAGCCACAGAACCCCTTTTCTCTTCCTGCATGATCTTCTTCTTGAACTGTGTTTTCGTGTCAACGACAAAACAAAAAATTATTTTTTTAAGTCGCAATACGAAAAATTTTAAGGCACGTCATGCATACACATTTGGTGCATATAAATAGTATGAGTGTTAAATAAAAGAGAATTTTTATTCTGTCTCGTCGTCGTCGGTACTTCTTCTTTATTTCTATGGTGCGTTATAGTTTTGTCATATCCTTCCGGGAAGTATTTATGGTAGCGTCATGCCCTGGTGTATGTTTCCTAATCCTGTAATGATTTCATACATTATTTCCCTGTCATGTAATGCACAAATACAGATGTGAGTGCATTTATGATGTTCTATTCAAATTCAAGTGACATAAAACGGATATATACAAAAGAACTAAGTGTTTTTGGCTCGACGAAAGAGCAATGCAGAGAGGTTTGATTACAAGCTCTCTTTTCTGATGGTTTTGGTAGTGAAATTTATGAACGGATGTTTTGTTTCGTGATCAATGCGCATTTTTTGATGATAATCAAATTAAATCTTTTTTTTTAAATTTGTAATGGAAATTTAGCGAAATGTTTAAAATTCTGTTATTTTTAAGGTTTGTTTGTAAATTACGTTAGTAAAAAACGGAATCAACTTACTTTTGATTGTTTTTGATCAGTTCTGCAAAAAATTTACAAAAAAGTGCATACAAACTTTAATCTATGGCTGCAAAAATCTCAGATCCAAAACCTTCTGATCCCCTCAAAAAAAATATTTTTTGCAATTCAGAAACCTTAATTAAAATTATTCAGATTCATGCAATAAATTTCCTAAACAAATAAATCTTGTGAACCAAAGCCATGGCAAGAATTCATTGCAACAATGCTCTATAAATATATGATAATTTATTAAAATCACCCAGCCAAGCAGCATCCGAAGTAAACAAAGAATCACAAAATTTTTTCAGCACCAAAAAACTCTCAAAATACACATTTTTTTAATCAAGAAGATTCTTTTCATTCATGCATTCATTCATTCACGAGATCGGCTCTCAAAAATATTTTTCATATTGTTGTGTAAGTGCTGAAAAGAAATCCTTTTATGCATCCATGAACCTCATATGAAAATATGCTGCCTTATTGTTCTCACACACCAGAGGAACTGATGCAGATTTTCATTGAGATTCTGTTCGATTCTATTGTTTAATGCACGAAGCAGATGCATATTACTTCATGTATGAAATCAATTAAGTGCTGTCAAAAAAGATGACATTTATTTTTTCAATATTAATGCTGCACATGTGTGTCACATTTTGTGTGAAAGTCATAAAAGTCAATTGACCTTCAACTACAATGCACACCATGTTCACAATAAAATGCAATGTCTGTCTTTAATTAAAATTTATTTCATTCAATGATGAATTGTTCTCGATATTTCATCTCAATTGATACATATGAATGAAGCCATAAATATTTTTATAAGGTTTCCACAATACTTTGCTGTACATTAAGTACAGCATATTTTTGCTTTCCTTTCAAAAGAGGTGCATTTAAGGAGAAATTCAATGCACTCGACATTTTAAGATAAAGAAAAACGACTCGCAGAGTGAGAGGAAAAAATGTCTACAACAAGACTTGCCTTTACCTTTTCTGATTTGCTGTTGTTGCGTTAAATGCTGTTGGGAATCGGTCAATTGAAGAATGGAGCTGGAAAAGTTTCTGCATTATGCATTAATATTTTTTTTCCTCAAAGGGGAGAGACTGAATGAAGTTTTTTTTATTTTTGCGCTCAGTTCTGAAACTTTTGTGGTTGGATTAAATTTCACTTTTTCTTGCGTAAGCTTTTTTTTTGGTTTTGAGAAGTCTTACACGTTTTTCCTATTTTGATGAGGAAGTCGTGGAGTTTTTATCAGAAATTGGCTGAATTGATTGATTCGCGATTTCTAGACATTAACAGGTTTATTGCTAGACTCAGGCTTTCGAAGTTACAGGAGAGTTTATGTTCAAGTTTGAAAATTCATTTTCAAAAACTCCAGCTATCTCGTCAAAAAATATGCAGACCTTTAGGCATATACTTGATGATTCTCTGAATAACAACAGCACTCAATTAAAGGATTAAAATATTGATTTCTGGTGGGAAACGAACCCATGTCCTCATTAATCGACCATATTTGTCTATTTTAAGAGTTGGTTGGCCTACAAATATCTTCCCAAAGCTGCATTATTATGCCACCATATCGTCCTATATGACCTTCCATATGACATCCTACTTCATCCAAAAAATACCACACACAAGTAAATCATAAAGATCCATAAAGCCGCTCAAATAACATCAATGATCTCCCATTAAAGTCTGAAAATCAATTCACCTAAGCCACAAGCAAGCAATAAACATAAATGCCGCCATAAACATATCTCAAGAACCCATGCATATGCTCAAATGATTCCAATAATTGCGAAATTTACATCAACATTCAACCTCAAGATCGAATTCACGCTGTGATCAACCCCTTCAATTTCATGATCACATTCCATAATAATAATAATAATAATAGTAATAATCATCAATAAGACAGCAACAAAGCAGAATCTATGTTGGCAAACAAAGATCATTATTGTTCAAGTCTTGTAATGTCTGATATCGACATTCCGAAGTATTAATCTTGATTCTGGTCTATAGACACATAGCATACTTATTTACAGAAAAAAATAGCAGAAATATGAAAGGAAAAAAACCAGCAAGTACATCCAATGGGACAAGAAATAACGACAAGGAAAAAAATGTATATACACAGTGAATGAATGTAGAACGATATGAGGCAATTGTTGTGCAAAACGCCTATTTTAAGAAGATTAACACTTCATTTTATGGTCTTATAGTAAACACACAAATCACATTACCAGAATGCAATCGCCACGAGAGAAAGCTAGAGGCTTAGAGAGTGTCTCGGGTACAGTTTGTCTATAACAATTATTCGTTATCGTCATGAAAAATTACTGCTGGAAGAGGATTAGTTTCATTAAATTAATTTATGTTTATGTGGTAATGAGATTAAAAACTTTTTTTTTCTCCCTCATTCGGCATTCAAATCTCAATTAAACGACTCTACTTCTGTATCTTATATCTCAATACTTAATTTG
The DNA here is from genome assembly GCA_963573255.1 of Chironomus tentans. NCBI lineage: Eukaryota > Metazoa > Arthropoda > Insecta > Diptera > Chironomidae > Chironomus > Chironomus tentans. Next base: position 1,043,014 of record OY754304.1, on the reverse strand, counting down.
TGGAGCATTTGAAAGCGATTTAAGCGAACCATTAAATTGTGGTTTTCAACTTTCAATCGCTGCTGCTTCTTCTTCTTTATGCTTATTTTTTTTCTCAACATTTTTCCATGTTGTTGTCAATTCTCTTTTTTCCTGACTTTCTTATAAATCTCGACTCTGTCGTCGATTGCATTACTATATTACTTGAATTATTTTCTTTTTGGGTTTTGGAAAAGCCAATAAAGGTAATAACAACAACAACAACAACGACGACGACGAGTGAGAGAAGAAGAATTGTGGCATAATGTGGCAATGATCATTGAACTTCTTTTTCCTGTCGCCAACTCATAAAAAAATATGATCATGTAACACGATTTCCAGATACGAGATAGACATTGTAAAGAATATTGAGAAAGTAAATAATTGTATTAATTTGGGGGTCGTACATAAATGATGTCTATGGAAAATTTGGATTTTTAGATCTTTACAAACCTTAGGATTAGGATGACCATGGGGGTAGGTTAATATGGTTATATATAGTTAGGAATACCTCTTACTAAATATCAGACGTCATAATCAAATGTCCCCCCTCTTACGGATGAGTCAATTTGAGACATTAATCCACTCAATTGTGACAAAAATGCTTAATTCAATTACAATTTTTTTGCAATAGAGAAGATAATGGAGGAAGAAGAAGAAGAAGTGAAACTCAACTCATTGACCTATTCATTTAATTTACTTTCATTCATGATCTTTCAACTTGAAGTATGCTTCAACGAATCTTTATTGTCGTTCATTTGAGAACACAAAAGCAGCATTTGTCAATCTTTATTAAGCATATTAGTATTAATAATTGAAAGGAGGATGAGAGGAATTACTTGAGGTTTATAGAGGTTCCAGATGAATGTTTTTTTGGCATCGACAATAAAAGATAAATTTATTGTGTGGGAATTTTGGAGCTGCTACTGAACATTTTACAATTATTCAGATAAGATCACAAAACTTTACACAACAATGAATTTAAATTAAGGTAGAGTCGAGTAATTACCCCAAAACTGTGTTATAAAAATTTATTTCATTGACAGCATAAAGATAGTGACTGAATATTTATTTATTTCACACCAATGCATAAAGAATTTACACAATTTCAACCTGCTAATGACACCGGCTGTCTTAAGATATTACGATAACTTTAAAGTGCGATCGATCCACAACTTTGCTTGTTCCTTCAATTACTGTCGCAGCTAACATTCACTCAACGCCTTTTAGAACCTCTAACGAGCAACGAAAAGTGTATAGAATGGAATGATGAAAATTAACACAATGTAGATAATGCGAGAAGGAACAATTTCTTCATTGTAAATGTGCGGCGTGTTTAAGAATTTTTCGCAATAAATAATAATTTTAGGCTTAGATACTTTTCATTAGAGAAATATGACAAGTGTATGGTGCTTTAACGTCCATTGACAGTAATTGGATGTTTTTACAAAACAAAACATTATCTTCATCCTCTATTCAGACTATGAAGCACTCAAGTCTTGAAGAAAATGACTAGGAACAAACAATAGCCAGACAGTATAAATGATTCACACACAATATAGACGATTGAATGATAAGAGGAAACACAGAAAGTCAATAGGAGTAGAATATATTTTTTTGCATACATATTCCAAGTGTGTCACTAATATTTCGTGACAATTGTTATTAAATAGACGTTTTAGGCCACACAATACGTGACCACTAATGGTGGGTTTGAAGTGAAACTTACGAAAAATATGCGAATTTGTATTCAGTTTGGCTAAATTGATGAATAGATTTTTGTTTTTGACATTTCATTAGAATGGAGTTATGTTGAAATGGCATGGGTGGTTGAATTTGTTGGTGCCATTTGGTAGAAATGATGAAAATTTGGATATTGGATTGTAACTTGCTTTATTATTGGGAAATTAAAGAAAAACTTTTTGAAGTGAGAAAAAAATTTTGTCAGCCATTTTGAATTTTTGGTGAAGTTTTTTTAAATTCAAAAAATCCGTTAAAATTAGCCAAAGTTTTAAAATCATTAAAATGCGCCCAAAAATGGCATTTAAAGGCCAAAAGTAACAAGTTCCATTCTAAAGAGAGTACATTTTCCCAAATTGTTAATCATTTCCATTTAAATTAATTATTCTCATTCAAAAAAAAATTTAATTTATGAACGGAAGTTGAGCAATTCTTTGCAATTAACATTTGCTACATACACAAAAAATGGACATTGATGATGATGATGAGCAGTAGTTTTTTTGGTTAATGAATACATTAATTTGAATTAATTTATTATTATTCTCCTTTTACAGCTGAAAGCGACTTAGTGACATTTGTACAGATAAAAAATCACTTCAAGACTGAATATGCAATTCAAACGAACCTTTTTACGGTCGGTACGAGAACGGAGAGTCTATCAAAAATGTATGAGAATGCCGCAAAAACACCAATTCATACGATGGCTGAAATGGATGAGTTACTTGGAATTCGAGGTCGCAGAAGCTCTGATGCTTTTATTTGTACGCCCATTCTTGAAAGAACAAGACGTCGATTGAAAGGCATTGACATTGAAATTGAAACGAGAATGGTAAGTGAAATATTTTTTTGTTATGATTTAAATTGGAGCAGGCGTGCTCGATCATTATTTTGAGTGGTCTAATGGGATTTACGAATGATGAATTCCCAAACGACACAAAAAAAGGTTTCAAAAAGTCATGAAAAATTCGCAAACAAAAAATCCAACCGCAATCACATAAAATTTTCATCCCAACCGGCGTACTGTGGAACATAATTTATACATCCCATGCGATGAGCTTTCTTTTGTTTTTCAAATGTCTTTCATTATGTTTATGTATTTTTTTACGAATTAATGTAAATATTTAATTTAACGATACATGTTGCGGACATGGAAGTTCATCTTGTGCCGATGCCGCCCTTTGTTTTATTTTCATCTCAATTCTCTTCATGTCTGTTTATAAAATTGAGTTAATTAAAGATTCATATGCTCTTGACGATAACCCAGATTTATTTTCTATTTGCCTAGCCGCAAACATATTTTTCTAATTCCTATTCTTCTTTTATATTTTCATAATTAATTTTTATTTTCGTAGTTTTTCACTTGTAAAAACCAGATGAGCTTCACAAATGAGATATATTTGTATGGTTTCACTCAAATAAGACGTCTATTAGCAGAAAAATGCTAAACTGTAATTGATTTATGCTGCTTACGATATACGAAGCATACATTAAGTATTGCATAACCTTCGTGCTGAAAATGAATGTATCTTGAAAGCTATGCGTACTTTTTTTTGACATTTTTAAGAGCAATTATGAGGCATATTGTATGTACTTATTTTTTTCGATGACCCGAAAAGATATGCTGGATACTTACTGAACCATGGATACTTTAACATAATTATTTAACATCTTTTCCATGATGATGATAAAGATCTATTGAAAATACGAAAATGCACGCATTTTTTTGTGAAATTGAAACTTTCGAAACTCCGTAAAAATAGACATAAAAGCTGAAATTATTAGCTTATTCAAGGTTATAGAAGCTATAGAAAATTTCTGATTGCTAATTTTGATTGAAAATAGCTATTAAGAATGAAAATTATTTATTTCTATAGATTACCTCATTCATATATGGAATTAGAAAATGTTCAGTAAGGTTTCATAATATCTTATGAATATGCATAGAAATTGGGAGCATTTGTTTGATGTCTAATGCCTTTATGCTCTCAAAAATTTACAAATAAATCGAAATTTCGTAAATAAAATTTACCTTTTGGATGTAAAATGTCATGCAGAGATTTGATTAGTATCTAATTGTATCATACCTTATTTAATATGTTATTGTGTAAGGTGTTTATTACGTACAGCTCAGGGTTTGTATTTTAAAAGGCATTGAAGGGCCTTATGAGTTATTTCAATTGATTGTTGAGTTGAATATGGGCAGGGTTGTCTTCCAGATGGGTGAATGAAGCTTATTTCTTTATTTTTTTGGTTGTTTACAACTAAAATTAAGGGCTTCTCTTGGTTGTTGCCTGTAAAGTGCTCTAATGATAGCTATTGCCCGATAATTTTAAAGTTTTGTAACAGAACTGCTTGTTTAAAGCAAATTATTTTATTTTAGGGATTTTTCAACCAACAAGCAGCATTATCTACGTGTTCTATGCTACAAAGTGTCAATTTCTTGGTCCAAACAATGTATATGTGCCTGCTTCAGCCAAAGATAAAAAAATTACCTTAATTATGCAACGATCTTTTTCCATCAACAACTCAAATCCCAACTCTGCTAATTTAAATATTAATTGACTATATTTTTTTACAAATAAAACCCATGTCGAAAACCGCCTTTACAACAAAAAGATTAAAGTCAACATTATCTTTACTTACCGGCTGCTTTCAAAAACCGGCCATTCAAGCAATTTGTCGCGGATAGCCTTCATGAAAAGATGCAACTCTATACTAATAAATTACAATTAATAGAGACATAAATTCAATACGTATGTACCAATAGTAAATGCATAATAATTTTTCATCGCGACACTTCAAAAAAAATGTGAAAATTTTACATTCGAATACATCGCATGGCATTAAGCTATTCGCATGCAGCCGGATGCTAATTCTAATACAACTTCGTATGTCATTTTCACCTCATCTGTTTTGAATGCTACAGAATAATTAACACTTTAGTATTGGAAATAATATTTTAATCACATGTAGCAACATGAAAATAGTGTCAACAGAACGATTTACATGATGTGCTCTATTTAATTTACGTTAATTGGATTTAAAAATCGTGAATCAGAACATGAATTAGAAAATTTTCTTGAAGAAAAAATCCTAGATGTAAAACAAAATTTTAAAAATTTAGCAAATGGCCTGACCCATTGCATATTTTTTGCGTATTCCAAGAAAGACTTCAGCATTCGACATTGATCCATTCTTATGTCTAATATGACTCTTCGTTTTCCTACATGAATCTAATATAAAAGCCATTAGATATGTCGACAATAAATAGGTCGGCAAACATTTATTTTTGATTGTTTACCCGAGTGTTGCGTGAGTCTAAAAGCACGCTTGATGTACCGGTGAATCTTGTGGTTGATAGTAATTTTGGTAATTATTTTTGGAAATGATATGTGGGACAGAATTTGGGTATTGAATTAATTTTTTTGGAGGTTTTCTTGAGAATGTCAAATTTAAATTAATTTTTTTTGGACGTTTAGAGACAGGGACTTAGCCAGAAAGCATTTTAGGGCTTAAAGTTGAACTCCAGAAATAATTTTTAATTAAAAAAGAAATAATTTTTAATTAAAAAATATTTAGAGCCATGAAAAACTTTATAAGATTTTTCTGGATGATTGGAAAAGAGAAGGCTCTAGATTCTTGAGTTGCAAGCTTTTAACTGGGACATAGCCAGGGGGGTCAACACCCCTCGATGAAATTCTTCTATTTGCTAGCCATTTCTAACACATTTAGACGCCACCACATAGTTTAGTAGCCCCTAGCATAAATATTCCCATCCACCAATATGTCATATTCCAATCATAAAAGTATGTGCCCAAAATGGCAACAATAAAAATTCCCATGCAACTTCCAGACGTGTCGTGTTCCTACCTCACCACTCGGTTCATCAATTCTCCTTAAAAACTCAAACAGCCGCAACATACTTCACATTTCCTAAGAATAAGACCTTTAAGGAAATGTAATTCCATTCGGAAACACTCAAAATAGTTTGAAATTCAATCATCTTTATTCAAATATTTTCTTGATAACTGCCTCGAGTAAGCCTGTTTGCGTCAGAAAAATCAAAAATAGTATCATGTAACAACATACATTGAAAATTGAATATAAAAAATCAATTAACCCAAAAAAAGCACTTTAATCACGACGTCTATCAACTTTTTTCTCTCTATTGATCAACATTTGTTACAAAAGTTTAAGCTATAAAAAATTTGAACTCATGACTTATTATAATTTAATTTTGACTGACCATTTATTCAATTAGACACTTCGTCTCCAACCATTTTCAGTAGTTGGATATGAGGATAGACAAAAACTTTCTCTACACGTTACTTGTTGGTGTAATAATGTCTCTACAGAGTCTAACAATCAACAGCAGTAACAGCATGTAACAAATGTTTGTAGTTAACAGCATAACAGTTTACTCCCACATTAATTATCTTTCCTCTGTGATTATTTATATTTTTTAGTATATTTCTAAGAGATTTATGATACAGAGACGCGTAAAGAGCAGTCGGTTTTATTAGCTTTTTTGACTTTAACACTTTCATGATGTTTGTTTATGCGGTCATTGATATTGTCCAGTGTTTCAATGCTGATGGCTTTTTGATGCATGATTTTCTTTGAAATATGTAAATTATGTTAGGTTTGACTTGATAAGATTATTGGGCATTTGGCTTTCTATTCGACTTAAACGATTAGACATCTACATAATTTTTTACAGGTACATAATTTCTAGACATGAATAAGCTATTAGATTTTGAGATAATCAGGTTAAGGATTGTTTATTCAGAGTGATTTTTTTTTCGAAGGTGGGGTACCTAAGGCATTTGGGGGTACCGTACCCCAGGTAGCCCTAGAAATCGACCCCAAAACAAGTCTGAAGTGAATTTAAGAAGCCTAAAATTGATGCCCACTTGACCTCCGTACCATTAACAACGTGTGCTAATCAAAAAATCTGCAAGCAGTGTTGTTGAAATTTTATGATTTACAGAATTTTGTGATAGACATTTGAGGATCTAGTGTTCCAATTTATTTAACAAGCATCATATTCGGATAGTGTCATTGACGAACAATTAAAAAAATATATAAATTCAAATGTAAAAAAGCCGTTAAAAATTTAACATTCCAAATTCGATAAGAAACCTCACATAAAATTCTAAGAATTCATTTCAGAAAAATGCATTCCGTTCCTAACATAAAATTCCCATTTCAATCTTTCAAAAAAGAAAAGCGTTACATTCCGCTCACCAAAACCATAAGCCACAGAAGCATTTCTACTAAAAAAATTTTATTCGCTTTATTTTCCTATGCGGCATTCAAATTAAAATAAAACATTTTTCATAGCAATTGAGAAAATAAAAAAAGATTTTTTTTCTACTATTTAATGTGTCGTTTGGGATTATCGCACTGTAGTATAGTGTCTAAAACTTTTATTGACCTTTTTTGTCGTCACGCCTTAACATAGTCGATGATGAATGTTTTTTGATTATTTATTTAAGCTAACATTGAATTTATTTTAATGGCTTCTTTTTTGCATTGATTTTCCATTAGCCTGCTGGTTTAGATGAACTACGAAAATGGACATCGAAGGAAGCTATAGGGGATGAAACAGTTGCACCTAATTGTCTTGTTCGTGTAGCGCACAATACATCCGTTGCAGATCAAACAATTTTATCATTGCAGCAAACATCCACATCACATGACTGTACGGATAGTATAATAATGATAAGTACACATAATAATAGCAGCAGGAGATCAGAGGACGATAAAGACGCCCCGATTGATCACAGATTACCGTCGCCTGAGGAACAGTGCTTGATATTAGCATCAAAGTATGTGAATCATGACATTAATATATTTATTAACATTTCATAAATATGTTCTCTCATAAATTGTCCACAGATATCCCGCACAGCTTATACGAGTCGACACCAGTGGAAAGCGTTTTGATCGTCAATCGGCAGCACGAAAGTCACTACTGCATGTACAAACTGGATTGCATGCAATCGAAGATGCAATTGACAGCAGCAATACAGACTCGGTAAAGAGACGTTCACGCTCGAGGAAGCCGAGAGGCAATAGACGCAATACTATCGCTGGAATTGATCAGACGGAAATTGAAGAAATTGCTGTGAATGGGTTCGTTATTTTAGTTTTCTTTTTGCATTTTCATGCGGTGTTTCATACTTGTGGACGTAGTCAGGAATTTTTGAGGGGGGGAGGAGCTGCAATTTTGGGTCCACCTTCAACAGTCCAGATTTTGGACCTAAAAATGGTTCAGAATCATTATAGACAGTCCCTTATGTCCCCCCTCCCCTGACTATGTCAATGCATGCATTCCTTTGCATTATATCGATTTAATTTGAGCATGGCGTGTCGAGTTGTGTCTTTGGAAAGTAATAAACATTAAAATACCGAAAAGAGACTCAAAAGTCATTAGAAGGAAGTAGAAAAGGAACAAATATTGTTGAAATACACACAATAGATTAATTAGTAAGAAACTTGATAGCTTTTCCATGGAAATTTAATCAGAATTAATTTCTTACAGCCTATATTAAGTTACTAAAAACAGCTTTCGTGCATAAAATTCTTTATTGTGGTACATTAATGAAAATGAATTTTTTGTGCTAATTTGATAATGAAAATTGGCAACTTGCGTTTCCGTTACACATAAAATTGAATCTTTTTAAAATGTAAAATACCGTTAATTTGTTTTACGAGACATTAAATCAAAATAAATTGCTATTTAATTCAATGAATTCGCAATTAAAACATTGTATCAATTACTATAAAGAATTTACTGCACCATTCTCGTATATCATGAGAGAGCAGAAATGAAAAGACAAGCTGGAGAGTCATTGGAGCATAAAGCAATCAGGCGCATTTTTGATGGATGAGTGGAAGGTTTGACTTTTTTAGGATCTCAATTAAAATCTGAATTTTTAACGTACTCTGAAAATTGGAATTTTAACGTCTTTTTCAAATTTAAATTTTAACGTCTTTTTCAAATTTGAATTTTAACGTCTTTTTCAAATTTGAATTTTAACGTCTTTTTCAATTATCGTATCGTGGAAAAATAAAATCAAAACATTTCACAAAGCATAAACGACTTTCATGCCCTATGATTTTAAAAACATGCAAAAGCCATGCTTTACTAGCCGACCATTATCAAAACAATCCAAACTGATCACGTTTACCCAGCAAAAATGCGCCTGAAACTTAAATTAAGCGAAAATATGAACATTTGTGTATGTATTTCTGCATCGCATGTAAAGCTTGCACTGATGTGTTTTTAATTGCCGGCTTTTGACCGACTGAATGAAAGTAGCGGAAATTTATTTATATATATATACATTTTTTCATTATTTATTCCTTCATTTCTCATCGCTTTACATTGATATGTTGTATTGATATCCTAATAACAACTGTTAACATGCATCTTGCAAATGAAATTTAAATTTCATTCAAACAACAAACTCCAGTATTAATTAACAGAAATGTCACAAATGTGTATTAAAATTTATGTTTGTTTCTTTTTCTTCTATCCATGTCTCAACCAAAATAAGTTTTTATTACATAGATATCACTCTCTATGCTATGTCTCGAGAAAGGGGGATTTATATTTGAGTCTTTTTCATTAAGTATAGATTTTTATAGTCATTATTTTGTTTACACTGTTCTTTCCCATTTCTATTTCCATCGACACATAAATATGCATACATTAAACTTTTAAACTTTTTTCTCGGTTGATTTGTTGAATTTCATTTTGTTTTTATAGAAATAAAAATTACTGCATTCTTATTCACATCCACAGAGATGTATGCATTCCCTTATAGGCATCGATCATGAATGACGTCTGTCTGGGCCAGTTTCTAAGGTCACATGGGGTGCTCTACCCTATCCTACTGGGTAGGTGGGTGCCCTTTAATGAAATCCTCTTGAACCCCTTTCATAACTTTATTCCCACACCCTATTGTCCAAAAAAGGCAGTAAAAAGTAACGAAAAGAAAAAGTAAACCTAGTATCCCTAAAATGTGCCTACTCGAGACACTCCCATAAAAATTCAGACGTCATAACTGATCAATCCCCATGCACATTTATATATTTATAAATTTTAATACTGGAGTTAATGCCATGCAACTAACCAGAAATAAATTGTCTTTCAGCGATGCAAGCGAACATGAAATGTCAACATTCCGTGACAATGAAACAACGATTGTTCCTCGCAGCAAATCGAGTGATGTTCTGAAAAGAGATTTATTATCGACAGAAGTTAAACGATCATCATCCCATTTTAATTCACTGAAGCAATGGGGAAAGAACCGCTTGCGAATGATAAATAGATTGAGTGGAACGAGCGACGACACAAGTCGTAATAGTTTTAGAGCAAAACAAAATTCCAATGACATTGATGATTTCAATGTCTTGGAAGCAATAAATAAGAGACAGAAGAAGATTAATGAAAAGGATAGGCGTCTTTCGCACGAACGAAAGCCATCATATTCTTCGTCCGAAAGGAGTTTGAATGTGGTCACTGGAACACCGACTGTTCAAGTTACAAATCCATCCACAAATGTTGCGGTGAAGATGAGGGAACAGACTGCAGTCATTCGACGACAACGACGCAATGGTGAAGTATCAAATAAGGATGAACCACATTCATCGAGTGGCAATTGGAGTGCAAGTTCTGAGTCTGGTAGAACATCAATTGGAAGTGAAATTACAACGACGACAACCCATCCAAAATCCAGTGCATCAAGTACATCACTCAGTCACCACACACATCACTCATCATCTGGTCCACCGAGTTCAATTATTAGTCGTCGTCGTTTCCTCAACACATCTGCTTCAAGCAGCATCACAAGTGAAGGAACGGCAACTCCAGAATTACAAATGTTTGATGCTTTTCATATTGATGAAGGTGAAACAAGTTCCGTTTATTCGTGCGATACAGAAGGATATTATACGTCTTTCCATGTTGATTCTGGTCTAAAGACACTCAAAGAGGAAGAATCACTGACTCCAATGCAATCTTCAATGGCTTTGTCATGTACAAACTCATTTGAAAGCTCAGGCAACCAAACAGTAATCTCACCAGAAAATGAATATGAATTGTTTGGTAAGGGATCGACAACGACGAGCAGCTCAGCTGGTACGGTATGTACAGCAGTTCTATCAATGTATGATAATGATAGAAATGGTCCATTAGTTCCTGAACGAAAGAGCTCACTATGTAAGCTAAATCGTAGTGGAAGTTCAACTAGTTCTGGAACACTCGAACGAAGCTACTCAACGAGTACAGTTGGAAGTACTTTAGAGAAGAATGGAACGATAAAAAGAAATGGAGTTCTTTTACAAAAGGAAGTTGCTGCTCTCGTCCATCAACATCAACAAGAAACGACAATTGCACGCATTGAATCTCCAGACAGTGGTAATAATACAAGTTCCTCACCTGTGGATTCAAATTCATCACCAACAAATCAAAATGCTCGCCTTTATTCAGAATTTGAATGCTCTGAATCATCAGATTTAGAATGTGTTGAGAGAACTGAGAGGATTCGAGTAAAGACGACAATCAACACGAGTCGAATTCCATCAATTGTTGCAATCACACCAACACCAAGTGATGACGAGTCTGTCATTAAAAAGACTACAAATAAGAATGAACAAGAGATAAAAATCAAAGGCAACATACTGAATGTCAACAAGGATACTGGTTATGCATTTATTGTTGGAAATGACAACAATCAAAATGAAATAAAAATAAGTCGCAAAACATCCCCATTATTGCCACTAAATCACATGCTCGATAAACTCCGTGGCGTACTTCATCCACTGAAAAAATCACCAAACAAAGAAAATAATCAATTGACATCCGCAAAAAGTGATTCCAATAACGACGAATATGTCACAATCTCTGAAATCCAAACGCCCAAACGAATGCCAAATGGAATTTATTATTCGAGTGACGTTCTGAAGAGAAATCTTGCGACAGTTCTTTCCGGCAACATAAACGAAGAGACTGAATATGTTTCGTTAAACGAACTTCCATGCAACGTGCGATCTGAGAGTAATCTATTGGCCATTAGCGAAAATAACAGTGACGAAAAAATCGATATGAGAAATGGTGGGGATGACGATATGACTCGTAATAGGGGTGAAGTTGTGAGAATGGATGCGCACGGCAATCCAATTTTCGATAGTAACAGCTTAAAACGTAAGAAAGGCGCAATTACAACTTTTTCCCCTGGACCATGTGTGAAAGATACAAACGATGCCATTACAATAACAACAACGTCGAATGCAAACAGTTCATCTTCATTGAATCTCGAAAATCATAACAGAAAACTGCCTACAACCTCAGCAGAAACACAAATATCAACTTCTAGTGCATCAGTATATCGTAGAACGGTCAATACGATAAGACCAGTTGTGTCACAGCGACCAAAAATTGAAAATAGTGATATTGTGATTGAGAATAATAATAATAACAACAACAATAATAATAATACACAAAAATCAGTGACGAAATCTGTGTCAGTTAATAGAACGGAAGAGAAAGAAAAGACTGAGCCAGTGCAAATGACAACATCGAACGGTTCAAATCACCTGATGCGTCCGAATGGCGCACTTCAATTAAATTTAAATTCCGTATCATCGAAAATTCTTGCATCAGGCACAATTCGTGGTGCTTACGTAAATATACAGGATGCTGCACCATTGCGTAATGGTCCACCCGTCTATTCGCCACCATCACCGTCACGTGCTGCATCAATTTTTGCTCCACAGCAACAGCCACCAGAATTAGAAGAAGGTAAGAATAATAACAATAAATTTGCACCAAAAATTGTCGATTTTACACCGAAAATGAGCGCGAAAACTATTAACAAAAGTAATGTTGAAGAGGAAGAGAAAAAGTCGAGTGAAAACATTGACCCAAATATGATGAGAGCTCACGTAAAACGTAGCAATAGTTATCGTATGGCAGCTATCTATGCTGATCCAAATGACTTGAGTAAATCGAAAGAGTCGTTAGACGTAAATTTGAATAGTAATGTTCGGAAAAGCTATATTGATAGTGATGATGAGCCATACTTAAATATCAGTAAAACAGTCACGCGTTCATTCGAAAAATTGATTGAAGAATTTTCCAAATCCACATCTGCAATCATTTCCACCGATTTGATGCTTAATGAGTCACTAAAGTCAAATGACGTAAAATCCTTAAATCGTTACTCTCTTGAGCCACCCAAGCCTATAGACCTGAACGACTATATGACTGACTCATCATTTGATGATGTCATTGAAAATTTACCACCCCCAACTATTCCTTTACACATTCCATCACCGAGTAAGGTCACATTACCATCGGATAGTCAATGTCATAAGGCAAGAGTCTTGACAAATTTTGATACTGAAATTTGGTAAGGAAGTGTAAAATAGCTGTAATAGAAGGAGACAGAACAAAATATATAATCATAACACATGTCAAGTACATGTCTTCAGTCGTTGTTTATTTCGTACTTGTCATCATTTCCAAGTGCTGAAAAAATATGACAAACTTTTACTGTTTGTTGAGCACGAGCTGTATGACATTAAAGAAATTTTTTTTTTGATGATTATGTATTCTCAGTTTTTACAGCCTACCTCTCGCCCTATCTTATTACTTTTATTTTTCTACGTTGTACACTTACATCTCCGATGACTTGAACATGCATATTTACTTTGTTTTTTGAAGGGAGTGAGAGTGAGACAGGGATAAAGTAATAGAGACTGCCACCCTCACTAATATTTTCTTACTTCTTCTTAGGGTTCAATGCCTTTGCGTTCTTTCCCGTCTTCATACTTTGTTCAAAATCGTAAAAAGGATGAAAATAGAATTTTTTTATGTTACCGGTGGATTTTTTTCTTCCTCAAATGGATGTCAGCATTTTGTCTGAGTCTAATAAAATTTTATTGTCGCATGTATGCAGCACTTTTAGCGAACATAAGCACATCTCAATTTATGATTGATTTATGCAGTCTCATGGAAATTTTCTTATTCATATGATGAAATTATAAGTGGATGGAATATTAAGTTGCAGAAAATGAAGAAGTTTGTCAGTTCGGTATATTAATAATTTTTGAGTATGTCAAGTAACTGAACTGTAGATGATGTGTCTTAATTTAGCTAATGGTTGTCGTCAAATGACGTTATTAAAAAATAAGAAGGCGTTATCCTTAAATGACACCGTAAGATGCGCTCTATCCTTCCAATCTAAAAACATTCCAACTTTCCCCAATTTTTTTTGGAAACCCAATAAAATATTATTCAGAAGTAAAAGTTCTTTTCTCCTCATTTTCGGAGGGAAGAATCGACAATTTTCCTGCTCATGGATTTATATTATGTGCACACACAAAAAAATGGAGACGTATAAGTTTATTTAATAGTTCCAACAATAGCGTGATATGCCCTCTTTTTCGGACAATTAGGAATAATTTTTCAGCATACCTTATTCGTGTATTGTTGGAACTTACAAAAACAATGTTTGTGAATGTCCATTAGTTTATTATTTATTTATGATTTCTTTTATTTGTGGCTTTATGTTTAATTTACTAACATTAATATTAAATACCATCGAGTGAGACTGATAGAAAAATTATTGATAGACAAAATTTTATGTTTGTAATATAGACTAAGTCATGAATTCCCTCCCACTTTGTCTCACTTGAAGGTCAGTGCTGTGTTTTATGTGGATTTTAATTTTTAAATACTTAAGAGATCTCATTTTGGAATGTCTTTATCAATGACAACCCGAGTGGTACATGATGGGAGTGGTAGTGATATGGTTGCCATAAGGTAAACATGAAGAAGGGGTTGATTGGATATTTTGTAGACCACGAAGAGTCTTCTAGAAGATTCTTGGTACCTTTAAACCAAATTTGCAATGAAATATTCAAAAAACTGTACAAAATGTTAAAAAAATTTAAATCTATACTCCAATGGTATGCGATATATTAATGACCCCAAAAATGGCAGCCATCTCACAGCCATTCCCATCATGTACCACTCGGGCTTATTTTACCAATAAATTAATTTTTCTACACTGACATTGTGCTGTCCAAGCTTTTAGAACAATTTGTTTTTTGGCATAGATGATAAATATTCTGACCTAATTGATGATGAGTTCATTTCAATGAAAATTAAATTAATTTAATTTGGGTTTCAAGAGCAATTAATTTTTGAATCTTTGTGGTCGTCTTACAAATCATAAATTAGGTGTTTTGATAAACTAAAGTAAAAGTAGGTCAATCTCAAACCACATCAATAAGTCAAACTAAATTTAAGCTTAGATCCTTTAAAAATTGAATGAAGCTACAAATTCGTAATGAATGTGAGAGTAACAACCTCTGTGGCATGTTACCAATAATTACCATTGACAAATTAATCTAAAATTGTCCATAGAATCATCAATATTGTCACCATGTCATTTGATAAATTAATTTACGTAAATTATATTAAGGATAAGTACTTAATGCTTTCATTACAAATGACTGGTTACAAAACAAATCTAATTAATTAAAATTGTGTAGCAACAGCATTTATGTCTAGATAGAGAAACTTTGGTCAGCACAATCCTTGAAGTAGAAATAGTTTCAAGCCTGAAGTACAAAAATGAGGTACTAACATAAAGATCTCATTAAATTCATTCATTATCATCGACATAAATTATCTCTGCACACATATATTAAATATTATATGAACATTATCATCACACATTAAATATGGCACTCTTAATCACGAATAATCATCACACTTGATTTTCATTATACAACATAATACTTAATATTATAATGGAATCAATTAAATAAAAATTTATGATATACACACACATAAATATGTATGAAAGTATGTACATATAGGGTCACATCTTGAAATGATTTTATATTTTTGTTGTTTCTGATCGATTGCGTTTAAATGATGAAAGAAAAGAAAGACACTTGATGGAAGCTGAGAAATGAACAGAAATTCAATTCAATAATAATAAATGAAATTTAATTCTACATTCGTGACTGTATTGTGAGTTGAATGATAGAAATAGCTGTGAAAAGGGGAGCGGTCACATGTCATTGTTGTTGATGAGGTGCTTTCAATTTTGTTATTTAAATTTTTTTCCCTCTCAATACCAAATCAAGTTTCTGAAAGCATTAATGATGTTCTTTCTTTTGTTCTATAAATATAAATGAGAATGGATGATTGAAAAAAAAGTTTTATTGTTGGATTTTGTAATGGGAAATGTCGGAAGTTTTGATTAACAGTTTATGGTAAAAGCTGTTACTTTTAGGTTCCAACTTATAGATTTGAATAATTTATTGAATTCATTCATGATGATTAATTTGTTTGTATGGAATTATAAAGCATCCCGAGTGACACAGAACTGTCATATCGATGGACAAAATAGTGGTTTAGATGGCAGTGGTTTAAAAAGGGAAGAGCTATTAGAGCCCCTTTTGTATACCTTAGGGTACATACCACCCCTATAAGTTTAATTCAAGACTACGCTAGGGATACAGCTTCGGATTACCCAAAGGGTATACCCTACTTGGGCAAGCAACCCATCCAGTCCTGACTAATTCTTTACCTAGTCATGCTGTGTCATTAACTTAGTAAACTGATAAGATCTGACAAATCCATTTCTATGATTACAAAGTCAATTCCTCAACTCTAAATACCTGTACAATATCATCAAACAATCCAAAAGTCAAACAGATGAATTGAATCCTCTCATGTGTATCTACTAATAGCTCAGGGTATTAATCAAAGATCAATTGACTGATAATAATATCATCTCTGAAGCTTCAGTTCATGTGAAAATTCCTCAATTACCTTCATATTTACTCAACCTTTCTTTGATCTAAATATACCACCCGATCGGCACACATCGAAATGTTGCCGAGGCGGCACCCTGATGGTGACGTGGTGGCAGTATACTTAGAACCAAGCGGCCGCCACAGAGCAATGGCAGCCATATGGCTGCCACATGGCTGCCAATGGCGGGTGTGGCCGCCGCTTGGTTCTAAGTATACTGCCACCACGTCACCATCAGGGCACCGCCTCGGCAACATTTCGATGTGTGCCGATCGGGCCAACAGCTATAATAGCCAAAAGGGAAGCTATTATCAGTGTCAATTTCCATACAAAATCTGCTAAATTTAACATCCATCCTTCGTTTCATTCACAAATTGATAATTGACAATAGCTATCGAATATTATTTTTAGAGTAGTTGCCAAGGGTTATTTATTTATAAATTTCATTAGCCTCATCATGAGTACACAGATATTAATTCAATAAATTAAACTTTTTCTCAGAATAATTTCCCATTCGGCAACGAGTTTAATTATATTCAAATTGAATTGAAATTGACGACTACGTAATTGAATATTCCATTAGAGTTGACTTTTTTTTATATCGTTACAGAAAATTTCTTGTTAGCATATTGAGTTTTAATGTAGTAATTGCTGTAGTTAGGAGAATGCTTTGGAATATTTTTTTGATAGATATTTTGTGAAATTGAAAGGAATGAGAGTTTTGAAGATTTTAGCTGTTTGATATTGATTGGTTTGATGAAGGAAGTCAAATTGAAATAGAGCTTTAAAAGTTTTGATGTTTGGTCTAATGATCTATGCAGATAGGGAGGTTCACAATCAATGACCCTGCCAATACCCTCTATAATTGAGGTTTACACTTATCTAAAAGACACGGTTGTTAAGAAAAGCTTTGAGATGAATAGTATTTGAAGATACTTTGAACAGGTTTGACTCACATAGTGAGAGAACTGATCTGATTATGTAGCCTTTTGTAGGACTGGGTGAATATGTATGAATTATGGCTAAAATCTGGCAAGTAGCTCGTTGGTCAAGTAGGAGGATCCTTCGACTGAGTGATCAAAGTTTACTCTTGATACTGATATGGGTTCAAATCCTAGTGTACTCGAATTGTCAAATTCTTCATACTTTTTAGATATATGAAGTTAAAATTTGCTAAATTATTAAGCATTTCGACATAATCTGTCGTAAGATCTGGTCAAGTATCGTAGGCAGGGGTTGGGTGCTTTGGGGTCAACCCTTCATCGGAAGTTTTATTTAAAAAATTCCTGAAGTATCCTTCTAAAATATTCACACGCCCCCATCTACGCTCCTAGTCTTGTCAATTTTCCAATAGCCCATTCATTTAACATTTAATACGATAATTTCATATCTCAAGAAGATGAACTAAAAACTTCTAATAACTCCCCACCACAACAAAACAGCAAAAAACATCTCAATCATCATCAGCAAAAGGTTCAGTCAACTAACTTGTTGATCTCATTTTGCATTGAAATGTAAATTTTTCACAAAAACTTCTTTAATGAAAAAGGCAAAGCTTATTATGAACGCCATAATCACCCCGTCGACGAATAAAAATTCCATTAATTTCAGCTTTCTTTTTCTCTCCCATCAAAGTCATCGTAGCGTAAATAATTGAAATTCGCAAAAACACAAAACTTTTAATTTCGTTTCATCAACCACAGACTCTTTTCGCAATTCCCCAATTAAGTCGCATAAAGAATTTCCTCTCGCAGCTATTTCGTGGAAAATTAAAGTCAATTTACTTTCATCATTTAAGAACCGCAATCGATTTAATGTGAAATTTTTCAATCTGTCACTTTCATGCTTATAAACTGACTATCTACCTCACCCACACCCACACCACCTATGTAACTTATTTATTTTTTTATTTAAATTATTAATAATATTAATTTTTTGTATGAACTGATTCAAATATAACACAAAATACACACATATTTAATAAAGCATCATTTTTTTTGTTGTAAATAATACATAATAATATTTATAATTATTTCTGTTCTGTACATAAAACAAACGAAAAGGAGAACTTTGAGTGTTTTAATTATTTTTCTTCCACTGATTTTTAATTAACTTGTTTGCTGCTGGTTTTTTTTGTTTCATGCATTTATATGTTGGTTTTATGATTCTACTCTTTTATAACTAATAATAAACATGCTTGCAAAAAATGAACGTTTAATGAAAATGAATGGAAAATAATAAGCATTGCACAATTATTTGCACTTATGCAAGGCATATACGCTGATGTCATGTGAGTTAATGACGAATGTGATAAAGACGTTTGAGCAACGATGCTGCAAAAAGCGAAACTAATGAGGAGGATGACTTAATGAGTGACAAATTTATGATTCTGTCGTGTTGTTGCATGAAAGTTGTTACTTATGCCTGAAGCAATATTAACAGGCTTTTTGTACAAATTGACAGAGTGGAACCCTGACTGGAACCTTACTTTTTTCTGCTAAATTATTTAATTTGCAATTCCTTAAGTATCAAAATATTGTTCAAATCCCAAAAAATCCCATCAATTAAGCATTCACATCATAAATCGATGGTCACATCCATTAAAAATACCTCAACCTTCTGTTTAATAATTCCATCAAAACCAATAAACAATAAGTCTTGGGATTATTCGATCAAATTTATAAGGATATAAAAGCGAGAGAAAATCACAATACACAGGCGGAGATGTTTCCTCACCCACGTCAGAAATTCAAATTGTCTAGAAAATATTTTTTTTTTAATTCTTGAGCATCAAGAGCCACGAGCCAATTTTCTAATGTTCATTTTTGCGAATTCTCAAATAAACAAAAACCGTTCAAAAACAACGAAAAAATATTATGTTAGGAATTCCTCGACAGCGAATATGCCTTGCAGGATTGTAAACCTGATCATTATTATTTTTGCACAACACACAAACGTTTAAATTCACATTACACATTTGGATTGGATTTTATTTCAAGAGCTTCTCACTTACGATTAAAATAATTCTCTTAATTATACTCGTTTTTATGGTGTTTTTATTATTATTGTTCATGTTGCTATTATTCAAGTGGTTTCAGTTGTTTAATCTTTGCTTGCGGAATGAGTGTGTTAAATTTGTCATGATTTGATTATTGTTTTTATGCCAGTTGCTATGGATTGACGTTTTTATTTGGACAAAATTGGTTGTTGTGATGAATATTTTTGAGAAGAAATTGATTTTTAAAATCCATTTGGGGTTGTTCACAAATGACGTCTATGTTATAATCTTGGAATTTGATTTTTTGACCCCATATGGGTGTATCTAGGGGGTTTGACCTCAAACCTTCTCTTCAGTGCAGCCATACCCCTCCTATCTCAAAAATATCTATATTTGACTTCCACCCAGTTTCATACTCAGTCTACCTTAATTCTAGACACATCCTACCCTCCCCTACCCAAAAAAATAGAACGTCATAAGTGAACTCCCACAATCAACTGAATTCTCTCAAAACATGCACATACTTCATGAAGAGCACAAAAAAAAATCAGAAAAAATAGCACTGAAATGATTCCCATTTCCGATTTTAGACTATCAACATTTATACCATGACAACAATCATATGACATCATCATTAAATTACGATGGATATGAAGAGATTCCATTCCAAAGGAATTCAAATATGTATTGGACATTGCAGCCGAAGCAGAAAACTGCATCACAACGATATCAAGCTGATAATGCATATCAGACTAGAGATGACAATATGCAAAATATTGAGAGTCTATACTCAACACCAAATAAGAATAGGAACAATTTAAAGACAACTCCACTGGGGTTTGAATTCTTCTCGCCTGTACCGACAACGAAATTGGAAGAACGAATTGTTGAGGAAGAATATGTTGAGGATGACATTAAAATTATGTCACCAATCGATCCAAGAAATACGGGTAAATTTTCCACATCCACACCCCAAAAGCCAATCTCTGCCATACAAATGTCGCCAATGAAAACGTCCTTGACTGAAGATTTACGTTCACGACTTAGAATTAGTTCAGGAATAAGGTCACATGGAAATTCACCAATTAGTTCTGGTCGTTCAACACCAAAAGCTGTATTTGAGCCACAACAGTCAGGAAGATCGCGGCACAGTTGGTCATCAAATAATGTTGAAGTTCCGTCATCAACATGCTCCGATCGATTAGGAACACCAAAAACAAGTTTAATGGACTTTAAGAAATTACTGCTAAACAAAACGACAGCTCGTGCAGGAAAAATCTCAGCCGTTGAGCAACTCAAATTATCAAAAAGTAATGTACAAAAGTCAACATCGCCAACGCCATTAGCTCCCGGTAATAATATGAATAGTAGCATGAACATTCTCGACTTGAGCGGCTCACCTAAAACGTTTGCAACACGTCGCATGATACGACAAGGTCAATTTGGTTCAGGTATTGCTAACTCACCCACAAAGCCTGGCGGAAAGCAAAAGCACGGATGGAGAATACAAAATATCAACAGAACAGATGTAATATCAACGGCAATACCAGAAGCAGCAAACGACGAGGAGCAAGAAAGTTCACCGAATGCTAGTCAACAACGTAAGCCAATTGAGATTATTAAGTCACCTGAAATTATTATAGACAACGCACCGGACGTGGAGCGGGAAGTGGAAGAAGAAAAAGTTGGAAGTCTTAAAGAGAATTTATTCATTAAGCAAGAAGAAAATAATTTCACCGAGAATGAAATTCGTGAGCATAAAAAGTCGGCGCCACATAATTTAAATATGCATCATCAACGAGCACAATTTTTATTTGGCATCAATTCAAACACGCCGTCATCTGTTGCAGCATCAACAAATGTCAATAATAATAACAATAAGACAGCAGTTTTTAAGAATGGAGGTCATTATACAGGAATTGTTACACAAAATATCAATGGCAAGGATTCAACATTGAAGCCAAATAGCAACATTGCAGCCTCATTGGAAACAGCACTCTGATATGAGTATAATAATTTTATAGATTATTTACAATCACATTATACAAATAATGGAACAGAAGTACTAAATTGAGCACAACCGTGTCTGAATTGCACCAACAAAAGCGCCCATCGATCAATATTGATAAACAATTTGTGCTCAATGTACATGCATTATATCCAATATACATTCTTTCTCTACCCATTTCTCGTGATAATTATTAATAATGGAATTTTCAACCCAAATTTAAAGGTATTTATACTCTCTTATATTGCATACACTATAGGAGCAACAATGAACTTTTTTTTGTTTGAAATAAAACTTTTTGGTGTTGTTATGGCCTACGCTATAGGCAATTGGCAATTTATAAAGAAATTTTTACGAGAAAGAATTATAAACGAATGATACGAGTTGAAATAACGAAATATGATGACTGTAGCGCAATTATTGGGGCTTTGACATGGGGCATGGGCATTTCTTTATCCAAATTAAGCAATTTTATATTACCCAATAGAAGGAATGTCTGTGTCTTGATTAGACAAATTATCATGGTGAATTGTCATTGCTTGTACAAGATATATTTCAAGAACCTGGATTATTTTCATCGTAACCGAATAGTTATGGGTCGTTCGCAAATTACGTCACGCTTTAGAGGAGAGGGGGTATAAAAATTTTTGACAGTCCAAACACAAAATTTTTCTTTTTTGTTTGGAAAATTTATGACTAGGGGTAGGGGTGGTCAAAAAAGTAGTTTTTTGCGTGACGTAATTTGCGAACGATGTCTTATCTCTCAATCTAAGGAATCTAATTAGACCCAGACACCGAGTGATATTTACTAAATCATTGTCCAGAGAATATCATTGTCTGTTAAGGTAAGAAAGCAACTAATGAAGTCCTGAAACGCTATATCTAGAAAATGAAGCTCCAAATAAGAATTTAATGATTGCTTCTGCCTTAATGAATTTTAAGAATTCTTCAACGAAACTGAATCTTGCCCTTAAATTCCATGAACATTCAACATCGTTTAATAAAAATAAGAATCAGCTTGAAAAAGTCCATAAAATGAGTTTTTAATGAAGAAGCTCACCGACAATCCCCACAAAAACATTGAAATAAAAATTTACGTACTCTCAAAAGCCCTAAACAGTCATTTAAAGTCTCCTAAAAGTTCTTTAACATGACCTCTATTACATTATAAAGACATGGCTATAAAAGCCTTAACTATCGACAGCTTAATAACCATACAATTTTATGAGGCAAATAAAAAGCGCTAAAAAAGTTATCATGCATGAGAATTGATATTTATATATACAGAACTATTGCATATGAAGGCTTTTACAACATTCTATTATAATAATATTAAGTGCTAAATAACAAACGAATAAAAAAGGATATTTTTGGCTTCTCCTTTTTATGAAAAATGATTTTTTAGTCAATTTTAATTAATGTATAGTCACATAAACATATTTTTAGGGCAATAATGTTCAAAATTTATTTTTTCACCTAATTTATTATTTTTATTTTTTGGTTGTTTGTTTTTTAAATATTTTTTTAAACTTCCGATGAGGAAGAATTTTGTTTGTTTTTATATTTTTTGCGTCATATTTATTCGTACAAAATAATCATATCCTGTTTGGGGTTGTTTTTAGAAGATGAATATTGAAGTTTTGGGGTTTTAGACTGCATTGACTAATCCCTTGATACAGTGGCGTAAGCCAGAAATCATTTGAAGGAGGTACCCCCTGGATACATCCCTTAGACTAGGATGTCTAAAACCCCAAACCCAAAATTCCATTATTAAGGTCGGTCACTTATTACGTTCGCATTTTAGGGGGGAGGGGGTCTGAAATTTCCTAACAGGCTGAATTAAAATTTTTTTTTTTGAAAATGAGGTGGAAGGGGGGTCTAAAAAGTCGCTGTTCTGCGTAGCGTCATAAGTGAACCACCCCATAAGCAACCCACATTTTTAAAAATTTTCCTTGTATAAATTATCCAAAAATATCGTCAATTTAATGATAAAAGAAGTAAATTTGTAAATTATATTAACCGTTGGAATTGAAAAGGAATAATGAATAAATGTTGAGAATCAAGACACGTTCGTTTCATGACCAATAAGGATATAGTATTGAGTGTCTTGAAAGGAAAGTTTTTCCACACATTTTAATGAAATTTCATTAAAGAATTTTTCTTGTTTCTAGCGTAAAAAGAAAGTTTAATCGATTGAAGGAATCAGGAAGAAGAGAATACATGAAATATATGTTAAATGAACGATGATGGAAGAAGAAATGGAAATAACAATAAAATGAAAATGAATTATTTAAAAAATAATGTTTTTAGTTCTGCTCATTTTTTTCAGTCTTGATGCTTTTCAGGTGAAAATCAATCGAATTTGATATGCTGATGATTTATTTTTCCGGTACTGATGTTTCTTTCAGGCAAACAGATGTTTAAATTTAGGATTTTCCAATCTAGAATGTCGCAGTATTATTCTGAGAATTTCATGATGCATAATTGTCAATTTTGCATTCTGGGAAAAGATCAAAAAACTCGCTTTACAACGAAGAGTCCTTGACTACTAAGGGGCCATTCTTAAATAACGTCACCCAAAAACGGGATTTTTAAGCTACCCCCCTCTGTCACAAGATTTTCATACAAACAAATTTCGTATATGGAATTGTCACAAAACTCTAGACCTCCATTTTGGACGTCAATTAGGAATGGTCCCAAAGATAATCTTCTACTTTATGAAAATATATATATATAATAAAAATGGCCTTATTTTTGTAATAAAAGTGGTTCATTTAATAATTGATAAAAAAATATATAGTAAAAATCTATAAAACTTAATTGAAGATACATAACATAACAATATCATTTTAACATAAGTTTCATATTGGATATGAATAAACATTTTCAAAAAGGATATCGATATGAAGTTGTATTTTATTGACAATAAAATGGTCTAGTAGTAAAATTTAAATTTATAGCTGAATATCTACCATAAAGATACTTAGATCATCAAAATACCACTTTATATCGATGCCCAGCTTGAAATTTTGAGCACTTGGATTATTTTCGTCCAGAGTTGGCATGCCGACATCGGCTAGCGCCAAAAAAGCGCCTATGTCCCAGGCGATCGGTGACCATCGGCGGCCGATGTCCTAGGCGGCCGATGACCATCGTCGGCCGATGTCCCAGGCGGCCGATGACCATCGTCGGCCGATGTCCCAGGCGGCCGATGACCATCGCCGAAAGTTCTATCGGCACTTTTTGACAGAATGAAATTTAAACTAATATAATCTTGATTTTCTTTACAAATTATGGTTTGTATTATTAGTTGTCATATAAACTGATTGAATTTTTAAGAATGTGTAACCAAATTGATATCATTTAAATAAGTTTTTTGAAGTTTTTCAAATTTAATTCAGATTTTTGAAAAGGTAAAAACTAGTCACATCTGTGATTTGTAGGGATATCAAATATTTGGGTTTTTACTATTTGTACAAATACCAAATACCCCAAATAGTAAAACCCAAATACTTGTACAAATACAAAATATTTTTTGGTATGGAAAAAATCAAAAAATTTAACATTATATGAAGCATTAATGGGGGTCTGAATTTTTTTAAAACGATACTCCACTAACTAAGGGTATCAGAATTCAATTACATTAATCAGAAATAATATTTTTTACAGTTCATAGATAAAATTTTTGAACCTGTTTAAAAAAAATGCTATTTATATTTTTTCCACAAAAATCATTCAAAAGTCATTAGAAAAACTCAATAAATTGATTATTTTAATACTTTGTTAATTGGTGAATCAAAAATCAAATTGAGAAAACTAAATGAAGTCAATAAATGCTCAAAAAGTTATAAAATCACCTCTTAAAAAAATTCTGTTAATCAATTGAATTGAACAAATCAGAAGCTCGAAATGTGTTCAAAACTTTATTAATGTGCTGAAAAATATTAAGAATTTGACTTCAAACGTGTGTCAAGTTCAAAAAATATATATATATATGGAGCAAACTTGGTGTTAACCCAAGTATTTGTATGACCCCAAATAGTTCGGGATTTTTTTCTCAAAAAACCCTAGTAAATTGAAGAAATTTTTCCAAAAAGGGGGGGGGGGGGTTGATCAATATTTTTTTTGATACCCAAAATGGCCAAAAAGTAACAAAAAATCATTCAATAACAGAATTCATCAAATTTTGGTCTACAGATGCACTGAATTTAAAAGAAACTTAATTAGGAATCAAGTGGAAAATTTCCACAACTTGAACTTGCACATTGAACCACAACTTGTGCAAAAAATAAAAATATTTTTGGTTGGAAAAAAATTTAAATCTATCGTCCGAATTGCCGAAAAGGCCACCGTTGACCACCGAAAGTCGAGGACATCGGCCGCCGATAGTCATCGGCCGCCTGGGACATCGGCCGACGATGGTCATCGGCCGCCTGGGACATCGGCCGACGATAGTCATCGGCCGCCTGGGACATCGGCCGACGATGGTCATCGGCCGCCTAGGACATCGGTCGACGATGGTCATCGGCCGCCTAGGACATCGGTCGACGATGGTCATCGGCCGCCTAGGACATCGGCCGACGATGGTCACCGATCGCCTGGGACAAACATCGGCGAAAACCAGCCGATTGCCATCTCTGTTTTCGTCAATAAATCTATAAAACTGTTGAAGTACTTGTCTTAATTAATGGCAATGAGTACATTACTGTGTCTAAATGGTTCGTTGATTTTCGATTGTACATGCTTGGTAACGTGGAATATCCATCAATACACTCATTGCCTTATAAGAACTAATATTAGTACTGGTCATTATTATTTACTTGAAGCTACTATAAAATTCATACAAAACTTGTCAGCACCATCATAACACCTCTCAATCCAGTCTACATTTCCCTTTCGTGGACATTAATAACAGGATTAAATGCTTCCAATGCCTTCAACACACTAAACATATCAGGTCTAAAGTTGGGATTAAAATCACAGCACTTCTTTCCCAAATAAACCATCAGTTGACACAAGTTCAAGCATGCATCGTCATTTGGTGTCGAGATGTCAATTATCCTTTTTATATTGTCAATAGATGATTCATCAATTTTAGACATGTGATCATAAAGGAATTTACTCTTTCTGGTTTTGTCATGTGCTTTGAGACCTGTTGCTAGTTCAAAGAGCACAACGCCAAAGCTAAAAACGTCAATTTTTGTAGAGAAGAGATGGGAGTTGAGAAATTCATGTGGAAGGTACGGACGTGTGCCAAAGACTCGAGACAATTCTTGATAGTCATCTTCTTTGTGACCTGAGTGGATTTTTGAATTAATCTGATGGCAAATGGATCAAAAAGTGACTTACCTTCTCGTGTCAGTCCAAAATCTCCAATTTTCACCTCACAGCACGTATCAAGCAACAAATTTGCAGGCTTAATATCTCCATGGATTAAAGGCTTCACGCTGAATCGATGAAGATACTGAAGACCCCTAAAAAATTAATAAAATTTCATCTCAGTAACCATTGAAATATTGAAAATTTTCATCAAATCTCATTTGTTTTGTGAACGTTCATCAAGATTGATTTAAAATTATGGCAACAGCAGCAAAAGTTTCAGCACAGTCGCTCAATGCACGCTTTCAGATGTTTCGAAGCAAAATGCAGGAGAACTTGTCGAATTTATCGGAAAATGGTGAGTTTTGAGACTAAATCAAATTATTTAAGGATCCAGTAGAAATTTGTACAAAGATCCAGCAGGCTCTACTGGATCTCTGTACTATGATCCATAACATTCAGTCTACAATAACTTAATTTTCCAGACAAAGTCTTAGCAATCAAATGGGTCGACAAGCTTAGTGGATTCTCTACAAAAATGTCAGATTTGGAAATAAGGAACAACATCATCATGTATCTAGTTTTTCAAAGCACGACAGGCAAGCTGACGGCACCATTCAATGTTCCACCAAATTTCTCGTCATTAGACAAAGTTGGTCCAATTCCAGACATGAGCAAAGAGGATATTTTCCCAGATGACTTGAAGCTTCCATTGATTATGCAAAATTCTCCTGATCATGGTGCATTTTTGGTCTCACAGCCAATTCCAAAATGTGGTGCATTTGCTTATATTGCTATTGTGTCACGTCCAGCTAATAAATAAATTATTTTGAAGTATTTACCTTGCAGTTCCTTTTGAAATGTTCCAACGTTGAAGCCACGTCAGAGATTCTCGATAGTTCTTCCTTGATAATCTTTCTTCCAGACTTCCGCCAGCCATATATTGATACACAACCAGACATGTTTCATCTTTAATAGCATATCCATAAATTGGTAAAATATTGTCATGCCTGCAGTGATTCAAGTGCCTTAATTCATTCAAACTCTGCATCAAGTAGTCACGAGATGTTCCTGATCTGCTTTCTCGATATTCAAGCTTCTTGACTGCAACTTTTGTTGATAGCCAATCGCCTTTATAGACAGTTCCAAATCCGCCCTTTCCTAATACATTCTTCTCTGACCAATTGTCTGTAGCTTCTGCAAGTTCCTCAATTGGAATTTCTGGAATGTTAAGCAAGTCTCTCAAATTATCTCTAATGTCAGCATTTGGAATTGGATTTTGTTCATTATTATTCTTTTGTGTTGCGAATATTTGACTCTGCTGTACATTCTCATTTGCGTTGTTGATTTTAATTGAAGCTTCTTTATTTATCAATCTAGTCAAATGTGGCGGAACTGGTTTTACCCAAACATGATAACGAACATCCACGCATTTTTTAATCGTTTCCATTGCTTGATAATCTTGCATAAGAGCTAGTAGCTTGAATAATTCAGTCACATTATGTCCGTGACGAGCCCATTTAGCCAGCAAGACTTCTGATGTGGATTTTCTCTTTCTGTCTGATTCTGTTTTCATATCCTGGAAGTTTTGAGATTTTTATCAATTAAGCTATTTATTAAGTATATGATGTCATGCTTACAAATATTTCAAATTCCGGAAACTGCATGAGATTCGCTAGATGAATCCATGACTCATTCTGGTCTAGAATAGCACATAACTTTGTCTTTTCATTTACTGGTAACTTTGTTAGGTCCAAATGCTCAATATTACTGGACGTCATTTCTTTATTTGGAATGTATGTTGTTGTCTTCGTGCTATTGAACTTTCTTAATCACATTAAAACTGTTAATTAATGATTTTAATACCTTATTTTAATAAAATAATAAAAGCAACAAAAACAAGAAAAAAGAGGACATAAAGGTAGTCTCAATAGCTTAATTAATTATTTCAATTAGTACCTTTAGAACTGAGATAAGCACAATTAATTAATGCACAATCCTTCAAATTAATTTCTCCGCTATATTCGCCAAATTTGTTTATGATGATTTTGACTATTTTTGACGTCGTCTGTTTACGTAAATCGTGTAAAACCGTTAAAAGTTGGTTTTGAATTGGGGTGCAACTTCATGTCGTTAGCGATTTTGCATTTTATTGCATGAATGCTTAACCAAATTAAGCTCTAATAAGTTCAAAGTATCTAAAGTTGCATTCAAAAAATTGAGTAAAATTGAGAGTCTTTCAGGAGTTAAGGATCGGAAGTTAGCATAACGGTCGTTTCAGTTTTGAAAAGCCTTTAATATTTTCTGAACAGACAGATTTAAGTTTTTTGCAGTTTCCGTAAACAAACTTCTGAACGCAACATTTGACGTACGTATAATTTGAATTTTTGACCGTTGAAACTTGAACTTATGTATTGTGAATTTGCAGAGCATGCTAAACAGCTATGCAGTGTAAAACGTTGTATAATTAACATATATAATGAAATAACTACCTAATGTCCTCTAATTAATCGCAAAACGCCATTAAATAACTTCTAAAAATCCGTTAACCACGTTCAAAATTCAAAAATAATTTTATATTTTCCTACCCCTGCTTTTTAAGGGTCACGCAGCTATTCAAGTCACGGGATCAATAACAAATTGACTTGAGATCAGAAAAATTGAATTATTTAAATAAACTCACCATAATTTAATTAATTCACGATGGCATTACACTCAGCAATCAAAGGAAAACTCTTGTCAGTTATTGGTGATGAAGTAAGGACATTAAAAAAGTGAAAATTTTATATATCAAAAAATTACAGAAAGAAAATTTCAAAAATTAATAATTCTCAATTATCTGCTGCATTTCAGGATACTTGCGTTGGTTTCTTGCTCGGTGGAGTTGGTGAAATAAACAAAAATCGTCATGCAAATTTCATGGTCGTTGATAAAAGTAAGAAAATTCATTTTATTTTATCTACTGGATTAATAAAGGAAATTTTTGCTAATCCACAGATACAGCTGTAAGCGAAGTTGAAGACTGCTTCAAAAGATTCATTAAGCGTGATGATATTGACATTATTCTCATTAATCAGAACTGCGCTGAGTTGATCCGTCACGTTATTGACGCTCATACATCACCAGTTCCTGCAATTCTTGAAATCCCATCGAAAGGTAGTCATTTCTGCATATTTAAAGATGTTTGAGATACTTAATTATTTTTGCTTTATTTTAGATCATCCATATGATCCAACCAAGGACTCGATTTTGCGAAGAGCCAAGGGTATGTTCTCAGCTGAAGACATGATGGTCGGTGCTAATCGCGGCTAAGGCATTTGGTGCTTAATTATACATATTGTGCTATTATATTATTATTATTGTTCAAAATCATCTATATCTGTCTTCATTCCGATTGTATAAAAACAAGAAACTTACATTAGATGTCTTTTTGGTTTAGTTAAAAAAAACTTATTTCAAATTTATCTTATATGTGAAGTGTGTGTGTAAACGATAACATGTTGAAATGAAGAATTATAAAAAAGTATTAAAAAATGTACAGCAAGTTGTTATTCATTCTTGGAAGTGAATATATTAGAATTTTGCAGATAATTCAAGATTGATTGACGGCATCACAAGGTCAAATTATTGAAATGTAGTATATGATAAGGTAATGATGCCAAATTTGAAATATTCGTGCGACTGACTTTATGATGCATTTAATAAGTGCAAACGATGGATTAAGTATTATTGGCTGAAGAAATCAAGTTAAAATTTAACGGTCTGTTGATATTTGAATTTCGAAACCGTACAAATGTTTTTGAACTCTGAAAACCGTTAAAATTTGAATTTTTGAATTCTGAAAACTATTAAAATTTGAATTTTCAAAATTTAAATTTCCGTTAACTTTTTAATTTAGCAATTTACCTTTACTTATTTTAAATCACCTGAAAATGAATTGAAAACAATTCAATCTATTTAACTTCCTAAAAAGAAAAGAATTTCACTTCATTTTAATCAACATTCTTTTTTTATTTCATTTGATAAATTCTGTTTTGCTATTTTTCCATGTAAAATTCTTCACAATCTACTTTGGGATGCTGAGTAACTTAATGCTATTTACATGAACTTTATTTTTTTTTTCATTCAGTTTCTCCTTTTTTATACTCAATTTATCTCGATAATTTATTTATTTGTTAGACAAAGAACATTTCCTTTTATTCATCATTTCTTATTGTATATTTTCATTATAGATTATTATTTGTTTGTCCTTTAACTACATCATTTTTATTTTCATCAACAATGGATTATAATTTAATTAATTATTTTATGGTTCGTTTTATCCATTTTTTTATTTAGTTTTATTTTCATCATGTTAACGTCTTCATTTAATTTAATTTAATTTATTTCAATAGAAAAACTTACTAAAATCCTTCACTTTTTTTCGTCTAAGGAAATAAAATCTTTCATAAATGATTCTTCAGAGTTCATTTCGAGATAAAAACTTCGTTGTGAATTTACTAAATTAAAATGTTTGATTTGCTCATGAATTGTTAAATGTATGTAGGAAAAGTTTTGTTGGGAAATGAAGTTTATAATGAGAAAGTTGTAACTTCATTTGCACTTTGACTGAATTTTATTAACTATTTTGTGTTCTGCTTCATGATTTCTATGATTGAAGCTTTTATTTTTATCAAAAAACATAATTTTAGATTTTGTCAATTTCAAATTTAATAAGAAGAAAATTTAACGTATTATTTGAATTCAAATTGATAATTTCAACAACCTGAAGTTGGCTGCAATTTTAAGTTTTTTAAATTTAAGGAGTCCGTTAGAAAAGAAATTAATTAATTTTAATAATTAAAATCATAAATTCGTTTCTATTCATTTAAAAACTCAAATATCATCAATTCCAAAACTATCAACAAACAGCTCCAACAAATCAATAAAAATGAGCATCAAGCAACAAAAATTGAAAATTTTAAATTTATTTACCCAAAAAGTGCATCTCAAAGAAATCCAATTTGAATGATTTATGTAACTCATTTCTGCCATTAGCAACAGAAGCATTTTTCCTATCAGATCATCAAAAAAGAGTGAAAGAGGAAGAAAAGTTCATCCACAAGTAAGTTTCCGATTTCAATCAAAATGCAAATTTTGCAAAAACTTTCTCAATATTCTTTATTTGCATCCTCAATCATATTTTATGGAATTAATGAACGAAGTAACAGAAGTGGGTAAGTCGAGAGGACAAAGAGGAAAAAATATGAAAATCATTTTGAGTATGGAATTTTTAATTAAAAACCTTTTCTAAAATTTTATTTTCAAAAAATTCATATTCCTTCTTGTACCAAAAAATAGAGGAAGGATGACGTTGAGGAGGAAAGCAGGAATGAGGTTTTGAGCTTTTACAAATATGATAAAAAAAATTAAAACAAGCTCATGCAGTGTACTTTATGCATAGAAAAATTTAATAAAGTCCTGAAGCTGTTAATCCAGCGTCTTCAGCGCATTTTTGTGGCAGCAATCAGTATTAAATTAACAAATTATTCCTTACGAAATAAGTCTTAGCCATGCATATTAACGTAATTTGTCATTTATAACGGTTTTTTGAAATTCAAATTTTTAACGGTTTTTTGAAATTTAAATATTTAACGGTAAAATGATAAGTTTCTTACCCAACCAGCATGCCAGCCAGTTAAACAAATTCTATTATTAAGCAGTTATTTTTCAAATCTCAGTTCCGTTCCTCTTACGACATTTTTCCATATTTTTTGATGAATTAATTGCATTTCATTCCTCATCTCAACTCACATACATACATTTTAATTGGTTTTTGGTTTGTTTCTCTCATAAAACTTTAACTTACATCGTACTCTATAGTGTATAAATATTTCATCAGCTAGTTCTCCTCTTTTGCGCTTCAAATATCTCCCTTTTAATAACATTTTACCATAATTATCATTTTTACACCAATGAGCTTTATGTTCATCGTTATAAATGTTAACTTTTCATTTTTTTACTTTCTTTTATAACAAAAATTTTTTTAAACCCGAGCTAGAGTAGATCTGTTTGATGTGGACGGTGTGTGGTGCTTTTGAGATTTTTTGTTTGAAAATTTGATTATATTAATTATGAAATGTTATTTACTGAGATTTAGCCTGGGATTTGGATGCAAAACTGACTTGTCTGTCAAAATATAAACAATTTGACTGAAATGAGTCGACTGCCTAGTTTTAATCAATTAAGTGTAATTTCAGAAAATGTCGATTAAATTAACCATCATATGTTTCAAAATTACGAAATTTAACTTGTTTGATTGAGTATTGCCACTTTTTTCTACCAATTTGAGTGTTCATATCTTAACTAACATTCAAATTGAGCTTAAAATTTGTAAATTAATTCTTTTAGTGTAAAATAAACAAGATGGCGGCAAAATTTTCATTCAAATTTCGAAGTTTTAGCTCCGGTGACCTCTAAAAGGCTACTAAATACTAACCAAGTCTTGAATCCTTTCCCTCTAAAAGGATTAACCCCAAAAGCACCACGCTCCACCTCACAGCTATAAAGCTTCGCTCAGTTTATTATATGTTTCGTTTTTCTGCTGCATGAGCTTTAATCTAAACCGAGGATAAAAATTTTTCTCCAATTTCTTATTTCTTCTTTGCAGTTCGTGAAGAATGACAACAGCAGAAGAGCGGACACGATATCACGAGGAGAAATCTGAACGATAATTAATCATGATTTCATCCTTTCCGTTCTAGTCTTGTGAGCATAGCGAGCAGTTTCTTCATGACACCTTGCAAATTTATTTACAGCATCCTCATTTCTTTTATTATTAAAGCATTGTATGGGTTTGGGTTGTGAACTTTAAACTTGTATTTGCATTGTTTAATCGTTAAATAAATACAAAAGTTTTAGTCGAGCCTTTACGTTCTCTGAGTAGTAATATTGGAATTTTGTATTAAAGTAAATAAAATTAAATTGAAAGTTAAATAAAATTCAATTCAATTTAAGGAAGGCCCTTGCTTCCTTATATTTATCTTCTCTGTTTTTATAACAAATCTTTATTGAAAAGTTCCTCATAAGTCATGCTGAAAATTGAGTTTATTTTAGTGTCATAATGGATGGAAGTTTAGAGAAAATTTGTAGACAGAAGGGCGGAGAAAATTGATTCATTGGAAGATTTGACGACGAGGAGGTTCTTCAATATAAAAGTTGTAAATTAAATTACTCCTGACACTTTACGTCGTGAATTGATTACAAAAATAAATTAAATTCAATTTTCATTAATTTAAGAAAAAACGGTTTTGTAAGATTTAAAATTTAACGGACTTTCTAATCTTGAATTTTAACGGAATTTGAAATTTATTGATCTTTCTGATTTTGAATTCGAAATTGCCGTTAATATTAAATTCAGAATTAAAGGCTTTTTAGACAAGAACTATTGAAACTGTTTAACACTTTCACTATTTTTTCATAAATTTTAATCTTTAAATGCGCATTTTACTCACAAAAACTAGCAACGTTCATCAACTCTTCAGCCATCATCCTCAATTCCTCACGAGCAACATTCCATATAAATTTTTATCAATGTTCCTCTCACTTTTCCCTTAATGTTATCTCTAAAAGAGAATGATGACCATAAAAGGAGATCATTCTCGACTGCTTTATATGAATTGATGATAACAAAACATATCCTTTAATTTAATGGTACAAAAAACAGAGAGGATAATGCGTAGAAAATTCTTTTAAAATTCATCGTCATCACTTGAAAATCTTCTTAAAAATTTCATTTATGGCAGTTTCTGTCGCGAATTTTTATTATGTCTTCTTTTTTTTAAGGAGATTGGAAAATTTTACAGAGATATACAAAAGGTAATGATAATAAAATTGAACATTTTACATTAAATTTTCTCATTTTTGAACGTAATTTATTGACTTCTATAAAAGTTAATCGTTGGAAGTGTTTTTTGAGGATCTAATGCGATAGGATTTAGTGTATTTTTGCTGGATTTTAAAGTTTACAAACGAATCTTAAAAATTTAAGTTTTTTCAATAATTTTTATTATTAACCAAAGTTTTTTTTAAATTTTTTCAAAATTTTTTAAAAGTTCTAAACTTTTTAAATTTTAAAAAATTAAATTTCCTTTTGGAAAAGTTATACTAGCAATTCCAACGCATTAGATCTACCAAAAGATAACCATAAAGTAAAAAGAGAATTGCGAACAACGATGGTGTGCCATTGCCTTAATTAGTTGTATAAAATTTTATTTTATATTAACAAACGTCTACATTCATATGTAATGTATTAAATTCACAGTATACGAGAAAAAGTCATTTGACAAAAAGCATGAGAGGATGTGTCTTATGGGAAATGAAATTGAAATAAATTTATACATTTTTTCAATGATACAGGAAGAGGAGGAAAAAAATCTTGCTGTTTATTCTACACACAAAATATAAAAAAAATTGTGAAGAGAACTTTCGAACCTTTTGCACTGGCTTAGAGCGAGACAGACGAGGAGCAAAAAAAAATGATTTTTTATCATATTTTCTCCGCTTTTTATTTACTTAAATGATACTGTGTATTTTTGTTATTATAACGCAAGAGGCACTCATCATTAAAATTGCACATAAAACCGTTAATAATAAAATGTTCATGATGCTGTTGTTGCTTCTTGTTGTTCCTGTTAACTCAAATTGTTATTGTGGACACCTAAACGTAGTACATAAATGGAAATGATATGTTATTAAACAGGCTAAAGTTATTTGTTAGGGAATACACATTGGCGTTGTTCAGCGCGTTTTTCGATGGAAATTATTCAGGAGGTTGCTGTCTGCTTTGACACTGGATATAGTACCAAAAGCTTTGGTACTATAACCAGGGACCCCCTGTGAAAGATCAATAAAATGGCGCCACCATGTCTATTTGTACCTCACTTATGCTCGAGAGTGTCAAAAAGTTCAATTTTTAATTGCCATTATTTTTACATTAGATAGACATTAAGCAAAGCGTGAAATCAAATCCTCATCCTAATTTCCATAAAAAACGCGCTAAAAATTAATTATTTTCATCTCTCATTTTTTGTGTGCTCCACTCATCCGAGCTTTGGGAGTTTTTAGTGGAAAGGTTTCATAATGAAATTTATAAAAGCATTCATTTTAATATTTTTTGTGCTTTATATTGTTCGTGCATCTCTTGCATAATTTATAATCCACTAGAATCATACCTTACTACAGTCGATGTTGCATAGTCAGAAAACTTTTTGTCTATTGGAATACGATCGTCATAAAGAGTCGGAGCCTGTAAAGAAA
This sequence comes from Chironomus tentans, assembly GCA_963573255.1. Taxonomy (NCBI): domain Eukaryota; kingdom Metazoa; phylum Arthropoda; class Insecta; order Diptera; family Chironomidae; genus Chironomus; species Chironomus tentans. Next base: position 1,006,786 of record OY754304.1, on the reverse strand, counting down.
TAAAAGTTCACAGGGGATGAATAAAACCTGCAATTGAGAAGTAGACACAAGAAAACAATGTACATACTTGTAAAATAATTCCAGCTGTGCCTGCCAATACGGCAAGTGTAAATATCCATAAGAATAATCGATCCAATACCATCGCAACATACTTCCAATCCTCTTTAACCTTCACCGAGTCCTCGAGCATTCTCGTATGTTCAGCAATGAAACGAACACAAAAACATGAACGATGCAACTCAGTCGGACAGTGAAGATGTGAATAGCCTGGATTTTTCATAATTGGACTCTTCACTCGATCCTGCTGCGTTACGGGTGGTGGATCGACATCTAACGTTGACATAGACATCGTCACTTCCTCGGATTCCATTGAAATTGGTCCGTGAATTTGACAACTACCTCCAAATGGTCCCGATGTCGTTAGACTGCAAAAGGATTTTTTTTTCGGTTGGTTATGGATGAGAGAAAATTTTTTGTGGGTCATAAAGTGATGGAATATAGAGTGACAAAAAGAAAGAGTAAAAAAAATGTCAAGTCACAAAAAAACGATGCAGAACGTCAACATTAATATAACATTGATATGCATAAGGAATACAGTGGCGTAGCAAGGTGACCAGGGCAGCAGAATAAAGCATCCTCTTGCCTCAAGCATCAAAAAGTCCTCGCTAAGCCACTGAAGGAACATAGAACAGTATCAAGGAACCAAAATGATATATGTGAGACAATTCATTGCATTATTTTATTGCTATTATATTACGGCATTATCATGACGATATTTGCATACGAATTTTTTTATGTGTGTGATGGAATTTAACATGACATCGTCACGTTTCATATAATACAAATAATATATCACACATACTGAATACGCACAATTTTTTACATCGTGCTTATTCTGGGGAATAAAATTCCTCATTATCAGTTTTCATATTTTTTGTGATTTTTATTTTTTTGGGGTGCAAATAAATCATGATAATGACTAATGACACACCACGTGACTTAAATCATATATTAATTTCCTTGGGGTTTAAAGTTGATTGAAATATTTGCAAGTGCTTTGACACAGATTTAGATGTTTATATATTTTTTGATAAAATTTAAAGCTGTTTTTGGCATGCAGCTTCAGTTTTTGATGTTGTGCTTTTTATAGGGAACAAATATTAGAATTGTTTAATAAATTCTCGATAAGTGTTGAAGCTATTTGGAGCAGCAAAATAATTGGAAAATAGGATGAGTATTATTTTTATGCATAATTTTTGAGAATATTGAGAACTTGTAGTGCTTAAAAAATATTTCATGGATCAATAAATAAGAAATAGTTCACTAGCAATGTTGAATATTAAGGGAATAATAAATTTATGAACGGTCAATAGGCAAAATCTGAGATAAAAATTCTACTTCATATTTTTTTGGGAATCGATTTTTTTGGCTCAATTTGGTGCTAACCAATTTTATCGGATCAACCAATTTCATATTATGATTTTAAACTTGATGGTCCCTTAAAAAATTCAAACAATTTATTTTTAATTTATCAAGTTATTTTGGGAAGCTTCACACTTTAAGTAACAGAAAATCATCACCAATTTCAACAAGACGACAGCAGATGCACTGTACATTTGAATAAATTTCAATCAACTTCAAATTCCATCATCATCCCAAGCTAAATTCTTTTTATCTCATTTTTCACGACTCAAGACAATGAATTATCTCAAAAATTCTTTCACAAATTCCATTTCTTCTTATCTACACAAAAGCACTATGGTGGGGTGTGGAATAAAATAATTTTTCCTTCTTTTTTATTGAAGAAAACCAAAAAAAGAAAAAAGATTTTCACAAAAACCAAATGGAAATCAAAAAGGAACCAAAATAAAATCAAAAAATAATTCAAATCCAAATCCTAATTCAAACCAAAAAATAATAGTCAAATGGAACTAAAACACAACAAACAGCAAAACAACGACAAAAATATTTCATTTCTAATTGGTTTTTTTGTTTTAATATTTTTTAATTTGACATTTATTCATTATGTATGGGTTTATGTGACTTATGAGCTACACAGATTGTATATTTTTTGTCTGTATTGGGAACGAACATTTATGCAAAAGAGACATTGAGATTGGATTAGAATTAGAAAGCTGGTTCGTTTGGGAAAATTTGACTTTTTTGGATTTGGATATTTTATGCCAAAAATTTAACATTGCTAAAATTTAGCATAAGAATTGAGTAAATTTTAGCATGATAAAATTCAGCATCGTCCAAACTCATAAAAATATTTTTAAAATTGATTTTAAAAACTGATTTTAAAATATTTTTAAAATTTAAAAAACTGGTTTTTAAAAAAGTTTAATATATATTTAAAAATTCATGATTCGGTGGTTAAGTGGCTATTAACCAAGAGGTCAAAGGTTTGATCCTCAATCCGATCAAAAATTTAAGAAAATTTAAAAAATATTTTTAAATTCAATAAATATTTTTATAGTTTAAATTTTTTTAAAATTTAAAAAAGATTTTTTAAAATTTAATTTTTTAAAATAATTTAAAAAATATTTTTAAAATTCAATAAAAATCTTTTAAGAGTCCAGTTTAAATTTAAAAATAAAATATTTATGAGTACAAAAAATATTTTCCCAAAGAACACGACGACAACAAACTGTTCAAACATTTAAGTTAAAAAATGAGAAGATGGACAAAAGTAGGTGGGGGATGGGGGGGTTTGTAAACAACAGAAATCTTGCATCACATCATATGTACAATGCTCATCATGGCAATTATGTTCATTATCTTAATAATTATTATTACACACACATTTACGTCAATATGAAAGGTTTTTAGCAATACCTGATCGGTGACATATCTTCTTTCGATGGTGTTCTACTATAGTGTGATACATGATTAAGATTTGATGACGAGTTCGTATAGAATGGATAGAAACTTGATAGCAGTTTTCTGACAATTTTGCAACGCGAATTTTTTTTAATGATGATGCGATTTTTTTTATTTGATGATTTTTCATTTTTGTTTAAGATTTTTTCATTTTAATTTTTTTTTTCATTTTAAGTTAATTTAGTTTCAAAAATAGAATAAAAATTGATATTTCAAAAACAAATTTTTTTAGTACGTGCCCCGTCATACAAAAAAAGGTGAAAGAAGAAAAAAGGTAGAGAAAAAAAATTAATTTCAGTGTTTTTTTTCGTGAAATGACAGGAAATGCTGTAAAATGTCTAGTGTAAAAATGCGAGGAGCGAAAGGAAAAAACTCATCGCAATTGATGTTGATGATGCGAATATTTAAAAAAAATGGAAAGGAAACGAGCGTGTCTTAATGTCCAGATTAGCTGTAATATTTTCCGCCTTTTCAATGACATGGAAAGTATAACGAGTAGGATGGTGTGGAAGCTTGGTTTGGAATTTCAAAGTAATTCTCTTAATGGTTAAATCTGACTGGTGTAGGTGGATGAATTATTAACGTTAAATGCCATTTATTCTGAACTTTGTTGGGGCAGCATTTGAATTGTATGGAACAACGTTAAGATTGGTATTTAGAAGGGGTGCAACCTCGAAATGGGTCTTGCAACTAAAGCTCAACTTTTTAAAGATACGTAATTTCCAAAACAACACCCCAAACCTCACGGTCATTCTAAAAATAATTCATTTATATAGCAAACGAGACACGAATTTAAAAGCTTTCAAATCATCCCATCCCACAGCATATCCACTAGAAAATTCGATTTTCTAACAAATTCCGCACATCCCATAAACTCCAATCAATAAGCTTTACCTAAAACACATTTTCAACAAATGTACATTTGGATTTAACAATTTAGATACAAATTATGCCTTTTATATCAGATTAGATCACTGCTATCCGCAACGGCAGTCGACCCTCTCGTTTCTTTTCTAAACAGGTGCCATTAACGGCATGAAATATTTATGTTCAAGCCATTAGCTCACACTAGCATATGCATAGATGTTGACTGCCGTCGAACTTTATTTTCTGACAGAAACAGGGGCAATGACCATTATTTGTGAGAAAATTTAATTTTTTTGTGGATATAACTCGGCTGTATTTTTGGATAAAAGGGATAATTTTAAATTACTGTGGCTAAAAAGTTTTAATGGGTTTTTTAAGGCATGACAGAAATGTTTAAGAACTGATGAAAATTGGAATTTTATGTACGAAATGTTAAGGTTGGTTCAAAGGGCTGCGGTTTATGATTAATAATTAGATTAATTTTGAGGTAAGGCTTATGGAGAATACAGACGATACCCTAGGAATATAGATATAATACTTATAGTGTGATCTGAACGACTGTGGCTCATTTGACCAGCTAGATTTATATAAATTTAGACGGAAAATGGTTTTCAGCTTGATTTTTGGTGGGTTTGTGTGGTTCTTTGAGCTAAAATCAATTAGAACTCTTCAAATTGAAGTTATTGCTGTCTAAATACCTAAAAGGTGAATTCTAGTATTTATGATACAAAATAAATCAAATGACCCTGCCGAGTCTCAAATAAATAATTTTGCACTTTTTAGGTACTGCGACAAGAGACAACCATGCCATTTAGCACAAAACACAAACCTTAATGCAAGTTTTTCAGGTTATTCTGTAATTTACACAAATCAATGACTAAAATTGCTCAAAACCATAACTAACTCGATTAAAAATGCAACTAAAATTATTTCCTTCCATACCTAACACCACATCCAGTTCTTAATCTACCCAAACAGCGAATTATTCCAAGAAGATCAAAAGTTATCAGCAAGTACATTAATATCCCCCTAAATTGCTCGACAATTTATCACGAAGACATGCTTTAAATTATTCTCAATTCTCGCTTAAATTTATGTGAAATATTTTCCAGCGGCACAGACACTCAGCCCACAGTTAAGATCAAATATTTATCATTCAAAATGACACAAAATTAAAATATTTTTTCATGTGAAAAAATAAATTCTTCCAGTAATTAATCATTTTCACGATATTCCTCGTCTACAGCACGCAGGATGTGAAATTTCATCCCATGTATTTTTTTGTTGTTCATCCACCATTCGCTCCTATAATCGTCATCATCATCATTATTATCCATCAACGAGATGACAAAAAAATTCATTTCGCATAAATACATTCGACATTTAACAACAGCTCCTCCCCTTCCAAAAATTTGTTCGGATTATATTTTATAGTCAAAAAAAAAGTTTTTTCTTATCTATTTTCAGCATAAAATTTCATAATCGATGATGACAGAGTCGACGTAACGCTCAATTACCTGTTGGTTTGTAATACATATTTTGGTCGTTTCATGAACAGAAACTTTGGTAGAAACTCTATAAAGAATGACTTTATCCATGGATTCATCGTATGAGTTTGAGGTGATCGGAAGTGAACGTTCAGCACCATGACGGTAACGCATATACTAAATGGGGGGAATAGAAAGGCAAAAGAATATTTATTACATGACACAATATGGCTCATAAAAAGTTATTTGTATTACCTTATAGACACAAGTATCATAGCAAATATAAGATATTTGCCTAGCAATGGCACAACCAAACTGCCATACATTCATTAAAATAAATATAAAAAAATCCCAATTGGATATGCACCAGATAGCAGAGAGCGAAAGAATAAAGCAATCAGTCATAAATAATTCGGATTTTTATATCAAATTAACAGCTCACCTCGTCGGCGGAATAATCTCAACAACTAGCAAAAAGAAAACGTGAAGACTAATTAAAATTGAAATTGATAACGTTACCTGGATGGAATAGAAAAAAAACAAGAGGAAATTGATGAATTAAGATTTTTTTGTTGGAATGCTCACGAATACAGATGTTTAATTAAATTAATAATCACGAAGCGTAAGTTATATGCTGCGAGTTGGATTATCATGGTTGGTTGTTGTTTTGAGCGCATTTTAAGGTGATGTTGCTTATAATTGGGTATATTTGATGTTTCATGAGGACGAAATAGCATTGGTTCTATCAGGCACTTGTCTAACTTAATTCCGAAGCCATCTGCTACCTATGAACATGTTATACAGGTAAATTAACCCGCAGAAGCCCACAACATTCTTGCAGTAGTTTAAACCTCTTTTTTGAGTACATTTGCAAGATATGTAACTTGCTAGTTTCTTAAATTCCTTATCCAGATCTAATTTTGACTCATAATCCTGTTTACAGGCTGACAAAACCCACATCCTCCAAATCACCTCCACAATTATTCAAATTCCTCCAAAGTGTCTAAAAATCCACACTCAACTCACGCAACAGTTGCTCACAATAAAACTAAACGAACGCTAGAATATTAATCAGTCTTCAACTTACTTTCTCTCCACTATCCGAGGGCAAGTAGAATGTTAATACTGTTAGAAATGAAATTCCCATGCATGGGATTATAATGTTGACTGTTGAGAACAGGAGATCGAAATTAAATGAAATGAAAAGGAAAAAAAGTAAATATTAATAATCCATTTTTAGACACTTTAGTTCAGAATATTTTCATTCCGTACACATATGTATTCCATTTCATTACATCCCAATCGTCGACAATTTGCAAAAAGTTTTTATTTCTATTTCTCTTTTAGCAAAAACTTTGCATCTAGCAATTGGTGGCGGTGGCAGGTTGAATAGATTGGAAAAAGTTTTCAAAGTGCTGTTGCATTTGAATTGAGCTTTAAAAATATATTATTTAGCTTAATAATAATAATATAGCATAAAGTGCTGATGTCTAGAAATTTTTTAGGGTATATACCAAAATATCTAATAAGGGTATATACCAGTGAGCCATGACACACATAGGTTGGTCATCATTGATCTAGAGGGTCTGGGTCTGTCTTTTGTTACGAGGAAAAAGCTCAAAAGTGACTAGAAAATAAATTCTAGAATAATAAAAATTCCAAAAAATTTATTTTTCAATAAATCTACCAAAGATACAGCACTCTCACCCAAACACTACCCCAATCCATTCAACCCGCCCCACCATCATCTCCACATATGATCTTAAGCGTAAATGGATAACAGCAAACGACGATTGAGTTAGGTTTGAAATGGTTGATTGGTTTGATATTGCTAAATTCTATATCATACAAAGAGATGCGATTGGAACGGCACCAAAAGAAGATACATAAAAAATAAATTAACTCACCCGTGTAGAACAAAGTTTTCCTTCGCATAGTAATGTTAAAAGCTGTATTAATTTGTAAGCAGAATGAAGAAGATAAAAGAAGAAAATTAGATGACAGTTTGCTTTTAACATAAAAGAGTCACAAAAGTACTTTTCAAAAGCCCTAAAAACATTCTTCACATTTCTTTTTTTTTCGTTGTTCGTTTGAAAAATGGTTTTCCAAAAAAAGTTAAAAAAAGCTTTTTTGCTTAATTAAAAAAGAATTCTTTTCCCACTTTAAAGAGCTCAGCTTCTGACAATTCCCATAAGTACATTTAATTTTCTATTCTATCAAGTACATGTTCGTTATGTAATGAAGCTAGTTTATATTTCATGGGAATATGTATCCTTTTATTTTCACATATACTAGCATTATAAATGTATGTGAATTTTAATAACAGATTTCCGTATGTAAAATACATAAATCTTCAACATTCGCTTAGTACCCTAATCAAAACATATGTACAATGAATCGAAGCTTGTGTATTTGACAATTATTGGATAAGTTGAAAACTGCAGATGGTTGTAAATTGTAATTTAAAAAACTAAAATTGGTGTAAATATGAAATTTTCTGTGCAGTCACTTAATACTTGGGAGTCATTCCTAAATTATGTCACGTAAAAGAGATTCACTAGGGAAACCCTATAGGTTGGACGTTATATTATGACCTAGAGTACATGAACACTTATATATGATGAATATCCAAACACCAAACAAGTGTCTGGGTAGCCGAATGTCAAAGATATACAACTGAGTTGTCGTAGGTATCCTCTACGCGGGCATGGGTTCGATTCCCATAGATTTTTATATGAAACTAAGAGAAAGATCTATCTCAAATTCTTTTTTGAAAAAATTTCTCTAAAATAATCAAACTTAATCATTTTCCCGGAAATACCAAAACAATCTCAATTTACATTTTAAAGATAATGAATTAATTGATGTAAATTGCTTGTAAATATTTACAAAACCCGCTCCAACACTTTAAACTTCTTCAATTAGTATAAAAGTAAATTTATTTCGATATTTTCTTAATTGCTGCTAAGGTTTGCTTACATTTTATTTAATTTATGTGGGTCGATGCCTTGAAGGATTGAAGGATTTAAGTTACAACTACTATTAAATTGAGTTTGAGTTTCGGCTATTTTGATTTTTTTTAGGAATTTAAAGTTAGTTTTTTTCAATTTAGAATAAATTTTCTTAATTTTTTAAATTAATAAATTTTTTAAAATTTTTTAAATTAACTTTCTAAAAATGGATAATTAATTTTAAAAATTTTTTAATCTAATAAAATAAATTCTGGGTCAAATCATCAACATAACGTTAAAATCTCATGCTCCCCCAATAATTAAAATCAGTCATCAAGCTAATAGCCAATATTTTTCCAATTAGCATCTCAATTAGCCATAAAACTAATTAAAAATATTTATAGCGATGATTTGAAGCTGAATAGTCATCATCGCTGATGTAAAAAGACGAAGTATATAGTGACTTTTTATAATGTTTTAGTAAATAAATAACGAAAAAAACTTGGAAGTCATTAATCAAAATGTCTGTCAATTCTTACAGAACAAATGAAAAGCACAAAAAAAAAATATCTTCGAAGAATGAAAATGAAAAACAATTTTTCCAATAAATGAAAAACAATACTCACTTATATCCTGATGAATGTTGAACAATGTTCATGTTGTGCATAAAAAACGAGATAAAATGCAAGAAGAAATTTTAGTTTTTTTTGTTTGTGGAAATTTTTAAAGGGGGAAATTAAATTTGAGTGAATTTTTTTTGTTGGTTGCTTTGTTTTATATTTTTAATTAATAAATATTGATTGATGATTCAAAATTATTGAAAAAGATGCGACATTTCACAAAATCGATACAAACTTGCAAATAAAGTGATGCAAATTTGCTATAAAAGATACAAATTTGCTATAAAATGACTCGAAGTTGCTATAAAGGATACAAAGTTGCTATAAAAGATGCAACGTTGCTATAAATTGATGCAATTTTGCTACAAAATGACTCGAAGTTGCTATAAAGGATGCAAAGTTGCCATAAAAAGACGCAAAGTTTCACTCAATCTTATTTTCCTCCTAAAAATAATTCTTCATTCAATAAACATTTTCAACTCACGAGATATGGTTCCTATAATGGCGATGATTGAAAATGAAAGCAGAGAAGAAAATTCATTAGTGTGAAACATCAAAAAGTTAATAAAGGAAAATATTTATATTTACATCACAGCACGTATAGAACTTCTCATTCCTATAAAATTAGATACAATGAAGACGAGAGATCAATAGAGACGAGGAAATAGAAAGCATTCGCTTAATTACCGCACTGCAGGTACTTCCAAAATATCCCATTCAACGCTCATGTAGAATTCCGAGAGATCAACACCGACATCGACAACATTACTGCCAAATTTCTCATCCATATGCCTTAGGTCGACCTTTAGTGTACGGCGAATGTCGATAATGATGATGTTCATGACGATAAAATAGACAAGATATAAGTTTCATGCGAGAGAAGATTTTATAGCGTAGAAAAATATTTTTTTTTCGACAAATAGAAATTTATGGGCTTTAATTTTAATGGATTTTTATGGAAATTGAGGAAAATAAATAATTAATTTGCTCGTATTTGTCAATGGGAAAATGTTTAGTTGTTTATTATCTGTTCAACTTTATGTTGTCCATAGATTCTCATTCATGGAAAAATGATTATTGGCTTTGATCCCGATCGGCACACAGTGAATGTTGCCGAGGCGGTGCCCTGATGGTGACGTGGTGGCAGTATACTTAGAACCAAGCGGCGGCCACACCCGCCATTGGCAGCCGTGTGGCAGCCATATGGCTGCCATTGCTCTGTGGCGGCCGCTTGGTTCTAAGTATACTGCCACCACGTCACCATCAGGGTGCCGCCTCGGCAACATTTCGATGTGTGCCGATCGGGGATGTGACCGCACAATAAAATGGATTATGTTGATGATGAAAAACATTTTTATATTCTTGCTGGGAATTTTTAGGTAAGTAGCTTTATACTTTATATGTTTGGGCTTTGGGTAATGGTGTGGTATTGACAAAAATTTATGTTTGATCTTGTGAACCTTTCTGCTTCTTAACATTAGAATTTTGGATCAAACCGAGCAACACATTCTAAAAAATAATGCATTTTGTTGAGATAAGTAACCTGAGTGGCACAGAATAATGTTTAATCCCGAAAAAATTGTATGCCTCATCACTAATTGCTGCATTCAAGCAGTCATGGCATCTTGGGGATGAATTACGAATCAGTCACCTAAGATACCATAAAATGACCATGAACTTAATGACTTGGCTTTGACTTGACATTGATATTCAATTTTTTGGATGTCATAACTTATTTTGTGCTGCTCGGGTTTATTTAAGCTGTTCATAAAACAAGCATTTATGTCATGATGTAGTTAGTAATGTCCAATTTTAAACCTTAGTTTCGAGCATTTATGGAAAGAGGTTCCATTAAGAAGTTATGTGTTGCTCGGGTTCCAAAATAATTAATGTCTATTGTTAGCTAAATTATCCAAAAGCAATTGAAAATTCAATTTTCCAACTAAATGACTTAGTCATTGAGTCAAAAAACCTTATTTCCAATTATCCAGCCTATCAGTCTGCTCAAAACAGAACCGCCTCACATTTTCCATGAGACAACACAAAATTATGCAAACATCGGTCAATTTCAATTTTTATTGCCATTATTTCACTTTAATATAACAGATTTACAGTCAATCCGTGACCTTAATTTGAATTTATGTACATGACAGCTTGAATTATTTGTCTGCGTTTCCCATTTCGTATCGAACATTGAATTATTTATGTTCCTCGTGTAAAATGACACATACAGTCTATCCTACATATTTCAAATGACATGATTATTATAGACTTAATTTTAACATGCAGAACTAAATAATCACAGCATTCAAATCATATATTGATGCATAAGTAAAAAATAAATTATTATTTAATTTAGTATCGTAACTTAACATGAAGCAGGTGCTGAAGCGTTATAATAAATTTAAAGCATTCACATTCATCATTTATTCATTCCAAGGAGCAATCAACAATAAAAATCGAATGCAGAAACAAGTGGCAGAGAAAGCAGTGTCAAGCGCTTCTCAAAGTCTGTGACAGGGATTTTTTATTTGTATTACAAGATGATAGTGATAGCTGAATGTATTATGGATCAAATGAAATGACTGTACATGTATGTTGTGGGGTACAGATTTCTTTTTTTCTCGATTAAGAGCTTCTCTATCTTGTGAATGTTCAACATACCACATTCCGTATGTGTCATGTGAGAACACTGATTTATTATATTCAATATCATCTCTCGGCTGTTGTTGTTAACACAAAGATTACATGTATATGATGGAAAATGTAATAATTTTAATATCAGCTGTGGCAAGCGAAATTAAGCAGGAATAATGACATTTAAGCGATATTTAATTATGCATGATTGCAAAAGAAGACAAAAAAATGTTTGTTTAATACATGGAAAAAAATTGAAAAACAGAAGAAAAACATGTGAACAAAGAAGTGTCGATGATAAAAAAGGCACTCGAAAAATTGCTAAAGTTTCTTTTGCGTTGTTTACACTCAGCGAAAAAGCTTTTTGGTGCTGTAATATTTTTTGTTTGTTTTGAGATTCAAATTTGAATATTTTGAACAAGTCCTAAGCATGAGCGTACCCAAGGGGGTCTGAATTGGGTCCGGACCCCCTGGAATTTTTTTTCTCTAGTTTACAAATAATCATTTACGTACCATTAGAATTCATAACAAGTACAAAACTCTGAGAATAAGAATTCTCAAAAAATAAATTTTCAGGGTACGCCCCTGGTTCTAAGCTTTTTAGAATTTTGAAAGCTTTTACAGAAACTTGAGTTTTGTGATAATAACTAGATCTAGCTTTTTAACAGAAACACGATCGTTCTAATAGAAAATTAATTACTTTTCGACCAAACTTGAACTTATTCACAAAAACTCGAACATTTTAGCAAAGAATTACGCTTATTGACAGCAAAAATTTCTCCTCTGAGTGTACGGCAACAAAAGGAAGAAGCCTTTCAATGTGCCTCCTTATGTCGTATATATTTTTGGTGTGTAAATTTGTATTTGCCGGATGGATGTTATAATGATACAACAAGAAAATTTCTTCTTTTTCTCTCGATTGTTTGTTGAAGAAAAAAAAGGTTTTGACATACACAGAAAAGTTTGTAAGATTGAGTTTTTTGGGGGAGGTGAAGGGAAAAAAGACATTAGGAAGTGTAAATGTGAAAAAAATTCTGAAAATTGTGACATTATGTAAAAGTTAAATATTGAAATAAAATTGTGAATTTGCTCATGAAAAATATTTGTTCTGTTGGTGAATGAAGGTTGAAAAGTGAAAATGGAAAGCTTTTTTTCCTTACGAGTGTAATTAAAGTAATTAAAAAAATTATTTTCATACAAAATCTTTGAGATTTTTCTGTACTTATTCAATCTCTTCTTGACAGCGTCTTAGCATTAGTTATTTTATTAACTTCAACAGTTCGATACAAAGTAAGCAATTAAAAGTAAGTGAAATAAAAAAAAAAGAAGTTTGAGAAGCTTTTGTATGCAATTTTTTCTCGTTGTAAAACAAATTTTGTAGCGGTTTAGTGAGAAAATTAATGGACCAATAAATTTATAAGTATGAGGAAAAAATATGGGGAGTGAGAAAGTCATTGAGAAAACTCAGGGGTAGGAACTTTCTTAACGGAATCACAAACTACAGCATTTACAAGATTTGCCATAATGAAATCTAAAAGCGAGTTTAAAAATTTAGCAACAATAGAATTAAAAATTTTTCTAGATGTTTACTAGATAAAGAGGAGCTAGGAATTAGCAAAGAAATCTACGAAAATTTTCTAAAAATTCAAAACAATGAAAATAAGTTCAAGAAAATTCTGTAAAAATTTTCAACTTTCTACTTAATGAAGTCTGTTGATTTTCTGTTATTTGACAGTATTTTGTGGTATAAATTTTTTTGCAGTAGATCTGTTCAGAAGAAATAATTTTTGAGGGGTGTTTAGGTTCCTATATCGAAAAATTAAAGACGTACTCCTTTGTGAGATACTAAGTTTACTTCACGAACCCAAGTTATGCCTTTATTCAGACAAACTAAACCAAAATGTTATGAAAATTCTGAAAATTTGCTGCAAAAGTTACCAAATGTCGTTAATTTACTGAAATAAGGTCATTCAAGTCATGTGATGGATCCCTAGTAGTAGGGAGGGTGGGGCGATTTAGTGGGTGTTGAGCGCTGCTTAAAATGTAAAAAATGGAGCCACAATGAATATAATAAGGAAAAATATTGTCGAAGTTTCTTAAATGTACAACAGCGGCGTGGGCACTATCGAAAAGTTTTGGTAAAAAATTCACCAGTTTTCAAATAAAGAAGAACATGAAAGTGTAAAAGTTTATCTAAATTTTATTAGGATATTAGAAGAAACGGAAGGGAGTGGATGGATGGCCCCTAATATTTGTCCTGAATACATCCAATCAGGGCATTGCTGTAGATGTCAGAAGATTTTGAACATTTGAGAAATTTTACATCTGAAAACTTTTAATAAATAAGAAGATTTAAGGTGCTTTTGCAACAATACCCCCTGCATAAAAGGAATAATACCACAGAAGTACAGAAAAGGATCAATCAAATTCCTACCCCTGGATAAAACAGAAGGTCGTTCATAAAGTATGAGAGAAAAATTTCATTGCTGCATTTTCCTTCATAAATTTTCCTCAATTTTTTTCTCGTTTTCATTTCATCTGTGAAGGAAATATGATGCTTAAAGGGGCTCTTAAGAAGAATATTTTTTTTCAACAACAGAAGCAAGCAGCAGTAGCAACATTCACCGAAAATTATACCAAATTTTTTTGTTAGTTCTTTCATTTCTTTTTTCATCTTCCACAGCCATAAAAAAGCTTCTTTCTGTTTCTTGTTCCAGCAAATTATTTTCATTGTTATTAATGATATAAATATAGATATAAAAATTATATAATACAATGTACAATTTCCAACTTATATACTTGTTTTTTATTTCATAAGGAAAACAATATAAGTTATTTATTATTATTCAAGCAGTAAAACCTTAACAAAATTTTCTTTTATCATTTCATTTTTACATATCAACTATTAAGCATTTTAAATATTTTTGTTTTGATTTTTTTACAATTTTTTATTTTAAGAAAAATAAATTCTCTTTTGATTTTTTGTTTAATTTTTTTATGACTTACTTTTTGGGTTTTTTAATTTTCTTCTTTTAAGTTTTTGTCATTTTTAATATTTTTCATTTTTAACTTTTTTCATTTTAAGATTTTTGATTTTTTTAAATTTTGTGAATCAAAAAATATTACAAAATGATGTGGTAACTAAATATTTTAAAAATTTCAAGATTTTAATAAAAATAAATTTGGATTTGATTTAAAAAAGATAATAAAATTTAGAGTTGGAATGTATGGAATAGGATTTTGATGAAAAAATCAAGTTCTTGGGAAAAAATAAAGTATTTTTGAGGTAGTAGTCGTAAAAAATAAAACGAATAAATATAATGAAGTTGTTCAAATACCTATTTATTAAGTTAGAATTGCATTATCATCAAATATTTGAACTATAAAAAAAATTTAGACAAAAAGTCGAATAATTAGGAATTCAATGTGATTTCTTGGATATCTTGCTTCCTCGTTTAAGAATTATCCCGAATACCAAATAATAAAGCATCAAAGAATCTTGTCCATCAATAATTGTCATGGCAACCACAAAGAAGTCACTCTCTAATTTATTGACATTCATTTCCCCCTGAACTTGATTTTTCTCCAACATTTTAGTGTCTGACAGAATTTCTTTAAAACATGCCAGACTGCCTCCATGTATTCCTCTACAAAAAAATTAAGGAATAAAAAATGAAGCTCATAATGAATGGAATTACAAAAGAGACAAGGAGGAAGAGGAGAGGAAAGAAAAAGAAACTTAAACAATAAATTTCTTGATTTTAAATGTTTAATGACTTAAATGTTGAAATTTTGAGAAACGAATGGGTGACAGAGCATGAAAGTAAGAAAACTAAAGGAAAAATTAAGATGATAAAAGAACGAAGCATGTAAGAAGTTAGAATAAGATAAAATTATGCAGAGAGTTAAGCAATATATTTTGTGTTAGATGGCTTTTCTGATTTTTACCCTTACGAACCGAGTAAGATGACACTTGGACGAGTGGTTGTGTGAAGATTTTCAAGTGTTTTATCGACTAGCAGAAGTTTTTGTCATGAAGTAAAGATTTGATTTAAAAATATGATTTTAGATCAAAATTCAAGATAATTAGAAGAATTTGAATTTCAGTCAAATTTAACGAATTTTAAAAATTTAAAAAAATTTTTCTCAAAATTTTAAAAGTTTTAAACCCGTTATTTTGATGTTTTGAGATTTAACACTTTAATATCTCGAAAATTTCCGAGTCGAATATATACGACTATTTGCCCAATCCTATAAATACATTCCCAATAAAGTCAGTCTTACACTTCTCGGTCGAGGGGATAATAAAAGCCATTTACTATTTTTATGAAGATTTTCTACCACCAAAAAAAATCTCTCTTGAATACATGGTTAATAAATTCTTTTTCTCACATTACACATTCAGTTCCTTGAAAGCTGATAATTATAGACGAGAAAGTTTCTTATTTCATTGTTAAGTTGGCTATATGATTGAGTTTTAGAGGACTGCTTATGATCTGTGACATTACTACCATTTTGGGAAATAGAGAGGCTTCTTGAGTACCTTGAAGTAGGCTCCTTAGGTGTCTAAAGGTAGTTTTTCTATTGGGAGGACTATTAGGGAATTAAAAATATAGAAGAAGGAGAAGACACAACCCAGTCCCATATTAAAATTGACCATATAGCCAACCTCCTTTATAGCCCATCGAGAAATTATTGCTGTGGCTATAAAAATCATATAATATGAAGATCGTTAACAACTTTACCAAATATCATCCAATCCGTAGATTGCCTACATAAATTTCTTTAGGATTTCATTTAGAAATTCTGTAGATGATGTTGGCAATAATGAGATACAAGATGGAGAGAAAAAGGAATAAAATCAGCCACAATAAGAATAAATCTACATAATTAGCGGCTGTATAAATAATTTTAACACTCATTGCCCTCGTTTTTTGTGTCATTATATTTAATCACATTAATAATGACATAAGATTCACCTTTAAATTAAATAGAATTATTCACACATGGTCTCATATTTATGAAAATACAGCTTAAGTACTTAATGTTATGAATTATATAAGCACATTAGCGGATCTAAACATTTTCCGCCTTTTTTGTTGCCAGTGGCGTGGCATGGGGTTGGTGTGTAGCTTCGGATATCCTTAATAATGAAAAATTATTGTTAATAAAAATGTTAAGGATGCCCAAACCCTAGCTTTGCCACTGGATGTCGCATAAATTGACAAAATAAATTTTCACACATTGGAGGCGCTAAATCATCAAATGCGGATGATATATGATCATGAAGGGTAATAAGCGTTAAGAATTGTTAAGAACTTTTTCTAATATATGCGCATATATCCTCACATTATTGTACATTTCATCCACGTTGAGGGGAAAAAATGAAAAAAACTCAGACCGTGTAGATTGCATGGAAGAAAAAAGTTTTACAGCTTTCATCACATCCACAGTCACGGTGACTACGAGAGCAGACATTTATGTACTCTATAAATTTTAATGATTTAGTTCTAGACACTGCTTAACTGCTATTTTATACTCATAATTAGTGTGCTGATGAAAAATGACTAGAAAGTTGTGATGTATAATTAATGAGTTTAGTGGAAATTTTTCATAGTTCTTGTAACTGAGCAGCCATTTAATTATAGTTAATAAGGCACTGTCAAAAAAATTTCATAATAATAGAGTTTCATTGGAAATTATAGCGTGTAATAAATTGCAAGAAAAATATTTACACTGTAACCTGTGGATATGATTAATTGGGTTGGGGGGTAGCGATCATGTGAAATGTAATTAAGCTGACAGTCAATGGTTTTGCAGGCTGGGGCCAAAATGGAAATGTTTGAATCCAAACTAAGTTTTGTAGCCTCAACATATAACCGTTGACATTGCCGTCCAGTGAAGCCATTATTTATGTTTTTGAGGATAATTAAATTTTTCTGGCTGTATGACACTAAATTCTATGCATTGTATTAAATTTAAAATAGCAAAATAGCAAATAGTAACATAGAATTATCAATTTGTTATGTATAATTGTGAAATATTTTTACACAAAATTGAAATTTATTAAAATACAATGATTTAATTACTGCTCATATAGCCTGCGTTTTTCTTGTATCAACATAGTTATTAGGGACCGCTACGTCAACAAATCGTCAAAAAATTTGTGGGGATGCCCTAATGACATCGTGATGGTGGTTTTCCACCTTGACAGCAAAAAGTGCGATTTGTCACAGCATGCTGCTCGGTATTGATCTATAAGCCATTTATAAACATTTTTAATCACAATTTAGTTGCCATGGATGAAAAATACCCAATTTAATAAATTAATTCTGAATTTGTTCTCTTCGGAAGGATTTTATTTTGCTAGCAATATGCCACTGACTTTATAAAGTCACATTTCAAAACTTTAATTTTCTTCAATTTGTTCTGAAAATCGACAAACATTAATTTTATTTTCTGGTATTTTAATTTACAGCATCCATAAGACAAAAGTTTGATTCCCACATTCCCTAAGGATACAACATCATTTATGACTTTTTGATAATCCCAAACCAAAAAGCCCCCTCAGCATTTGGTAATTTAACAACTTTTTCTCTTCTTCTATGTGAAAATTTAAAAGCTCAATAAATATTTTCAAATTTACTAAATGCTTCATATATTTTCATTTTTATGTGTGATAATGCACGAGACCATATAAACAGCCATTAAATACAGCAATAATTTCTCCAATAAGAAAGTGAGTTAAAGAATTTGCAGAGCATAATGTGAGAAGCTACATAAATCTCGCGCTGAAAGGAACGAAACCAACAAAAAAAAAAGAATCCCCAACAATAAAGTTTCAAACCCCTTGACGAAAAAAAAATAGCTAAAGATATCGTAGAAAAAGTTTGAAGATGGAAAGAGGACAGGATGTATTGCAAATAGCAGTAAATCAACAAGACAAATGAAGAGGGTGGGGTTGAAAAAAAACATAAATAAGGCAAGAAAAAAACATTTTTTTTCGCTACATAAACAATAATTTAAAGTGAAAGCACTTTTATGTGAGACGAAAATTAAGGAAAAATGATGAATAAATGTGCCTTATCCGAGCAGCACGAGAATGTAAATGGATGTCAATGGTAGGTGTTTGTGATAAATTGTTCCAAAAATAGCAGGTGAAGTATAGCCTCATTCAAATGGATTTTTCTTCTTCTCAGTCGTGAATTCAAAGTAATAAAAGGTTTAGAATTTATTGATAAAAATGAATGGAACTCTATCCCTAGTGACATTTTGCGGTATATTTGGGTACATTTATTTAGAAATTTAGAAGAAGATATATTTAACTTTCTTTGAATTATTGTTATCAATTGGTATTTATGGAATTGACTTTAAATAGGGATTTTTTAAAACCATTTTTCATTATAAAAAATGATTTTTAAAAAATTGTAAAAATCGTTAAAAATCACAACTTTTACTATAATGTCTGAAAATTTATGAAATGGCACTGTCTGAGCTGAAAATTGATGAAAAAGCTAAGCTTGTGGCTTTTAAATGCCCATAAATAAGTATAAACCATAGTTCAATCACAAATTTTCACTAAACCTATTAAAAACAAGCAAATGCAGATTTTAATTCTGTAGTTCATACCAAAAATATTTTTTTATATCTAGGCAAGTCTTATGTCTATTAAGTCAAAAACAACTCAATTTATAGCACTTTCCTTTCTAGATTCTCGGTGAAGGAAATTATTTTCTCAACTTTTCTTCAGAAGTGATTAACTTAAAGCTAATTGATGGCACCCGAGGAAAGCAAAAAGGCAGAAAATTTCCCAAAAATAGCATAAATGAACGCCTTTTAAAAATAAAAGCAAAGTTCAACTAGTAAAAGGCATTCATGGAATCCAATTGCTAATGTCAATCGTTTGACGAAGGGATGACAAAGTTGGATACAGAAAAATTAAAATCATACCCAACATGAATGCCATTTGTTGCCATGGTTAATGGAAAGTTGGATAATTACAATTTTCCAGGACACTAAATTTTATTTTAGAGATAATTTCTACCTTTTCAGCTATATGGCCATGCTAATGAGAATAATGACACATTTTTAACATTCTTGTGCTTCTCGGATCAGATGAAATTTAACTAAATATAAAAATAATGGATTTTTCATTTTATTTTAAGTGATTTTATTTTAATTTGATTTTGTTTAAATTTATTTTTGTTTATTTTTTTTATTTAAATATTTTTTAATTCATTTTTCTTTTTTAAATTTTTGTTTCTTTTAATTTGTTTCATTTTATTTTATTTTTTTATTTTTAAAAAATTCTCACAGTCCATGCAATCTGCATCTGCGTCTCTAAATCAAATGTCTCTAATGACCAGAAATGTATCACATCTCACAACCATCTAGAAATATATATATATATATTTATTATATATAGGTCATGCAAAAATGGACGGCATGAAAAAAAGAAGAAAAATGTTGAATGTATTATTTTTTTTGATAATAATTTTTTTTTCTTTTTATTTTCATTTCAATTACTTAATTGACTGAGATATTCTCTAATTTTAATCTATCCTAACTTTATATATACACAATTTGACAATCAATATGAAAGAATTAATGCAAAAATGGGAGGGGATGGGGTATGAGGAATGTACAGGATGTAGGATAACATAATCAAATTTATGGGTAGGAAACGTAAAATTGCAAATCAAATTACACAAAAAATGAATGGAAAATAGAAAAGGACATACAAATGGATGAAAATTTCTCGCTCGACAATAGCTATAATGCCATTGTCTACTTTCTACCGTCAATAAATTATACAACTGAAATGAACACAACTGCTAGAGGTGTGGAGGACAATGAAAATGATAAAGACAAAAAATAAGGAAAAATTGTAAAAGTACCCCAAGAAAAATTCAATTTCTTTTTATTTTCCATTTCGTTGCGTTAGTGAACGTAAAAAAATCTTTTCGACTTCGATTAAACTTAATATTTAAATATATTACGATACAAATAAGGTGGGCGACCTTATGGGGAATTTTGTTCGAATTTTATTCTTTGTTTTGAGGATTTAACAGAGTTGATCCTGATCAGTACAAAATTTTCATGGAGATCGAGTGGCAAACATACAAAGAATAGTTGCTTCATGAACGTTATGCGGGTGCCACTTGGTAGTCATGAAGTAAATGTGTTGAACCAGGGATGTTGATTTGAGTGGTTTTTTTGTAGATAATATGAAATAATAAATTGCAAGCTACTATGAGGTCCAATTTATTGTTCTGTCGCTAGATTTATGCATCCACATTGCTGCTATGTAGCAAAAACTGTCACCAAAGTGCCTTTTTGACAATAATACAGTGTCATCCTTGAAGATATTTAAATTTAGTAACAAAGTAGAAGGCAGGCTCAACTTCAACAATTTGAACCTGATTGATATTTAAACATGCTTGAAAATTGATAGTTTTCCTCTAATGAGGCTATTTTAGGTACCATGATGTCCATTATTGAGTAATTGGAAGGTGATGTGTCATAGACCTTAATAAATATCATCATAATTTGAAAAAATACAGAATTTTGTCAAGAGTAACAGCACTAGACTGAGGATACACCATTACTCAACATTACACTCATTCAATTCAACAAATCAATGTAAAATTGATTGAAAATTCTACCTATGAAAGCCATATTCATCAAAATTTCATCATCAACTTCAAATACACAAAATCTACATATCCCTAATTAAATTTTAAATGAAGCAATTTTCTTTACACAAAATCTCTATCACATCTGATTAAATTTTCAAAACTTCCACCTATTCTGACAAAATTCTCCCCATTAAGGCCAACTTTTTTGAAACAAAAACAAAAGTAGATGTATTTTTGGAAAGGTATAAAATTCTCACGATGCTTCAATAGATTTCCATTTATATCCCCATTATCTCATGCCCATATAAAATAAGTTTATCTTCAGATATGAGAGAAAGTATAGATATAGTCACAAAGAGAGCTTTTAAGGCTCTTAATTGTTTTGTTATCATCTTCATAAAATCATAATATGAATAATATTACTAAAGGAACATATGATGCCAATAAAATCATAATGAATCAAGAAAAAAATGAAAGAATGAAAACTCAAGTGATGGAATTGCCATATGACATGTGAATAGTAAATAAAAGCCAAACAATGATCAATAAATAAAACTTGGAAATGACAACACGATTGTCATCATTCGATTTGATTAGATTGGACTTTTTCTATTATTTTTCTCGTCTTGTATTAGTCCTATTGAGGGAATTAAAATAAAAAGAAAGTCAATGATGTATCTCAAGTATTCTCACAGCAGTAATGAAAAATGAATGGAAACAGGCTCTTGAAAAACAAAAAAAAATGTTGTTGGAAATAAAAGGACGGAAAAGTCTAGAAATGTACACAAACACTTCTGTTTTCTAAGTCCAGTTCCACTTATTCCCATGCGAATTTGACAACATCACGAAGATGGAAGTGAATGATGTAAGTTGTACGTGAATTGATTTGGGTTGTGAGCGCAGTTTTGGTGGATTGATTTGAATTTATTGTACGTGATTTTGAGGATTTGGGACTGGTGACTTGATTTTGGATAATTAAGTTCCTTAATTTGAATATTTAACAAAATAAAATAAACTTTCGAATAACGGTTCTTATTGGGATTCTACGATTTCCGATCTCTTGTTTCTACCACAGAGCTGTCGAGAGGTATTCAGAAGCTTAGCAGAATCCCAACTTAAACTTTTTTCTACTTTCAACAGCATCTTTTGGTGTTATCGATGCGGCTTTCATCTTTGGAATCTTTGACAGAGTTAAAGGGTCAAAACCCGCCCTTTGCAATGACTTCCATCTTCTAGCTTGACTTTCTATAACATAACCTCAAAAAATTTCATTTTCTTTTAACAATCAATCATTCTTAGTCCCCAAATAGTCTTCATTTCTTCCGCTCAAACCGCACATTTCAACCCCACAATACTCAGTAAAAAGAAGTCATCTCTGGACTTTGAAAATCCTCTGTAGCCACATAACCTGAAGTAAGTGAAATAAGATGAGATGAAGACTATGAACATCAACTTTGCAACAAAAATGAATTTTCTGTTCTTCTTCCTCTTCCTGAATTGATAGGAGCATAGAGTAGGATGAAGCTCGAGGGAAACATGAAATGGATGTGTCATGAAATTCGATTTTTTTTCCTTTCCATTTTTTCCCTACACTCGATACGCTGTTCAGTCAGGCACCTAGCAATGAATGTTTGTTTAGGATTTTTTTGATTACATCTCGCTCAATAGAACGTCAAATTGTGGACATGATGAGAGGTTTAGTAAATGAGAAACAGGTTTGGGAGGGGATTTTTTTTGTGCTTGAATTGTTGAAACAAGAAAGGTAACAAAAATAAATTGAATTCTTTTGAATAAATGAGGGTGATTTTGGATTCATTAAAAATATTTCTGTGACATTTTTGTGGAAAAGCTCTGGAATTTTCGTTAATATGGTTAACTGATCTCTCAAATATATGTCATAATATTTCAGGAGGACATTAGAAACGAATATTGTCTGTTGACGTTATACATTTTATTCTATTTATGCTCAAGTGCATATCCACCACATAAATTGACATTTATAGAGTCACAAAAAAAGAAGAAAGCGAAATTTGTCATGACATTTATGGTTCCACTTATGGCGATAATAAAAGAATTATAGAAAAAAATGTGAAACTAACTTTATTTTATGAATTTACTATTAATATGTGCGTGTCTATGCTCCTTAAACATTATACGAGAGAGTCAGAGATAGAAAAAATATAACCATTTAAGTTTGTCAGATGACATTTCTTATACCCGCTCCGCCTTGATGAATATAATAAATTAGATTTCTGTCTTTCTGCTTTTTATATGCGAGCAGATGTGTTTTGGATAACGACGAGTGATGTAAATATTACAGTGGCGTATTTTCTTGACGGAATGAAAGAGAATATGTTTAAGAGGCAGCAGTGGCATAAAGGAATTTGTGGTTCATTAAGAGGATGTGCGGAGAATTTTCTTCTTTTTTTCTTGTGTATATGTAAACATGTAGAAAAAATAAATTGGAAGCTTAATGCGCGTTTCTACGGAAAAAGGCATCAAAAGCCTCTGTAAGTATTAAATAAATAGAAAACGAGGATCAACATGAGTTAGCATAGAAATGCTGTTGGTTGCAGAAATTCAGCAAGTTCGCAGGAAATAATTGAAGAACGTTTGAAGTTGGGAAAATATTTACTGTACAAATTAAGAGGGGCTGTTCATAAATAACGTCCAATATTTAGATCTGGATTTTAGTTACATTTTTAGTGATTTTTGTATGAAACTTTTGACAGAGGGGGATCTACGAATCTCGTTTTTTACGTGACGTCATTTATGAATGGCCCTTAGATTCATGAAGATTAAAGGATGAATGTTAATTAAGAAGATATGTGTTATGAATTCTTCCAATGTTGATTTGGAGAAAACGTGGATTTGTTGAAGGGAATATTGAATATTTTCAGTTTTTGGATAAAGTTTGGTTGATTGTTGTGGCTTTTTTGGTTAGTTCAAAACCATATTCCTTTAAGTTGGGACTCTATGTTATGGATAGTACCGCAATGGATCCCTTTCATAGGACTGTATCCATCCTTGGCATTTTAGGATTAGTTAAATTCTGAATATCAACTGATCCACATGATCTAATACCAAAAACATAAATTTATTGCCAACTTCCATCAAGTGACAAGAGCTTGAAATGAAAATTGTCTAGGGAAATAAATAACGACGAGAAATATTTTCTTTTGACTTGTTTTCATTCCATTTACAAATAAATATAAGGAAAATGAGAGTTGTGTGTCTGAAGATGCTATTGCCACATCTCAAGAAGAAACAAGAAAAAGAAAGAGTAAACGGCTTTCATATTTCATTGTGTTTATATTTACTACGGTCTTCTTCCACTCATCTACAAGTAGCCCCAGAGGATTTTCATTTCGACTTTTGTTTACGGTTGTCAAGTATGTGAGTTTTCACTTCCATCTCCTTTGTGAATAAACTAATCGTGACTTGGATATGACAATAAGCTGACTGATGTAAGCGGAACAATTTTTGTTGTGTCTTGTGACTTATGGACTTTACAGCTATTCCAATTCATTCATGTCTCTCCTTGGCTATTTGCTTCACGCACAGCATGAAAACAATGAAAATAAAATTAAATTCCATCTTTCCATTATTCTGCCATTTTCGCTGCTGTTGTCTTCATGTTAAGTCGAAAAAATTTGTTGAAAGGACGGTTTAAATGCTGGCTGTGAGAACAATGAATTGAGCAAAACAATGAGGGAAAAATTTAATAAATGCGAAAAAAGGAGAAATGGATAAAAAAAGAAGTAAACAAATGTTTTGCTGTCAATGAGTAGTTGAGGCGCTTTTGGTTGTGAAAATAAAGCTTTATTGCAACATGAAATTTGTTGGTCTACTTCTTGTTTTGGATGGAGGAAGACGGAATAAGATTTTTTTGTCTGATTTTGTTCCGTTTTGTTGAAGGAACATAAATCACGAAAATTGTTTATTAGCTGAGCTGATGATGGATATGGGGTTGCTCACAAATGACGTCTACTTCTATACACCCAATTTCATGTGATCGATCTCTTAAGGCTATTTATTACTGAATGAAATTAGAAGTGGATAGAAGTGATGAATTTAGCCGAGCGGCAGTGGGGTGTCAGACCATAACCATGGAGTCATTTGGACTCTTCAGATTGGAATTTGTATGGAAAAAAGTTCAAACTACTCTTAAGAAATGGAGAAAGTTCAGAAAACCCTTGAAAAGGATAGTTTTGTCTTTGTTCCTATGGTAAAATAAAATATTTTGATAACCATCACAAATTCAAAATTCCAATTACAGATTCGTCAAAATATTAATTACAAATTCCTTAATCGGATTTGTAACCCAGACAATTTATTCCCAAAACTTGAAAGGTATCATAAACTCAATTTTCTGTTGACATATGAAATAGAACTAATTCATTGAGCTTCACTATGAATAAATCTTTTCTATTCAAAATCATAATATTATTTCTTGAGAGGCATCAAAATGACCTCAAGCGTGTATGCATATATGAAGATAATCTTATTCATGAAAGCTTCTTAATACTTCAGGTCAATTGACAGGTTAATTGATCATAAAAGGGATTGAATTATTGTGAGAATGTTTTTTTATCCATTAAGTGCCATTGAATATCTATAATTTTGGGTAAACAACTAGGAATGAAGATCTGAAGGCATTTGACCACAACAGCAGTTTCTTGTTTACATCCACAAGTACATAAATCAAAGGATTTCCATCTTTAAACTGACGGAAACAATAATATCATATAACAATTGATCTTGAATAATTCATAACAAATTAACTTCCATCAATAAGCAATAAACTTGATGTGTAAATATGCTTTATGGATGCCACATGATTGTCCATTCAAAATTGCACTTGTCAATCAGAATTATTTATTTGATGTTGATGGTATGAGGACATGATTGACCTAGAAAGAGGATATTCATGTAATTGGGTGTATTGGATGGAAGGTTGGGGTGAAAATGAAATTTAGGTTTTAAGGTCATTTAAAAGTAATTTTGAAGAGTGATTAGACCAAAATAGATGTTTTTACAATTTAAAAAATAATTTATTAAAGTTCATGATGTAAATTCCACCGCAAACATCCTCAAGAAGTAGCCAACCAGACAAATCATTCAAAGCACAACAACCCTTCCACAACAAAGCAAAAAAAATTCGCTAAATCATTTTTTAACGTGGGTTTTCATGAAATTAATTCCACTTTTAATTAAGATGAAAATCTTTCTTTGAAAAAAAATAAAATTCTTCGTCTTAAAGAGGAAGAAGACAAAAAGGAGTCATAGAAAAAAAAAAGAATTATTAAGTTAAAAAAGGTCTGAAGACTTTCTCCTCATCAGTGAATAAATTCCTTTTTATTTAATTTTAAGATTTTTTCAATATTCAACATAAAAAAGAGGCTTATTTCTGCATAAGTTATCAAAGTGAAAACAAGAATTATAAGAAATGAATAGAACAATGTCTCATGAATAAAAATTAATCAACTGAAAATGAAATTGAAATAAAAAGTAATTTAAATTTAAAACCAATTGAAATGTATTCGATGTTGTCATGAATAACACGCATTTCGAGATATTTAAATTATTTTATTTTACTTAGTTTTACTGCTTTTAAATTGGTTTTTATGGATTTTTAGGAAAAACTGTTGTTTATGTTAGGATTGGCACATTGAATTTAAAATATAGCCAGAGGTCATACAATATAGTAAAAATTTCAATTTCCTTACGATTTTTACAATTTTTTAAAAATCAAACAGTTTTTTTAAAAAATTGAAAAAAATTACATCTTTGTCTGTGCCTTGAATATAATAGAATGTTGAATGACATTGATCTTTCAAACATTGACCTAGATCATTGAAGTGTCAATAGAATGACAAATCAGATCCTGACAAATGTGATTACCTGTCCAGAAATGAAATAAATTAAATATCAATTTGAAGAACAACATGAAAAATTTCAGTTAAATTCACAAAAGTGCTAATAATCTCCATATTTTTCAATATAAATCCCACAGCTTTTAGCATCAATATCAAGCAAGAATCAACAATCTTATTGAACCAAAAAATTTCAGTTCTAACCAAAAATTACTTTTCTCATTTCACCCAAAAAAGATAAAAAATTTGAAATTTAAATTCAGTCATTTATTGACGTCAAGATTGTCATTTTGTGTGGTTTTCTAGTCAGCAGACCATCATTACTTTGAATGGCCAAGCAAATTCTATTTCGGTCAGTGCTCTGTAAAACGATCCTTTTACCTCTGGTTTGCCAACCACATGAAATGTCTGAGCAAATGTCATGAAACCCCATCGATTGCCAATCCTAACTTTTATTTCATTTAAAATAAATATTTTTGTTCATTTTTAGCATTCATCATTGTTTATCTTAAAAAGGTTTTGTCTTTAAAGCTTTTTGTATCTTTTAAGTGACACAATTTATTGGTTTGAATTTCAAATTCTAAAATTCAATTTAATTAAATTAAATTTATTATGTATTTCATTTTATTTATTTAAAATTTAATTAAATTAAGGAGATAAAAAATTGCACAAATATGTACATATGTGCTGAGCATCAGGATCATTCACATTAAAGCGAGTAGAAAGAAAATACATATGAATATTTAAATCTTATATTTCAGAAGTTAAATTTTCTATTTCATGATCCGTTGGGAAATTTTGCTCCAGGCAATGTTGATGTGATATATCCCCATCTTCGTACTTTTTCTTGGTATAAATTCTAAATAAATACAGAAAATTCAAAAATTTCAAAAATTTTCGGATTGTGAGTGCGCATTTCTTGAATTTTTGACGATGAACCTCAAAAATGTAACAATGTGAAATGAGAGAATCAGACTGAAAGGGATTTGAGACTGAATTTTATCGTCATAATGAATGAAGATGGCATTTGCTTAAAAAGACGGAAATAAGAAGGATGGAATTTCATCTCTGTGGATGGGTAGATTTTTGAATTAAGCTGTTGGGATTTGAGCTGTTTTGAACTCTTTTGGTGAATTTGAGGCATTTTAAATTGAGGTGGATTGTTTCTTTTGTGAAAACTGACAAGGTGTGGTGCCAGATTGCACGAAATTCGAACTGAGGACACAAATTTTCGCCTTATTTACGTCATGTGCATTCGGGATACGTTGAAGTGCATTTATATCTTCAAAACTCATCTTTGCTCCATTTACTTTCCAAAATGCAATTAAAAAACATCAAATTTCACCTCATACCCACCAAAACAGCAACAAAATCTCCAGCATCTCACAAAAAATATCCTCAACTCAAAAGTTGCTCTTTCCCTTAACCAAAACAAAGAAACTGACTGTCAGAAGCTGCCAAGACACAAAAAATAGAAAAACATAATTTATGAATATAATTTTAATGTCAAGATTCTCGCATATTCATATTGTACAAATACACATGTGTGCATGGCACAGAATAAAGTGTCTAAGTGTTAAACAAATGAAAAGTAATGAAAAAGCCCCGAAAGAAATGCATTTAGAAAATTTCCCAACGGCACGCATTCACATCGAGTACGAAAAAAGTTAGATAACGATAAAAAAATATGAGAAGATAAAAATGATAGCATTTAAGTTTCTATTTTATACCTTTCCAGTTTGAATTCGTTTTTGCTAGCTTCATGTCTACGAGACGTGAAGAAGTCTAGTAAGAAAAAAATAGTATAATTTATCCTTTTCATCCAACATGTTTCCATTTTTTATGTTTGTAATAAATTTTACTTTACTTAAATTTATTTTAAGCGTCAAATCGTCGATCAATGACACTGAAAACATCGTGAGAAAAAATATATATAAACAACATTCGTTACAGTAGACGTGGGTATTAGAAAGTAAAGTAATAGTAATATGAAACGCGAGGTTAAAGAAGGTTCAACAAAGTATATAAAGAAAAATATCGAGTAGATGATAAGAGGATAAGAAAACAAACACAGTCGATAACAGTCTTTTGTAAAAAGAGAGCTTTTTTTCTCATGATAAATGTATAAAAGGGTTGTAAGTGAAAGACAATAAGGATCAGTGTGAGAGATTTATCGACGAACTTGATGCCTTTTAAACAATTCTTTCGTATCGCGCGAGTAGATGAATTATTGATTCACAGTCGATGAGCACTCTCTTCAAGAAACGGGGGTGTAACCAGTGGCGTAGCAATAATTTCTAGCGCCAAATGGAAAAATTGAGAATGTACACACCCGTATTGACTTATGTATGTATGGCTACTCAATTTTGTGATTATTTTATATGGAATGTTCGAGGTGGACGCCAGGTCAAGTTGCTCTAATTAACTAGAATTGAATTTTTA
This sequence comes from Chironomus tentans, assembly GCA_963573255.1. NCBI lineage: Eukaryota > Metazoa > Arthropoda > Insecta > Diptera > Chironomidae > Chironomus > Chironomus tentans. The sequence goes on along the minus strand of OY754304.1, from coordinate 977,385 downwards.
AAGTTGAAGAGCTTGAAAAATTTCTAGCTACATTGATAGCAACTTAGCTAAAGGAATCAGTAACTTAGCTAAAGGAGGGTATCTAAAGCCATGGTTTAGATAGGGCCACAATTTTTTGGATTTGGGTCTTAAAAACCCTTAATATACAACGGCCAATGGGAGAGGTTTTGCCTTAAAAAATCAAAATAAATGTTAAGTCGACCCACTGAATTCTTTCCTTCTCCTGAATATCCCCTGGTAAGAAATAAAGCAGTAAATTTGATTAGGATCTTTATTCAGAAATTTACCATTCGAATTGTTTCGAATTTCACCGTAAAAAAAATATACAAAAGAGAAAACTTTTACGGTCGTCTTCGTCTTGTTATTTTATTGGTGATTAGTCCCTTTGGTAAAATATTTTGAATGGAATTTTCATTGAATTTATTTTGTTTCATTCAATTAACTTCGGGGGGATTGAAAGGTATTGTAGTGAAAATATTAACGATTTTCGTGTGGCTTTAACGATCGATGTTGTGAATTTTGATGAGCATTTTTGAGGGTTGATTCTAAAATATAAATTGAAATAAAATTCAAACCCTCACAAAATTTTCCATCTTAACCAAAAAAATGCTAAGAAAATATCAACCATGAAATTGTTTGGATTTCCTAGAAATAATCCACATGCCATACCCAAAATCCAATACTCTGTGAAATTTCCCATCATATGATACCTATGAACATCCACTTCAAATACGTTTTAAAGTATGATTTCATACCTTTTTTAAGCATCCCCCCTTCCACCTAACTTTTTAACAAAGAGAAAAAAGAATACATGAATACATACTTCAAAAGGTACTCAAATACTGGGTAAAAGGTTACATACTTTAAGGTTGAAAAAGAGAATTTATTTTAAACAAAATAAAAAGTTTGCAATTGAAAGTAAATTCCCATCCTTCGAACTTTTCAAATTTAATTTTCTATTTGAAATATTTTTTTTTTGCTTTCTTGCCTTTTCTTCGTCTGTCTCGAAATTTGCTTCGTCAAACAAAACGAGAATGAAAATATTTCATGGCAGAATGAATTGCTTCGTCTGAAGGAACGGTAGGTAAATTAAATCATATTTTTCTGATATTTTATTTGGAAATGGAAAATGAAATTTTCAAAAAATTTATTCACACAAGTAGAGTTATTTTGAATTCTTTTTTGGGGTCGTAACCTTTAAAGTATTTTTTGGCCGTTATTTTTCAAATATTTTTTGTCCATTACTTTCAAATATTTCTTGACCGTTATTTTTATTTATTTTTCAAACATTTTTTATCAGCTACTATCCAACTCTTAGATTGAAATCATTTATAAATCACCCCATTTCGGATAAATATAAAAGATACACAAGAAATAATTGTTTAAGAGGCATCTTATCTGGCGACAAATCGTCCCTGACCCATGGAATGTATAAAATCTAATATATGCATGGTGAACCCTTCACGCATAAAGAGATATTCCTTAGGAAACACGTCTTGAGTAAAGCAATTTCCCCATAGAGTCATTTTTGAAGTCACTCAAAGAATTGGGGTTGAAGAATAAGAAAGAAGTCATGAGGAACCCAAAAAAAATCAAAGAAAAGAAAAGTCAAATAAAAGAAAGAAAGTGACAGAAAGGACTGAAACATGAAGGAAGAAAAACTATAAAGGACTGAGATGGGAAAACTAATGCATAAATTTGACCTATTCTAATTCACAATTTTGTAATTCTTATTTTTTCTTTTCAATTTTATAATAATAAAAATGGTAAAACATCGAGAAACGAAAAAGGTTTTTGATATTGAATTTCTGATTTTTGGGGTGTTAACATAAAAATAAATCATAGGAATTTCCTTTCATACCGATTGTTCAACATATAAAGTCGACAAATTATAAAGAATTTTTCAGATTGGAAGGTTGAAAATTTAACGGTTTTAAATTTGACTCAGAGGGGTTATGAACTAAGTGAGAGGTTAAACAAATTGTAAAGTCTTCTTTCATCCTTGATATTATTAAAATTTGTTTTATATTCGCAAATATGAGAGAAAACATCAATCATTAATATACAATTAGATTTAAATTTATTAATTATGTTTCTAATTTTGAAAGTTACTCACCCCTCTGAAATCTCATCCTCCAAAAAAAACATTTCAAATTCACAAAAACCGTTAAATTTCCAATTCATTAAAAAAAATTAAAAATTTTCACTAAAAACAATTTTTTTCTAAAATCATAAAAAAAAATTATGTATGAGAGAGTATAGAGAAGGGTAAAATATATAGAAATAGATATACAATGATTTTTTTGTTTGGATAAAATTAAGTATCATAAGAAAACCCACTTTAAAGCCATCGTAGGTCCAGCTTCCCAACTTTAGCACACATGTTTGAATATCGTATGGGAAAAACTGTTGAAATAGTCAATAGGACATAATGTAATTACAACAAATTTGATCATTATTTCTCATTATTCTATTAGTATTCAATGATGAACTTATTTCGAGCATGTTGATTGGACTTTATTGGATGTAAAATGGAACATCCAGAGGCGATGAATAAATTATTAATTTTTTAGAGCATAATTGAATTGGAAAGAGCATCATTAACTCATGAATATGGAATTATAAAAGCTATTCATTACTATTCATTGATTTTAAAAATAATTAATCTATTGACGCGTTCATTTGAAATAATTAAAAATAATAACGTCATTAAGATTGTTTACGAACAATATTGATCAAGGAATTTTAATGAGATACGCAAAATTCATAAATTAAATAGAATTTCGAGTTAAAAACAGCATAGAATTTGTTAAATCAATAACCTCATTAATTTGTCAAATGACAGTTATCATCACTATGTACATAAATTATCGAAATAATTGGAGCGATGATAATAAACTGAGGTATAGATATTATATGGATATATTGATGAATTTATTGAATGCTTTGAAATCTGTGGGGAATTGTTGCGGAAATTCTATGAAAAAAATTTTGTGTATAAAAATGTCATGCATGTGGAGTTTGATGCTGTAGGTTTATGAATTATTGGAACCCGAGCAGCATAGGATTTATTTATTCTTAAGGCAAATTAACGATGAATAGAAAACAAAAGCCAGTTTCTAGGGCTACCCGGGGTACCTTATGGAGTCTCTACCTTTCCTCATTCCAGGGTACCCTAGAGTAGGATAGGTGAGGTGTCCTAGTACACCTTAGGTTAAGGAGAGGGGTAGAGTATCCTGGTACAAAATGAGAAATCTACAGAAACTCTCCAAATCCCACGGCTTTCAAAAAAAATTTAAACATTACGGTACAACTGACATTAACTCTTTGTCTGTAAGAGTATGTGATTGAGCCTGAGCAGCTTCTCAGTGTCTACTAAGAGAGTAAGATGTTGTCATATCACAGATATATCTCAGATATAGTTATGTGCTGCTCGTGTTGGCTCTTTAATTTTCCATCAATTCAAATTCCGTCTCAATTTTCCGTCAATTGATTTCCAAAAAGCTCGTGTTTTCTTTAATTTTCAAGTCACACATGAAACCTTGGAAAAGGTTGCAATAAAGATTTCACAACCCTCAATCTACACATTGCTCCACATAACTTCAAATACACCATAAAGTAATTAGTGCTTTAACTTCCTCTTATTCCACAGATACACAAAACTCTACTTTCTCTTGATTTCCACTAATCAAACAGAAACAGTAGACGCTCAAATCCTTCACAGAAATTTAATTTGCAAAGCATTAATTGATTTTTATCGTAAAGAAACAAAACTTTTAATGAAATTCGACTGTGGGGGCTGTGGTTTTATGCTCTTATCGTCTTATTTGCATCGATGAAAGTTCCAATCAACATGATTTTCGAAACAAATCTCATAGTTACATATTATACATGTAAAAAATATATAAATATTTTAGTTATATTTCTGTACCTCGACATCTATTGAACAACTTGATTTATACACGGCGGGTGGTACCCAATTAACAAGACCATTATGATAAACGTTGGCTTTTGTAATAAGTGTTACTTCGTAATTTCCATCAGCGCTGCAATAAAATTGATGAGCATTAAGTAGATTTTTTTATCAACACCGGCTTTTCACAATTTACTTATATTTTGTTGCTTGAAAATTTTCCAAACAATTTTATTTTTCATATTCTTCCTATCATCTTAATAAATATTCCATTTTTCATCATCAAATTCCGTACTTTTTTAATATCTCTTGTTTGTAACAACTTACTTAGGATTATCTTCGTACTTTTTCTCTCGTTATGAACGAGATTTCTTGGAAGGTATTAGGATTTGTCAGTCATTCTGTCTAATATTGTGAGTTGTTTATTTATGAGCACGTAGTTTTTGAGAATTTTGTCAATATTTTGATGTTAATAAAGCTTATCATTGTAAGATTGCCTTTATTAGTTAACTGCCATGGTTTTTAAGGATTTGCGGCTATTTTCAGGCTTTAAAGTCGAGTTATCAGCGAGAAACTTCAAAAATAAAATTCGAGTTGAGAAAATTCCGCCATTTTGTTTTTCAAAAAATTTGTTTGGTTTTCAAATTTTAAAAAACCGTTGATCTTGAAATTTTCTCAAATTTTCACAGATGCGTCTTAAAAGTAGTGTTTGAAATCTCACCAAAAATCTCGCGAGAAAATTTTTCTCAGTGAAAACTTGATTTGAAATCTCGCGAGTTTTCAATTCTCGTGAGAATTTTTTTCTCACATTTCGCACGAAAAAATTTCGCGCGAGAAATTTTTTTCTCTCGTGCGAAATTTGTGAACAAAGGAAATTTTTCCAAAAATTTTGTATGAAACTTTTGAACACAAAGATTTTAAATGATATGAGTGTTTCTTCTGTGACTGATTGTGTTTATTTTCGTAAGCATATCAGTTTTCAGCTCCAAAACCACTAATGGAAGTGCGGAACTGATCATATCCAGTGCCTAAAACTTCAAAAAACTTCATTTCCTCAAATTTTGATCCTGATTCCATTTTTGAAAACTTATAAAAAATGTGCGGAACCGACCACTTCCGCTACCTCCATCGTGTTTTTTAATGTTTCTATCAATTTTAGAAGGGCAATAGAACCCAATAGCCCTATAAAATGTTCAAAAAGTCATCAGCTCCTGTACATAAACTGTTTATTTTCTTTAAAAGACAAATTTAAGCAACTTTCCTTAAAAATAGATGACTTTTTGAACATTTTATAGGGCTATTGGGTTCTATTGCCCTTCTAAAATTGATAGAAACATTAAAAAACACGATGGAGGTAGCGGAAGTGGTCGGTTCCGAACATTTTTTATAAGTTTTCAAAAATGGAATCAGGATCAAAATTTGAGGAAATGAAGTTTTTTGAAGTTTTAGGCACTGGATATGATCAGTTCCGCACTTCCATTAGTGGTTTTGGAGCTGAAAACTGATATGCTTACGAAAATAAACACAATCAGTCACAGAAGAAACACTCATATCATTTAAAATCTTTGTGTTCAAAAGTTTCATACAAAAGTTTTGGAAAAATTTCCTTTGTTCACAAATTTCGCACGAGAGAAAAAAATTTCTCGCGCGAAATTTTTTCGTGCGAAATGTGAGAAAAAAATTCTCACGAGAATTGAAAACTCGCGAGATTTCAAATCAAGTTTTCACTGAGAAAAATTTTCTCGCGAGATTTTTGGTGAGATTTCAAACACTACTTAAAACACGACAATATCCACAACAAAATTTTCTTGTTAATTTAATTTTCTCTCCGGGTTGCGAAGAGGATCTATGTCTATGTACATATCAAAATAAGGAAAAGTTTTTCGAAGACTGAGGGATGGATACAGAAGTAAATTGACATTTGAAGAGTTTGTAGATTGAATGAAGGAAAATATAGCACAACAAGGATAAAGTAGGGATAACGCATTAACTCCAAGTAGCTATTTCTCATCCTAGCTTTCGAGTAGCACTAAATTTCATTTTAGCATTCACTTCTTATTTCGTTTGATTAAAGGATTTTAGTACATTACACGTCGTGTCTTAATCTTCTCAAACTACATTTGACAATTTTCTTGAAAGGATTTTTTTTCATCATCTCGAGCTGAGATATAGCAGAAAAAATTCTTACAAAAAGTGCATTTGAAACTTTTTCATTCATTTTCTTCCTGCTCATCTGTCGACTGACTACTTGAATAAACAGTAAAAGCTGAGATTAAAAGAAGAACTTTTATCCATACAAACAGCAAATAGCAATGAAGAAAACTTGTATTACTTTCTTCTTCTCATCTTCCATCCCTTAAAGTTGTTTATTTATTGTTTTTGGGGTCGGTTGGATGTTACGTAATTATGAAATTTGTCATTTTTATCTCATTTTTGCTTCCTGTATCTGAATTTGTATGGAAAATTTTTAATAAAATAGGAAAATACTGGAGGATACCCTAAGGGTAACGTAACATCCACCCAACCCCTCTCCGCAATAAATGTAGTTTCCCTTTTTTAATTTAGCTTTTCGAGTTGCTCCTTGAAGAGTAAAAAATTCCCATAAATCTTCAAAAAAAAAATGTTTTATGGATATAAGGTGAGTTTATTCTATTTATTCTTTGAGAAACCTCGAGGCCTTTTGCGACTGCCTTGAACCTTTTCTTCTTTACAGTTTTTTTTATTCATTTGTATTCATGAATGATTTTTTTACTTTCTTATTCAACAGAAAACATTCGGCAAGTACTTTAGAATGGAATTTTTTTTACTTCTTTTCTTTTACTTACACGTTTTACAATAAGAATGTAAAGTATCATAAAGTCGTCATTTATAAAAGAGATTTAGCTGTAGCTTATGAAGTCCTTTGGCGTATTCAGAGAGATTTTAAATAAAAAGGCAAAATATTTTTATGAAAAAGTTTATCCAGGCATAGTAGAATCAATGTAAAGAGGCTTGTGACGAATTTTTATGGCTGCTGTTTGAGGGGGTAGTTAAGGGATGGGGTTTAGAGGATCTCAATAACTAAACTAAAAATTTAATGGATTTTTGACAATTTAGGGAGAATGAGAAGTTTGACCCTGGTTAGACACCATAACTGAGCAACCTCCCTTCCCTGACTTTCATTTCTGGATATTCCATTATTTTGATATAATTCGCCTTTATTTGCTATTTAAATGACAAAATATTTTATTTTTAAAAAATTCAACAATAATTTATGGTAATATGCAAAATTATCTGTCACTAAACCCCCCAAAAAATTGAATAAAATTGAATAAAAAAGTTCCCAAAAGAGCAATTAATCAGATACAGGCTGACAAAAAACTCTCAGCGCTTCACCATTTCACACTGGTCTAAAATCGAAAAAAAAGTGCAATGGACCCCGTTTAGGAAAAGTTTCATAAAAATTCTTCAAAGATGTCTCATTTGAAAGCTGATACGTATAGGAACAAATTCCCAAAGTTTCAGACATTTTGGTTCATCTGGTGCCATATGGCAGGTCCTTAAAGTTGATAGGGGGTAAATATTCGAAATTTTTTTGAACTCACTTGACCTAAATTATTTCAAAAACTACTCAATCTATTGAAAAACGGTTTTCAGTTCCTAAAAGTACATACAAATAGCTTTAATTTAGTGTATTAACATATAAAAGTTTTTGTGCCTATGTAGAGTTTTGTTAGAATATGTACGAAAATTTAGCAAAAACTGGCTCTAAAAATTATTGGAATTTCTACAGCGCATCAAAATCCAAGAGTAGACAAACTATTTTAGATTTTTCTAATAGTAGAAAGTCCCAGGTTTCCAAAATAGGGTCAACCTTTACAATCGGACTGCGAAAGAAGGTGTACTGGTCGATCAAAATTTGGTAAAAATCCGAACCCCTCAAATATTTAATTCTAAAATTTTGCCCAAATTTCTCACTTTTATTCGTAAAACATGTTAAAATGCAATATTTAAAGTTATTTTGGCACTAGTAATCCATTTTTAATCGATTTTTGAAGAATTTTTTTAAAATGAGCTATTTTTTGGCACCCTATGCTGGTTATCGAGTAGCACCTTTTTTGACTTATTTAAACCACGATAACTTTTTACGAGAGAAATATTTTTCAACTCTGTTTTCGCTATTTAATAGCCTATTGTAATACCTTTTCAATGATATATAATACTTGATGAGTATGTATGGTCTTGGTCACGAAATGGGCCATGGTTTGTGACCGACCCCTTTCTCAAAAAGGCCATTTTCAGATATGGCATTTAAAAACCAAACCATTACTCATATTTATGTTTTTTATGTTCAGCTATGAGGATTATGAGTAATAAACCCAAGATTTTGTGCTTTGGAAATATTTTTGCTATTCACAGGTGGTCCTTTCGGAAGTAGAACTTAATCATTGTTTAGTAACTATCTGTGAGTAGAAATAGTTTCCAAATTACAAAATTTTAGTTTTTATACACATAATCCTCATAGTTGAACATAAAAAACATAAATATGAGGAATGGTTTGGTTTTTAAATGCCATATCTGAAAATGGCCTTTTTGAGAAAGGGGTCGGTCACAAACCATGGCCCATTTCGTGACCAAGACCATACATACTCATCAAGTATTATATATCATTGAAAAGGTATTACAATAGGCTATCAAATAGCGAAAACAGAGTTGAAAAATATTTCTCTCGTAAAAAGTTATCGTGGTTTAAATGAGTCAAAAAAGGTGCTACTCGATAACCAGCATAGGGTGCCAAAAAATAGCTCATTTTAAAAAAATTCTTCAAAAATCGATTAAAAATGGATTACTAGTGCCAAAATAACTTTAAATATTGCATTTTAACATATTTTACGAATAAAAGTGAGAAATTTGGGCAAAATTTTAGAATTAAATATTTGAGGGGTTCGGATTTTTACCAAATTTTGATCGACCAGTACACCTTCTTTCGCAGTCCGATTGTAAAGGTTGACCCCATTTTGGAAACCTGGGACTTTCTACTATTAGAAAAATCTAAAATAGTTTGTCTACTCTTGGATTTTGATGCGCTGTAGAAATTCCAATAATTTTTAGAGCCAGTTTTTGCTAAATTTTCGTACATATTCTAACAAAACTCTACATAGGCACAAAAACTTTTATATGTTAATACACTAAATTAAAGCTATTTGTATGTACTTTTAGGAACTGAAAACCGTTTTTCAATAGATTGAGTAGTTTTTGAAATAATTTAGGTTAAGTGAGTTCAAAAAAATTTCGAATATTTACCCCCTATCAACTTTAAGGACCTGCCATACGGCACCAGATGAACCAAAATGTCTGAAACTTTGGGAATTTGTTCCTATACGTATCAGCTTTCAAATGAGACATTTTTGAAGAATTTTGATGAAACTTTTCCTAAACGGGGTCCATTGCACTTTTTTTTCGATTTTAGACCAGTGTGCATTTACTCATGAAAATCAAGTAGGCTCCCCAACAAAAGAAGAAGAAATAATTCACAAAAAAAGTAAAATTGATGGAAATGTTAGATTGAGAAAATAAAAGATGTTAAATGCTTTTGGGCAATAAACGTATTCAAATACAAGGCAATTCGATAGGAGAAGTCCTTTATTCCAAAAAATAAGTTTTTTTGCTCCCTCACAAGATATATATCTATCTTTTATAACAAAAATAAATACTTTTCATCTAAAGTGCTTCATTTGTTGGAAAGTGGCTGGAGCATGCAGCAGAAAAGAAAGGAAGAGAAAGAAAGAAATTATCGATCGAATAAATGTAGAAATATTTTGCATTTTTTAGGGAGGGGAATTGGGTTTTCAAAAAATTGGGGGATGTTGACCTCCAAAATGGATACGCCCTGCCTGAAACTAAGCATCACAATTTAAGTTGACAGGTAGTGTAGTTGGCAGGTTTTTAAGGCTAGTGGAGTCAGAAGACACGTGCCGACAACACACCAGAACGCCTCGTCACACAACATCCTACCGACCCCTCATGAATAGCCTAAATATACACATTGAACGCTTAATGGATGAAAGAACAACATTTGATGAAGAAGGAGGCGAAAAGGAAAATTCTTGAAGGAAACTTGAGATGATAAAAGAAAACTTTGCCAATTAAGTTCCTCGTTTTTTCTTTCCCGTCGTGTTCATCATCTTTCTTTACACTCCTCGCTGGTGTACGCTAACGAACATAATCAAGCAATTTCTATCATTATTGTGTTTATTTTAATGCAATATTCGCCGACGATGCGAAACCCTTTTCCACCTAAAAAAACTCTTTTTTCATGAATAGATAATGTTAATTTGTGAAGCATCAATAAATTATCGTTATCTAATATCACAATTTGTTATGATAATAACATTTTTTTTATCATACTTCCTTCGAGAAAGAAGAAGAAGAAGTGAGAAAATTTACATAATATTTAAAAGCTTTAGAGCTATTGATGCCGTCTTTTCTTGTTCTATGGACGGAATGGAACGTTTAATTGTTGTTGCATGATGTGGAAGAAGATGAAGAAAAATTTTCAATTTTCTATTGAAATAGAATTGAAGAATCTCGAAGAATCGAGACGAGAAGAAAATTTGCGTAAAATTTTCGATGGTCTTTATGTGACTTCTATTGTTGGTTGAAAATTGTATGGGGGTGGTATGTCTGAAAATTTTGTGAAATATGTGGAAAATGAACATAACTATGAATTAATTAGAAAATTGAAGTTTTCTGTCAACGAAAGAGGTCGTCGTTCTAAAAAAATCTTTGAATATGACCGTATGTTAGACTGAATTTAACTAAATGTTCTAAAGTGTAGGATGACTAGAGTGAGAAAAATTAAAAGTTTCTAACAAATTCAATTTAATTTTTTAATTTTAATTTTTCAAAATTCCTTTAAATTTAATGAACATTTATCTAAATTTTCAAAATTTCATTTACAATTTGAACAAAATTTATCAATTTTTACTGGCTTCTGTCCAAATCTGCCTTTATCGACTAAAACCTACTACATTATACCTCATAACATTTTCTCTCAATTTTTCAATCCACTTCCACCCCCAACCAACTATTTCTTTTCCATCACAAATCCTCTCAATTGCGAATTAGTTCTTATTTCATCTCTCTCGAGAGTTTTACACTAAATTGTGTTATTGTTGTACCGTATCTGTGAAATTTGATAAGCATAAAAATCGAATTCTCAAGCATAAGATTTAAATTTATTAAATTTCATGGATTTTGTGCTGTGTTTTTCTTGAAGATAATCTTGTTTATTCAATCATAATGAATAAATGTTTATAATATTTCGCAAATTTTCGTAAGAATTTGACGAAAAATATTTGAGATTACACAAAGAGATTTGGCAGAATTTTGAATATGGAGTCTGTGAAGTGAATTATTGAATGAAGAAAAGAATACACAACAATTTCATAAATCACACCCCAAAAATACCGACAATACTATATTAAATATCAAAAACTTACTGATTTAAGGCAAGAGATTAAAAAGTACGAAACTTGAAAAATAAAATATTTATAATTTTTTTAACCATCGTCGTCAAAACATTGAAGTAGGAAAAAGAAACCTTTTTACTCTTTTTCATCTTAATGATTCCAATGTGATTATTAGAACTTTATATTATTTTTAATTCCTTATGAAAAGGAACTCCTTTAATGTTAACTTAATTATTGTGTATTTTCCTTTCATATTCGTAACCTAATTTCTCATTATCTGCTTTTGTTAATCATTCATGACTTTTTTATCCATTTAATAATTATTATGCTTCAAAGCACTTTATCATAAATTTTCTTATTTTTTCTTTGTGATCATTTTTTTGGATATTTAGTCTCAAATAACATTAATTAATCTTAATGAAATTTAATTAGGGGCGTAGCCTGAAGTTTGATTTTGTGCGGGGGGGTCCAATATATAGTTTTTTCTATATATAATCACTATATTATCTATTTTTCAATTTTTGAAAATGAAAATACTTCAATTTTAAGTTTGAACTTCAGAAATATGGTTAAAAATTACGTTTTTTAAAATATTTATTAATTTTAAAAAAATAGTAAAAAGCATTTTTAAAAAAATTGATTTTTGATCGATAAATTTTGAATTTTTTTAAAAAATTTGTTTTAAAAAATATTTTTTAAATTAAAATAATTTTAGTAAAAAAAATAATTTTTTGACGAGGGGGTCCTAGAACCCCCATTGGCTACACCCCTCAATTCACTATGCTCTTATATACACATTTATCATAATTATCAAACAATATTAAATATATGAATCTAGTCCTTTTTGGCACAAACATTCAAGCAATGATGATTCTTTTACATAATAATTCACAATAATTTGTTAGTGTTTATCTCATTTTTTTTGGTAAATGTGTCTACAAATATTGATGATGATAAAATTATGTCTACAATTATTGTACAATACTAAGCATAATGGTTTAATGATGTGTAAATATAGATTTCCATAACTATATGTGAACACAGACATACACAGTCTTATTTTTATTTGTTATCAAAAATATTTATTGCACAATTAGACAGGGTTGGGGATCTGAATGCTGTTGAGGATGTTCATCAATGCCTCGTTGGGTATCAAATTTTAATTTGTTGGTAGATTTTCGTAGGATGTTTTTGAGTGTATTCAGGGTAAGAGAAATTAGGTGGTCAAAACCTAGAACTCTCGAAAATAAAGAATTGGGACCCATGGCATAAAGGTGTATCCAGAAATTTTTTGTATGGACAGGAAAATTTAGGGGGTTTTGGGATTTTTTTCTTAAAAAACCTAGCACATTGAAATAAATTTCCCAAAAAGGAAGGGACCCCAAACCCCCACTGAATACGCCTTGGCATGTAATAATCTTGGCATAAAATATCCAAAAAGTCCATTTAAAGTTTTAAAAATGTGAAAAAAATTTAGCAATTTTTATACAGCTTAGCATTTATTTTTCTGATTTTTGCATATCAAATGACTTTCACATAACCTTAAAAAAATTTAGGGTATCAATTTAGATATAAATAAATATTCATGACTAAATCTATTGTCCCCCACGTGTAAAAGATAATTTTATTCACCATGTCGCATGCTCAAGTGACAAAAAGCTCTCGTAAAAAAAATTTAACATGAAAAATTTACGTGCGTCGAGTCAATTTACCATGGGATTACAATGTTGTAGTCGATAAATTCTTCACCTTATTTGATACATTTTGCTTTGTTAAAAATTTAAACAGCACAACATGTCTGACATGACAAAAGAATCACGCCTTGTGACATGTATGTCCCCAACCCTGCAAACTATTGTACAACATTTATAGCCTATTTTAATACTAAACTGTCTTATTCATTCTAATCTTTCCTATTTCACATCAAATAGATATGTTCTCTCATTTTGCTTATTTCTTTTCATAATTTTTTCTTTTGTTTTTGTTTGTTTCTTTTCAATTTTGTTATGTTCATCTTACTGTTGTGCTTCAAGGCGAAAGAAAACATTCACAATGTGATGATGGGATAAAAGCACACAATAATATGTTATTTTGGATCTATGTTTTTAAAAGAAAAACAGTTGTTTAGTAACAAAATTTCTTATGTTATATAACTTTACAATTATAAAAACTATTAACTGGTGGAGGGTAAGGGTGAATATGGTGAATGGAACACAAGCTTTCATTTGGCTATGTTGTGGCATTTTATATATATACAAATATGTGAAATTGGAATTAAGTAAAAATATATAATATATAACATAGATATGGGGGAAATTATTTTGCTAAAGTATACCGAGCGGCACACTGTGATGATGGCTGTCATGTTGCTGTATTGTGGTAGTCATGTGACATCTCATCTGTGACAATAAAGTGCCGTATTACATTTGAAACCAAGTATTCAGTCACACGTGACAGTTAAGAGACGTGTCACATGGTAGTCAAGCGATGTGTCATACTGTGAAATGACAATCAAGTTACGAGCTACAATTAAGACAGTCATATGTCATAATGTATATCAAGTGACGTATCACATGTGACAGTCAAGTGAACTGTCACTTGAATATTATGGCAAAAAAGCTTCATGTCATACATGACTATCATGTGATAGCAATGTGACGCTTCATATAAAGCTTCTCATCATTGGCAGCAATAGAAGAGCCATCACCATTACATGCCGCTCGGGAAATAAAATAAAGGAGGATTAAATGAGACAGACACAATGGAATTGATCCTTAAGTCATCAATATTGTATAAAAATAAGAAAAATTACATCAGATTATCATTTTCTACTTCTTCTTATTCTTATTGTTTATTTTTCTATGTCTGTCTGCAGTTTTTTTTATTTAGATGAGAGGTGATAGGATATAGATAAAGATAGAGAGGGTGGATTGGTTTGGTGGGTGAATGTAGCATAAAAGCAAGAAAAGGGTTTGAGCATGAAGGGTTAAATATACATATCTGATGATCTTCAAAAATGTTCTCAAAAATAAATAAACTTTTTTTTTCTTTAAATAATAATAAGAGAAGCGAAAATTCTCTCATTCGGAATGAAACAGAAGTAACATTAATATGTTGTAAACTTATTCAGGCATAGAATGTAGCAAGATTATTACGTACATTAGATTATCATTAAGTCTTTATGATTTCACAATAGAATTTCCTAGGAAAATTTTTGTGTGGTTTCCTTTGGCATCACTTATGCTTATTTGTAAAGTTATTGGTAAGAGATTGTTGTGGTTATGACATTTGAGTTTGCATTTTGGGATAATCCTGACTGTGGTTACTTGAAATTTGTGTAGTGACTAATTTTGGGGGTCAAAACTGGATTTCAAATAATTTATTTTGAAAACTAAAGTAATTGAGGTACAAAATTAAAGTAATTGAGGTTCCAGGGTACCCATTCCTCTCCTGGCTCATATCTAGACTATTCTGCCAGAATTTTATATAAATTACAGTGATCGAAATGTACAGTAACATTCTGGATACCAGCAACTTTCTCAATAGTACGTAGGTTCGAATCCTAATAGAATCTAGATGATACAATTTTAGACATGATTAATAAACAATCCTCAATCAAAACCTTCACATACTTCTTTGAATATAATCAAAATTGATCCAAAATTCTCACAAAAGCACCCGAAACATAAAAACCTTCACAATTCTTATTGCCTTGTCTATCATCCTGTTGTTGAAGCATCTCACAAAATTGTATCAGGTTAAATACAATTACAGAAATATATGACACTTGAATGCTCCATGTGTCTATTGTATATTGAATAATAAACTTTATTATGCAGCGGAAACTGGCTGGATGTTGAACATGATTTTTCGGAAGAAAATATTCTTTTGTGATTTCATGAATAAGACTCAACATGATAAACAAATCTCGTTATTTCGCAATTATATGATATATAAATTTATTTTGGCTTTAAGCGATGAAACTTTTATGGCTTTTCTTCTTCATGTCAGTTTCGTTTGATATTTGAATATTTTGCTGAGAACGGAAATAATTTTGACATTATTAAAATTGGGAGATGCTGATGTTTAATGGAGATGAATCAGAGATGACAGAGATCTGATTGAGAAATTGGGGAAAAAAATTAAAATTGGAAGGAGGTGAGAGTCGATGTTCTTATATTGTCAAGATGTTGCCGTGAAAATCTTCTAGTTATGGATTTTTATGAAGTTTTTAGATTATTTTTAAAATTATAGAATTTAAAGATTCTAATTTAAAACTCAAAATTATTCGAAAACACCTAAAATATTTTAGAATTCAGGCAATTTACACCCCATCAATAATTTATTTTTAATTAAGAAAATTTTCACAAACATTCCAAGAACCCCCAAATTCTCATCTCCAAAACACATAAAAGCATCTCAACATACATATCATCATCATCAAATATTCTCGAAATAATCAAAAATTGTCATCAAGATGTCCGCAATAATTCTAATTGAATTTCTCATGTCATCTTCGGAAATATCACAAGCCACAATGTGACCGCACTACTGATAAGCCATAAATAAGTAATTTCATTATGTCTGTTCACAATGAGGTTGTAAGAATCTTTTATTGTATATATAATAATCTTGCCCATTACGTAATGCCATCGATAATAAATAAAAGAAATGAATAAGAATAAGAGAAAGAAGGTCCCATGGAAAGTGGTTTGTAAAGCTTTTTAAGAGATGATAGTTTGTGGATGTTGAGGTGTAAGTTATTGTAATAAAATGACTAAAAATTGATTTTTTTTTCAAAATTAATAAAACAAAAGTTTTCAAAAACTAAAAATTAATTTTTTTAAAATTAAAACTTTTTAAAAATTACACTTTTTTAAATTTAGAATTTTAAATTTAAAATTTTTAAATTTCTCGAAATTAAAAAATTAAAATTATTCTAATTTAATTTTTTTTAAATTTCTTGATTAAAAAGTCAATTGCAATTTAAGTTAAAAAATTATTTTAAAAAATTTGAAGGATTTACCTATTTAAATTTAATACGTTAATATTAATTTATTATTTAAATGGTGGGATTTATTTTGAAAAAATCAAATTAAAAACGACAATAAGATCTTTAAATTTCTTAAAAACTCGCAAACCAAATCCAAGGAGCAACATTCTTTCCAATTTAAAAAATATATCTTTAAATAAATAAAAAATTAATGTGAAAAAATAAATAGATATTGTTTTAGACGATTAATAAATATGTTATATATCAAAATATGAAATTTATTTGCAAACATTGAGGGTTATATATAATATATAGGTATATATTGAATAATATTGATTATATATTTGGTTAACATATTGCTCATTAACTGGTGAAACTATTTACAAAAGGAATGACACTGAAGTGAATGCGAATCATTCCATGCGATTTGAAATTGGCAATCAATTTTTTTGCTATGATTATAGTTTTTTTACTACATCTACTTAGGTTTAAATATATTTTAATTATAAAATTTTTAGTGAGTGAATTAACTACTAATTTTTTAAATTTTGTTTTATTTTATATAAATTTCATTCCAATTTCTATCGATGCAATGCTTCTATTCACTTCGAAATTTATCGAATTAAAATAAATATAAATGAAATTGTTAACATTTGCAAGAAAATGTTTGTTTAGATGGAAACTTTTTGGCTGTGGTTTGGGTTGGGAGGTGATCGAGATTTTGTAGAGTTTTGACTTTTCCAGTTTTCAGATTTTTTAAATAAAAGTTAATTTTAATTTTTAATATAATCATCAATTTTAAAAATTATTCCTCTATTACATGTTAAAATTACTAAATTTAAGTTTTTACTTTATTATTAAAATTTTAAAATTGCCGAAATTCTGGCAAAATTGTACATCAATAGAGCCTTAAATTTAAAATTTTGAATTTTTTTTTTAAAATTTACTTAAATTTGAATTATATGCAATTTTTTATGCTTTTACTAAACCGTTGTCTGGATCTGCTTCCGACCATCCACAACCCACCCCAAACCACAATCACAAACCACCATCCCAACGTATATATTTATAAAATGTAGTCGTCCCATAATTAATATAAAGTCTCATATTTTTGTGACATCTTGGAAGTCACCTCACCTTAAAGCCATCGTACGTCCACGATCCGAACTGATATAATGATTGAAATAATATTATTAACATCTGTTTGTCATAGTTTTTGCAAGAAATCAGATTAATTATTGGAAACATTACACGCACCTTTAACACGCACGTTTGCTCATCGAACGGAAAATACTTTTTTTCGTGTGCGTCATGAAAATTTTTTATCAAATTTTTATTCATTCAATTTTTTTTTCGTGAGTGAGAAAAAATAGAAGATAAATATTAAGTGAAGTAAAAAGTCTGGTAAATTAAATTCCTTCTTTTGAGTATTTTTTGATTATATTTCTGACATATTTCATCCAAGGAGTAAAGACATTTGCGGATTACAGGCATTAGATTCGAAAGAAAAATATTTTTGTTGGGGAATATTTTTGCATAAGAGGCTGATGTTTGCAGAGTTGGACCTTTTTAAATTTTAAACCTTTATTTTAAAAGGTTTTTAAATCTTTTTTTTAAACTAAAACTTAAAAAAATTGAATTTTTTGAATTTTTAAAATTTAAAAAGTAATAAAAATTTCAAAATTTGTAAAAAAGTTTAAAAATATGTTCATCACATTTAAAAAATTAAATTTAAAAACTTATATGAAATTCAAAAATTAAAAAATGAAAAAATACAGAAAATTTAAAAAAATCAATTTAAAATTTCAAGTTTTTTAAAATTTCAATATTGTTAAAAATTTTAAGTAAGACTTAAAAAAGTCAGAAAAATAATAAAAATTCTCCAACTCTGTTCCCAAAAGTATGCCGCAAGAAATCTTCACCCTTGGTTTATTCCTTTATTTTGTCATAGCATAGACATCTCGTCTTTATAAAAAAAACTTACTTCTACGTCAATTTCACATGAGCTTTTATAAATTGCGGGTGGCTTCCATTCAACAAGCCCACCCGAGTATATTGTGGCTTTTGTTGCGAGTGTTACTTCAAAATTTCCATCAGCACTGAAGATATATATTTATTTTTTGGTATATATGTTATAAGAACGATGACAACAGTGACAAAGAATGTGATGAGGTTGTTAAAAAAAGATTGGGGAAGGATGGAAGGAAGATAAAATTCAATATTTATATATTGATGAAAGTAAAAATTATTTACAATTTTATGGGTTATATAAAAATGTTTTTTACATGTGCTATACTAATAATAACATTTTTTTCTTATGTTACTTTAATATATTTAATGTGTAAAGCAGGTTTTCTGGATGAAGGGAACATTTAGTATTTTTAGGGATTTTTACTTCGGATTACTAGTCTTTAATTTTTAATTTTTATGGTTTTTGTCAGTTTATGACAATTTTGTGATTTGTTGGTTCAAATAATTTAAGTTTTTATTATAAAAACTATACAAAAAAATTAAAAATACAAAATTTAAATTTAGCAAAATATTCAAAATTTCAAAGTTTTCCAATTATTTAATTTTAAGTTTTCAAAATTCGTAAATTTTCTTTTTTAACATTTTTATTTAAATAACATTTAAATAACAGTTATTAATAAGTTTTTGAAATTAAAATAAAAAATAGTTCTTAAATTTACGCTTTGTGTAAAAAAATTAAATTAAATTGTCAAAAATTTAATTTTTTTTAAAAACTTAATAAATTTTGATTTTTTTAAAAAAATATACTCAATTTACAAAAAAAACCCTATCCAAAGAACCTGCACGTTATATGTGTTTGTGGTTTACATAGATTGATGATTCATCATAGATGTACAAAACATGAAAATTTTCATTTTTATGACAGCAGAATATGTACCGACAAAAAAGTGCTTACAACACATTACTTAATGAGGAGAATTTTCCCATTTTCTATTTTCATTTATTATTTTCTCTGCGTTCGTTCATTCATAATAAGAATTTTATGATATATTTCATATGCACACACATACGACGTTATGTGAAGAACAACAACATAAAAATGAAAATAAGAAATAAAGAAAAGTTTTTTCAACATGAAAAATAAGAAGAAAAAATTATTATGAATGAGTTAAGATTAATATTATGATTAAAAGGAGGAAAATCATGTGAAAATCTTTCATGTAATTTGAGAACAATTTATTTATTTTCATCCATTTTAATGTTTGCTTTCCTTTAAGAGCAGCATCGGCTATTGATATCGTTGTTATTGTTTTCTTAAGCTGATTGAAAGATGTTTATGGATCAAATTTTCTTTTTTTGTTGTTGGCTGTAACAGCAGTGTCCAAATAAAACTTTTTGTCGTTGATGCTCGATAATGGAGTATCAAATTTATCAAATAAATCTCGATTTTTTGAGAAAAAAAAAAGTTTTTTGAGTAGGTTTGTCAGATATTTCTCAGAAAAAAGGATGTGAATATAAGCGCTCAATCTATCGAACCCCCTCCTTGGGTACGCCTATGCATCAAAATGGTCAGTTATCCTATAACCAGAAAAAAAATTAGGGGGTTCAGAAAAAAATTTCTTTGTAAACCCATTGGATCCCTCCCTGGATCCCTTGTCTCTGAAGTCTGGATACCCTATATTTAAGTTATTTAATTAATTTTATTTTCTTAAATTTCTAAAGCTGAGAATTCTTGGATGACTTCTCGAATATCACTTGAGCTACTATTATAAAAAAATATTTTTGAACATCTTTCAAAATGAAATTTTAGTATCTGACGTGATTTTTATGGAATTTAATATCTGACAAATTTTTCTCATTTAAACTTAATTAAATATTTTCTTACTCGGTGAGATTTATGAAGAATTTGAGAAGAAAGTTTCAATAAATCTCAAGTTTATATAAATGAGTAGCTCTCTGAGTGATCAAACAAATATAGTCTTCGTTTAGTAAATTCTTTTAAATTTAAAAAAATCATCTTTTAAGTGCAAATTAAATCGTTAACTTAAAATGGGGACTAGGACTGCTAAGAAAATTTTATATTTATCTAGGCTGAAATTTTTCTCTGGGTACTAACGCTTCTTTTCTAATTCGCACTCAATTGGATTTTTTTTAAAAAAAATTAAATCAAAAATATTAAATTTTACGTAAATTAAAATAATAATTATTACATCAATTTCATTCTTTCCTGTAATTGTCAATTAAATCGACAAAACGAACTTCCATTAACAATTTTTCCGCGAATAAAATCCCAACGAAAACTTTTCACCATCTGCAATTTTCTTATTCTCCATTAAAAAAGTTCCTAATTGCTCATAAAACGAACACAATAGCCAACAATTTGGACACTGCTGAATAACGAAGGATCCATTAAAATATCGACATTTTTTTATTCATCGATAAAAATTAATTGTGAATGAAATTAAAAATGATAAAGCTTCGAGAAAATGATGAAAAAAATCATAAAAAAATTATCAAGTTATTTGCGGTGGAAATCTGTAGATTTACGATTATTGCTTGGAGGTTGTTCATTAATGACGTCTAATCTTTATGGAGAAAAGGGGGTTCTTGAGCTGTGATACACTCCAGAAAAATATCTTCAATTTTATGTGGGTCAAAAAATCTTATTTTTCATGGACGTCAGCTCTGCACGACCCCTCAAGTCAATCTTCATAATTCATAAGATTTTCACAAACTTTAAATACAAATATCTCTAAACAATAAGGAACATCATCTTCAGAATGTGGCTAAAAAAGTGAAACTACCTTCAATACTGCTAAATTTTCTGATCTAATTAAACACAGAGAAGCTTTAAATGTTTGAAATTCTGTGTGGTTTTTGCTCTATGCTTCACAAAATATCTTCGCAACTTTGTCATTCAACCGCATCTGCTATTTGAAATAATTTTTCTATCTTTAAAATTCCACACTCGTCGTCGTCATTAAAAAAGTCAAAAATGAATTGTCAGCAGAGCTTTCACACAATCATCTTTTGACATCTTTATGGTTTATTTTCAACTTTCTTGCTTCATTTATATGCAAACACACTGATATTAAGCATGTTAGTTTTCTTATCGTATACGATAATTATGAAAACTTTTTTATTAGTTTTCTTTTCTATTTTTTTTTAAACTTAAGACATCAAAAAAAATTATTCTTGATGTAAAAAGGGGGAAATTTTCGTTGTCAGATGGAAATGTTTTTGTTGTTGCTGATGTCTTGGAAATATTTTGTTAGATTAACACGAAGGATGAAAGACTTTTTTCCGTTAAGGGATGAAAGTCAAATATTCCGAGTTTTCAGACCTGGAGCAGGTTGCTTGGTATACCCTAGAATATACACTACCTTTAGAATTACCCTATGCCATACCCCTGGGGTATACCCTAGGGGTAGTGTGTACCAAGCAACCGAAGGTTGAATCAAAACTAAAACCGAGTTGGTTTCTAGCTGGCATTTTTTATTGACTCAGCTGACAGTCCAGTGCAATGTCAATGTTTGTTTTTTAATTATTAAATTCCCGAATTAGAGGCAACGAAGGAAGGTCTGAAAAAGTGAAAGGGGTATTAGAATCCCCAATCTATGAGGATCGGCAATAATATTACATCAACACAATTTCAATTCCAGCTTAAAAATCTGACAAAATCTTCCCAAGCACATGACAAAAAATATTTTTGTAACCATAAGAATTTTTTTTCTACCAAATGAAAAATTTCTGTCTGCAAATTTCACTGAAAAAGCATAAATATATTTTTTTAGTATTACATATTTTTCAACGCCACACCCTGAACGTCCCTCATGCAAGAAGAAATGAAAAAAATATAATAAATCCTTATAAAGTTGTCATCTCATTTTTTATCAAAATAAGAAAAGTAAATTCGATATTTTTCTCTCTTGTAAGAAGCAAAGAGGCAAAAAGTCTATGAAAATTTCCTCATAAGAGATGAAAAAAAAAATATAAAAATTTCTAAATGGATGACTCTGAAAGCTTTTTTTCAAGCACATAAGAAGATAAAATAAAAATAAATTTCAATTTAATTTCACTACGATTCGATTATATTAAATCTCCATAAATCTTCCCCATCGTCATCTTCCTATTTCACTCAATTCGCTATTTTGAGTCTTACATAATTTCCTCTCATAAAATCTCATTAAACTATTTTACAAAATTGATATTGCTATTAAATATATTTTATACATCATTCATAGTGTTGCAGCATGTTGAATCAAGATATAAATTTTAAATTACTTATGTAATCATCTTTATGTTATTTCATTCATCTGTGCCGTATTAATTGATTTATAGTTAAGTCATGGATGCTAAAATATTCATCATACGTATCATAATACGTTTAATACGTGTGTGTGGAGGAGATGGTGGGTGGAAAATGAGATTTATGGACACTTTTGTACACGTTTTATAGGATGTGTGATTAGAAGGCATGTGGACTAGGTTTCAAGTTGATTTTTTGGGTGTTGGGGATGGTTTTCTATTCAAAAACGAAGTTAAATCTCTTTTTTAGGTTTGATAGACCCGGGATCGTCAAACCTCCTATTTTGCTAAGGATTTTTAAGAAAAAAATCCCTAAACCCCCTTAAGTTTTCACGTCAATACAAAAAAATTCAACCCCCCTCAAAAAATTTCTGGATACGCCCCTGTATGGACCATAAGAAATGAAGAAAACTTTAATGTTTAAGCTATATTGGGACCAAGCTTAGTCCTTCATATACAAATAACGCTCTATATTGAGCCTCATAAAGTAGTAGAGTTTAGCGGCAAATCTGATACAATTGCATGTCTTTAGAAGTCATTTTAAGGAAATCATTTCTACTACCAGTCTATTCAGTCTATACTCTATGGAACTTTTTCCAAAAATTCACGAATATTTTATTAGAATGAAGAGAAGCAAGGGTACATCCCCTAAAAAATACTAACTCTTAGATAAAAAAGTTCCAGACAATTCCAATCCACCAAATCCAATAAATTCAATAAATCTCTCCCCCAATCGTAAAAGCATCCATAAATCATTTCCACCAACCCATCACAATTGTATGTATGAAATATAAAACATCTTAGACATGTAAGAACAATATCTCAGTATCATGAATTAAGAATTTCATTAATTTAATGAATTTCATTGTTCATTATGCTCCCTTATAGTCTTAACATTATTTCCATCACTGTCAATGCTATCTGAATTGTATATTTTGATGAAAGACTATAAACTTCACATAAGCTCGTTTCTCGTATCTAAAAAATTTTTTCGACATATTCATTTTATACTTTTTTTTCACTTTCTCATTTTTCGCACATCACATTTTATTAAGACGCTTTTTTTTTCTTTACTGACGTGATGGATGTTGTGAATGCGTCATTTATTGGATCATCGAATACGTTTACTGTCTTGGTGAGAGAATAAAAAGAGTAGTTTGTGTAGTTGAAAGGATATACTCACTTATTATATAATACAATATCAGGACGCCATATGTGATCGCTTGGCACATGCAACATTTGCACATTACCATATTCTGCTGGATTCCATCTAAGCTTGTAGTCGTACCAACTTTGTTCTACCCACTATTTTTTTATATACACACGTGCACATTATGCGAATGTGTTTTTTATTACACCCCGTTAATATATTCAGGGTGTTATGATGACGTGAGAGAAGGAAAAGTTGTCAGAATTAATTGTCATTTAAGGACAATGAAATTTGTTTAGATATAAATAAATAAGAAAGTTATGTTATTTGGTTTATTTTATGATGGGCAAATCTACTGGATGATTTGAGGTTTTTGATGGATTTTCTTCAGGGCTGATAATCAAAGGTACAAAGGCAATTTTTATTTGAGCTCTAGCACTCTTATTTTGGGGTCTACCACCGATGTTCATATATCAAAAGATTCGTCTTGAAAGTGATCTGATTTTCTTGTGATTTTTTGAGGTTATCTTTAAGAGTTGTTCACAAATTACGTCATGAGGTCGAGGTTAAGGTCGAGATTAAAACGAGATTTTCAGGGAAATTAAGTTCTTGTTAAGGTAATCGGTAAAATTTTGTATGGGTTGGTCACTAAGATTGTAAGGACTAAATTCGTTATGTTTATTGACAAATTATTCCAATTAAAATGGCTAATTTAAAAATTTAAATATCATAACCTCAAAATAAATTAAAACATGTGTTTTAAAATTATATTTTTTAGAATTCAAATGTGCTTAAACCGTAACAATTTTGTTTTAGAAACAAAATTCTGATTTGTATATAATTACAACTCCAAATTTTATTTAATTCATAAATACGAGTGGTTGTTTAAAACTCATTAACTTCAAAAGTACTTTAAAACCACTTCAATTTACAATACCTTTCTACAAGATTTCATATCAAAAAGTGAAATTTTCCCTCAAAAACCAAATATTACACATACTTAAATATTGAACATAACCTCAAAATGTGAACATTTTCTTCAAATGTGAAAAGTTCTCAATTTTAATCAATTTTCAATAACTTTTTTAAGCACATATGGTTTGGGTTTGGGAAACTTTATCAAATATAACCTCAAAAAATATAAACACGTGTTTTTAAGAACAACATGAAAAAATTAATTAATAAAGTTTTTCCATATTCTGTGTTAAAAATATTAAAAAGTATTTGAAACTTCTTTGAACGTCATCATAATAAAGGGGATCATTCGGATGTTACGTAACAGAAAGCACCCTTTTTCCCGTCTTTCAGAAATGATGAGATGATGAGTTTAGTTAGAATTTTTCCAAATTTCTCAAAAATGACCCATTTATGACAGTGTTGGGCAACCTGTGTGTCACGGCACACTAGAGCACTCCCGGTTTTTGACTAAACATAATAAGTTGTTCCGCGGTAGAAAAAAGGTTTCCCATCACTGCCTTATAGATATAAAATTAAATCACAATAAAAATCCATCAAAATACAAAATTATCCTGTAAAGTTGCCCCTCATAGGGTAATATAGAGATGACTATAACGGATGACGTCGCTATGAGGCAATCCATCTCAATGAAGTGTTTTTCATCTTATTTATTTCTCCTTTGGCTGAGCAGTAAACTGAAATTTATGGCCTCAGTGAAATGGAAACCTCATCGTCACCCGAAAATAAAGTGAAAGAGAAATAAAAGTAACAAGAAGAAGCTCAAAAAAATGAAAATATAATAAAAACAAGGGTGTAGAACTAATCAAATGATCAAAAATGATCAAAAATTTTTGATCATTTTTGATCATTTTTGATCATTTGATCATTTTTGATCATTTTTGATCATTTTGATCATTTTTGATCATTTTTGATCATTTTTGATCATTTTTGATCATTTTTGATCATTTTTGATCATAATTTTATTCTAAGTGAATTATTTTAACTCTTTGTGTTAAATTTTTGACCTGAGAAAAGTTAAATAAAATATTTAATTATTAATTAGAAATTTCTTAACACATTGAAAACTGACTTTAGTCTTCTAAATCCATATTTTAACCTACGAAATTTCACCAGTATTTTACCACAATGTCGAAAATCAGAATTTTTTTCCAAAAATTCCAGTTATGTACTTAAGTTACAGAGTAGACCTTCAACAGTAAGAAAAATACAAGAAATTTTTTTAATCTACCTAGTGTGAGATATAGTACTAAGTGTGCCAAATTGACCTTAGCACATGACCTAATTGAAATTGCTATAACTTTTCACTATGTTAACCAATTCTCTTCAACTTTTTTGTTTATGACAGAGGAATATAGGGGCTATATTATCAATATCTAACTTCTATTCCTGCTATGATACACAAGGCACCAAATTTAGGTTGGGATGATTTTTAATAGGTTTTTTGAATTTCACGTTCCTAAAGTGTATCCAAAAAAATTCTTTTGATGTTCTATTGGATAGATCTTGATCAAGAAAATATGACCCTGGTTAGCTATTTAAGGTTATGTGTGAAAAAAAGTTTTTTAATTAGGGGGCCAGAGCACCCCCAGGGGTTGATATTCAGGTAATGATATTTTGGGCTTTTCAAACCATTCAATGGCACCTAGGCATATTGAAACTAAATTTTATTAATCTTTCTCTTATTACTCTATAAAAACTGAAAAAAATGAAAAATGCTCAAATTTTTGCGAGTTTGAAAATCCATACGTTACATTTTAGTTAATATTTCTTTTAAATTTCAAGTATATGTGATAAATTTGGTATCATGGAAAAGTTTAAAGTAGTGACTAAGTTACAAAATAAAAATTTGTGTTCATTAGTTGAACAGTGCTTGGCTAGGCTATGTCAAAAATTTCCAAAATTTGACAGCCCCTACTTTGGACAGCAAATATAAAAAATTGTCTGTTTTTTACAGATTCATAACTAAACTAACATAATAGTAATAGAGCTCATATAAATCTGTAGAAAACAGGTCGTAAATAAAAATTTTTATATTTGCTGTCCAATGTAGGGACTGTCAAATTTTGGATATTTTTGACATAGCCTAGCCATGCACTATACAACTAATGAACTCAAGTTTTTATTTTGTAACCTAGCAACTACTTTAAGCTTTCCCATGATACCAAATGTAACGTAAGAATTTTCAAACTCGCAAAAATTTTAGCGTTTTTTCATTTTTTTCAGTTTTTTCACCATAGATCAGACAAATCTCATTCCTATATGAATCAATCCATATGAAAATGCAATAACTCCATAAGTTACTTTTAATTATTTTTCTCGTGAACTACGTTATGAACTATAACATATTTGGTATCGTTGGAAAGCTTAGATCAAGGGCTAGCTTAGCTACAAACGTGAATATTTTTTGATTTGGACTTAAGCGGTTCCTCCCAGAGCACCTCAAAGGTCGAATGAGGTATTTTCAACTAAAAATTTTGTATCCCCACTATGCACAAACTTTTTGTTTCTTTATTGTATTATGTAGTACTAAGTAAGAACTAAAACCCGCCACCTCAAACAATAAATTTGAATGAGATGGCGTCGAGATATGATTTTTTGAATTTTCCTATTTTTGCAAAAAAAATTTACTTATTTTTTTCATAAAAATAGCTATAATTTTACTAAATCTGGATATTTTCTGAAAATTTAAACGGATAATTAATGATTAGTACAGCAACTATCAATTTCACATCTTTTGGAAATATTTCCAGTACAGACATATGCTATTTTTTATGCAAATATTCAAAAAGTCAGTTTTTTAGTAAAAATCAAAGAAGAAATTTAACCTTAATTGACAAAAGTACTGAAACTTCATAATGTCACACAAAATTAATAGATCTTGTGGTAATCTTTCTATATTTGTTTAAATTGTCGGAAAATATCTAGTTTTAGTGAAATTATAGTTATTTTTGTAAATTTTCATCAAAAAATATTAAAAAATTTGCAAAATTCGAAATTTTCAAAAATTCATATCTCAACGGCATCTCATTCAAATTTATTGTTTGAGGTGGCGGGTTTTAGTTCTTACTTAGTACTACATAATACAATAGAGAAACAAAAAGTTTGTGCATAGTGGGGATACAAAATTTTTATTTGAAAATACCTCATTTTTTTGACCTTAGAGGTGATCTGGGAGGAACCGCTTAAGTCCAAATCAAAAAATATTCTCGCTTGTAGCTAAGCTAGCCCTCGATCTAATCTTTCCAACGATACCAAATATGTTATAGTTCATAACGTAGTTCCCGAGAAAAATAATTAAAAGTAACTCATGAAGTTATTGCATTTTCATATGGATTGATTCATATAATGCTTTAGTCCTCATTGGAAAGGTGCTTTAATTATCTATGCAATAAAATAAGAGAAAGATTAATAATACTTAAGGAAGTAGCCATGGGGTGGTTCTTAGGTGCCCGGGCAATCCCCCCTCGAGATCAAAATTCAATACAAATTTTTAAAAAAAATTTATTTTCAAAATCAAAATATTAATTTTTTACAGAAAAATGTTATAGGCTATTTGTAAAATCAATCTTGATGTCTAAAAAATATAAAAATTTGATACAAAAGTTATATTACAGTGTTTTTAAATTACAGTGATAGAAAATTGGGCACCTTCCCTTAAAAAATCCTGGCTACGCCCCTGTGTTCCATTGAATGGTTTGAAAAGTCCAAAAAAATCAAAACTTGATAATTTTCGACAAATATATACTGTGTATCAATTTTTTTGTTAAAATTGTTAATATAATAAATATTTAAGCCATTTCCGTAAATTTTATCAATTTCTGTCAAGATTGGAAAATTCATAAATTTTTGAATTTTGATGATACCCAACTAAACCCCCGAAGACCACCTACCGAGGTCTCCAGCGCTTCAATGCCCCGATTTTTTTAGTTTGTTGCATAAATTACTAGTTTATAGTAAGAGTTTTTAAAACCGTCAAAAAAAATATACACCTACTAATGATCCTGGGTGTGCTTAGGATTCCAATAAAACACCAAAAGAATTTTTTGGATACACTTTAGGTGCGAGAAATCCAGAAACCTATTATTGCTTAACATAGTGAAAAGTTTTAGCAATTTGAATTAGGTCATGTGCTAATGTCAACTTGGCACACTTAGTACTATATCTCACACTAGGTAGATAAAAAAAATCCCAGTATATTTCTTACTATTGAAGTTCTACTCTGTAACGTAAGTACACAACTGGAATTTTTGGAAAAAAAAATTCAATTTCTTCCTCATAATGAAGTTATCTAATTTATGTAAACCTAAGAAATCAAAGGTTTAAGGAAAAATTAGTTTATCAAATTTAAAAAAAAACTATTTTTTTTCGATATATAATATATATCAAAAACTAGTTTATTTTATTATTGCCAATTTTTTCGCTCTTGTTTATAATAAAGCGAAATCGAATTAATTTTTGAACAAATTTGATAAAAACTAACTAAAAAATTTGAAAAAAAACTAAATTAAATCATTATTATAATTAAAAATTATTAGAATCAAATATATTCAACTTTGGTAAAATATAAGAAAACACGAAGAAAAATATTTTTTGTTATAAAAATACATTACGAGTATCTAAAAACATCTAAACTTTTTGATTTTATTGGTTTGGAATCAGTTTAATTTGTTTTTAATTTTTGAACTATTTTTATCACACTCTAAACAAAATAATATAAAAGAAAAATTTAAAAAATAATTTGATCATTTTTGATCATTTTTGGTCATTTTTGATCATTTTTGATCATTTTTGATCATTTTTGATCATTTGATCATTTTTGATCATTTTTGATCATTTTTGATCATTTTTGATCATTTTTGATCATTTGGTTAGTTCTACACCCTTGAATAAAAACAATAAGATGAAAAATAATTCAAAAAGAAATAAAGAAAATTGAGATTACCAGATTTGTGGTCATAATCTGGTTTTTGAGATTCTGTAAAGAGATAAAAAGAAAAGAAGAAGATAGAAAAAAAAACATTGGAGTAAAAGCCATTTTTTTCCTTCCTTTCTGCTGTATAATTCATAAAAAAATCTTTCTCATAATGAGAACAAAAAGACTAGATGGTCGTTGGCGTAATGCCTTCGTGATCGGTGTTTTTGACACCGCACAGTGTCATGAAAATATGTTTTTGAGGATATATTTTCGCAAAAGGATTTATATTTGGGGAGAGCATGTTGATGTAAGTGTAATTTGGTGTTGATTTGACAGCTTTGGATGTAATTCTCAGTTGGGGATGCTACCATTTTGTAAAGCACACTTTAAAATCATGTTTTTGAGATTGAGCTGAATTGAGAATAGTTTGAATGGAAAATAATTACAAACTGTCAAGTTTTGAGCTGGGATGTCACAAAGGAGTCTCCGTGAGGAATAAAGTTTGATTTTTTTTAGGTATATTTAGCATCGGAAAGGACATTTATATGAAATTGGATTATCATGGCATTAATTATTTAGGGTATCGTACAGTACACCGAAGAAACCGGCGTATCTAAAGGTGTGATTAGGTGTTGAAACATCGACTTCTGGGGATCTGTTGGGGGTTTTTAAGAAGCAAATCCTAAAACACCCCCTTCAAGAAAATGTCTGGCTACGCCCCTGTTAGAGGTTGTTTACTTATAAAGTCACAACTTAAGATGAAATAGTTTTTTTTGTATAAACATTTTGTGAAAATGGGGAGAGGGGGTTCAAAAATTCGATTTTTTAATAGACGTCATAATTGTTTTATCAGCCCTCAGAGACCTTTTTAGACCAAAATTGTGATACATTATAGGTCATTATTAGTTAAAGATATAGAAAATTGAGAAAATTGTTCAAAAAATTCACAAAAATCAGCAATTATGTCACAGCAGACTAAAATACCGAGACATGTGTAGGCAAATTTGCCAGTTAAATAGTAAGGCCTCTGTGGTTCAATGGTTAGGCCACAAACTGACCACCTGTAACCATTTTATTAGTGAAGACATGGGTTCAATTCCTACTAAAGCTTAATTTATCAATCATAAAACAAATGTTGGTAGACATGACAGAGATTCGCAGAATGCTCAAACCATTACATCCACAAACTGCTCTCCCCTTTTAATTCCTATCCTGTAACTCCCAAGTTTAAAATCCCACCACTCTAAAAATTCTTCGAAAACTCCTTTGAGTCTTCTCAAAAAAAATCCTCTCTTAACACAATCTACGCCGTAATTCCTAAGCAGATTCACCGATTTAATCACTTAATTAGCAACTAATCCCCAACAATTATGAACATTTACACGTATTTGTACAATCTGAAAATGAATATTGCTTGTGTTTGCTTGGTAAGCCTAAGATACTCAAATATTTACAAAATAGACTCAATTTTCGAAGTGGTGGAAATTTTCGTCTTGCTGTAAATTAATTTTTCATGACATTATTAATTATTCATTTCGAAATGTTCACGAAAATGATGAGACCAATTAGTAAAATTATCTCCATCCGGAATATCCTCGGAAAATATATATTTTTTTAGATAATTAGATTAACTTACCACATCGATGAGTTGTGATAATTTCAATTTAATACAAACGCGAAGAACATCTGATGTATTCACTACTGGACGTACGAGTTTGTTGTAATTGCTTAATAAATCATCGTATAGACGTTTTGCGTCTGGATTTCCGGCAACGGCTGAATTTACAACGAGTGCGGATAGAAACCATAAGAGCCAATGATGGTTCCATTTTTTGACTATGATGCACATTTGAACTTTACAGGCTTTATCGCGCCTGCCTCTACTATTTTTAAAAACTTTATTTCTCACTTGATTATTTCTTTAATTTATTGCCATGAATTCACAGCAAATCGAAAATTGAAGCATGTTTATCAACAGCACTTTATTGCTCATATTTTTTTCACCACATTTTTCTTCTTTCTCGCTAACTTTTTATTATTTTTTATTGCTCTTATTGTTTTCTTGCTCATGAATTACTGAGGATATTGCCCTAGAAAGAGAGACGAAGAGAAAAAAAGGAAAATTGAACATTAAAATTCATTCACATAACACAATTTAATGAAACAAAAAATTTATTTCTTATTTGAGGGAAATTTTCAGTGACAAAATAACATCAATTTTGACGCAATGAGGATGAAATCGATCGG
The DNA here is from genome assembly GCA_963573255.1 of Chironomus tentans. NCBI lineage: Eukaryota > Metazoa > Arthropoda > Insecta > Diptera > Chironomidae > Chironomus > Chironomus tentans. Next base: position 945,459 of record OY754304.1, on the reverse strand, counting down.
AAACAATACAGTTTGTAATTAGTTGAGAAAACTTTTTAAACACTTTTAATTGAATTGGGTAATTTATGGTCTCTGTAGCCTTGAGAAAAAAATAGCATTCATTTATAGTAGCTTTAGAATTTTGTGAGTCGAAGGAAGTCAATGGCGAAACGAGCGCCCCTTAGGAGTCCCAAAAATATGCTAGAAATGTGCCTTTTAAAAAAAATTTTATTTTTTTTTCGTTTTTTGTACCAAAAATTTTTGTCCCACCTTTCTTACCCATTCCCAACTGTAAGATTCAGGATAGGGTCATGGTCAGAAGTTTCCAATTTTCTTACATTAACGGACTTTTCTTTGGAGGTGAGGGTTATATTTGTTCTCAAAAAATCAAAGAAAAATCTTTATTGATTGGGATTGACTTAATAACTACTCTTTAATACACCATCATTAAGAGGATACAACAATGACCGAAACCAGGGGCGTAGCAGAAATGTTTGAATTTTGGGGTTTGGGACAAGAACCCTAGCAAATTGAAGAAAGTTTCGACCGAGGGTGGTGTTTTACTATTCAATAACCATAATCATTTAATTCAGATTTGACGGTTAGAACAGCAATCAAATATGATCAGACATTCCATAAAATCGAACCAAGGTTGTTTGTAAAAAAGGTCATTACCCTTAACCTCTACGTCACATTTGTTGTCTGTCTGCGTTACATTCAGATCCAAAACTTAATGCGCTACATTAAAATCCAATATTCTCAGTCTTATTTGAGTGTTTTGTGTGAAAATTCTCCAAAAAAAATTTGCTATTGATTTTTAACAGACCCCCCTCCACCAAAAAAATCAGCAATCTCATTCTCTATTCTTCTCCAAATGTAATAGAATTTAATCGAGAAAATGGACCAAAAAACAGAACAGCGAAAAAGAAGCAGAAAAGTACAAAAAAGAACAGTCAAAAGGAGAAAAAATATTCAATGATGGAAAAGGACATTGCAGATTAAAAATGAAAACTCAAATGATTGGTGAAATTGTATGAAGGGAAAATAAATGAAATGTGAAATGTTTTGGACTGTCTCAATATAAGAAAAGCATAAAAAGAACACAAAGTTCTTCAATTTTTTCTGCCATTTCGTATTTCGAACTGTTAAAAGAATATGAAGTACAGGGGGAAGGGGGGAGTAAGATGAAAATAATAACGACAGAAATAAAAAGAAGCAAACGAAATTGTCAGAATGAAGATGAAAAGTTGAAGGCAAAACTTGAGACGAATATGGAAGAAGTGAATGAGATGAATTCTCATCGAGCTTCATTCTTTCTTTTTGTTCGAGTTCAATTAATTCTCTACACATGTAGTCAAACAATAACAAATAATTAAGTCATGAATGGAAGGTAATTAAACGTATTTTTCTTTCTAAATTTGCTTGGAACTTGTTTTTACTTTCTATTAACGAAAGTCAATTATGTAATTTTGTTTGAATCTTTTTGGAGATATAAATGAAGTAATGAGAGTGAATTCAAGGAGATTCAAAATTATAACGGCCATTTCAATTTTGAATTTTATAGCAAAAATTATAGCAAGTGAAACTTTTTTTAAATCTGTAAATTCACAATTTTTATCAATTTAATTAAAATAAGTAGCATCAAGTCATCTCACAACAGTATGTCCTCACAATTCCTTCAACAACTCAATCCAATCATTGACAATCATCCATCCAAAAATAATAAATCTCTCATATCACAAATAATACAATTAAATATCAATAAATTTCCATTTCAACAATTTTTAATCAACTTTTAACAATGAAAATTGAAGAATTTCATCAAGTATTTGAGAGATAAAGCCACTCTACCATTAAAAATTACGACTTGCTCTTCAAAAAAGCTCATTTTCGTGGAAAAGCTCTCAAGATAATTTCTTCATACTTATGACATTTTTACGGTATTTACGTATGAAGAAGTTACATTTTCCTAAAAAGTTTCACAGCGCAACAACTCTTTCAATTACCAAAATTGTAAAATTTTCTTCCTTTTCTCAGTAAAAATATATTAAATTTTTTTTATCTAAATTTTTCCCGAGCTACATGACATGAACATAATATAACATGATCTTAACAGACGTTTCTCACCTTTTTGCCAGCGTTGCGTGTCAGATAAAAAAAAGTGAAAGTAGAAATTTTCTCCGTAAAGCATTTAGAAAAATAATTCTTATCATCCCCAATTTTTTCTTAAAGAATAACAGAAAGAGAGACGATGGCAATCAGCTTTATCAACTTTTCGACATTCTTCTAGTTTGAAGCAATAAAATCACATTTTTATCGAATTAGAAATATCGGCGTTTTGCGAAAGGTTAAAATGAGATGAAGAGAAAGTTTTTCTTATTCCATTTGACTCTATTTTCGCCTTTTATAGTTGGATGTGTGTGAGGAGGAAGCAAGTGATAAAAGTCATTGGAATATGGATGGGGGGTGATGGCGCATGGTTGAAGATTAGAGATTAAATACTTTTATTTGAGAATTAAAGTCATTTTCCATCTAGCTTCATGGCTTTAGATGAATTTTTCGCTTAGAAGAGAAAGTTTTATGAACATTTTAAGTATAGTCATTTTTCAAGATTAAAAGGATTTTTTTTTTTTGTGGAGATGTTGAATTATTTCTGGGTGTTGGAAGAATGAGTTGGAATTTAATTCAGTGCATCTAAAGAGCTGCAGTAAAATAGCCATTTCGCGACTAGAACTAAACAGACTTCTAAGTCGTCACGAATTTTGTATTAAGTAGAGTCGAATTGACTTTTTCAAGTAAATTCTTACAAATTTTGAGTCGACTTTCAGCTCCGAAATTAAAGATCGTTAGCCAATGAATTAGGATTAAACATAAAATACTTTCCTACCCTCTACTGAATACCCTCACCCCACCTTAATTCTTTAACAAATCCATTAAAATACATAAACACTCTTTACCATCACATATCATTAAGCTCAACTGTCCTTTCCCGAGCACCACAATAAATAACAAAGCACATGAATTAAATTTAGATTCCAAACTTACTTACGGTCCCTCTGTGTCACCCGGGTTTCCATTCATTTCATTAACAAAAAGGTCAAATCACGCCATATGAAAAATGGTCGGATAAAGTCAATATATCTTACCGTCTCCACGACAGACACTCGTTTAAAATTAATGGAACATGTCGAGAAAAAAATATTATAGACGAGATTATGCGAGCTGCATATCCAACGTCATTGAGAATCGCGACACCAATGTCATTGGGATTTTTTTATTCTTCATTGGACTTTATGGATTTAATGATAGTGATTCTTAAAATTATTCAGTCGAGCAGGCGAACTAAACATATTAAATTATAAACTTCACATTGATTGTTCTTCTAGATTACTTTAACTTTATCTTATTGTTTTCTCGTCTGCTTCCACCTGTCGCCCTTTTGCTCTCCTTTACATATTCATACAATCAACTTTTACATATTTATAAATGTATGTTTATTCGAGAGTTCAAGAAAAAGTTTTTCGGTTTGTTTTTGTTTTTTACTTTTTAAAGTTGATATCAAAATTTAATGAGAAGTTTTAAGTTTAGAAAAAAAAATATTTGATTTATATTTTCATAATAATAATAATAATAATGATATATGCAAGCATAAAATGAGTCAGCTTTTTAATCACTTTTGAAATAATGACTAGTTTTAAATATATATGAACAAAATAAGAATAATAATATTCAGATTAACTTTATTGTTTGTATAATAAGTATAAATGACATAATAATATGAATAATTTCATAAATTTTTTATGAATAAAATTTAAATAATCTAATGAAATAATCATTAGATTCAATATTCTTCTCTTATCTTCATATATAAAGAGTATACGGCAATGAAGTTATAACCTGCCAATACAGTTCCAAAGGATGCTTTATATATTTGACTTGAAAAAGCTATACATGATAATATTATGCCAATTACACTGAAAACCAGGTATAAAATCAGCAAACAGGAATTGCGCTAAATTAAAGAGAAATAACTTCAATAATTTTGATTATTAATAATAAAAGAAATAATAACTTACACAATAAACCCCAAAAAGGAGAATGATAGCGTTTAGCAAAACTATTAAAGCATAAACTCCAAAAATAATCGCAAAAGTTAGAGCAACTATAAATGTAATAAATAATAAAAAAAATATCAAAAATTATAAATCTGTTTTTGTTTTGTAAGGCAAACTTTCATTCAAATTAACTGTTGATTAAGGCACAAATATTATCATACCTTTCCTATCATCCATACTTAGAGTTTTATCAAATGCTTCTAAACCGAAAATGATCGCGAACACAGCAAGGACTAAACCATATAAAAAATTGATCCTAAGATAATTAAATAATAATTAGTATAGTAAAAAAATTTTTTTTTCAATTTTCTAGGACTTTTAGGAAAAAAAACTTTAAAAATTTGAAAATCCCTCTCACGAAAAATTTTTGGCTCTGAAACTCTTATAGTCAATAACAGTGATCTCATATACTATGGAATTGATTTATACATCAACTGGATCTAATAGACTCATCAATACTTTACTCCTATATCCCCACAGAAGCCCTGTTCTAATGACTATCACTTATTTTGAGTAGGAACCACTTTACCAAGTAATTTCTTGTTTTATGTTACCATGCTACGATTTTTATTCCCAACTCAAGCTCACAACACAAATATTGAGTAATTCGGCACATGATGATGAAACTTAAATAAAGATTTTTAATAACTTTATATTTTTTACTGCTTAATTCAGCTAGAACTTTATAATAAAGATAGTTTAACCAAAACTAAAGCTTAAATACAATTTTTATTTCGTTCGCACTTAGTTTAAACGCATGTCATGATTTATATCGATAAAGATTGCGGTTTAGAATGAATAATGTTTTATAGGGATTCAAAAAATACGAATGTAAGTTGTAATTATGTCAAGCTATTAAGCAACCTCTGGTATAGAAGGAGTTTGAGAAAGGAAATTGTAGAGCATGGATTCGAGTGACCTTAATCGGAATTTTAATTTTTTCTGCTAAATATTCAAAACTAATGTTTATTAAAAATCAAAATAAAGTTTTAAAACCTTTTGTTGCAATGAGTTGTCTCCCTCTAAAAGGTGAACGACACCTTATCAGACAATAAAAATTAAAAAATTCTCGGAAAACCATAAAATTGATTCGTATTTTTTAACAAAAAAAGAGGTATGTTATCGCTAAAATGCAAAGTTAGATGCGTAATGTTTGACTCATTCAGTAGCAGTCGTTAATATCACACCAGATTTTAGGAATAATTATGAATAATTATTTTATTATTACGATGAGTAAGCTAAATATAAAATAGACAAAATCACTCAGAAAACGCATTTTTCTACTCGGAAGAAGTTTAATTGAAGAATATCTAAAATATCAGAGTTATATGAGTAAAAAAGGCACGAATTTCACTTGGTAAGAGTGGGACCACAAGTGGGTTTCGGGGGTTAGAAACCACTAACTGAAAATCAAATCCAGCATAGAAATTGTTTTAAACTGGTGGAATAGTTAGGTAACAGACAGACACAGTTCAAACAATAGTCTTTGTCCCTTGAGCAAATCCGTTAACACAATTTTACATTAGCTGCCTGCCAAACTATGATATCACATTTATTGTGGATGATTTAATTACAATTGTTTCAAAAAATGACAAATTGTGGCTTTAAATTGCCATCAATGACTTATTTTACAAATCACTTTTTTAAATACTAATTCGAGTTTAACATACTCAATATTATTTTACAAACAAAACATTCACAAAATCTTTAAGCATACATCCCTTGAAGAATGATAGTTTTGGCTGCTGACAAAAACTGTGTATGACACAAAGAAGTATGTAGTATAAATTTTAAAAAGTTGTCGGTGTATAGACTGCATAAGTGAGGTTAATTTAAAATCCTTTTTGTGGGTGGGATATAAAATATCTTCCCATTCCGTGATCCTATATCATAAATAAACTTTTTTCTTCTCACTCAGATAGTGCTTATGCTGATGACTTTTATACGTAAAGTTAACGATGAGAAGCATTACAAAAGTAATTAACATTCTATTTTTTTTTGTTAGATGCATAAACCTCACATATTCACGCTTTAATAAACACGTAAATCGTCTAATTCTTAATTATTTTGGGTCATGTTTCCTTTTTCGTTTATCTTTCATTTCCGTTTTCTGACGAAAAACTTTTTTCTTCCCTAAAAAATGTTTTTTTTTTGTTAGGGGTTATTCAAAAATGACGTCCATTAAGGGTTGGATTTTTCGACACCCTTGCTCCAACTTTTTCCTATACATAAAGTATCAAACAGCTCCAGACTTCCCCAAATTTTTGACGTCACTTCTCAAAGACCCCTTATTCTTTTATACGCATTTATTCTCTTTTGGAATAATAATTAATTAATGAATAATGAATGAGATACAACAGCAGTAGAAACAATTCACATAATTACAGCAATGCTGCAAGACTTCTCTCATTTTTTAAAAATTACGGTGAAAATGTTAATGTCAGTGCCACATTACATTGTCAGATGTTTAATTATTTAGGTGATAATTAAGGAAGCGCGGAATTTAAATACAAAAAAAAACTTTTTGAAATTTACAAAAGAATTTTTGAGCATGTTAAATATTTATGAATGTGAAAATAATAATTTCATTTTGAGGTGGAATTTTGTGGCTAGAAAAATTAGAGTAAAATATGTAATAATTTATGGAAAATTATTTTTCAGGACCACAGGTGCGTAGGCCTTGCTGGAAACTCGTCGAAAAATTTCAAGCTACTGCAGCACAAGAGGTGAACCTTATTGTTGTGTGATCCACAACCCCCACCCCTCTGACTACACCTTTGTATAATTTTTCAAAATTATTAAAGTTTTCTATTTCTCCCCCTAGCTAAAAAATATTTTCTCATTTCCTTTAATTTCTCATCATTTTGAACTACTTGAAATTAAGGTCAATTTTAATTTGAGTGTCGTTCTCCTCAGCAATCAAGAAAAAGAAAGGAAAAAGAAAATTCCTCATTTTCTATTGTCATTTAAAGAACATCATCACGAAGACATCTCTCATCTATGGAATGGATAGGATGTGATGAATAAATGTTGCTTCTTCATGATGAGAAGAAGAAATTAAATAAAATAAAAAATAAAAGAAAATTTTCATCAAATTTACTATCTCGTCTTAGTAAGAAAAAATGTTAGTTGGGGATTTTGTGGATAGTTTGGTAATGGGCGCATATAATAAGGTTGGAAGGGTTTTTTGTGCCTGGGGTCAGCGTTGGATTTAGTTTCTCAATTTCAACACTCTTACTATGCTACTAGGCGCATAATTGAAATATATTTGATAGCAAATAAAGCGTTTAGTCAACGTCGTCCTCAATATCATTGAAGGGGTGACTACACCCCTCCACTCTAGCCAGGATTCGAGCCTACATTCAGAATATTACTTCCATTTGATTATTTATTCAACAAAAAACTTTAAAAATTCATTTCCATTCCTAATTATCAAAAAAATTATTGATTATTTTGTTAACAAAAAAAGAATTTCCCACAAAAAACATCCCTTAATGCCACAATCTATATCAAGCTCAATTCTTTCGAATCCTAACTCACATTTCTATCCAACAAACTATTCATCCGTACAAAATGATTACACAAACAAATGCTCCATTCGAAGAACCATTAAAATGTTGAAAAATGGAATGAAATTCATCGAGTAGGAAAAAAAGAATGAATTTGTTCAAGAGACGAGGATATTAATGGAACTAAGAGAAAGAAGAAAAACTGTGAAAATTTAAATGAACTCAAACAATGTCATCCTTACTTCAGTGATGATGATGATTATTATTTTCATTAATATTACAGTAGGAGATGGTAAATATATTAAAATTTTAATTTTATGATGAAAATGTTGAATTGAAAATAATAAAGTTTCTTGCTGCACTGGATGTTTATTGAGAATATTTATTCTTAGTCGAGCTACAAGGGAGCTACAGGCATAGTTGGGGCATATCAAAGATTAATTGAAGAATAAGTTTCAAATTTTATTATGAATGAAACTATTAGGGGATGGAGAGGGATTGGCACTAAAGTATGTCCCCTAGGATGTCCCCCAATCCATAAATTTTTAGGGTTTGATCCTAGAATTGTTGTCCCTCTAGTCGAGCAGATTTAAAAGATTTTTTTACTACACCAATAAATTATTTTACTTTAACTAGCAAATTACACCAATTGAAGATGTCACAAGCTAAATTACAAGTCAATTTATCTTTCATGAAAAGCTCGTTCAAACAGAGATTCATCCACAGATCCAGAAAATTATCCTCATGAGAAAAATATTATCAAATTAACAATAAAAAATGTTGAGTAAAAACTTTTGAGTTTTAATCTTAAATTTACCAACATAAAAAACACACAATTCGCAATTAAGTAAATGATCGCGTGAGGTTCTGAAATGCTTGAATTGTTTGTTTAATGATTTAAGTTTTATTTTTCATTAATTAATGCGATAATTAATTTTTACTGTTTCTGGGAGAGACAAATTAATTTTCAAATGAAAAAGAAAATCGAGAGCTTTTGAGGATGAATGAATTGAAATCAGAATCAAAGGCTTCAGTTGAGTGAAATTGAATTGTGAAAAAGTCGGAAATGATGATGATTAAATCAACCAGGTTTTTTAATGAGGAAAAATAAAGTGAAAAAGAAGCTTTGATGACGGAAATTATTTTTTAAGAGAAAATCAATAATTTTACTTTTATAATCCTTAAGCTTTATTTCTAAAGAATCTCGAGACTTTTTTGTTAAAAAGGTTATAATTTGAATTTAAAATGTAACATTATAATTTAATATAAAAATCCAAAACCATCGTGGGTGCGGCTTTAAGTGAAACCCAGTGCAGCATACTCTACTCTCCACATATCTGCCTTAACTATACCTACTCTACCTATGCCTGCCCTACCCTACCTTAAGATGATGTGGAGTAGAACAGGTCTGGGCTATCCTAGGGGTATACCCTAGAGGTAAACAACTGGGTATCTCCAAGAGTGGTTGTTCAGACCACTTGATACAAAACCTGTTAGCTAACCTTCACGAATTAATGAAAACCTTCACAAAAAGCACAAAGTCTTGATTACAAAAATATTAAAATTCTATTTTCAATTTCAAATTTTTCAATAACCAAAATAATTAAATTAAATTAAAAATTCTTCTTAATTTCCTATCCATGAAGACAATAGCAACAAAACAACAGCGTCAATAAATGAGGATCAAAATTATCAATAATAAAATGGAATGGCTTATTGAGTGAGCTCCGCAGGAGAAAAGAAGAAAAATTCTATGGACTGAAAATTAAAGTCAAGGCATGACAATAGAAACTGAGAATAAAAATTCTCCTTCCATCTTATCAGCATTCTCAAATTGGCTTCTATTGAATTGAATTAAATGATTTTAAAGTGGAAACTCATGCAGCATAACAATTAACTTTTTTATATTCTCGAATGAGACGAGGAAAACCTTTTGTTGTTGTCGTTATTCGGCATTATGAAGCCACTCACGGTACATCTATCTGTCTGTCCATTTGTCACCAAACTGACAATCAATGGTTCGAATCTCATCAAATCCGACTTTTTTGGTTCACTTTATTATTTTTCTATATTTCAGAAAAATGCGCTTCTAAGCCACATACCGCAAACTTCATTACTGGTTATTTTCCACATTCGTAAAAACCAGAAGAGTTTTTTTACAACTTACAATCGAATTTTTACGAATGTAGTGGCTTTCAGTTCCTTTTTATGATTTTGATATTACAATCATTATTGTTATCGTTTTGTTGTTGATATTTCAATGAGAACATTTTCTCTCTCTCAATTTTAAGTATTCAGAAAAACTTTTATCGGATAAAATATGGATATGGTTTCGTTTACTACTTGTACGCTTGATATTCTGTTGGAATAGCAATAGACGATTCATCATATTGTTGTCTCCACGTTTTGTACTAAAAATGATAAAATAAATATTTCAACAAAAAAATGTAATTGAATTTGAAATGAAGGAAGATATAGGAATATTTGAGATATTACATTATATTTTTGGCAATGTAGGATAAAGTTTTGTAATGTATGGAAATATGAAACGTGTTCCTTTATTTGTGTTTAATGTTTTTTTTAGAATTTTTATTATAAAAGCTGTCATTTCTATCTGTCTCAAATCTACTCACTTGCCATGCATTCTCAAAGAAGCCCAAATAATAATTTTAGTAATAATTCTAATTTAAGGACGTAATCGAGGGGTATCAAGGGGGTCTACACCCCTCAAAATTAAGATTTGTATCATCATGGGAATATGAACCCATCTTTCTCCTTCAAAAAGAATACATGGAAAAAATTGAAAAATATTTTTTTTAATATTAAAAGTATTTTAAAATCTAAATTTAAATTTAAATTTAAAGTAGTATTAGTTTAATACTTCTTAAATTGACAATGAGCTGAATAAAAATGATAAATAAATAATAATTTATAATAAAATCTTTTTTGACATTTTTTTGTGAAATGCAACAAAAATTAGGCGTTATTCACTAATTACGTATACTTTTTCAAACAAAGGAAATTGTTTCATGGAAAATTTATAATAAGGGGAAGAGGATTCTAAAAATTCCCCTTGATATTATAAATATTTTTTAAAAAAATTTTTTTTGTTAAACTATCTAACTCAAGTTGTACCTGTCTGTGGTCTAAAGTTTTTTACCCAATCTAAACAAAGTAAAAAAAACTAACTTTTCTCTCAACGGATAAAACTTACTTTTAAACAATCGCACTTTCAGTTTCAGATATTAAAGATATTAAACTGTCCACAAGATGTCAGTCAGCTTCTAAAATGAAATTTCTCCAAGGTTTCGGATCGAAATTAGATGACATTAAAAAGGTCACGTTATTATAAAAAGCAAAAGCATGTTGATGATGTTGTCATAAAATTATTTGCCTCTTGGCTATTTTCTTGGTATTCTTGATCAGGTAAGTCCTTGTTTGGAAAGATTTTTTTTTTGTGATTTTATCATCATTTACAAAACTAATATCTTTTTGATCTTGAAGCTATGTTTAAGGTCGAGTTTAAGATTATTTTTGAAATAAAAAGAGTCATTAAAATAAATGATGGGATTTGAAATAAAGATTCAACAACTTTTGTTGGCAAAAAACTGCTATTGGACTTGAAATTTAGATATTAAAAGTCCAACAATTTATAATTTGAACCTCTGTTGGCGACAATTCTGTATTAAACCTATTTTAAAAAATTTAAAAACTTAGATTAAAACTTAAATTAAACTTAAATTAAAAAGTTTGAAAAATTTGAATTTTTTTTTAAAAAATCCAATTTATGCAGACTAAAAATATTTATTAATTTTTTTTAAATTGAAATTTGCGCATTTTTCATTGATTTTTCCGAACTTCATTTGTTTACCACAACTCGTGTTTTTATTTTTATGAATGAGACAACAACGTCGTCTTCACTGCTAATTTCCATATCGCATCTTATCTCTTTACGTGATTTATTTGTGGTTGCTTTAGCGCACTTAAAAAAAATTTTAAAGACACTTTTACGAAAAGTATATTTGAGTTGAAAAACAGCAAAATGTAGCAAAACGAGAAGATGAAGAGAAAATAAAACTTCCTGAATAAAAAAATGTATATCTACCTTCATGTTAGTTGTCGTTCATAAATTACGCCACGCAAAATCCCGACCACTTGTCACAAACTTTCCAAAAAAAATCTTGTATGTAAACTATCATAAATAATTCAACTTCCTCTCCTCTTTAAAGCGTGACGTAATTTACGAACAAACCCTTAGGTACACAGCAAAATTTCTCAAAGGTATGCAAATTAAGAAAATTTATCAAATAAATTATTCAAAAGCATTTTTTTGGAGATAAGAGAAAAATTCATTCAAATTATTAAAATACTTTCACACTGTGTGTCGTTGGGCAATTTTTTTATTTCTGGTAATAATATCGTTAGGGATAATTTCCGGAGAGAAATGAAAAATAGAAAGAAAATTGTCAACAAATTTTTATCTCATTTTTTTGTTGATGAAAAATGCTTCTGGAGAAGCTTAAAGAGAAGCTAGAATGCTGGGGGTGTGGTACTGGACTGAAGAAGCTCTTTCCATCCCTCCATCTCCACAAAGACCCTCATTTCATCAATTTTCAACCCGTATTGCACAAAAAATAGAACAATATAAAAAGAATCCATTAAAAATATGTCCAAAAAAATGTTAACCTAATTCACAAAAGTATCCATCAATTTTTTATGGCCACCCCTCTTCTTAAAAAATGACTAGAAGCATAAAAAATTTCCCTTCTCAAGCTGCTGCAGCCGAACAAAAGGAAAAAATCTATGAATGAATTTTCCATTTTTATTTCAATCAATTATTCGCTAATAAAAGCTTCCATTTCAAACAAAAGAAGACGAAATATTTACCAATTTCTAGAGTAAATTTTTGTTTCGATGAGAGGGAAAATTAAGAAGCAGAAAACGGAAATTAAGAATCATTGAGAAATAAAATCGAAGAATGAAATTTTTTTTGTTACTTGATTATTTATCTCGGGGTAAAAATCTGTATACATTCATTTATCGATCATGCTGATGATTTTGTTCTTCCTCTTTTTTATCAATCAATAATCGTTATTACCCTGATAAATGTACGCACAATACATTTCAGCATATATTATGATTTTTTTTGTGTAGCTCGTTGAGATGAATGTGTAGGGAATTGGAAAAGCTAGGAAGATATAGGAAGGTTAGGGGTGGATTATAGCGCATTTTTAAGGTACTTTAAGTGTATACTAGATTAGATTTTTTTTTTTTGGAGAAGTCAAATTTGGAATAAATAGGTTCAGGGGCGTAGTTGAAAGGGCTTGGGGGTCAATCATCTTTCCTCAACAGAAATTTTCTACGTTTATTCGAGAAAATAATCCCAGACTCCGTCAAAAGTGGGTTATGACACTCCCAACCCCTCTCTTCTGGATACGATTCTGATTTAACCACCAGCACTTAAATGCAAAAATCTGCATCTGCATCTTAAACAACTAAATACGTAGAAAATCTCATTAATTTTGTAGTACAGCTCAGTATTGATCCCCAAAAAAATAACAATCCGAACTGAAGTTTAAAATTCTATGAATATTTTGCATCCATCCCACAAAAAGAAATCCAAAATCTCATTAATCAATCCAGCCACAACCGCCAAAACCAGTCAGTCAAACTAATTTCATCCATTTACCACTTTCCCTAATAAGTCAACGTAAATGTGCTTTAAGGAACGCCTTGTTCATTCGCGTTATTGCGGATTGTAACAATTTCTTGTTGTTCTTTCTTCTTTATCATAAAACCAGCAACGGAAGAAGAAGAATAAAATTCATGAAATGGAAACAAGATTTATATTTTTAAGACGCATTCCTTTTTACCACCCGCTCAATTTCTTTTATCCTCACTCTCACCATTTCAGACTCATAACTGTCGTCTCCGCTTTTTCCTTTTATCTCCACACCAGCACGTTTCAAATTGAAATAATAAAAAAGTATAAAATATATTAGATATGTTTAGGACGAGTGAGATGACTGTCTGGATGGGGTTCACTTTATGTCTCTATGATGAAAAATATTGTCAGTGATTTATGGAATATTTAACTGACTGGACAATTTTCATCTTCCTCTCACATATGACACATCCCAGAATATAGAGAGAAAAAATTCTGGTCCATAACAACAATAAATGAGGAAAAGATTTGTGAACATGACAATTTTCTCACGTAATCTTTATGATTCCGTCTGACTTGTTGTTATGCAAAAAGATTTACAAAATAAAAGTTCGTGACTAGGTGCTTCCGTCTGTGAGCTTTTCTTCATTTTACCATCTTAATAAAAAAAAATTTTTTTTGTAATTACTCTTTGCTGAAGATTTTATGGTCGAGGATGAGACAAACTTACTTGAAGTGTTTTTTGGCTAATTTTCAAAATTTTGTGGACTAAAAGGTTACTGCTGAGGTTATAAATAGACCATCACGTAATTACAGCTTGTTTTGTACATAAAATGGAATTACGGAACTTAATTAAAAGTGGTTAAGTCAATTATGTTGTTTAAGTGATGTCTAGTTGGTATATGCATATAGTCCCGGGTGCCATAAATCATGGCTACGTCACCTGGTTTTATGTAGTTCCAGTTTAATTGTTTATTATTCAAAAATTGTAATATAATCAAAAATAGACAGAATGAAGTGTCACACAGCTCACAGTCTAAGTCAAATTAAGCCTGATTTGTTTAGTTTAGTTTAGTGATTACAGTCATATCACAGATATCAAACCCTGCCTCTCACAACTTAACCTCAAAATCCCACTAAATATAAAATAATTCCAATATATCAGTCACCCAACACTAAAGTCGCACACTACAGACAACTTTTTTTTGTGTAATCAAAATTTTTGCCTTCGTCCTCAAAAAAACTCAAAAATAATCCATTCGAAATATTCAGTTCACGAACAACTTTTCTATGAATAACACAAACAAAAAATCTCAAAAACTTTCTTTTTGTCACTTTTGTTGTTACTATTATTATTCTACATGTGCTAGGTTTCCCTTTATGTTTCAATTTAAAATTAAATTTATTTATAATTATGTGGATGTAAATTTTTCTTTTTGTGAATTTCCATTAGAGAAAATGAGAAAGGATAGATAAGAGAGTGAAGAAATTAAATTGAAAGGTTTAAGTGAATCTCAAAGAGGATTTTTTTTTGTTCTTTGTGAGATGAAAAAGAGATTCTCTTAGGAAATTAATGGAAGATTTTAACATTCTTTTTCTATACTGAAAGATGGAAAGTTCTAGAAAATTCAAGAATATTCAGGTCAGTAAAAATTTAAAATTTGGTTGATTTTCTTTTTAAATAATCAAGATATAAAATTAGAAAATTGAAAAATTTTTAATCAAAACAGAAAATTGAACAAATTTTTGTTTAAATGCAATTTTTGTTTGAACCAAAAAGATCTCTTTACTTTAGCGTGTTACAAAATTTCAGACCCCCTTGCCCTAAAAAACGAATGACCCCTTACTTAAACTAGCAAACAGGTTACCCACCACTGTACTTGACACCGTCCTAATATTTGATGTGAAGTGGTGTGTAGTAATTAGGTGCCTACGAATTAAGCCTTGCAGGGCCTTGCATTCTTAGACTGGCTTGATCAGGGGCGTATTCATATGACACACCAACCACCCCTTTTTGGGAAACTTTTTTCTATTTGCTAGGGTTTTTAAGAAAAAAATCCCAAAACCTCCCATAAATTTTTCCGTCCATACAAAAAAAATCAAACCTTCTTCTTGAAAAAATTCTGGATATGTTTCTTCAAATTTCATTAACTTTTAAACAAAAATTTGTTGACTTTTCTGTTTTGATCATAAAAATGTTCTTAAATCAAAAAATTATCCCTCTCCAACCAGATTCAGCTTTACAAATTTAACACAGAATGGTAGTTAGTTGTTGAAAAATATTTGGATTAGATGCTAAATTTCTGAATATATTTCGCAATAGATTCTAGCAAAAAATAGGATCACAGAGCCTTAAGTTTATTTTAATTCTCAAAACTATTCTATTCTTGATTTTTCATATTTACATATCCATATATTAGAGTTTCCAACCCTGAATCATTCAAACCATCACAAAAAAAAATTCATAAAAGCACAAAAAATTCAGCACAACTTCCTCCCCATTAAAAATGTCGTCATTCACAATAGAATCCTGACAAAATTCCCCCTAAAGGATTACATAAAGAAGGAAGAAAGAAAAAAAATGTAAAAAAAATCGGAAAAAAGCACCGTGAAGAGGAACTAGTAATACGTCCGAATTAATGCGGTACGAAAGCGCATTTTCCGGTTACAGATTGCCGTAACTAATTCAAGTTAGGCAAAAGTTAGAGCAAAAATGTATATAGCGTAGCTTCTCGCCCCTTGAAATCCAAAACAGTGTCGGTTCCTTATTCAGGAACAACCAATGAACCTACATACCAAATTTCAGCTCATTTGGTCAAAACACATCAAAATTATACTATAATTAAGTTTTGCGTAGTTGTATGCCCCTCGAAATTCAAAATGGTGTCAATTCCATATTCAGGCACAGCTAAGGAATCTACATACCAAATTTCAGCTCATTTGGTTAAGGTAGGCAAAAGTTAGAGCTAAAATGAATATAGCGTAGCTTCTTGCCCCTCGAAATCCAAAATGGTGTCGGTTCCATATTCAGGAACAATCAATGAACCTACATACCAAATTTCAGCTCATTTGGTCAAAACACATCAAAATTATACTATAATTAAGTTTTGCGTAGTTGCATGCCCCTCGAAATCCAAAATGGCGTCGGTTCCATATTCAGGCACAGCCAAGGAACCTACATGCCAAATTTCAGCTCATTTGGTTAAAGAACATCAAAGTTAGAGCTAAAATAAGTTTGGCGTAGTTGCATGCCCCTTGAAATTCAAAATGGCGTCGGTTCCATATTCAGGCATAGCCAAGGAACCTACATACCAAATTTCAGCTCATTTGTTTAAAGTACATCAAAGTTAGAGCTAAAATAAGTTTGGCGTAGTTGCATGCCCCTTGAAATTCAAAATGGCGTCGGTTCCATATTCAGGCATAGCCAGGGAACCTACATACCAAATTTCAGCTCATTTGGTTAAAGTACATCAAAGTTAGAGCTAAAATGAGTTTGGCGTAGTTGCATGCCCCTTAAATTCAAAATGGCGTCGGTTCCATATTCAGGCACAGCCAAGGAACCTACACGCCAAATTTCAGCTCATTCGGTCAAGTTACATCAAAGTTAGAGCTAAAATGAGTTTGTCGTAGTTGCATGCCCCTCGAAATCCAAAATGGTGTCGGTTCCATAATCAGGCACAGCCAAGGAACCTACATGCCAAATTTCAGCTCATTCGGTTAAGGTATGCAAAAGTTTTAGTAAAAAAGTCAAATTTGTATGAAAAATGTATGAAAAGTATGGACAGCAGTCACTTCTAATGGCTATAAGTCAGGAAGGAAGTGACCAATTCCAAAATCCTTCCGTCGTACAGGTCCTAGATATAGAAGCTACCAGTGTGCCAAATTTCAAGTTGATTGGACCTTCCCTGCGAGACTAGTTGCTGGAACAGACGGAATAACGGAATAACAGAATAACGGACAAAGCGCGGACAATAGCGCCTTTCAAACAGAGTTTGGAAAATGCGCTAAAAAGACTCCCTTTAATTTTTATCCAACAATGCGATATTTTTTTTCTCCAGCATTTTCATACTATCATTTCACATTTCACACTTCACCTCATTTCTTTCCATTACCATAGCGCTCACAGTGAAGTAAAAGCTCACTATGGGGTCGTTCGCAAATTACGTCACGCTAAAAAATGACTTTTTCGACCCCCCCTCCCCCCTTGTCACAAATTTTCCAAAGAAAAAAAAATCTTTTGTATGGACTGTCACAAATTCTTTGACCCCCCCTCCCCCCTAAAAGCGTGACGTAATTTGCGAACGACCCCTATCAAGTAGACTACAAAGTGTATGAAAAAAAGTATGTATATAAAAAATCTCACAGTAATAGAAGCATCAATACAGTGTAAAAAGAGACACAACATTTGAGGACGGAAGTAGAAAAAAGAAGGAAGGAGAAGAGAATGCGATGCGATTACATAATCCTCACGATTTGATAATTTTCCTCCTCAAAAAATAATTTTTTTTCTTATTTTTCTGTGCGACAGAGAAAAAAATGAAAATATTCATTGATACCTTTTTTTGTGAAGTTTATTTCTCTCTGTGATTCTAGTTCCGTTCGTTTACACAACACAACAACACCATCACAACACAGAATGTATGAAAAGTTTCATTACGTAACGATTTTTCATTATTATCTCAATCGAAATATATGTTTACTGACTTTTTCTGTGTGTACAAATACAACTGACATAAGTAGGAACAGAATTGGAAAACACACGAAAATTCTGGCTTGTTTTTTCCTACTTTTCTTTTTTGTTCTGCATACAAATAAACTTTATTTCTTCCACATCACTTAATCTCGCGTTGATGCTCACATAACAATAAAAATTATTAAGGAACAAAAAATCTATCTTTTGTATATCCGAAAAAAGGAGAAAAAAAACTTATTCTGTCTGATGTGTTCCTTTTGTTAAGCATACACACACAAAAAAAGATGTAAAATAAAATAATTTCTTTTTTTCTCACGTTCTTTAGAGCACTAAATCTTTCGTGTCTTAACGGCTGCGAATAAAGATGCTCACTAAATGTTATAAGGAAAAATGCAGGCTGTGAGAATTTGTCGATGCCTCACATGGTTATTATTCTCTCACAAACAGCAACCCACCCCATCCGCAAATGGAAAATTCCAACATCTACTCATACCACGACGTCGTATGGCTCCAATGAGATGCTGCATGAGAGACATAAACAGAGAGGAAAAGTCGGAAAAGCTCTCGCAATGCTGTATTGTTTGGTGGTCGGATAGCGGTTGTTTGGGGATGAATTTTGGAAAACGAAATTTTGAATTATTGAAAATTTGATGATTTTGGATAATTTTCAATATAATAAAATGGAATTCTTATGAAGTATACAGTAAGCTAATAGAAAACTTACCATTTTCTGTGTTTTTCAGCAGTTTTCCATTGATTTCTACTTCTTTTCATCACAAATTTCACTTTTTAATGTTTTTTTTCTTAAAACCACACAAATTCCAGTTTTGCATCTTTTTAAAACCTCACAATTTTTTTGCATCACTTTTTCAAATCTAATTTCAAATTAATTTTTAATTCAAATTTTTCAAATTTCATAATAATTTGAAATTTTAAAGCTCACTTTAATTGAAATTTCATTCAAAAAAAACTCATCAATGAAATTCCACAAAAATTCGCCTCTGGATCAAATTTGAGAGTATATATCGTGATAAAACACATGGTCTTGATAGCACTAAGCATGCGTTCACCCTCTCCCCAATTTTCTGCATTTCTCTCAATTCTCACATTTCCTCATGCCTCTCAATTCCTTCAGTGTAGCTTTAATGAAAACATTTTTGTTCTGCTGTTTGCTTGCTGCTACTGCTGCTGTTAATTTGCACTATAAATAGTTAAATGTATTGAAGCTATATATTGGTGCCTTATGCTTTCTCTCGGTCTACATGTTTCTCACTCCATCTCACTCTCTCAGCTGCTCATGTTGTTTACAATTTTTTTTTGCATGCCTTCGAGGTTATCACACTCACCTCTTAATATTAATCGTTTAATGCTGAAACATACAGCGGTGAAAAAAAATTATGTCGCCATTCATTTAAATAATTTTATAGTATTTATATGTAAATATTTATTTGACATTGTCTCATTTTCTAAATGTCAATGACCGAGTGGCACATTAAGAGATCAGCCGTTAAAAGGATTTAAAGACGAATTTACTACTGCGTGAGGTCATCTTAAAATAATTTTTTCTTGCGTTTTTGGTATCATTTGGGATAAACATCCCGAGCAGCACATGACAGTGAATCTCTTTTCTCCACAACCAAGGGATTTTGTAGTCTGGGTCAAAATCAATAAGTTGGTGTCTCTTTTGTGGGATTTTGTGTCCTTTTGAATTGGATTTGAACGACTTCACATGGAATTGTGCCTTTTTTTATAAGGACGCTGTTTTGAGAATCTCTAATACTTCACCTTAACCAAAATGACATCCTGATAACCACTATGTGCTGCTCGGGCTCATTATCGATGAACACTTAAAGCAGATAGAAAGAAAATTATGAAGCAATTAGTTTCGATGATTTAATGAGCGGCATCTGCTTCACAAGCATCTTATTGCTTTAATGAAAGCTTTAATATTTTATCGACAGATAATTTTCTATATATAAACCCAACCAACAATGCTTATCGGTCGATAAAAAGAATTCAACATTCTTGTTAAGCTCAATAACCCATCATTCATACACATTATTTTCTCCTTGTGTTGATAAAGCACAAAACTGCAGGGCATGTTTACAGTCTCCACACAAACACACTTAAGCATTTTAAGGATTGTAAGGAGCTGCTGTTGTTTGTTATAGAAAATTGGAAATGATTTGAATTTGTGATGTCATAAGCACATTTTCAAAGCGATTGATTTCATCCTCTATTCATGTCATACAAATGTTTTTCTCTTCCTTAACCCACACAATTTGGTTGTTTTGGACATTGGGGATTGATTGATTCATTTTTGACCAGGTGACTGGTTTGATGGTTGGAAGAGTTTGATGAAAAGTTTTAAATTGTGAGCTTTTGTTGGGGATGGAAGTGTTGTTGGATTGTTTTTGCCACTTTTTTAAGTGGATTGGGTTATTTATTTTGAAGTTTTAGGGGATTTAAGTTGATTAATTTAGCAAATTACTTTTTAAAGTGGAAATTAGCCGCCATTTTGTATTCTTTGTTGTTTTTGGAAAATTTGAATTTTGAAAAATCGTTAATAAAAAATTAACATTTTTTTGAAAAGTTACTTTTGGATCGTCCAGAAATTCTCTAAATGCGTTCCTAACCTCACAATTTTAACCTCCAATCAGACTTGCTAGCAATCATGCATCCTCATTCATCGAAATCTTCAGCATTTGCATTTATAGAAGTAAATAAACACAGTTTGTTGTCCTCTTCAAAACGTTTCTGATGATTGCAACGATGAGAAATAAGATTAGTAAAGAGAAATCATCATGCTTCGAAAAGACGTGTCACATGCACAAATCATCTTATGCCATACGATCAGAAAACAGAAATAACAGAATATAAAAGTTCTAGTATGTATGTGTATCAATCATTCTCGTACTCATTTATCATAAAGATTAATTACATATAAAAAATGTTGGGAAATATTTCTGCAAACATGTTGATGAATAACATGAAATTGCGTTATTTCTCCTTATTTCATCTGTTTATTCATTGTCATCTTTGCTGTTCCTCTTTCGTCGTACATTTTCATGAACGTCCTTGCTGAGATTCACTGTCCTACTTTTTCCTTCTTCTTCTTCTTTTTCTTTTTGTTTCTTTCGCATTTTTTATATATTTTTTTCTGTGAGATTTTCTTCTTTTTTCGCTCTTTCATCTCTTTCGTCTGAAAATGGGTTCATTCATAGGGGTTCAAGATGAGAGATGAAATTGTTATTATCGAATAAATCATGGACATTGTTTGCTGGAATCTTGAGTTTATTTTACTTTAGGAATGGAATGAAGTTGGTTTGATTTAAAAATTAGCGTTTTGTTTTAAAAAGAGATGCACAACTTCTTGAAAGATGGAAGAAATGACGCAAAACTTCTCAAAAGATGCAAAACTTTCTAAAGGATAAAAAAACTCATAAAAAATCATTCAAATTTTTTAAAAATAATATTTTTAAAAAGATGAAAAATTAAAATTCTCTCTTTAAATTTCATTCTAAATTCTCTTGACATTAATAAAATAAATCAATATTTAAACAAAATATTTAAAATACAACCTCCTCAAAAAAATCCTATCCATTAAAAACAGCCACAAAGCTTCTTAAATCCTTAAGAATCCCCATCCATTCATGAACTTTTTCTCACTTGAGATGATTTATTTCCATCTTATTTGTTGTTATCTATCAGTCGTACAAGAAAAATTCATGAAAAATTGAGTTTTGAATTTTTTACTTTTCTCCTCGTTTTTTTCATCGATTTATAAATTTTTTTATTTTCCATTTCCTTCACTTACATATTTGGAATGAGACTGTTCATATGAATATAGTCGGTACGTGTGTGCTTCTAGTTTTTTTTCTGTGTTTTGTGTTATGTGAAGAAATCTGACTACATTAAGAGCAAGTCTCACGAGTTTGTGGCAAAATAAAAAATCAATAAACATTCAGCCTCGATTGGTTTTGCTTATCATAAGAAATAAATATGAAATTATCATTAAATTCAAGTTACGGAGCCAGGGACGTAGTGAAATAAACACAATGGGTTAGGGTTCATTCACTAGACGTTCGTCATTTAGGTGTCATATTGTGGCAAGGTCTGAGAATCTCATTTTTTGATGACCGTCATAAGTGAATGACCATTTAGAAGGAGAACCGACTCAGATCTAATCCAAAAAAATTTATTTACACCCATGGTGTCTTTTAAATTTATTAATTGTCCAACTTCGTTCGACAAAAGGCTCTATTTAGAATACAGATAGTGTTCGGACAGTGCAATCCATGTGACCAGCATACGGTTGTCTCTTTTTACTTTGTGTTAGACAGAAACTTATTTTGAGTATACTTTTCACGTAGAAATTGAGGTTAGTGTGTTTCCCGCCCCTCTGAGGCATGTCAAAAGGCAGGGTTTAACCCCGAGTCAAGCTTAGGTCATTAAGGAGTCAAGAAGTAAGTTAAAAATAATAAGCCGAATAAATCAAATAAATAAAGCTTGTAGTGTGGTTATAGGTAGCAAGAGCAACAAAGTTCAGAATCCTCGAATTACACATGAAGAATGAATTAAATAAGAAGATGAGAAGGAAGAAAACTTTTTTTCATCACTTTATCAATATGAGGGCTTATTTACTCATGTATGTACAAGCTCACATGCTCACATTCCAACATCCACACAACAAAACAAAAAATTCATTGAGAGAGAAATTGTAAGATAAAGAAGAATGGGAAAGGGACTTGAATTGTTTATTTAAAAAGTTAAATACTTGAAATTTATTTGACTTCAACATTGAAAGCTTTTAAGAAGTTCAACATACACAAAAATCATGCTATTCTCTCGAAAACGATCTACTGTTGTTCTGTATTGCTGTAAGAGAAATACGAAACTTTGAATCTCCTTTTTCTCTAGTCGAACGTTCCTGAAAAACAGTAAGAAAGTCACATTTTGGGTTCAACAATTTCTTGATCGATCGAGAATTTCGCCCGAAGTGAAATGCAAAAATTGGAAATTTGATTGATTGACATTTGTGATGAAATTGAAATTTTTCTCATGCATCCCACCCGTTGAGAATTGTCTGAGGATTTTTTTTATTATTTTCATTGTTTTGAAAAGGGACTGATTTGAATTGAATTTGTTTGCATAGGATTGAACTTCTAGGCAATTTTATATTGAAAATTTGTTTTTTTTGTTTAAATGATGATTTAATTTTAGACATGGACTCAGACTTGCTAGGATAAATTATCCTAGATCAATCTGTCTAAAGCTTTTTTTTGGATAGAGGCATATTTTTGACAAAAAATTCAATATTATGTTTTTAAAAATGTTTGTTTAAATAAAAATCAATTATTCTCATGTTACGACCACCATGTCTGGACCTATAGCTCATTTTATTTAGTTACATCAGGGACCAGTAGCTAGAAATTTTTTTAAGACTGTTAAATTTTTTTTATCCTTTCTTTTTCTGCTTTAAACTACGAATTATAGCTTCGGAAAAATGGTTTAATAGAAAATTTATTTTTCAGTAAAATAAAAAAAATTTGAGGGGGTCCAGATCCACCTTTTTCAATAATTCCTAAAATGACCAGTATTTCAAAAAAATTCATAAAGTACAAAAATATTTACAATATCTTATGAACTACAATCATAAATAATATTCCTCATTCCCAGCCAGCTAAACTGATCAAATGTTCCCACACATTCCAAAAAATCAGATCCCCACTTCAAACCAGAATAGCACAAAAATAAGAAAATATAAAAATATCTAGCAATAAGATATCTACAGCAAATTTTATAATGATGAAATTTTATGATGTAAAGTTTCGTCTTCTCTCACTTTATTCTATTCAATTCTTCTACTTCTGCCGCTGTTGCTGCTGCTTTACTTTATATACTCTTCTATATAGAAACCTCATTCTTTGTACTTTCTCTACTTCACAAAGCGCTCCAAGTAAAATATATTGTATCAAAAATTCATTTTTTATTGTAAAACATTTGCTTTTATCGTTGATCAGAAGTGATTATTCATTGTTACAAAATAAACTTATCGAGAATATGGTAAAGGGGGTTATTCATAAATGATGTTTAATAGTAAGGGGAGTGCGTGATATTAAGGTGCAGTTAGGAGATCAACCACCTCATTTGATGGAAATTTTGTTCAATTTTGTTAAGTTTATACAGAAATAATTGGACCTCCTTTAAAATAATTTCTGGGTAATCCCTTGGTTCTTTCGTCGGATATTTTTTTTTAAAATTTCATAAAAATTTTAAGAAAAAATAACAATCTTCCCCCTTCCCCCCTAAATTTTTGCTTCCATACATGAAAATCAAAACCCCTTCGAAAAATGCCTGTTCGAAGAATTGTTACCCTAAATTTTTCCGTCCGTATAAAAATTTTTTAAAACAACTCCCTCAAAAAATTCCTGGGTATGCCCTTGCTGACCCCTAGAAAGTATCCAGAGCTGTGTTCGACTACATAAAAGAATCTTATGTGAAATTTCTAGTTTAGCGGAGTCAATTTACGTCATTTTCAAACGACCCCAAAGGAAAATATATAAAAGTTCAAGATGAAAAGTTTCCTTAAAATGAAAAGAAAAACTTTTTTAAGAGTTAATGACGATTTTCAACGGAGAAATTGCATCAATGTGACAAAAATTTGCTTTAAAATTCACAGCACAAACTTCCTGAAAGCAAAAAGAAAGAAAAATTACAATTTTATGAAAAAAGTATAATAAAAAGGATAAAAAAAACTATAAAAATTGTTCATTTGCATGTCTATTTATGGCATGAACATAAAAATATTCTCATAAGGCTTTAAAGAACATAAAGACTTTAATTTCTTGTTCATTGCTTTAATTTTTCCTCCTCATCTTCTGCATGCGAACGCTGCATAAAAAAATTCCGTTCATCCTGAGCAGCTATTGAGAAGAAAAATTAACAGGAAATATAAAATAAAATGAATGAAAATTCACTGTGAACCCTTTTTTCTCAAGCATCATACAAGGTCTTATTGCCATGCTTTGGAACTTTTCGTTTGACATAGAAATGCTTACACCAGATGTTGATATAGCTGCGATGTTGATGATGAATATTTTTGTTGCTGCTGCAGATGACTTTAATGAAATCTTGGGTGAAATATTTAGCATGATGGTTGCTGTGAGTAATTCTACGATGGTGGGAAAATTAAAACAATTTAATGTATTTTTTTGGCAAAACCAGGAGGTCCAATGGGGTCCGAATCCCTCCTCGAATTTTTTATCTTTTCCTAAGCTAAAATGTGCTAATTAAGCATTCAAGTACCATTAAAATTACCAAAAACTAAAAAATCATGTTTTAAAGATAAAAAAATGACCCCCTAAAAAATTTCTGGGTACGTCCCTGCTTCTACTCTCCTCAAATTATAAATCAGAATTAATTTTTTAATAAATAAATTCCTGCATGTTAAAAAATTTTGCTTCTAGGCAACAAGCTTCATCCAACACATTTCCATACCTATCAATTGTATATCCAATTCAACTGCAATTCAGTTCAACTTCCGATGTTTGATTTATAAATGAATCTGAAAAAGGTTTAGCGGAGTGCGAAGGTAAAAGTTTTTTTATAGCTTCACTCCATGCCGAATTGATTATAAAATGAACACATTGTATTTAATAATCCCAACTACATCCATACCTGATACCAACTACATGCAATTCAATCGTTCAATTGAAAGTAAGATAACAATAAAGTGTATGTATTGAAAATTCTATCGACGGTACTCAATAGGAGTTGATACGGAATAAAATTCACTTCCGATCAGCTTACATGTTAAATACACAGTATAATATTGAATTATTAATGCAGTGATTTCAGCAAGCACCTCTGCCATACTTTTATTATTCATTCATGAATTTCATTGGAAATTACATAATAAAATTTTCATTAAATGGTTTTAAACTTTTTTTCATTCTCTGCCTGCTTCTTGGTGGGGTTACATGCATTGACTTTCACTGTGGCACGGCATAATGAGCCTTTATTCATTTATTATAATTTTTTTCATGTTAAAATTAAATTTTTTTTCTCCTTTTGATGTCTTGAATTATTTATGGGACTTTGTTGCGCTTCGAATGAATTTCTTTCTTTGTTGCTTTTTTTATGCAACATAAATTGCACTCCTATGCAACAGGGTTTTTGGAATGGAGATGAGTTGGAAGGTTTAAATTTGTCTAGTGCAAATTGTCATTGAAATTTTGTCTATTTTTAGGCAAAATGTTTGTGATTTGGATACAAAAATAGAATAAAATACGACAAAAGTACCAAAAAAAATAAAAAGTGTTCAAAAATAGAGGATATCCTCTGATAAGTAAATTAGATAATAAGCTTAACCTTAGCTTCAAAATGATTCACTTTATTTTTTTTTTAAATAATACTATTTTATTTCTGTATATTAAGTATGTACAAAAAAAAATTTAAAATGCATGTTCTTGAGTTTGGTTTTTAAGGAACCAGACTTGAAGTCTTTTCGTCACTTAGTTTTGGTTCACTTTATTATTGGCTAGAACAAATTGCCACATTTAAAATGATAGAAATTAAATAAATTATAAAAATTGATTCTGAAGTTTCAAAGTCACAAGTTCTCGAATCTTAATAATTTATTTTTTTTTATTTGAAAACTTTTAAAGCAGCCTAGTTCAAATTTGTTTGAATTGTTTTTGAAAATAATTTTTGTTTGGCTGGCTTAATACTAGTAAAAGTAAACCTATTTTGTAAAAATAATTCAAATTTAAAAAACCCTTCCACATACTTGAGCTCAATTCAGCAAATTATTCAATGCAGTAACATCAGAAAAATTATCGAAGAGAGGAAATTCTTTTATGCAAGAATGGCAACAGCATTCAATGCAATTTCTCTTTTCAAATATTTCTCCTCGTTGCAATTTAAATGAAGCAAAAGAAAAAGAAAAATCTTTTGAAATTCAAAATATGTTTGAAGGAACATAATAAAGAAGAGAAAATGTCACTGCAATTCGATAACGAAGTATGATGTGCATTCTTGATATGCATTCAAGTTCAAGTTTTTGCTATTCAGCATACATGAGGCATGTAAGGAAATTTAATTCAAAAGATGTAATTGCAATTCAGAGAATTTAGTTCATGTGAGGATATTAAAGGATTTAGGTTATATTTGGATGGGGATGACTTTCTTTTGATGAATTATCGGAATGAGGTCACTTGAGAGTAGATTGTTGAATTTAATTGGACAAACTTACTTGTCAGGGGTTGGTTTCTAGGACCCTAGGGGAACCTGGGTAGGATAGGTGGTTGAGGGGGTTTTCTCACACCTTCAGTACCCTAGGATACCTCTTAGGTTATCCCAAGTAGCCTTAGAAATCGACCCTAGACATTAAAATTTCTTTTATTTACTCAATTAATAAGAATATCCTCAAATTTATTATCTTAATTAAAACAAACTTCATTAAGCTAAACTCACAGAAGTTTGTATCCATAAACTCCCCTCACAAGCTTCAAGCACCTTTAAAACTTCATCCAATTAATCATATCTGCTAAAAAACTTTTCCATTTCCTCTATTTCTCCATCTCAACTATGTACAAGATTATTTAAGGATTACGAAATGTGATGCCAACCACAATCTCCCTTTTTACCATATTGATCAACCATAAATAAACTCGAGCATCTCCAAAACCAAACATCCGACTGTAATATGAGACAGAAAAAAATTTTTTGGGCATCTGAAGCTGAAAAGGAGCTAGACTGAAAATAGGAATAATTTATGCTTGTTTCTTTGAGCCGTCACGTTTTTCTACTAACAAGTCTGCCAGGCAGGTATATAAAGGATATGAAAATGATACGGGAAATTAGTTTATTGAATAAAAAGAAACATCCAAAGACTTGTAGGATAAATGCCAAATGGCAGATAGGATGTAAGAATAAGGCAAGGATTCAATAAGACTATGTAAAGAATTGCAGAGAAACATAAAATTTGATTTTATAGAGTCGAATGTTCCAAAAATAAGCATAGAAACTTTCTTCGGGTTGAAATGAATCGTTTGGGAAGTAATTTATCTCTATGAAAATTGTTTCACATTTTTTTGTCGATACAGGAAATTGAGAGATCTTACACAATTGATTGAGTGAGTTGCTTTATTTTATGCAGCAAATACACACACACACATGTCCGTTTTGGCTGAAATGAAAATTTGAGTTGGTAAGTGATGGTATAAATTGGGTTTATGAACGCATTTTTTGGTTGAAAAATATAGAAGTATGTCTGTTGGAGAGGAGAGCGTAGCTAGGGGGTATTTTGGGTATCAAAACACCACCCTCAATGAAAATTTTCTTCAATTTCAACGATAATACCAAAGATACTGTTCTGAGCAGATAATTGTTCAAGTTAGCATTCTGCCAAATTTCTTTAACCCTTCTTAGCAACCTCCAATAGCTCAGTGGTAGGAGCATTCGACTGTAAATCATTTGAGCATGAATTCGAGTCCCCACTCAGTTCAACTAATTTTGAAATTTATTTTTTCTGTACCAATTGACTCATGACCATCTAAATTTGATGAAAATGCAGAACATTTGACAAATTTTTTCAAAAGTACAGGACTGTACGCAAATGGTCACCCTACCCATCTCACATATTTTTCATTAAAGGATGACATTCCCCAAAATTCCCATCTCATTCTCGGTGCCGAGCAAGTACCAAGAATACCTAGACACAATATCAACCTCCATTCAATCAACACCCCCAAAAACAAGCTAAAGGAAGTAGAACGAAACAAAGTAAAGAAACCATTACGATTAATATGAGAAAAATCCCCCTAAAGCTTTACGACTGTATGTAATTTCCTTGAGCCATGTGTTAATATTGAGGATTCATTCACGAAAAACGTAAAGTCAGTCATTTCTAGATTGTGAATTAAAATCAATCGAAAAGCATCTGACATACATTATTGTTCAATTATTCCATTATTTATTTGATATGTCTATAACAAAATGTAATTGTCAGTCAGTTAGTAGATACTGGTCAATGGCCTACAATTAAATTAGATGGTAAGTCGTTACCATGTTTTCTTTCTTTTTTACTGTCTTTCCTTCTTCCATAAAATCTCAATTTATTCAATATCAGAAATTGAGGACAAAAGTCCTTTGATGATTGCTTTACAGAATTCTTTTCTTTTTTTCTTTTCAGTCCAAATCAATGGCTCGGCATCAATAGCCTTTTGTTGTTTAATGAGAATGCTATATCCTATATAAGTCTAGTTAAGCTCGACTCGATTGTTTCACCATCTCGTATCGTAAAAATTAATGGCAAATGTAAGTTTTTTTGAGAATTTTTTGCTCTGTGTGTGAAAGTTTTGGATAAAATGAGGAAATAAAGTTAAGTGGAGCTTCTTATGGTTTTGTAATCAAGGGTAGGCATAAGAGTATATAAAGTTTTAGTTCAGATTAGTGATAATTTGATTAGAAAAATGATTATTAAGTTGAAGTTGTTTTATGAGAATTTTTACACTGTGGTTTTTGCTGTTTGGTGTGGTTGGAAGTGAAAATCTGGATTTTTATGAGGAAAAATTCCTTTAGCATTGTCCAAATATTAAGTAAAGTAAAAATGGACATTTTAGGAGTCCTTTGTAAATTACGTCATATACGGTTACCTTATTAGAGAGTTTGACCCCCCTGGCTACGCTTTCACATTACAACTCCATAAACCCACAAAAATAACATCAATGAACTTATAAAATTCCATCCCACGAATAAACAAAATTCCCAATTTGAATTTACCTTCATAAAAATAAATCCATCAAATAAAATTTTTCATTGACTGCACATCAAAAATATCACGCGCATCATGGCGGTAAAAATTATCTAACTTTTTAGCAAACCATCACTGAAAAATGTTTGGGATCATTTACAAATGACGTATACCATCAAAAAATTTGAAAAATTTTCATTTTGTTCATTTGTCAGTTAACTCTAGGGGATACCCTAGTGTGTACCCCTCTGGAGTAATCCCTGGGGTAGTGTATACCCTCGAGTATTCCAAGCAACCGGCATCAAATCTTAATCATCATATTAATACAGCTGGGTAAGCAATTTTACTTTTGCAACTCCCGTCATCTTCGAACAACCCCAAATAATAAAGTGAGAAAAAACATTTTTTACTCTGTGTAAAATTCCTTTGGTTTTGTGATATCATGTAGAAATTATGGTCCCTTTCGTTATCCTTTCGAAGCATTTAGTTAGTGAAAAAGGATATCACATTAAAGTGAAAAAGCAATGATGATATTTGAATTTTCACGCAATTTATGAAGAAGTAAAAATTTGTTAAATTCTCCAAATCATCGTGAAGCTTTTGTTCTTTATTACAATAATAGCAAATGGCGTTCATTTTTTGCAAAATCGACATGAAGACTCTAGTTGGTGATATTTTCAATTTTACAACTACAAAAAAAATCATTTTCATTGATAAATGCTCTTATTGACAATTTCTGTAAATGTCCATAAAATTGCTGACTCATCCAAAACAACAACCTATGAAAAAAATCTACAACATTATCCCTAAATGAACTTCCACTTACATCCTCACATACATGTAA
The DNA here is from genome assembly GCA_963573255.1 of Chironomus tentans. Classification (NCBI taxonomy): domain Eukaryota; kingdom Metazoa; phylum Arthropoda; class Insecta; order Diptera; family Chironomidae; genus Chironomus; species Chironomus tentans. The sequence continues at coordinate 914,896 of OY754304.1, read as the reverse complement.
CATTAACAAGTGCGTTCATTTAATGTCATACGACGATATCATTAATACTGATTTAATGCGCGTACTTATGCGTAGATTCGATCAATATAAAAATGTCAAGTTGAATGATTGAAAAAATATGTTGTTTTTTCATTCACATAGAAACGAGAAGATAAACTCGATACATTGTCGTTTTATTAGTTGACATAAACGTGTGCAGACATGCTTTTTATTAAATTAAATTAAAGCTTTTAAACGCGGATTAATCTTTTTTGTTTGATCGATTTTGAAACAAAAGTTGTTAATCTTGTTAAATTTGTTTAAAAAATAAAAATGGAAAAGGAAGATTTAAAAAATCGGCTTTTTCGAATTCATAAAAATTTTAATTTAAACCAAAAAAAAATAAAAATTATAATAATTTTAAATAATAATAATTTAAATATCTGAAATAAATTAAACAAAACAGGTTTAAAAAAACAATTAAAAAGCTTTTAATTTTTAAAAATTTACAAAATTTAAAAGTTAAAAATATTTGAAAATCAAAAAAATATCAAAAACTCCACAAAAAATATTTTTCATATAGAAATTCTCATTCCTTTATTACAATTTTAAGTATTTTCTACAATTTCTCATAATTTTTCTTCGCAATAGATATCCTAAAAAGTCTACAAAATTTCATCATTTTGATACAAAAATTTATTCATCTCATACATCAAAAAAAGAGTTTTCTTGGTTAAAAAAATTTCATATATAAATTTGCATAATGCTTCATGTCACAAGACAAACTTTTCTATCCTTAAATCAAATTACTAGAGTCATTTATCGCTTATAAAATATTTATAATTTTCTATCATTATTAGATGTGTACAATAGAGTATGCATGTCTATTATTATATGAAATGAATCTTATATCAACTAATTTTATTCATTCATTATTTGCTTCAATTTTTTTCCTCCATCTCAGGGAGCAAAAAAAGTTAAGTTATGAGTGTATACAGTTAGTTTTTATTCAGAAAGTTAAATGAGGAAAAAATATACATACGACGTATTCCCGTGTGTGGTGTATCATATAATGTTTATGAATAATGTTTGAAAAAAAATAAGTGAAATGAATCGCAGGCTTGGGAATGATTAGGGAGCATTTTTCAGTAATTTTTATGGGAGAAGTTTGAGGTGGGGGTACTTAAAGGGATCAAATGTTGATGATTTTGAGGAAATTATGACGGTTTGAATAAGACTTTTTATATTTAGAGGGAATTTTTGAGAATTTTGAGTAAAATATTTTAAAGGGTTCGTTCACTTACGACCAGGGGCTTATTCAGGATTTTTCTTGGGGGGATTCGAATCATGACCATTTTTTCAATAATCATGACCTGTTTTTAGATAGTCATGACCTTTTTCATAGTATTGGTTATAGTATTGGCAAACTTTTATATGAAATTTTGTATCTCTTTTACACTGGATGGGGGTCAAAAATCCCATTTTTGATAGGAAGACTTCATAAGTGAATGGCCTCTTAGGCTTCTGCCAAAAAATTTCGGGATAAGTCAAGTATAAAAAGACATAAAAAGCTCCAAAAAAAGTTCAAATTAAAAAAATTAAAAACATTTTAATTTTTCCCAAACTGACTCAATTCAAATCACATTTACTTCATTACTTTCCTTCAAAACTGCATTTAAGGGATTACTTTAAAAAAGTTTTCCCAACATACACACACATAATTTCCCTCAGTATACGTCGTTTAAGCTAAACAACATACAAAGAGAATGAAAAGATGATAAAAAGGATTTTTTTTCTCTCATAGGAGAGATACTGAAGATATAAAAAACATAAAAGAAGGGGGGCGCAAAAAAAGGCACAGAGCAAAGATTAGAAAATGAGGAAGAGATAAAAAATTAATTATGAATTGCTATTTAATATTACATTGTGATTTTTATGTTTCATGATGACCTCTTTCATATTTGAGGCTTCATATCCTCAAACATAAATCTCTGTTTATATAACAAATGAAATATGTGTCTGTGAATATAAAAAAATGTTTTTTTTGTTTCTTGTTCAATGGCCACTATTTAATAGTAAAATACATAAAAATAATATAAATTTTTGTCCCTTTAATTTCTTTTTAAAAATGGTCAACTTTAACGCTGACTTGATGGGCTGTGTTTGATGGTGGAAGATCTATATTATCCCAATTGGTTTGAAGATTTTTCTCACTGTCGGTCGCTTTGAGGGCTAAACCTAGCGATGGTGTACTTGATGCACAATGTGGAATGTTGAGGGTTACGGGTTCAAGGAACTCTAAACCTACGGGTCCACATAGTACGATTGGTGAGAGGACCTGTTCACCTAGAGATTAAAAAATTTGAGGTTAGAATTATTAAAATTTGGAATTTTATATGATATTCTGAAGGTTTTTGAGAGTTTGTGTAAGTTTTACTGTGTTTGGAGTATTAAAGATGCAGAGGGTTGACCAGATGGTCAACTAGATTGGGGGCTCTAGTTCAAATGACGTACAATAAGAAGTTCAAGGAATTGATCTGGGGCAGCGATATGGTCAAGATCCAAAAAACAGCTCTAAAAGGCTGCAAACCCCAAAAATTAACCTCTACCCCTCTCAAAACCCCTCAAAATCTCCATAAATACATCAATAAAATATCAATCAATGTGCTAAAATAATCAAAGTAGAACACAAATCACCGAAAAACAAAATAATAATAAACCAATGATTCAACAATAAGGAGCGTGTGTATATGATTAGTATGAATATCTACAGACTACTTTATAGCATGCAAAAACTAAAAGATACATCACACAGACACATCAAACACACACAAAAAGAAAAAAAATAAAAAATAAATAAAATGATAAAAATAACAAAATAAAAAAAGTTTTTTTTTGTGAAAAACATAATAAAAATAAAAAATAAAAACAGAAATAATAATAACTGTGCGTAAAAATAGAACCAACCATTTTCCATGTCCAGTGGTGGACCGCCAACAGATTCCGATATTCGTGGATCTGTCACAGTAAAGTAAATTTCTTGTTTTGCACCTTTTGGTAAAGCACCAGGCGGTATTATCAATGACACATTCCATGCTTTATCTTCAAGCATTCCACCCATTTCATCGAAATATCCTTTTGTTGTGTTCGGTTGACGTACGGCCGGGGTGGCCAAGAATCTTGCCTTTGCCAATGACTTTTGCTCTTTGAGGGTCAATTCACTTGTGTATGGTGTCGAGTGAGCATTCGGTGGCCCAGTTGGAAGACTAGCTTGTGATATATATTGTGTATCAATGGACGTATGGGAGTCATAAACAAATTCTTCATGTCCATTTCCATTTCCATTTCCATTTCTATGCTCGACAGTTCTTGTTGTGGTCGGTGAGCGAATTGGTGGAGGTGGAGGTGCCGCACGTTTAATAATACTTGAAATGTGTATCGGTTCTCTCGGTCTTTCAATAGCTGTCCTTTGCAATGACCCGTCACTATCCTCAATCGTCTCATTTGTATTGTAAGTCACAACTGTGGCTTCATCATCCGCAAATGGAATTTCACTATCGTCATTATATTCTCGTGTAGAAATTTCATTCAATTCATCTTGTGATTTATTTTTCATTATCGTTTCTTCAATCACTTCCAATAATGACTTTTCTTGTTCATTATTCTCATTCGATAGCTCCAAGTCATCACTATTGCGGCTATTTTCCTTCTCATTTGACTCATCACATTCCTTCTTCGACTCGTATATTGGCTGTGATCTTAAATTTCCCGTATTTGTGCTTGCACCGCTACTCGATCTGGTCAGAAAATTTGGCTCTGCCATCGATTGCATTGCATCCAGTCGTGATTGATAGATTTGATCTTTCAATTGTCGTCTTGATTCTCTCAGATTTCTTTCCTTTGATGGCGACGAGATTGATGATGCCGATGATGTTCCAGGTGAATTTATATCTTTTCTCGTCTGCATTAACTTTTGATTGTCCTCAATTGGACGCTCGATAAATTGCCGACGATTGATTTGTGACATTTCAGGTGGTGTCGGTCTTGACTTCATTTGTTCTTGATACATCAATGAGCCACGTTGACTTTGATAGATTGGCTCTTCAATTGACATTTGTGTGAATCTATCATCAATATCTTCTGTATATTTAGAACGGCGTTTTGTGAGAGTAGCAAAGGCCGGTACATCTGGTTGACGTTCATTCATGCTATGTCGTCGAACTATACGACCGCCTGTAGATGTTTGGACGGGAGCTGGTCGTTGAAGCTCAATTAATGCACGATTTGCATAAATATTTTCTTCTGGCGGTGGGCCATAATTTCCGTACATTGGCTCATCATCATACTGACCATTGACTGGATAATATCGTTCATGTCTTTGATACCAACCGTAACGCTCATCTTGAGGGTAATATCCTTGTCTCTGTTGCTGCTGATGCTGCTGCTGTTGATAATAATTGTAATACTGTTGCTGTTGATATTCATAATAATCCTGTGGATTTGGATAGCTCTGTTGTGAATAAAACATTCGACTAGATCCTTTTTCCATCATGGAATGTTGACGCCTCAGTGACCGCTGTTTCTTTGATTCACTCGGGTCCATAAAACTAGCTTGTCGTCGTAATGTTTTTGTGCCTTTGACGATGGCACTTTTAATCGCCTTTAAGGGACTTTTCAATGGATTTTTCTTTGGTTTTTTCTCTGGCAATTCCGGTGGTGGTTCTGGTGTTACACTGACCATATCATATCGATGTTGCTGCTGTTGATGTTTAGGTGGTAAATTTTGTCTCGATGGTGGCATATCGCTAATTCAATTATGGATAAAATTCAATTTTTTTAATAAATTTTTTTTTGACTCAATTAATGCACATCAGGACATGCACTAACTTTTTCCATATGCTTGAATTTGAAAAAAATTATGTTATTTTTTATCATCATCAAATTATATGTTTCTTTCCTGCAGTTGAAAATAAATTGTTTTATATCATCAGTCATACTAGCATCACATTCATTCAAATAAATTAAGCAGATTTAAGGTAGATAAGTAACCAACAACATGTAAGCTTACTGACCCAGATACCAAATGACTATTATGGATTTATTTTTTGTAGTTTGATGGTGTTATGGTTGAATTGAAGTTGGTGGATTTTTATGGATACGTTCGGATACTAAGCATCACCAAAAATTGTCATCTTTGACATCTTCCTCCCCTCCCCGTAAAAAAATTTTGTAGGAAAATTGGAAAAATTTAATATGAAGTATAACAATTAATGTAATTTTAACCCCCCATCCCCCTTAAGCGTTACATAATTTGCGAAAGACCTCTTACTTAAATTGAAATTTTCGTTTATTTTTCGAAGTACCTAGCCTAGGTGGGGTACCCTTGGGTAACCTAGAACACCCTACCTATCCTGCTTCGGGTAGCCCTAGAGACCGGCTGTAGGTCATTAACTTAAAGAAGCTTTTGTCAAATTCAAACCAATTACCTTTCAAACCCATAAATCACAACAAACATTTCTCATCTGAGTCAAATCTCTCCACCAAATTACAATATTTAATCCTTTCTAAACTCAATGAATGAAAATCCTCAACCACAAAAATAAGGAAAAAGCTATTAAAGTCTTAAAAAGCATGTATTTTAATTCACAAAAGTGTAAGTCTTTTTTTTCTGTGTCAAAAGTTTGATCTACTCTGTGTATAACTGTGTACATGATAATACTTAATCTCTTCTACGATATGAAATAAGAGGAAGGAAATTACTTGAGGAATTTGAAAATGAAATCTGGAGTCAGAAAATAACCGCTTAGGAGAAAAACATTTGACACTCATCTGGTTTCTAAAATGCACAAAACGACGCAAAATATTTTTAGGTTATTGCGTTGAATAGATAGAAATTTTCTGTAGAAAACCACCAGAGAGAAATATGGGTTCATGACTATGCACTTTTAATGGAGCAACTTTTCTTGTTTTTTGACTCAAACTCCACCCATTTTGGTGAAAATTTTGAATTAAATTACAACTGTATGTAAAATTCAGGCATAAATATACACAGATGTAATCAAAGCTTGATCAGCTACTCCAAAAACTTTTTCTTAATAATGAGTTTGCCGACATAAGGAAATTTATTTACGAATTCAGTCGTATATCAAAGGATTCCCGGGCTGTGTAAAATAGGAATGGTGGTTACATGTTACATGAAAACCACATGGATGCAACATGATAACATCACATAGTTATCACCTTAAAACATCACAATTGCCACATGATAATTGCATGACTGCAACATGACATAGCTTCAACATGACAATAGGGGCATATCAATGGGAAATGGATCAATCCCCCCCTTGAGGATCAACCCTTCCATTTTTTGAATAGAAATACTACCCAGAATAAACAGATATCCAAAAAAAGTCATGATTCGAAAAGTTAGAATTTTGAATCCTGGATATGCCCCTGAGATGCAACATGAAAACCACTGTCACATGACAGCTACTTGTCACTCGGGATTCAAGAACTTTCTACCATGACTGTACCATAAACATCAAAAGCCAAATAAAAACTCGTTCACAGCCACAAGTATTTTGAGAATAAATGAAAGTACTTTTATGAAAATTGTGCATAGCGATAAAACTTGAGTGTTGAGATGAAAGCGAGAAGGAAAAAAGCTCTTTTTGAGATAAGAGTAATGTGAATAACAGTAGTTTGCGATAGAGGAAGTGACACTTAATGTAAAATATGCGCTAACTAAAAGCAAAGCAGCTAATAAATTTATTTTTTTTGTAAGAAAGCGAGAGAGTCATTGAAGTTAAATGACTTTATTTATAGAATTGTCATTTGTTTCAATTTCTAACCTAAAATTCTAATAATTTTGCTAATTTTCCTTCCAACCACCAAACTAAATTTACACAGATTCAATCTACAATTTTATTAAGTGAATATAAATCCACAAAACTATGCAGAACTTTACAATTTCAAGCTAGTTCAATATTCGTGCATTTTCAAAGCTTTTACAGACTTTCAGCAATAAATCTTTAACCATCAACAAAATATATTAATTAATTATTCATAATAAATGTAAATGATTCAACAACGATGATCCAACCGAGGGAGGAAAAAAGTTAGTGCGATATCTCTGACTCCTTAGTTACTAAATAGGAAATGTTTTATAAAAATCAATTTCACATGATTCTTTATTTTATTTTCTCATAATTTTATGTTTTCTGTTGTATTTTTCATCTTTTGTGGATGAAGCGGGTATTAGGGATGGTGATGGGAATGTTTTGTGCATGCATGAAATATGATAAAGGATATGTGATGTGGTAGTGAATGGGAGAACATTTTTGAATCCTTAAACATTTGGGATAAAAATAAAACTTTTTTGGTGTGTCCATGTGGAAATAAATTTCAGATTGTAAGTAATTTTTATGACCTTTTAAATTTTTTTTGAATTTTATTTTTTTTAAAAAAAAAACTTCATTTTTCTATAGAAGGCAGGTTTTTAAAAAATTTGGGGTTTTAATTTTTTTAAAAAAAGAAACCTAAATATTTTAAGAAATTTTTTATTTAATTATAAAAATTAATAATTTCAAAAAAAAATTAATTTAAAAAAATGAGTTACTGCGGATTTAATCAAATAATATGCAATTAATTTTAGGAATTGAACCTTAAAAATCATGTGGAAGATTTTGAATATGATTCATTCGAATAACCAATCAACCAAAACTTAAAGCTTTTTTGTGTTGAGAAATTGACAAAAACACCATTTTAATGAATAACTTTTTTTAAAAAAAATAATTTTGCAAAATATGGAAATTTGTTTTTTTAATAGTATTTTTGGTGACATAAGAACTTTAGTTATTGAATTTTCTTATAAGCAAATTGTAGCTGTAATTCTAAAAATCGACAACCTAAAATATAATTTGCCTAAAATAAACCCCCCCCCCCCCACAAAATAGACCAAAATTCCCCACAAGGACACATTCTTCATCACTTTTAATATTAAGGATTCAAAAAACATGAGGATGGAAAAATGAGTAAGAGATAGCATTTATAGAACAGAAAAGAGATAGAAAATAATCGAAAAAAATGTATTAAAAAAATAGTCAACTAAACTCACCTCATACTATGAGCACCAACTTGTGGCTTTCTATACAACTCAAAAGCAGAGCCACGTTGTTCACGATTTGCCAAGTCTATACCATACTGAGTAGGTACTGGTAAGTTTCCTATTTTTTTTTGTCATGTGGAATTACAGTGAGAGTGAAATGGAAAGAGAGATAGAGATAAAAATTGTAATAAGATTGTTTCACAATTATAAGGTTAGAGCGGAAAGAAGAGCAGGAGGGAAAAAAGTTTATTAAATAAGCTTCCGTTATTTCTTTCCTGTTCCCACAGGCTTGGTAATAAAATTATAATTGGGTTAATGGATATTGCAATCTCATCTGCTATGGATCGTCGAGTTAACAAGAATTTTTTATAAAAATTATTTCCAAAGTGATGAGCATCCATAGCAACAGAAATCAAGCTTTTTTAGTGACAATTTCAATTTCCATATGAATTAAAAGTTTTTAAAACTTTATATTATTTATTTTTGCATGCATGAATTCCATCACATTTTAAAAGCAGGAAATTGTTTTTGTCATTTCCAGCATCCGACAGTAAAAAGTTATTTAAAATTCAATTACAACAATTAATAAAATTATGGAATTTTATATGTGTGAATGGATTATCTGGTGTGGGGTACAGTGGTTCCAAAAATGGAAAATTAATTTTTGTTGATGGTTTGGATTATTAATATGGAAATAATAATTATATTTTAATAACTTTTAGCTTGTAAAAGTTTAAGGTTTTTGTGTTTTTAAGATTTGAAATTTCATTTCATTTTTAAAACTTTAATTTTTTTTCAAATTCAAAATTTTTAATTTTAAAATTTCAAATTTTCAATGTTCAATTTTCAAAATTTCAAATGAATTTTTTTGTTATTTAAAAACGAAAAACTAATTTCGTTTTTTAAAAAAGGATTTTAGTTTCAAAAATAGTATTATATTTAAAACTTTCTAATTTTTAAAATTTTTAATTTCATTTAATATTTTTTTAAATTAAATTTGTTTTGTATTTAAATTTAAGTTTGAAAAAATTGCACTTAAAATTGTATTGTATTGTATTGTATTGTAAATATTTATTACCAAAGGTATTATAGTTTGAAAATGATACAGATAATGTGAAATAAATGAACATTTAGAGCGTTATATAGATGGACAATAATATAGTTCGTATATGAGTTTAAAGGTTCAAATAGTAATTTATATAAATTAAGGAATTAAGAACAACTTGAGTCATGTGCAGGAGAACAGTGCTATTAAGTGATATGAAGAATTAAGTGTGTGTATAAATAATTTAAAAAAGAAGGAAAGAAACGCCTGACAAAGCTATGGCGCATTCACATTGGCGATAAAGACAGTGAGCACCTTCAAGGCAGATGGAAGACGTGTAGTCCCTGTAAGTTAATACACTCACTGACCGATCGCGTGTGGGTGGATCTTTTTGGGACACTAAAGCCATAGCAATGCGTCCCTCATCTGCCATGGAGTTCACCTGTAGGTCTGATGACAGATGAGGGTTTCGCGGTTGTAAAATTAAGAGATGTTTTGAGAAGATTGTTAATATTAAAACGAAATGCTTGCTCATGGCTCATTCACAATTGGCGCCGCGCATATGAGCACGCACTTTGAAGATAGGGTAGGTGAATACTTCAACCTTCGCAATGCTACACTCATAAAGGCGTTTGTGGGTGGATCCCGTGTGGGACACGATTACCAATTGCAAGTCACTCTCATCTTGCATGGGTACACCTGAAGGTCTGATGCAAAGATGAAAGCAATCGCGAAGTTACACAAGGGGAAATTTAGATTTAACGTAATCGATGGCTGAAGATTTTAAAGGAGGAGGTATGTCACTGTTTTGTGAGCTTCTGTATGCAATAAACTCGTTGTAGATTTTAATTCCATTGTAAAATAAATTATTTTGTGAAGATGTCTTGGTGTAGCTTTTTAATATATATTCGTTGTTTCTTCGAGTTTGATGTCGGTGAGTTTCATTAGCCTTAATCATATGCTCTTGCAAGTATTGTGGACAATTTCCTATAGCCATTCTGTGAATAAAAAGTATTGTATTAAGGTAGACTAGTTGTTTGACTGAGAGCCAATTAAGCCTGGTTAACATTTCTGTTCGAGGTGTCCTGAAGTGGACTTTGAGTATCAAACGTGCAAAACGGTTCATAATTGTTTGGAGCTCGTTCAGTTGTGTATCGCTTAATAGGAATAAAATTGTCGAACAGTAATGAAAGTGCGAAAATACCAGGGATGATACGTAAAGCTTTTTACTTTCGAAATTGAGTTTGTTTTCGCATCTTTTCAGCACATAATATTTTGCATTGAGTTTCTTAAGGGTATTGTCAAAGTGACTTGAAAAAGATAGGGCTTCATCGACTGTGATGCCTAGATATTTCATTTCACTGACGACTTCGATTTGCTGATTGTTCAATACTATTGGTTTGGGAAGATGAAGCTGCTTCCTGTTCGTAATTATCATAGCTTTAGACTTGCTGACATTCAGTGATAGCTTTGAGAAGCAGAGCCATTGAAAAATTAGTTCTAAATCAGAGTTTAGATAGTCAACGTGTTCATTGAGTTCGTTAGGTTTGCATTTTAAATATATTAATGTGTCATCTGCAAATAACTTAATCTTCGTGTGACTGACAACGTTAACGATGTCATTAATAAAAATGATGAACAAAATGCAACTAAGAACAGAGCCTTGAGGTATTCCGATAAAAATAGAATTAAGTTCTGACATTACGTTACTGAAACGGGTTTGCTGGAAGCGATTAAAAAGGTAAGAACGGAACCAAGCAATAACTACATCATCGCAACCATATAGAGACAGTTTCTGTAGTAAGAGCATTCGGTCTACTGTTTCAAAAGCTCGTTTTAGATCTAGAAAAACTGCGACAATTACATAATTCTTATCGATAGCTTCTTTCCAATCGGTTAGGATATAAGTAAGCGACGTTTCACAACTGTGGAATTTTCTAAAACCAGATTGCTCTCTACAGAATAGATTATTCGATTCGAAGTGGTCGAGCAATTGATCTTTTACTATTCGTTCTAAAATTTGACCTATTACACAGAGTGTGTTTATAGGCCTTAAATCAGCGGCATTGAGTGAGCCTTTTATCTTTTGTATCGGAGTGACAGTGCTTATTTTACAGTAATTGGGCACGATGCCTTGAGTCAAAGATGTGTTGAGGAAATTTGTCAATGAAATTAAAAAGTTTGGGTTGCTTAAAGCGTCGCAAATTACTTTACCGGTAATATTATCATTGTAAAATTTCTTTTTAGTGTCGGAGACATACAATCGGACTGTGTGGTAATCTAACGATGTAAATTTGAAGGAGGAGGTAGGGGATCTAACTTGCGGCATATGAGAATTGTGTACCAGTGGAATTTCGTGTGTAAGATTGATAACGGATGAAATGAAATGGATGTTTAATTTATTGCTTATTATTTGAGGATCGGTTTCAAGTTTATCGCTGAATTTAATTGCATTAAGTGGGCATTTCTGGTTATCATCATAAATTGACTTTAATGTTTTCCATAGCTTCTTTGGATCATCAGAATTTTGTGACAATTCGTTCTGTAGAAAGTTGGATTCGGACTCACGCAGCTTGCTTTTGTACAAGTTACGAGAAATTACGTATTCTTTCCAGTGAGCATCTGATTTTGATTGATTCCATTTTATCCTGCAACTTATTTTACGATTTTTGTATTCCTGTAGAGTAGGATTAAACCATTTTATCGATGAGATGTTCCTAATCTTCTTTGTGGTCAGGCACAAATTTAGATAATTTGAAAGACTATGAGTGATAAAATTGAATTGGGAGTTGGCATCCTGCAGTAAATCAAAATTATTCCAATCAAGAGATGAGAAAATTTTCAATTTCATTTAATATTTTTTAATTAAAATTGTTTTGTATTTAAATTTAAATTAGAAAACGTTTTAAATTTAAATTTTTTTTGCAAAATTCTAATTTTTTACGATTTTTTAAAATTAATTGACCATAAAATCAATTTTGAATATTTCAATAGAATTTCACAATCAATTACTTCCGAAATAACAGAATTCCCCAAATATAATCGAAAGCATAAGCAGCTATGCAATAATAACAAAATAATTTACCGCACACGACCTCCAATGCTTTATAATTTCCATCCCAAAAACCGCACACTCAACACGATTTTCAATAAATTAATATTTCCATATTTAATTTTCCATACTCGTGCATAATTTTTTTTTGCACCATCATTTTTATTTTCCAAACAAGGAGAGACTCAATAAATTACGATACTTTGGAACCACCACACATATTTTTTTCATGCATATGAATTATTTAATTTGGTTATGAAAGCATTTTTTCATGATTCAAAATAAAGTTAATTAAATTAATTTTTCATTATTTTTCCCATGTTTGTTTGTTTGCTCATTTTTGTTTACTGTTTTTCCTTTTCAGTAAGGAATTGAACAGCGAGTTTGTGTCATGAATATGAATTAATAAATGTAAATGTAATGTTATGATTATTTACCAAATCCATGATTTCTATGTGAATAGTTTCCACTACCATAATGTTGTTGATGATTATATCCATTATTACCAAACATAGGTGGAGATTGCATATGCGGTGGCATCGGAGGCATCGGTTGACCATAATTTGAATGCGAATTTCCACCAAACTGATGGTGACTATAATGTGGTGACGTACCAGATCCATTTGTCATACTTTGATGATGATAGTGCTGGTGTTGGGGTTGATTGGTTGGAGTTGAGTAATAGAATCCATTTGGTGAGCGTGGAGAGACTGGTTCCTGGATAAATTTGTGGTAAAGAATATTAGTTTTGATTATTTTGTCAAAAATTAACGGTCAAATTCAAAAAGTAACTGTAAAATTTAAAATTTAATGGTTATATTTAAAATTTAATGGTTATATTCAAAATTTAACGGTTATATTTCAAAATTTAACGGTTAAATTCAAATTTTAACGATCAAATTCAAAATTTAACGGTCACATTCAAATTTTAAGTGTCAATTTCAAAATGTAGCGATAAAATTCAAAATTTAATGGATAATTCCAATTTTAACGTCATTATCAACCATAACTTACCCCATTTTCCCACTGATTTCCATTCGTAGTTCCTCCCTGCATCGGTGGACGATAATTTTTCGGTTTTGGCGGTGGAACAGGCTTAAATGCACTAGGTGGTGGCGGTTGAGAGTTGGGAAGTGGTGGTCCGACTTGTGCAATTTTCGGTGGCTTTATATAATCGGCTTGAGTAGCTGAATTGTTTCTACTATAATAGTAATACAAATAATAATGATGATAATGGAAATAATAACCGAAAAAAATCAATTTTGTGAATGAAAACAAAAAAATTGCAAGCATTAAAAATGTGAGCGAGATAGAAAGATAGAATAACAACGTCTACAAGTCATGTAACAGAAAACTAAAAAAAATCTGTGCAAATAAACGGAAAACTTATACTAGCGTATTATAAGATGATGTCAACAAATTAGCTTTGGCTAATGGAAGTGCTCTCGGAGCATGTGGAGAATGTGGATATGTGAAAATATGCGAGCGACGTGTTGGGCAAGTTTGGTAATGAACGAATGTCTGTGGATTATTCGAGTGTACTTTACAAGTGCTGTTGCCTTTTGGTAATTGATAAATTCTTTCCAGCAGACAGAAAAATAACAGAAAGAAATGTGAAATTGTGCAATTTGATTTTTTATTATTTTTGGGTGTGGAGAAAAAGAAGATAAAAATATGAAGCAGATTAATGCTGGATGCTTGACTTATTTCTGTTTTTGCTAATCATAATTAATGGAATTTTTTGCTTGATTGGAAGCGATTTTGTGGTTCTGGAGTTTGTAGTTTTGATTCTAGTAATGCTACTAAGTAAAACGAATCTAGTCCATTCCTTTTGCCCTAAACTTAGATTTTAATCCTTTACAATAAAGTCAAGATAACTCTAAAACAGTCAAACAACTTTAACTGCTCCAAGTCTTACCAGAATCACTCCAACCCCACCCACAAATCGCTTTCCATGTTAATTTATGCTCACAAATGATGCCAATTAAAGAAAACAATCATAACTTCCATCTAATCTTACCTATATTTTCCATAATCCGTCTTCGTCTCCATCATATGCGGTTTCCTTGGACTCTCAATCAACAAATTTGTCGGTCTTTGCGGAAGATTCACGGAGTTTCTTGGTTGTGGCATTGATTCCATTCCACCATTAAAACTATAGTCACGTTCGTGCATTGAATTGCGTTGCTGTGATGCATATTCCTGGGAATTAACCAAAGATGCACGATTTGCTGTTGGTGGTGGGATAGACTTGAGGTCATCTGGTGCATTTGGACCTAATCGATTTTGTAACGAGGATGTTGATGTTGTGATGGCTTGCTGTGGTTGATTAGCATTAAAGGAATCGTAGCTTGACACACTATCATAGCTTGATCCATTCTTCTGGTTTGAATTTTGACGATCTAAAGAATTCTGTTGAGTACTTGAGTGATGATGGTGATGTCCATGAGCTACGTTGCGTCTTTCCAAAGAATTCTCATTACTTGGTATTTTCTTCGGTTCCATTGTATTTAACAATTTATTTGATGCTGTGTACAAGTCATCTTGCTGCTGATCTTCAGGACTAACAACTTGTTTTGCTGTATTTCCAAATAATCTCTCCTGTGCTGTACGACCTATCGTACCACCATTACTATTAGCAGATGATGAGTTTCTTGATGGCAATGATGATCCTGGCGTGCTCGGTGGCACTGAATTTGGCTTCGATGCTCTATCAATGCGTGGCGGTAATTCTGGAACAGCTAAAATAATATTTATTACCATTAGCACATACATACAATAACTACATCATGTTCGAATAGATAATAATAAATGTATTATATCTTACTGAAAGCACTTGGACGCGTTCCATAAAGTGCTTGCTCATCGGTCGGTTTCGATGGTGAAAATCCATATTTATTATCTACAGTCAATCTTCTTGTATGTGCAGTTGAATGGTCATATGGATTCTATAAGTAGTGGTAATAAATGCATTAGTACATATTTCTATGCTTACATGATATTGTATCCCTTGTGGTGAAATTTTATTTGGAAATATTGAATTTTTGGGGATTGAAGGTATGAGGGGGTATACACTTAAGACATATAACATTCAATCTTCAGGGTAGGTGGTTGTTTAAAGTTTTATTTACAGGGAGACATGTCTATCAGGATTCGAACCTAGGAAAGCAGTTTAAGGAGGTAACAGCTTTCGAATACCGAACCATAAGTGCACCATTGACCTACTAGAGTTACCGAGATAGTTTCAGTTATTTTATAGTTTTAAAGGTTCTTTTCTGAATCCAAATATGCTCATTTTTAATACTTTTATTTAAAATATCTCAAAAAATTTAAAGAAAAAATTTCTAGTTCTATGAACCCCCCTCCTCTCCCCCAAAAAAACCAAAAATTCGATCCCTAAAAAATTGGCAACCTCAAAAATTCAAATCACTAAAATTAATCCACAAGGGAGTAAGCTATCACAAAAAAATACCAAAAATATTATGTTAATTCAATATTTCGACCATCAACCAACATAGATATTATAGAGTATATTATAGATTGCCCAACAACCTCGAGAATGGTTATTATATGGCATATAATATATAAATGTAGATGTCAGTACATGAGAGATAATAATAAGAGAATATTGGAAATAATAATAATGTGCTGGATGAGATGGAAGAAATTGTGAATTAAAATCTCACGTCGTGTTGAAATCTGGAATTTTTTTTTTCAAAATGTTCAAATCTTACCGTGTATGGCGGTGGCATTCCCTCAACCATTTCCTCACGATCACGATCTAAATTATCCTGATTTGTTGCTATTGATGGATCTGAACTCGATTTTACAAGCTGCGGTAAATTGCCCAACGATAATGAAGCTGATGGTCCAGGCGATAACTCCAAATCTGATTCAGGACTTGAGGCGTACGAGAGTCGAGACGTCGTATTCATTGGGAATAGGAAATCATCCGATAATGACTCAACAGGCTGAAGTTTTCATTTAATTTCGTTTTACATTTTTTTTTGTTGTTCGAAGGTCGGATATGTGATTTTAAATGGATAGGATGGATTGGGAATATATTTTTTTTCAGGGATGTAGTTTTTTTGTGGTTAATTTTGCCAATTCGGAAAACCCAAAATAAAATCAAAATTATTTTGTGTGAGAGAAAACAAACCAATGTTTTTTTTAATAATATTTTTATATGGAAACCGGACGAATGAAATTTTATGGAAAATCGGAATATAAATGAACATAAAATAAATAATCAATAAACATAAACAGAGATGTAGGAAATTGAGACAAAAAAAGTTTGGATTAGGATATGTGCATGAATATGATCAGGAAAAAGGCAGAATATAAAAAAAATTGTGATAATATTTTCATTTGTGATGATGATTTTTTTTAAAAAAAATGACATTCGATATGTATGTTTATGTAAGCAGATCATGGAAACATAAAAAGTAGAAAAAAATATGGAGAAAAAAACACACAGTTAGTGATGGGCAGATATAAAAATAAATAAACAGATTTTTAAGCATAAATGATGTTTTTTAAAAAGGATTACAGTAGCGGCCAAAAGTATTCGGACAAGCACAAAAATGGCTATAACTTTTGATTGGATGGTTCAATTTACTTCAAATCTTCACTAAAATATGCAGAATTAAAAATAACGTAAGAAAAATGTCACTTGAATCACAAAAGTTTTTAAAATAAAAAGTTTTTTTGAAAACACTAAAAAATGTATGGACAAAAGTATCCGGACAAAGGTTAAAGTTCAAACAAAAAATAAGTTTTACTAAATAAATGAGTTATAATAGATCAAATTTAACTTTTTATGTTCATTCATGATTATTAAAATACAGAAAAGTCAAAATCAAAATATTTAATAAAGTTTCTGCTAACTTACGGTAGTCTCCTAGAAACTACCCTATTTCTCTTTATTTGATCACAAAATCTTGTGATTTAACTTATTTCATAGGTTTTTATTGATTGATTTATAATATTTATGTTTGTTTAAAGCAAAAAAATATCAGTTGTTGCTTGGTTGTTACCAAAAAACATTGAAATATTGGGATTTTTTGCAAATTAGTTCGAGATTAGCAAGGGTCGGTCACATTTAATGCATTCTCATGGCAGCAATCAATAAGTTATATACAAGTATTATACATTTTTAGAAAGCTATTAATAGTAGCTATAAACTAGAGAAAACAGTGTGAAAAAATATTGCGTTTTTGAAAAGTTATTAATGGTTAAGTAGTCTCAAAAATCACATAGTCGCCAACCAGCATAGGCAAAAATACAAAAATGGAAAATTTGTTGCAGATTTGTAAATATTTAAGGCAAAAAGCAATTAAAAGGTATGAAGAAACTTAAAAAATAGTAAATAAATAAAAAAATAGACGCAAATTTTCCATTTTTGTATTTTTGCCTATGCTGGTTGGCGACTAGGTGATTTTTGAGACTACTTAACCATTAATAACTTTTCAGAAACGCAATATTTTTTCATACTGTTTTCTCTTGTTTATAGCTACTGTTAATAGCTTTCTAAAAATGTATAATACTTGTATATAACTTATTGATTGCTGCCATGAGAATGCATTAAATGTGACCGACCCTTGCTAATCTCGAACTAATTTGCAAAAAATCCCAATATTTCAATGTTTTTTGGTAACAACCAAGCAACAACTGATATTTTTTTGCTTTAAACAAACATAAATATTATAAATCAATCAATAAAAACCTATGAAATAAGTTAAATCACAATATTTTGTGATCAAATAAAGAGAAATAGGGTAGTTTCTAGGAGACTACCGTAAGTTAGCAGAAACTTTATTAAATATTTTGATTTCGACTTTTCTGTATTTTAATAATCATGAATGAACATAAAAAATTAAATTTGATCTATTATAACTCATTTATTTAGTAAAACTTATTTTTTGTTTGAACTTTAACCTTTGTCCGGATACTTTTGTCCATACATTTTTTAGTGTTTTCAAAAAAACTTTTTATTTTAAAAACTTTTGTGATTCAAGTGACATTTTTCTTACGTTATTTTTAATTCTGCATATTTTAGTGAAGATTTGAAGTAAATTGAACCATCCAATCAAAAGTTATAGCCATTTTTGTGCTTGTCCGAATACTTTTGGCCGCTACTGTAATATTTTTTGTATGGATTATAGAGTTAATGTTATTGCTGATTTTTAGGGTTAGATCGTTGAATGAGGTTTTCTGTCAATTTTATTTTTGTTCAAGCAGTTCAGTGCTACTCGAACTATGATCTGTGACTCATTAGGTTGTCGCGAAGTGGTCTCAGGGGTCAGTTTCTCGAGTATGCCCTTGCCATAAAAAAGACAATAGCTAAGGTACATTGTGGGTCAACATGGATGACCAATGTTATTGAATTGCACTTGTGTAGAGGATTTTAAGTAACTTTGAATTTTTTATTCTGATGCATAAAGCCTCTATGATGTTTCATAGAGAGAAATGCATTTTCATACTCAATACTGCTCAGTATCTAATACTAGCAATCAAAAAAAAAATATTGCAAAATTTCTAGAGAGCTTTTTACAAACCCTCTGAAATTCCACATTTCGAAAATATTTCGAAGGTTCATGAAACAAACAATTCAATCTTCAAAGGCACTCAATTTAAAAGCAATTGATAATTCCACCAAACTACAATGAACTATAAATTGCACTACGCTCCAAAAAAGATCAATGTTCATATTTGATTTTAATTAAGCTATTGAAATGCAATTTTTCGGAATTGTTTTACACTGATTCACTTAAACTCTCGAAAAATGCAATATTCAAATACAGAATTTAACATTTTTTATACAAAAATTCATACAAAACCCCTTGAACCTTAACATCACAATTTCAGGTTTTTTAAATTTTTTTTTGAAATTTTCAATAAAACTTTTCAATCCACAGAAAAACTCATTCATCGAAGCCACAAAAAAATGGGTATACCAAAATGAAGCATGTAAGCTACACAGCAATAAGCAAGAAGCTTCATTCTGATAGACATGAACATAAAAAAATTATTAAATTGTAGTGAACAAACAACAAAAAAGCTCATGAAACTGTCTCTGGATGGTGAATAGTATTGATGAAGTCTGTAAAGCTATCATCATTAATATGATTAGGAATTGGAAGAAATTGTTGTGGTGAAATTTGTTGCTGTTGTGATTGTTGTGCATGCATACGTGTTAGCTCGTTATAATAGTAAGGAGATCTCCTCTCGTCCGTGTGATTTCTCAGCGTTCCACTGCGTGAATTATTATTATTATTGTCATCAATCATGCGACAATTATTATTGCCAAAAGTATTAAGACTCTGTAAACTTCTCGTTGGTACACGATAAAAGCTATTTGCATGTCGTATTGGAACAATCTGATAATTCACAGGAGTAGGAATAGGCATGGAATAGCGCGGTCTTTGATAGTAAGCCATAGAGCTAGCTGCATGATTTCTGTGACGCAAAATTGGATTACAACAAGCATAAGGACATGATGGTGGTGACAAATATGGGAGAAATATGTCTGAGGTAAATTTTGGTTCCTATAATTTTATTTTGTTTGAAACATTTATATGGCGGATTAGTAGGCGAAGAACATTTAAGAACATTTATAACATAAATAAGTAGAATAAAAAAGAAAGAGAGAAAGGATATTCACATGAGATGTAACGAAATAAAGAAGGAAAATAAATAAAGAAAAAGTAAGAATTTTTTTCTTCTCAAAAACGTTATTTTTTCTTGGAAAATATGTCAGAAAATTGAGTTTGATTTTCTCATGAGCTGGAGGATATTGCGTAATTGAGGTTCTTGTATGAGATGCTTGCCACTTTTTTGCTTTTATTTACAAAGATTTGATGTTTTAATAAGGCTTAATTAAAGCACAAATTGCAAAATAAAATTCGAAGTGAGAGCATCATTGTACATGGATTAATTTTTAAATTTGAAATTATTTTTACCGTTAATATTCAAATCATCAAAATCCAGTAAAAATATTCAAAATTCTGACTGTAATTAGTCAATTTACATCATAAAATGAAAAAATCTACCAAAATATCATCCAGTCCACAAGAAAACATCATCTAGTCATCCATCTCTGATGACTTTATTTTTGTCATGTCTTTTGTTCATTTCAAAACTCAATGAATAAATAATAGTTGAAGGTGGAAAACAAATTGTTATCAACAACATCAATGACAATGTCGATTTATTAAAGGAAATGTGACTAAGGTTTGGTGAGACTACAAATTTATCTCATGTCAGCAGATAAATAGGTGAGAATTTTTCATGAAATTCACCAGCACCTTTGCATTAATGCACGCTTTTTTATCGCGCCAATTTCCTTTTTTCCGACACCAAAGCAATAATTTATTTATTATGTCCTTAAATCTCACCTTAGTCTCTGACATCCATACAGCGCCAGATTGTTGTTTATCAACCGTCTCTCTGACCTTACGGTACCATGACTCTGTATCGTTAAGTGATATTGATGTACTAAATACGTGTGACCATACACGATCTAATTTTTGACATTGCTCGAAAAGCTTCTTGGAACTTTTATGTGCTGATTTTGGAATACCTTGTCGAAGTTGTTTGATCGTGTGTTTCGAATCAGCCTTAAGAAAGATGACAACAGGATAGAATTGTGCATAATTAAGACGATCAACTGCATTCGGTGTAATGTCAAGTAATGCATGCTTTCCACGATCCATAATGTCACGGATATTTGATAATCTAACAATCCCGCACTTTGTCTTATCACTATCTTGTAATGGTGCTGTAAACTTATCTGGATAATCCTTAATGAGTCTTTCCCTTGCGAGATCAGCAACTGGTCCAAATAACACGACTGGACGAATAAATCCAGGATGACGAAGCACAACACGCTCATAAGCAGGAAATTTAGAGACGGAATCAGAAAATACGACATCATCCCAATTCTCCCTTGACAATGACTTTGATCGTCGATGGTTGGTTCTCTTTCGTCTAAAGAAATTCATTCGTGACTCAGAGTTTGAGTTTTCTTTCTTACTTGCATTAAATTGAGCTGTTGCCAATTCCTCAGCTCTCGCCTTATTTGGAATTATTCCACGTTGTAACTCTTGATGTCCTCGTCCAATTCTCATCACTTGCCAAGATCCAACGACACCATTATGAAGTGTGTCAATTACTCGAAAGACATCACCTGATCTAAATGAAAGTTCATTCTTCGATGGTGCATCGTAGTGGAAATGTGTCTTTATATGGAAGGAATCGCCGCGTTGATTTTGAACGACATTGTCGTATTCCTCTTTGCAATATTGCACAATTAGGTCAATGCGGTCTTGGAGTGAGAGAAGGAATAGCACAGCTTCTTCTCGTGTTACGCCATTCATGTCCATGTCATTAACTTTCAATAACTTATCACCTGGAACGAGACCTTGCATTGATGCTGGACTATTTTGTTGAACGGCTGTCACGAAAATTCCAACTTCATTTCCACCCGTTAATCTAATGCCAACCGAGCCCTCTTTTTGGAATGTTATGTATCGTGGCTCAGTCGTTTCAGCTGCCAATCGTCGAGTGCTATAATATTCGTCACGTGGTAATGGTGGACGTGGCGGCTCATCAATAATTCCACTACGACTTCTCGAATGATTTGGTGGTGTTGATGGTCGATCGAGTTGCGAGAGCTGTGAGATGTCAGTAAGTGGACCTCTCGAACGTCCACGAGGCGTTAAATTGCATTTATCATCTAGCATTGTACTCAGTGATGGTCGTGTTGGTGGCTGGACGTAGAGGTTTTGTGTTGAGTATGATGATGTATTAAAATTATCTTCAATATTCGAACAATTTGATAATTGCTGTTGATGTGAGAACATGGAATTGTTGGTTTGTGGTTGAGGGATGACAGCATTTGGATCTCTTATAACAGCCAGATTTAATCGGTCCTTACACGAGTCCACAATCTTTTTTGCTTCTTTTATACTCATCGAGTCATTGCAATTTGTATTATGGACACGTGTTACTATGTCACCCTCCTGTAATGTATATCCATTAGCTGACAATTGCTCTCGTGTCTTTGATGAGATCTCCTTAATAAACAATCGACATCCAAGAACAATTCCAAAGTCCTCTTTCTTACTGGCTTTATTAATTATAACTTTTATTTGTTGTTGAGATCCAATTGAACTTAGACTATGTTGATGCTGATGCTGATGCAGATTCTGATGATTTGTCATTGCACTACTGCCAGGTTGTTGATAATTTACAGGCACAGGCACGGGTACACGTCGCTTAACAACAAGCGTTACTGTATTTCCACTATCACGTAATACTTGAACTGCTGTTGCATACTCGACGTTCTCTAATGAAATGCCGTTCGCTGTGATGATTCTGTCGTTCGTTCTAAAATAAGAAAATATGAAGGATGTGATGGTATAATATTGAAAAATTCATAATGGGAAGTGATTAGGGGTTGTTCATAAATGATGTTAATCGAAAAATGGGATTTTTAGAGTCCGTTCTCAAAGGAGGACCCCTAATGTGTTGTGTCACAAACACCCTGGGGTTGGTTTCTCAGCATACCAAAAGGTATACCTTCGTGTATTTAGCAGATTGTACTGATCCCTCTTCCAACTTAGCATTGAACATCATAAGTGAACAACCCCCAAAAGAGATTTTATACTCACTCCAATTTTCCTTCCGCAGGTCCGCCTTTCAGAACATCACTAACGGCAATAGATGGATCACCATTTGCAAAATGTGGATTGTCTCGTCCTCCAGACTGCATTTCAAAAGATTATATGAGGCTCATTATTCATAAAGGATATGATGATGATATGAATGAGTCTACTTACCACAGCAATTCCAAATCCATAGCCTGCAACTCTATATAATATCACAGTGTGATATTCCCATGTAGTTCTTTCACCCTGCAGATGAGATAAAGATAAAGAAAAGAAGCATAAGTAAACAAGTCTTTTTCATTACTTTATGGACGATGCATATATGCAAATATTCGAGTGACTCAAAGCAATCATTATGAGGAAGAAAAGAACTTCCATCTCAGATTAAAAATCTCGAGTAGATAGTTTTTTTAATTATAAAGTGCTCCCATGTGAATCACTTAAATGCTATGTGTCGGAGACTTTTTCATCTTTGCAAAATCTACATACACACAGCATTGAAAGATATTTGAAGCGTAAGTGAGATGAATTTTTGCCCTGAATCAACATCCATTTAGAAATAAATACGGAATTGCTCTGGGGATGGAATGTATAAATTACAACAATTTTTTGTTATAATATTTTTTTATTGTTATAGCTTGAATATTTAAATACTAAGCATCTCACATGTGTGTTTAATAAGCAATAATAATAGAATGTTTATTGTCATCTTTGTGTATTAAATATCTTTTATTATGATACCAATTCAGAATATAGTTTTTGTAGTGAAGTTTAATTTGTGTAAACAAAGGCGAGTAAGGTGGTGTTTTGGGGTTCAGTTTTGGAAGCGAATGTTACTTCGATAAGAAAATTCTAGTGGGAATTATTCTAGGTAAATATTAATCTCGTTGATTTGTTGTATTTTTATTTTTAAATAATTATGTTGTTTTTTCCTATATTTCAATCTTCAACTCAAAAAATCCAAATTTTTAGTCAAAATCCATCCAATTCTTACCATCTTTTTCTACTCAAATACACAACTTTCAGCCTTTAACTCATCGTAATTAGTGAGAAAATTTAGAAAAACTTTTTGAGGTTAGAAAAAAAATTCCATGCGAAAACTACCAATTATTTTTAACGATTTTTCTATTATTTAGATGAGTTTGTTGACTTTGAAGCTGCAATATGTTTGAAAACATGTAAATTTAGTCAAAATTTCTTCACAAATGTTTACAAATTTGAAGATGATAGAAGAATCACACAAGTTAAGTAACATCACTGACAAGGATCTGTCTAAACTTTAAGATTTGGTTAAGTTTGATTCCCACTTGGGACGAACTATTATGAGAAATTCCTTTTTTTTTCAATTTTTCAGCACAATTTTTCAACACAAGAAATAATTTCATTCTTATCTACCCAAAATACTCCATTCAAGCTATCCAACCAAATTCAATTACAGCCCATACAACACAAAGTCTATCCTTTGACAATTTCACATCTCGCAAAAATTCCAACCCCAAAAAAGTTTATCTTGTTTTTCCACATATTGTCTGAACTTTCACAGAAACGACAATATCTATTAGACAATTTATGTACATAGTTTTTATATTGATATATGTATTTTCGCCAGCAACCAAAAAGATGTAGAAAGTCCTCGTGTCATACATCGAGGGAATTAAGCGCATTTTCCCGCACAGATCAGTAAATAAATCCATAATTCAGAATGTAAAAATAAGTACCCACTTAATTTATTTCCCCAAATGAATTGAAAACATAGCATAAATGCTTGAAATATATAGTTGTAGCTGAAAAAAATTCCGGAAGCTATTTCAAAACATTTGTATGGTTTTAGTACAAATTAAATCTGTCACTTATACTTCACAAGTAATGACAGCAACATTTGTATGGTTCTACATACATTTACATTTCGAGAAAATAAAATTTATGAAAAAATGTACTTTTTTGCTGTTTTATGACTCAAAAAAATTTAATTATGCATTAATAAATCATAAAATATCATAAAACATCAAAAAAGTGTAAAAAAGAATCAAAAAAGTGTAAAAAAAAAGTTGCCCGCGGAGAGGATCGAACCCACGACTTGAAGGGTTTTTTAATATAAGTATTCTTTTTAAGCGTCACGTTAAACTTTGACTAATCCAACGTCAGTGATTTTTTACACCAAAAACAGAAAAGTTAATTTAATTAAGTTTTGGTAGGGAGTTTTAAAAAACTAAATACGTTGCGCACCCCTACGAAATAGCAGCTATTTAATGCAAAAAACCCGAAGTCTCTACGTGCTTCCCCTGCCGAGTTTTTGAGGGAGCCAGCGGGCCAGCGGGCCAGCGGGCCAGCCAGCCAGCCAGCCAAAGTGGACCTTTAAGCGCATTACTTTCTAAGGAAAATGCGCTAAAAAGCTGCTGTGCATCAACAATTTTCCTTCTTCATCCACCGTGAACCAGTAAACACAGAGAGAACTTTTTTTATTCAATATCAATCCATAAATATCTCGATTTCAGTTTTGCGGAACTGTATTTACATGTGGGGATGTGGTACGGGGTCAAGCATTAATGACGTCAATACAAAAATTGGATACTATCCCTTCACATCTCTGTTACAAAATGTGTGTTCCAAAAAATTATTTTACAATCTTCCGGGTACAAAATCCCTACCCAAAGAGACTAAACCTCTTGCTTTGAATTAGAGTAACCTTCAGACAGCTACAGTTATTGAGCATCATTGGCAAACAACCCCCTCCCCCCAAATAGAATAAAGACACCGAAAATATTTATAGCACAATAAGTAATGCAATTACTTTTAAATTGTTTGGAATGTCATAAAGTTTCATTTTGTTCCTTTTATTATTTTATTTTGTGCAGACGTAGGACTTCATCTGCAAACAATTGATATGTAATATCGATGTAAATAAAAACAGCACTGCGATTAAATTTAAAATTAAACAATAGAGTCACCAAACAGGCACAAAAACCAGTAGTTTCAATAAAAAAATATATAAAACACAATGTCGAATGTCTGAGACTTAATAGTAAACTGACGGTCGGGATGAAAAAAGTATATAAAACAATTTTTTGCCTTGTTCAATTGTAAAAAAGCCATGCCGGCATAGTGGAAGTAAACATAGCATAATGTCATGACGTGTGTATGCGACACAATCGTCTGAATCTGTGCATCTGTATATGTGTAACTATTTTTCATTCTTGTTGTTGTTTGCTGTGGATGAAAATGGATTTTATTTCATGCACATCCACTGCATGCTGCATTATACTTCAAATGTCAGATTTTTTTATTTTATTTTCTCGCCCGAAAGGAAGAAAAATGTACGAAAATATATCTACAGACAGCATGAATATGGCAACAATGATGCTCTGTTTATGTGATTGTTCTTTCTCAAAACATTTATATCTTGGGTTTTTCTACTGAAAATTGACACACTTGAATCACATACATAACTACTTAATGTTGATGCTCTATGCTAAAAGCATACTAACATAAATTATATTAACGAGTTAGAATGCGGGGCAATGTGTTTATTTTTAATAATTTTCCCTTTTAAAGTGACAGGGAAAAAGTGTTTTTAGAATTTATCAGATCGACGTAATGTGCTGAAACTGATGTGAGTACTTCCTTTAATTTTTTGCTGCTTTTTGTGCTGTTTTTTCAACAGAAGTGTGGCTTTGAAGTGCCAAAATTGATAATTTTAGAAAAGATCAGAGTTGGAATTCTACTAGTACAGAATTAATTCCTCTTAGGTCAAATTGGTGGGACCAGATACCCACCCACTCTTCCAGTATTCCTCAATACGAGTCCTACTTACTAATTTTCAAAAAAAATCTCAAAAATACTTCAAAGCTTCAATTTCAAAAAATTCCATCCCTCAAGCTACAACTCAATATTTGATTGACATCCCTCCTGTCCCCATCAGCTCTTTATTTTTTAACCCTTTCAATAATTTTCCTTTTTTGATGCAAAAATCTTGTCATAATTTACGGACATAATTTGAGAGCGGAAAAAAAGACAACAACAAATGAGGCATGACAAAGAATATTCTCAATAAACACAGAAGTTCTCTTCATATCTTATTTCATTTTTCATATATTCACATTCTATACATACATAGATGTCAACTTGACAGAAGATAACGGCACGTTTTATGTATTTTTTATGTTATTTCCAATATTTTTTTCATTCTCTTTTATCATAATTTCATTTGAGGCATGAATAGATGAGTGACATTAAGCTATGATATTTTAAAAAGACGATTAAGTGTCACAAATAAGAGTATTTGAATATAAAATCGATATTTAAATGGCTTTTTTAAATTAATTTTTAAGCACGATTGAATTTAAAATGCATATCATAACTTTAAGGGTATTAGAAGTAAGTATGTTGAGGCTTGTAAGTCAATTTGACTAGATGGATAGGTTTAATAATTTAAATGATTGATTATTTTGAAATTTTTGAGGATTCGAGGTTTTAGAGATATGTGGATAGACTCTTGCCCCTTTTTTGAATGGGATGGCATCAAAATCACTCAAAAATTCCTTTTTTTAGGTAGAAAAATATCCAAAAAACGTTTTGAGGTGAGAAAATTCCGCCATTTTGTTTTTCAAACTCAAATTAATAAATTTCAAATCCCAAAAAACCGTTAAATTCCAAAACTGTATGAATGAGTCAACAAAACCACAAAAACACATTTTTTACTTCCTCATATCCATCAAATTCTTTTGTATCTCGTTAAAATTCCTCAGAAAAAATATGATAATGGAAATATTAAAATTCATAAATGCTAATGAAAAATGCGCTGAGACCACAAAACTAAATGACTCATCTGATGACCTTCTCCGCTACTAATTTAATAATTTGTAAGACGATAAATATTTTTAAAAACGACTTATGATTTTTTCTTCTTAATATGTTAAATTCCTCACGAAAAAAATAATTTAACATGATCGTGTCAATTTGATTAAAAGAATTTCTTTTATTTTAAGTAAGTCTGAAGAATTTTAGTCGTGTTTTAACAGACTGAAACGTACAGGGGTGTAGTAAGGATACGTTTACTAATTATGTAATGCTTTTAAGGGGCAGGGGATCTAAGATTTGGTGACAACTCAAACAAAAGAAATTTTTCTTCGTGGAAAATTTATTCAAAGGAATGAGGTCGGTTGTTCACATTACGTCAGGTGTCTAAGGTGGGTGTTTAGTGTACTGGACAGGGTTTTGTTACTCAATGCAGGTGTTTACTGCCCAAAACAATAGTTGGGTACCCATTGGAAATTTAAAAAAATTATTAATTTATTAATTTTGCACCCCTTAATCACGGTACTCAGGTTACCCCCTCTCCCTACCCCCTTGCTACGTCACTGAGGACATGGAAGTTGATTTTGTTGATGAGAAGAGGAAAGAGAATGCCACAAAAAGTTATGAAATGTTTAAATGAATATGTCAACCCCACATACATCTACATTTGCATATATTCGAAGAATGTGCCGATGGCTATAAATAGCTAGTCGAGAATTTTAGGGTTTGCTCACAAATGTCGTCCAAAAATTGCCCTTAAAGAGGGAGAAGGAATGCAACATACATAATTATTCCCAAAAGGAATGATTTCTTTTATGGACGTCATTTATGAACGACCCCCTTTATGATTTTTATTTTATTTATTTTTGTTTTAACTTTCATGCAATGTAAATTTAAAATGTTGCAGCAGGTTTAGAATTTCGTAAGCAGAAAACATATTTCTTTTATTAAAATGAACGCTGTTGTGTGTCGCATTCGAAATGAAGCGAATTGTCTTCCAGAGCACGCCATAAAGAAAGATTGTTTAGAAATTTCCTTCACGTAGAGTTTTCAAAAAACAATTTGCAGTAATTTTTTTTCAATTGATTTATATAATTTATATGGCTAATTACAGCACACGAGGAATATAATCATTAATTTTCTCTTTTTTCGGTAACTTATTGTCCAATAAATTAGATTATGGATTATCGACTTAATTCTTCTTCTTACAACTTTTCTTCTCACATAATTTTTACGTAATCTTTTATTAATTCATTAAGTCGTTAGTTAGCTGAAGTAAAAATTGGTTTCATATTAATTTTTAGTTTGTTTTGTTTTAAAATTGAGAAAAAATAAATATGACACACCAAAATTTGGGTTCGGATACTGAAACTACTCATTTCTGCATTTTATTTTAATTTTTTATCTTAAAAAAACAGAAATTGGTCCTGACTTATCAAACCTTGAAATCACAGTGTAATTGGGAATTGAACCCATGGCCTTTGGTGTAAGACCATTTCCATTTCTACCATTTAGACCACTAATAGTACTTTAACAATTTAAAATCAATCTGCAAAATGCCTTTCTAATGATCCCATCGATTCCTCAGTTTATGTTATAAAAATAACAAGCCAATAACATGAAAATACACAGTAGCTAAGACCTTAAAGGTTCATCCACAGTATCAATATGAAAAACAATAAAGAATGTAAAAGAAATGTTTAATATTCTTGTCATTCTTGTAAGAACAACTTCCGTGACGTGAGAATATTCCAAAGTAAAAGCTCAACATTGTAAAATTTTACAATTAAATGTACAACAATTCCATTTACAATATTCCGCTCATTTTCTACGGAAAGTTATGTCCATAAAGATATTTAGTCTATTTCCTCTTATCATAGTTTTTATTTACTTTCTCTCTATGAATATTTTTTTTATTTTGAGTCTACATTTTAAATCGAATAAATTTTAATTTTTAAGTCATTATATCTTGACCCTCTGATCAATGCCCATTTCTTATAAATCTTTCGACACGAAATTCATATTTTTTTACATGAAATATTTTTATTTAATTACACATCATCATTAAATATTAACTTTTATTATTCCAAAAAATGTACCACGAAATGTGTGTCTGCTTTCGAAACTGAATGTTACTAATAGGTGCATAAAGGGAAATAATAAAAACTTTCTTCATAGCTTGTCGAGTTGCACTGTTCAGCAAAATTAATTTTTTATTTTATTTTTTGTATGTTCATTCATTGTCCAGCAATTAACTGTATGTGTAATTTGATTCATCAAGAGACATTTAAGAGGTTATGTGATATGGCATTGTCGTGATTTTTTTTTTCACTTTTTCAACGCTCTTTTGCATATCAGTTTTCGTTGTTATGTTTGTTTTGAGAGTGAGTGACTGATTGGATGGTTGGATGATTGACTGATTAGCTGCGTGAGTTGGTAAGTGAATGTGAAGGCTGTAGATTGGCTGGTTAATATTTTGATATTTAAGTTCTCAAAAGCCGTTATTTTTAAATTCAAATTAAACAAAATTCATTATTTTTGATATTTAAATTCTACAAAACCGTTATTTTCAGCATTTGAATTCTAAAAATCCGTTATTTTCAGAATTTGAATTCCGCAAAAACCGTTATTTCATAATTTGAATTTTTGAATCAAAATTTGAATAAATTTAATGAGTAAATAAATTTACACCTAAAACATCGACACGAACAAACCCATTTACTCAAAACAATCATTTAATTCCATTAATCGTGTTACAGTAAAACAAAACAACTTAAAAGTCATCTAAGGAATGTAAAAACCGCACAAAAAGCCAATCAAATAATTAAATTTAATGATTTTTTAATTACTCGCCTCAAAACGAAAGCCAACAAAATTAACTAAAAAATCAATCAAAAGCTTTCTTTGTCTCGCCATGACAAATGAGTAAATAATGACCTATAAAGTCAATAAGTCATATCACTTTCGATAATGAACAGTTACTGAAGAAATAATTTACATTACATGCATTATTTCTCCTGACTGAGGCAACTGAACGTTGGAAGCGTGCTGTTACTGCCGTTTGTTGCAATTCACGTTGATGACGTCATTGTCATCAAGTTGTTTTTTTTCTACGTCGATATATTGAGGCACAAACTTTTCCTTTTCTTGAATCATTTCGCAATGATTTCGATGTAAGAAATTTATACATTGTCTCATAGTATGTGTTTATATAAGGCATAAGTATATACGATATGTGTGTAAATTTATTCACATCTGACTCTCTGACTCTTTAAAATCAATATTTTCCTTTTAAATTTTTTCTTCTTCTGTTCTTTTTGACTCTTCTTTTCAGTTTCATTTCGTTTGCTTCTATCAAGTGAGCCACGATGAAGGCGAAAAAAAGAGTAAGAATTGGCAAATGAAACGATGATGAAGAAGAAGGAATCGTACATAGTGCCAGAAAACCAGTTTAGCGAACCTAAATGATTGAATAAATATTCGCGACGCAAACGAAACACACCAAAAAAATATTTTTTATGTAGATATACACATATATTATTCTGGTTTGGCTTGCGAGTTGAAATTGAAACTGGAAAAAAATTATTATTATTATTATGTGAGAGAAATGATTTGAAAATTTTGTTGAGTGATTGGGTGGATTGTTGCGCATTTATGTGCTTTTATTGACATTTTTTGCTGTTGTTTTGAAGATAAAGCCTTGAAATTTATGAAGAATTGTTCAAATTACCAGTTGTTAAATGAGAACCTATCATAAAAGCTCATAATAATTGCGGAAATTACAATTTTCTTGAAGTTTTATTTCTAACAGTTTTTTGAAATTCAAATATTTCTTCGGTTAAAAAAGAAAAAAAAATTCTCACTTCGAAAAGAATTTTACAAATTTTGCTCTAATTAAAGACTTTCCAAATAAAAAACTTGTAAATTATTATTCAAAAAAATGGCAAAAACCAATCTGAATAAATTCCAACCATCTAATCTCAAAACTCACCAACTTATGATTCAATCAAACATTTTAACTTCGAAAAAATTGTTGTCAACAAACCCAAGAAAATCATAATTAATTGAACTCAATTAAAATTTCATCCAATATTTAGTCAGAAGCTAGCAAACATTGTAACTATCAATTTCAAAGCATTTGCCAACCAAAGTGTCAACCCGCAAATTAATCACTTGATAAACCGACTAGTCTAATAAATAAAAACTAGTCGCTTTATGAATCAGCCATTAAAGCTAGTCAAATGAGTTTACCGTAATGTGGTTGTTGACAAATGACGTTTCTTTGAAAATGAGGGACGTTTCTCCAATTTAAATTGTTTGAAGTGCATCAAACCCACCCTCCCCTCTCTAAATATTAGACGTCATAAGTGAATAACCCCTGAGAAACATTAAAAATTATCTAATCAACTAGTCGTCCAAAATGAGCTCTTGTTATTCGATTTCTCATTAAAAATACGCCAAGATATTTAAAATAGGCAGTGATTGGGGATGGGCAGGGTATTTGATGGACTGTTTTTGTGAAATTAGTATGGGAAAGAAGAATAATTCGGGAAACGATGATTAAGTATACACTTTATGACCACAGTTGAGTGAATTCCTGGGAACAATCCGCCCAATTCTAGTTCTCTTCTTATTGACCGTCTTCCTTTCCTTTCTAAAACTCTTGCCATGCTTCCTTTATATTAAACTTTTTTATGAATCAAATCTTACAACGACAAAGATATTATTTTATTTTATATTCCAAGATTTTTCAGTTCGATTACGAATAACAAAAAAAAAGTTCACGTCTGACCGTGCATCGAAATCTCTTTCATTTCTGTGTTTTTGTTCTTTTGCCTTCTGTTTCTCTTTTTTTCTTCCTATATCGATGGAATTCCATCAGTTTCTATAACTCATTTCGTATTGTTTCATTCAGGTATGACTAATGATATTTTCATATATTTATAGCATATATATTTCAAGATATGCTGGTGCAATAAAAAATTGTTATGATTTCAAGTTGTTGTAGTTTTTTTTGGGAGGGATCGAAAGGTGAAAAAATAAAGATTGCAGCAAGGCAAAAATGATAAATGCAGAGAGAGAGAGAGAGAGTCAATAACTTAATGCAATTGTTTGGAGGTTTTAGTAAAAGGTGGAGTGTTGAATTATGGCTTTTTGAAGGGAATTATTGAGTTTGAATAGGCTTGTGCTATAGAAAATCTTCAAGGTTGATCAGATGTTTGATGATTGCAATTATTTTGCTTAATGAACTGCTAAATTTTCGATTTAGATCAAATTTAGAGATTTTAAGCTTCAACTGTCGTAAAAATTTCAAATTTTTTACAACGTGAAGTTGGCTTCAATTAAACAATTTAAATTTATTTTGACCGTTGACAATTTAATTTGAATTTTTCTTCTACAAACAAGTCAAATGAGTCATAACATTCCAAATCATTTTTCAACCAAAGCCAGCTCCAATTTACATTAAATATTTATCCAAAAAAATGATCAACAATTCAAACACTCGAGGCCAATTTCTTTTCTGAGGTTTATGAAGTATTTAAACTCTTAATGACTTCAAGCTACTGCCTAATCACCGATTCATTAAGTCAGACCCAATACATCCAGCACTCCATCACATTCATCATACGAACAAACTTAAAATCACGATCAACAACATCTACACATGAGCTATACTTGATCGACTTGAGTACACAATGGTGTGCTATAAAAAGATTAGCTAATATTCGAAAGTGATTGATTGGAAAAGACTTCATATCGACATAGAGCTCTCTTTAGCTATGTGATTCATGATGCAATCATTAAGGGGTCGTTCATAAATGACGTCAATCGAAATTTTGAATTTTTGACTTTCTTAAATGTAAAAAAATAATTTAGAGTGCCAAGTAACCACAAATCCATGACCCCAGGTTGATAGACATCATTTATGAACGACCCCATTAAAAAATGAAAAATAAATGTTTTAATTGGATTTCTTTTGCCATTTTCATCTTGTAAATCTCTTATTTCCTTTTTCTATTGTTAAAATTAGCAGTAAATTACTGTATTTAACGAACTTTTGATACAGTAACAGCATGCAAATTTGTATTCATCAAAAATTTTCGACTACATTCATCATCATCATTATTTTTTTGTTAGTTCTTTCCATTAATTTTCATTTCCCATGCTTTTAAAGCAAACAAACATTCTTCATATTCCACATAATAATCATCAAGAATACACCTCGGACAGCAGCTTCGTTTATTGTCTGTTTCGGTCGATGAAAATTGCGCATCTTCTTACGCCCGAAAATAAAAACGCCAGACTTTTTGTATTCTTTATGGACTAATAATCAGTTTCTGATAAATTTAACATTTGATGCGGATATTTTAAGATTTTTTATGATTGAGTGAGAATTTCATAGCCTAGTTAGCTGTGTACTTCATCATATATGCTCAATTATCTCTCTTTGTAAAGGCACTAAAGTACGACATGGTTGATTAGAAGTAGAATCGGTGATTCATTCGTTAAGCTAATAGCTAGCTTTTTAGTATATGTAGATATCTCTGAAAGCTACTGTTTTTGGAGACTTTAGGTCAGATTTGATGGGAATCGAACCATTACCCCATTAAAATCAAATTTTAAGTCTGAGATCCTTGTCTCTATTATTCAGACTATCCGTTAAAGACAAATAATATTTTAAACAATTATTCAGAGCAGGAATCGAGCTAGTGCCTTATATTTTATAGCAGTTTCATTGGAACTTCCCAAAATCGATTGTGTCTTGAGGTTAAATTGACAAATAATTCAAATTTTCCAAGGAAAAATTAAATCATAATTGACATCGGATCAACCAAGCATATTCAAAATTCAGAAATCCGTTAAACTTTTTTAAAAAAATTTCAAATTATTTTTAATTGAAATTTTCAACAATAAAACATGAAAAACTGCGCTCTATCCCCAATGTCCCCAAAACTTCCTCCCAACCCAACTCTCCATACAGCAACTTAATCCATGTGTATCACTATAATTTTATTATACAAGTATCACAAAAAAAGACAATTGGAATGCCTACATAATTACTCACATATCAAGCCATACATGCACAATAATTTTTTATATCTTTCTATCTCGTAATGGATTAAATTGCAGCCAAAGGCTTTTTTTATTGCACAGTTATGCTGCAAGCATTATGACTTGATGTAATATGCAGCAATATTATCTCCCACTGCCTATGCTTTTGCCATTTTTTTCCTTATGCCTCATTTTATGGACTTTTCATGACATTTCGCAAGAAAAATGTCTTATGAAAGGGGGTTATTCGTAAATGACGTTTAATATTTAAGGATGGGGAAGTCTGGAGTAGTTTGACACTCAATGCACAGAGAAAGATCAAGTAAGTTGTCTGAAAATCCAATATTATTGACAAACGTCATTTGTGGACGACCCCTAGCTAAAAAAATTCTTTTCCCATGAAAAAATGTCAATATATTGTCGCTCGTCTGTTTTTTGTGATTTTCTGTTAAGTCTTCTGTTAAATCTTTGAAGCCGTCAAAAGGTATTTCATAATAATTAAGATAAATACACAAAATGTGAGCGGAAAAAGTTTTTAGATGTCACAGAAAGATTTCAAAATATTTTTTCTTTCCCTTCATTGGATTCATGACAGTCGAGCATAACAGGAGAGAAAATATGATAAATATTGAGAAATTCCAATGATTGAAAGTTAAAATGATTCACATTTGCAATGGACTGACTGAAGTGTTTATCACAATATTTTTGAATTTTGAAAAGCTTGTGTATGGCTATCATGTTTTAAAGCGATTTGGCATTGTTCTGGGTAATTCAATGTGGGTCAGTAAGATATGATTATCAGCTTCGTAATGGAAATTGTTTAAGTAATTTTCTGGCATGATTCGAGTGTAACAACATAAGTATGGTTTTTAGAAGCTTGGTTAAGTTAGTTGAAAATGATAATTTTAGTAAAACTGAAGGTTTTAGGGTGTAATTATGGGTGATACTTTATCAAGGAGTACAAAAATCAAAATAATTTGGTTTTCAAAGTCATTTGGATCAGATTAGTCAAATGGAATAGACTTCAAGTCGAGTCAAGTCTGATCGACATCAAATCAACTCAACTTGATTCGAGTTCGAGATTGTTATAAGGAAACTTCTGCTGTTTTATAGATTATTTTTGAAAAATATAGTAAATACTTGTCATTTTAGCAATATCACTAAGAATTTTACTCAAAATATCACAAATTTCAATCAAATCTTCAAGATTTTCATAAAACTTGTAAGATTTTCAACAGTTTTCTCAACAAAATTACATTTTTAATCCCCAAAATTTACTTTTCAAGTTTTAAGGAACTTTTAATATTTGAAAAATGTTTCCGCCATTTTGTTTTTTCGTCCACTTCAAAAAGTATTTCTTGATTTATTCATCAATATCAATGTCATTTTAGAATCTTTCTTTATGAAGATCTTCAAAAAAATGGCAAAATTGTTCCACAATAGCTTAGATTTTGAATTGAGAGCTATAAATATTAATTTTTACAAGTTAATGAGATTGAAAACATTTCAGCCATTTTTAAATTCCATTCAACCCACTTCGAAGTCTATTTTGTGATTTATTCTTAATAAATTGAATTCAATTCATGATGTTTTTGTCGAATCATTGTCTATTAGATACCAAGAACCTTTAATATTACATTTCTATTCCTATAGCTTGAAATTTCATGCAGACTGTAGATATTTTGATATTTTGTTTACATTTGCTTCGAATTCAAATTTATCAAACATTTTTATCAGTAAATAGGAACCCAAAGTCAGCAGATATCCTTGAAGATAAGAGCAATAAACATGAAATACAAACACATCTTCAAGAAAAGTCATAAATCCGTTTCCTAAAACTCCCTCTATTAGTCACTTTCAGACGAAATAAATCCATAAAAACATTTGCTTAGGCAATTTTCGTACACGACCCAAAGCTAACGTTATTATCATGTCAAAAACAAAATTTTTACCTGTGGGTCCACAAAATGATTATTTGGTAACTGTTGTCCACTTAGTCCACTTGTATTTAAGAGGCTATCCATTTTTAATAATTATATATGCTTACTAATTACTTTTCAACTCAACAAAAAAATATTGAACAACTATTAGTTAGTTTCTCTATTATTATAACTTGTATATATCCAGCAGCTCACTATAATGATATTTTTTTTAAAATTCTACTTTGATTTCTACTTTCAAAAATGCCTGTTGCATTCACAATCAACTTGTTGCGCTCACAACATTTCAATAATTTTTTTTATTCAACGTGCTTCACTTTTTAATTTTTTTTATTATAGGGTAAACACTTTTGAAATTTGCCAAGGGGAAAACAACGTGATGGGTAAATTTTTCCCACCAAAAAAGGGAAATTGGGAAATTTCCCATTTTTCCCATTTTTGATGGGAAATTTCCCATTTTTCCCATTTTTGATGGGAAATTTCCCATTTTTCCCATTTTTGAAAGTTGAAAGTTTCCCACTTTCATCAATATTTTTTTCCTGGTTCGAAAAGTAAAAACAAATTATTATTGATGCACAGTGCAATAAAAAAGTAAGAAAAAGGTGCAACCTTTTTATTCAATTTCTAATAAATTGAAAATGAACCAAGAGGATCCAAGTCCAATAGGATTCAAGTCACATGAGGGACCGCAATACAAATATTTGAATATATGTGTAAAAAATTTTAAATTATCCTATTTTTACACTATAAGCCAGTGACTTATAGGATGAAATAAGTAATGGCTTGTTAAAAAATGTAAAAAAACAAGAAAAATTCTTAATTTTCAATGAAATTTCGAATTTTTATTGCTTACTCAATTTTTAAGCTACTATTGCTGTCAAATCATATCATTAAACAGCAATTAAATTATTCTGTATATTTTAATTAATGAATAATTTAATTTGGGTAGTGACTTAATAGAGAAAACAAAAAAAATTTTAAATCCAATTTTTTACTAATATACTGGCTTAGTAACGGATAGTGGCTTAAAACATGAAGGGGAACTGTTTCTTTTTTAAATTTAGAAATCATAACGGTTCCAATATCAACGATGTTTTACACCAAAAAAAGAAAAGCTAATTTGATTAAGTTTTGGCAATGAATATCAGAGAACTAATTTGTTTCTTCAATCCTACCAAATAGCAGCTATTAAATGCAAAAACCTAAATTCTCTATATGCTTCTTCCGACGAGTTTATGGAACATAAACCAAGGACTAGTTAAGGACCATTAAGTGCATTGTTTTTTAAAGAAAATGCGCAAAAAATTAATCCTGATACTCAGTGCAACTGTTAATAACTGTTAAAATACTCAATTTCACTTTTTAAGTCAAAATCACGAAGAGTAATTATTTTATAGAAAATTTTTGTTTCAAATTTTGTTTAAACTTTTTTCCCATTTTTGGTGGGAAATTTCCCATTTTTCCCATTTTTGGTGGGAAATTTCCCATTTTTTCCCATTTTTGATGGGAAATTTCCCATTTTTCCCATTTTTGATGGGAAATTTCCCACCAAAAATGGGAAAATTTCCCATCAAAATTTTTACCCATCACGTTGTTTTCCCCTCGAAATTTGCACACTTTTCCACATGAAAACTTCATTTGCTTGAAACTTTTCATCAGATTATTGTTAAGACTCGCCAGTGGTCTTCAATTGTTGGAAATTGTGGAAATTTTCATTCTCAACTACTTGTTGGAAGTAATGATGTGTCTGAACGGAGATATCCGTCTTTTAATTTTCACTTTTGAAATTTGCGCAGAAACTTTTAAAATTTGCGCAAAAAACTTTTGAAATTTGCACACTTTTTTGATAGCAACCCTTGACATTTTTGAAGCAAAAATTATGTAAACAAACAATTTGTTTACAATTTTTGGTAAAAACAAATAATGTTTTCTGTGAATAAATCCATCGGCATCAATTTCAAGAACAACGTTTCATACTTTTTAAACATTTTCCGAAAAAATTAAGACACAAAAAAGTCAAGAATCAAGAAAATAAATCAAGAAAATAAATCAAGAATAATCTATTTCAAGAAAATGGATCCAGGGGATTTCCACAAAAGAAAAATGAAGCTCTTGGAATAAAGATTCAAATTCTACGTTATTTATCCTGTTCAAAAAACATCCTTCTAATAAAAATAAAGCAATTTCTGAATTTTAAGTTATGCATTTTTATTTTATTTTGTTCTATAAATTAAAGCGCATATCTCCTAGAAAATTAAGACAAGCATAAATCTTAGGTGAAGAGCAAAGTCTTGCAGTTTTCAAATCTTGATGATCTTGATTTATACAGTTCTTGCTTTTTTGGGCCTTGATTTTTCTTCTGTTTTCAACGGAAAATTTTGTTTTATAATACATTTTGAATTTCCGGAAGCTTGATTCTACTATGTTCTTCATTCTTCTTTATTTCAGGCTTAAAACATTCCATATTCAAATGTAAACAAATAATTTTATAAACAAATTTTTCATTGTTTCCTAAGACAAAAAAGTGTGCAAATTTCAAAAGTTTTGGAAAAATTTTGCGCAAATTTTAAAAGTGAAAAACAAGCATTTTTGAAATCGATATTTAAAGCACTTCCTATTATCTTTTTACAAAATGAATATTTTTATAATTTTAAAGAACATAAGATATGCATTTTTTGATTCCAAAATGTTAAATAAAGCTGTCGGTTATGCCTTAAAACTTAATCTTAAAAAAATCTTCGTTTTGTATGGGATTTTGTTTTTTGGACATTGCAAGCTTCTTGAAGCCTCAATGTCATTCAAAATGATGCAAAAAGATGTGCGCCACAGTTTTTCATAGATCTAGCTTCAGTTTATTTATTATTAATAAGGATTATGAATAAAATTTTAGAAAATTCATTTTCATTTGAGTGTGCAAATTTCAAAAGTGTGCAAATTTCAAAAGTGTTTACCCTATTTTGTTATTTTTTATGAAAACAAAAAAACGCACAATGTTAAAAAAATCTTCCTTTTTCTTCAAGAATATGCACACATGTAAAGAGACCTTGAAGAATGTGTGGAGAGGCTCAACATGTTTCCAATAATATATTGAGAAATAAGAAGAATGTAAGCAAGAAAAGCGTATAAACGTGTATACACGGGGATAACAGCAACACGAAAGCCTCTCAGAATTTTTTTTTTATTTCTTCTTCTTATTCCTTATTCCATGATTCACTTTTTGGCTTATTATCACTAAAGATTTTCAATTATTATCCAACTTATGGCACTTAATATTAGCGAAATTTAATTAATTTAAGTGAAAATAAAAAAAATTAAAAAATTCGACCGCGTTGCGGCTTCGCTTGTTATTTGATCGA
Organism: Chironomus tentans; assembly: GCA_963573255.1. Lineage (NCBI taxonomy): Eukaryota > Metazoa > Arthropoda > Insecta > Diptera > Chironomidae > Chironomus > Chironomus tentans. Next base: position 874,900 of record OY754304.1, on the reverse strand, counting down.
ATGCCTATTGCTCACTGAATGTCTGCTCACTGAGAGAGGAAAAAAATGTTATTCAGCTTTGCTTTAATCACCTACACATGTGTATAATATGGACTTTTAAATGTACAGCACAGCAATTTCTTGTTTTCAACACTCTCACAGGCACACAATTTCTCCTCTCATTCCTTTTTCGACGTGTTGTTTACTTCATTAAAAATATGCTCACACATGAATCGTCATCGTCATCATCATCATCATCATTGACACTCTGTATGAACGTTGCAAAGCAAGAAATGTTCATCAGGTACACGACACAAGAAACAAGAAAAAAAATCTCCTTCATTCAGGAATGTTCTGCTCTCAACTAACACAACAATCAAGTGAAAGAGCACAAAAAAATAAGAATTCTTAACTTTTTTCCCTTCCTTGTTCTTACTTGATTTCGGATATTTGTTGATGTATTGGATACCATCATATCTCTGGTCATTTAATTGAGCAGAAAAAAATATTAATGCTTCATTTGTGATTCATCATTGAAATTGCATGTAGAGAGTCTTTCACTTAAAAAGGAATTGATTGAAATATTTTTGTGATGAGTCGAATAAGCAATATTCGATTAAGACCTTAAGTGGATAAAAATGAGAATTTTCAAGATGGTTTCTGGCGAAAAAAATGTATAAATTGACATTGGCTATTTATGTAAATTTATTGGATGGGTTAAACGCAGTTTTACTTTGTATGGGAATTTTTTTTTGTCAGTAATTATTGAGGAGCTTCTTTGTGATTGTTGCATGGAATTTGTTATTATTTATATTACGTTTTGTTTTAAAATTATCATTGAATTGTCTTTGATGGACTTTGCCTTGGGGTTTATTATAATAACTGCAATAAATGATTTTATTTTCAAAATTCTAGAATCGTTCAGTAAGAAAATTTGAAAATCGTTCAGTAACAAAATTTGAGAATCGTTCAGTAAGAAAATTCAAAATCCATTCAGTAAAAAATTCGAAAATCATTCAAATTATTAAAAAATAATTCAGTAACAAAATTCGCAAATTGTTCATTAAGAAAATTCAAATTTCATCAGATAAAAATTCAAAATTTATCCAAAAACAAAAATTTTCATGAAAATCGATCAAAAAAAATAAAATAACCTCAAAAAAATTCTCATCCCAATCCACATGCGAAAAAAAAGCCCAGTATGAAAATAAAAATCTCCCAATAATCTATAAACGTTCGATAAGAATGTGTAGGAAGGCTATTCTTACTCCACTATGTGCTCATGACTAAGTATCGTCAAGTAAAGAAGACAAAAAAAACATTTTTTCACGTTGAGAAGCCACACAAAAGTACTACGACTTTCTAGTTTCACAACAACAATGAAAGGAAATATTTATCAGGTAGAAAGAATGAAATTGTAACCTTTTAAAATTTATAAAAATAAAAACACTCTTCTAAAAGGCATAAACCGTAACAGGTCAAAACAGGTTGAATGAATAGCATTTTTATGTTTGTCGTATGTGCAGCGTCAAAATTATGTATGTATTAATGGTGGAATATCAATCAAGATAGGAAATTCCTTTCAATACTCATTGTCGGCATCAGATTTCATAGACTTGCATTCCAATTAGTCACTAAAACTTATCAACATAAAGACAAAGAAAATGATGAAAAATTAATCAGATAATAAAAATTGGAATTAAATTTTGTTGTTGAAAGATTTTATAGAAGTTAAAATAAATTTATTGGAAACCCTAATCTTATTATAGATTAATATATTTTACGGGGGTATGTCATATATTTAAGAATATTTTTTTGATAACTGTTGAGGCTCTCGTCAAGCATAACGAAGAAGACCGAATTTCTGGGAATTTTTGGTGAGGAAGGAAATGGGTTTGAATTGTTAATTAAAGTCTGTTGGCCAGACATTAAATTTATAAATTGATGGAACAAATTGTTGTGACTTCTTTCTATTAGACTTGTTGCATTTTGGCTTTTTCGCATCTTTTAAAGTTTTCTTTTAAAGTTTTGCAACAATTTCAAGATTTCTGCTTCATTTTTGTAATTTTTGCATAATTTTTTTAATCTCTCACATGACTTGTAGAATTTTTTGATTAAATTTCAAATGCGCTGCATCAATTTTTAAAGTTTCTACTTTGAATTTAAATTTTTCTATTCATTTTTAACAATTTGTATTGTTTTAAAGTCTTTGCGTCATTTCTGCATCATTTTTGAATAATTCTGCATCAATTTTTTACATCCAATTTTAAATTATTCAAAATCAATTCTGTAAAAAAAACCTTCATTTCTAAACACTAAGCCATAAATTAAATAAATTCCGCTTAATTTAAATGCAATTCAACTTCTCAACGACAACAATGTAATTTCATTTTTAACAGCAACAACAACAACAAAACAACTCATCACAACATTTTATGGCTTCTCTATCAACATCACAGAAATCTATTAAATGTCTTTTTATATGTCATATGGAGTTAATCACCTTGTTACATAATTTTTGAGGTGCCATGAATAATAATTATCGAATAAAATCTGAAGAATCAAATTTCATAGTCAATATTGTCATAAAAATCACTCATTTTCATTGACGGAATGCTTATATATTTTGCATTAATGACCCCAATCGACAAGCAAGCCTTTAATGAGGATTATTACTCTAGTATCATTGAGCGTCGATGGATGTTTCGTTAGCCATAAATTATAAGCACTTTACATTGCTGGTTTAGTTTGAAACCTTAAAATTATTTTTGTATCCCAAGAACTGCTAATTAATTCATTATTTCTAAAATTCTCTTCGTACTGCTAATTAGCTCACATTTTATGTCAAATTTCCACTTAGATCTTAAAATGAAACTGAAAATTCCATTTCTTTGGGGTTGTTTGTAAATGATGTCTAACAATGGTGGTGTCTGAAGCTGCGTAAGTTATGTTCAGATTTATTGATGACCCCTAGGCAGGATGCATCGCTCCTGAGAGCTCGGGCTGCTGGAGTGCCCAAGAGGTTCGAATCTCTTAGGTCACATGGAAATGGGGTCCAAAAATCCAAAATTCCCAAACATACCTCACTTACTAACGACCCCCACATCTCCATCTCTATGACTTTATATATATTTTTGTCTTCTACACAGATTCTTATGCAAATCAGATTGACTGTCGTGCAGGTGTGTCTCACATTATTGGATATATATGTATATTTAAATGTGTGCTAAATATTCCTTTCAGTTTCAATGTCTCTCATGATTTTTTTTCTGTTTCTATTACTCTCAAAAGTTTTTTCTGGAATGTCTGTGACTCTTTTCCACTATGTCGTATCCAATATTGAATTTATTAAACACATGTCGTGCTTTGACAATTTATAAATGCAGAGAAATTGGAGATCAAAAGATGATAATTGAGGTAAATTAAGCTCACTTTAATGGCCCATCATAAAGCTCAAATAATTAAGAAATTGTCACAGTTAATAATCGCACGTGGGACGCGACATCCAGCACACGTTTAAGTTTAATTGATTTTTTATAATCGGATTTTTCATCTATTTTTTAAAACAGTAAATTGAGGACTTTACGGCTGAAGATATTTTATTTTTTGATGAGATAATTTAATTAAATTTTATCAATTAAAAAATAGCCTAGCTCAGCAGAAAATCGAGAGCATGAATTTCCAAAGAGGATTAAAAATTGATTTTTAATGCAGACGTACAGAAAAAATGCATTGGGGCTTTGTGCTGAGTGCTTGAAAACCTCACAATAGTTTCGATGAAAACATTTGAAGCGCTTTTTGATTTCAGCTACGAGAAAAATATTTTCATGAAATTTGAAACCTTTTTCCCCAAAAAAATGCACACACGCACGCTTCTATGTCTTCTTCTTTGTCATATTGATATCAATCAAAGCAATAAAGCAGGAAATTGATAAAATTTCTTAAGAAAATAAATATTTAGATGAAATTTAAGCTGAGTTTTAAAGTGATTCCTATGGAGCGATTTATTGGCAGATTTTTGGAGTGAGGGAAGAATAACGTTATGTCAAGAATTTTTTTATGACTTTACTCTCCATATCTAGAGATTATCTTGCTGAAAATTATGAGGAGGTGTGTTGATTTATAGTTTAGTGGTAGATTATATCAGGTGGAATGGTTAGGATTTTAGCAGGAATTGCAGATTTTTTAAAAAGGGACGAAAACTAAACTTTGAACCCCCTAAAAAAATTTGGTTAATATCAAAAAATTTCCACCAAGTAGTTTTCCCCCTGCACCGTATTAGTAAAGAATTTTTAAAATACCTCAGGATAATTTTTACAATTTTTCCATTAAAAGTTATATAAAGTGTTGACAAATTGAGTTAAAAATGTCATAAACAAATCCATCAAGTGATTAACATGTTTGAAACAAAGAAATCACACCCAGTTTTACTCTAATTGTAGTAAAATTACAATAATAAATGCAACTATGTACTATCCTGTTTAAATTTTTAAATATTGCACCCACAATAAACATTACTATTCACATTTGATTCCACAGTCAAAAATGCACAATTTTAGGAACTTATCTAATAAGAATGAAAATTTTCTTGAATTCCTAGATGATTCTCTTCAATTTCAAAGGATAAAAACCTCTTTATACATTTTTCATCGCAATTTCTTCAAAAAAGAACCCATTCCATTCCGCGTATATCACTTCTTAAAAGTACAATAACAATAATAATCACAATCTATGATGATCACATAGTCACTTAACAACTAAAGAACCCACCTTCATGTGAAGATAATGATGTTGTTGATTTTGATATTGTTGTAAAAGCCATCGACTCGATGGCAAATTTTTGCTCGGTGGCAATGGCAATTGAGGCGGATTTCGTTGTGTTATCAAAAATCCATTCTGATCATTTACACCCACTCGCGGAGAATCATCATTTATATGCGTACGATAATCGTTTTGGAAGAAATAATTTGCGGGATAGAAATTTTTTGAGAATAGATTTGATGATACGTAAGAGGTTTTGAGACGTCGACGGTGTGTTGATGACTTTTTATGCTTTTTTGATTTTTTCTTAACGGGTTTCCGACTTGACACATTGCTTTTTGGCTCTTTATCGCGTTGATGACATGTTAGGAAATTTAGATGCATTTTTTTGTCAACTTTTTAGAATTTTGAAAATTTTTTAATGTCCACAAATTTTTTTTTTTTCACTTTTTTTTTAAAAAAATCCTAAATATTTTTCTTCCCAAAAGTGTTATTTACTTTCACGTTCACGAACCGACATACGACGACTGATGTGAGACTTCGCTTTTAAATTAATTATTGCCTCCCTTTCTGGCTTCGAATTTCAAGTTCGCATATTGTTTGACTTGCGTATGACACAATGTGTATTGGTTACAACTAATACCAATGATAATTATTGCCTTCTCTCTTGATAAAAATAATTTTCATCATAAAATAGATTGTTTTACTGTGAAAATGTAAATAGACTGCAAGCATTTGGAGGGCAGGGAACTGTTTTTTTTTTTGTTCGATATTTTTATAAAAGTCTGTTGTGATGAATGTTATTTAAAATTTGTGTAGACATGTGGATGGAATGGGTTTGGTGGAATTTTACTTTAATTTTTTTACTGAACGTCCAAATTTTTGCTTCTTTTGTTACTGAATTCACTTTTGATTCAAAATATTTTGCATCTTTTGTTACTGAACTCACTTTTGATTCAAAATATTTTGCATCTTTTTTACTGAATTCAATTTTGATGCAAAACTTCAATTTCATTTTTTACTGAATTGTAGCAAAAATCAATCTTCATTCATTAAATTCCCTAAAAATATTGATTACTCTAAAACTAATAAATCCAGCAATATCCCTTGTTAATAAACCACATCAAACAACTTCCCAAAAACTTTATTCACACACCAATTTGTTGACACAAAATTCCCCGCAACATGTTCGACCAAAAAACTAATCAAAATTGCTCCTACCATCACGATTAATTTCTCCCAATCACAAACCTACATAATTAAATGCATATAAATCGATGTCAGTTGCATCTCCCTTCCATAAATTTTTCTCAGACCAACACAACTTCATTATAAGTCGATTAGCGCGAGCTGTTGACAATATCCCCAATTTTACTTACATTTTACGTCTCCATGTTTCGTTGTCGTATGCACACATGGTGCTTATGAATCAATCAATGAGGGAATATAAATTTCATTCATAAACATTTATTTTACGTAGCAAGTTTGACACACCTGAATTTTTCTATGATACTGTAATTACATCATATCGTAACTCAGTCCTTATCAATTTCTTTTAATGCTTGTTGTTGTTACTTCTGTATTTTAGGGTAAGATTGTTCGAGGGTTGAAAATTGTTATTGCGAGAACCATATCTAAATGTTCATGTTAATGGATGACCACAAGCAATACATTACTTAACCTTGAAGGTATTATAAAGAGATATGAATGTTCATTTTAAAAACATATAGATCCGAAATACTCTTTTTTAATCTAATTAATGCATGACTCCTGTGCAGAAATCGTTTATGGTATGCTTGTGTATTGTCAATTAAGTTTAATAGTGTGCGTAATTGAATATTTTATGAAAATGAATATTTTGTGTTGCAAAATCACGCAATTGTGAATACATTAGTTTTCATTTATGACAATTTTTGGGAGATAAATTATCGATAAAATACTTTTTTGTGGAATTTTCTATCAGGATTGGACACTGGTGGGAGGATTTACCTGGCCTAACTCATTCAATAGTTTAGGGATGTTCAGGACAGCAAATTCATACAATTAACAGTCGATTAAATGGAATGAGAAGGATTCGAACTGACTACATCCGAGCCACGGCATTGAATTTGAGCCAAGCGCTTGGTCATTAACTTCACAGAAACACCTAGACTCATGGTGGACTACTTTAAGGAATGTTGAGCTGTATTTGAATTTTTTTTCCAAAGTATGAAGGATGTCAAAGTATGAAGGATGTCAAAGAGAAATTTTGAAGAATTTGTATTTTGAGGAATATTTTAGAGACATGTCCCCAACAGTTATGGTCTGAAGAGGGGTATATAACTGAATGGCACGTTATAATATGATTTTAATGTCATTAACGAACTATCCTTCTTTACCCTTATCCAAAGTTAAACATCCCAAAAAATGCTCACGCCTTGAACTTTCCTATGAATTTCATTAAAAATTGATTGCAGTAAAATTACCACTGACCAGTCCAAACATAAAATTACCACCGTAAATCGGATTTTCATCCCATTTTTTGCACTCATACGTGAGTGAATTCCAATTCCTTTTATTAAATTTGTAAAAAAAATCTACCCTCAAAAATAATACACACTCACACATGTGAGTATACATTAGGATTTTAATAAATTTCTATGGATACCGAAGAAGAAATTCCCTTGAGTCAAAAACTAATATTATTGGGGTGATCAAAGATGGAAGTAATGTATATTCAATGACTCAGCATCATGAGGAATTAAACTCACCATATTTTCTTCCTCAACTTGATCCGCAAGAACTTCTATTGCTTCATTCATCGACCGTATGCTCCTCTTTCCAACTTTTCCATTTAAATTACGACTGTTTACTTTATCACATCCATAATCACTATATCCTGGCGAACTAAAGCGCTTTGATCTTCCGTTTGTATTGTAATTGCCATTTGTGCTGAGATGTTGCTGCATTTGCTGTGATATGAGAGGTGTGGGTGAGCGGCTAGACTCGTGTTGTGTATCCCTGTTGATATAAAAATGAAATTAAATTATTATCGATTTTTTACTTGCTGCCGTATTTTTTGATGGATTTTTAATGGAAAATATTAATTTAATATTTATTTTGAGTGGTTGTCTGATTGAAGTGTTTATTAAATGTAAGTTTTTGAATGGATGTAAATGATTATTGGGTTTTTGATTTGATTTTGATGCTTGGATGGAATTTAGTATTGTTTTTTGAGTCAAAACTGTCGAAATCTACTCAGTTTTAGTCAAAAGTTGCTCAATTTTATTCAAAATGGTTCAAAGTTGCTCAATTTCAGTCAAAAGTTGCTCAGTTTTAGTTAAAATGCTGAAAAGTTGCTCAATTTTAGTCAAAAGTTGTTCAATTTTATTCAAAATTGTGAAAATCTAATTTAATTTATATCAAATATTTATGCGCCGCATCAACTCATCTCATGCAACCTTCTACCCCAAATTACCATCAGGAAACATAAAAATTTAATAAAATTCCAAAAATAAAAACCTTCTCAAGCGCTTCGGTATTGCTGACAGTGGAAGGAAGTAGCCAAATTGTGGTTGCGGTATGGAATTGACTTCCTCAATTGATAATAAGCTTCCATTGCCCACCGACGATGCTTGTTCACTATTGGCAATGAGTTCCGATATACTTTGTAAAAAAATATTTTCAGACGATTCCGATAATTCGTCATTAATTTCACTTTCAGTTTCACCGCTCGTGCTTGCAGTGGCATCAACATTAGCCATGTTTGTTTAAATTATTTTTTTTTCTTAATTGACTCTAATTGATAATGAATTTCTCACTTTTTTCTCTCTTTTTATTTATTCCAACATCGGCAGACAGATTCGTGACGTAATTTACAACTTTTTACGCGAAACGATCCTAATTATAGAGCAAAAAACGCTCAGCCGACAAGCGAGACACACACATTTTTTTTCATCTATTTTCTTCTGTTTTTAATTTTTCGTGGAATCGTTTATTCTCATGAAAAGTGCACTGCTTCTTGTTCTTTCACAGTATTTTTTTGTCATATAAATTTTTGTTCTGTTGATCATTCAAAGGTAATTAAAGCATTAATGACTCAAAGATCTACGATGAAGGCTGTATTTACAATTATTTAATATAACGCTTAGAAATTAATTATTTTTATTATGTAAGATATGAAACAGCTCTTATTATTCACCTCTAATTCTTCCCAAGGCTTCTCCCTCTACATAACATTTTAAATAACAAATATGTTTTTTCCTTCAAATTAAAGAGCAACATGGAAAATGGAATTTCATTCATTAGAAGTCATTCATGAATGACGTCCATCAATTAGTTAGATTTTCAGACCCCCTTCCCCCCTAGCTTCTTATAGAGTTTTTAATAGCTACAGTCCCTCCAAGCCTATAGAAATTACACATCATTGATGAACGACCCCTACGAGGAGTTTGAACTGTACATGGAGTAAGAAGAATCCACATTCTTGCTCTAATTTTTATTAAAAGCTGCTTTTTTGGCACACAGAATGTGTATTTATGAATTTCTTTTGTCTCGTTAAAAAACCGGCAATTAAGATTACATGTTTCTTTGAAATGAGTCGGTTTTTGTGAATTATGACTTGTTGTAATCAAGAATTGCCACTTTTTGCTTGCAGTTGCAGTAGTGTTATGTTTTGTTGTGGTTTCTGAGTGAAAATGTGTTTAAAATACTTTTTGAAGTGGAAATGAAAATTTTGTAAATAAAAGATTTTTGAGATTTGAATTTTAGAAATCCGTTAAAATTCAAAATTTGGAAATCTTTGTAAATGCAAATTTTTATCACAGAATGCTTGTTTTATTTATGTTTTGCCAACTTTTTACACATAAATCTACGAAAGTCTCGTCAGAAAAGCAAGTCTAGTGAAGAAATAATCAACAAAAAAACTTTTTGAAAAAGAGAAAAATTCTTAAATTGAAATTCAAATATTAAAAAGCCGTTAAATACACATTTCATCATTTTCAAGTCATTAACTCAATTAAAACGCTTTCCTCTGAATAATAATTTCAAAAATGCGTCACTTGTCAAATAATGCAAATATTTATCCACCCACAAAACATTTTTTTCGCTTGGTTTCTCCAATGACAGTTTTCATTCTCGCTACATCGAGTCAAAAGGAAGCTAAATAACTTGTCAAAAAAAGGCGAGTTTTCTTCTTCAATAAAATAAATTCCTCTTTTCAAATTTCATCAAATTCCCCCATAAAATGCACTCGAATAAATGCGAGACGAAGGCATGCGACTTCTTTTTGACTTGAATGTGACAGATGGATAATTATGAGATGATCATTAGTTCACTGAAGATGGGCGTCAATTGATTCACAATGTCTCGTGATTTATTACACTGAAATCTTCTTTTAATTTCTGTTTAGAATAAACTTCCGCTCACAAGTTTGAATTTTCAATTTTTTATTCAGGTGGTATTTATTACTAGACAGACACTGAGATCATAAATTTTCCGAAACCAAAGAGGAAAAAAATTTTCTCTACTGTATATTTTTCAATTCATGCACTTTTAATCTGAACGACTAGAAAATAAAGACTAAAAGTCTCACAATCATGCATGTTTATTCTCAATTTTCTCTTTGGCGTCGGCAGCAATAGTAAGCATGATGATATTTTAAGAATGAATTTTTTGTTGATTTTCTTTTCTCCACTGAAAATTTTTACACTCTTTAGCGCGTTTTTCCAAAATGGAAAATATGCTTTGGTCCGTATGTCAGGTTGTCTGTCTGTCATTTAGTTTTTGTTGAAATCTAATCATTTCAAATATTTTTTGACAGTTATTTTTCAAATTTATTTTGACCGTTATTTTTCGAATTTATTTTTTGACCGTTATTTTTCAAATTTATTTTGACCGTTATTCTTCAAATATTTTTCAATCTTTACTTAGTTCTTCAATTCTATATGCAGATAATGCGTTTCCGTCACTCATGAATGACACCGTCTATACCTATGCTTCTCATGTCGTCTCGAAAAGAACGAAAAATTCGAGAAATAAAGATGTGAAAAAGAGAGGCATTAATTTGTTGAGAAGCACGAAAAGATCACTTTACAAAAATTTGTATGTGTAATGTTTACATTTGAGGTGTATTTGCTCTGGTGTAATGAATACCAATCAGTACTTATGTATAACCAGAACTTTGACTACGTAAATTTCCACTTCATTTGCCGCCAATTAGACTCACAAAATTCACTTCACAGCTTTTCTTGTTTGGCTTCATTCATAAATTCATCAATTTTCATTTCAGTCATTTACGCTCTGCACAATCAGATCATATAATTTGAATATATATGGGCCTCAATGTGCTTGTGAGAATAAATTGCTTAAATTATGTCAATCATGAACTGTTTCCAAAAAATAATAAAATTAGACCATTTCACTTCCCTTCTTTCACACTTCCTCAATGGTTCATCATAAAAGTCAACTTTTTTATGTGTTTCTAAATGTTGAGTGTGATGTAATTGGAATAAACTTCTGTTTTGATTTGAAGTTTTGATTTGAAATTAAAGTTTTTTGTGGATTTGATTTTTAGCAGCCTGATTTTGAGATATGGATTGGATTAATGTATGGAATCATATGAATATGGTCGACTTTGGTCAAAATCTAGAGGCATAACGTAGTTAGTGATGTGTCCACAAGAGATCCAAATCCCACAAAATAGGATTCAAAATTCCCAAAAAAAAGAGTAACCAAAAACTAGCACCACAAAGGAATTTTTAAAAAATTTCAAATGTAATGAAAAAATTCGCTTCCAAAAATAGCACATTCTGAATTTAAAAAATTCCTACAATTCCCCTCTAATGACCTGAATGCTTAAACATGAGAAAATTAATCGGTTGCATGAAACACAAAATAAAGAAGCAAGTGCGAAAGTTCAAAGCCAGAACAAGAAGAAAGCTATGTGGATATATGTTATGAAAAAAAAAAAATAACTCAACGTTTACAAAAAAAAATTGTCAGATCATTTAAATTAATGATCATTGATGAAAATTTTCTAGTTCCTCTTTTCGTCTTCAATTTTTCATCATCAGTTTTTAATCGGTGTATGTTTTAGAGGGAGTTGAAGTGGTTATGATCTGGGTCGTGTTTAGGGAAATTAGATTTCACAATTTTAAAAAAATTTAACACTAAATTTTCAAGTTTTAAAAGCTTTTTAAATACATAATCTTTAAAACCGTTAAAAAATAAAAAAATATTGTGTCATACAAAAATAATATCCATAAACGTGTTTCCAGTACTACAAAATTTCTGAGATTCGAACTCACAACGGTTCATCAAAACATTCTTAAGTTCTGAAGAACCCAAATAAATTTTAAAATATCATTGACAAATTCCCAATATATTACTATGCATAAGCAAAAATAATTAAATTTCAAAAATCAGTTTATTAAGTTTAAAAAAATTAAACTTACATTTTAAAAATATTTTTTTAGTCCAGGACACCACTGGTGTACCCACTAGTATTAGTATAGGGTATCCACTAGTATAATATCTAACTACACCTCTGAATCCCCCCAATTATTATTTTTCTGCTTTAGGAATGTCTCAACATTGTAGCTGATCAGATTTTTACAAAGGAAGGGTCTTTACATGTTCTCAATAGACGATTAATTCTCAGAATTTTCGGCATCATTGGGAACGAATGAAGGAAGAAGAGAAAAAGAAATATTTAAATCAATTAGCTTAATATTCTGGCCTCCCTAATCGAAAATTTATATGCTTAATAAGATGTGTCTACATATTGTTTATCCATCCATTGAATTCTAATTGCCCTTATTTTGTGGTTCTCCCTGCACGCATTTAATAAAATTTTAATATTATTCATCATTTCGTTAATGAAGTCTCGACGTTTATTTCAATTTTCAGTTCCCTCTTCTATCTCAAAAAAAAATTATTGTCATTGTAGAATATTTCATATACAGATGTCTACAACTACACACATGGCAGACGATCTTGATCAATAAATTCTCTCGTTTTATTAACTTAATGCTCAGGCACTGACTTTTGCAGGCTTATAAATATGAACTCTTTTTTTCATCGTTGTTGCTGTATTATTCATACGTAATACATACAGTCTGCAACTTCTTCCTACTATTTGTGAGTCAATAAAAAATTCACACTCTGTGCTTTTAGTTCTCAAAATTGTTTTGCATAAATTCTCGACAAATTCAATTTCGATAGCTAATTTGAGTGGAATTTTGACTTGGTGCTCAGATTGACTGGATGTCTGGATGATAAAGTTGTGGATTTCAATCTACACTGACTGATTGGCTGATTTACTGACTGATTGACTGTACTGTTGACGGATTGACTGACTTATTGACTAATTGATGACTTAAGCCTTAAGTCTTAAGGGATCAGCAGTTGAGATATGGACTTGTTAATTGGATGGCTAACAGACTGACTGATTGGAAAAAGGTTTTTTAATTTATTGACATAGTTTTTCAGAAAATCAGAGAATCTCGTGGAAAATTTGGGTTTTTTGATAAAAAAAAATAGAACATGTTGATAATGCCACATAAACCCCAGACACTCCACTAATACGCTTGAGTCTTTATGAAGCTCTTATGACCTACTGATGTACAACAGCATACAGTTTGAGGAGGAAAAGTTTTTGTGACTAGCTTCTCAATTTAAATTACACTTCCTTTAATTCGTGGTGCCATAGATGCATAAATACCTAAAAATTCTCTAATTTTCACCTTCCTGTACGACAAATTTACACAAAATTGAGCATTTACTTTAATCTCACTGTCGTAATCTTAAATCCAGTCAATTAAAATTTGCTAATCTGTTACGCTATAGTCAGTCACTTGAATAAACAGTTGTCTAAATGATTGTCAGTTTAATTACTTGTTCTGCTAATTGTCGAACAAACTAACTGTTTGTATTACTAGCAGATGACATAATGTTTGAGCACCTAAATGGCAGATTTGTAGAATTATTCTTGAAGAATTTACAGTAAATTGATATTAAGGATTGAATGTTGCTAAGCAGAGGAAAGGCTGAGGTCTTTCAAAAGAGATGGAAATGTAATAGAAACTGTACATTTGTGCATATTTCCATTCGCTTCCGTAATTTATTTTACTTCGCACACACTCAATCTTGTCATGACACATAGAAAATTGATAAAGGTATTGGATGCTGATGCTTTTTCTGAGATGAGTTATGAGGTTATTATTTATTTTTCTGCTGGATTTATCACCAATTGGATTGGATTCATGAGAGAATTTATCGAAGGGGTTGATCAAAAATGACGTCCATGAAAGAGGTACAACGGGGGAAAATATCTTCTTGACCATAGAATTTCAAGGTGTAAATACTTGGTAAATACCTCACTGTCCACACCCACACCCACGTAGAAAGGGGTCCATGATAAACAAAGTATAGTTTGAGATCACTGTTTTGAGATGCCACACACCGCCGACTCTCTTGTTGAAAAATGCAAAAAAAATCAATTACACGAAGGCAACATGTACACTAAAATTTTTTCATTAATTATCCATAACAAAATTTCTGAGATTTGAACTCAGGATAGTTCATCAAAAAACTCTTAAATTCTGAAAAACCCAAACAACCTGTGAATTTTAAATAAAAAATTCCCGATATATATTTGATACAAATTAATTTTTCCTCAAGTGCGCTCTAATTTCCACGATCCAGACAATCCAATGTATTTCATACCAATTCCTTTCCTCCTTTCGATTTCACACACGAAAAAAGAATTATTTTTGTAGCATTCGGAAGAGAAAAAATTAAATTGATGAGTAAAACAATGAATGAAATCAAGCAAGAAAAGAGAAAGAAAATTTTCTTTCCTATGAATTTATTTGCTCGTAATGGCTGTGTCTAGATATTCAATCACACACAAAAAAAATTATTTGACGAAATAAACCTCACGCAAAAAGATTATTCTCTTTGTCTTTCCCGTCAATTACAAAAACATAAATCAAGAGCCATGTAAGAAACTTGATATTTTTAAATCCTCATAAAATTTATTGTCCATCGCTTTGAGATTATTTTTGGAAATGGAATATTATGATGGATCTATTCTCTCCTACAAAATTTTTTATAGACAATTTTTTATTGCCTTTTGGCGGTCTGACAAGAGGACTGAGAGAATTTTTGATTAGTTTGCATGTCACATGGAGATTGTGGATGTTATTATAGAATTATAGAGAAATAGTCATCAAATTGACGTGAGGGGTAATCCATAAATGACATTTTTTGATCTCCGTTTTAAGAGCTACACTAGGAGGGGTAGAAAGGGACTAGAATCTCAATTATGACGTCACACATTTAAGAATGCTGACAATAGGGGTCCAGAGTCCCTGCAGGGTCCAGTTTAGAACGCCCCTTTATTTAAGATGACCCCATTTGCGGTGTAGCTAGCCTCATCATTGCTACGAGATTGTGACCCAAACCTCTAAATGTATCTAAACATTACATCGTAACCAAACGACCCCCTTGATAATTAAGTCATTATCCAAATTGTCCATAATCACCTCAATAAATTGTCATCATCATTCTAAACAAAGCAATTTGCAGGTTAATAGCTAAATCTTTATATTTTGATAGAATTTTAGTGAAATTTTTGATTCCTCATAAAAATTGAATCACATCCGTTCGACATAAAAATCATCAAGAACATCTTCATTGACTGTATAAAAACTGTGTGGCTTCCTGATTATTTCACTACAATAAATATACTAAAAATATCTTTGATCTCATGCAATACAAACAAAGCCAACTTAATTTTACAAGAGTTGAATTTCCTCTGGCATTTAAAGGGAAGTTCTTAATGATTATTACTTGATGTGCTGTGCATTGATCATTAACGTGAGTTCATCGAAGTCTTATACTTGGTAAATACCAATTTGTTATCCATTTACACAGAATCGGAAGTGAATTGACAAGCCTTTGAGTCGGACATTCGTGCATTTACGGACAGCATCATGTCTCCAAAGTTTATAAATCATTATCGCCTGCCTTGACTCTTTTTGGATGGAATTATTTAAATATATTCAAAATCCATAAATCGATTGATATTTTTTATGGAAAGCGTTAACATAATCTGCAAACAGTGGGAATACTTGTTGAATAAATCACGAGATTGTCAATAGAAAATCGCTAACGTCTTTATATTTGACATTTTATTATGTGGATTAAAGTCTTATCTTCTTATTCTTAATTTAATTTCGGTCGTTTAAGTAAATAGATTCTGAATTTTTTTGAGAAGGAATAAGATTTGTAAAGGATTTTAGATTAAATTGAGATCTTTTTGTCTTAAAATTATCAAAATTGGGAGTGTAAACATGGAGATTGCAACTAGTTTCCAAAAGGGGACTATAACTATGAAAATTCAAATTTATGTTGACCGTTAAAAAGTTCTCAATTTAAAAAAAAAACATTTTAAATCATGATATAACTAAATAAGGGGCCAAAAGTTAAAATTGTTTCAACGTAAAACACCTTATAAACCAGTTTCTGACCTAAAATTATAATATTACATCTTCAAATTCCTATCCGAAAATTCATATCAATTACCAAATTTCATTTCACTTTCAAAATAAATCCCCAATCGTGTTCCACTCACGAAATTACACAGAAAAATTCTTTTCTTTTTAAAAATATAAATCTTCGTGACTTACCTATCATTGGTTGATGATGCTGATGATTCCCCATTGGAATTCTTTGGTGAATTTCCTGCAATTAAATGAATAAAATTATTAATTGAAATTATGTTATAAGAACACAAGAAATTTTTCCCATCATTAAGCATCATAATAATCCCCGTCTCGCCTTATAAGTTATTTTATAATTTGATTTTTCGAATTGTTTTGATGCTTATTCATGTGAAGAAATTTCATTTTATTTTCTCATTCTCTTCTTCTATCTTAATTGCATCACATTGAAGAAATATTTTTTTTTTGAAGAAGTAAGAAGCCCAAATGGAAAACAAAATGCGACAACAGTCATGAGAATTTTGTAAAGTAACGACTAACGTAGGTGGATGATGAATAAGCAGTATTTTGTTTTAATAGAGTGATAGAATAGTTTTGGAAAACGAGATTTTTGGAGCTTTAATCTTCAGTGGCAAGTTGACAGGTTTTTGAAGATTGTAACACGTCAGGTGACTTGAATTTTGTGTCTGAGCGGCACAACACTGCATAATTTATGTTTGGATGGTCTTTTGATCTAGATATAGCAGTGGTACACGAGATACAAAGATGGTTCGTAAAGAATGTTGAGTGATCGTTCCTAAAACTTGATTTTTGACCTAATGATGGAAATGATGAGAAGAAAATTTGACAAAACAACTGGATCTGCAATTAATTTACCTTCAGGATGAATTGATACTCAATTTTTAATACGACAACTTATTTCTTTCTTGACACAATCCAAATATCCAAATCAGAACAATGCAACATATTTTAATAAACAATCAAATTTGAATTTCATCAAAAACAAAAAATTCCAAAGCCAACTTTTCTCCATAACTTCAAAAGTAATAAAAATTTCACAAATTTCCATCAATTATTCCCCAAAAGCTTCTGCATCATACATCACAATTCCATAAATCTCACATTCATCCGAAAAATTCCAGCAATTGCCTACGGCTTACATAAAATATTCACTAAAAAGTTATTTGCAATTCAATTTTCAAATTCGAAATAAAATAGAATAATTCATCGCAAAAATATTCATGAATGGGAATCTCTGACATGGAATGAAATTGATTTTATTATAAGCCTTTATGTTTGAAATACCTGATATCTGTAAATAAATGGTTCAATTGATCATCCCCTATAGAATATTGATATATAGAAGAGTTTAATTTTTATTGCGATTTTTAATCTAGTGCAGCACCAAAGGCTGGCTTGAAAACACATTTTAGATAATTCTGCCACCCCATCACCCTGCCTTATAGGCTATGCACCTAATTTAGATCCACGACACAATATTTTCTATAACGAACTGAACCATATTGCTTGCCATTGTTCCTTAATTTAGAATCTGTCTTTTAGGGTTCTTTACCTTCAGTCTCACACCAGGATCAAAAAAAAAATATGTTCCTACATCAACATACCGCTCGAACATGTCAAAAGTGAACAAAAACAAGACAAATTCTAAAAATAAAATCAATTTAAAAATGGGAATGATTGAAAAACTATGAAAAGACAGACGGATGATGATAAAACAAAAAAGGCGAGGAAGTAGAGTAGAAAGAAGAGTAAAAAAATGCACTCATTGTGATATGGAAGTTGTAATTATCAGACAGAAGCAGGAAGGCGTTGATTATTGAATTAAGACAGAGAGAACCACAAAAAAACTGTATATCTGTGATACGAAAAAATAAAAATATTTTTTATGAGGTTTTAAATTGTCAAAAGAGAATTTATGGAAGTGGAATTTTAATATTCCCAGTGAGGACATGCCATAAAATATTCATTTCAATTTGTAATGTTAAAATTTTAATTCCACCAACTGGGGAAGCATTCATTAAGTCATAAGCAAGCAAGAACAAGTACTTATCGTATAAGGGGTCGTTCATAAATGATGTCAATCGGAAATTTGAATTTTTTAGAGGCACCTCCACCTCTAAATGTCTGCTACATAGCTTCAGACACCCTCCCCCATCCCAAACATTGAACATAATTTACGAACTACCCCACAACAATCATAAAGTGTATTTATGTTGACTGCTGAGCTGCATTGATATACATATTTATGTAACTTGCTTCAAAACCAGTTTTATTTAATAGTACACTTCCGAAACGTCATGCAGTTGCATTTTAAAATTGAATATCAGAGAATTATTTAAAGAGGGTTCACTTGACTGTACAGAAACTTAAAATTCCCTTGAGTTTATTGTATTTTGTAACCTCTACACCTGCTGTTATGCAGACAGACGTTTTTTTTAAGAGGCATAACAAAGAGTCACAACAGGTTGATGCATATTTGTCATTTGAATTGACTCTTAATTACAGGTAGATAGGGGATATGATATAAAAGTTTTATTCTCTTGTGGACTTTAACAAGCAAAGGCTTTTTAGATTGTTTTAGTGCTATAAACATTTTATTTATTTTGAAGTGAACATTTATACAGCATAAGATGCAAACAACTGATGACAGCTGCAAATTTGTGGCACGTGGAGTATCTGCATCTCAACCATAATTTAACATGCAATTTAAGATAATAATAACTCTTCTAGACTCCCTTAAAAAATTTTTTTTGTTGAAACGAGCGGAACCATGGCTGGTGGCATTCAGTTGAGGTGGAAAATTATGTTGAAAATATTAAATATTGTAATAAATTTTTCATGTGGGGAAGTCTGGTGTATCTTTCTGATACATTTTCAATTTTTAACCCTTTAGACCCCTCCTGGCTATATTTAGGCAACCCACTGATTACAAATTATCAATTATTAATTGATGTAGTTTCGTACCCCTTTTATACCTTGACATCATCAAAATTTGATATTAATCTCAAAAAATTGTCAAAAAAATCCAAAATGCTCAATAAACATGAACAATTTTGATATAATTTCCGATTGTTACTATCATCAACAAATGAACACCTCTACCCACCCTCATAAAAATAAATAATCGATATAAATCCTCCAAAATATGCAATTTGAACAATGCAATTCGAAATATTTCATGTCATTATCACTTCATTCAGTCAATTGCAATCAACAAATACCATTTCAGTCACTCAACCTCCCATTCTACGAAAATATAAACACACACGCCAAAATTCCATTCAATTTCGCCAAAAAAAAAAGAAAAATTCCAATGGATTATTTATGCACTTCTATGGAACAATCATTATAAATTTAATTTGATCCGTTTTGGATAGCCTGTAGCAATTTAATTTGTACAATTTGATCTATTCACCAGCTTATTATTGTATTTTAATTTTTAATTAATGTTTACGATCCTGACCTACATCATGTGACCAATTGTGTGTGCCTCATCTCTCATGATTGTCCACAATAAAATCGAATTAAACCAATTTAATCTTTGTCGTTTATTGTTGTGTAACGAATTAAGTTTATGAATAGTCGCTTTTTAAATGGAAATTGGAAACAATGTTGTCGCAAAAAAAGCAGCAGCAAGCGAATATATGCTATGAGGAGAGGAAATTTAACTTTTTTGTGTATTATCGAAAGTTCCCACAATGAGAATTGTTATAATTCAGTTTTCTGGCTGCTAAAACTCGTCTCTGTTGATTGAGTTTCTTCACGAGTGACTGCATCGATCTGAATGACTCTTTTTATTTCTTTGGTTTAATCAACCAAAGGGATGGTCAATGAATAAATGAAGGTTAATTAAGAACAAGAAGAAGAAGAGGGAAAACTTCGATGCATGGTTTAATGAGGAAGTGATTTTGCAAATGAGCTGTTCGGAAGTAAATCATGATTGAAAATCGATGTTAATTTTGGAAAGTTATTGAAACTATATGAGAAGAAGATTTAATGATGGATTCTTTGACATGTCATTTATGATAGTCTTACATTTTATTAGAAATTCTAGATCATTACCAACTGCACTGCGCATCACTTGTTAAAATAACGGTCATTTTGAATTTGAATTTTGGAGTTAACGATAATTTAAAATTTGAATTTTGAGTTTAACGGTTATTTTACTTTACAATTACGTGTGGGAACAACAACTCGAAGCAATATTACAATACCCAAAGTAATCTCATAACCGAAGGTCACATCAAATCTATATCGAACCCCTGCCAGCGTGGCGCTACATTTTAATAAAAAGAATTAAATTCGCCACACTTTCGCATTTCCCCATAGTCGCATAATTTATTCATGATTCATGGATTTTATCATGTTTGATTGAATTTTTTTCTCATCAAAAAAATATTGATTACTCTTTCAGCTGTAAAAACACAGATTCGATGATTTATAATCTCTACAATCAAAATAATGAACAGAAGTGATGATTGAATAATTTAACTCATTAATTCCTAGAAATTTTTTTAAATAACCGCGATTCATCAGTAAACTCAAAAACAATCAAAAACGCTTAGCAGCATGAAATTTAATATCATGCCTTAATAGCACAAATGTGAAGAAGTTGTTGTTGCAATTAAAGCAGCACCTCATGACATGAATAAAAAGAATTGTAGAAAAAAGTAAATTAAGTTGCTGAAATTAGCAGAAAATACACTTTTGCCACAATAATCTGATTCCCAGTCTATGTGAACATTTTGTTTCTGGTTTGAGAGTTTTTCTTTATTTTATTTACAAATCCGTTACGGTTTTTGAAATTCTATCATTGTTTTATTAATGTGTATGTTTTATCATTATTTTATTAGCTCTTATTTCGCCTTATTTTATTTATTTATTCAATAATTTTTCTTCGCGTCTGATGATGATGACGATGATGAGAGGTATGAGTTGGGAGTTTTTGGTGGGTGCTTATTTAGGATGGCGCATTTACAAAAATAATTAAGTATTAATAATTTAAACTAAATTTTCAATTATGAAATGATCATTAATTTCAAAATTCAAACTGAAAATGACCGTTAATTCTAAAATTCAATTATTTGAGATCACTTTACAACACTTATGACCAAGTCATCAATCAAGACAAACTGACCCCTCACAGAACCCACTGAAGTCAAATAAAAACTCACTCAAAAGAAATGGAAACCACAAAAGTTAAAAAAGAAGAAGAAGTAAAAAAATAAATGTAAGAATTATTATAGAGGAAGTTGCCCCTTTACGTGTTGCTCGCAATCTTACACGGGCACACACATACAGCTGCTTATTTTCAGGTTCAATCAACATCAATCGCTTGTAAATGTTATATAAAAGCCACTCACATGGCTGGAAAGCAGAAGAAGAAACAGAAGAGCTGGGAGAGAGACGATAATAAATTTTAAATAAAAAAGAAATTGAAATTTATTTATGTGAGAAAATAAATCCAGAATGAATGGATTAATGAGTTCACTTAATAGGTCTGTAAATAATTCCTCCTTGAAAATGCCAAAAATAAATAGAACGATTCTTCTACATCTACAGATTCATGTTGATGATAGCAAAAACTTAATTAAAGTGTAGTGCCTTCAATCAAAAAAATATATATAATTTAAATAATATGATTGACAAGAGGCTTGAAAACATAATTAACAATTCCTATTTGTTACAGATATGAATCATTAAATACAGTAGAATGGTTCTCACAATCAACAATAATGTTGAGATGGGGCGAACAACTGTAAAATTTAAATTATCGTTACAAAAATTGTCACAAATCTTTTCACATAAAAATTTTGACTTGGACAATATTTTTATGATGTGAATGAATTTGAATTAAATAACAGAAATAGAACAATGAGATGTAATGAAGTGCTCTTATGGATGTCATTATTTTAAAATAAATGATTTTTTATTACGTTTTGGTCTTAAGAAGGCTATTTAGGTTTAAAATTTATAGACGGCAGATGGCTTTTTTTGTTGCGAAAAAAATAATTTTGCATGAAATTTTAAAGTCGATTGCCGAAAGGAGTAACAGAATGGAACGAATTTTATTATTATGAGTAGAAAAAAGTATTTTTTTAAAAAAAATTTGTATTTAAAAAAATTATTAAAGTACTTTTTAAAATTCAAAATATTTTAAATTTTAATGTTTAAAAAACAAAATTTAAAAATAAATGATTTAAATATAAAAGCGTAATTAAAATTAAAAGTAAAAAATAGTTAATTTTTAACTTTTATTGTTTTTAATTTTTTAATTTTTTTTATTTCTAATGTTTTAAATTTTTCATCTAAAAAAATAATTTTTAAAATTTCAATCATAAAAAATTTATTTTTTTAAAAGAGATTTTAAAATAAATTTGTTATCGACCAATATATTAAATAGCATCAGAATATAGCTAATACAGGTTGTAAATCTAAAGACTTTTCGGTATTCAGCCCCAACAATACCACAATCCAGACAAAAACTATTTGTTTTGCCCAAACGTGCTTCTATCCAATTTTAGTTATAGATTCTTCTCTTTTATCCCAATCAACAATACAAAATTCTAACATGTAATTTTATTGTAGCCGATATTTAAGCAACATTTCCATTCTAAGACGATTATAAAATTTTATTTCGAAGTTAACAGCCCATAAGGTAAATGTAATGTTGTATAAAATGTACCATAAACTATCCCTACCAACAAAAATCAGCTCAGTCTTATGGAATTCCGTTTCATTCATAATTTTATGTGACTTTTGATGAGTTTTCTGAAATATTTAGTTGTTACTAAAGGGTCTGTGAGTCAAACTCAGGTTCCTAGACACTCTGGATTCTGTTGGTTTCTCGGATATGTGGTTAAGTATTTTTATTGGGGTAGATACTACGGTCAATCTTAAAAAAGGTAGCTTTTCCCAACCTTATCCTTGATAAAATACATTTTTGGAAGGAATTGAACAACCCTGATTAATACACTAAATATTCCCAACTCTGCTATTTACAATCAAAAACTATTAAAATAGTCAACATAAACCGCTTAAAAACAAAAACGAATTTTAAAAAAACTTAATTAGAATTTATGTCAAGTTCTGAAGACTTATTTCCTTCAAAAAAATAATAAAATTCTATGAATATTCCCAACAAATGCCATTGAACTTGGGCATTTAAATTGAAAATTCGCCAGCCAACATTTCAGGGTAAATTAATTAACAGAATAAGGTTAATGAAAAGTCTCAGATGGTTATCAAAGATTAAAAAAATTTACTTTGAAAAAATTGATCAAAAAAATGAAAATTTTTTATCTTAATTTAATGCAATTTATTCCACATTCAAGTTAATTGAATTTTTCTTCATTAACAAGAACAGTATACGAGTAGTAGCCCGTAGAAGAACCGTGGGTAATGATGATGACGTGAAACTCTCGATTTTAAAGCTATAATCTCATCATGTTGTGAATAAAAATAATCATTCATTTTATATTCATATCTGAAAATATATATCCGAACATAAAGCCATATAAAAAGCTTAACATCTAATGGGAAAAATCTTTTTTATGTGTATTTCGTGAAAGATTAAACCAGGAATGATATGCTGGCTCAAAAGCGCATTTTCCTAATTTAGAATTCATGGAAAAAAATTGAGTAAATATTTTCAAAAAAGGTTTCAAAATTAAATTAAATTAAAGTTATTCATCGAGATTCGAATCACAGCTTTCTATGGGAAAATAGTACTTCACAAGAGGAAGTTAGTCATGAGGTTTTAAGGCTATTGCCAGCAGAGGAAGTGACCGATTTTAATGATTTTTTTGCCTCTGAAACCTTGCATTAATAATTTTATTTTGACATCAAAACTATGTCGATTGTTCATTCCTTCGACGAGAATTTCAAATAACAGCCAGACGTACAGACAGAACATATCATTTTCCCAGCGAAAAAGATGCTAAAAAGATGAATCAAAACTACACGTTTTCAAATCAAAATCATTCATTTTTCTTATTATTCACTCAATCATCCAGATGATTTTTGAATAATCCATTTGTAGTCAATGAGGTGTGTGTATGTGTGTGGTGTTTATATGGTAATAGTATGTTGTAGGCTGTAATAGCCAGCAATAGACATGACTCTTTTTTAAACTTCTCTAAAAATTTTAACAATATCATAAAAATGGTAATGAATTTGATGTCAGAGGTGATTTCAAAAGATGATCAATTGAGCTTTCTAAACAGCTGTTTGCCGATGACTCATCGTCGTGCGGCTCAAAGCCCTGATCAACACAGAAGAAAAGCCGCATTCAGGTTTTTATTACTCTTTTTTTATGCGGAATAAAAAAATAAAAGATTGAATAGAGTAATTGAAAGAAAGCTTGAGTTGATTCTACCTCGTCTTCTTCTTCATTATCGTCTCTATAACTATACAATATTCATCATCAGCATCATATGTGAATTGAATAAATACGAATACAAATAAATTTATTTCATTTTAACTTCTCTTTTTGTTTATATACATTTTATAATATGCTGTATATTGTATGAAAGCGAGCATCGTAGGAATAACAAATTGTGTGTTTAAAACAAGCATTGAAAATTGTAGAAGACTGAATTTAGTGGCGCAATACTTCTTTGATGTTTACTTGGTGGTTTTTTATTCATTTGCTCTTTTTGGTTGAAAGAAATTTTAACGGTCATTTAAAATTTGAATTTTAATACTGCTAACTTCAAGTCATTAAAAATTTGAACTTTGTTTAATTTTAACGGTTTCAGATAGTCGTTAAATTTAAAACTTTAGGATATTGATCTTTAATAATTTAAACTTGCAAAAACCGTTAATTTTGAACTTCGAAAAAAGTTTAATTATTTGAATTTAATTGTTTCTAAGATCTAAGAAATCATTGAAATTAATAAACTTTTAAAACAATTCTAAAATTTCAAGTCAATTTAAACTTCTGGACTAAAAATTCATCAAAACACTTAAAAATCTTTATCAAGTGAGTCAAAATGTCACATAAAACGCAAAGTTCTCACATCATCATCAATATTTATAAAAAGAAGTAAGTTTGTACACAAAAAAGAGATGAAAATGGATTTTTTATTACTTTACGAGCGCAGCAAAATCATAGCTCTACTTTTTTGGAGTTCTTAAATTATTTTATATGCTTTTGTATACTTTACAGTACATTCTGTATATGGAAACAATTTACAAATTGAATAATTGCATGAAACTGTAAATATAGCTTCTAATCTACCCGAAAGGAAGATAATTTTTCAAAAAAAGAGCCATGATTTGTTTAATGCAGTCATTAAAGCAGAGAAAAAACGTTTATAAACTGGCCTACATTTTCCAACTTTTTTTGAGGAGAACATTAAGTCAGAAGTTGAAATTGGAATGATTTTTAAACAACATAAGAACATCCAAAAACAGAATGATTGATGCACTTCCTCAATAAATTTTCCTCGAGTACCGAAGTAGCTGGGGATTGTTCGTAATTGAGGTACTTGAAAAATGAATTTTTGGAATTAAATCTTATATATAAAAAATTGTTTCTTTGGAGTGTAACATCAAGGGTCTGTTTCTAGGTTATACCCTATCTGTTAGGACATTACAAAGGGGGTTCGACAGGGACCATGCACCTTAATTGTCTTCCCTAGCTTAAACTCCATGAAAAATTCTACAAAAAGACATATACTTTAAATAAGAGGAGTTAAAGAGAAAAGAGACACCATGGAGTATATCAAGAAACACCCCCAACCCTTCTCTCCATTCTTAATATCAGACGTCATATATGAACACCCCTACAATAACAACAACATCTGAATATGAATAAGAAAAGCAAAAAAATAATATTTTTCGCTTTCAATGAGGCGCAATTTTGTTGTTAGAAACAATACAGACATAATGGGAAAATGCAATCCAGATGTGGAGCAAAAGACACGCGGAATATGTTTATGTATATGAATGGAGCACAAGCAATAAGCATGTTCTCTTGGCAGGCGCAGCATAAATGTTTAATATCTCCGTAAATGTTTTTTTTAATACTGCGCCACTTACACTCTTTATGATCTCGCTAGTATTACACACAGAAATTTTTTGTGGATACATAAATAAAGCAACAGCCAAGCATTACGAGAAATAAAGTTGTTTTGCATTAGCATGCAAATTCTATGAATGAAATTTTGTTGTATTTTGACCTTTAAATGTGTGTAATGAAATTTATTAGATGAAAAAAAAATATGAACCAGAAAAACCTCTACTTTTGCACAATGATTGAGGCACATACACTATGGAAATTAATGTGATTCATACGTCTATAATAATAGTTTCCATCATTGCTCTGAATTTATTTTCGCTTATTAAATTTAAATTGTATTGTGATATATGAATATGTGGAAGAAACGTTTTTTTACTGCTGAATTTGCAATTTTCATTTTGATGAAGAAGATGATGATGTGATGGAATTGAGAAAGAAAATTTCTGCAACAAAAGTGTATTCGGTAAAGTTTTCTGCCTCAAAAAGTACGTTCAGTGAAGTTTTCTGCCTCAAAAATACGTTCAGTGAAAATTTCTGCCTCAAAAATACGTTCAGTGAAAATTTCTGCCTCAAAAAGTACGTTCAGTGAAGTTTTCTGCATCAAAAGTACGTTCAGTGAAGTTTCTGCATCAAAAAGCGTGTTCAGTGAAAATTTCTGTCTCAAATAAATCTTCTATTGGCCCACAACAACCATCAAATAAATAAGAAGTAAGACATCTCTACCCAAAATTGAAATCACTGTAATTCCATATCATCATCAAGCGACATACGTCAATCCAAATCATATTCCTATCATTTATGACGGGTAACGGATTCTAGTCTCAAATAATAATAATCCGTTCCAAAGCATTTTACTTGTAAATATAATTTTATGTATCAAAGAAATCGTCAAGGATATTTCATTTCTTATGTTGTTTACATGCATTCAGCCTCGTACTACGAATTACATCATGCCGTTCTTGTGGTGTGATTTATTTTTATGATACTTTCTATTGACAATAACAAAACGACGACTAGAAGTGCAATAACAGCTAGGAAGTCTTCTACCCTCACAAATTTTTTTAATGTTTTTATTTTTTCTTCCTTTTTTCCTTTCGTTTTTCTTTTTCTGGAACAGCAAAAATTGCTGTATACACATAGCGCGAGTTGCATAGAGTCGCATAGATATAAATGCTAGGGATAAAATTTGGAATAAATTTTCTGTGTACTTCAACATACATTCATTGTACATAGGGGTTGATTATCCCAAAAAAAGTACAAAATTCAATCAATATGTGTTTGTGAATTTCAAAATAAGTTGCAGCATGGCTGAATGTATTTTCTCTCCCTCATTTATGCATATGTATTAGTTTATATTGGTATCCAGAGAATAGACTAAAGGCACTTTGTGTTGTAGAAGTTTTATGGTGCCTGTCTTTTCAATTGGAATTTCTTTTTTTGTTATTTTCTAGTCTCGACTACCTGAGACACATGCATGTGGAGGGTTGAAGGTTAGATTTTATGGATGTATGTGAATGCACTCCACGTAATTTACTTTCTCATCTTCGTAAAAATTTTTCAAGCATTAAACATTTGTTGTTTGAAGTATGCTTCAACTAAAAAAAATTGTTATTTTATAGATCTTGTTGACTTGTAGCAGATAATAATCATTTATTGAGTACTTTTGAATATATTCTTTATAAAGCAATAAAATGAAATTTGTATTTCTCTAAAATTTTAAAAATATAAAACCTCAAAAGCTTTATAAGGATTTGGAAGGTCAACATAAAATGTTCAGTTTTATATAAAGAAATCCATAATGGATATTTAATGTTTCAAAATGATCCCCAAAAAAAGTTTGTATTTTTTTGTTGGAATTTTAATCAGTCAATAAAAAGATTGACATAGGAAGTTTAAATGGGCATATACATACATAGCATACAGCATGACATATAAATACAACTATAATGTGTAATCGGACTGGAAGGTTTAAAAGATTTCCTTGTAAATAGGGGATACAGTTGTGTTTATTGTGACTGTAACAGATTTTTTTCTTGGTGATGTTTAAAATGGTTGAGATATAAGTTTTGGATATGACTATAGAGTATGTTTTGCGGAAGGAAGCTTGAGAATGGAGTTTGTAGTGAAACTGGATGTATATGTATGACGGATAGCCAAAATTAGGTTAGAGTCTTAGTGACCAAATTGTCAGAGATCAGACTTTTTGCTCTTTGTTAGCTCAAGTTCAATTCTTAATTTAAGTAATAAGTTTTTAACTTCAGTCTCCTCCAAGATGCAACTCTTATTTAAAACCCTTAATTTATAATTCCAATAGCGTGACCCAAAAGTAAAAAAGGTACCAAGGGTTGCACCCAGAGGATGGGGATCATAGATTTCGCTAAATAAAGAATAGGCGCTCATTTTTGGTTCAAATAGACTACTCTGCACCCCATCCAAGACAAAAATTCTTAGTATTACGGTCAAGTTATTCAAAAATCCTAGATTTTGATCCTCCTTAGATAGACTTTGATGAGCTATGGTTCATAAAACAAAAAACCTCAATCTAGTTTATGTTGAATTTTTAAAATCACCCTCAGAAAATTACATCTACGTCCCTGCATCAGTTCTTAAGATCTAACAGTAAAGCAGATTTTTTAATTGGGTGGAAAAATGAAACATTCCTGAATGTGCTTCCCATGTCTATGTCTATTAGATTTCCTTCTGTACCGTCCTCGGAAAAATAATGACAAAAAATGTCCACCTCCTCAAATTACACTCGAATATTCAAATTTTAATGATAATTTTTAAATACCATCCACCCTCCCAGAAATTACCATAAAAATCTGAGAATTTCTCGCTAAAATCTGCACAGTGGGATGCCCTACGATGCAGTCTTTGCAAAGAGCATACAAAATAAGAGAGAAATAGGATACTTGAGTGCACATGGTTTAATAACCAATACATGAGAAATTACACATAGTACGAGCACATTTATAAAAGGAATAAGGGAGAACACACAAAAAAATGCCGAGCATTACAAAATCCATTATAGATTCATATCTAAATAGAGATTTTTGTTCTATCTCTTTTGGTTACTTTTTTGTAGCTCTTTTATTATATTTTTTTATAATAATAACATTCGTAGGGCATGGTTGCAATCCACTTCCTGTTTTAAGATGAAATTTTTTTATTGTTTGCTTATTTTTTAAAAAAATCAGTGAAAGAATTTTTTTAATGTTTTTACAGACAATAAACAGCAATTATGAGCACATATTTGTCATCGAGTTTGACCCTTGTTTGTAGATTTATTCGATTAATTCTCAAGAATTTTTATTTTCATGAAGTTAAGGAATTTATTGAATAAATTCAGTCATAAATTTCCACTGGGCAATTAAAATGGAGCAGCCCACATGATCTGAGTCAGAATATTTCCAATTTTGGATGTAGACTCAATAATATCCGGAAGATCAGCACAGTGGCTTAGTCAGAATTTTTTTAGCCTCAATCATCCATCCAGACACAAAAAAAGATGCAATTTGACGCAATTTATGATATCCAATTGAATAATTCTTACCGTAATTTAGACTGTCGTTTATTAGAGCAGCAATGAGTAATTTACATTCACTTTCAATCGAATAACAAAATCGTTTGAAGCACTTTAGTCCTTCCTTTGAGATTAGATCGATTAAATATTGACATTTCTTATCATTCAATTCGTTTTCATTCTCAGTGTCGTCCGTTTTTAACAAAAATTCTAAATCATTTTTGTCAATCACCGTCTCATCGACGAGTGACTGCAACACTGCTTTATTCGTGAGTAAATCTTGAATTAATATTGATTTATATTTTGTTAGAAGATCAGAAATTTCCTTTGTATGATCCGTCGTCATGTTTCAACTTCATATAGCCGCTTAAGCTTAATAATAATCACTCATGAGCACTTAGCATGATTTTTTTTATATGTATTTTTTAATTTTTTCTTTTATTTTCTTCTCCACTTTATTTCTTATTCACTTCTTTTGTTTATGCTATATCCCACCATAGAACACCCGGCTAACGTAAAAACTTCAAAATCTATGCACGTCTATTCGGGTTGAATGTCTTGCACAAACTGATGTGATGTTTGTACACAAATCGTGCAACATTGTTGAATAGTAAAACAAGAAGAAGGAAGAAGAAAGTAAAATTTTGTGTCAATGTGTGCGTGATGTGGGAAAAAATTTGAATTTTAAAAAACCGTTACGATTATTATGAGAGAAAATTTAAATTTCACAAAATAATGACAGAAAGTTGATTAAAATTCAATGTTTCTTTTGTAATTTTTATAAATTTTATTATATTCAACACATTTTATCAATACTATTGCATCAAAAAGCATCAAATCCCAATAAAATTTATTTTCAACAAAAAAATTACTATCTGCAGCCATCTTCACGTTATTGTACTTTTCAAACCATAACGATCATTTCTTAAAGATCATTGGATTGAAGACATTCGATGGAACAAACTTTCCACTTCCAGCAGTGACATTCAATTTTCCATCCTCAAAAGCAACTTTGCCATTGACAATGACTGTTTCTGGCACTCCGTGACATTCCATTCCTTCAAAAATGTTAAAATCGCATGCATGATGATGAGTTTTGACTGAAATTGTACGAGTTGCTTTGTGATTCCAAATGACAAGATCTGCATCAGCTCCAACAGTAATTGAACCTTTTTGTGGATAAATGTTAAAGATTTTTGCTGCGTTTGTGCTGTAAATGGACAATAAATTATAGAATCGAGAGTTTATAGAAGTTAAATTTAAACTTACGAAGTTACAGCAACAAATCTCTTAACATCAATTACCCCAGCATGAACACCTTTTTCCCAAATAACACTCATTCGATCTTCAACACCATTAACTCCATTAGGAATTTTAGAAAAGTCATCAAGTCCCAGTTCCTTTTGCTTTTTATTAAATGTGCAATTATCAGATCCAGTAGCTTGAAGATCATCGTCACGCAACATTTTCATTAAAACCGAAGGCGTTTCTTTGCATGGACGCAATGGAGGTGACATGACATGAGCAGCAGCATGATGCCAACATTTATCATAATATTCATTTCCAGTAGTTCCTAAAGCAGCTGCCAGAGTCTCACCGAAAATGAAGTTCTTGCCCCATTTTTGACGAGCTCTTGCTACTTCCTCTGCTGCAGAAATGGACATGACATGAACGACATAAAGTGGACAATTTGTTTGATGAGCAATGACGCAAGCACGATTTGTAGCTTCTGCCTCAACATCCTCAGTTCTTGAGAGTTGGTGACCTTCAGGTCCACGAATTCCATTTTGAAGTAGTTTTTCTGTATTTTTGGCTATAATGTCTCCATTCTCAGCATGAACTTGAGCAATAGCACCAAGATCTCGGCAGTGCTCAAAAGTTTCATAAAGTTCACTGTCGTCGAGCATAAACAAGCCTTTGTAGGCCATAAACATTTTGAAGGAGTTGATTCCTTTTTCCTTGCATAAAATTGTCATTTCCTCTCTTACTTGTGGGCTCCACCAAGTAATGGCGCAGTGCTGTGAGAAAAAAAATTATGAGATTTATATCCACAAATGTCACCAGAACTTACCAAAGCATAGTCGCAAACAACTTTGCTATCAGCACGCGTACGCCAAGAGTCGTAAGCATTAAGTAGTGATTCGCCTTTCTTTGGTATCACAAAGTCAATAACAGAAGTGGTTCCACCAGCAACAGCTGCACAAGTTCCGTGATAAAAATCATCAACAGCTACTGTATTTCCAAATTCTAGCTCAAAATGTGTGTGAGGGTCAATGCCACCTGGTAGAATATATTTTCCTTCAGCAACAATTATTTTAGCATTTTCTGGAGCTTTAAAGTCATTTTCACTTCCAATAAAATTAATAATTCCATTTTCGACGTAGATGATTGAATTTTCTTGGATAGAATCAAAGTTTACGATGCAAGCGTTTTTAATATAGATGCTTTCTGACATTCTAAATGAGAAAAATATTGTGTAAGGTTAGTGTGGATGATCAGTAAGAATTAACTAGAAGATTCTGATGAAATAAAGCTTGAATGTGAGGATTCTATATTTAGAATGTGTAATTTAAAACACGTGATGAATAATATTAATGATTTGAGAGATAATAATGAACGATGAAGAGAAAAATGTATGTTGTGACTTCATGTGATTTAGACATAATATCGACTTTTCAGATGATTTTTCAATATTTCGTCTTAGTCAAGAATGCGGAACTGATCAAAGAACTTTTGATCATTTTTGATCACATTTGATCATTTTGAACAGTTTCGCATCCTTGATCTAAGTGTCAAATGTAGAATTATTCTTATTCTTGTTATAGAATTTTTAGAAAGTCGATATGTTAAATTGAATCTTCAAGTCAATATAACCTGTTCTTGGCAAGCTCCTTTAAACATTATAGTTAAGAATGGAAGATTCTTTTAGAATCTATTCAGAGCGTATCCAAAAATGTCATCAGGTCTCATAAAACCCTAGCAAATTGAGACATCAAAGGGTAGAGTTAGAGAGCTTACAAACAGTCATCTGCTCTGGATATGCCTCTATGTATGATTGACCGAGTTCACGACACCCTGAAGGAGCGTAGCCAGAGCGAGGGTTCAAAGGGGGTCCGGATCTCCCCCAACTCAAAAATTTTTTACATTTTAAAATTTTTGCGACGTTTTTCCAAAGCTTTAATTAGTAGTTTAATTATTCACGTACCTTTAGAACTAACAAAAAGTACAAAAACTTGAGTAAAGAATAAAAAACCGTTTTTGGACGCCCTAAAACCCCACCCAGTGTCTCAAATAAGGAGAGTGCTAAATTTTTGATTTAAAAATCCTTACCAGAGGCATGCTGATGATCATGTCATGATTTAAAACCTTAACATAAGGGTTAAAGAAGCTTACCAGTGAAGATTCAATTATAAAATGTCACGATTTAATCAACTTTATACTTAAATTATCCTCTAAATAACAAAATTCCAAAGTCGATCATCAAGAAAAGCAACAGAAATTTGTGATTTATTCGAATATATCCACTCACAATTTAGTCACGTCTGACATTTTACTTGATCATTTACAGACTAAGTCATTATCATATTCTAGATGCATTCTAAACAGATAACCAGTTCCCTCAAAAATTTCAGCAAAACATGATTTTTGCTTCTTCAAATATTGAATGAAAAAAAAACTTTTTTTGTTGATTTTTCGATATCGCGCACATTTTATTTCAGAAAAGGAAGAAAATGTTGTCGATGAGAGAAAAAAAAGTCATAACTGAAAATATTTTTACTTTTTATGACTTTCTATAAATAATCCTGATAAAGTAACTTCCATATCAACTTCACAAAATATCAGTGCATCTTGACTTGATTCCGATTTTAAAAATTGATAATTCTGAAATTTCATGCAAAATCTTTTAAAAATACTTACATTTTCGCAGACAATTGTGCAATAAGAACAAGGTGATCATCCAGTGAACTTAGAATCTCTAGTGCTGATAATTAGTGCATCACATGATAGTGTTGGTAGACAGTAAGAATTTTCACAAGTTTCAAAAAATTTATCATAGATGGAGCTAGAGGGTTATCACATGCACATGTGTCCACAAGCTATGGTGAGTTATTTTTGGATGAAAATCAGAAATTATAAAAATTATGGCTTTATTAATTTATTTAAATTTAATAAAAATTGAAAATCATAAATTATGTATGCCCAGCAAAAAATTAGATTTTCTGACCCCCCAACCCTCTTGTATAAAAAAAAATATAAAAAAATTCAAGTCTAAGAATTCTAGCAACTTTTATTTTTTTTAATCTTCGGGCTGAAACAGCTTGGGCGAGAAAGGTAAGCAAAAGAGCTTTTAAAAACTAGATATTCCTATCCAAAAATCAAAAATTCTAATTCTAAATTTTCAAAACTTTTTATCATAAACATAGCCAATATTTGGCTTTCTATGCAAGAATCGTCCACTTCCAGCAGTTACATTCAATTTTCCATCCTTAAAAGCAACTTTTCCATTAACAATGACTGTTTCTGGAACTCCGTGACATTCCATTCCTTCAAAAATATTGAAATCGCATGCATGATGATGAGTTTTGACTGAAATTGTACGAGTTGCTTTGTGATTCCAAATGATAAGATCAGCGTCAGCTCCAACAGTAATTGAACCTTTTTGTGGATAAATGTTGAAGATTTTTGCTGCGTTTGTGCTGTAAATGGACAATAAATTATAGAATCGAGAGTTTATAAAAGTTAAATTTAAACTTACGAAGTTACAGCAACAAATCTCTTAACATCAATTACCCCAGCATGAACACCTTTTTCCCAAATGACACTCATTCGATCTTCAACGCCATTAACTCCATTAGGAATTTTAGAAAAGTCATCAAGTCCCAGTTCCTTTTGCTTTTTATTAAATGTGCAATTATCAGATCCAGTAGCTTGAAGATCATCGTCACGCAACATTTTCATTAAA
This sequence comes from Chironomus tentans, assembly GCA_963573255.1. Lineage (NCBI taxonomy): Eukaryota > Metazoa > Arthropoda > Insecta > Diptera > Chironomidae > Chironomus > Chironomus tentans. Next base: position 840,143 of record OY754304.1, on the reverse strand, counting down.
ACCGAAGGCGTTTCTTTGCATGGACGCAATGGAGGTGACATGACATGAGCAGCAGCATGATGCCAGCATTTATCATAATATTCATTTCCAGTAGTTCCTAAAGCAGCTGCAAGAGTCTCACCGAAAATGAAGTTCTTGCCCCATTTTTGACGAGCTCTTGCTACTTCCTCTGCTGCAGAAATGGACATGACATGGACGACATAAAGTGGACAATTTGTTTGATGAGCAATGACGCAAGCACGATTTGTAGCTTCTGCCTCAACATCCTCAGTTCTTGAGAGTTGATGACCTTCAGGTCCACGAATTCCATTTTGAAGTAGTTTTTCTGTATTTTTAGCTATAATGTCTCCATTCTCAGCATGAACTTGAGCAATAGCACCAAGATCTCGGCAGTGCTCAAAAGTTTCATAAAGTTCACTGTCGTCGAGCATAAACAAGCCTTTGTAAGCCATAAACATTTTGAAGGAGTTGATTCCTTTTTCCTTGCATAAAATTGTCATTTCCTCTCTTACTTGTGGGCTCCACCAAGTAATGGCGCAGTGCTGTGAGAAAAAAAATTATGAGATTTATATCCACAAATGTCACCAGAACTTACCAAAGCATAGTCGCAAACAACTTTGCTATCAGCACGCGTACGCCAAGAGTCGTAAGCATTAAGTAGTGATTCGCCTTTCTTTGGTATCACAAAGTCAATAACAGAAGTGGTTCCACCAGCAACAGCTGCACAAGTTCCGTGATAAAAATCATCAACAGCTACTGTATTTCCAAATTCTAGCTCAAAATGTGTGTGAGGGTCAATGCCACCTGGTAGAATATATTTTCCTTCAGCATCAATTATTTTAGCATTTTCTGGAGCTTTAAAGTCATTTTCACTTCCAATAAAATTAATAATTCCATTTTCGACGTAGATGATTGAATTTTCTTGGATAGAATCAAAGTTTACGATGCAAGCGTTTTTAATATAGATGCTTTCTGACATTCTAAATGAGAAAAATATTGTGTAAGGTTAGTGTGGATGATCAGTAAGAATTAACTAGAAGATTCTGATGAAATAAAGCTTGAATGTGAGGATTCTATATTTAGAATGTGTAATTTAAAACACGTGATGAATAATATTAATGATTTGAGAGATAATAATGAAGGATGAAGAGAAAAATGTATGTTGTGACTTCATAGGCATAATATGGAATTATCATAGGATTTTTCAATATTTCGTCTTAGTCAAGGAACTCATTTCTGATCACATTTGATCATTTTGAACAATTCCGCGTCCTTGGTCTAAGTGTAAAATGTAGAATTATTCTTAACTAGGAAGCATAGCTTATTAGGATGGCATGTCTGTAGATTTTATTACAAAAAATTATTTCTTATTCCGAATAAACATTTTTTATTTTTTTCCCACTGTTATATAATTTTTATAAAGTTGATATGAATCAAATTGAATCTTCAAATCAATATAACTTGTTCTTGGCAAGCTCCTTTAAACATTATAGTTAAGATGTTAAGAATGGAAGATTCCTTTAGTGTCTAATCACAGCGCATCCAAAAATTTCACTAAGGTCTCAAAAAATTCTAGCAAATTGAGGCATCAAAGGATATGTATATTTATTAAGCGTTACTGGCTGGGTAGAGATAATCGACCAAGTTCACGACAACCAGAAGGAGCGTAGCCAGGGAGAGGGTTCAAAAAGGGTCCGGATCCCTCCTCCCCCTTAAAAATTTATTTACTAATTAATTAAAGATTTTTTTTCTAAAAAATATTTTTTTTAAGTTTTTCGAAGTTTTTAAGAAGCTTTAATTACTTTAAGTACAAAAGCTTGAGTAGAGAATAAAAAATATTTTGGATTTAAATATCCTTACCAGCAGCCTGCTGATGATTATGTCATGATTTCCATCCTTAACATAAGGGTAAGCTTACCAGGGAAGATTCAATAATGAAATATCACGATTTGATCAACTTTATACTTAAATATAGACTATCCCCCTAGTAACAAAAACCGTTAAAAAGTTAATTAAAAACTAGTTGCGACTAACTAACTTTTAACGGTTTTGGTTACTGCAGCTAAGAAATGCACCACAAATTTGTCATTTATTCGAATATATCCACTCACAATTTGGTCACGTCTGACATTTTACTCGATCATTTACAGACTAAGTCATTATCATATTCTAGATGCATTCTAAACAGATAACCAGTTCCCTCAAAATTTTCAGCAAAACATGATTTTTGCTTCTTCAAATATTGAATGAAAAAAAACTTTTTTTTGTTGATTTTTCGATATCGCGCACATTTAATTTCAGAAAAAGAAGAAAATCTTGTCGATGAGAGAAAAAAAAGTCATAACTGAAAATATTTTTACTTTTTATGACTTTCTATAAATAATCCTGATAAAGTAACTTCCATATCAACTTCTCACTTTTTATCTCCAAAATTTTTTAATTACGGCAATTAAGTTTTTATTTACAATTGACACAAAATTTTTGAGGCGCAATTACCTAATGACCTCCTAAATATGTATCTTTTGATTCCACGATTTCTAATAAATTTTCTGATTAAAATTAGCTACTCACTTTACTTCAGACTTTTCTATTCGACGACTCAGTGAAAACTGAGACATTTGAGTAATAAATTTTAAGCTTTATGGTTCTCGGATTAACGTACGTCTATTATTAAGCACAACAAGCTGTTGATTTTTCTTCAATCATTTTCTTTTTTGGGGGTGATTAACTTTTTTTCTTCCCATAATATCAGCGCATCTTGACTTGATTCCGATTTTTAAAATTAATATTTCTGAAATTTCATGCAAAATTGTTTAAAAATATTTACATTTTCGCAGACAATTGTGCAATAAGAACAAGGTGATCATCCAGTGAACTTAGAATCTCTAGTGCTGAGTATAGTGCATTTCTTGATAGTGTTGGTAGATAGTAAGAATTTTCTCAAGTTTTAAAAAATTTCTCATAGATGGAGCTAGAGGGTTGTCACATGTGAGCAGCTATGGTGAGTTATTTTTGACTGAAAATTGGAAATAATAAAATTTATTGTTTTGATAGTCTAGTAATGTATAAAAATTCAATCAAGATTTTTAATCTCACAACAATTTTTATTAAAATTGTTTATTTATTTACAAATCAATTGAAAGAAAAATCATCAAAAATATTTATTGACATCAAAGTCACTTTACTTTTTCTTCTTTCCACAAGGTATAATCAACAGCTGGAATTTCACTGCATGAAACGACTTTGTTTCTGAAATTAAATATAGAGATTAGTGAAGAAATTAGGGATCGTTCTCTTAATACGTTTGCTTTTTAGGGAATAGGATTCTGAGAATTTGTAACGTAATAAGTGAACGACCCCTTATGTAATCGTTATCAAATTATATCTGATCTAATTAACACATTTAGACCAACCCAAAGATCACTAACCGAGATGGCAAATTCCAGAAAATGATCGCAGATTGTCATTTCCTTTTCAGTTTCAAAAATAAATAAATTCAACTTACTCATCATTCAATGTTCTAAAAGCATTAGGCTGCATGCTCAAAATGTTATTTCCATTGTCACAGAACATGCGTGACATGCTTGATTTTCTGATTTCAGATAATTGATCAGGTTTTAGTGCAACTTCAGCGTCGCCATTTTCAAACCAGTAACGATCACCAACACGAGTCTTGTAGAATTGTTTCATGTAGATGCACTGATAAGTTGGACCAGCTAAAACAGTTTTGTCAAGACGACTCTCGAGGATTCCACCGACACTGAGTTCAACATCTTCGTAGCTTGGGTAGACTGATTTTAAGTTTTCGAGGTCCTAAAATGAGAAAAATAATCAAAAATTCAGGTATGACTAGCTTGAGGATATCACTTACTTCTTCAGAAATCAAATCCAAATAATCCTCCCATTTGGTAGCCTTTGGAAGTCCACAAAGTTCTCTAAATTCATTATAAGTTGCAATACCATGATCTCTGCCTCGCTGAATATCAATAGATCTAATGTCATCTCCATATTTCTTCAAATGCTTGAGAAGGAACTCCTTAACTTCAATGTCAAAGTTCTTATCTGCTTTCTGGAATGATTGTGTAGCCATTCCACGACCAAATGAATCATAATTGTCATTTTGTTCCAAGACTCTTGGACGAAGGAAGACATCACTGATTCTGAGTGTTTCTGTTGTTTCACGAGATTCTGACATTAAGCTGTTGTGAGAAATTACAAATAAAATTTTTTGAAATTTAAAAATTTAACGACTTTTTAAAATTTGAAAATTTAACGACTTTTTTAAATTTAAAAATTTAACGACTTTGTTAAATTTAAAAATTTAACGACTTTGTTAAATTTGATTCGTAAATATCACACTTTAACCCTATTAATATTAAATTAATATTATCAATATTATGGTAAATTCTTAATTTAAATTCCTTTACTTACTTCATTAAAACATTAATTATAATTTTATAAATTTTCAGTCTACTCAAAACATACACAAGTCAAGAATTTCGATAGGTCAAATAAATATTTACATTTTTGCACCAATTAAAGTGAGCTTTGGTAAATGTTTTTAAACTCAGTCAATAAATTTTTCGAAAATAAAGTCAAACTTACTTCAAATGTCCTTCAATCGATGAGTGATAATAACGGAATGCAGTTGATGAATGATCATTCAAGGTTGATGGATCAACAGTTTCATCATAATCATTTACATATTTACTTCCATCCTTATGATACAACATCTTAGCTTTGTACATATTTTCTTCACCAAGGAACAATGGAAGCCATTCATAATAAACAACATATTGGTACTGAGCGATGTTAATGTGACGAGCTTCTTGGAAGATTTTCTCGTCTGTCCAATTTGGATTGAGTTCGTGCAAAATGTTAGCCAGGCGATTATGTTCACGAATATAGAAAATGTGCAAAATAGCCAAATCTGGACTTTGATTCAATCGAGGGTCACCTCCAAAGTAGCACGTCTCGCCGGGTGTCTCAACATAACAAACATTATCACCATTTGGATTGTGTGGTGGCCATTCCTTACCATGACGTTTTTCCATTTTTAATCTACCGCCATTATATTCGCGAATAGAATCTAGTTCTTTCTCTGAGTTGCCATAAATGAGCGAAAGGTCAAGAAAGCCAGTCACGACTGTTATCTGCTCAGCAGGTTCATTTGATTCGTTTTCACTAAGCTCATTGTCCTTATCAGTTAATGTACGTGTAAATTTCATACATTCAACGCCATCTGATGAATGGATTGGATCGTCGACTGGAATCTGAATATTAAAGCAATGTGACTCATGTGACGTGACCTTTCCATCGTCACAACATGGAGGGTTGAGTGATCCACCGGTAAATGCCATGTCATGTGCAACAAACTGTCCAAATTGCATCATAACAATTGTATGATTCGGATCTGGTGCATCCTTTTTGCCAAAAATTGTCGTCGAGACAACACGAGCACTTGGCAATTCCTGTCCGGTCACAGACTTTGGTGGTGCATGAATTCCATCTGAATAATTTGGTGGCAATAAACGTCCATATTTGGTACCTGCTGCACCCCAATCACGATGCACTAAATTATTGCACGAGCCGTCTATTGTGCGATAATGATGAGTAACACAGTTATCGGCCGTGACATTTACTGCCAATAACAACGCGATACAAAATAACAAAATCATTTTTTTAGAACTTTTTTTTTTGAAATCCCAGAGAGACTTTCACAACAAGAGCGACCACAAAAGACTAAGTACTGTCTATGAATATTAAATAACTTTATACTCAAAAAACAATTTTTTTGATTACCCAATAGAAAATATAATGGTAAGAAAGGTTAGTGTCAAGGGGGTTGCTTATTGTTTCTTGATGGTTTGTTAGGTATATGAGTAACAGGATAAAAATTAGAATTTAAACTGATTAAATTTTTAGAAAATTGATTGATTTATTTGAGAGAATCGTACTTGATAATGATCTGGTATTTATAAAGAAATAATCAGGGTAATAAAAAACAAAGAGATAAAACAATATGCTTAGTCATTAAGTAGATAAGATAAGTAGTACCTCCTTGTTCCTATTAGAAATGTTGTTTACATCGTTATCTATACCACTTATCATCAGGGTCTTTCAGTTATTACGTCCATTATTTTTACACATTACTAAAGGCAGTCGTGTAGCCAGGGGGATTTGGGGGACTTCCTTCGATAAAAAAATCTTCAATTTCCAAGAGTTTTTGAGGGGTCTAAATTTTTCATACAAAATTTTGAAATTCCCCCCTCCCCCTTAAAAAATTTCGGACTACGCCTCTGACTTAGAGTAAATGAAAGACTTGTAGCTAAGGAGTGATCCAGCTTCCTCACCCACCTTCCTCGAAATTGCAACTGGTTATGGAAATTTTTTGTACTCCTCTTAAAAATTAAAATTGTTTACGAAAATCTTTTAGAATTCTGCCTAGATATGGTGTCCTAACAGGGTGGAATCTTGGATATCGAATCATATGTAGGTGAATTTGCAAGTGTGAGAGTAAGGCCTCTATGGTCGAATGGTTAGGTAACAGACCGGATATCTACATTTGTCACTTTTATGTGAGGACGTGGGCTTGATTCCTACCAGAAAATGACGAAGATTCACACATTTCTCACGACGTTACACTAGGGTGTGTGTATGTCTCACTCAGGGTCGTATTCAGGGAGGGGTTTTGGGTGTCAAACTTCTGCCCCTTTGGGAAATTTTCCCCCCTAAATTTTCCCTTTCATACAAAAAATTTCAAAACTCTTCCCTTGAAAAATTTCTGGATACGCCCCTGGTCTCACTTCTTAAGTGTAAAAATTGCAATTTCTACCATCACGTTAAAGTTTGATCGACTCTTATTGTATTTTGAACTAATTTTGAATTTATTTGGATCCAAATTTTATTCATTGACAACATTTTTGACTATAGCCTTCATAAACTGTTTTGCCAAATTCAATGTCAATAAAAATTCATGTACATAGAACTGATAACAGACTCAAAAATATTCTAGAAAGAATAAACAATTTTTTTCATGACTTATCTCTCAATGGACTGTAAACAATATTTCAGAAGTTAACACCCGTTTATTTATAAATTAACATACATTAATTAAGCATTTTATGGACTCCCAGGCGATAATGTCACCAAAAAATTTTTTATGGACGTCGGAATCAGAATTATTTTTTCAGATGTTTGTGAATTTCTTTTTTGGAAATGCAAATATGCTGTTGAGCTTAAATAATTCCAACAAATTTATACATTTAATGATGCAATTTAACAAACAAAATTTGCATCGAATGAATAAAACCCACACACTGTAATCAGGTAAGTAAAGTTTTCATCAAGTTTCTTATTATTCCTCGTGTGTGCTAAAAAATTGGTTTCCTTTTGTATCGGTCAGCTGAATGTCGTGAGGCTGTAAATAAAGTTTTATTTTGGTATAATTTTGGGGTTTCGGATGAAGCATAAAGGGCGTCTAGATTTTGGTTCAATTTAGTGACCTTGCTTTAATGTTATGACTCTTTAGGTAGGATTTTGTTACTAATTGAGCAAGGTTCGACAAAATTGCCTACTTAAGTGGACGTTTGGGTCAGAGGCATAGGGTCAGGTGGTTATAAAAGGGCCTGAATTCAAAAATTTAATAAAAACCACTGATTTTCCTATATTTCAGTTTGTAGTCTACAACTAAAGGTTTTAAGCATCATTTTTAGAGTCTCTAATTAAAAAATAACGTACTGAGTCTCGATCCCATGATTGCTACATCAGCGTTGTAATTTTCAGTTACTTAAGTACTAACGACACACTTTAAACCACATCTGCAATTATACTGCTCAAAATCGTTCCCTTACCTTAAATAATCCATCATTTTATTCCACAAACAGGAATCTCTAGCAACATGGATACCAAATAATTTGCATAGCGAAAGTTAAAATTCCCATTAAACATTATTCAGCATAAATTAAGATACGCATATTTATTGAAAATTCATTTCTAAATTTAGCATCAACCTGTAATTTATCTGACATATAAAAAGCTTCTTGTCCTTTAACACATCTAAAAATCATTCAAACTCTCACTTTAAAGCACATAAAGTCACCTTTCATCAGAGTTATCACGTGCTTCAGCCACTACACAAGGAAATGGATCGATTTAATTTTAAAAACACAAAAAAATCAGCACAAGTAATAAAAAAATTCTCTCAACATATATTTTGTGTCCAATATCTGTTATCCCCATATGTGTCTCGCCGATCGTATTAACATGAACAATGTCCATATGGAAGTGCGCCCATTGATATTAAGATTTTTTATACCGTTATCATACAAAAATATGGGTCCATCCAGATTCATTCATATTCAAAAGAAATTCTTGTGGGTTCAAAAAACTTTAAATTTGCAAAGAAAAAAGCAGGAATTAAAAATGAATTTGAGGCATGGACGCTGATTTTGTGATTTTGGAGGGAAAAAATTATTGTAGGATTTGAATCTGAATATTTTTGAATTTTGTCAATTATTTCTTCATTGACGGTTTTCTAGAATTTAAATTTTAACTTACATTTCTAATTTGAATATTTGATCTACAAAAAGTAGAACTTTTGAACTGAACATTAAGACGAATTTCTGTACGCTATGTCAGGGGCGTATCCAGGAATTTTTTTCTCAAAATTGGAAAATGTACACTAAGTTGCTCGAAATTGTCTTTTAATTACCTTTTTTTGGTCGCTAGAGTTAATTTTTGAAGAAATTTTTCATTGATAGTAGCAAAGGATATTCCCCAAAACCTCGAGTGCCTACACATTGACAAAATTAAGAATTGACATGATAATAAAAAATTATCATCGATTGGGATATAAAACGACCCGAAACGCTGCAGGTAGAGGCACAATTCATTTACACTTCGTGAAATGAAGAGGTTCTTGTTTCTCGTTCTAATAATTTTGTTGCTTGAGGAAAATCAAATTTTAGCGAATGTAAGAAAAGGTAAGCATCAAAAAATTTAGAATAAATTTAAATTCAGTCGCGTAATCTAATTAAATTCTAATTTATTTTTTACAGAATTTTGTGAATCTATTTCATTGCCAATAAAATGTGACCGTACATCAAAATATCGTCAAATTAATGGCAGATGTAACAATTTAATAAATCCATATCTTGGTGCTGCAAATACAAGATACAGTCGACTTATGAGATCTAGGTACTCAGATGACATTTCAGCACCTCCAAAATCAGTTAAAGGCGGCGACTTACCAAGTGCTAGATTAATTTCTCTGACTGCATTTGCTGACAATAACGTACCGAATTCAAAAATAACACAAGCCTTTATGCAATTTGCACAGTTAATTGCTCATGATATATCAAATGTTTTAAGTGCACCGACTCAACAACGATGCTGCAAAGAAAATGGATTACTCGTGTCAAAACCTGAAAAAAATTGTTTACACATTCCAGTCCCAAGAACTGACAATATTCATTCAGGAATGACATGTATGGATTTCACAAGATCGTTAACGGATAATGATGTGAACTGTCCAAATTATCCAAAGGGATATCCTTCTGAACAAATCAATGGAGCAACGGCAAGCATGGATTTGTCACATGTTTATGGAGTTAGTCAAGAGAATCTCAAGAAATTACGGTCATTTAAGAATGGTCAGTTAGCAGTAGAAACTCGTTTCAATTCAACCTGGCCACTGCAGGAACCAAATGCCAACAATGTTTGTTTCATCCAAAATATTCGCGACCCATGTTACCAAAGCGGTGATTCAAGGCTCAATCAGAATCCTGACCTGTCGGTCGTTCATATTTTATTCATCAGAGAACACAACCGTATAGCTAAGGAACTACGAAAACTTAACCCACGGTGGTCTGACGAGATTTTGTTTCAAGAAGCAAGACGCATCAATATAGCTCAGTTCCAAAACATTGCTTACTATGGATGGTTTGGTTTAATCGTGGGTAGTAAGAATGCTAAAGCTCTTGGCTTATATTATCAACCATCAGGGAGTGATTATGCAAATGATTATGATGCGACAATAGACTCAAGCGTATACAACGAATTCAGTGCCGGAGTGTTTCGGTTACTGCACACAATAATTGATGGACATTTGAGGTAAATGCATGACAATTTTTGAAATTCTTTAAGGTGTGTCTGAAGTGTCAATAACTTTTCCAGAAAGCTGTCTGAATCTCGTACGCTCGAAGAAATTGTCAGACTTTCTGAAACTTTTTATCAACCGAAATTCATAGAAGGCAATGGAAAATTTGACAGCTTTTTACGAGGAATGGTTGCTCAGCCAGCCCAAGAATATGATAGCAACTACGATGCTGAAGTTCGATCATATTTATTCAAACGAAAAAAAGTTTATGGAGGCGATTTAAAGGCTATTGATGTACAAAGAGGACGCGACCACGGACTTCCTAGTTATAATGATTTGAGAAACTTTTGTGGACTTCCAAGAGCCACAAAGTGGGAAGATTTTGCTGATCATATTTCTTTATCTGTAAGTATTTAAGATAGTTCTGATTTTTTGAGGATTAACCTTATTTCTTCTGCAGGACATTGATAATTTGAAGAAGATTTATGCGGATGTTGATGATGTCGTAAGTATTATTTTGAATTATTGGAATTTCATTCCTAACCTATGATTTTTATACATTTAGGACATGAACGTTGGATCATCCCTTGAAAAGCCCTATGGATCTGGAATTACAATTGGAATAACTTATCTATGCGTTCTTAAGATTCAGGCTCGAGCCTTTCGTTCTGGTGATCGATACTGGTTTGAAACCAATGATCCAGTGATCAGATTCACTCCAAATCAATTAGCAGAGATAAGGAAAGCTAGTTTCTCAAGGATCATTTGTGATAATACTGAGAGCATCTTTAGTATTCCTCAAAATGTATTCGCAATACCAAATGATGTGAATAATTCTTATGTGAAATGCTCTGATTTGCCTAAGGTTGATTTATCATTGTTCAAGGAATAATTGAGGAACTGAAGAAGAATAAAATCTTAAAAAATAATTATTTTTTGGATAGTAAAATTTTTGCATAACTTTCAGGGAAACTTAAATCATTCAATTACACGAATAATTACAGAAAGTTTATTTGGGTTTCAATGAGGTTGCAGAGCGAATTCTTAGATCCTAGATCTGAATTTCTGTAATTATTCATTAAACTATTATGACTTTATACTTTTATAGCAATCAAGTCAGGTTATAAATGTACCTAAATGTGCAATCCGTTAACTACAAAATTATGATCGTGCACACTAAAGTGGACATCGTAAAATACATTTGTTTAAAAGTCATGAACAAAAGTAGCCGAAATTGCCTATAAAATGTAAATTTTTTGGCAGTTTTAAATTTTTTGTACTTTCCGAAACTAATAAACAAAATTTTCTATAGAAACGACGACTTCACAGCTGGAAAATGCACAAATAATTTTTAAAATGAAGAGGTGGTTTGTTCTGTTCGTTGTAGTAAGTATTTTAGTAAAAGAATCTTATGAAAATTTAAGAAAAGGTGAACAAATCAATAATTTAGAATTGAATTGAAGTCTAGCCTGAATATCTTCTCGTATTTATAGATTTTTGTGAATCAGTCTTACTGCCAATAAAATGCAACTCAACAGATGCAATAATTTGTTAAATCCATATCTTGGTGCTTCAAACACAAAACTTAGTCGACTTATGAAACCCAAGTACGCGGATGAAATTTCAGCACCTTCAAAATCAGTGACTGGAGCAGAATTACCTAGTGCTAGGCGAATATCACTTGAGGTCTTCAATGACACAAATATTCAGAGTCAAAATGAAGTGCTTAAACTTCAACTTGGCAAATGAATTTATTAAAAGAAATAAATTAGAAAATAATAATATTATTGTAAATTATATTAAGTTTTTAAGTAATAAATAAAGCCTTTGGGCGCTTTCCATAACTTTCAGGGAAACTAAAATCACTTAAGAACCTCGATTTGAGTAAAAAAAATTTATGGTCAAATCGAGGCTACCCAGTATATGAACAATAACAGAACTAGTAAAATCCTCCCGTCAAGCATGGCGGGAAAAAATAACAAAAATGACTATTTTGGTTATTATGCGGATACAGGGGAGCAAATTAGACAGGCTTATTTAAGCAGACACACCTCGTGCTGACAGACAAATGAATGGCGGGTTATATACTACTAATTTCCTCAAATCCTAGATTATGTAATTATTTATAAAAATTTTCTTGCTTAATATATTCATAACAATCGTGTAGTCAACTTCTAATTTAAGATCGTGACTTAATTTAAAAACGTGACTTGGTTAAAAGTCGTGACCAAATATTGCCAAAGTTGCCCATAAAATGTAAAATCGAAATGCTTAAATGTTTTTAGCTTTCCGAAACTGACAAACAAATTTAGGGTATATAAATGAAGTGAAGTACAGAAGGAAAAGGCATAAATAATTTATATTTTGTGAAATGAAGAGGTTCTTGATTCTGCTTATTTTAATAGCTGTTCTGGTTAAGGAATATCAGTCGTTGGCCAATTTAAGGAATGGTAAAAAATTAAAGTTTTGTAATTAATTCAAATTTAGGTTAATTGTTAATACTTATTTCTACAGAGTTCTGTGAATCTGTCTTACTGCCAATAAAATGCAATCCAACATCAAAGTATCGACCAATTAATGGCAGATGTAATAACTTATTAAATCCATATCGTGGTGCTGCAAACACAAAACTTAGTCGGCTTATGAAATCCAACTACGCAGATGGAATTTCAGCACCTCCAAAGTCTGTAACTGGAGCAGAATTACCTAGTGCTAGGCTAATATCACTTGAAGTTTTTAATGACACAAATATTCCAAATTTAAAATTCACACAAGCATTCATGCAATTTGCACAATTTATTGCTCATGACATATCGAATGTATTAAATGCTCCAACGCAAAAAGGATGTTGTCTGGACAATGGAACACTTGTATCCAATCCTGATAAAAGTTGCCTCTACATTAAAGTTCCTGAAACTGACATAATTCATTCAGGAATAAAATGCTTAGACTTTGTAAGATCCATAACAAATAACGACATGAAATGTCCAAATTACCCAGTAGAACCTGCGGAGCAAATAAATGCAGCCACAGCTAGTTTGGATTTGTCACATGTTTACGGAACTAGTAAAAGATTTCTTTTAAGTCAACGATTGTTCAAAAATGGACAATTAGCAATGGAAACACGATTTAATTCAACTTGGCCATTACATGAACTGAATACAAAAAGTGCTTGCTTTTCTGATAATCCACGAGAAACATGTTATATCAGCGGTGACGCAAGGATCAATCAGAATCCTACACTATCGATTGTTCAAATTTTATTCATCAGGGAACACAATCGAATTGCTAGGGAACTGCAAAAATTGAATCCCCAATGGACAGACGAGATTCTTTTTCAAGAAGCAAGACGCATTAACATTGCACAGTTTCAGTGTATCGCCTACTACGGATGGTTCTTTTCCATTGTAGGTGTTAAAAATTTGGAATCACTTGGATTTTATTATCAGCCATCTGGCAGCGAATACGCAAATGATTACCAGGAGTCTTTAGATTTTAGCATATATAATGAATTTCCTTCCGGAGTGTTTAGGTTACTGCACACAACAATTGATGGGCATTTGAGGTAGGTTCTCCAATTTTATGTATAATCATATCCAAAACCTAATAAACTTCCAGAAAAGTGTCTGAATCTGGATCACTTGAGGAAATAGTCAGATTATCTGACCATTTTCATCGACCACAAGTCATAGAAGGCCATGGAAACTTTGATAGCTTCGTTAGGGGAATGGTGGCACAACCAGCTCAATATTTCGATAAGAACTACGATGCTGAAGTTCGTTCATATTTATTTAAATTGCAAAAAGAGTATGGAAGTGATTTAAAGGCTCTGGATATAGAAAGAGGTCGTGATCATGGCCTTCCTAATTATAATGAGTTGAGGAAATTTTGTGGACTTCCGAGGGCTACAAAGTGGGAAGATTTTGCTGATCATATTCCATTATCTGTATGTATTTATGATTGTTTTGTGGATCAAACTTTATAATTTGAGTTTTAGGACATTGAAAATTTGAAGAAAGTTTATGCGGATGTTGATGATGTCGTAAGTGTGATTTTGATTTTTTGGAATTTCATTCCTAATTTACGATTTACTAAAATACAGGACTTCAATGTAGGATCATCTTTGGAACGACCACATTCACCAAATACCATGATCGGGATAACTTATGCCTGCATCCTTAGAATACAAGTTCGAGCCTTTCGTTCTGGTGATCGTTATTGGTTTGAAGCAAATGATCCAGCAGCTAGATTCACTCCAAATCAATTAGCAGAAATAAGGAAAGCCAGTTTCTCAAGGATCATTTGTGACAATACTGAGAGCATCTTTAGTATTCCTCAAAATGTATTTGATATTCCGAATGATGTAAATAATACGTATGTGAAATGCTCTGATGTTCCTAAAGTTGATTTGTCGTTATTTAAAGAATAGTTGTGGAACTGAAGAATAATAAAGCCTCAATATTAATTGCCGTGTTCTTGGTAAAATTTTGCATAAGTTTCAGGGAAGCAAGAATCACAAACAGAATAAAAATTTGACATTGATTTCAGGACTCAAAAAATTGTTGTTTTTCTAATAAAATGTCCTGAAAAAGTAGCTTAAAGGTAGGCTGCTTGGTTATTCAAAGTACTGTCCTCTATTTCTGAAATTTCTTTACACTTTACACTCTTCATTGCAACGCGATGATATGAACTGCTTATGATATTAAAATAATTCTATTAAGTAACATTAAATTACGATATAGCAATTAACCTGACCATAAAATGACGTTAACTTAAATCGTTCACAATAAAACGGAAAGTGCAGTAGATAATTCATGTATACCCAAAGCAAATTTATTAATTAATTTCCGAGACTGATAAGCAAATTTTCAATTTAAAAACGGCGTGAAGCACAACAAGAAATTACAAAATGCATTTGTAATTTATAGAATGCAGAAGTTCTTGGTTTTGTTAATTTTAATAATTGTTTCAGTTGGAGATCATCAATCATTGGCAAATGAAAGGAATGGTAAGCAATTAAAATTCTGTAATCCAATTTGTATTTTTTTTATTTCCATTTCGACAGAGTTTTGTGAATCGGTTTCGAAGCCAATAAGATGTAATCCAACATCAAAGTATCGACAAATTAATGGCAGATGCAATAACTTATTAAATCCTTATAATGGTGCTGCAAATACAATACTAAATCGATTTATGAATTTTCGATATTCAGATGGCATTTCAGCCCCTCCAAAATCAGTAACTGGAGCAGAATTACCTAGTGCTAGGTTAATATCACTTGAGGTTTTCAATGACACAAACGTCCAGAATCAAAAATACACACAAGCTTTCATGCAATTTGCACAATTTGTTGCTCATGACATATCTAATGTTTTGAAAATTCCAAAGCAACGAGGATGCTGTAAAGAAAACGGCAAACTTGTAACAAAACCTGATAAAGGTTGCCTATACATTCCAGTTCCTGAAACTGACAAAATTCATTCAGGAATGAAGTGCTTAGATTTTATGAGATCCATAACAAATAACGACATGAAATGTCCAAATTATCCAATAGGACCTGCTGAACAAATAAATTCAGTCACAGCAAGTTTGGATTTATCGCATGTTTACGGAACTAGTAATAAATTTCTTTTAAAGCATCGTACATTGAATAATGGACAACTAGCGATGGAAAGACGTTTTAACTCAACATGGCCACTGCATGAATCAGACACCAAAAATGTTTGCTTCGCTAGAAATCCTCGAGAGACTTGCTATATGAGCGGTGACGCAAGAATAAATCAGAATCCCACTCTGTCAATTGTTCAAATTTTGTTTATCAGGGAACACAATCGAATTGCTAAGGAACTGCAAAAATTGAATCCCCAATGGTCAGATGAGATTCTTTTCCAAGAAGCAAGACGCATTAACATTGCACAGTTCCAGTGTATCGCCTATTACGGATGGTTCTCTGCTATTGTGGGTGTTGAAAGCTTTGAATCACTTGGATATTATTATCAGCCATCTGGCAGTGAATATGCAAATGATTACAATGAGACTTTAAATCCTAGCATATACAATGAATTTCCTTCCGGAGTGTTTAGGTTACTGCACACAACAATTGATGGACAATTGCAGTAAGTTTTCCAATTTTTTATAGAACACAGTAAGTCACAATTAGATTTCAGAAAAGTGTCTGAATCCGGATCACTTGAGGGAATAGTCAGACTTTCTGATTTTTACCATCGACCAAAAATCATAGAAGGCTACGGAAACTACGATAGCTTATTACGAGGATTATTGGCACAATCAGCTCAAGTTTATGACAACAGTTACGACGCTGAAATTCGTTCATTTTTATTCAGAGGACACAAAATTTATGGAGGCGATTTAAAAGCTCTGGATATTCAACGTGGACGTGATCACGGACTTGCTAGTTATAACGATTTGAGGAACTTTTGTGGACTTCCAAGAGCCACAAAGTGGGAAGATTTTGCTGACCATATTTCTTTATCTGTAGGTATTTCTGATTATTTAGGGTTTTTGAGGATTAACCTCGTTTCTTCTACAGGACATCGATAATTTGAAGAAAGTTTATGCAGATGTTGATGATGTCGTAAGTATGATTCTGAATTTAATTAAAAACATCAACAAACATCAATTTATTCATTCACAGGATTTGAACGTCGGATCATCCCTTGAACAACCATTTTCATCCAGTACTTTGATTGGAATCACTTATACCTGCCTCCTTAGAATACAAGTGGGAATCTTTCGCACTGGTGATCGCTTCTGGTTTGAAACTGGTGATCCTTCAGTTAGATTCACACCAAATCAATTAGCAGAGATAAGGAAAGCAAGCTTCTCTAGGATCATTTGTGACAATACCGACAGCATCTTCAGTGTTCCTCAAAATCCATTTTTCTTGACAACTTTTGAAAATAATACTTATGTGAAGTGTTCTGATTTGTCTAAAGTTGATTTGTCGTTTTTTAAGGAATAGTTTAGGAAATAAACTTAAAAATTAACAAAAGTCCTCGTTTTATTGATCAAGAGACTTAAACGCATTTTTGTGTTAACAATCAGCATTTGATTAGCAAAATACTTCGTACGAAATTAAACCAGCATGAATATTTTGTTTCTAAACTAGGTTTATTATTTAACGGTTTTTGAAATTCAAATTTCCTAATGGTCAAAAAAATGCTCTAAAAATTACTGCATAACTTTCAGGGGCTTTTAATTAGAAAACTTGAAGCACTTTAAAACTATTAATTGTGATACTAGCAGCAAAACGGATGATTCTGGATTATTAATCTTGTTTGGGATTTTAACGTATTCCTTAAAATCTCCAATCGCATGCACCTACTACTGAGACATCAGGGGGTTGCTCAGAACCTAGTTATTTATCATAATAATCATCCAACTATAAATTTTAATAAAATTTGCGTGTCATTTCTACGTAGTTTTTAAAGATAGAAATTAGAAATATAATTTTGTATGGCTTCAATTCTGTTGACAAGCTAAAAATTTTGCTGCAAACTTACTTAAATTCCGCACAGTTATTTAAACATTCACAAATAACTATCAAAATAAAAACAAAGCAATGAGTCATCCAATCAATCAATCCAATTTCTGTCAATTAATGTCATTGTTTCTATGTGCTGTTCCTACCAATTGCAATTTTAATTAGGCTGTAAGCAATTATGCTGACTTGATTATTTACAAAACAAATTTAAGCATATTCTGAAATTAAAATATGGAAAAGTTTCACAAGTTTTGAATCAAAAAACTCATTTAGTCATCATTATCACTTTATTTTCGATTCATAACAGCACAACGTCATCCATAAAAAGCTATATACTCTACATTATCAGACTTTGATTGTAATTAAACATGATTAATGAAAAAAAAGAAAATCGCATTTTGTTCTTAACGAATCAAACGTATAGAAAAGAAATGAAGAACCAGGAAGGTTAAAGAGAATGTAAGCTAAATTGATAAGCCACTTAAGCCTCACATAATTTAAATTAAACTTTTGGAATTCCCGCAGAGATCTCACTTTCAATTCCCAAATGATCCTCTCCTCTCAAAATCTTGAATGTACCGTGATCACCCCAATCTGAGTTCCAGCTGTTGGCAACCCACCAATATTTGTTGCCATCCTCGACACCCCATCCGAAAATCTTGATTGCATGACCACCTAAGGCTTTTCCAGCTACGTGCTTGTAAACACCAGATTTGTAGTTGACAAAATCTTCATAAACTGTAAATGCAGCTTCGACAGGTCCGTTCTTGAAGATTTCTGTACGAATTTGATCTTCGTCCCGTTTAACTGAGTAACTTGATGCTCCAAAATGTTTATCGGCTTTAAAGTCAACTTTGTATGCTGAATTTGAGCATTTGTTATTGCATTTTGGTGTCTTTCCCTCTCCACTGCATGGCATTCTTGTTCCATTGACGTGATGCTCACATGGTGCGATTTCATAAGGCTGGAATGTAATACATTTTATCAGTATCTGCTTATGTATTGAATTATTTATTAAAATACTTACAAGGCATCCAATTGATGAGTTGTATGGACCACCACTTACAATACCCTTGCGTACCCAGTATGACCAGGCAGATCCTAAGAAAATTCATGTTTATCAAGCAGTTCTTACTAAATTTCAATTATTTTTGCTTACCTGGGAAACCTCCATTACATCCAAATCCACAAGTATGACAGCAACTAACCAAATGCTCACTAGAGAAGTGGAAATGCTGAGTAGCATTAGAATGAATACACCAACGATCGCTCATAGCTTCTGCAGCTCCGAAGGCCCTTGAATGATATACCTTTGTTAAATATAGGTAAATTAAAGGAATTTAAAAAAAAAGTTTTACCAGCAAGATCCACAACTTCCTTGATCACGAATTTCACCGATTGTAGGACAATCAGGCCATTGAACTCTAGCATCAAAATCATCTGGAAGTGATTCGACGTTTCCAATTTCATGGACTAATTCTGGCAAGCGAAAATGTGAACTATCTGTGAAATAAAAAGATCCAGAAAGGGAAAATGGCGTCAACAAAGGAACATTTAAGGCATAATTTAATTTGTTTACCTGGATGAACTCCCATTAATCCCTTCAAGAATTTAATGTCTGTATCTTCATGGAAATTTCGACCAGCCTTCCATGTCGTCGCTTTACGGTTGATTAAGTTGATAAACTACATAAATTAGAACAAATATAATTAATTCAATTAGGAAGTAAGACGCAAAAATAAATTTCAATACTCACATCATCAGATAACGGCTGATGCGCGTAAGAAATTACTATAAAAGTCGCGAGTAGAATTAATATTTTCATTTTATTATCACTATAATTCCAACAAAGAAAAATTCTTTTAAATACTTTTCAATATTCTTGATCGATTAAAAGCACAAAAATAACTGAGAGCTGATTAATCAAACAAACACAGTGTTTGCGGTGTATAGACAGTGCTGAAAATTTATGGTATCAATTATTTGAATTTTAAAAAGTCGTTAGAGAATTTTTGGAGCGGTTTTTAATTTCAGAGAGTTGACGGTAGTAGTAAATTGTGAAATTGGATTTTTGGGGTAGATTGAGGGTATTGGGGAACTTGATGAATGAAATTGACATTCTTTAGATGTATAAGGCCAGATTTTAGACATCATTTGAATTTTAAACCCCTTAATCCTTGAATAATCCAGTGATCCTCTCAAATCTTCATATACCGCATGCAAACTACTGTTACCTTATGAATTCGGCTGCTATTCCTTGCATTTTTCGCATCCATACCAGCATGCAACATATGCGAATGAGGAAAAATTCAAAATTACTTCAGTATGTGAGAATCGATCGTAGCGTTAAGACGTTGAAACGTATTTGCTGCGGTCTTATCAAATACTTTATTATCCTGATTAATTCAATCCGCGGTTGATCCAAGTGAAGAAAGTTGATTTTAAAAAAATTAGAATTTTCTCAGTGCAAAAGAATACAAAAAAATTAAAAATAAATTGAAGGTTCAGTCAATTTATGAATGAAGTAAAGTGAGTCAAGATTAAGTTAGAAATAATTTAGTGGCAATATGAGAAAAAATGAGAGATCTCAATTTATTTAACATAAATAAATTCAATCACGATGAGATTTAGAAATAAAAAAACGTAAATGAATTTATGGTGTGTATATAGAGTGAACATTCAGCAGTCAGTTGCTTCGATGGAAAGATTTAAGTGGAAAATTGCTCATTGTTTAAAATAAAATAAAAATACTCAAGATATTTCTCAATGATCATCATCATCATCGGCTTCTGTATATTGCTGCATTTCAGGAATTTATTTTCTCCTGAAAAAAAATGATTTTTCTTCTATCGTTTACTGAAATACAATAATATACAAATGGAACGAAATATTCATTTACTGTTGAAACAAAGATTAATTCAAATCGCATCTGTAGCGATTTTTCTCTTTCCTTTTTGCGAAATTTCTTCTTCGATTTTTTTTAAATGAGTAAAATGCTCCTAAAAAATCTATTGTCGGTTCCACAGAACGTGATCTTTAAGGAAACACAATTTTTGAAGTAAAATATTCAATTAATTAACTAATTTTAATTTTGGACATTGCAAAAAAAATTACAAAAAAATTTTGATGGCCAAAAAAATTATTCTCGATGTGCAAAACGTGTCTTTAAAATATACAGCTTAGAAAGTTATTCTTTAAGTTGAAAAAAAGTCTAATAAAGTTTGTTTTAGTAAATTAAAAAAAATTGTTTGAAGGATTCACGATGGGGCACTGTGTGTATAGTTTTGAAGGTGAACAGATCGTTGTGGAATTTTTCATGGAGTAGTTTTGTGGCAGTGAAAATAATTTTGTTGGAAATTAAATTATTTTTGAGAAAATTGTATTTCAATTAAGGTTCTTTTTATGAATTTTTATCAATTTAACGAATTTAATTTTAAAAACTTATTTTTTTTAAAATTAAAATAAAAAAAAATTAAAGTTTATTTTATTTAAAAAGTTTAAAAATTCAGGTAAAATTCTAATTGATTTAGTTATTTTATCGATTTACGTTTAGTGATATATCAGGCACGAAGTCAGGGAGGGAGAGTTGGGGATTTATGCTCCTCTTTTACTGAAAAATTTTTCAATTTTCTAGGGGTTTTGAGAAAAAATCTGAAAATCCTGTACAAAATATTTGAATTTAACAAGGTATAGCAAGTGATAAAGCTACAAAAATAATGAATTCTATTATAAACTTAATCTAAAATAATTTCTAAAATTAAATTGAATAGATTAATATAAACAGAATTTCTGCGGTCGGCATTTTTGTGATAAGGATTTTGAAGACGGTTCATCGTAGAATTTAATTAAAAAATATGTTTTGCATTTATAAAATAATCATTTTTTGCATAAAATAATACTATTTTGTCTATTTATTTTTATATTTTAAATCTTCATTCTTTTGCTTTATCAGTAAATTTGAATGTAAGTACTACATTGTAGGTAGGATAGAGGAGTTGGTGATTTTTTTAAATTGAACCAACAATTTTAAATAATTTGTTTTATTTAGACTATTTGCTCTCGGGCAGTCCAGTAATTCAATAATTTTGTATTCATGGGAAATTCTGATAGGGGTATTAAGACTTTTTAACAAAAAACCGAAATTAAGTTCAATTTTCAACAGTTCTCAAAAGTTAGAATAAAAAATTAATTTAATATAAAAATGATTGTCCCATCCTTGATCAAATTCAACATTTAATGGCAAAGTAATAAAAAAATCTTTGTTACTTCTTTTTCTCTCATTTGTACGTGATCAGTTTTGATTAATTCCCAACAGCAGTGGCAATCACATTGCAAGAATATTAATTAGAATTTCCTTTCAAGAATTTTTCTTCACTCGTCAAACGCTTTATGCTTCGTTAAGAAAGGAGAAGAGTCTTTTTTTGTAATAAAAAAATAGAAGCGACTTTTAAAAAATATTTTTTGTTTCTTTTTCTTTCGTTCTGCGCAAAATTTTCATTGCAAATTTCCCATTTAATTGCCGCGTTGTGTGCGTTTACATTTTGTTTACATCAGCACTCACTCTCGCGTATTTCTTCTCACTGCCTCCCTCTTTTCTGCTCGACTAAAACTTTTATTTTAATGAATTACACTTGAATAAAATAAAATGTGTGAAATAAGAGTAACGCAGAAGATGATGCTCGTGCCAAAAGGGAATGATCGTATTCATTGAGAAATAATGTCATTAAATCAAATGCTCAAATATTATTCAGGTGAACAGATTACAAATTGCATGCTTGTATTCGAACGCAATTTATCATTTGCGCTAACAAGAAAGGAGCACTTACATGAGAGCCGCGCAGTATGAGAAAATAAATTGAAAATTTTAATTGAAGTAAAGTTAATGGGGCACTGAGGAAGAGTGGATTGAGTGTATTTATGGGTAATTGTGCGATAGAATTGCTTTGAAGTTTGCTTTCTAGGTTGCGGTAAATTTAACGGTTCTTAATTTTTTGAATTTTCAAGTGAAATTCAACGTCAATTATGTTTTCATATTTAATTTTAATTCCTAATTTTCCTCATTTTTATGCAGCAATTTATTATTAAAACCATAAAATACACTTCAAATAGATAGCATCAATCAATTTCCTATGTAATCTACAATGCATAGTTCCTCAAATCCATAACAAACCAATATTTCCCAAACTGCACATCCAACATCCATTTTTTCACGGAAATGAACATAAATTCAAAATATAAATACCGTTTTATGTGATGATAGAAATTATGCAGCAGTAATAAACTGCATGAAATGCAATGAAGACTTATTAAAAAGCCTGGCATAAATCATAAGCTGATTCATTTCGACTTTATTATTTTCATTCATGAAAATTTAAAATTTCTTCACATCATTGTAATTGCATGCTGAAAATCTGTTTTTCCTTCATAATGTTCGAGGCGATATTAAGCCATGCATGTCTATTTATATTCATTTCTGTCAAACTGCAAATTGTAACACTTTTTTAAGTGCATCGCTAGACAAAAAAAATCTGAAAAGAGAAAATAAAGTCGACGAGATGAGATTATTTAATATGATTTAATCAGACATTAAGACTCGATGTTATGCACAATATTTTTTACATAAATGCAGCTGAGACTAGAGAGATCAATTTGTGGCCTTCTCTTTGCTTTTGTTTATTATTCCTGAAATGATTTCCGTTCTCTTCAGTTGATGGGCAATGGCATAAATTTATGCGGGCAGTGAAAGTAAATTTACTGTATAACAAATTTCGATTCTTCTTCCTGTTTAATGAATTAATTTTATACAGCACAGTACTTAATTTTTATTTTCGGAGGTTTTTTTTGAGGAGGAAATTCGAGTTTATGGATATTGACTTTTTTGTATCAGTTGTTATTGGCTGGAATATTAGATTTTACTTTGTTTGACTTGAAGAATTGAGTGTGAATGAACTTTTGCTATGATTTAGAATATTTTTATGCATTTTTTACATAATATGTTTTATTATATGTTGTGTACATTGAAATATTCCATAAAAACTTTTTGAAGTGAGGAACTCAAATTTCCGCCATTTAGAATTTCATTCTACAAAAATTACATTATTCAAAAACCGTAGAAAATTTAAATTACCAAAAACCGTTAAAAATTTGAATATCCAAAAACCGTTAAAATGTAAAATTCTGTCAATTTACAAAAATTCTATGATTCTTTTACATGCGACAGTTTGTTAATTAAATACTAATAGCTGCCACAGAAATGCACCTAAGTCTCTCGAGCAACAGAATGAAAAACTTTTAAAATATTTTCATTTAAAAATTCACAAGAAAAATTTAGTTCAATGTGAAATGAGTCATAAGCCATATATTCTGAAATTGTATACGATTATATCGACAGGCAGTCAGCGGATGAATTTCCATACCTCGAAAAAAGAAATATCTTCTTACGTACACGTTTTTCCTCTCATTTGGATTAACTCTTTTTAGTCTATTTTATCTAAAAATATACAAATGTTTGTAAGACGAGAGGAAGAAATGAGTCTTGTACGAATGTATTGTGGAAAAAAATTATTTTTTTTATAAAGACTCGCCTTTGAAGTTCTGACTTAGCGATATATTTGCGTTCACTTACGTTCAGATTTCTTTACGTCGTAATTGAACTGCGAAAAATGAAAATCCAAATGGCTCAATAACAAGATCACTCTTTTGTAAATATCTATTACAATCCACACGTATCGGTACGAGAAAGGGATTTCTTCATGTATGTGCTGTTGATTGAACTTAAAGTAAATTGTTGTAAATCATTTGAGGGGTTATTGTGTTTACGCACATAAATTTATGATTTATGCCGCTATCACTCTATAAATTTTCTTTTATGCTTCAATTGATCAAATAATTGCTGTGCGTTCTTGTGATAATTTCACACGAAATGGGTTGGAATCGGAATGGAATGAAGAATTTTTAATATTCATGCAATAAATTTCAAATCTACTAGAATAAATATTTTACTTAATTGAAATATCGTTCAATTTTCATAATGAACTAGCGTGAGACATGAATTTTCAATTCTATAATGAGGAATTTAGTATTCTTAATGAAGAGAGTTGATGATTGAATAGAAAATAAAGGAGGAATTCAGTTACTTAGAATTGGAATACTGCAGATAAACTTGTTCCAAAAAAATCCTACAAAATTAAATAAATCTATCCAAAATCCCAATAGACTTTAAACTATGTCATTTCTGAATACACCCCTTGTCATTATTTGACCAAAAACACAATAATTTCTACAAAATTAACTTCAAATTCTCAAATTGAGCCATAAATCAAAATCCCTAAGTGCTCTTAATTTTGGAAAATTTGAAGTGATCATCTTCAAGTCTATTTTTGCTGGAGAAATTCAGAACAAAAATTGAAATAGCCATAATAGTTTCCATGGAAGACTTGAAGTGCCTCAAGAACCCGTCATCGCGGAATAAATAAAAATGATAATTTCCAGCTTAGTTATTGAGGATGGAAATCAAAAAATTCGCAAGTATTGATATGTTGCATGTCTAAAGATTAGTATGCAGACCACGCAATCTGTTGATGACCACAATGATAATTTAGAAAAAAAACATGTGATATACTACTGAAATTTAATCGCCGATAATTTATTGGAAAATCGTGATAACAATCTTGTCGATAAGTTTAGGATGTTGTTTTTGTGGGTTAGAGAATTTTTTGAAGACTGTAAGGTATTGTTACTAAGTTTGAGGTGAGTGGGTTAGATTAAGTGGCAACTAAACCTCGCTTTAAGCTAAAATGGATATAAATTATCTAAGAAAACTGATTTAAGATTTCCTACCATAGTAATTTGGAATACGCTCCTAGTAAGGGGCCATTCACAAATTACGTCCATAAAAATGGAATCTTTAAATCCTTTTCTCCCTCTGTCGCAAAATTTCCAAACAAAGAACATTTTAAACTGACACTGATCAGGAAAAATGCTTCAATTTTAATATTAATGGTGTAATTTAATTATCATGCAATATTTACACATTTTCTATCAATAATAGCTTAAACAGGATGTTAATTAGAATAAATTCTATTTAAATATTAATTAATAATTAAGTCTATCCCACTGTCATCGCTATCAATCATTCAAAACAATCATAAACCCTATGAACTCATATTCCCAGAACACCATAATCTGATAATAATAAAAGTAAATCCCAAGAATCACTTCCATTCTAAACTCGCGACCTCATCAACGCAATCTGAGTGATTTCGCAAGCATAATATGAATCATTCCCATGTGTAATTCTCATGCATGCGATGACTATTAAGAGAAGAAAATACGCAAGAAGCGATCCAATTTATCCACAATAAAAAAAATTTAATATTTTGTATACACACATAAATAAAAAATAATGTCTGAAAAGATGAAAATACACATCTGAATATTTATTTATTTTTTTCGTGTAAAGCGATTATTTGAAACATTTGGACATTAGGGCAATAGCACACATTTATTTACTATAAGAGTGAGAAGAAAAAAAAATCATTTTTCAAATCTAATGAAGAAATTTTTACGAGCTGATTTGTTTGTTAAGAATCGCGGCTAGTTTCTTTTGTGTGTTGCTAAATGAAAATTTTTGAGGGAAAATTTTTTTGTTTCTACAAAAAGGAAATTGAAAATTGCTGAATTTTGCCAGATGCAAAATTAATATTTTATGGAATCAATTATCACATTCCATTAAATATGACGATGGCTTTTGAGAAAATGCACTTAAAATTTGCATTAAGCTAAATCAGGAAGTGATGAAAATTATTTTTTTAGGACGATGAATTCTGGTTGTTTGTAGAAACAATTGTAATTTTAGCTCTAAAAACAAATGGCTTTTGAAAAAGCAGGATTTTTCCCACTAAAAGTGAACAGATTGAGAAATTGGCTTCTGAGGCCCATTTCTAGTGCTTCCCAGGGTAGGGTAGGCCCTGCCTAGGGTATCTAACCTATACTACCCTAGGATATCCTAGGACACCTCACCTAAGGGTACCCTAGGAGAAAGACAAGTGAAAGATATGGGTAAGGTAGGATATGGTACTCCGGGTAGCCCTAGAAACCAGTGGGAATCAAACCAACGTCTTCACAAAAGAGAGGGTTTTAGATTTTCGGAATAATGCCTAACTATTTGGTCACAAAAGCCTTTCTACTACACTGGCAGATTTGCCTACATAAAGCATCAATTATCTACTCTTTAACTAACCTAACTTCAAAATCAATCGAAAATCAACTCAATCAACATAAATATTTAATCCTATTAGCAAAAAATCTACGAAACTCACTCCGTCGCCCCTAATATCCATCAATCACAATAAAAATCTGCATCTGTGGTTTTATACATGATATATTTGATTACTTTTGACCTATCAATTACAAAATGTAATTCATAATGAACCTCGCTAATAAATTATTTTAATAGATAAATCCCCTCAAGTCTCTTTTCATTAATCTAAAATGTTTTCTCTCTCGCTTATTTTTCTCAACGATATTTTATTATTTTTTCTTCTATCATCTGTAAGGAAATTTTCTTTGTGCCTTCTCAGAAAATCACAGTGCGTCGTCTGTGAAACTCGTGAATTTCTATGAAATAAAATAAAGAAACCTAAATAGAAAATAAAAAAAGTTGAGAAGATGATTTGTTGATGTCAACATGAGAACATTATAATAAACATTAAGGTCATTTGGATATCTTTTCGAGAGATTTATTTTTATTAGTCGACAAGCAGATCATGATATTAGTGTATGTTAGAACCAGACGAATGAAAGACAGTAACATATGATTTTAATTTTGTTTTATAGACTGCTATCAGATGTGCGTTTAGAGGCTCAATTTAATGATTTGCCACTAATCTACACACATGATTTGTATGAAATCACATTTCAACTCATTTTTTCTTTTTCTTTCGGCGAAACTGATTTAAGTTCTTCTTGTTTTCAATTTTCTGTTTACAAAAATGTCCGAAAATATTTATTAAAGCGCCAGCATTGTTTGAAAGTATAAATTAAAATCAAGTTGAGAAGTTTCTTGGTCAAATATGAAGATCAAAAAGTATAGAAACATTTAACGGACTTTTTAAATTTGAATTTTGTAAGTCAAACAAAATGGCGAATTTTTTTCTCATATTTAAGATTTTCATCGCTTTTCCTCCAATTTAACAGCTATAATGTAGAAAATGTGAGTCAATTCTGCATCTTTGAGACGGCAAGAATCAAATTCAGTTGCTCTGAGTTCTATAATCACCACTAATCAAAAGTTATGACTCATTTAAAAATTCCAAATAAGAAAAAGTGATTCAATCTTCAAATATCAATCCCCAAAACCAGCTAAGCATACTCATAAGTCAAAATAAAAGAAGTAATCAAAATAATTGGCAACAAAAGATTAGCATTCATTTTTTAAATGAGCTTTTATTTTTCCAAAAAAAAAATCTCAGACAATCGAGTAAAAAATTAAAGTTTTTATCAAGAATTATTTTGCACATAAATCAAGTCACGCAAGCCTTTCTTTTTAATATCTGGTGGCATCCCTCGAAATGGAATGAATTAATTAATGAAATGTATGGGAAAACATTTTTGTGTGCGGTCCAATGATAAAATGGGATTACTTTGATGCTCATCAAAAAGACTCTTTTATCAGCAAATATTTTTTCATAAGACGATCGTCGACGCTGAATCACACATGCGAGTAAATTTTTGACAAGCTTGTTTTATGATTTTTGACAATTTTTTTACGATGATGATTAAAAGATTACATCAGAATATTTTAATGGCCAGTTTTAGTGCAATTTTGATTTTTATGACTATATTTTCAAGGAATAATATTAATGAATATTCAAAAATCCTTTTAAAATTCAAGATTTAAAACAAACAAGAATTTAAATGACATTCAGAGAACCTCAAATATTGTTTAAAAGTCCATCCCATTATTCAATTCCAAAAGGATAATTTTCAAATTAAAGTCGCATATCGATAAGATCAGCAAGCAAAAATTAAATGAAAAACCACCTAAAAGTCACCACGTAATTAATTCTAAATTCATTCAAATAAGCAACACAAAAGCAAGATCGATTTGCACGCAAATGCTACGATAAGGGGTTATTCATAAGTTACGTACATCCAATTTTGGAATTTTTAGAAAAGTCTGACACAAAAAGAAACTCACACAGTACCAGACCAACTTCCCAAACTAAATATTAGACTGACATCATCCTTTAATGACCCCCAAAAAAGAATAATAATTTATTTAATTTTTAATTTCATGAAATCTGAGTTTCCTTATCGGCATGAATAATTATCATGGCTTAGAAACCATAAATCAAATTGCATTTGCTCAAAAAAAATCTTTTGTGTTTTGTCCATGCTCTCCTTTTGTGGACATTCATACAGGTCGTTAACATTCGAATGTGTTTCTTTTACAAATGCACGCATGCAATTAAAACTAAATTTGAGTCGAAAGTGTAGAATAATGTGTAAGGAATAAGAAATAAAGTAAATAAAATTTCCGCATAGCCAACGGCTATTTTCGTTGACACGATCATTTCAACAACAAGAGAACAAGATAGTATGAAAAGAAATAAATGAAACCATCAGCATGTATATCAGAAAATGTGAGAATCAAATTATAAAAAAGTAAATCTTTTTAATCTTTGCGATAAAAAAATTGAAATATTATTCTAGATTTATAATTTTAAATATTTGTCTGCATCTTTTTGTGGATCAAGATAATTTTGCATCTTCTTAAAAATTATTTTGCATCTTTTTTGAATTGTCATAAAAATTTCGCATCATTTTTGAGATCATGAATTAAATTTTAGATCTTGTTCTGCTTCTTTTTTATCACAAACGGAATTCTGCATCTAATTTTGAATCATCCGAAAAAAAATTGCATCTTCTGTTGTTTAAAAACTATTGATCCACAAATCCAGCATCACATTTGCTCACTGTCATTATGACCGCACCCCAGCTCCCTAGTATGCAAAACAAAAGCTACATATGTGGTAACAAGCAATGCTCAGGAACAGGTTGCTGTTACACAACGCGAATAAAAATCATTATTAAATTAAAATTAAACCAGAATTTAGAATTTTTGACTGCGAATATGAATTTTAAAAAATGAGATTCGCATTTGGCGAATTTGATACAATAATATACGAGATTACTGCTGTCACATATTTCGTGCATAATGTTCTCAATCTCTTAACGATAAGATTTCTTTTTTATAATTTTTTATTCAAATTTTTTTAGTTATGTTCATCTTGCGTATTCTCAAATGAACCACACTACATGCTCTTTATATTCATTTCTGTGTCTTGTTTTTCTCTCATTTCTGATTGATAAGAATGAGAATCACAAACAAGTTGTACGCGACATTTGATTAATTTTTGCTGTCTCAATGAAAAGAGACATTCATGAATGTACAGTGACATGAGCATTTAAAGTGAATTTAAATTTGTTAATGCTTATCAGCATTGTATTGATGATTATTGCTCCTCATTACTACTCATGATCTCATGTAAGTTCATTTCAATTAAATTCAACTTTTTTTGAATCTGTTCTGGATGAATAAACAAGATTTTGACTTTTTTGTTGAAATTTTTAAATTCTACAAATTAATTAAATTCTAGCTAAATAAAATTAGCCTCCTAGCCTTATTGACTAAATTAATTTAAATTGAAAGAAAATATTTAAATAATTTGTTAATAAATCATCAAAGAATGTGAATTAGTTCCACAAACTTTTGGCAGCACAAAGATATCAATGGTCTAATTGGGAAGAGCGTTGATCTCTTTTGAATGGGCTATTTATAGGTTCTAATTAATGTAGGTGGGGTGAAATGATTTAAAATATTGCTTCCTTAACATTCGGTTGTGATATTTAATCGTTTCAATATTTCTCGTGGGAATTGAGGATTGCTGGTAAGAAAGACTGATTTTTTTTGAGATTTTAGAGAATATTGAAGTGATTTATGAGAAAGATCTCCTTTTGACTATCGAATTTGTAACTTTAGTAAAGAAAATCCTTGCTTCTCGGCTACTAAGGTCCATCATAGGGATACTTATTGATCATGAGCTCCATGGTCAAGTCTATCTACACAAAATATGCTTTATAACCAAATCTACGTGGGTATTTTAGAAATTTACACCTATATTTGTCCAAGCCTAGTCCGGACTCCATGAGACCCACCTAGCTGACACTGACTAGAGATCATTAGAATATTAAGTAATGTTAAGAAGGAATGGATCATAAATCTGTTCAAAAGAAATGATGAAAAATGATCAACAATCTTCAAAGAAGCAAAAACAATGACAAATCGCACCTCTATCGCCTGAAGAATGCATAGATCGTTAAAGCTATTCCTTCTTCAGCATATCCAATTACATTAGACGTGCAATTTTCTTTATAGAAAATAATTATCATTAAATTCAAATAAAATTTATAGCCTCAAAACTTTAAATTATGAATAAAAGTTTCAAGCCCATCCTCTGCTTATTTGTCAGCAGATCTACATAGATTTGCAATATTTTCACATCTAATTCGCATCTTAAACTAGATTCCATTCAGAACTTCAAAATTGAATCTACACCTTTTTTCTTTTTGGATGTTTAGTTAAGTCATTTGGAAAGCCTAGTTCGTATGAATAGATAACAGTTCATTTTACCCATAAACACTTTTCTTCTCGTTTTATCAGCAAAAAGAATAGAATTTTGGGTAGGTTCCTATAAATTTTAAAAAATAATCTCATTTTAAGACAAAAAATAGCTAGAAAAATTTGCATAATTTTCAAATTTTATTTAGATTCTAACAACAGGAAGAAGAAAACTACTTTGCATAATTTTCTTGCTAATAGAATTTTAACAAATCGATAAAGCGCAGCGAATAAAATAAAAAATTAATATAAAGAGAAATTTTCATGTCTCATAAATTATTAATTTATTGCCATTTGAAGATCAATGGACTCTTGCTGTTAAGTGATAAATTTGAAACACTAAATGGCGGTTGCAAGTATCAGATGACGTCGATTACGGCGCATTGTCGTAAGTTTTGATCAATCAGGCATCGTAAATTGCCAATTAGGATGACAGTGTCGTAAATTTTGTTGAATTTTTTTTTTTGCTTAATTGAGCAACAAATTCTTTGGGTATCGATTGATTTTTGGTAGATATGACTGGATTAAATTTTGATGCTTTGAGTGATGTTTGGGATAAGTTGGATTTTTCATACACGTGGGAACCCACATGTTTTGTCGATAATCAAATTTTTGAGGATCTTTTTGTCATCATAATTATAAAATTGTGAATTTCACAACATATAGAAGCTTAACAGGATTGTCATGTATTTTAAATGATGGTCTACAATTTTCTACATGTTTTGTAAACAGTAAATGCAGTAATTTCAAATAATTTCAAAATTTAGTTAAAAACTATGATAGTAAGTCTTTATTTACAACTTTTAGGTTGACAATCCCCTATGAACTTAGGGGAATATTTCAACGAAACTATTATTTAATGGAAAAATTCAAAAATTTAACGAAAAAATTCAAAAATTTAACGGAAAAATTTAAAAATTTAACGAAAAATAATGGATTTTTCCCAAACTAAGACAAATTGTCACATCCAAATGAACCTTATATCCATTCTTACTTTGTTTATTATCGCGCAAAAAAATCTTTTTGAATTCAGAATGTATTTTTTTGTTTGTTTGAGGTCTCTATTTATGAGGTCTTCTTTTGTTTGATTTTGTTCCTTATTATTGCTGTTGCTCTTCAAAAAAGGATCGTGTTGCTTATCAAATAAAAATAATTTTTTACCTGCATTTTGATGGCTGTTATGACATTCACACCACAAGATCAAATATCTTTTAAAAAATTCAATTATTATGCTCTCATCGTGTGTTGCGCTGATATCAATCTCTCGTAAAGATCACAATTGTCACATAAATTTACACTTTACCTTTTCTTTTATTTATTTATTTATTCACATTGAGAATCTTTCTTTCTCATTTCTTATTTTATAGAGTGTTCATCTGATGTTTTGATACAATCAAAATTCCGTAGCAAAAAAGAAAAGAGGAGAAAAAGGACAGGAAGAAATTATTGCTTGCCGACGAATTACAAAGAATTTAAAAAAAAAATAGATAGAAGTACAAAAAAATGAGTGCTTCTCATCAAGTGAAGTGTCAATAAAAGCGAGACTCAAGCAGAAGTAAAAAGTGTCACGGCGATTGATGGACGCCAATCTTCCACTTTCCTCCTGTGTCAAATGAATATAAAAAAATTAAATATATAAAAAATATACAAAATTAAAAAAGAAAAGTTTCAAGAGAGTGAAGAGAAATGTGCAATAAAAGTACTTTAAAGATATTTTTAGTTCTTACAGTCATCGCAACAATTCAAGTGCATGGCAAGCATACTCAGAATGGATTTCGGCGGAACAGAAATTCTGGTGAGTGCATCAATTTCTTTTTTGTGTGTTTTGTATGGTGTGTTTCCTTCTTCCTATTATTTTGGTTGATACAGAGTTGAATCGAAAGTGATAATTGAGACTTTAATTAATTTGTGAGGTTATTAAGTCTAGCTTAAGTATATCAAGTCTTTTAATTTTTTAAATAAAATATTATTAATGTCATAGTCCGTCAACAGGTGACCTGATTTCTCGAATAATTCTCTTTTGCATCCTTTGACTCTTTCAAAAATGAGTAAAATAATTATTTCGATTAATTTTCGTACTTTACGATCAATATTGTGTTAACGGACTTTTGAGATTTGAATAATATTCGTTATATTTGACGAAAGTAGTTTCATTCCCCTTTGTTTGCATTTTAAAAGAGTCAAATTGAATTGGGCCCCGACGTTTTTTTGGGGATTTTTGTTTAACGGAAAAAATAATTTCAAATTTTAAACTGAATGAACTTCACTAATACATTCAAATCAACAAAATTTAATTTCATCAAATTCTTGCTCAAACAATGAAAATTTACGATTTTTCTGGTTTAACTATTTAAAACAGACTATAAAGTTTGCGTTGTTAAATGTTTAAGTTAGTTAAACATCCTATTTAATTCATATTTTCATGATTTCTTAATTTTCGGTATTGTTTGTTTTTGTAAACAAACATTTTGCTTCAGCAAAAATTTGAATTTTAAAAAACCGTTGAAATTTTTCAAACACATTTTTTGTTAATTTAACTATGTTTCATTAACAATTTCAAAACTTTTGAGATGTTAAACGTGATTAAATTAAATTTCTGATCTTTCTATGAAAAAATTATAAAAATATGCTTAAAACTGGTTGAGTTATAGCAAATTTCAAGCAAAAGTCCCAAAAATTGTTCGTGAGTGACGCTTAATTAAAGTGTTTTTTTGAAGCAGCTATTAGTTTTCACAAATTAAGTTATATACCATTAGATAGATAACTTTTTTTTCTATATTATGGATTAACTTGCTTCAGTGTAACTATAAAGGATAAAGAGAAAAGTGTACAAAACATACCGTCACTCACGTACATAAACTTTTCGTCGGGACCCAATTCATTTTCAAAGTATGTATTTAATTAAATTTACTGATTATTGTGAATAAGAAATGATTTAATTGTTTAGCATTTACGTTCAGGAACACAAAGAACAGTTAATTAAGCAGTTTAAGACTATTTTGAAGATTTATATCATTTATTAAAATTTGAGTCAATTTTCCAACTCTGAATTTTGTATTTCAATCTTCTTTTCTGCACAGTCAGCGATGGTCATGAAAGAGTATATTCCTGCTGACCAAATATGCTGTTCCTTTAAAGACCAACACTGTAGACAAGCATAAAAACTTAATTACCGGTTTTTGATACACTTTAATTTGATCATAAAAATTCCAATAAATTTTAATAGCCTCTTCAAATTGAAACGAAATTGGCAAATTCCTTAGTCTAAAACGCTCAATGACGTAAGCTCACTTAACACTGCAAAATTGTCTGAGCTCATGTTCAGAACAATTAAAAAAATATTTGACAAAAAAATCATAAAAAAATTTAAGATTTAAGTCACACAATTCCAATTTTAATAACAACTCTGAATTTAATTATTCAAATTTTTTCAAATTTGTATTCCACCCACCATTCAGCATATAATGCATACTACATACATATTTCTGCTTATTATTATAATTTATTGTCAAAAATGCTTTCTCATTTCTCATATTTTTCATTCTTTTCGCAAATAATTTGAGAATGAGGCATCTTTTTGTTTTTTGGTCGAGTCAATTATCGTTAAATTTATTAAGAGAATGTGATATGAAGTTGACAGATCGAGAAAATGAGAAACAATTTTTGGAGCCTGTTTATTCAGCAAGTCTCGAGAGGTGAAAAATTGGATTTAATTAAAGATGCGATGACATTAATTCCTTATTGAGATAAAAACAATTTCTTTGTAACATAAAGAAGGAGAAATTCTTTTAATCAATTACCTTTTATGACCATCTCGCATTGCAGCCAGCTTCCAAATATGTACAATTTATGTTTGTTTAAATTGTTATCATTGAAACATTCTCAGGTAATTTGGGGTATAATTCATCTTTCAACTGCAATTTCTTATTCTCCCTTTAATTTGAAGTCTTGTTCGCGGACTGATTCAATGTAATGACTTAATGAAGGTGTGCAGTGCTTCCGAGTAAGTTATCGAAATCTTCATTGACTTTTGGAGCTGTTAAATAAATTGGAATTGCTGATATCTGGCATCGGTTAAATTACTACTTGTGGATGAATATTTTTATTATGGAATTGGCAATGAAAAATCGATGAGTTTAATCTTATGGACAATCCATAACATTCTGAATCTTTTTTTATCACGATTGATGTTGGAATAACTTGAGAATAACTGTAAAATTAAGCTGTTAAGAATAAACATTTTAAGAGCAGGAAAGGGGCTATTCATTTATGATGTTCACCATTCAGGAGGGTGGGGGGCTAAGGGGTGTTAAAAAAGTTTATGATACTTCAGGAAAAATATCTCACATAAAAATATTTCATTTTGGTTAGGATTTATTGACTTTTGTGCCCTCTAATACTGTTACACCACTTTAGGACTATGTGACATGTCCAATGGACAAAAGAATTTCTTCTTTCATATGAAAATGTTATGCCAAGGGGGGGGGGGGGGGGTGGGTTAATAGGGGTCTGGAGTTTTTTGACAACTCTAAAGACCTTTCACTTATTAAGTAACGTTTTTAGGGGGAGGAGGTCTGAGATTTTGTGACAATTCGAACAAAAGAAATTTTTCTTCGTGGAAAATTTGTGACAAAGGGGGAAGGAGTCTAAAAATAAGTGAACAGCCCAATATTAAATAATTTTTTGAATGAAAATTTTGTTACACACATCATGCATACTTAAGGATTTTTTATTTCTTTCCTGGTCAATATCGTATCTCCAGCTGGACTGAGGTCACCCTGCCCTAGCTACACTCCTGTTTACAAATCATCTTATACCTTATTTGCATTCAAATATAAACTTTAATCCAAAATTCAGTTTAAAAAAGTAGCAACAGAACAATACTCTGATCATAATTGGTATGTGGGTTTATTTTATCATTCACACCTAGTCCAATTAATGCCTTGCCTACACACAAAAAAAATTCCACAAAAAAAATCAATAAAACTCAGAATAATGACTTCAGGAAAACGCGAGAAGCTTAACAAAAAAAATCAGCGGATGAATCATTTGGAATTCTTTAATCAATAAGCAAATAATATCACTTGGCCAAAGCAACGTCCAGGTGATAAAAAATTATGTCAACGTATGAGACATAAAATTTGTAGCTATCAAAAGCACTAAAATCATGTAGAATTCTAATAATTATCTATCGTAAATATTTTTATGACTTTTTCTGCAAAAAGTCTTTAATTTCCTTTAAGATGTAATTAAGATTCGTGATACATAATTTACACCCAATCACAATAATAACGCTCATAATTTTTATATTGCAGTCATCTAATAATTTTTTTTTAGTTTCATGATACTTTATACCCTCTGTGTGACCGTAAATTCTTTAAATAGAATTAAATTGTGAACATAAAACTATAATTTGAATATCTTTTTGACTCAAAAACCTGTAGCATCATTTGCATTTTTTATGACTTGCCAAATTCGAATATAATTTTTGTTGCCGTCGCTTTAAATTACTTTGTGATAAATTTGACAAATTTTGAATCGTATAATTTGCTCATTACATCTGATTGCCGTCCTTCTTGTTCGATGCAAATTGATGTGCAGCACGAAAGATTTCAATAGTCCATTGGCCCTCTCAAATTCATTACTTTTAATTTCAATGCATTTTTTTGTCTCTCTTTTTTGTTTGTTGAAATAAAATTATTTTGCGACTGCATTGAATGAGTAGTTAGCATCAAACAAAAGAGAATTAATGATCCATTTAATATTTTATTGGCTACTGAATTGACATTTGTTATTTGTGCATATTAAAGGTGTTTCGAGACATTTATCACCTATTCTCTTTTTATAGCAAAATTATGACAATTTTTATTATTATTTGAATTGCAATCAGACACTTGATTATTGCTATGAATTATAATAATGATTTTTGACGTTATTCAATAATGGGGTTATTTTTCAAATATTTTTTGACCTTTATTTTTTAAATTCGTTTTGACCATTATTTTTAAAATACCTTTTCTGTGCGAGGAAAATGCCACTTCCATCAGTCAGAGTGACCACTGACAACATCTATACTAAATTCATATTCCCTAGAGTTACCTTGAATCGTGTAAAAAAATCGCAAATTTCAGTCCTCAATCTTTATATCCGCACCCTTGAGCTCAAGCCTTTCCCAAATTAACATATTACAAGTCACTTTGTAGCTTAATGATGTCATATTAATTTCACATTATCACAAACAGCCACCATAACAGCCTGTAATGTGCAAGATTACATCATTATCTCAATTAATTTGCATTTAATTTTTTTTTAATCAAAAACAACAATTTTATCACGCAAACTTACTTCCTTCTCCCAACACGACACATGTAAATTATGGACATTAAACATTTTTAATATCACTTTTTATGTAACATTTTTGGCAGCTCAAGTCCTTGTCTACTGCCTTTAATTACTACAGAAGCGTTTTGACAACGATTGCAAGTCAAAAGACCCCAAAAAAACGTCAACTCCCACGATTATGTGACACATGAAGGCACGTCGTAAGCATGTTTATTTTTCAACAACAGAAAATTTATAAAAAATCACTTATGCAAAACAACATAAAAAATAAGTATGAAACATTAGTCATCACATCTTATAAATTTTGAGATCTTTTTTGTTCTCATTTTCAATCTTTTAAGCTAAGACAAAAGAAGAAGATGTTTTGAGCCTGAAAAATGATTTCAAATTTGAATCGTGTTGTATTTTTGTGTGTCGAACATCATTATCATTATTTTTCTTCGCACACACTGCACTCATCATCCTTATGCCTGTGTACACATACATGCTATGCCTACATAAATGTGTAAATTTCCATCTGTGCAACACGTGTGCATACATTTTCCAAATAAATAAAAAAAAAATAAAGTAATGTGCCCTGCTTTCTTGTTGCTTCTTCCTTTTTTTATGACCATGGCCAAAATGTTTTGTTGTCTTTTCTGTGTGCCTTGCTCTCTCTTGCTCTCGAGTTGTTGATTTTTCTCAAGATATGGACACTTTTTTTGGGGATTAATTTAGGAAGTCTGATATTTTTAAGAGCATTAAGGAACAGGGACTATCTAAGATAGGAAGGCTTTCATGCTAATTAAGAACCCTGAGGCTAGTTTCTAATCCTATCCTACTCTACCTTCCACCTAGGGTACCCCAGATTATGGTAAGTGGGAGTACCCTAGGGTGTCCTTTTGTAGGATAGGTGGGGTACCATTAGGATGCCCTCGTAGGACACCCTAGGGTACCCCACTTATCTCACCCTAGGGTATGCTCTACTAGCCTTAAAAATGGCCCTTGTACATGCTCCCTTGCTCATAAAATACTTTAAAATTTCCAAAAAAATAAAAACAAAAAAATACTCAAAAGTGTCCACACCTTGGATTTTTCACTGCATCAGGCACTGCATTTAAATAACGAACAGAAGAACAACAAAAAGTTGTTCGAATGCTCGTTACTGTCGAATATTCATAATGCACATCATGATGCTCTTCTCTCATTCCGGGTTCGTTGGTTAGAAAATTTATGAGAATGTACATGTTAAATATGCCAGAGATCACTTCCATAGTGCGACAAACGGCGACGACCAGATGATCATTATTTTTATGTCTTCTTTCTCTCGTCTTGAACCCGTAAAAGGAGGATTTAGTGTCTGTTGCACTTAAAGATGATTTTTAATAGGTTAAACAGAAATTGTAGCTTAAATTAAGGAATATTTTTGGGAATCTGGAAAGAATCAAGAGAGTCAAGTGAGGTTTTAAGAAGAAATTCATTTTTCAATATTTACGTCAGTTCCGTTGCGATGCAAATTTTAAATTTGTTTAAAAAAACATTTCAATTATTTTTCTTAATTTCGCACTTTTTAGTGTAAATCAGTAAGACTGTTTGTTTACGATTTAAAGTGAGTAAAGGATTGTTTACTTTCAGAAGCCAGAGTACGCGTTATTGGAAAATCAGTAATTGATTCTTGGAAAAGTTCTTCTATACCTGGAATATTTACAATTAATTTTTTGTTTACTCGTATAATTAATTCATGACTGGTACAGAATTGTCTAAAGTCATAACTAAGTTTAAATAAAAACCTGTAAGTTATTAATTTTGTTTCTCAATTGGGGTCGTTCATATGTTTTGTCCATCAAAAAATTTTAGACCCCTCCCCCCTCCACACAACAACAACCCCATTCCTAATAATCTTTATCTCTTCAACAAAACACAGTGAAGTTAATAAAAATAATTTCCAGCATACAAACAACACAAATGCATCAACGAAGACCATCATCTGCTTTAAATGATTTAATATTTTTTTGTTTAGGTTTTTTCCACCATGAAAATGAAGAAATTGAGATATAAACAATGTTGGTGCCTTGTGTAATAATAAACACAATATGTAAATGATATTTTTTTCCTTATAGCTTATAAATGCTCATCGCTAGTAAATTATATAAAGACAATCTTTTTTCAGTAGTTCGTCGCTATCTTTAAATAAATCTCACATCAAAAGAAATAGACGTCTTGAGTTCAATCGATTCCATGTGAAGTAATAATTGTGGAGATTGTTTTTAATGGAAATGATGTGAGATTTTATCAGTAACTGGAAATTATTGCGGATTTTTTAAACAAGGAACTGAAGTTTTGTAATTTATTTTGTCGATTCATAATAGATTTTAGTGATTTAAGTTGAAAATTAAGTTATTAATGCTTAACGGACATTTTAAATTTGAAAAATAATTAAATAGAGCTTAAATCTGTCCAAATTTCTATGACACGATGTACATGTTTCTATATAGACTATAATGGTTTCGAAAATTTCCAAAAAAAAATATCTGATTCACATCCTTTACATCTGAACAATTTCCACGGAATCCTAAGAAAATCAACGGAAGCGGCTTAGAAGAGCCAAAAAATTTTGATAAATATCATTCACTCGATCATGATCATCATAACGATCACGTTTCATTTTAATTTCATCGCTTGTCATTCCTTCCGGTCGGTGTTACGCGATCGATCCTCCTGCCGTTGCCACTTCTTCCTTTTTCTTCTCTTACACTTTCCACACAAAAAAATAATATTTTTAATTCCTCTGTGTCTATTTTTAGAGATTAAATAAAACTTTTTTTTTCTCATTACATAAAATTTCTGTTCCAGCATCTGATATTGTCGCATCAGTGCGGGTTCATGCAACATGATATTATGAGTTGGAGTGTATTTGATACACTTGAGTGTTTATTATGGTGGTTTCTATGCTTCTGTTACCTTCTAAACATAATTTTTTTGTGAAATTTTCAAGGGGAAAAACTCTGTCTGTTTGTTGTTTGTCAGCCTGTCAGTCTGTCAAAGTTATCTGCTTAACTGCTAAAGTTTAAGATCAGAGATTTTAAATATTTTTTTGCCGTTATTTTTTAAATATTTTTTCGACCGTTATTTTTCAAATATTTTTCGACCGTTATTTTTCTCTGTACAGAAATATGCGCTATTGTCAGTCACAGTGTCACTAAGTCTTTACCAGTTTTACGTTTGTTTTACGAGTATTTATATAATTAACTCAAGAAAAATCCATCAGACATAAATGTCACATCTTTATGGCTCTAGCATGTGAAAAATATTAGAAGTAAACTCAGTTGCACCAGATGCAAAAATCTTCTTGTGATTTCTCATAAAAAGGGGAAATGCTAATGCACTGAAAAATATAATTTCCGCTGGAGATTTCGTTTATATTTTTCATAATTTAATTAATTTCTATGCCTTTTCTGTTTCTCATCTTGTTCCTCCACCCCATCACCGCTGTATTTTTGTTTTCGTATTATTTTTTTGCAAATAAAATAAATATATCTCAAACAGCTTATAGAGAGATGTATGAACACATTTTGACAACTGGCACAATAAATTTCTCTTTGCTTCATTTTCTATTGAGCCTTCACAAGTCAATATTAAAAATAAATCTGAGAATTATTATGAAATCATTCATTTTGTGTGAAAACTCTCCGACAGGTTTGAGAGTTCATCAATTTAGACGCATGACAAATTCAATTTGGTGGGAATTTTATGTGGAAATTGAGATGATTTTTTTGTCTTTTATCAATTTTTAAAAGTAGGAAAAATATCTTGAAACCCCATCAAAACTTCGTTATTTTTATATGGCAGGGGCATAGCTAAAGGGCAGTTTTAAGTACAAATAGAAAATTTTAAGAATTTTTTCGGATTTTCCCCTCTTAAAACCTTTTAGACTTCCCTTGATAATTAATTATTTTATGATAAAAATGCTGTTTTTTTAATAAAAAAAATTCTTATATATATACAGATGGTTCGGTAGCTGAATGGTTAAAGTAATGGGTTAATAAACAAGAGGTCACCGGCTCGATTCTCACTATGAGTATTTTCTCAAAATAATTCTTTATTTTATTTTTAAATTTAAAAAAACGAACAAAAACATTTTAAGATTCCAGTTTAAAAATTATTTTTAGCTATTTTTTTCTATGAGTGTATTCAACAATATAAATTTAGAAATTTGCAGAAATTTTTTCAAAAAACTATTTTGAGGACGAGAATCACATCTGCTAGTTCGAAAACCCGGAAGTGTAGACATGCAAATTCTCATTAAAATTTTAAAAAAATTCTATCATGTTGAATTATTAATGTTTTGTCTTGCAGTAAAAAAGAATTATGTATTTTCAAGAATGAAAAAATTCTTTAATATAATTTTGATCTAGGTAAGGGCAAAAAAACTAACGATTCCTGGAACTAGAAATAATTTTTGAATTTTGATGGGAAACGAACCCAACTAAAATAGAATGTGTTATCTTCAATTACACCCTTCAGATCATTTGTTCTCTTAATTACACTGCTGTAAACCTTATTTTTTGCAATCATTCAAAAAATTGTCAAATTTCCAGTCTATGTGAAGCTCATGTTTCAAAACAAGAACGTCAAGCAACACTCAATCCAAGGATTAAACAAAAAAAATCATCAAAAGCCATGAATTGATTAGTTTTGCCACAAAACAGTCATTAAAAAATTGATTATTGTGATGACTTTAAAATTTATGACTTGAAAAACTAGCAAAAATCTGCCAAATTCCATTTTATGACTTTATCGAACTCTCAATATGCTAACAATTCCAATGCTCTAATATGCTCAACAGTATAAAAAAATATTAATTGATTCTGAATGCTTTCTTATTTGCGTAATTGAATTTTAATATAATTTATACAACGACATATGGACACAATTTAATTGACTATGAACTGCGTTAAGTCAGCAGTTTCGCATTGAATTTGTTTTGTGATCAAACGAGCGAGCAGTGGTTCACGATCGCATGCTCAATTGAATATTAAAAGGAATTTCTTGTTGTGAGTTGTTTTTGAGTGATTTGTGACATTTTGCCGACATTTTTGGAACTGATCCAAACATGGTCAATTGATTGATGATTGATGGAGAAAGTGAGGAATTATTTTTAAATATTTTTATTAAAAATTCAACATCAGTTTTGAAATTTAATAAAGTCAAAAGATTTTTTTAATTAACGGATTTTTTAAATTTAAAAATTTAACGGATTTTTCAAATTCAAATTCAGTTTGAAAATTTCAAAAATTTGAATATTTTTCGACTGTTAAAAAATCAAAAACAAGTCATAAAGGTCAAATGATTATAATCAGCATTAAATTAGATTCCCATAATTTAGATAAAACCACAGTGATTTATTTCCCGATTCTCAATAGAACAACATTTCTAACAACATTCTAATTTCTTC
Source organism: Chironomus tentans (assembly GCA_963573255.1). Lineage (NCBI taxonomy): Eukaryota > Metazoa > Arthropoda > Insecta > Diptera > Chironomidae > Chironomus > Chironomus tentans. The sequence goes on along the minus strand of OY754304.1, from coordinate 797,080 downwards.
TCTATTTCCCCAAAAAAATTAGAGAAACAGAAAAAAAAATCATCAAGATTTATGAACTCAATTAGAATTAAAGAGAGACATTTAAAACACACGCCAGACCAGACGATTAGAAGAAGCAATAAAATTTTCCAAATATAATTTGTAATGACATATATATGGCCAATAGATCGTGTGGGATCATTCATGTGATGTTTATGTGTCTTCAGTGCATACATAAATTTTATCTTTAAATCTGCATTCCAAATTCATGTTCATCTTCACATTCCTTTAAATAGAATGGAAATTTATAGACAATTAAAATGTTGCAGTCGAGACGGATGATGAAAAGAAAGGGGAGCTGCTTAGTAATTTTTTGCAGGTCTACAACGGCAATAAAAATATTTTGATATGTTAATTGGATAGAATATATTAAGTTCCAATTTTGAACGATTTGTTATAATTAGAATTGTAAATTAGTTCGTTCATAAATAGATGGAAAGGTCAGTTTGTGAATTACGTCAAATTTTTGTTCCAACGGTCATTTAAAATTTGAATTTTTTACCAAAAGATGCAAAAAGTGACGCGAAAGTTATTTTCTTTTAAAAATCAAATTTGTACAAATTATTAAGCAAATTCCAATGTAAAACAACTCATTAGTCCCAATTCCAATAAAGTGTCGTTCCATTATCCATAAACTCAATCAAATTAAAGGTTGTCACATATAAAAACTGAATTTAAACTCGATAAGTTCCATTACATAAAAGTCTCAATACACTTTATAGTATTCAACGAACGTACGGTTGATGTTTCCTGTTTTAAAACATCAAAACTTCCTGTGCATGTGATTCTTCCAATTTTGAAAGACATTTTTCTTTCCACACATTGTAATGCAATGTAACTCTTCGTTTCTAGTGTTGATTAATAACAATTTTCCTATATCTCTTTTTCATTCCAGGAAAATTCCATGGTGACTTAGATGCTACACATGTGATTAATGATTCACCTGACAATGATGTTGATGACGAACAAATTGATTCAGATAAGTTATTAACGACATTACTTAGTTCCACGACAAATTCTAATTTAGCTAAACGAAGTAATGTTGAGCATGATGACACACAAACTGAATATGCTCCATACTTTACCAACAAGAATGCACTGCTGAATATAGTTCTTAGGCCATCAGGTAACATGATAAAGCTGAAATGTCCAGCAAAAGGTAATCCTGAGCCAAAATGGGAATGGATTAAGAATGGAGTTCCAATTGAGAGGAAACTGGGTCACGTCCAGTACAACAAGATGGCAATCACACTTGAGGATTTAATTCCAGCAGACAGTGGAAATTATACATGCATAATCTGCAATAAGCTTGATTGTATTAATTTCACATCAAAAGTGGAAGTTAGTGGTAAGATCAAAAAGATTAATTATAGTAAGAAAACATGATTCATTAACATAATAAATGCTCAGATCGTTATCCATCCGCACCAATAATTGTCGAAGGATTTCCGCGCAATCAAACTGTACTGGAAAATTCCACCGTAATATTTGAATGTCCATTAATATCTGATCTCGGTGTACATGTCGAGTGGGCGAAAGTTAAAACAGATTCCACGACTAATGCAACAATTCCGAAAAACATTTCTAAATTTGAGGTGATAATAATTTTAAAAATGTTTTTGGTGATGGATAAATTACTTCCGATTTTTTTCTCTGTTTTCCTTTACTTTCGTTATTTTATATTTCTTTTCGGTTCTTTTTTTTGTATTTAGTAAATTGAGTTTTGATAATGGTGGTGTTAATGATGATTTATAGTTTCATTCTTAATTTGTTTTATCTTGGGATGTTTGGGATATTTTGTTAGGGCTTCAACGTGTTTGTTTAGAGGTTTTCAACTCAATTTTAGGATTATTTACATTATTAAGCGCGTATATTCATAAAATGTTTAATTTGCTTCACAATTCTACTGGTTTTAGTCATTAACAGCCATTAGCTAATATTATTTCACTAAAACAATAAACAAATTTCAATTAATTAATAATCCCGAGCTGTATATAAAGATTTATTTTCTACCAGATCTACAGATTATTCTCAAACCAACTACACGCAGCAAAAGAAAAGCATATTTGGGTAATTTGATACTCGGGTTTTCAAAGCATTTAGATTTTATCAAGCAATATTTGGGAGATAGGAAAAATATCACTAAAGCTATAAAAAAGTATACAGGTATAAATTTACATTTTTACTTCAATCGAATCAATTTTTAACGGACAAAAAAGTTAAACTGAATTTTATATTTTTAAAATTTTTGAGGGTTTTAAAAGAGTTCAAATCAAAATTATTGTTGAAAAGACGCGAAATTATTTGCTAAAGATGCGAAAAATTGGTAAAGATGCAAAAAATGGTAGAAACGTTATTAAATTGAGGCACAAAATTAAAAGACGCGAAAAATTGGTAAAGATGCAATAATAATTGGAATTTGAAATTCAGAACAGTACAAATGTTTTTCAAATTTATTACTGTTATATGGTTTTAGAAATTTTGTAGGAATTTTTGAATATTTTTTATCCGTTAAATTTTCACAGGTTATTTGTTATTGGTGATGAGTTTTTCTGTTTTAAATACTATGATTTTCATTTATTCATATTTCATAATTTCAATCAAACTATCTGGTGATGGATTTTCTTGTGATTTTAATCAATTTCTTCCAAACCCATTAAACCTTACAATTTCAGAACGCGTCAATCATGCTCCAATTTTTAAGACTGTCCTCACAAATAAAACAGCGGTGATAGGTGAAAATGTAACATTTGAAGTTGAAATTCATTCAGACTTACATCGATCAGTTGAATGGATTAAAGGAACATGTGTGTTGCTTGATCAAGAAGCAAGTTGTAATGGAACTAAATTTTCTTTCAAGGTGATGGACAAAACTGTGACTATTATGTGAAGGAATAACACAAAAATAATTTATTTAATTGCATGTGCATGTGACTTACATCAATTTTAATCAAAAGTAGCTAAATATTGTAGCATTCAGGTTTGAAACTTTCATTTGACCCGAAATGGTTAAATGCTATAGCATTACTGATAAGACCATTCTCTATTAATTCTATATTAATCCACCCTAAATAATTCTATTAACATACTTACTTCCTCCAATAACATCTTTCTCGATCAAAATATTCATAATTTATCTCTCATATGCAGCACGACGATGAACAATCGGAAATACTTCGACTAGAAAATGTAACATTCGCTGATGAGGGTTGGTATACATGCATGGCTGCAAATAGTTTGGGAAGAACACATGCAAGTGCATATCTTCAAGTTGTTGACATGCTTGCGTCAAGTGATCCTGACGTATCAATGGTTAAGCACAAGCCGAGTGAGTTGTATGGAATTCTCGTGATATGCTTGATGTTTTTCTTCGTGATTGCTTTGATGATCATCATATTTGTGTGGAAGAAGTACACAAAGACGAAGAAACTGCAGAGGCAGATGGAAAGAGTTAATCAATGGACTAAGAAAGTTATTGTCGTTCAGCCTTGCATTGATAATGGAACTCCAGGACTTTCAGATTCTCTGGTAAGATTATATTATTTTATTTTGTTAGATTAAAAATCTAGTACTTCAAAAGTGTTCTAATATTTAGTTTTTGGATGGAAATAGTTACCAATCTAGTACTTTTTCCCCTTATATAGCAGAAACTAGATTGATAATTCTAGTAAATTTAAGTAAACTCCAGTTTTAATTCTAGTACTAAATTTTTTATGAATTCTAGTACTAAATTTCTATGGATTCTAGTGCTAATTATGAATTCTACTACTTCAATTACGAAAAATTATTATTCTTTAGAATTAGGGGTTGTTCACTTATTACGTTCGCTTTTTAGGGGGGAGGGGGGGTCTGAGGTTTTGTAACAGGCCAAACAAAGAAAAAAAATTTTCTTGGAAAATTTGTAACAAGGGGGGAGGGGGGGGGTCTAAAATTTCGTTTTTTTGCGTAACGTAATAAGTGAACGACCCCTTACCAGATATATTTCCTTAATTTTGAGATTTTCTGAAAAAATAAAGTACTAGCTTTCAAAATCTAGATTAGTTTTTAGAAAAAAAATCCATCCATACTGCAAATTTATCAACAAAAATGATGAAATGAGCTACATTCATCAATCATTGCAAAAATATTCCAAGAAAAAAATCAATTAATTAAGAATTCCCTTCAATCTCACAGCAAATGCCAATCGTCCGCATCGAAAAGCATCGAACAGCAATGGCAGGCAATGCAAATGATCCAAACATGATATCAGAATATGAATTTCCGATTGATCTTAATTGGGAATTTCCACGCGGTCAACTTGAGTTGTCAAAGAATTTGGGCGAGGGTGCATTTGGTAAAGTCGTTATGGCTGAAGCACATGGCTTAATGAAGGCGGGACAAATCACAGTTGTTGCTGTCAAGATGTTAAAGGAAGGTCATACAGACGAGGATGTCAAAGATCTCGTTTGCGAAATGGAAGTGATGAAAATGATCGGCACACATGTCAATATTATTAATTTACTCGGTTGTTGTTCACAAGATGGACCACTTTATGTCATTGTCGAATATGCCCCACACGGAAATTTGAGAGATTTCCTCCGTAAACATCGACCAAATGCTTACACAGACACACCACATGAGAAAGAGAAACAGGCATTAACGCAAAAAGATTTAGTTTCATTTGCATTTCAAATTGCACGTGGCATGGAATATTTAGCAAGTCGGAAGTGCATACATCGAGATCTTGCAGCTAGGTAAAAAAAATAAATAAATATAAAAATGTGAAAGTTTTGACTAATTTCTCTTCTTTTTGTTCTCAAATACAGAAATGTTCTCGTTAGTGATGACTTTGTGATGAAAATTGCAGGTATGATGATTGTTATTTGTGTTTATTATGTGGTAGAGTCGTTATGACTGAAAATTATGATGATTGTGTACTTTAAAACGTGATTATAGCTTTGCTGATTGTATTAGGCAGGAATTTATGAATAAATGTGAATTATTGAAGTCATAATGAGGAATTCTTCAAGAATATGATAACTAGGATTGCAAATTTCATCATTTTACATGCGAAAATTATTATGAATGCTAAATAATTAATTATTTTTACTTAAATCCTCAAAAATAACCGTTTTATTTAAATTTTGAATTCTAACGGTCATTTGAAATTCAAATCGATTAACATGAAGTTGGCCTCAAAAATATTTTGTGTCTCGACTATTCAAATCTCAAATAACCGTTAAATATCAAAATTATATAAATCACCATAATTTCATCTCAGTATGCATTTTAAATAATATTTATGCATAGTTATCCATCATTCTTGACATACTTTTTATATTATCGTCTATCTATCTCCACAGATTTCGGATTAGCACGCGACATTCACTCACAAGATTATTACAGGAAAACTACTGACGGCAGATTACCTGTTAAATGGATGAGGTAGGCATTAAATTAATAATTTTACATCATTATCAAAACTGTTTTATTATTCCTTTCCAGTCCCGAGTCATTGTTTGATAAAGTTTATGACACACAAAGCGACGTGTAAGCATTTTAATTAAATAATTATTTAATATTCAAAGTTTTTTTTATATTAATTATTTTATATTTGGTCTGTAGTTGGTCGTATGGTATTTTATTATGGGAAATAATGACATTAGGTGGCACTCCATATCCAAGCGTGCCAAGTGTGAAGAATTTGTTTGAGATTTTGAAGAAAGGCGATCGAATGGAGAAACCTGCATTATGTTCTATTGACATGTAAGCATTGAGTGCTGTTTAATAGCTGATATGTGCCATTAATTTAATTATTATTATTTTTCTATCCCTTATGTGTATTTAGATATATGCTGATGCGTGAATGCTGGGTAAGATTTAATTATTTTATTCTTGGGGGTGTATCTAGGGAAGTTCTGTGGAATTTTGGTACAATTTTCAATGTTTGATGAGGAATGGGTTGGGTCATAAATGAAGGCGTTTGATCAAAAATGGAGAATGGGGTCACAATCTGATCAAAACATGAAGGATGGGGGTCCAAAATAGTTTGGGTATCAAAATATATTCAGCAAGAGGGTAGAAGGGTCAAAGTTAATTTTTTGGTGAGAAAATACTTTCAAAATCTCCCTGACTTCCAATTTAATCTTACTTCCCTACAAAACTTACAAAAATTTTTAACTTTCCAGCACTGGAATCCAGTAGAGCGTCCAACATTCTGTGAAATTGTCGAGGATTTGGACAAAATATTAAGCATAACGGCAAATGAAGAATACTTAGACTTAGGACTTCCTCAACTCGAGACACCTCCAAGTTCCAGTGACGAGGAATCGGATGACGATGATACGAAGGAGAAATTTCCTCATTTACTTTAAATTTTCGATTCAATTGGTTGTAAATATAAATCATGATTAATAATTTTAAGTTATTTTATGGATGAACAAAGTAAAAAAATGTTTTTATACTAAAAACAAATTTAATGATTTCACAATTATGGATGGATAATAACTCAATATTTCTTAATTTTAATGAACATTTTGTAAGACTACTAGATTCAACTTTTTTGATGCGAGAATTATGAATAAAATTTATTCTGAAACTGTTGAAGAAATTCTTAAAATAAATCTCCAAATTGGAATATGTGAGAAGTAATAATAGTAGGGAGAGGGGGGGAGGGTATGTGACTAAAATGGTCTAGACATTTTTAGGGAATGATGAGTCAAATTTTAAGGTTCAATATTTCAATTTTTTGCACCTCAAAATTGAAATCAATTTGATAAAAATAAGGTTCAGTTCAATGCCACTCCCTCACCCCTCGTTTCTAGTGAAAAGTAATCTTAATTCTTTCAACAATTCATATTATTTCCTTAAAAATATTCTCAATTAACTTTCAATAATTTTAATTGATTCAATAAAAATATAATGATTTTTAAATACTCTTTTCCTTCGATTGAGTGAAATACTATAGAGATTATTTAAGTTATGTAGATTTATTATAATGGAGAAAAACTGTAAGTCAAAAATTTTTAATGAATAAAAAAATAAAGAAATTAAATTTATTTGTAAGATTTTCAAAACAAATAAAATTTGAGTTTTTAACGGGTTTTCAGATTTCAAATGACTTTTGCTTTACTTTTCGCATCTTTTGACGCGAAAATTTTCAAATTTATTCCAGCCGTTGACTCAAAAAACCTGAAAATAAAGTAAATTAACAAAACGTTTTCTATCATTCAATGTAATCTATTTTTATTTTATTATTTTCATTATTCACTGTGTTCAAACATGGATTTAACGGATTCAACAAAAAAAAATTATTAATAATAACTAACATGATCCACAATTTTTTTCATTCAAACTTGATTAACCTCGACGAACTAACTAAAAAATTTGTTTTTAATACTTAACGAAAAAAATAAGGGAAGAAATAAAAAATAGACATCGTTTTCCATCTACAATAGATATAAAGAATAAGAAAATTTCTTAAATTTTCATTTTGAATGCATCGTTGAATGTCAGGGGTGAATCTAAAAGCTTTATGGGGTCAAACTTCAAATTGTAGATTTTTTTTCTCAATTTTCTTGAATTTTTAGTGATAATTTGCAAATAGGAGGAAAAACCTTCAAAATTTCCCTAAATTCACCTCTGACGAAAGCACAAAAGAAGAGTTTTAGAACTCAAAAAAGTAGCATTTAAATGATAATCAATCACCATGTATATAAAATAATGTTTGAAACATAAATTTGATTATAGTGTTTTTTAAATAATAGTAATATATAATATTTTTCATGATACAATTGCATTAAACTACCTAGCTAGACTACAAAAGAAGAAATTTTTAACTTTGGGGTCATTCATAAATGACGTCATTTAAAAATGAGATGATTTTTAGACCCTGCTGATCAGCATTGACACAAATTAGGAGTCGAACAAAATATGAGACAATGGGCCGGTTTCTAGAGCTACCCTTCACCTAAGACACCCTAGAAAGCGGTCTAAGAAATCAGTGGGATCTAAAAAATCCAATTTCCCATTAGACCTCATTTATGAACGCCCCCTTACCGCAAAACACAATTTTTCTCTCTCGATCGAATTGATCTAAATCGTATTAATGTATAAAATATCGTTTTTTTTCGATTTCCCGATAAGCACTTAGTGCTGTGCCAATCAGACAAAACATTTTAAGCAAATTATGCACCAGCATCAGTCATCTCATTCCAAGTATTTTTTTTTCTTTTATAAAAGAAGATGATTATCTTAATTCTATTAAAAGAAGTTGAAGTTGAAATTACATACAGAATAATAATTTTTTCATAAATGTTTATCTAATTTTCATCTCGTCTTCGTATCCTGTATTAATTTTTTAATTTTTTTTTCAGGGCAACATTCGTCGATAATTTTCATTAAAATAAATATCTAATGTGAACTTATCTCAGCTTTCTATTGAAAATCATTTGGATTATAAAATTGCATTCCCTGGAACAGACATAAAATTATAGTTATATACAGAATTGAGTATGTAAGCATGTAATTTACCTGTGGCTGAGCAGCGGGATTGAAGAATTGCATGTCCATTTGTGGTGCAAGTTCTTTCGGTTGCGATACAGTCTTTCCTGCATTTCCCAATATATCAACATAGGATTTCTTTAAATCTAATTAAGAAAAGTAAATGATTAGAAATATTGAAGATTTAACGGAAAAATGAAATTCAAAAATTAACGGAAAATCAAAGTTCAAAAAATTAACGAAAAAAATTCAAAATAATAGAATACGTTAAAAAGTCAACAAACCCTTACTTCTGCCTTTTTGCATTTTAAACATGTTTGGAGCTGACGGAACTAAAGGAGCAGCTTGATCTACAGCATTTTGAGTAATCTGCTGCTGCTGTTGTTGTTGCTGTGGCATTTGAGCAACGTGATTTTGCATTGGAGTCTGATTCATCATTGGCTGTTGTGTCATAACAGGCTGTTGGATTTGAGGAGCAAACTGTTGTTGTGGAATCGACTGTTGTTGAGGCATAGATTGCTGTTGTGGCATAGATTGCTGGGGAATCTGCTGCTGTGGGATATTCATCATAGGCTGTTGAACATTTTGCATTTGTGGTGGTTGAGGCATTCCCATATCTCCCATTTTTGGAGGAGGTCTAAAGCTTTCCGTTTCTACCTCATCTCCGTCCTTGTTGACCCACTTTTTAGTCGCTTCATCCCACACAATCTATAGACACAATAAAGCAATCTTTTAGTTAGGAATCAATTTAAAATAATTGATGAATATTGAACTTACTGCTGGATTTTTGTCATCAGGAAGAATCATTTGATTCGGAGCCTTTCCGAGTCTAAACAGACTTGAGAACCAACCAGAACTTGCTTGTGGCTGTTTCTTAGATTTTTCTGGTTCTGGCTTCTTTGCAGGACTCTTTTTGTCTTCCTTATTATTTGCATTTGAATCTGTCTTCTCCTGTGACTGTGGATCGTCGAATTTGTGAGATACAGCGGTTCCCATTGTTATTGTCGGTTTTGGCTGTGAAGAAATATTTAAAAAATTAACGGTCAATAAATATTTGAAAAATAAAGGTCGAAATATTTTTGAAAATTAAAGTTCAAAAAAAAGTTTTGAAAAATAACGGTCCAAAATAGCAGTTACCTGATCCCATCCATATCCATAATCATTCTGTTGCTGATAATTCACTTGAGCATTTGGATCATAAGTCTGCTGGAGATATCCTTGCTGTTGATTCTGTTGCTGCTCATTATTCTGTCCATCATTTTGCATAACTGTATTTTGATTGTAATTGGAATAATTTTGCATCTGTTGCTGTTCCTGCATTTGATATTGATTGCTATATGCCGTATTTTGGTCATAAGTCGTGACAGGCACTTGATTTTGCTGCTCATAAACAATCTGATTGGAGTCATGCTCCTCGTAAGTTTGCATTGGAATCGTTGGAACATGCGTTGGAGTTTGATGCTGACTTACTGGATCGTAAATGGGCGTAGCTGGCTGCTGTTGAATAACTTGTTGCTGTTGATAATCCATTGGATTATAAGCTTCAGTTTGGACATCAGCAGGAACATATTGCTGACTTAAAGTCGATTCAGTCTCATTTTGAAGGACAATTGCTAAATCCTTCAGCCACTGTTGATCCTCAGTTCCTTCAACATTATTGACATCCTCGTACAGCTTCTCCATAACTGGATCATAAAATTTCAAGCGATCAGCCATCGAATAAACTTTTGAAATGAAGGAATTCTCAAATAATTGTGGCTGCTGGATGATGCACGTGGATATTTGTTCCATATACAGCAAGCACTTTAATTTTAAACCATAATCAAGCATATTTGTAGCAAGCAAGAATTTGTATTTCTGCAATGATGCAATAAAATAATGTTCAGTATTTAAGCTCCTTGCATATTCGTAGACTTCCGTCATAATAATGGAATCATCAGTTGCAAATTCCTTAAACTGCATCTGTACACTCGTCCCCAGCAAACCAATCTTTCCATTAACTGATGCTGTATCGCTGTAATCAGTGAATTGTGGATCAATTAACAAATAACAAAATTGTGATCCAAAAATGTCACCGCGACTAGCCAATGTGTCTCCTAAAGCCAAAATTGATCGTTTAACTAAATCTGGTTTATCAGTACAATTGGATATGATCATTGCCAGGTGTGGTCTCCAATCGCCCCACTTTTCATCGAAATTCGTCACGCATGCAGGCATTCGTCCACTCATAATTTGATAAAGCGTCTGAAGTGGATCATTATATGATAATTTATTAGCAAACTTTAACATAACATTTGCATGCTGCCGTCTATCGACTTTTGATGCTAGGAACAGCGCATGTCCCCAAAGATTATTGTCCGTGGCATAATCAAGTGCATCGTGGATGTTTCCATACAATAAATAACTTTTAAATTTATCGAGAACAACTTGTTCAGTCATTAAACTCGCTGAAACTGATGTCTGAGATGTCTGCTGATGATGACTTGCTGAATTTGAGTGATGCTCACTTGCGTCATTTTCCTCACTTTCACTCACGTCTGTTGCGTTCTCGTCGTCAATTTCATTATTGATATTTGCACTACTTTTATTATCATCTAAATCATATGCTCGATATTCTTCAGAATTTTTCATCAACAATTCAGCTATATCGTGTTCTGTATACGATCCATTCTGTCTTATCATCAATATCAAATAGCTCCATAATAATGCATAGGAAGCACGTTGAATTGTTTCTAAATGTGAGCTTTGCTTCAATCTCTCTTCACAGAACTCAATGACTGTCTTTTTATGGGATACACCTCGAATTAGTGGTCCTGGATAAGATTGATACAATCGACGTGTCTTATCATAAATTGGAACATTCTCGACTTTGACTGAATATTTCTCGTCAGCATTTAATGTATCAATTGTTATCATTAGTCCATTTGATAATCTAACGAAGCCGTGAAGACATTGGAATTTCTGAGGCGTCATGCGAGCAGCAGCTACTTCCGGTTGTTTAGCTCTAAAGGATTTTTAGTTAAGATTTTATTAGTTTATGAATTTTGTGGATTTTATGGATAACTTCCATGCAAAAAATAACTTTAAATTAGCTGATGAGAAATTATAAAGGATTTTAAGTTGAGCGCACTTTTGTTGTACTGTCAAAAGAACCCCCAGATTTTAACAAAAAAGTTCAAGTAAAAAATTGAAGAAATAACGGAAATTTCACATTCAAATTTTTTAGCACAAGAATTTTTCAAATTTATTAGTACAAGACAATTCAAATTCCAAAAGTTCGTTAAAAATTTGAATTCTGAAAGTCCAATTAAGTCCCACAAAAGTGCGCTGCGAGTGTATTAATAATAATTTTGCACACCTTAAGTCACCATACATATCATATCTGTTAAAATTGTTTAATGATGAATATGCTTGATTGAAATCCTTTCCAATTGATTGGTATGGTTGTTGCAATGATTGATATTCATTCGAGTTATCAATAAATGATGAATTTAGACTTCCTAATGGATTTGTGACAATGCCTCCACTCATAAATCGACTTGTGCTTGCTCTATTAATTGCGTGATTCGATCGTTTTTCATAACAAACAGGTTTAAAACATAAAAAATTTCACACGGAAATTATGGAAAAAACAATAAGAAAGAAAGCAGAAAAGACAAAAATTCGTGAACAAAATGCACAAAAGAATACGAAAAAGTAAAAATCATAATTAAGTTTGTGTTAAAAGAAAAACTTCAGCCATGTCTCGTGCAATTAAAGGCAATAATTGACAAATAATACACTTTAAATACCTCTCGCTGCCTGAATTGTAACCAGATCTCAAGGAACCGCCTAGATCGTCCATTGTTGGCTGTAGTGGAATTTGTGGCTTTTGAAGCATTCCACTATAATAATTTTTATACCATTCATAAGCTTGTGGATTCGTCAAACGAATCTGTTCAAGCCATGCTTGCAACTTGTCAGAATATTGCTGCTGTTGCTGTTGATAATAATAATTTTGATCGTAAGGATATGATGGTTGTTGATAATAGCCTTGCATTTCATATGGACCTCTTGAGCTTCTTCCTGGTCGATAATCTCGATCATATTCACGATCTGACGCATTGTGACTACGTCTGCCTGAAGGATATCCACCTTCTTCTTCATAATATTTATCACGTCTCCTTCGACTTCCTCTTCTATCATCATATTCGTAGTCTTCTAAAAGTATAATTAAAATCATTGTTAATTTGTACTTTATTTGTGAAATATATAAGTGAACTGATGAATTATTATTGGGAAATTGAAGCTGTAGCTTATGATGTGGAATAAAAGACGTTGCAATCATTTCGTAGCAAATTCAGAACGAAATGTTCTATGTAAAATTGTCAGTTAATTTTTTTAAAAATAAAATGAGTTCAAAATCAAAGTTCATTATAAATGTAGGGTCCTCATAGTTCAAAAATTTTGAATCTCAGAAAACCGTTAGAATTTAAATTTCAATTACTTCAAAAGAATTAGTACTAAACAGAGTTCAAAAATTTAAATTTCAAAAAACCGTTAGTATTTGAATTTCAGAAATCCGCTATAAATAGTACTAAACAGAGTTCAAAAATTCAAATCTTAGAAAATCGTTAAAAATACAAATATCAAAAATCCGTTAAAAGTAATCTACTTACTTTTTCTTGGATCGCGAGCATCTCTTTGTCTTCTGTCTTTCTTTTCCTTTTCCTTATCCTCGTCATCAGCCTCATCATCATTTCTCTTTTCACGTCTATTTCTGTTCCTTCTTCTATCATCGTCCTCATCATCAGTACGTCTTCTAGACTCGCCATATCTTGAACCGTCCGTATCATCATTTCTCCTTCTACCGCCAGATCTTCTTTCTTTCTCACGCTTCTTATACTTTTCCAGCTCTTCACGAACTCGATCACGATTCTTTTTGCTATAACGATCGTCGTATCTGTCCCTAGATTTATCCTTTTTATATTCATCTAAACTAGCACTTTCTGAGTCATTATCACTATCGTATTTCTTGTTGCTACGCCTCGATTTCAGCTTCATATTCTTTTCCAGTTCCCTCAATTCACTGTCCTCTGATGACAATGTTGTATTAACCTTTTGATTTGTTCTCATTGCACTATCAATGGACTTCCTTTTCTCTTCAAATTCAACAGGCGCTGGCTTCGGTGGATCACTTAGCTCATTGGCACCTTCAATATCTTCTCGAATGTCTGAATTTTGTTCACTCAAGTTTAAACTTGGTGGAATTGATGGAATTTCAATGACTGGCTGTAGATTAACGTTTAATTCGTTATTATTGTCATTAGCACCTTCAATTTCCTCTTCTCTCTGCTGTGAGCTATCCAGTGCATGTTGAATTTGATTCTGTAAATGCAATATTTGTTCCTCCATTCCATCGCCATCGACATTACGTGACATTTGAGACACAGAAATATTAACGAAATCTTCGTCGTCTTCAATGTGCAGATTTTGTAATGGATTAATTATGGACGGTACATTGCTATTACTTTCTACGCCTGTTATTACTCGTTGGCTATTTGCGTCACTTTCTCCAGCCACTAAATAAAGATTTCGGTCACTAATATTGAAATTCTGTTGTTGATGATGTTCATCCTCGGCTATTCTTTCTTGTTGCTGTGGAATTTGTTGCTGCTGACTGACATTAAATGGTGGCAATTGACGTTGCATGCTTGGTTCATGAGAAACTTCTCCGTCAGCTTGTCTCTGATAATTCATAAAGCTTGCTGGTGTCATTTCAGTTCCAGTCACCATTCTATTAGATCTTGGAGGCAGTAAGTCACTCTGAACTGATTGAACTTGTTCCTGATTATTTTCAGGCTCGCCTACAACCATTCTTGACAATCCAGGTGGTGGCAAATTCTCATTAAAGCTTTCATGCATCAAAACTGGATGTTGTTGTTGTTGCTGCTGACTGAATGCTGGAACTTCCTGTGCCAATTGTCCAGTCACTAAATAATTATGTCGATCAATAGATGAAGTCGTTATTGGTATAACTGGATTGTTTTGAGATGTGGGAACTGTATCATCAAGTCTTTCACGATTTTCAGGATAAGGAATTTCATTGATTGGATTTTTAGGCTGAACAGAAGTAGGCGGTAAAGGCGGAATTTGTGAAATTGATAGTGGAAGTGGCGGTAAATTAGGAATTTGAGCTGATTCAATGGACGATGCTTGAATATTCTCAATATTATCGAATTTAGGCTGATAAAATTGATTTGATGTTGGAATTTGAGGAACCGGCATTTGAGGAACTTGTGGCTCATGGATTTTCGGCTTTTCCTCTTTTGCTGGTGCATCAAAATGACCAGCAAAATAACCAGGAGATGATGGAAAAGGCTGATTACTAGAAGATACATTCATTTGCTGACTAACTTGCTGTGCCTGCAAATTCTGCCAATCGGATGAAATTTGAGGCATTTGGGGCTGATTTACAGACATTTGTGGCTGATTTACAGACATTTGTGGCTGATTTACAGACATTTGTGGCTGATTTACAGACATTTGTGGCTGATTTACAGACATTGGTGGCTGATTCACAGACATTGGTGGCTGATTTACAGACATTGGTGGCTGATTAGCATTCACGTTCATTGGTGGCTGATTACCACTAACAGGCATAGGTGGATGATTAGCATTAGCTGGTATTTGTTGCTGATTCGCATTGAAACTGTTTTGAGTCGTTGGAACAGGCTGTGGTTGTTGCCAATTTGCAGATTCATTACTTTGCGTCCTTTGATCATTCCACTGCGAATATTGATAACCTGAATGCTGTTGTGTCGTCGGTGCAGGCGTCGAATTGAAATTCGTATCGTAATTTTGCATTAAAGTTGGCGGTGTTGCCATATTTCTAGCTTGATTAACATTACTGTAAATCATTGGTTGTGAAGTTGGCATTGTTGGAAGTGCTGAACTCTGATCATTCGAATAACTCACACTAGCTTGAGGTGCTTGATATTGATTCAGAGGTGCACTTTCATGCCTTTCTGGATATTGAAAACTATTAGTATTCTCAAATTGGACATTTTGTGGATTTGATGAATTAAGCGATGTTGTTACAGTTGAAGATGGAATCGGTGACTGCACAAAGCTAAATGTCGGCGGTTGACTCGTCGGATATTGACTCAAATTACTATTATTCGCATTTGCATCACTAAATTGAGTTGGATTGAAGTAAGTTGCAGGATTTGCTGCATATTGTTGATGTTGATGTGGACGCGATTGATTTGGAGCTTTTGAAAATGGATTTTGCTGTTGACTCTGTGGTTGATTCTGAGGAGTATGCATGGATTGTGCATGACTAACATTGGTTGGTTGTGGCTGATACAGAAATGGAGAGTATAATGGAGCATTTGATGTTAATTGAGGTGGCTGCTGTGGAGCATATTGTTGATTAGGCTAAAAGAGAGCGGAATATGTATGAACAAAACGTGTATATTATGAAAAAACAGCTATAAATTATACTTGCGAAAGATGTTGGGAATTTTGAAGTGTGTTGTTGTTGTTGTTATTACTTTCATTTGGATTTGCTCCCCAGTCTTCACCCCAATTATCCCATCCGTCATCAAAATGTTGCGATGTCATTATCAGCTATTCAATTATACATTCAGTTGACCTATATCTAGTCAATAATCGTAACAAAAAGGATATTGTGCAATTTTAATGGAAAAATTTCTTTCGTACTTTCACTTTTTTTCAGAAATTCTTTGTCACGATGTTTTTAATGTATTAAATAAACTAACTACATATATCAATTCTTTACCTTACGATTAATAAGACAGCAAAAGACTTATTAGACTAAAATACACACGAATAATACAATTTAAATTAATTAATTTTGTCGATGAAGATTTTTTTACAAAAGTGCTGACGACTAAAATATTTGAATGTGAAAATGTCGTTATGATATTTTTGTTTTCAGGGCACTGTTTGATGCCTAAATGAGTTGTTTACTAGGTAGTGGTAATGTGAGTCAGATGAGTAAATTAAATTGTCATTTTGCGGCTGATAAGTTATATTAAACTTCAAATTTTCTAGAATTGAACTTCAAAATTTTGATTATTTAACGGACATTTTTCAAATTTTTAGTACTCAGATTTCTTCATTCAAAAAAATCCTGTAACGGAAATTTGGATGCATTACATGCTTACTGGATTATCAACTGGATCAATGAAAAATTTATCAAGCAACAACCTTTATATGTACTTATATAAAATTAGCTTTATTAATTAATTTTCTGCTTCCCTGAAGTTTTACGGACGCATCTTCTGTACAAATATCTAGCAACATAGAAGTCAAGCATTGCATTAAGAACAAAAACAATAAAGAGCACAAAATAAACATCCAAAGAGATCAATTGGAAGTAATACAAATCACTGCCCGCACTCTTCAAATGTTGAGCACCTTTGTGTCTAAATGCATATTCTGTCCAATAGACGACTGACTCTTGAGGGGTCAAAGGTCGATCATTAAATATTTTCGACAGTGATTTAGCTGTGTTGTGATATTTTGGATCATTAAGTAGTTTCGTCAAGGCTGACTCAATTTTCTCTTCAGTTATGTCATTAAAATTTACGACTAATCCGTATCCTTTACCTACAGCATTGTTCATGTTCATTTTCTGATCACCAAATATTGGAATTCCCAATAATGGAACACCTTCATACATAGCTTCAGTTGTTCCTAGTTGACCACCGTGAGTGATGAACAATTTGACATTTTTGTGAGCTATGACATCACGCTGTGGTAGCCATGAGCTAATTTTGATATTTTCTGGCTTATTCGGCAAGTCTTCCTCGAATTTCCATAAAATCTTCTGCTTCAACCTGCCAAAGACATTCACGAATGCATTTCGTTTTTCAATTGGAAAATCTTTGCTTTTTATGAATGATCCCATTGAGAATATAATAGCACCATCCGTAGCTGTGTCTAAAAATTCTTGCAAGTCATCTGGTAAAGGATTTGCTGCCTTAACATGAATTCCACCAATATCAATGACATTCGGTTGATATGGACGCGGTGATGATGTGCTGACATGACTATTTTGGAAGATGATTGCTGGACTTTTGACCATATCATAAAAAGGTGTTATGGCATCTGGGAAATGTCTTTTATAGATGCGATACTGAAGAGGAACTTCGAGAGCATGAAATAGAATTTTATCATAAAGTGTATACAGAGTATTCCACAATCTTTCGATAAACGTCATTTTATCAGTGTAATCCAAAAAAGGCATTGGAACAAAAGATGTTGGTGATATACTGTGAACGATAAGACGGTAACATGATTAAATAATTTCAAAATACTGATAAAATATTGCTCACTCACTTTCCAGTTATTTCATCGATCGTACCAACAGCATTAAATGTGGTGTATCCGATGAGGATGCAGTCGAAATGTTCAGCCATTGCCTGTGAATTTTGATTGATTACTTTTTGGGGTTGTTCACAAATTATGTCTAAATTCTCCCCTAAATGATGCTACTTACCATATAGGTTTCCATATAAAATATTTCAACAATGCACACATCAAATTTTTCCTTGCTTTTCAAGAACTTTTGGACACTTTCGTAAGACAGTGTTACGTCAATAACACCGATACCAAATGTAGGCATCATAGAAAGCATTACAAAAGCTGGCATTTTTTCAAAATCAAATCCATTTAGATCCATTTCTGTTAATAAAAAAAATTAAATAATCTATGCTGCAAATATATCCACAAAGTTCCACAACCTTTTTCGTGTTTATCCTTTATTTCTGAAAAGTCAATATCTCGATACCTTTCTTTTGGCTTTTTCAAAGGAAATGCAGACATTACGGTTATGTCATGTCCAACATCATGCAGTGCATCAACAATAGATTTGCCAATAGCAAAATGAGATTTACTTCCCGTTGGAAAGACGCCTAAAATCTTTAAAGAATGTGCGTCGATCACACAAAAACTTAGAAAAACAGCAAAAATGTTGAGCAGCCTCATGGCTATTTCACAATTTGAAAGAAACTAAAGTGAGAATATTCTCAATACGCTATTTTATGCTTGTGTATATTTATTGTTGTAACGATAAAATGAGACGATGTGAAGATAAAGAGTGATCGATAGGACATATGAGTGTGACTACATTAGAGCGCATTTAAAATACTAGAATTGATATTTGAAAAAATTTAACAACTTTTTTATATTTGAAATAACGGATTTTTTGGAAATCAAAATTGAAGACTTATTTGAATTAAAAATAACGGATTTTTTGGAACTTTACAAAAAAATACGTTCATCTTGATTAAATTCCCTGATTATCTCTAATTAATTATATACCAAATAACTGGTTTGACCATAATGATATTCGTCGTTACTTATTTATTAAAATCTCAGCTTTAAAAATGCGTAAAAAATATTTTTATTCTCACGTGTAGACACAACCACATCATCATTATCATATAAGTAACAAAAACACTTGACTAATACACAGAAAAATCGCATATGATTTATAATTTATTGAACATTACAATTGTATATTGCGTATTATAGTAAATGGATGAGTATTTCTTTAGAACAGGGGCGTATTCAGGGGGAGGGAGTTTTGGGATTCAAACTACCCCCCTCCCATTTTGAAAAAAGTTCAATGTGCTAAAATTTCTGGATACGCCCCTGCTTTAGAATCAGTCAACGTGAATGTGAAGAACAGTTAATTAAATCTTTCTCTTATTATTTCAAATTACTTAAATTATAAAAGTGTGGGTTGAGTGACTAGATTTATTACATTAGCTTTTACCATTTTCCTTAATGAAAGCTCCTAATGCACTTAATGAAAGCTCCTAAGGTTAATTGAGTTTCATAAATGCATCTAATCACAAGTAAAGCTCCGCAGAGGTTAATAAAAATGTTCTAACATTTCTTGAAAAACGTAGTGATGCTTTAATGAAAATATTAATCCCTCAGTAATTTATTGTTGCTTATAAGGTTACTTAAAAATACATTTTCTGAGCTGAGAAGAAAGCTAAAATGTTTTATTTTGTTCAGCATGAAGTTAATGGTTTTCTAGCCTGAATTAATGCGATTGCTTGTTGAATCTATTTTGTAAAACATTTTCATACAGCTTATTAAGATAATAGATAGAAAGATATGCAAGCTATTTAATTTATTTTTTTATTTTTAAATTTGTTTGTGTTAAGAATTATTTCCATTTAAGTTGTTTTTAGGATGTAAATGTGCTCATCATCAAATCAGTCTAAACTCAAAATATGTAGATCCATTAAATTGCTTTTACATCTCAAATTTCTCAGAATATACTTAAGTACTCTCCTAAAAACACGTCAAATTGAACCAAAAAATCACAACGATTTTTCAGCACGTATAAATTAACGTAAATGTTAAAAATGGATACTCATTTTTCTTCTACCATAATCCATCTCATTTGATGAGAATAAATTCTCTACCCTGAATTAGGTAATGAGGAAAATCCATCTCATGATTTTCTTTTGTCGTTAAGGAACAATTTTTGGATGGGTAGTTGTGCGGGTTGCGAAGTTAGGTTAAATCCCTGAAAATTATTATCTTGTATACGGAATGTATGCAACCCCGACCACAGGTCGACGCTGAAGAGTTCTTGAGAGAAGAATATTTTCTCTTGGACTATTGATGAATTGCTATTTTCATATTTTTCGTAATAAAAATTAGTTATAATTTAACCGCTAAAAAGAAGCAGTTTTCTAATTAAAATTATCAGCAAAATATTGAGTTCATTCCTGCACTCACTATTCCCTATTTTCAGACTTTACTATTTTTACTTGAAGTAATTTTCAGACACTTTGTGACCGTACACAATCCACTTTGGCAATAACACTTAAAATGCTAAATTTTTTCAAATTGAAGTGCACAAAAATATCGTACCTTACTATAAAGCTTCAATAGCACTGTTTAATTTCATTTTAATTCAACCAGACTTCAAATGCAGAACATAAATGGAAAAAATTGCTCTATAGAAAAGAAAGAAAAAGAAAAGTCTGAAAACTAAAAGAAATTCACTTAAGCACTCAAAGGAATCATAATAATTAATGTTCATTACTTTAATTCTTTACACATACAATATAGAGAGGAAATGGAAAGGAAAAGTATAAAAGAGGAAAAATTCCCTTTACTTTATTCTAGGGGCGTTCGCTTATTACGTTTGCGTTTTAGTGGGTAGGGTGTGTACATATGATAGTTTAAACATTGACCTCATTTTAATACGTTACGTAATATGTGAAAGATTTTTTATTCCAGCAGTGAAGAAAGACTGAACGTATTCTCTGCCGCTAGAAAAAAGCAGCAGTCGTAGTGTAAAAAGGACTTTATCGCGAATGTGAAAAAATGAAAAATAAAATTTATGCTTTAGAACACGCATGTTATGTAGAGATTACATATTTATATATGTAAGTAAGTGCTTATACTCATATTCATTCTACGTGAGTTAAGTGAGGAAAATGGATGGAATAACAAGGTGAGTCGGAATGAAATAAAAAGGAAAAAAAGTGTACACATGTTTGTAAGTATGTGGGTGGTAATAGAAGTATGTAATATTTGGATTATATTTAATGACGCATATTATGTTTAATATTTGCTTTTAAGAAATAGAATGAAAATTATTCATTTAATGGAAATTTATTGTTACGTGTACATGCACAATGCATAATGTTTGTAACATATGGCATATTATTATCATCATTATTGCTTCTGCTTAACATTCCTAATATGTCTAATAAGCATTTCTTGAATTCTAGAATAAGAAAAGTTTTTCATCGTTTTGATCCTTAATTTAATATTAAGATTATGATCAGCTATTATGTTTCTAGTCTCACGGCTTAGGATACTGTAGGATGTGAAATACTAGTTCAAAAGTTTGGAGAAATTTTGTCAAATAACTGAGTTAACACCTCTATTTGGTTATGACTCAGAAAGCGAAATTACTTTTTTTCAGCTGTATTCCCTTAATGGACACCAAGACATATTAATTCACTTTGAATATTATCTTCAGCATACGAATAACCTGATACAATGTGAAAATATTATGTTTATCATCAAAAAGCTTGCATGAACGAAGTTAATAAACTAAAGTGTACACTAAAGACGAGAACATTGAGAACAGTAAATACACACAATCATTATTTATGTTAATTTTCCATATATGCAATTTAATTCCCTTCTCTTTTTTCGGTGGAAATTAATTAAAATTTTGACTCGTCATCATGTGCATTTATTTTGCTTACACTTCATGTTGAGTCAATAACAAAAGAAGAAAAAGGTAGATGAGTTTTTTACCACGTTTTTAAAAAAGTTTCTGTTCATAAAAGTTTTGGCATGTGCAAAGTTTCAATATTGAAATGGTTATAAGAAAAAGTCGAACAGTCTTGAAAAAAATTCCGAATTTCATGAGATGAAAAGTTTTAAGTATTTCCCTTTTTTTTTGTTTGATGAAAAATTCAAAAGTCGAGAAGATTTTTTTTTTTTCAAGTATTTTGCTTGTGGATTTCTTGTGTCTTCTTCCAAAAATGAGGAAAGCTTGAAACCAAATGAAAATTATTGTTTAAATATTTAACAAAAACGAATTTGATTATTTACTTAATACTTTATCGCATTGAATTTTATATTTGTTGATATTTGCTAACAATATTGTATAATGTAATTGTTTGCCAGTTTGCCGCCGCAGAAAATCAGGGTCGTAGAAATATAAGAGGTAGGAGGGGAAGTTCGAGGGGAATTTAAAAAAAAATTATTCAAGTTTTAAAGTAAAACAGAAATATTCTCATAATTTGGGAATCAACAAATAATATGAAATAAACAGTATGTTAGCAAGCAGTCTGGTTACGACTCTGCAGAAATGATTTGTCTGAATAGACTTTTGCCTACGAATGCTTTGTTATTAATATTCGTTTATACAATGTAATTGTTTCTCTGATAAGCCTTATAATTATGTTTATGATATTTTCCTTCTTTGCGTTTGAAAAAGTGCGATAAGGTGAATTACTTCCGGATAAATATTTTAAAGATTATGTAGGAATGTACAACACCTTTAATAAGATTCATGATAAAATTTCACGAGGAAAAATAAGAAGAGTTATTGGATATTATATCGAATTTCCGTAGTAAGCATTACTATAGGCTTTAAAGCTGCGTACATAAAGGAATAAATTTAATAATTCAATTGTGTTATCCTCAGGCATTGGTAATCTGAAACATTTTGCACTCATCCACTTTATATTTCAATGCACGGAGATTATTTTTTTCAGTCCTGATCAGACTTTAATCTCATTTATTTGGTAAAGAGCTCTGCTCACATGAATTTATTATATCCACACGAAATTCTCATGCTCAATACAACATATGTTGTGTAGCTACAAAGAAGCTTGACTATGAAAATCTCAACGAATCGATATAATATTATTTTAATGGATAATACGTGGAAAGGAACTTGTCAAGTCTACAAACATTTAAGCCTCTTTTCGTTCGGAGTCTTCAACCAATTAACCATAATTTCAATCGACAACGATGATTAATAATTAATAGCAGAGCTTTTTCTAATGATTTGGGGAATATTGTTACCTCATTATAAGCAATTTATCTTCAATTATTGATGATTGAGGAGCGACTTAAATTTCTGTAAACAATATAAAATCAATTTCCTTTCTTTCCTGAAACAAACAATTTCCATATAAAAGGATATTACAATTTATGGAAGTCAATCATCGGTCCTTGACATGTAAAGAAATACAATGCAAATTAATAGTTCACATTAATACAATAATTACTTTCTAATTAAGGATCAATTTGCATTTTCACTTCTCGGAAAGCAAATCCAAGATTATTAACTTTGTTCTTAATTGTTTCATAAGATTTCTGAACCCAGATATGTATAACTGCTCTAATTTCAGTGACTGAGTCGGCATTTGAACCCTAGTCCCATACTACATCCCTGTAAATGGTCACATACTACTCATTTTTTTGCATATTAATGCGGAGCATTATTCAAGGAGGAAAAGAATGAAGAATGATGAAGGAAATGGAACTAAAATCCATTCAATAAAAATGAGTGCATCTAGTAGGATTAAAGTAAAGTGGTGGACTTAGCTCCATCAATCACTTTCAATTTCATGTATTTTTTCTGTTCTCTCAATGGATTACATAATAAATGACTCATCCAGTAGTGTTCAATGGTTTCTTGATGACTGAATGCGGGAGATAAAAACATAGAAATGTATCACACGAAATAGCTTCCACAAGACTGGACTAATCTAATGAATTATAATTCATCTTGTATGATGTTCACATTTTCAAGGATCCATGTTCACATTTTTTCTGGTGTACAGTTTCAAAGCCAACGGAATTGAGGTTACATGCATATTTTATCATTATTTATTTTACGTTATGCTCATGACGTATTGTACCATTTTATTCTGCAAAAAAGAGAAAATAATGCCATAAAAATAATAGCGAAACAATTCAAGAGATAGATAATACAGCAATTTTGATTCATATGTTCATCCTTGAATAAAATAAAAAAACGAGTTCAGGAAGTTTATTTATACATTTTATGAATCCATTATGGTATTAAAAATATGGAAAGGGAAAATATTGTTGGATTTTACAGAGTTGAATGGCAATCGACTGATGATAATATCTGCGTATTTTTCGATGCTTTTTAAAGAGAATGGTGTTTAAGGATGATTCTTAAAATTAAAAAATGGGCACCAGAAGTGATAAATTAGTTTGAGAATTTTAAGGAAATCATTAATCAAACTCGTCAAAAAATCTGAATGACACAACCTTGTAAAAATTAACAAAAACCAAATGCTCAATTTTTTATTGAATAAATCTGGCAATTTATTTACAATAAAATTTTTCCATACAAATTCTCGAGCATTTTTTGAAGACAATAAAGTTTTAATGATTAAAGTTTCACTAATCTTCACTTTTTAATAAACGCAAAAAATTATTTAAATATCTTACAATTTAATTAATGACAAAAAAATTAAAATAATTGTCGAAAATTGATGCTCTGAGCGAAATTACCTAAATATAAATGATGCTGTAAATCTCCTTTATTCCATTAATCTCCTTGAAAGAAGCGACGACATGATTGCTTTATTCTTAATATCCTTTCTTATTTTCTCCATTCACGTTGTTCTGGTTGAAGAAAATTATCTGAAAATATGAAATAAAATAAAGCATAGATTTAAACAGAAGTAGCTGGTAAACGTCTTCCTATATTGTAAGTGTAAACAGAAAAATTGGCAAATAATTTTATATTTCAAACAATAAAATGGGATAATAGTGAAAATATCAAGGAACAAAGGATTGCGACAAATAAGTAAAAAAATTCAATTTACAGCTTCAACATTAGAAGTAGCAACTGCGCATATTTGAGTGATGCTCTATTTTTAACTCAATCAACTAGGTTATTTGAGAACTTTATGATACATATATGTCATCAGATATCAGAGTAATTTAGCTCAATGCCATCATTTTCAAGCAGCGTTCATGTTTTATGATCTCAATACCCGAGTAGCACAACAATGTCACTAGGGCACTGCTACGTTTCCATATTGAAGGCAAGACGTAGGAAGGCAAGACGCCCTGAAGGCGCTGTGACGACTATTTCTGAACCAATTTGACGACAGAAATGAAATCCCGCTCGGATAATATATAAAAGAACGTAGCTGGTAGTCAAAGCAAAGCCATAAACACAAGTTTGCATTTCAAGTGATAAAATCCTAAAAGCATAAGACGAAAATGAAAACGCGCTGAAAGGATTTTCCTCGTTTCATCCTTTTAATTTCAAAAACTCATAAAATAATTTTTTTGCAAGAACGCAAACAAACAAACAAAGGAAAATGATGGTCAAATATTTGTTAAAAGGATCTTCAATATCAATCCTTTTAAGAAGTCGTTATTTTTTGTGAAAGGTATCAAAAAACTTTTTTATCGTCTTTTCTTTCCTTTACAACCCTTATTAATTTCCCTTAAATCATGCGCACGAAATTACTATTTACATTCATAACTCTTAAGGCATGCAAACATAGCACAAAACCGTTCTTTAATTAAATTCGATGTTCAAACTTTTAAAAATGTATGAAAGGCAGGCAAGGTGTTGCAATTTGGAAAGGTTTGAAGAATTCAAGCTCATAAAATTCTCTGTAGCTTAATTTGGCAGCTGACAATCCTGCTTTATGTCTGAAATTTTCATATTATTATCATAGAGCTTACTGTGATTGACACTAAAATACAGGCGGTCTTAGATTTGAATAGTTTTGATTATAGCAAACATTTCAATACGATTTTTGTGAATAAAAAATAAGTTTAAATCTAGGACCCACCTTTTCCAATATTCAGTTCAAAGTTGACCAACCTTAAGATTTTACAATTTTTCTCACGTATAAAAATCAACAAATTGTAAATGAATCGTGATATTTCTCACATTTTGCATTAAAGCGATAATGATAATGAATTTTTAAAAATACTCTGAATTTAATTGATATTTACATGATATCATCAGTTTTTGTGCGCTACTGTTTGCTGTACAATAATTACGATTTTTTATTGCGCACAAGATCATTATCAGATTTTTTATGGAAATATTGGTATGTATTTAGCGTGGATGTTTTGCATGTTTTAAGATATTTAACTGGATTCTTGGTAAATTTACTGAGTGAACAGGAAAAGTTGGTTCTACAAGACTTAATACTGTTAGATTGCTTCGAATTGATATTATTCATAACTTAGCACTTAATGTTTATAACAAGAACATAGCATACTAATTTTAGTTCAGGATCTGTCGTCAGTAAATTTCCAAATTTTAAGAAAATAATTTCCGGTCAGAAAAAATCCAGACAGACAAATTTGTTCTAAATTTATGTCCAGTTAGAATCCATCTAAAAGCTTCAAACGGCTTCAAACATCTCAATAAAATATTATTTTCAATAAATCTTCTTACTATTTAATTGCCATCATATTGTATGTATTCATGGCTATTCATAATATATATACGTCGATTATAATCAACATGAAATGCATTTCATAGAGTCTATAGAAAAAAATTATTTATTTTCCTTCTTTTCATTTATTCAAAGCTAGAAAAATAAGAAAATTTCTTTCAATAGCAATAGCAACCATTCCATTTATTTGAAAAGACATTGATAAATGTTGTATTTGAATCATTGGAAAATGAAAAAAAAACATCATCAAAATAATATTTTTCATTCGTAATTTTATTAAAAGAGAAATACTGGTAAATAGAAAGATCAAAAAGGGCTTGTAGTTAATGCATACAAAATTTTCAAAAATATATTTATAAGTGAAGCAAAAAGGACAATTTATTTGCAATTTAATATCTAGAAACCTTGCTTATAATCCCATCTGGCCAGTCTTTGTCTGCAGACTCAGCCTTTGTCTCTGGCCTATTCTTCAACCGCACCGAAAAGGTTTAAATAGGTGCAATAGCTTCTTTTCTGACAGAATTATCCTTAGGTTTAATAAATGATGCCAAAAATGAGAGGAAAAAATCATAAAAATTTGTTTTCATGTAAGAAATTTAATAATATCAATGGAACCACTAGATTTAGTAATACCAAAATGAAACTCACGTTCGTTTCATAACAATTTCCTTTTTTTTCTGCTAGAAGTGAAATTCGAATCTTATAATTTTTTGTGGTAAAAATCAGGACAAAAGCATAAAAAGAATTTTTATATTACTACATGTCAATATTACTGCATATGGGATGATAGGAACTAACTAAAAAGGTGGAAGCTGTAATGTTGTTTATTTCGGATTTGTGACAAATAAGAGATAATTCAATGAAGGATTTAAAGGAAGGATTCAGCGGTTTAAATGGGGTTGTCTTTACAGAATTCCATCTTCTTTATTTCACATTTTTCTGCTTAAAATAGAAGAACAAAAAAAAGGGTGAAAAAGGGAAAATTTATTTTATTCATCCACATCATCACTACACAGCACATCAGAAACAAAGAACGACCGAAACAAAAGGAAAATGCAGGAAGGAAAAAAAAGTGTTAAGGACTAGCTATGAATTTTAAATTATTGAATTGAGAGAAATGATGATGATAGCGATGATGTTGATGATGATAAAGGAAGAAGAAGAACGGAAGGAAAAGTAAGACGAGTTACTGTGACTGCAGAGTTTAAGATTGTATTGACGCTTTTATATCCAAAACAAAGATTGACAGCCAGTGAAAGTGATAGCTTTACATCAAGCATCAAAATGCGTTTCAGTGGATGTAGATTAAAGCAGCATAAGTAGAAATAAGATAGATAGAGAAACTTTTCTCTTTGAATTGAAAAAGCTTCCTTGAAGAAAATATGAAAAACTTTTCAGTCGAATGCAATTTCTCATTATGATGTACACATGAATATGTCGGTATACACATACACCCACGGTAAACAAGAAGCATAAAGATGAATTCATAAAAGAAAGGAATTTAATTATCCTTTTTTCATTCAATATGAAGTGCTGATGATAAAGTATCACAAAAAGTACTTTTACTGCTTCCAGTGAATTTATGAAATGGGATACAATATGGAAATAAATACCTTTTCTGGGTAAATTTCAACATAAAATATTTTTTCAAGCTTACAAATAATTTATCATGCAATGTATATTCCCTTGAGCCTTGATGCTTATGTATATCTCTTTCCAACCCTGTAAATCTAATCGTCAACGCCCTTTGGGGAAACTGATTAACTTCATGAATACATCCATGCAATTTACGAGCAACACATAAATGCATTCTCTTTTGGATGTGAATTGTTGCAATTTGAATAAATATTTAAGAATGGTTAAAATAAATTTTATTAAACTGAAAATAAAATAAAAGCTAGAGAAGTTGTTTCAGCATCTTTAAACTTTATGTCTGATAAAGGTTTTGTACTTTTGAGTAAAATTAAACTAAATCATGAAAATGTTGGTAAAAAGTTTTAATGATTTCAAGTATTTCTCTCAACCTTACCAGTTTTGAGCTTCAAGCAAAATTGTAATTATTGTGTCCTTTGAAATAGGAAAGGACTTTGGAACTTTTTAAAGATTTACGTGCTTTTGAAATTCATCAATTTGATTTCTTTTTTGTTTGAGTTATTATTCATTTAAATTGCATTTAACCTAAGGTTGTTCGTATATGATGTTTAAATTTTACGGCCAAAAAATTCTAAAATTGAGAAGTAAAATTAAAATTTAGATTGTTTTGTTGATGGATGAACCCAGAAAAAATTTAAATACACTAAAACTCCTACTAATTCTTGAAGCTATTCATGAAACGTAATTAAAATTCTATTCAAAATGAGTGGTTCTTTTTCTGAAGCTAATTATTTTGCATTCAATTACTGTAAAAATTCGTTTGTTAATTAATTTTAATAAAATTTTATTCCATCAAAGTAATTAATTACCTTTGAAGTGCTTTAATGAAATTATTATTTTAATTATAATTCACCAGCATGAATTCATTTACATATTAAGCTTATTTCTTGTAATTCGCATTATTGATGCTTTTTATGGATTTTATAGCGAGTGTTACAAATCTCTTGAAAATATAATTTTGCATTAAAAATTGAACCGATTATGGAAATAATTTGTGAAGAACATGTGCTATTGAATGATTTTTAATTCCTTTAATAAGCAATTGTATTTGATGCTTAAAATTAATTAGGATTGTCTATCATGGCGTCGACATAATTTATGCATAAATTATGCATAATTTATGCATAAGTTATGCATAACTTGTGCATAATTATGCATAACTTGTGCATAATTATGCATAAATTGTGCATAATTATGTATAATTCGTGCATAATTATGCATAATTTGTGCATAACTTATGCATAATTTATGCATAAATATTCTTCAGAAATTATGCATAAATTATGCATAAGTTATGCATTAGTTATGCATAATTTATGCATAATTTATTTAAAATTTTCTTGTGTGTTTTTAGTTTTTCCGGTTTTTTTTTGTAAAAGGAAAAATTATAGTGAAAATCTTGAAATTCTCATGTATTTTTCATTTTTTCTGGATTTTTTGTAAAAGGAAAAATTATAGTGAAAATCTTAATATGAGTGTTTCCATTTAGGAATGGGAAATATACATTTTTGAGATTTTCAACTGTATTTCGGGCACATTATAGTTTCATATATAGTGTTTGGTATCGTTAGAAAGGTCTTACTTGTGACTATTCATTTCGTAAAGAAATTTTTTAAATAAGTGGAACTGTGCCTTAGTAGCGTGCCTCAAAGGTGGACTCAAAAACATACATTTTTGCTACCCATTTTTCAGGTATAGCTACATAGTGCATAATATATTTTATGTTTGTTGTACCAGAAACGTAAACTACATACTAGAAGACTGTGGAGGCCGATTTTGATTTAGTCTCTTTAGTGAAAAGATATGAAGCTGCAAAGTTTTGGATTTTTACGATTTTTTCAATTTTTTTATATATGAATTTTTAGGTTTTTAACTATAACTTTTCATTAACAAGATGAATTAACATTTGGTTTTCAGTTTTAGCATTTAATTATCATGGGTAATAATTATAGTTATTATTATATTTACTAAAAATAATTGTAACTAGTTTTATTAAGCTTAAACTAGTTTAAAAACTGTTTCATTGAATTTTAGTACTTTAATGTACCAGAAACAAACATAAAATATATTATGCACTATGTAGCTATACCTGAAAAATGGGCAGCAAAAATGTATGTTTTTGAGTCCACCTTTGAGGCACGCTACTAAGGCACAGTTCCACTTATTTAAAAAATTTCTTTACGAAATGAATAGTCACAAGTAAGACCTTTCTAACGATACCAAACACTATATATGAAACTATAATGTGCCCGAAATACAGTTGAAAATCTCAAAAATGTATATTTCCCATTCCTAAATGGAAACACTCATATTAAGATTTTCACTATAATTTTTCCTTTTACAAAAAAAACCGGAAAAACTAAAAACACACAAGAAAATTTTAAATAAATTATGCATAAATTATGCATAACTAATGCATAACTTATGCATAATTTATGCATAATTTATGCATAAATATTCTTCAGAAATTATGCACAAATTATGCATAATTATGCACGAATTATACATAATTATGCACAATTTATGCATAATTATGCACAAGTTATGCATAATTATGCACAAGTTATGCATAACTTATGCATAAATTATGCATAATTTATGCATAAATTATGTCGACGCCATGATAAACTACCCAAATATATTCATGTCAATTTGAATGCTGTTACAAGCATTGAAAGATTCCATAGAATTTTGTATATCTAAGGATTTTCTCGGAAATAAAAATGGAACTGACATTTTCATTGATTTATTTATTTAATAATTTAATATTATCAAATTTGAAGATTTTGTCCTAATAAAAGGGGACAAAGTTGAGTTCTAAAATCCAGTGTATAAACTCAACATATACAATTCTTAAGCATTAAAATAGTGAATGAAAGGAACAAAAATGCGATATAAATTTCTTTCTTTTCTTCTTCTGATTGAAGTTTCTCATATTTATGTATAATGTCATTGGAAGCAACATGACATTTTCAATTTGTTTAGCTTTTTCACGTTCATTGCAAAAATCCTGCCTTTTATTTCTTTCTTTATCATAGAGCTCTAAAGCTATAGAAAATTCTTCAAAGGCAAACTCACATTGATTTGAATAAAACAACAAAAAATGAAATAAAAAAGTTTTTTTTTCGGAAATAAAGTATGTAGAATTCACTTGTGTGTTTGTGCTGCACAAAACTCTTTCATTTACATTCTGAATGAACTTGTTTGTGGCTTTTTTTTATTTGAGTTCGGCTGTCATTTTTCAGTCGAATTGATAAAAGATTCATACAAATTTAATCAAGCCTTCCAGCTACATAGAATATGCCTTCATGTTATTACTCTGTTACAAAAATATTTGGATACAAACTTTCATATTGTAAGCTTTCGATTGAAGGGTAAAGAACTTTGAAACTGCTTATCTCTATAGTAAACTATAAATGCACTCAAATTTTTTGTAGTTTGAAGGATAAATTTATGAATTTTAGGGTGTAATGAAGAAAGATAAAAAGATGAAGAAAACAGACGTGACAATACATAAAATATCAGAAAACTGGCTCCAAAAATTTACATGTGCTCCCCATTAATCATCATCATTATCGATTTTCTGCTTGATTTACTAAACAAGGAAGTAAATCACACAAAACTGACTCAATTTACTTTAATTTTATCCTGAAATAACAAATTACTGTTCAGACGACTTTCTGTAGACCAAAAAAAGTTTCACATCAATAGCAAAATTCTTCTTTAGCATTCAAATAGAAATTTGTTATTGCAAATTTTCAAACAACTTTTCGAGAGTCAAAAAAACTACAGAAAGCAAATGAATATGGGAATGTAAAATAAAATGGAAACTGTAGCAAAAAAGGAGTAGTTTGTAATAGGATTGGGAAGGAAAGTTTTAACTATGTCAATGCAATAATGGTAATTAAAATGAATAAAAAACTTTTTTTATTTTCTCAATTTTCCATCTGTTATGTTAGTTAAAAAAGTTGGGAGAAAATCACGGAAGTGATTTGCCCAAGTGCATTTTTTAGAAAGAACTTAAGCTGAAAACACAGGCTGTACAAAATGAACAAAATATATCATGTACTTTATCCAAAAAAACTGGCATGAAAAACAGGAGATGAGAGAGGAAAGAAGAGAAAAAAACAACATGTTACAGTTGTTCATACAACATTTAATTGCTAAAATCTTTTTAACATTCAAATTGTACAATTACAGTAATTTAAAAGCCAGTGATACAACCAAAAAGCTGATACATAGAAATAATGTGAAAAATACTAATAACAAATATTGCACTGTCAATCAACAACGAGACATGAGATTGAAATGAGTGGAATAGGAAATGAAATGTTTCTCACATTTCCGGTGTATTGTGCAAGCATTTACGTAGTAAAAATTGTAATTTAATTGAATTTCGTGTAAATTAAAGGGTGGAGACAGGAACAGAACAAAGTGAAGAAAATTTAAAATTGGAAAAAATTCAATAAACGTTTCAACTTGCTTTTTATTTTTTATCAGTATCTATTTCACTTATCAGACATTCTTTCTTATATATTTGTTTACAATTTCTTTTGAATGTTGAAAGTAAGCAGCGAAATTTTGAATCATGAACTACATGGATCATTGAACAGAATTTGATAAATAACAAAAAATCAATAATTTAAAGGAATCAGTGATTTTTGCTGATTTAAATGTAAAATTCTTTTGTTATAATTTTCTATCATAAAAGATGGATATTTTCAATTAGCAAACGAACTACTTTCATTAAAATTTAAATATCCGATCTGACGATTTTATTCACATTTCCATGATAAATTCATTTTGTTTCATTTTTTTTACAATTCAAAAGAGCTTTTTCGGAATGATTTAAATTCATGAATTTGTAATTAAATGAGGAAGGAGACCAAGGCAAAAATTTCAATAATTAAATTTACGTTTTTCATTTCATCCACTATAATTCGTTGCTAAATAAATAAAGAATGGAAGCAATTGCAGGTTTTTCTCAATATAATTTAAAACTGTAATGCGAGCTTAGTCGTCAGTTATTCACGCGTTCAAAGCTTTAATTGATGTAAAATTATTGAAGATTTTTTTATAATATAGGATCCTGAGCAAGGGCTAGGGACTCCCAAAATTGTGCATTGAAAAACAGCACAGTGTAGTAACTGCATTAGAGTGATATGAAATAGCAAAATCAAATAGTCAATGTCCGCAAAATATATCAATTTTCAGCATACTCAATGAAAATCCTAATCAGAAAAAAAAATTAAAACAGTATGAAGTGATGGAAATAAAGGGAATAAATATAAAAATTAATAAAACCTTACAGTTATCAACTCTGTCTAAAACCTTGCAGATATTAAGCATTAATTAGTCAAAAATATGCATTTTCAGTTTACTACCATCTACATATTTTGATGAATTCGACCAACCTTTGGTATTTGAAAGTAAATTGAACACAAATGATGGAGAACGAAAATAAAGAGGATTTAGGTATTGCAATTTACAATGAAAAATAAGTATCCTCTCGAATTTTATTTCTATTCTTCAACAATAATGAGGCTAAAATACAAAATCTGATTATGACGAGTTTGGAAAGATATTTTGAATGTGTATGAAACCAGTTGAATGTTTTTCAGAGAAATTTTAGTCCACAGGTCAGAGTTGGTCGTTTCAAGAGTTTACCTATTTTCTGTAATTTATCAAAAGCAAAAAAATTGTAAGCTTTTAAAAAAAATTTGTGGACATTCAATGATGCTTTACCCAACCTTTACAATAAAAATTCATATGTGGTTTAATTTTGTTGAAATTTCCATTAAAATAAACAAGTTGATGTTTACATAATGAACATGTCCACAGCTCACAAAAAATTCATGTCCTGATATGTAATACACAACAAAGCTTTGATATGGCTCTGGCTTTCATGAGCAACAATGCTCGAGACTCAAGTCAAATAATTGTTTGTGCAATCTATTGTGTGTATGTTCAAGTAAATATATATGCTCAAAGTATGCAAAATGAATGGTCCGGAATATCGAATCCAATTATCGTCAATGGAAAAAGAGCTTTATAAAATTCTCTCGATTGAAAACTGAGAGGATAATGATGATGGAGTCTGAATTTTATGCAATTAATTAAGAATTTAAATAACCACAGCAAAAAATTCGAAACTCGTAGCTTGCCTCTTCATTATTCAGCACTACATAATGAAATACAAAAAATATTCAAACAATTGAGATTAAAGTACATTTTGAGGTAGAATTTCATGAGATGGAAAGACGAGAAGCTTAAAAGCTTTTGAGTGTTTTAAATTATTTTCAAATTCATAATAAGTGGGAGGCATATTTAGGGATTTTAAAACAGATCCTTTTTGTAAGAAATGAGACTAGATGATGAGTTTTCTTAGAACAATCAAGTCTTAAGTTTAAATCCCTTTAGGGTCGTTACTAAATTATGTAATGGATTCAGAGTTTTCTAGTGCCTTATTTTCAGTCAGATCAAATATCCAAACAATCCCCTTCCCTAAATGATCTTAAAAACTTCTTGAGTTCCTTATGTAAAGTTTATCCGGAAACTTGATAAGCCCTAACCTCAATTAGAGCTATCTGGAGGATTCACTGTGGGTGGATATTTAACTTTTCCTGAATACATAATTTATTAACGATAAAATAAAATAAAAGAAAAAAGATCTCATTTAACAGCGGTTCTTATTGAGAAGCTTCATAATATGACTTTGAATAAAAACATTAAGGACGAAAAGTAGCTCAGGCTTTCGTTATCTACGAATAAAAACAGAAAGGAAATGAAAGAAGATGCAATGGTTGAAAGAATTTAATGAGAAAAGTTACTTAGCTTTTTTTAACTGAAGCACATGGAAGTATCTGAATTGCGATAGAAGCATCATCAGTTTTTTTGAATATCATTGTGTGTCAATCTATGGATAACTTGAATGCTCTACGGACATAAATTTTCTTAATCTTCCATTTATAAATTTTAGATACCGGGAAGTAAGGTAGAATTTATCCTTTTTGGGCTTTTTGTGATGTCAATGAATTTTATTAAGCTTCTCGCTGCAATACCTAATCCAGCATCTATTTCAGGAAGGACAAAATAATAATTAAAATGAATAGGCTGAGAGGGATTTAGCAACATGCAGTTTCTCTTCATACTCCTTATTTCTAATTAAGAAAATGAGGAAGGAAAATTAGAAGTGGCAAGAAAACATTGACATAAAAATTGAATTAAAACAACATTCTTCTTTTTTTCGGTAAATAAGGATTGAAGATGGTATTAATTAAAGGATTAATCTTGATTATTGTTGTAGTTACAAACTTATGATCCGGTTTGCTATCTTTGTCACGGTTTACTTCCTGAAAGATGAGAGTGAGCCAACAGACAGATCTTTGCTCTTGAAATATTCAGGATCGACATTGTCATAAAACTAACTTTTGACACAAAAACATTTCAAAGGTGACTTTGTTTTCCAATAACAAATCGATGTCATATAAAATCCATCAGCACACAACAGCTCAATAAAAGCTCTGTCAACAGTAATATGACTTCAAAATGGCAAGATGACTAATTTCGACTTGATTGCGATGAAAAACTTTTCTGAAAGTTAAATAATCCTTTTTCTTGAAAAGTCATACAAATCCTCTTATCATCAGCTCAACTTTGTCATCGTCATCATAAATATTTTATGTATTTTTCTGACTCGATTTAGTATTTTTTTGAAGGAAATTGAAGTTTTATTCCAAATAAATATTCAATTAAAGCTTCAATATATTTGTGTACTTAATGAAGTATTTATTTGTGAATTTTTTTATGCTCGTTACTGCCATAAATAAGCTCAAAAGTAATTAATTGAGTTTGCCTTCGTTTCACTTTCCGTATCTTCTTACCGACGAAAATGTCAGAAGTTGGTTGATGTTGGGAACGCATTTATAGACTTAGAAAAATTTTGGACCAAATTAGAATTTTTTCGTCGACGGAGCCTCGATAGTCCACAATGTCCTGCTGCCTTATTAGAGTTCTATTTAAATTGAAATTTGGCTTCTTCTATGTACTGTTGTAATAGTTGAAATGACAAAAAGACCAGGAACGTACAATATGAATAGAAATTCTAGTCTACCTGAAAAAAATATAATTCACAATTTTCCTTATCATAAAGTATTATAAACAACATGTTTTCTTTTGTCTTGATAACACGAAGAAAAATATTCATTTTTTATTGCATGCAAAAGCTCACATATGAATTACATGTTACATTTTTTATAACTTTACTTTTTATTTTATTCATATTCTTTCCTTCTTGTGTGTACGAAAGTTTTTTATTATAATTTTTTTCTATGCTATGCTACTGCCGAGAAATAGATTGTGGTTAAACAAATTAAATTGTACAGCAATATGAATTTTTTTTGAAGCAGAAGGAAAATTAACTTTTACATTCTATTTGAAACATAAATTCATTCTGTAATCGACATTATGGGATCTGGATGAAAAAAAAAAATTTTTCAATTACAAATTGCAGTTTTGACCATTCACAAAAAAAATTACAGCACATAACAAATTGCAAAATGAAAATGTGGAAAAAAAAACAATTAAAGTATTGTGAGGAAAAACTGTTAATGCACAGAAGCATATAGGATTTATTGTAATTGTTATTTAGGCCAGTGCTTTATCCCAACCAGGTAAATGGTAATGCAATGATGAAGGCCAATATTTTATTGAACTGCATGGGAATTATCTGAGCTGTGGTATTTAAAGTTTTGCATTGCTGTTTCCAATAAATTTAGGTACTATTTTAATGCAGATCCAACGAGATATGAATTTACTGGTATTCGCTACATCCATTCTATGATATTAATGATGACAGCTGAGTGGGTTGAGCAGATGCAAACTCTCTCACTACAGACATTGAATTTTACATCAAAACACTTCTCAGGTACCGTAGTTACCGTCAAGCAATAAGCAGCACCGTTACAGCGTAGTTGACCTAGAAATTTACAAAACAACCGTGGGTGTTGTAATAATAATCCTTACTTGAGATTATTTAATATCATTTAAAATACAATTTATTTGTGCAGGGAAAAAATGCAGTAAAATTCTTGTTAATGCTGAGATTGAGGAGGAGAAGAATTTAAATTTTAAAATTAAATTTCACAATGCAATAAGAACTTAGTTTTAAATCCCAGCGTGCATAATATTTGTATTTTTATTCAATTTCGATATTTCAATAGCAATACATAGTTTCTTAGCATATATTGGGTTATTCACAAGTGACGTCCATCAAAAAATTGAATATTTTGAGTGAGAAAAAATACCAAAGAGTGTCACAAAGCTTACTCCTAGGACGTCATATGAGAAGAACCCATAAAATTGTTGTTATAGAAATAAATCAAATGAGGAATTCAGGAATAATATAAGCTTAATCTAGATTACGATTTATATTACCTCTGCCTAGGTACGCTATAATTCAATAGAAACATCAAGAACACTTTATTTAAATGCAGCAAAATACACAGACTATAAGAGATAGGGAAGAATAAGAAATCTAAAAAAAAGTCATTCAAAAAACACCATAAACGAGATCATAAATAAATTTAATAAGCAAATTAGTATTTTTTTGTTGTTAAAAATGTCTTTTTTATTATAATAAAAAAATGAAAGCTTTCTAACATTTACTT
The DNA here is from genome assembly GCA_963573255.1 of Chironomus tentans. Taxonomy (NCBI): domain Eukaryota; kingdom Metazoa; phylum Arthropoda; class Insecta; order Diptera; family Chironomidae; genus Chironomus; species Chironomus tentans. The sequence continues at coordinate 759,255 of OY754304.1, read as the reverse complement.
ATGCATTAAAAAATTATTATTTGGTAACTCTTATCCCAGAAAATTTAAATTTTGTTTTACTCTTACTTTGTTTGTTATTACATTGGATGAAAAAAATGCGCAAAGTGTAAATTATACTCATATTTTTTTCACAATTTTCTTAATAATTTTTTTTTCGTGTTTATAAATCTTTGGGAGAAAAACAAGAAAATGCGAGAAAATCAACTAAGCAATAAACAGGAAAAATAACAAGAAATTTTATTGCCTATATCCGTAAACAAGAAGGTATACGAAATTATAATAATAATCATAAGGAAAAATCGGAGGAGGTGCAAAGCTCGTGAAAATTTATATTATATTTATTCAGTTTCGTTTCGGCTACCAAAAAAATAAAATAAAAATAAGGGAGAAGAACCGAAACATGGCGTATAGCTTTAAAGCAATTAAAGGAATAGTAATTGATTTAATCACATTATCTTAATGCTAAGCGGATAGAGAAACGAGCATGAAGGAGATAGAAAAGAAAACTTAACTAAATTAAATTGCAATTATACGGAAGAAAAGATAATATATTTAAGACACGATGATAAGGTGAGAAATTCGTTTATATCTAAAGTTTAGTAATTAAGAAAATAAGGCAGAACTAAATAAATTTGAATTAAATGCTTCTAAAATAAAATGTTGAACATTTTTTATCTCCATTTTCTTCTCGGGTAAGCTCTTAATTTTTTATGCGATTGAGTTCCTTCGATATTTTACAGCTCTTCTGGATTGGAGATTTTCCACTTATTAATTTCCATACAAATTCACGTCATTAAGCTTACACACCGAATAATCCACACGATAAAAAAGTGAGAAAATAAATCTGAATAAAAAAGATCGTTAAATTTGAAATTTAACGACTTTCAGTTTGAAAAAAGTTCGTTAAAAAATTTAAATTGAACGATTTTTATTCGAAAATATTTTTCCATGGACAAAACTCGAATAGAAAATTTTCATCCAGAAGAACTAGATTGGTATCGTAGACGTTTAGCTATTGAAACATTTTTCTTCATTAAATGCTCTTCTGTATTTTTTTGGTGTTCATTTTGGAATTGATTTATCCATAATTAATTTTTATAGAAGAAATTTATTCAATTTTTCATTAGGATGATCGTTCACGTCCCCTCGCTTTCTTACTTAATCGCTTACCCACTAAGTAACAAAATATACTTTCAGAATAATAAAAAAAGAGAATTGAAGAAGAAAAAAGTCTTAAATATTTCCCATCACCAGTAATCATAATAAAAAGTATCCAAAAAAGAAGGATTCATTAATATTAACATTATCAATACATAATCATAAAAAAACACACGAGAGAATATCACTTGATGATTTCAATTTCTCAACAAAAAAAAGTAAATAAAATGTCACGAAGAAAAAGCGAAAACATGTGGTGAATTAATGGCACACTCAAAATGATTATTTTAAAGAAAAATGTGTAAATTTTCTCAGCATGAAAAATATCTTTTTTTTTTGAGAATTTTTTTTAAGACTTGATGAAAGCTTAATGGAAAGTATACGTCAATTTGACCAATTTCCTCACTTTAAAAATAGTCGGTCAGAAACTTAAAGTAAGAAAAATTTATTTCTGTCTTTTGTACTGAAAAGATTTTTGGCAAGATATTTTCCGTGAGTTTATTACAGCTATAGAATATTATAGGCTAAAGATGTTGAAGTTAAAATTCGTTTGAAGTGCAATTAAAATTTTAGTTTTTATCAACAACTGTTGTAGGTCAAAATAATCAACATAAATTTTCTACTGAACTCACGATTTATATTTTAAGTAAATATTCAGTTCTAAAATTTATGGGGAAAATGTGACTTGCTTATTTAGACTCTTGGTTAACTGAACGATAATTGTAATTAAAAATAATGAGGGAATCGTAAAAATTGCAATTGTTTTGATAGACTTATTTGTAACATATTTTGAACTACTATAAAATTTTGTCTCTGATCGTTAAATTTAAGTTTTGCTCGGGTAACTGAGACTAGAATTTTATTTAATCAATTGAATATTAATCGGAATGTCTGACTAGATTTGTCCTATAATGTTCTTAAATTTGGTTTTTATAGAATTTCAATTTTTTCCTGATTATTGGAACAGATGATAAAATTTTCTTACTTTAGCTCCTAAATTAAGGATATCTTCAAACACCCCCATTGACTTGTATCAATTTTTTATGAACTTTAATGTTTTAAAACGATGTCGAGGCTTTCAGAATAAGCACAGCTTGACATAAATATATGATGATAGAATCAACTTCAAACATTTCATGAACCACAAGGAAACCCTCTTCATGTTTTTAAAAATCATATTTCTGAATAAGATATAAGTTAATCGTTTTTCTTTCAAGAGAAAAATTATCGAAAGCAGCAATAAAAGATATAGACGCGTAATTTTCTCATGTCTTTAGTCTGGAAGACTTAAAGAAAAGAAGAAACTAAACCCGATGATAGAAAGAAAGATGAAGGAATTTTTCTCAATTATGAACGTGTAAACATACATACATACGATTTTCCTAAATTGTTTATTGATTATTATTGCTTATATTTCACTTCACTTAACATCTTATAATATGTTGATTGATGTTTGAATTCATTTTACATTTATTTATTTTTTATATATATCTCGAAGCTTTAGAAATTATTTTTTTTATGCCAAGAAAGGGAATCCTTATTGATTTGATGAAGAATTTTTGTATACTTTAATATTTCATTCTCAAATTAAGAATCCAAAAAAGCTTCCCTTTCTAAATTGTGTGTGTGCTTTTTCATATTATTATTATTATTATTTGGAATTGCAGGTGAATTTCACAATATATATTTATTTTTTTCATTTCGATTTTTCCCAGTATTTTATTGTTATGTCTATTCTAATGGTAGAGAAAAATACGATATATTAATTAAAAAAATTTAATAAAGATATTACATCATAAGATAGAAATCAACTTGGTGAAAAATTCGTTTTTTTTGAAGATATATTCAGCCAGATTGATGTCATAGCAACTTTAATATACCGTTGAAATCTCTATCGCTAGAAAAATCCTTATTTAATTGTTTACTGTGTCACAACAAACATATTTTTTTTCATCTTATAAATGTATTTTTTATCATGATAATTGGTATTAAATTTTTTCATGCAAAAAATTTTCATCTCATTATGTTCATCTATTTAATAAAAAGCGTATTAATTGGCCAGCAATTGTAACATTCAGGGAGAGCTGGTAACAATTAGCAAAAATACACGAAAAAATCTATGATTTAGTAAAAAAGATTTTTTTTTCAATATCATCACACACACGCACGCCAATCAACATTCAGTGCATCAGGAATTGCGGTTTATTTTGTTTGCTAGGTTATTGAATAGCATGAAAAAATGTTTGGAACAAAGTCTTCTTCATCCATTCACTTGCACTCATAATTCACAGAAGGAACTTTTCTTAAGGATAAATTGTATGTATGGAGTGCATGGATAAGAATAGAAAATAAATCACATTCACCCTGACCTCCATTCAATTTTTCATGCTACTCAGCTTTAGTGATTGCGGAACTAAAAATATTCTTAAAAAATTCTTGTGAAATGTTCGTTAAAAGTTCACTAATATATATTATTTTCATTTATCTCACAGTCATTGCATAATATTTTCAATATAGTTGTATTAAGGTATGAAAAGAGAATGAAAATTCAGATATACAGCAAAAGTAATGCGATCAACAACAAACAAATATGAAAGTTCAAATTTAGGTTGTAGGGTTTCCAAGTTATTTGGAGTCAACATCGAAGAATATTGAGAGGAACCAAGCTCTCAGTCATGCATAATGTCTAGAAAAATGCCTGCTTCATGGCTAGAGAATGTTAATCTAGCAAATTAGTGTATTTAAAGCTACATATTTCATAGAAAAGTTCGTTTTTGATTTTGTTCAGTGGAAAGTCATGCATTATTCAGGCATTTTCTGGTCAATAGCATGACTTCTGCTGTCTAAAGTTCCAAAATTGAGGAGTAAACCCAAAATTAGGGAGAACAATCATTGGAAACCCTAAACTTTGATAATAGTTGTGTCGCTCTTTATAGCATTTTTCTTAGAAAATCCTTTTTCTCACATCCATCAGAAGTGATATAAGGAGGGAGAGGATGTAAGTGACACATTTACAGTTCAAAAAAGTCCTAATTCATTCATTTTTTTTGAGTGAGGATAGAAAGTGACATTCACGAAGCATTTCAATAAATTTATCATATTATTTTCATCATCCATTAAAATGTCTAACAATTTTTCTTTATCATCATTCGGAAATTTTCTACGCAATTTCACAAAAAGCAACAGAAATTTTTTATTTCGTTAAATTTCAATTAATTTTTTTTTTATCTTCTGCTTCGATTATTAAATATTTTACCATTTTTCATTCAGCTTGAATTAAAAAACGAGAGATTTTATCCACTTGATGTCGCATTTTTCACATGATTTAATTATATTAATTTTAACAATCAAAAATATAAATAGACGTATACATCAGCCAGATTCATATTTCATTTCACTTCCACCATGCTTTCGTGTTACGCGCTTATTTCATGCCAGCTATTTTTTTCTCCTTTGCGACATTTTTCCATTAATTTTCGTTACATTTTTATGATATAGATATTTATATAAATGAAATTGAATTAGAAAAAAAAATATGAAAATAAGAAGAATTTCCTCTTCAGTGTACTTATTGCTCTTCGCTACCACTCTCTGATGAGAAATAATCTGATGCATTTCCGCGGCATATTGGACATGTTCGATTAGACTGTAATGAAATGTGAAAAGAAGAAAGTAAAAGTGATGAAAATCATATTTCAAAAAAACCATGATGCATGCTAGAAATTCAATTTGTGAAGACAAAGTTTCATTGAACATTTCCTCGTCTTAGTTCCCATAATTTATGAAACAGAAATGTCGAAAACATAATTGCACAGAAGAAACTTACCCGCAACCATTTATCAACGCATTTTGCATGAAATTCATGTGAACATGGCAATACACGCAACGTTTGTCGTGGCTCAAAATCGCAAATGCAGATAACACATGATGTTTGGTCGCCTGTAAGCGATTGGACATAAAATTATCATCTCATAAAATAATAACGGTTATGTGTTCATTAAAATTAATTATTTTAAAATTGAAAATTCATTTTCAATTAGGAACTAACTGACATACCTGTATGAGTTTCAGCATTAAATTTATAATTTGGTAGTTGTTCAATCTCTAATCGTCCAAGTCCTCGCGGCTTGGCCTCACCTAGACGTTCAGCTAAGCTCAAAAGTGCTTCGTAATTCTCAGTTTCGTTGGAATCAGGCGAGTAAGTTTCTGGTTGACCGTATGGCGACAGTGGAAACATGGCTCTGTGGAAATAGCAATTAATCAATCAAATCATGCCAGCTGACAGAAAGGTATCATGACTTACAAGAAATTAAGTAAAATTCCGGAATAAGCGGATGCAGTTTGTAATGGCAATGGAGTTTGGTGTGGAATATGAGCCTGTATTTGACGTGCATGTAAATGTGGCGTTGGATGTGTGGGCGACCAATGGAACCGTGTAAAATTTCTTCGTGCTGCCGTTATGCGTCTTGCTGTACGATGCAATAATTCCATTTGATTTGGTCGACCCTCAGTGGAAATGAAAATCGGTTGTGGCGGTGAAATTTGTGCCATCTGTGTCGTATTGAAATGCGTTAATGGAGTCACATGATCAATTCCTTCCATATGTAAACCACTCTGTACAATTTGTAATAATGAAGTCAAGTAAGGTAGAGAGAGATAGATAGAGAGAGAGAAAAATACGATTATTTCCTTTCGAATCAATTTTCAATTCAGCAAGTAATCACCTGTTGCGCCAAATGTTGAAAATGTGGTTGATGGTGCGGTGTTGCTGTTATTTGTGTATGCGGTTGCATGAAATGATGTCCATTCAGATTACAGGCTTGAGCAAATGGTTGCGAATATACATTTTGCACTTGACATGGAGGCAAATGAGGAGCTGCTGGAGCTGCATAAAAGGACGTATGAAAAAATTAACATTTATCCATAAAAAATTATATAAAATTTATATTTTCTTACATATTGATATATGTGGTGCTGGATAAGTCCAAATTTGCTCATGATGGCTTAATGGTAAGCTAACTGGTACTTGATTCATCTCCATCATATGAGATGTATGATGATGACTATGGTGCGGTGGAGAAGCTTGGAAAATTGGTGTTGGATTTAAATCCCATGGACGTGGCGGTTGTTGAGATTGCTGCTGTTGTTCACGGAATCGTTGTCTTCGAATTGGTGGCGAATGTTGTTGATTCATATTATTATTATTATTATTGATGTTATTATTAGGATTTATGTTATTATACTGTCGGACTGATAATCGACGATTTAGATTAATATTATTTGGGATATTATTAATATTGATGTTATTATTATTGTTATTATTATTTATGTTGTTTAAATTATTGTTGCCGTTATTGATGTGGTAACCATTTTGATTTGATTGATTTTGGTTTTGCATCATTTGATTATTATGGGAGTGAGAGTTGTTTTCCCAAATTGTCGGTGGTGATTGACTTGGCATTCGTTGTAATCGTCTCCGCTTTCGAGAGGGACTATCTGATTTCATATTTGGTCCGCCATTGTTCTGATTCTCCTGATAATAGTCATTACTCGAATGAGGGCTTATCCGCTCTCGATTATTCATATTGTTATTTCTATGACCGTCTGATGGACGACTATCCATCATCATATCTGAACTACGATGTGACGATGACGATGAATCGTAATGATTCTGGAGAATTTTTGCAAAAATAAAATACATAATTTGATTAAATTTATTTTCAGAACATTTTTTTGTTAGAATTAAAATAGCCATTTTATAACCAGAAAGAGAAAACATTTTTTCCCAGAAGGTCTGAACCACAAAATTGAGGTTCTTTATTTTCATGTGAAATATTTTATTCATCCAGAACTATCAAAGAGCCATTTCGTTAGAAAAAGTTTTCTACATAAGAAACTGATATGAGGATTGGTGTAAGAGTCATCATAATTGATTGATGATAGGGATGATATCGATAAGACTGAACACATACTAGGAATTGAGAGAATGTTCTACACAACTCACCATCATGGAATTCATTCTTCTATCATTCATCATGTTACGTCGATCATTTTGCATTCCCGAGCCACCAGGCCGTGATGAATGTGGCTGTTGGCTTCTGATAGTATCCATCAAGTCATCATAATTTGGAATAAGAATGCGTAGTTGATGTTCAATCGTTGGCGATGGCGATGATGTCGGTGACGACGATGATGAGATTGAAGTTGATGTCGAATTTGTTGATTTCGCATATGGATTCAAATTATTTAAATGATTATTATTGAAATTTTCAGAACTGTTTGTTGTAATTAAGTAGTTATCTTTTTGATGTGAACTATTAATATTAATACCATTCTCACTGACAAAGTTTGATTTCAAAGTTTTTGTATTTTTTTTCAGTTTTTTATAGACAAATGATATTAAAATAAATAAGAATAAACACGAGCACGAGCACAATTTGATAAACAAAACGCAATGGTTGTTTTAATAAAATATAGTAAAAAGTTTTTTTGTTGATTAATATTTTTTTTTGGTGATAATTACAAGATGGTGATGTGTAGATGGCAGGAATCAAAAATTCAAGTTTTGTTTTGTTATTTACACAAAATAATAAACAACGTAAGAAAAATTTAACAGCCAAAGTCCAATCAATTTTTTTTTATTTGCATCAATTTTTTTTACACATTTACCCCCAAAAATTATTTTTATGGTAAAGAAAACATAAAAAGAGAAAAAAAAAAGAAATAAAAGCATGCGCTATAGATTAAATTCATCTTTCTAAAATTATATTCTAATTGAAATTTTTTTCTTGAGCAATGTGGGTTTCTCTACAAGAGCATAACATCTAATAATTCTTACAAAAAATAAGCGACTCGAAAGGATTGTTCTAAAGATAAGAAATGTTTTTTGATTAAGTTAACAACTTTTTCGTTGGTTACTATTCTATGCAGAACGTGCTTTAAAGATAAGAAACGTTATTTATTCATAGAAGATGAAAAGGAATGATAATTGCAATTCTCCTGAAAAGTTTACTAATAATTCTCAGCATTATCAGATTAAAATTATAATTTATGTAAGCATCTACAATTAGAGTTATTTGGCAGAATCATTGTTGTAGGGACATCGAAAGTTCATTTTGTAGAATTCAAAAAGTTTTGCAAGTAAATGTCTATAATTAACTTTCGTAAGAAATTATAAAAAATTTAAATTGAATTCCATTGAAATAGAATTCCTTTTAATAGATTCGAAAATGCCACGTAAACAACGTATTTATAAAGTTCCTATTTTTAAACAATGATAAATTTTTTGCTCAAGAAAAAAATTTCAAATTTTTCTCAAAAATCATCTCCGTCAGAAAATTAAGTGTAAATAAAAATTATATAGGTGTGTATCAATGTGTAAACTGCAATGTTAAACTAAAATGAAAGAAAAATGTAATTATATTAAGTCAACAAATAGATGCATTCTCAATACTTCCATTAAAATGGTTTTTACTTTTACAATACTTTTGTCAGCACCCATCAGCCAAGTTTTGTTTTATTTATTTATTTTTTAACGGTTGGTTTGTTTGGTTTTGCAATAATAACAACATAGCATTCAGCAGAGAGAAAATATGTGACTAAATTTCAGTTTTACTTTTTTTGGTACTCAAACCCATCTTCCAACAAAATATATGTAACGAAATATTAGAAAAAAATTACACAACATCACTAAACAAGCAAAAGTTTTGGATTTCTCTTCACCGAATGCAAAAAATAAAATAATTAATTGAACAGATGTCTAAGACTGTGCTGTGTCAATAGGTCCACTTTTTCGAGTTCAAAGATTTTTTTGGGTTAAAATTTAGTTCCGAATATCGTCAATTTTCAATGGTCAAGGTTACAAAGTTTCAGTCACAAAGATGCTCTAAGTCAAATCAACATGAGTAAGAAGAAGTCAGGAAAGTTGTAAAAATCTTCGAACCGAACATTTCGGACATTATTGACCCAAGACAGGCTTTATTATTTATGAAATATAAAAGATGTAAATGTATAGTAAAAAAGAATCACACATAATAAATATTTTATTTTGCTATTAAAGGAAATAAAAGGAAAGAAATGTCTCCATTACTGTAAAAAGCATTTAATATCCATTCTCATTTTCATTCTCATGTAGCGGGAAGTGGAAATTCATAGAAAACAGAATGGTCACAGGATATAATAGCCAGATAGGAGAGGCATTTAAAACGGTAAACAGCACAATGAAAGAGCAACAATGAATGAAGCATTCATTCATACACACACTGTGTCCAGATTCCTTTTCACAGTACTTCCATCTTCCCTTCACATACTTTCTGCAAAAATGATGAAGGTGAAACAGATTTGATTTGATATAAGTAGATAGTAAAAAACAATAATTTTTTGGTTGTTTTATTTAAGGTGAAAATCACTTGCTTATCAAAACTTTTTTGCTTCAGTCTCATATTTTTATTTGTTAAACAACTTTATGTATATATATATAGATATTAAGAAAATATTACAAAAAATTCATACAACTTTATTATAAGTATATGTAAATCTACAGATGAAATTATTTTAGCAATTTTTGGTATCATTTGGTAGCATAACACAACTTCCACTGCCACATTTTTTAATTAATAATGACTCTTTTAATGTTTTTTGTTTTATTTGCATTACATTATAAAAAAAATAGGTAAGTAATAAGTAATTAAAAGGAAAGAGAAATTATGAAAAGAATAGAAAGAAAAGGAAAGTAAGGATGATAAATTAAAAACTCATGAACATATAAGGAGCTTTCCCATTCACTTATTATTAAAAATTATTTTATAATCATTCAATCGGTGAATATTGAATGTGTCTACTACAAGTCGTGCGCAATTCACAATAAATTTCTCAGTTGCCTTAATTTGGGTGATTTTATTCTATTGAGCAGTAAATCCTATTAAACTCTGATTATAAATTTCATTGCTAAAATATTCAACTTCAAAAACATAGAAACAATTTAAATTATCCTAAAACTAGCTTGAAAATTCTTCTAAATGACCATAAGCTGCCTTAATAGCATAAAGCCGTGAGCAAAATTCAAAAATTTCTTAATAATGAGACCATCAAAATAGCCAAGAGAGAAATTTTATCTCTAAAAAAAGAGTATTAAAAATATCTACAATAATTTAAAAGCTATTATTTTGGTCAGATTACATATGAGCCGCATTAGTGGCTATTATTCCGAAAATTAAATTTTCATTGCTCAAAAATGAATCAGCGAATGAAATTTTCATTAAAAAAAATTGAATCACATTGATCATCATCACTCGATTATAGTAATTTATTTCAATTTAGTCATTCGTATTTAAAATTGAAGAGAAAGAAGAAAAATGAAAAATTTATTGTGAATTCCACAACAGATTAAATAACACAAAAAAATAATGTGTACATGTGGATTTTAAATTATTTTTAGCATTGATGGGATTGCAATTAAAAGATATGCAAATGAACAGGAAACAATGACGGGATTTATATGGAACAAAGGGACAAGAATGTGATTAATTTTATTAGTAAATCTGTTTTTACTGTGAAAATAAATTTTTTTCAAGACTATACCAAAAAACACTTTTTGAATCTCCTTTAAATTAAATCCATTAACCAAAATTCTCTCAAAAATAAACAAATTAAAGAAAAAAATGATTAAAACTAACATGATTTTTACATCTAATTCATCTCATATCACTTTTTGTATTGCTTTGCATTTTGAATTAAAAAAAGTCACAAATAAAAGAGGTACAAAAGTATTAAAAATGCATATCACAGGCCCATTTACAACAAAAATGAAACTAAGATATTTTCTCTCTCGTTTTAGTTATCACATATCTTTAATTTCTAGCAAAAATCTCTCTCATGAAATAAGAAATAAATAAATGGGAAATGAAATTTTTTTCTTCATCTTTTTTTCTTGTCATCACAAAATTGTTAAATTATTTTTTTTTTCTCTAATGTAAATAAAAATTCAGGGTGTGAAAATAAAATTTAATTTATTTGAAATTGAGGTGCCAAGAACACGGTGTAGAAATTATAAGTCAGTGTTGCTATTTAAATCAAAAAAATTATCAGTCATAATTTTTTCATTTTTAAAAATTGCAGCAAAAAATTGTTTCATTTTCAGGAAAAGCTATTTACTAATGAGCACTTTTTGTTTTCGAGATACGAGGATAAACAAGTCAGCCTTTAAACCATTACGGCACTTATTCTGTATATTCAAAATTTGGCTAAGCTTGCATATAAGCTAATTAATAGTCATTTTTATCCTCAATTAACACCTCAATTTCAAATAAATCAACACTTCTACACCCCGAAAGAAACAAATTAATTACTTTGAAAAATGATGACATTAATTGAGATTAAAACTTAAATTTTCGGGTGTCAGAGTTATGCTACTTCTAGATTATTATATTATTTGAATTGTCTAAGTTGTTAGTAATGAATACTAAAATTACAGATTAATTTTCAATATGAAAAATTTCAATTGTATGCAAGATAAAAAGTGCAATTATTCACAGCCTATTTTCCATTTTCATTAACACCCAAAATTATCCGTTAGTTCTAATCTCAATTTAACGTGATCTTATTTAAATCAGGATAGAAGAAAAAAAAAGAATAATAAAAATGGTAAAAAAGTACATGTAATGTAATATTTATAAAGAGTCATAATATCCAAAAACACAAACACAAATTAAGAGTTTCATTTCTGATATACAATATATGCCAAAAGCAGCAATAATTAGGTTAATCAACGCTTTTTGCTGGTTAATTATTTTTATGCTAAATAGAAAAAGTAATGCTGTAATTAAACAAATAAAAATTAATAAATCCTTCCTTTACATATCCAGATAAATATAAAAATTATTTTATGTAATATATCAATAAAAGCACCCAGCAAGCACGAAACTAATGAAAAAAGTGAGTGTAATATATGTGTGGGCATAGATATAGAGGGGTAAAGGCGAAGGGAAATTTTCATTTAATTTTATAGATTTTTTTAAATAAATTTTTAAAGTGGATTTTATGAATTATAAAAAGTGTAACCAAAACCATTATTAATACAAAATTTGCACTTTATATATATAGTATATTTATATATATGAAAATATCTAATAAAATACATTTATGTATATATAGAATATCAATACATTAACAAATGGTTAGAAAAATTATGATTTTTGTCATCATTTAATCATCTACTACAAGCCATTCCAAGTAGGTTCAATATTTATATATCAATTAATTTATTTAATTTTCTTTGATTTTTTTTGTGTATTATCACTACTAGAGAGCAATTTCCAGTAGTTTTGTGCTCGCCGAGTGAGATTGAAAAAATGAAGTTTTAAAAAAATTTCTCCAAATGCATTTAAATTCAGTTCTAAAATATGAAAACAAACATGAAACAACTAAATAATTCATTGTCATGAGATGTACATGAAACAGACACATAACAATATAAATAACTTCATTTTTTCAACCTCATCATCATCATACATAAACACTCTTTATCTCTATATAAAAATAATAAATAAAGAATTTTTTTTTCATCGAGTTCTTCTTCATTCTATGTCAACTAAAGAAAATTAAAGGAGGTACAACAACTGAATAAAGAATGACAATAAAAAAAGTTGTTTTGAGTTAGAAGAGGAAAAATAAGAAATACAGAAAAACAACGGAATGAATAATTTTTTTGAGGAAAGTCTAGAGCAGATGAAAGTGTTGAAATAATAATGATAAGGAACAAATCTTTCGAATTTTTTGTTATTTCTTAAGGCGGTTGGATTGTCCTAGCAGCACATAAAAAGTTTAAATGAATATTCAGGACTGGAAGACCCTTATTTCAAGGAAAGCACTCGAAAGATTCTATAAACTATGAAGCTGTCTTGTCCACATTATTTCTATAGATGTCTATAAGATTCAAATTCTAAGCTTGAAATATCTCTAAATACATAAAATATACCGCATAATCCTTTTTTAAGCTTGACATATTAGGTGATTAATAATAAATCTTCAAGGGTTCATCTCTAAATCTACAAATTGCTGCCTCAAAGACGATTATCTGTACCATCAACCTCAATCACTTAATTGCCCGACGAATAATCAAAAGCGTCAAAATTTGTCAAAACAAATTCTTGACAATCAAAGCATAAAAAATCATTTGGCATAAAAAGATAAAGCTTAATCTAAAGGAACTTATAAATGTGTTGGAGGTCAATGTCGAGCAAAAAGAGGAAAATGGAAAATTATAAATGCGAAAAGAGGAAGGAACTTTATTATTATAATTTTTTGTGAATTATCTGAATGAAATACTTTTATTCGGTGACGAAAATTTCTCCCTCAATTCAGACCAGCCCATCCTTCAATTATTTATGGATTCAAAACAGCAAATATAAAGAATTTTTCTGCTTCTCGACAACAATTCTAAAGATTCTTTCTTTCGTTCTTTTGAAAATAAAAATAATAGAAAGTTTCTCATTTGGTTTGGAATAAAAATTCTATGAATATCATCTCCAAACTGTGGATGGATAAAGAAGAAACGAAAAATTTATGAAGAAAAAAGAGAAAAGTGCTGTTTTAAATATTTAAATTTTCCCTTAATGCATTTTTCTTTCTAGAAGAACAACTCACATTATGACTGGCTGGAATTTCATATCCAACACAAACATGAAAAAGCTTTGTAGGGAAAATCTTTAAAATAAAAGAAATGCGCTGCTTTTTCATATTTTTAAACTTATTGCTTTCTCTCTCGGTTCCCCTATTTCTTTCTTGCTTCTTCCTTTTCTGCACATACAGCAAATAGAACCATAATGAGATGCGAAAAATTGCTTTCGGACAACAATCGAAAGAATATAACAATAACCAAAAAAAATTTCATAATGTTAAATACATATAAAATATATTGTACATAAAAAAAGAGGAGAATGGATGGGTCAATTTCATTGTATAAACTCATATTTGCAGAAAAATTAAAATCACTAAGTGAAAAGAATGTATGTCTATGCTTGGATACTTTGTGTATGAGCGGGGGGATTTGCAAGTAAAGCATTATGATTCGTTTTAAAAGTATAAATGTGGATAGAAAAATTAATTTAAGTGTATACACATAACATGAAAAAGTTTGACAATTTCTAGCATTTCAAACATAATTATTATTTAAATGTTGCTAACGAGAGCAATAAAACCATAAAAATAATTTTCAAAAATTATTAAAGTTTTTCAAATAAAGTTTAATAATTGGATGGAGAAGTTTTCCACAGCACTTTTAGGTTCTGCTCGAGTACGATGTGAGTGGAATGATAAAAAAAAGTTTTTTTTGCATTGTAAGGCAAAAATTTTCAGCATTAAATAGAGGAAAATCTGCATATTTCAAGAGATCAAATCGAAATTGTCGTTTGCTTGCTTGCTTTTCGGATTTTCATATTGAATCCAAATGGATTTTAATTAAGTTTGGAATTTCCATATTTAAATAGTTTAAATTTTGATTATTTTTGCAGTGAAAGTTCTTGGAAATACTTTTTAGCATGCCAATAACAAAATTTAGCAGAAATAACTTTAGTATCTGTTTAACACTAAATCTATGAACCCCATAAGTTTTAAAACTTAACACACAACTCCAAAGAAACGCCTACTTTATAAAATTGACAGAAATTCTCAAGGAAAAATTTACATGACACACAAAAATTCCTCGCATAACTTTTCAAACTAAACGATTTTAAAACCGATATGTATGCACAAAAAATGAAAGAAGTTCGCATTTTTCTCGAGAGTACAGGAGGAATAATAGATACACAAAAAAATGCATGATTGCAAAATTATAGAATAAAAAAAAATGTTTTAAAGCGTGAATGAAATGTTTATGAATAATTGTATGTGAGAGAGAAAGCATTCTTTTAGTGTAATTTTTCGAATAATTATAATGTCTGGGGTTTCAAACGAGAAAAAAAGTAGATGTTAAAACACAAAGGAGTACTTTTTCTAATTCAGTGCAGCTGCTCAATCACCATAAAATTTTTGTACTTTGAAAAGAATTATGCACAATTAATAAAGAATCTTGCGACAAGACACATTAACAATTTATTTTGTTTGAGGTTAAAAAATTGAAGCTTTCTATGTTCCTATAATGTATATAAACAGTCAAGACAGTCATAAGGATGATAATTCACAAACGTATTCACTAACTTAGACAGATAAATTGAAAACAAAATTTATTTCAATCAAAATGTAATGATTTGTGTTTTTATTAGTGTCTCTTATCAGCTGATGAGATCTTAGCCCCTTTGCACTAGAAAGTTTTCTGCAGTTTTGTCGATTTAAATCTAAAAATTTGTGGAATTATTCATGCGACAATCCAAATTTCCATCAAATTATGGACCAAGATTCGTTCAGCTGATAATTGACTAAATTAAAATAATAAATTGAATGATTGATTTTCATTTAGAAGCTTTTATGTGTATGTGTGCTTAGGTGTATGAAAGTTTGTCTCTGACTTTCTCAAAAAAATTAATTGAGAGATCGAATGTCTCTGCATAAATAAACTAAAGAAAATAATTTGAAGATCACAGACTTGTGAAGATAACTTGAATATTGTCCGGCTAGCATCAATTCCATGGAAATGATTCTAAGCCCTCAACCACAAAGTCAATTTCCACGGAATTGATAAATGAAAAACTCAAAAAATAAACAGTCTTAACCTTAACATACAAAAGAGTGCAAAAAATTTTGAAAGTCCACTAATTTCAATTATTCACGCCTTGCTATGCAAATTGAAAAATCAAGCTACCTTCACATCAAAAAAACGAAAAATGAAAGGCAACATAGAATTTAAAAAAAATTGATTTTTTCTCATTTTACAATAATTTTTTTTTGGCGAGAGAAAAATCAAGATTACAGAAAATGGAAATAAAAACAAATTAAAAGGGGAAAAAAGAAGAATTTTGAAAAAGAGCTTTAGAGCCAAAATGCACAAAAATGAAAGAAAGTTTTAATCTTATCACTAAATTTTTTTAACAGCTAAGAATTTATCTTATCTTATCTAACAAATAAAATTAATTAAACTGCATAACTTACCCGGAATGAGAACTATTTCCATTATAGCAATCAAGATCTTTGTTTTGATTGCTATTTCCGCCACCATTATTGCCATTATTATTACGGTGACTATGATGTGACTGTTGATTTTGTCCAAATGATATTCGTTGCAATCGATGATTCATATTATTTCCCCCACGAGCACTAACACGAGAATTAATATACGGGCGACGTTGAATTTGTTGTGAATTCATCGTTATTGTATGATTCTGATTCATTTCCTATCTGATAGTGACTTAATTAAATCTCTCTCGTTCTATTCCTCTCCTGTATCTGAGTTTGATTATTTATGGCTTTAAGAAAACTTTATGTAGATCTAAAATGAAATATAGAGAAGGAAAGACAAACTTTAATAATAATCGAGTTGTTGAAAAAACTTTAGGAATTTTTAATCGACAAAGAGTCGTTCTGTTCAACCCTCAAAGTTCTTCTAAATTAATCTTGCTGTCATTTAAAGATGTTGAGATTTCATCTCGTCTGTAATTTTATGCTCCTAATTTTATTTTGACTAAATTGTACAAAAAGGTCATTCGGAGGAACTTCATTAATAATTCAAGCTTGATTCATTCGAATTCAATGTTATTTGTAAAGCACAAATGTGAGCCTGAAAATGCGCTTAAATTTTTTACCCTCGGTAGCTTATCAAAATTCCTGTTTAAATAGAGAAATGAGTCGCTTTCATTACTTCAGTGGCCACTTCTAATTTTAAGAGCAGCAATAGTGAAAAGCACAAGAAGAAGACAAGACTTTTTACTTCTTTACAATTTTTGCTCTTTATTCTCTCGACAATCGCGCAAAAAGTTTTTCTTATTTTCCTTCATTTTATTTCTTATTTTGCTTTGAGATTTGCTCTTGAAAGCATTGTTATGAACCCAGTGAGCAGTAACTTATGAATAAATGGTGTGAAAAACTGAGGACTTGTCAATAAGACTCAAATAATAGATAGAAGTCAATATCAGAAGATATTTTTCATCACGCAAAGACGCTTTAAAACTTCTTCTTTCATTTTAGTTATTTCACTTCTTCAAAAGTTTCTTTCAAACTACTGGGTACGTACCATTGGGCTTGACGTCACCCAGAGAGCAATTTTCTGTTTTATTTTTCCACTTCTTTTCCTTTCGAGAAAGATCCTGATACTGTTTCATAATTTATGACATTAAACATCTTGCAATGAACGAGTTCCAAACAAAATATTTCTCAAAAAAATACACATAAACAATAAATTAGGTATGGGAAAAAAAAACTTTTTTTTTGTTGTAGTTATAGAAGAGAGAAAAAAGTTCTAAAAGTACAGTTTATGTTTTTCAACAAAAAAGGAAAGGAAATGGAAAGTTTCTTCATAAAAAATCCTCTTTTCTCCAAAATACTATTAAAATTTTATAGTAAGAATCAGTAAAGCTCTTATCATGAAGAAAAGAAAACGACAAATTGGCTTCAATTTATGGAAATTTATTGTTGATTTCTTCCACATGAAAAGTAAGAAAAGTTTCCATTGTTATGTAATATTCATGGAGCTACAAACGCCCTTTTTGCGCATTTTATAAAGTTAACAACTTGGATTGCTGCTTACAGTCATCAACGAGCACCCACTACTCGATAGTGAATCCAAAACAAGTTTCCTTTCATGCTTGTACAAGCACAAGAAAGTAATTCGTCTAATACGATATTCGAAAGAAAGAAATAAAAGAGAAATTTCAGGCAGTCAAGAAAGAATACATATTAGCATTTGATTTCTGTTCTCACAAATAAATATACGTGGATGTATGTAAAATATATACACACGCTTGAAATATAATACGAAAAGCAAATCTTTTGTTCACATATGAGGACGAATGAAAAGGTAAAGTGTCAAGCCCTTTTTACATCATCACAAAAAGTCAACCCATCGTACATAACCTTCGTCCAACATCATACATCTCGATTATGTCTATACTCATATTCTTTTACGACTCGATTTAAGAGAAAATAAAAAAAAATTTTCTTTCAATGGGAAAAACTTGAGCGTTTTCCTTCATTCTTGTTTCTTTTTTCAACATCGTAAGCGAAAAGTAGGATGGAAAAATTTTTATGGCAATTTTATGGTTACTATAACTATCGAATCTAATAGAATTTTCATATTATTTAACGCATAGTGCTTGTTATCTCTCATAAACACACTTGCATGTTTATTCAAGTATACTTTTTGTCTGGTTTATTACCTCAAAATATGCTGCTCTGTGGCTTCTTCCTGTATGATATTTATGAACTTAATTAAATTTGTTCTGGTGAGAAAAGTTTAGGATCTTTCGAGAAGTTTTCAATTAACTTATATCTTCTCATCGACAGCTCATAACTGTCAATTAAAGATATTGATATAGATTCTTATGCAATACAAAATTTGTGATAATCTCAAATTTTCCATAAATTGCTTTTTAGCATAGGTATGTGAAAATGATATAATAATTTTATTGCTCAACAAGGATTGTGAGTATTTAGAAAAGGAAAATCAATATTGTTATATCGAAGACAATGCTCATTGATGATTGATATTGTGAACTTAAGAGAGAGAAAAATTAATTAGAAAATTACCTCAAGTCGGTAAATATTGAGACAGGTTGGTTGTTTTTATTGACAGTAGGAAAGGAATTCATTGAACGTCCAACATTTAGGAAAATATTTAAGGTAGAGCTTTCAGGACAATCAATAAAATTTAATATAATTATTTCCTAGATCACTTCCAAAATTATTATCAAAGACTTAATGAAGCATGAAATTTAATCTACTGTTTATAAACTTAATCGGATTGAACTCCATCCTCTTTCAAAAACAACTCAATTCCAAAAGATTATTATCTTCCTTTCTGATGCATGCACGATATTAAAACTTATAAAATCGAGGAAGAGAAGCAGAAATTTGTTTGTCATTTCAATTTCTATGCTTCAGTTCTTAATTTATTACATCCACCACAGCACTAACTCATTGATCTCATGCGATAGAAAAAGGTTTTTCTTTTCTGTCTCCTTCGCCTCATTCTTATTGTGTCAATGAAATGGAAAAGTTTTTTTCTTCTCTGGTATGAAAAAATCAGGTTTGAGATGTGCACGAGATGGATGGAGGGGTGGAAGAGAAATTTATAGCGCTTATCAATAGAGACGATACGTTTAAACCAATGATTGCCTTCTTCATGTGAAACATGCACATGCTATATAATATAAAGAATATAGATAGATTGTACCCGCATGACTTTCTGTCCTTTTCCATTTCTCTTATTTTTTACATTCTTTTAGCTCTGATATGATAACATTTTCAATAAGAACAGTCTTTACGTACACATAAACAGTACAATAAAAAAAAATCCATCCATTTCTTTCGAAATTCGCATCCGTTTTCCTTTTTCGTCATCACTGTGCCGTGAAGAATAATATGTATGTATGTCTATAGACAACAATTTATATTGAACGGAAAGAGAAATGTCTCATTTAGCTGACCCAGCAGCCTCATCTTTTATACATATAAACTTTTTTCACATCGCTAATTTTGAGATTCAGAGATTTTGACCCGAGAGAATTGGCAAAGCCTTTTATTTTTGTATGGAAGTTATAAAATAAAGTCGCATGAAGCTGCTCGATATTATTATGAGCATCATCCATCCAATACCATTTTTTTCTAGAGAAAAATCTCCAGATAAAAATACCATTAATTTTGTTTTTATTAAAAGCTATAAATCAACGTGCCTTTTTTGCCCCTTTTTTCCTTCCACTCTCCCTCCTTTCTCTTTCATTTAACAGCACTTGTAAACGTGATCAAATGGACTCCCAGAAGAAATCTATGTGGATTTTTGTCACCAAGAGAGCATTTACGATTACTTTAGTCATTTTTCATACGGATATACATACGCAACACTGTTTTTGCCTTCGGAAATGTAACGAATTGTGAAATTTGGTACAAAAAGCTTTCTTTGCAATGATTTTTAAGGTCCACAGCGCATTTATCGTGAGTAATTTTGATCAAAAATAATTATCTTTAAAATAGTCGAAAGTGGATAATTTGCTACGCATTTGGTAAATTGTTGCTTACTGTTCATCTATTGAAACGTATTTAATGTTTGTCATCTAAACCACTGAGAAATACCATTAAAAAGTGAGGAAAAAAACATCATAATAAAATAAGGACATGCTTCTTACTATGTATACATATGAGATACAAAGAATTTGGCACATGAAATCACTCAACCAAATTTAAATAAAGTGAGTTGATTTTTTCAGAAATATACTGCGAAAATTTTACACGTGCTGAATTAAAAGTTATGTTGAGTGTGAAATGAAATTACCTTTCAAAATATTGAGAATCACTGACATGTGAAGGAAAAGATGTATATATATTTTTCTTGCATACGAGAATATTTTGAGAACATACAAAGTCATTTTTAGTATGTGATGAAGAAACAAAATTTTATGTGACTTTTGATGATTCGATTAAATTTGCCATTCTTAATTCAAACCCACATTCCGAATTTTTCATTACGTTGACTTTCTAATCACAAAATCCTCGGAAATCATTTCCTATTTTTATTGCCTAAAGGTAGAAATTTTGCACACAACAGCAACACATTATCACCAGCACGCAGATGTGATGAAAGCATGACAGCATATATGAAAAATCTTCTACACATCAAAAGTCAATAAACGAAAATAATTTCGGAATGCCTCAATGCTACTCATTTTAACTTGAGCAAAATTTATAGGATTTTTTTCTTCTTTTATGTTATTTTTTTTCCAGGAGGATGGCGCCCATAGAACGTGATGTGAATTTTTGAGCAAAAAGTTGAAGCACGTAAGACAAAAATAAACTAAAACGATTCTTGTTGTCATACACATTGAGAATATAAGAAGAGATGAGGATAAAAAAATGTTTTATGAAAGTCATTTCCTTCAAACCTTTGAGAAGATTTTCTTTTCTCTTTTCCATTTTTTTTTTGTGTGCTGAAATTGCCCTTTTCCAATTTTTCTTGCTTTGTTATCACAAGCTAAGAGCTATTCAACAACAAATAAGCTAACTTTATGTACTGTACATAAACAGAAGTTCCATAAATAGTTTTTTTTTTCTTTAGACATTCCAAATGTTTAGAGGAATCGAGGATTTTCCATGTAAGCTCAAACTTTCTCAACACACAAAACTTATTTAATGAAAAATCTTGATAGTTTTTAAACAAGTTTTATGAAGGAATTTCAAATCCATTAAAATGTGTACAAACTTCACGTGCAAGTGATTGCTTCGACCATATTTTTAGCATTTTCCACTAAGCGCAAGAGTTTTTGATTCATTTTGAATGGCTGCCTCTGATATTAAGTGTGTGCTTGCTTTTTTTGCACAGCAAAGAGTCATATTGCTAAATTTTATAGCGTGGCGAGATATTCAATTTCCTTTCGCAATTTCGTCATGCTTTTTATTTGATTTATCTTTTGTTCTTTCCATTACAGTAGCAGTTCCACTCACTATTGCTCCCCATTCAAGTCCGTAGGTTGACTGATTTAATACAATGACGCTTTCTTCTGAATTAAATAACTATGTGTAGTTTGAAATAGTTTGGGTGAACATTATTACTCTCATTTTATAAGTTAAGCTTCCAATGTAGATGAAATGAAATGGAAAATGTTCATAGCATACAATTAAAAGAATAGCACTAGCAAGTGAACAAAATGTATTAAGTCACAATCTTTACAAATAAATCTTTAATTCAGTTCGAGTTCCTTTAAAATACTCGAACAAAACTAGCAGTGGAAAATTTTCTTCCGTACGTAATATCCTTTCAACAAAGAATCCATATAATAGAGAATCTAGCTGTATAAGCGAACATAAATTAAAGCAGCTGGAAATTAAGTTTCAATTTATGCTTAAAACTTACGTTCGATAAATTTATTTACTTCAGTTTAATGTGTGCCAATAGATATCTTTAGTATTTAAGCACATAAATCTTTAAGTTGAGGAAAATTCAAGGAAGTTGGCACACAATTAAATCTTTAGCTAGCTCAATCTGTGAATTTTATTCAATATTGCAATTAAAAAGAAGAAAACTATTGAATAACTTTGAAAAGGAGGTTCCTAACAACTGAATCGTTTAGAAATGAGAGAACTTACATGGAAATTGAGATTTTCTTCTCGTACTTGAAAATCTTAAATTAAATTAATGCAATTCAATATGATTCAAGATATAAAGGAAATTTTCTTTTACTTAATACTGCCTTGAAGATTCTATTTAATAACGAATGAAGAAATGGAAAACTTGAATGCATTTAAAACTTGCGAATGGAAAATACCAACCAATAATTAGAATTTTTGAATTTTCTATCTTGTTCTGAACATCATGAAATTCAGATTTTAAGAATCACTAAAATGATTTCGAGCACTCGACAAGGAAAACTCTTGTGGATCGTTTGCCATAAAGCAAAGAAGAAGAAAATCAATTTCACTTAAAATTTCAATTTCCAGTTCTTTCGTAATGTATTACAATAAACCAGAGAAACTGTAAAAATGAAATGATTCCAATACGAAATTCAATATTATACCAATAATGATTTTTCGTATGGACTTTTTTAACTGTAAGTAAAGTTTATTGTCTTTTCCGAGACAATTTTCAACGAATTTCAGATGACATGCTCAAAGATGCAGAACGGAATGCAGTAAAAGAATAAATTTTGAGTCATCAACATTTACATCACTGTTTTTCGATTCTTATTCTTTTGAAATTGAAATTTTTATTTGGCAGCATTTCGAGGAGAAATTCTGAAAATTTTAGTAAGAATGCCATTTCGAGAATAATGTTGTGAAAGCGCATTTAAATATTTAAATAGCAAATATCGCTCGTTCGGCGACAGCAATGAGGATAATAGTTCACAAATAAATCCAAATGGACACTTAGTCACAGTGCGTATAATTTTGCTGTGAAGAAAATGACCTAAATTTATTCAATCTGACACAAACTCATCGTTGATATAATTTTATGACAAGCACTCAGAAGCCAAGCTTTTCTATCCATATTTTTAAAGTGTCATTGACACATCTACCAAAATTTCATTACTGCCATCATTATATAATTTAATTTAATTTCATAATTTCCATTTTTTTGTTATTGATTATTCATCTCACACAATTGTAGCGATCACAGATGAATACATAACACAAAATAATGAAAAATTCACAATTTGTTTTGTAATTAAATTGAAATTGCAAATTTTGACAATAATAATACAACAATCATTATGAGTTGTATGTGAATAATTAAAAGGATGCTTTGTGTAAAATATTGTTCAATTCGATGTTTTAACGATGCGATTGTTTGCAAACTATATCATGAGTAAAAATGAAAATGTGAAGTTTTAATATTTCAAATGCATTTAACAATTACATTATGCATTAATAGTTGGAAGAGGCAACTTATGAAGTTGTTAAGGAATAATCTCTTAATAAACGTTTCAAGTGGTGCATTTAAACAGGTTTTATGAGAATTGCTACAAAATACTGACTAGTTTGTCATGTTGGTTCTTTGCTGTACTCTTCTTTGCAGGTATTCTTCCCCAAAGTTTCAAAAAAATTAACTTCCAGTAAAAAAAGTTTTTGCTATTTTATTATCAAATCTAGTGGAAATGCGCATTAGTCACCAAGCAACAGAGAGATTAAGCATTAGCTTTCCCTTTGATTCATTCTGTTGTGTTGCGTAGTTTATGCATCATATATTACATAATGAAATGAGCATTTATTCATAAAGCGAAGGAAAATTTCTCACTTGAGCACATAATGATGATTCTGCTTTAATCAACATGAGATTTTTTAATGTGAACAATGTTCATATTATGCAAATTATAATGAACTTTTATTCTGACGTACTATAGAAGGAATTGCCACCTACATAACACTAAAATTAATATAGAATAATAATAATAATATTTGCAACAAATGCAGTTATGAAATTTTGTTATCTTTTAATTATGGAATATAATAATTATCTTTATGTGAGTGGGAGAATATGAAGCAATATAATTTGGAATCAAATTAATTAATCAATTTCAATAATTATAATTGCAGATAAGGATCGACGAAAGTGCGCCATAAATAAAAATTTTAATACAGACTGAATTCTACTCGTAGTATAAATACACAATTTAATAGGAAGCAAATGTAACAAGACTAATGGTAGAGAAATATTGAATCTCATTCAATTGAATACATTACATTCAAATGCTACTCTTAATGGTTATATAAACATACATGTGTATGGAAAATTTATTGAAGAAATATTTTTAAATACAAATTATGCGTAACAGACTCTCTCTCTGTGCTCATGTTTCTCACAGAAGTCTTTCATTTATGTGAATTTTTATTTTTGGTATAATTTTAGAGTAGAAATAAAATGCAAACATTTTTTGTTTCTTTCATTTTCATCACAAATACGGGTCTTTATTAAATGCCTGATATTCTGAATATTCTCATAAAATGCTCAAAAAGTAAATTCTGTAGTTTTTCAATAGAGGGTTATGCAAACATAATGGATGTGATAAAGGGTATGCTATTGAGGCATAATGTGTGGGAATCAATTTGTGCTAGATTAATGTTGACTTTGAGGGTCTGAAAATTCACACTCAATATGGAATGTAATCTTTAAATTTCATTTCTAATTTGGTAAACTGAATTTCAAAAGTTATGTAAAAATGTCGCACAATAAAGTTCAATCTACTTGAATAATTATATCTTTTTATTCAAATGTAATTAAATCACAAATTAAAATAAAAAGAGTTTCTCAGAATTTCGTTCAACCATCGAAATGTTGTTCATACCATCGAAATTTTAATAACGTATTCAATAGCAATTTATAAAAATTTCTTAACAACATTTTAATCGATGTTCAACAAACATTTTCGTTCACAAGTGTCAAATCCCTCGAATTCACTGCTTATAAAGACATATGTTCAATGCAGGAGTTCAAATTGCTTTGTATTTCACTCGTTTGTGTACGAACGTATGCACTTATATATTTTATATTTTCATGCAGGAGGTAAATTCGAAATAAAAACTTTTGAATGAAAAATTGTGATGAATTTGGAATGAATGGAAAGGAAATAACAATGCATTATTTTCTGTAGATTTTTAATGGAATTTTTGCGTTTTAAAATTTCAATTGACTGATGCACTAAAATCTTCCTTTTAATTGAAGCTTAATAACTTTTGACAGCTATAAAAAACTCAAGTTTTACACTCGTAAGCTAATTGACTCGCATTATCTTGATGAAATAAAAACTTTACGAATTTTTTTGGTTTTTTTTCTGATGAATAGAGCTTTAACCACAGACATAAAAAAATTTCCCATTACTAAACGAGCAATCAATTTCTACAAAATCCACAGCACTCACTAACAATAAAACATTATGATTCATAAAAAAGTTCGTATCAAAATCTTTGACCTTATATTCATTAATCTTTTACAGAGTGCTATTCAAATAGTAAAAATTATTGAAGCTAGTTTTTATATCTTGCCATAAGTTCATACGGTCACATAATTAATTTCAGCACAGCAAATGTGGAACTTTCTTCTAGGTTATTTAATTAGTCATTTTCAATTCACTTCCATTCGGAATTTTGTGTTTGGGTGTTTCTCATACGCTTATTTCTAGAAGGAGAGAAAAGAAGTATTTTGTATGTACATAATTTAAAAATAAAAAAAAGTCACGGGCGTGTGTTGCACTCGCACATACAGTTGTGTTTTATTATTATTTATTTAAGTGAAGGAGAATACGATATATAAACTAACACCGACACAAAACAGTTGTCTGTCTATGAGTTTTTAGTTAAGTTTGTAAACAGAAAATGAATGACGATGACGATAAAATAAGTTTATGTATATACAAAAATCTTTTCAGTTGAATATATTTTTGTGATTTTTTTCTCTGTCTTCATCTCCTTGACTTCCCGTGCGCACAGCTGTTTTTTTATTTTCATTCTACACCTTTTTGGCTATTGTTGTTAGTTCCATATGTTTTAGTTCTCTTTCAACTTTTTTTCTCGCTCAGTTTATAGTTTCTTCTTCTATGCCTGACGGCATTTTTTTTTCGATTCAATTCTTAATCTACATGTAGACTTCTCTCTTCTTTCATGTATGGAAGTATAAAAATAATTTTTATTGTATATTTGATAACTTTACTGTCTGATACTAACCAAAATACACATTTAGATGCGGAAAAAATATATCGATTCCGTTGCAAATTGGCATTTATCGTTGATCATTTTATTTATGTATCAGACATGTACAAAAGCATTCAGAATCGATTTCTATACTTCAATTCATCTCTAGCGATGAAATTTTTGCATGACGATATCGTGTGTATGTATTTGCTTTGACTTGTTGACTGACTGAAAAAATTGCTTAAGTCATAACTCATAACATGAAATATCCATTTGAATTATTTCTTTAGCAACAAAACCAGTCTTAATGAAATTAACATGTTAATTTATAAATGAAATATTTTGATAGCAAATGATGCGCTCACATCGTCTTCAACTCTGAACATTATTTACCTTTCATGATGACTGTGGAATGGCTTTATGCCGAAAAATTGACTTTTTCCCTTTTATATTTTCAAAGCCCTTCTGCTTTTTATCTTTATAGAGAGGAAAGAAATGGAAATCATTGGCATCGGGAAAAGGAAATCAAAATTTCATGATAGAAACTTTTTTAATTCAGAAAACTCTCAAAGAAAACTTTGCGTGCCTATTGACAGGAAACATTTTATGCCGCACGAAGCTCTAATATAAATTTTTTTCATTAATCATCAGGTTTCATTTTGAGAGAATGAGGGAAAATATTATTATAAGGCGGTGAAAATGAGCTTTTTTTCATTATAACTGTCCAATAAATTGAGGTTGCGTTTTGCTACCCCAGAAAAAACGCATTACCCTTACATTATGTGTATTTAATGCTCCTCTCGGCATGCTGACATTTATGAATATGTAATGGATCGTTTTTACCACATATAAGTATAAATAGCCAATAAACGCACTCATCTACATACATATTCACAGACGGAAAATAAGAAAAAATGAATATAAACGAGACCATAAACGATAAATGAACCTCAGATGCTCGATTCATTCTTTTTACTCGTCTTTTACTAAATCCCACAAGAGCATGTTGAATTCAATTTAGCCTGAATTGCAGACACATATCATCACATTACGCATTTTTTATGTGTCATCAAAATTGATTTTTGCTACATCATTTTCTCTACTCGTTTGCAAGATGAAGATAAATAGGAGCTGCTCCTAATGGACGAATGTATACTGAATACTGTTGAGAATATAAAATTTTTTATTCTTTTTACTTTTTTTCATAGCTTTATTAAAAATTAATGACAGTGAAATTTAATGAAATTTTATGTTCTTTATTTGAGATCATAAAGTTGTAGAAAGAGTCTTTCATGTTTGAGGCCTTGGCGCAGAATATAAGTTTAAAGTACAGATTCAAAGTACAAATTTTGGTGGTTAATAAAAATTTCCATTTAGTAAAGCTTCCATATAATATAAAAATGTTGAAGTATATCCTCTATTAATTTCTGAATACGAAGCTAATGGCACTTCCCAGAGAAATTTTGTCAAGTTTTTTAATGAGCAAAACTTTCCTGTTAATGCTGATGACTTACAAGAGGATGATTGAAGAAAATTGTACGTACTCAGTAGTCACAAATTGAAACATATCACACTTTAAGGTATTTAATCTTTTTCGAATGAGTTCAGGCATAATATGAGACGATGATGATGATGATCAAAAGATTTATTACATTGCTGAAATTTCCTCTCCTCATTCTAATACTCCTTTCATTGCCATGGGTGAAGAAATAATTTAATTAAAATTCTCATGCAATGTGCATGTGAGAAAAAATTTCATTTCCTTTACTAATAAATTTGAAACCAGATATAGATAGATGGAATTTCTATGCAATGTCGTATTTTGTGAGCCTAGATTATTAAATGTACGATTTGCTCTTTCGATTATTGAATCAAGCTAAACCTTTTTTATCTGCTATGAAATGTCTCTTTTTGGCGTAGTCAGAGATGCTATAATCTTTAATTTAATGGTTTTCTGTCCATGGCGATTCGGAAGGAATTGTCTGGTTATAAATTTTGTTTTATCTGATGATTTTTTTGGCACACAATAGACCTTTAAACTGTTTGCTTTACACTGTTGGCTGAACTACACAATTGCACTAGATGCGCTTAAATCATAAAAAAACTTACTTTGGAGAATCTTCAGCACTCTAATTTAAATTTTATATTAAAGAAAATGAATACTAATGGGATAATCAAACTGATTAATTCAATAGCAACCTGACTTACATCATCTTCTAATTTTAATACTTTTTTGCTGGCTCATCAAGAATTTTCGATATTAGAAATCTACAAATCGTTTCAATACCGCTGTGAGGTAAAACAAGAACTACTCTATAATTTATTATAACAATTATTTAAATGTTAAAACTATGGTTTTGAAAAGTACACAGTTGTGTTCAGATATATTTTGTGGTTTTCATTTAAATGGAATAAAAACTATTTCAATGCGGTTTTCAATGTTGAATTGAAAAGTTTTGCGTCGAAATTTTTAGTTAGATTTTCAAATTGCAAAGCTTGCTGAACGCTTTTTGTTTTCAATTTTAATTTTAAATATTTAAATTTAGTATTTCCGTTAAAGTTTTTTACTTGTTCAATAATTCAAATTTATTTAAATTCTCTAATTGATTCATTTCGAACTCTAATTCATTACTCAGCACTTTAACATGCTGCCTAGAATATCAATTTTCATCAACATTGTGATGCTTCAGCGAAAGTCTACCGGAAAAACGTCAGTGGAAAATAAAATTCAATCCATCATCAAGTCTTAATTTTATTTTTTGCTTATTGCCATTTGTCACAATATGTTCCATACAGTTACAGTTTTTATTCAATTTGTATCTTTCACAGTACCTAGTACCTGCAGCGTGATGAAAATGAAGCAAAAATGTTTCGTATCTTCTTTATATTATCATTTCATTCAATTTGTTTCAAAGTATGAACGAGAAAAAAAGATGGAAATGACGTAAGAAATTGGAGAAGAGAGGAATGAAAACGCAAATGAGCTCAAATATTAGGAAGATAGGAATGTGAGCCTCTGGGGATGAATATCATTGTGACATGAAAATTGCCTCAAACATAAAATTTCAATTTACAGATCTTCATCGTGTTAATTATTGACATAAGAATTCAACTTTTGTTAAACAGATTTTAAAGTATGAAATAAGTTAAGCAATTTCAATTTCTAAAAGTTGGATAAACATTCTAACAATGTCATTTCGTAAATTGTAAAATTAATGTCGAGGCATTATGAAAATTATATACGCCATCCTTCCTCCTTTCTCAATGATGATACTAATTAATATTTTAATATAATATGAGTAAAAAGCAACAAAACTTTCTTCGCTAATGAAAAAGTCTGTTGTGATGATTGAAGAAGAATAGAAGTAAAAGTCATTGTGTGAGAGTGAAAAGTTAATAGCACAAATTATAGAAACATTTATCTAGTCAGAGTTTCATTAAAGCATTAAAGGAAATTTCTCAAAATACTTAAATTTTTTCTCTCACCAAACAAGCACATAATAATGAAATAAATAAGGTAAAATTAAAGTAAATGCAGAAGTGTTCGCTGACGTGATCGACTTCACCTTGTCTTGTCTTACCTTACTAAATCTCGTAGGTTATAAATTTTGCATGTTTATGTGAATTCGTAAGAGCACTTGTGAGAGAATGAACATCGAATAAGTTGAATTAACACTTAATAGACAGTGATACCGTATAGCGAAAAGCATTTAAAACTCCATTAAATGTTGATGTTTTATTGTTCAGCATACAGCATAAAAAAATTAATGCTGTGTATATAATGATTCATTGGAATATTGGATTTAATTTTGTTCACCCTCAAAACGGCCGAACAGCTAGAACTGCGTCCACTTTACGTAATAAATCATGAAAAACAAAAGGAAAAATAAACTTTTAGGGCATGTGTTGTATGTAAATGTATGCAAGCATGTATACTGAATAAGGGGCTGGATGGAAATTTACGTTATAGTAACCGCAGACTACCCCATAGTACATACATTATTGTGGACATGAAGCATGCTTGCTGCTATCAAAATTAATTTAAATTATGCTTTCGTATGAATGATGCAGTATGGAGTTGAAGCATGATATCACGCCTTAAAGGGATATTCAGTGCTTTCACTCGAAATATTATTTTTTAGATTATATCAGCAAGAAATTCCCACGTAATAGAACCTGACTTTTCAAATAAGATGGTATCAAACAGCGGTATCCAAATCCCACATGTAGATTTTTCAATTTTTCTAAAAATAATCTCCATATACCTTTCACAATTTTCGCATTATAACAAAATTTTATGCTCCTCCAAAAGAAAAGTTCTTTCATCAGTTCCATAAAAAACCAAGAGGGAAAAAAATTTCCACGAGTGCTCAATTTTTTTCTTTCAACATTTGCATAATTCAACCATATTAATTCTTTTTTCAGTTCGTCCGGCGCTTGCTATTTTATATCACAATTTTCTTTCGCATCTCACCAAGCTTTTAGCGATCATGTGAAGGAGAGAGAAAAATATGCGGCAAAAAGCCAAAAAAAATGTTTTCTGTTATCAAAATCAATTTTAATATGTACACAAACGAAAAATACACAAAAATTGCTATATGTGTACATGAACGAGACTAAATAAATTAATAAGTGGAGAAAAAAGAATAACGTTTAATATTCGTTGTGTATTCAGCAGATAATTCTTTCTGTTGTGGGAATTCTATATTGCAGTGAATTGCATAGCATAAAGAAATGGAAATTGATGTTAATTGTGATACTGCTCATGTGAGGTTATATTTAGTGGAATTTTTTTTCATGCAATTGTATTTTTTTACTGAGAAACATGCAAATTTTAGTGGAGATGCGGAAGATGGCTGATGATTTATGAATATTTCTTTTGTTCTTTTTAGTTTTATAAAAAAAATCTCTGTTATGCACATTTTTTTCCAGAGAAATATCGTTTTTGTTTGGTCCGCTGAATTTTCATTATATCTACAATAACAAGCAGAGAGTAAGTTTATATTTAAATATAAATACATGTATTACTTTACTAGCTTTAAGAGATTTCTTAATTAAAGTATTACTAAAAAAACTTTAAAATAATAAATAATTTTTTGCTCATCCCTACAAGGACACTGGCACATTTTTCTGCAAAATCTCAATACATGTCCTTCCAATTTGGAAAAATTCCAAAAGTACAGGCAAGAATCTTACTTAAAATTATACTTTCGACTAGGATACTAAGGAATATAAAAATATTATTTTCCTATGCATAATAAATCGTATGGAATTAAACATAAATAAAAATACCATAACATGACACTCAATATTTGCCAATTCACATGTCATCACTCTTTCTCCTTTTTTCCTATTCAGAATAAGACATTTTCAAAATATTTTTTTATGAGGAAGGGAGGCAAGCACCTAAATATATGTTTTCCAGAAAAAGTATATTTTCTTATACGGATAGGAACATCAATAATCTTTATCAATTATTCAATCTCTGCAATAACAACAAAGAGCATTGAGAGGAAAGCAATATAGGTGGAAGTAATGTATTATACAAAAATCTCAATATAAATTTCGAGCATTTCTGAAATAGGCTTAAAATTAAATTATTCAGGAGCAATTATGCAGTAACGATATAATTTTTCTTTAGAATTTCCGTTTTTCAAAGCCGAGGTAAAAGAGATTAAGTGAAGGTTGAAAAGGAAAGGTATATCGTATAGTTTGGAATCTTTTCAATATTGCATTAGTCTGAATCACACAAAAAAACCTCATAACCATTTCGTATCTGTGCATGTATTTTAGCATTTCTGGTTACATTACACACTATTTCAAATATGGATGCTATGTTTAATTCAATTCCCAATCTCATAACGTACAATATCCATTTTTCAATAGAATATAAATCATTTAAAAGGCGAAGAGGATTGTGATAAGAGCTTTAGTATTCTGAATGAAGAATCTCAAATATGGTAACAGCTTTGAAGCATACAGACGACACGTATCAACTATATTATCAGCGATAAGCAGTTCAATTCGGAAACATACTCTGATGATAGAGTACAAAGAAGTGGAAAATTAAATTCTCTAAATACTTTGTCATTTCCCCATGGCTCTATATTGACGTTCGAAGTAATATGAAATTCCGGGGTGCATCACTAGAATATTGAGAATTTGTGCTTATTAAAAAATGTTCCTTTCGATATAAAACAATTTTATCATGGAATTTAAAGGCATTTGACCTGGAAATATTGCCATACCACATGTAAAGAATTGATGGGATGGATTCAGAAGCAATATGAGCAGTAGTAACGTAATACATATTTCGATGATTTGTGATATTTTCAATTTATGCAAGTGCTTAAAAAGTGAATTGCATTATAGAATTCTAGAATCGAGAATATATTGGATTGAGGGTTTTACAAAGAAAATTTATTGAATTTACGTTTCTTCTTTTCAAGTTTAAAAATTATAGTTTGAGTTTCAAAAAGGCTGCAATAGATTGCATGATACGATTTATGTAGTTCATTGTTAAAGAGAGCTATTGAAGCAAAAGAAGAAATAGGTTTTTCTTATTCCGCATTTTACAAAGTCGGTGTTGCTATATTTGACAATAGTTGGATTGAAACTTCACGGTGGAGGCTGTGAAATCTTTGCCAAGAGAAATCAATTTACAAATTGCGCCGACTGAATGAAAAATTTCTCGAAACATTTAACAGGTTTACAAATATATGGCAAATTAATATGGAAACTAATTCAAATGAGTCAGATATGCACAGAAAATTTTATTTTATTTTAATTATTTAAACAGACACATTTAATTTAAAAAAAATTAGCACAACCTTGAATAAATAACAATAAATCATATAATTTCCGGTAAAATTTGGACTTGAAATTATTATGAAATACTCGATTTGCTGTTGAAGGGGTCGTTCGCAAATTACGTCACGCAAAAAAACGACTTTTTCGACCTCCCTTCTTTGTGTTAAATTTTCCAATGAAAGAAAAATTTTGTATTTGGACTGTCACAAATTATTCTACCCACTCTCTGCATGACGTAATTTCCGAACAATCCCAAATGAGTTTAATTTCAAAAATAACTGCAGTTGATATTTTAATATAGTTCAACAATGAATTTTTGTTTTCTGAAAAGCAAAATACAATTAAATCTCATTTCATTCTGCTATTTTGTAAGCGTTTCTAATTTGGGCGTGAAAAGTTTTTTATTCTAAAACACAATAAATGAAACCTGGGTGTAGAACGAAAACAACTGATTTCATGTCACAATGAGTTTCAAAGAACTCACACTTTTGAAAGTTTTTTTTTGCGGATTTTTATGGAAACAACCTCGTCTGTTTTCATTTCTACTGACTTGCTTAATTATTAGAAGTAGGATTTCTAAAGTCATTAAAATATTTTAGACACAGAAAACACAAATACCGTTGGAATTGCTGATAATTCTCTTTTAAATAAAATTTGTTGCTAAATCTATGCATTCTATTTGTTAGCATGCGAGGATTTTTTTTTCAAAATATTCATATACTAAAGCCTTGCACAATAAGTTTTGTTGATATTCTTGACGTGCTCAATTTCATTTCTCATCGCTGCCTAACGACAAATTGTTTAGTTGAGTATTATCACACCTTAAAATATTGTTGTTCTTATTATTATTATTATTACTATTATTTTTGCATGTACGCTACGTTGCCACATTTCTTTTATCAGAGCTCCATAGTGCTCAATGTAGTCATTTCTGAATAATGTACGTATGTATAGCATTTTCATTTTATGTGCTCGTGATTTATTAAAATTTAAATCTAAGTTGAATTGTGACGTACAAAATGTGAATTGCCGTGTGCGACAACTGAAAAAATATACTTTTTTTTCACACTGCATGGAATGGAAAAATGTATAATTTTAAAATCTTGTTGCCTAACAAAGCACGTTTATAGGAAATTTTTCAGAAGACTTTATTGTGACGGAACGTTGAAATAGATGAGAAATTTACATTAAATTTACACTCTCACTCTCAACTAAATTATGTTAGCAAATGTTCCGAATCAGTTCATTTATCACACAACTGGCTTGGTACAACAGTGAGAAGATTAATTAATCACAGGCATGATTTTTACAGTGCAGAAAAATGGCGTAATCGTGCTAAACGACTGACTTTTATGTTATGTTATAGAGAGAGAAATACCGAGATTGGGTTTAAATGATAAGTCGTAAAAATTATAACATGAGGAAATGTTGCAACTTTTAAAGAATTACTTTCGCTTCTTTCTCTCCTGCTTCCATTCATCCCTTGAGGCATATATGAAAATCAGTATGGTACAATCATGGTAGATAAACATAAAATGTAGACCTACCATTCTGTCTTTTATGAATACATTGAAGGAAAATGTTTATGGTAAAAAGGTTGATTTGAAGTCACGCTTTGCCGCAACTCAAATGTTTTCATAGATGAACATTAGCTTTACTGGTTATTTGATGATTTTCAAAATTAATTAATTGAAAAGCAAAGAATGGTTGTAAAGGGACCTATGAAACGGAATATTAAGCACGGACGCTTTTGGATCTAAAAATAAATTTAATTATTATCTTGAAAGGAAAAATTAGGGGGGAAATGTATTTTAATAATTGATAGACTTCAAATACCTTAAGAACTTTTAAGCATATGAAAGTTGAACAGGCAAGAAATTCATGAAGAACAAAGTTCAGCACATGGACTTACCTAGAAAGAAAAGATAATAATATTTAATTAGAATCATGTTAATTAAAATCAGTGTCATATTAAGGTCATGAGCTTTATGACATGGTTTGGATATTGGCTCTACTACTGTATTAAACTGAGTTCAAAGTTTCCCTTTTTAATGATGGCTAAAAAAATGTTCAATGTTTCAGAAAATTTTAATCAAATTTATAAAGCGTAATAATAATAAATGAAAGTGCTAAGATACACAAAGATACTGGAGAAGATACGATTTTTTGGTAGTTTTTAAGCAAGAAGAATATTTTTAAATAAAGCAACACACAAATAGTCATTATACATCCACATTATAAATAATAGTATGAGGTAAATATACAAGCCCATACTAAAATGTTGAGCTTTCATTTTTTGTAAAGGAACAGACTTAATTAATTTTTTTTGGATGATTCCCATAAACGTGAATGATTTGTTACTTGTGGTTTGGGTAGTTACAAATGACTGTGTGCTTGTTAGATACGTTAATCTCTTTACTTTTCTTGCTAAAACTAAAATGAATTTTTTTTATCTGAATTCATGCACGCCATAAAGACAGTAGGAAAGCAGAATGTAAAAAAAAAATTTTTAAAAAAAATGTTCATAAATATTCTCATTTTTAACGAGTTATGATAAAGCGTTCTTCTCTCTGTATGTGAACATTTTGTGGTTTTTTGGAAAATTTTCAAAAATTTTTATGAAACTCATAATGAAATTGATCAACCACATATATTATCTTCTATATACATGTTGGTAAGGAATTTTTCCATATGCGCAAATGCGGTAGTACAATTTACGGATCTTTTATACTAAAAATATGATAATTTCTCACACATCGGTTGCACAAGACCTTAATAGCTATTTCTATATCCCTTTATGTTAATGCCTTTTTCATATTGAAAATCTAGACTTTTTGCCTTGACGAATTAATCAAGTTTCAAGACATAATTTCAATAATGTAGAAAAAATTCTTCGTGATAAAAAATCAAAACTTTACGCCCGTTTTCATGCCATCACTCATGTGCGTGTAAAATTCATAACAATCTGCATATTAGATCATCGTAAAAAGCATGAAACGGTATAACGTTTCATCATTTTTTATAACTGCTGGTTGGCTTAGTCCATGGTTTAATATTTTGCATATTTAAAGAAACATTGAAAGTGAAAGAAAATTTTTTTAAAAAAAATGACTAAATTTAATATATTTTTTAAGTAGAATCGGAAGAAATAATAATTGCGCCCTGCTTTCAAATGTGTCACTATTTGAAAAATGTTCCCCATTTATTTCTTTCATCAGATGGAGAAGTGGGAGGACAGTGACAAAAATCACAATTGTATTTCAAATATTTTTTTTCCATTTATTTAAGCGAGGAGTTCGTCCTAAATTAAAAATGATACGGTTGAAAATTGTCCTAAAGAACAGCACAACGAGACCCATGAAAAAATGATTACGATATTCTATTTTATTCTGCCACCCTCTATCATACATTTTGCTTCAACAATTTAATCAATACTATTTCGACGCTTTTATGGATTTTTTTCCATTTTCCATATAATAGCTTTTTTTGTGTTCTGGCCGTAGCCCTATCATCATCATCAACACCACATAGAAGCATGAAATGAGGAAGCCATAAAATATTATGGAATACTTGATTCTGATGTGTTTTTCTTTCTCGTTTCAAATGAAAGGGAAATATTAAGTAATAATTCTCATTCATCATATACACTAACAGCTCGGCCTTATCAATAGATGGGAAATTGTAATATTAGAAAAACTTTTTCCCCATCTAATTGCTGGTTTCCAACACTAAATGCAAACTCATACTTTAATATTTTACATACTTAAATGAACAAGTTTATGTCTCTTTACATTTGCTTTAATTAATGAGAGGTCATCCGTGTCTCTTTTTATTATGAGAAAATTATAATCCTGTTCATAACCTTTTTTGGTACACGACAACTTTGTTCGCACAGATGTTACCAGCTTTTAAACATTAACATAACATTTTCCGATGAAAAGTGACATTTTAAAACTTTTTCGTGGAAATTTTATTCAATTTTAAAGCGTTGACTAACTTTTTTGTTATGGAGACAAACTTGTACCAAAATGTGTCAATCGGCATTATTTGGCACATAAAGTTCGGTGTAACTTTAAAGCAGTTCACTACTATGAATATTTCTTTCACGCAAAAAATTACATTATTTGTCCCACTTCTTTCTACAAACTGTTCAACCTTGCCAAAAATTCAAGTATCTGTGGAAATAATTGCTGTTTTATAATCTTTTTGCTCATGTCGATTTATCCAACTGAGCTGCTCACTCTAATCTTTCCATTATTTTCTTACAAAAACATTGTAGATATTTAGGGTTGGAAGCTTTTGTATGCTGCTTCCATAAAAAAAGTTGGCATGACTAAAAATAATTTTATCATTAAGCTACGAAAATCATTATTATAGTAAAAACTTTTCGCATAAGCCTCCATTCTAAACTATATACATATCTGTATGAATGATATTCTCCATCCACAGACAATAACTTTTTATATCCTTTAACATTTTTTGAGAGAGAAAAAAATCGAGTTGTGTAATTATCGCCATAATCGCATTACATTTTTGTTCTTCTGTTTTCAATGATAAAAGCTTTTCGGAGGAAAAAAATGAGAAAAGGCAGAGAAAAGGGCATGAAGCATCTCATTAAAGAGACGGTTCTTAAGTGTTTTATGTGAATGTCGTCAAGAAATAATGAAGTCAACTCTTTGTTCTTCACCAACGTCAGTGAGCTAGTGATAATGAAAAAGACACAAAAAAATGAGATGTAAGAAGCAACAATGTGAACAACTACATATAAAAATATAACATGACTATTATCGTAATAATGATGATAATGAAATCAAAAACAATTAGTGGTGTGCCTCTGGAATGATGATAATGATGATGATAATTGCAACTGTCGTACACAAAAGTACATTTTTCTATCTTCGGGGGTTTTCATACAAATTATGATTTTATTGGCAAATGATATCATGAAAGGGGCCTTGAATCTATCAGTTTGTTTGTTCGTGGCATGTTCTTCAATACTTTTATTTGTTTCGAAATTGTTGTAATTCTCTTTAATGGAGTATTGAATTTTTTTGGGTTGAACCAATTTAGCAGTAATAGCTTTTTAAGAAGTACAACGATTAATCCATTAATATAGCTAAAAAGTATTAGATTCCACCTGAATTTTACTCAGATGATAATCGTTAAATATAATAAGGAAGCAAAACAATTTCAATTATTTTGATTAAATATTTAGTATTTCATAAATTATTAAATAACACTGAATAAAACATGAAAAAGGCATCAGAATTAATAATTTTGAAAATTTTCTAAACGAATCCATATAATATATATTGAATGCCTCATTTTTCATTCATTCCTATTATCGATTTTATAAAACCTGATTATGGTTTGTGGAATGAGAGTGTAATAGAAGCAGAAAATGGAAATTGTATTGCTGCAGTTAAAGAATTATTTAATGATGGTGCTAAGGAAAAGAAAGGAAATAAACGGAAAGTCATTTGCCTTTTTTAGAATCTATGCAAAGTCTTAAATGGAAGAAAATTTCCTTCTTTCACCCCTCATAAACTCCCGTAAAGTATTCATTTCAGAATGCTTGTTATTTTATTTTGCTTTTCGGGAAATACTAGAATTTTTATTTCTGCACCATGTTGTATTGTTGAAGCTATAGAGAACAGAAGGCTTTAAAGTTTTATTATTTTATAATTAAGTCAGAAAATTTCCTTTTTAACAACTTTAACCTTATTTCTTTTAAAACTATTTTACAGCACTTTCTCCTTGACAACTGAAGCATCGTTGTTCTTCAACCAAAGAACATCCTCATTTTTCTAAGACAATTACAGTATAAGCCTCAATTTCAAGATGAGGATGAATGAAAAAGAGAAAATGTGCTTGTATCTTTTGACAATTTCTGGGCTTTCTTCCAACCCTTACCTCCATAATACTGTAATCAATGAGCAGACTAAAAACTGCAAGAGAAAAAACTTTTAATCTCTTTGCTTCTTGTTATACATTTTTTGTACATAGGCACAATACCAATGCTGCATACGTTTCAAAGCAATAAGAAGACGAGTCATAGCAATACTACAAACACCATATGTTTTTATGTGCTTATTTATTTGGACGTTGTGAAAATACAAAAGGGTAATGCTATGTTATTTCTGAAAAAGAAAATTGTTTGGGTGCAAAAACCTTTCAGAGCAATTATAATTGAATGCGAAGAATGAGAAAAATTTCGCTTTGCTTTTTTTTAAATGAATAATTGCCATTTCAAATGCAAACGTTCTATTCATATTCTTTGTTAGCGTAGTTTTGTACAGAGTTGTGAGTTGTGCATGCAGTTTGTTCAAATTAGCACTGTAGAAAATATTTTAAAATTCTAGCATTTTTTTTACAGGAAGTGAGTCTATTTTATTCCTCCAGAACCCTAAGATGATAAATTGAAATTTTGGATTAATCTGCTGCTAGAAATAAGTTTACATCATTGAGTTTCCTACTCTGCTTCCTTCAGCGCTTTCAGTTCTTCTTCAACGATTATGCATAAGAATGAATGAAGTGTTGAATAATAGAAACCAACCAAGCCCAGAACTTTATGCGGAGCATCGACTTTGAACTGCATTCATAACGTTTATATGCATACATTTTTTTTCTTCAAGTGGTTGTTCAATTTCTTTTCAATTTTTCTCCTCTTTTTCCAATAACAATAGGAGCAAAGCATCATCATTTCACTTCAATATGGATGTAAATGTAATGGCATACAAAAATGTGAGCATTATTGTTCACTCATAAAGGATTTGTGTATGATGGAAAAAATGAGTTTTGTAGAGAAAATGGCCTATATTCAATAATATAATCTCTTTCAGTAAATCTCAGTAGTTATTACATTAATTTTTTTGTCGCAAAATAGCCGTTTTATTGTAAAGGCACATACGCTAAATACCCGCATGTAATGAGTTCTCTCATAGCGTCCATTTTGATAAGCATACACATAAAAAGGGGTTAAGAGCGACCATCATCATAATATGTATGTATATCGGATTGAACATGATGTTGGCAAAACAACCACCTAGGCTAGATTATCGATTTTCCATCATTTAACATGATTTTTTGTTCCTTTACTTTAGAGTTTAATTTTTAATTCAGCTACCACCTTAATTTCCTCTTTTCGTGTGCTTTTATTTCATACTTCGTGTACGTTATGAAAAACAGCACTAATTCAACATCCATTCAAGAAGTTATTATGTTATAAAACGCAAAAGATTGTTATCGCCGCATGATGAGTTTTCGTTCTTGTTCCTTCTTTTTTATATGCAAAGCAGCAGAGCATTAGCAGAAGTCCAAGAAATTTCTAATTGTGGTTATGCTGAAAAATGATTTTTTAATTATTTTCTTTTTATTTGAAACAAAAAAGCAAACTTTTCGTCTGACCAAAACAGCCTAACCAAAACGGAAATACTTTTTTAATTAGCATTTTTCCAAATCTTCTTAGCTCCATTATAAGATATTCTTTCATGAAAAACTTTCTTGTGGTCTCATTAGTTTCTCGAAATAATAATAATCAATCACAGCAAACTTTTTTGACATGTTTTACATGGAAATATCTCTTTCGTGTATACAATATAACACAACAAGTCATTTAAATGGAAGAATTGAAATGTTGGAAAAGTTTTTTCTTTCTTTGCCGTTGTGTTTTTCTCTTTTGCCAAAGATCCAATTGCTGTTTGTGACTTTTGTAATTGCCATTCTGTTTTAATACTTTTCTCTTTCATTTAACGAGGTTTCTCTAACGATTTGTGCGCTTTTCAGTTCCTTTTCTTCTTCCGATTTCACACAGTTCATGTCAAGCTAAAGATTGGACAATAATTATTTGTTTAGCATGAGAATTTACACAGTTTATCAGTGTGATTTCATAAATTCTACATAAACTTTTGCTCTCGTATAAGCTCCAGTGGATACTCGTCAAAAGGACAGCTTAATTTACACTAAAATAAGCTCTAAAACAGCATTGGCTTGCTCAACGAAGAGCAAGAAACACATAGTTGATTACTGTCAAAAAGGCTTCGCCTTTCTCCCTTGATTATTAAAGATTCATCATTTTGCTTTAGGGTTTTTATTATTTTTTGTTCGGTATTCTTAATTTTTTTACAATTCATTTCATTTTATAGGCATAAAGTAATGTGAGAACGAGAGATGGATAGAAGGGGAGCAAACTTTTCTCATTCATTTTCCGCTTGATTTTATTGATTTTTTTTCTTTTTACCATCAAGAATGACGGTACGCAAGAAAAGGGAAGAAATTGAATTTATGAAAGGCAATCACGCCTATGTTATTGTATTGGTTGCCTCCATACACAAACTAGATGCACATTTATAAAAAGTATCTATGGATATTCATAAAATAAGTAGATAAGGAAAAGGAGAGATCGTCGAACTGAGAAGCTCATAGAGTAAGTACCCAAGATGAAGGCCTCCTTCGTTTCTCTTAATTTCTTTTTCTCATCATGAAATGGTTGATGACCGTTCATGCGAGAGATAATGATGAAAAAAAGTTGCTGTAATGTACAATAATTTTTGTGGGTGTTAGTTAAAAGCCGTAAAATTTCTTTGCAAGCAGCAGCACTGTTTTGATACATATTTTTTCTTTCTTTCGTTTCATTGTTTACTCAACGTAAAAATAAACCTGAATCTTTTCACTTTCATTCTACTACCGCTACTTTTGTTGTATCGTTTTTCGTTACTGTTCAGACATGAAGATTTTTGCTCACTTGTGCCACAACAGAAGACACTCTATACTTTCGTTTTGTCTTGCTGATCAAATAATAGAAAAATCTAGCTCCAAGTCGATCGTCTATTTAAAAAATTGATAAAAGACGTTTTTATCTCGAGCTGCTGTAAAATTATCTCAAACTTCTTTTCATTTACTCAAAATTGCTTTTCGCTTACTTTTTACGGTCTATTTTCATGAAATTTAAAGAAAACTTTTAAGAATTTTACAAAGAGAAAAAAGAGATGAGATAAGAGAATAGAAATGTCAACCAAGAAGCCATTGTAAAGCAGACAAAAGAATTATGTGCTCCGCTTTGAAGACTAAAAAAAATAACAGACATATAAAGAATTGCAGGAATTTCATTTTTATGCGACTTTATAAGAAAAACGAAAAGCACACAAAGTACATAAAGAATTCTAATGATATAAATGTTTATCCACAGCATTATTTTTACGATGACAGTTCTCTTCAATCATTATATATTGTACGTAATATGTGTACATAAGTATCTCCTTTATCAGCATTTTATATCTTCCTATCTTTCATTATTTATTTTTATATATGTCAGAAACAACATCTTATATGCTTCATATATGCTGTCGACTTTATATGTACAGCTGTAGATGCATACACTCACTCACTTTGTCAATTTTGTTTCTTTTACGCTCACGGCATAGGGATTTATAAGTCAGAAATGTCATTGATGTTAAATAAACTTCGAGTTTATTTTGTTTATTTCTTCATTTCTTCTCTCTTTCACTTTGTTGTCGTTCTTGGATTTCTTTCGTGATGATAATGCTGATGTTCATGAACTTTCAAGATATCCAATTATAATAAATTAGGTTCACAATTTTGGCTAGATATGTGTGCATAAAGAATAAAATTGTTTTCTTAATAAAACGTATAGATCTACTGGAATAAATTCATCACGGAAGGAAGCTTTCACATTCGTTATTTTTAGAATGTAATCTTGAATTTTTTATCACTACAAAAGGCACTTAAGCAACTCAAAGACTTTAACTTTATTACTCTTCCCACGATCTTATTATACACATTTGTCATAAACTTTTACACAAGCTGATGACATTGTCTAAGGTAGCAAATGTAATTTGAAAATATATAAATTTTTGTAGGAACATTTCATAAGAACTGATCGTAAAATATTTTATATCTTGCTATAGTTTTCATCGCTCAGGATTGCACACAAGCTTTTTTGGATTAATTTCCTAGGGATTTCTTATTTTTGTAGTTTAACCCACAAATGAGAGTGTGATTAAATTAAATGAATACCGTTCGTAACTTCCTCGAAGGAATATTTTTCCTAAAGTGATTAAGAAGTCAAGCTTAAAACAAAAGAAAGCATATCAAAATTCATTCGTCATCATCTGTTTATGCGATGATAAAAATAGTATTATAGAAACCAAACTCCTCTTATTGTTTCTACCACAAAACCTTTTTGTTACACAAACATTACCTAAATTTGCTAAGTTAAAACTAATGAAAGAGTAGATATGTGAAGAATACATCCATAAAATGAAGAAATATAAAATTCTTAAGAGACTTCCGATGAAATGAAAGGAAGGAAATTCATTCACTATAAATTAAATATTTTGTGGATTCAGCCCAATTTTTACTCCTACTCAATATCTTTGAAACAAAGGAAAACTTTCATGGTTCATAAAGGAAAGCAAAAGCACATAGAATTTATTTTTATTTTTTTCTGATTTTTGCCTTTCAACCCTTTGCTTTCTCGCAATTTTTCTTCAGTTCTACACACAAAATCCTAGACGTGAGTCAAAGTTAGAATTGAAAATAGCAATAACAGTTTTTTTACATATTCA
Source organism: Chironomus tentans (assembly GCA_963573255.1). Classification (NCBI taxonomy): domain Eukaryota; kingdom Metazoa; phylum Arthropoda; class Insecta; order Diptera; family Chironomidae; genus Chironomus; species Chironomus tentans. Next base: position 715,447 of record OY754304.1, on the reverse strand, counting down.
TAAACGAAAATGTATACGCACGATACGACAAAAGATCCAACATAAAGCAACTCACAAGCCCCCTCTGACTGATGTGTCATCCTTTTTTCTCTTTGTTCCATATTTCTTTCGTTTTTGTACAACATTTGTTCTCTTTTTTTTGTTGTTGAGGTTGCTATAGGTACGTATGGATGGTTTGATAAGAAATTTATTGTATACGAATGTGAAGCTCATTTCTCAATCCCATCAGTGCCAAAAGATTTGTTTATTCATTTTATGTGTGAGTGTGTATATATATGAATAAGAGAGATGATGATTGCTGGGAGGTTAAGGAAACAGAAATATAAAATAGGGATCCCTAATCAGATATATCCGACTATATTTCTGATGAAATATTTTTTAAATTTGAAGATTTGATGGAGCAGTGTAGCTAGAAGGGGGTTCTCTCTCTTAATACTGAGAAATAATTCTCAATCAGCATGAATAAGAATCCCCAATGTTAACAGAAAAGAACGGAAAGGAAGAATAGCATAAATGGGAAATAAGAAGTAGCTGATAAAAGAGATCATTTATGTATACATAACCATTATTAAAGGAATCGATCAAGGAAGAGAATGAAAGAGAAAGTCGGAAAATTCTCAATAGAATAATCCAATTTAAGTAGATGCAAAATTGCTTATTTGCCCAAAAGGCAAAGTGATTTATATGGATAATTTACCAGAAAGTTTCCTCGCATATCTATCATGAAATTTATATGTGTGTTTGTCATCATGTAATTCTTGCTACGTTCACTTCATCTCGTAATACATTATATCGCTTGCGACTTTCTTCTCTCTTTCGTAATATAGACAGCAATTCATTCATCGCTCAAAGAAAGCGAAATTAGATTAACAGCGAATGATGAACAATCATCGAGATTTTTTATTTTATTTTTCGTTCTTCTTTTCATTTCATTCTCACACATTAATGTATGCGTGAATATAAAGTAAAGAAAAACAGAAGACGGCTCTTTATTCACCATAAGATAAAACCAAGATGGAGAATTTACTGGTGATGATGAAAATTTTTGTTCAATTCTGCCATGAGTAAAAAATGTAAAGAACATAAAACAAATAAAAAAGAATAGAACGAAAAAAAGGCAATTTTTTATGCCAACAAAGAAAAATGGGAAAGTTTTCCCTTCCAACATTGAAGCTTTTAAGTAAGTTAGCAGTGGAAAATGAATCTATGGAAATTTATACTTATTTTTTGGTATTATCTGATTGAAAAGGCAACGAGACTTAAAAAAAAGTTTGGAATAAATGATGATGATGATGTATAATTCATCGACAGAGGAGAGTAAAGAATAAAAGGAATATCCAATTTACAATTTTAATGTCTAAAACATTCATCTTTTTTTTTTTAAAAAAAAAAAGAAGGAAATTTAACTGAGAAGAATGATAATGTTGATCAAATTTTTCACCATATCATTTCACTGTCGATTCCACTTATTTGGTTTGAGGTATGAAGCAGCAGCAACAAAAAAAAACTATTGTCTTTTTTAACCATCATCATTTCAAATGCTATACATATATTCGATTTCTTTTTTCAATTTTTACATACATTTATGTATATCCTCAACAAAGCATTTCTTCTTATTCTTATCATCGCTTCTTCACAACATATATTTACTCTTTTTTCAAATTCACAAGATCTCGTCTTATGTATTTGTATTAAATATGGTATATGTATATATAATATTTGGAGTGATTTACATTTCTCATCGTCAGAACATTACCTCGCTTCATTTCACCAATCGTTCAGGCATAAAATGAGTTATTCTTGATGCTTAATCTTTCTAATATTCCTCCTGCAATTTATTTTTTCTTCTTCTTTCCCTCCATCGACTCGACATTGTAATTTTCGTTTTCATTCATCAGGGCCTTAATGTACAACGACCACAATGTTATTTCTCTGTATGCGATAATGATCAGCCAGCAATGACGAGATTTAAGACAATTTAGTGAATAACTTTGACCCAGCCAATGGTTTTTTTGAGAAGCAAAAAATAATAATACTTTATATATTGCCGTGGTTGCTATAATTAACCTTGAATCAGATATATCCGTATAATGAAAATGTACGTACACTAACTACTACATCCATCGAAATGTAATTTTATTTCAAGTTTGTGAGATTTGCAATAACATTTCTGTACAGTTTTATATTCGTTTTACAAATTTTATTGACACCATGTGACGAGGATATGTATTGTGTATACACAACAATTTCGTATTTTGTGTGCGTTTCAATAATTTCAGTTTTGAAGGAAATTAAAAATTCACGCATATGTGAAGATGTTACTCACTTCCACATATTGTATCTATAAGCATTTATTCTATACGACAAATTTACATAATTTCAAATTAATTTATGCAAAAGTTGTAACTTCCACGTATGACTGTGTATGTCTTTTTGTACACTTTAATATTTCAAAAGCTATGTGAGCTTAATATTTATAAGGAATGATAAAAACTGCTGCTATTTAGTTAATTAAATTACATTCTAACGTCTCATTTTACTAATGCCATAAATAGACATAAAAACTTTGTACTATGTTCTTTTCATATAATGTATAAATACGTACATAGACGAGCATATATGAAATATTGCGTTTTTTTGTGAGTAAGGTAAGTTTGCAAAGTTAATTCCAAGAGAACAGCATGTATACATGTATTTATAACTTGTTTTCAGCATATAATAATAGTAATAATACGTATGGAATATTCATTCACTTTCATCATCAAAATTTTACTTTTTTCTCTTCTCGTTTCTTTGTTTCTTATTTCATACATTTTGTTTTCATTTGGTCGCCAGTAATACTCTACATTAGCCAGAGTGAGACAGTATGACTGTATCAAAGTATCGATAAAAAATGAGAAAGAAAAAATACTTACTTGTATAATTTTGTTGTTTATTTAAATCTTTTGCACTTTAAGCACTCCTTTTTTAATATTCTTATATAGCACTAAGCGTTCACTTATTTATAGAATTTTATACAATCATTTATTCACTCAATTTATTGCAAAAATGGCTTATTATTTTTATTTTAAGTAATTTTTCTTCGTATCTTCTCTCTTTTTTACTTTCACAGTTTTTTTTTCATCAATTTTCTCTATTTTAATTTAATAATTTTTCACTTTGCACATTTTTTTCATATCACAACTATGAGAATCTTTGATTTTATGCCTCTACTTGAGGCTTTTGTGACAATTTTTCATTAATTTACTACACTAATTCGTTTCTTAACATCCGTCCGATTCCACTGAACAGTCAAAAACGAATGAGAAGACTGCATGTAGGGGCTAAAATAAAAGTGAACTGAGCAAGCAAACTCAGCAACATTTTCTATACTGTATCAACTGTTGTCAGCATGATGGTATAATTTTTTAGTGCTATATCTGATGATCTTCTCATCCTTAACTGAGTTAAAAGTTCATTTTTGCTAATATAGTTTTTATTTTCAGACTCGTGAATTTTTGGATGTAAACGCCTCGAATTCTCGTTGAATGCCACGTTAAAATTAGAAATAACAAAGAATAAAAACCGTTAGAGGAAATATTTGAAAAAAAAGTTTGTTCAGGAATTAAGCTACGATGAATGCGCTGAGTTAGTGCCCCTTTAGTGAATTAGCTCGCATCGAACAACATAAAGATTTATAAAACTTCTATAGGTAATAAAGAGATCTTTTAATTGATATTTTAATAAATTCAGTGAATAATACTTTAAGTAAGACTTGAAAGAATCGTGTACATATAAAATTGTTGCCGGAAAAGTGCTAAAAAGTGCCAAAAATATGTGAAACAATTAATGAAAGTTAGCGTGAAAATGGCTGCTCATATATTCCGGGGAATTTTTGAATATTATGTCACAAACCTTATACGCTATAATTAAGGCTTATGATAAACACATTTCGATGCTAGAAATATTAATATCTTCATATAGTTTATTAAGAACTGACTCCCTAAATGAGTTTTGAGTAAAATTGAGAAAATTTATGCTGGATCTATGCTATCAAAATACAGAAAAAGGGAGTGATTTTTATGATTCAGCAAAGATTTTTTTCTTCTCGGATGCAAATTAATAAAATAAAAATTCCATATTCCGAAAGATCACTCAATCTAAAGATTCTTCTCGTAAACTAAAGTTAATGGATTTTTCTCTGTGACTCGCATTATCAATTAATGTACAAATTTTATATTGATTGAAAAATATTTGTTTTTTCATTAAAAAAGGTGATAAAAACGATAATAGAAAAAAGAGAGAAAGAATATTATCTAAAGCAAACGAGTATTAAGTGATCGCAGATAAAATGAATTTAATGATGAATCATTCATAAGCTCTCAATAATTTTATATTATTTTTTTTCTATTATTTTCTGTTTAATAAACTCGATGCTTTATGCTTTCTAAATTCACTTATGGCTAAATGTAATCAATTCATATGACTCAAAAAAATTTTTTGTTTGTTTGGCGAGTAGCTTACAAATGTCGTTTAAATACATACCTACTGTTTTGTGAATGCAATTTTAAGTGAGGGGATAAGAAGAAGTTTAGGAAGTTCTATAATTTTGGCAATTTGTGAGCACTAAAACTGTGATAGTTTGTTAACGAATTGTTGTTTTCGACGGGAGAATTTGCTAGTATTAGCATATAAAGACACTCCCACAGACATTTCCAATTCTAAATTCTAATTGTTTCCGTTCTTTACTCAATTTATTTACTTTCAGATGTTTAGTTTTTTCTAATTTGTAATTTTTGAACTTGAATTCATATAAGTAATAACAAAATTGGAAGCTAGAAACACAAATTTGTCCATAATAGTGTGAAATCCATCAATATAATTTGATTGTGAGAAAACTAAACTCTACGCCATATATAAAAGATTATTTATTAGACTTGTGAGGCCAAAATGCAGACCATTAAATGTGTTGTCGTTGGAGATGGGTAAGAACTGGATAAAAAATTTTTTGTTGTCGTCAGATTATCTAATTTCCTTTTAATATCTCTATGCAGTGCTGTCGGTAAAACGTGTCTGCTCATCTCATACACAACTAACAAATTCCCATCTGAATACGTTCCAACTGTTTTCGATAATTATGCAGTTACAGTCATGATAGGTGGCGAGCCATACACATTAGGATTGTTCGATACTGCCGGTAAATACTCTCGAGATATCTCCTTAATTTCAATTTTAAACATCATCCTTCATTCCGTGTTGATATATAGGTCAGGAGGACTACGATCGTTTGCGACCGTTGTCATATCCACAAACCGATGTGTTTCTTGTGTGCTTTTCTGTTGTTAGTCCAAGTTCATTTGAAAATGTTAAAGAAAAGGTAAACAAATTCGTTAATTAGCAGCATACATGAACATGATGCTAATACTGTTATTTCTTATGATTTACGATGACAATTTTATAGTGGGTCCCGGAGATTACACATCACTGTCAAAAGACTCCATTCTTGCTTGTCGGTACACAAATCGATTTACGCGACGAGAATGGTACATTGGAAAAGTTGGCAAAGAACAAACAAAAACCGATAACATTAGAGCAGGGTGAGAAATTGGCAAAAGAATTGAAGGCTGTCAAATATGTTGAATGCTCGGCATTGACACAAGTACGTATCATCATCATCACTTCCAAGCAGTAGCAGATAATTAATTTTTAATTCCCTTTTGTTGTTACTCATTGCAGAAAGGCTTGAAAAATGTATTTGATGAAGCTATTTTAGCTGCACTCGAGCCACCAGAACCCGCAAAAAAGAAGAGATGCAAGATCTTGTAGAAAGGCCTCAAACTATCTTCAAATCAACAACAACAATCGACTTATTATCTTTTTATATCAAAGTTCTAAATGCAAACTTTCTTGAGAGCTTTTAATTTTTTCTTATAATTTTCAACTTTTCCAAGATTATTTGTAATAATAAGCTAAAAAAAAGAAAATAACTTATTGCAGAAAAATATGGGATAGAAAAGTATATGAAAAGAAAATAATGTTTATTCTGTGTCGTACGCAACGCATTACATAAGATTCTTACATCTTTATTATTTTTGGGTTATTAACCACCTATAAATTATTCTATTTTTTTTTTCTGATTTTACATAATCATTATCCGTCAATATGTATTTCTTTTTCTTTAAAGAAGCAAAAAAAAAAGTTTTCCTAATCTGGAATTATTTTTCAAGTCCAGATAATTTATCATACACATAAAGAAAAATATTGTTAGGAAGTATATTACATTTGAGATGGTAAATTAAATAATTTTATAAAATAAAATGACGAAGGAGGAAAAATTATCAATCAAGTTTAGAAAATATGATTATGAGAGAGAGAGAGGGGAATGTGATGGAGCTATTCTATTTCAATTTATTATTTTTCTGCATCAAAAATATTATTGCTCCATTAAAAAATCGTGGATATTTTTCTATGAAATTAATTTATTTATCATCATTTAATCTTAAAGCGTGGGGGATTTGTGAATAAAGTTTGTTTTCTGCCTTGAGATGAATCCAGCTGGAGTCTAATGTGAGCTAGTTGACTAGTGATTCTAGTAAAGCACATGAATTAGTTGAAGATTATCGATAAATTCTTGTTATCTTTATGAAAATGTTTGCAATATGGAGTTTGCTAGAAAAATTACTAGATACATAACAATCCACGAGTCAACTGGCTTATCTTATATTCAAACTGAATTCAGAAAAACAAATAGGAATGAAGATAATCCACCTGATATTGAAATCGATCCTACCTAAGCAAAACATGATGAAATTTTCATAAGTTACCCAACAATCATAAACGATAGTAAAAATTGTTAAAATTCGCACACAAATATGAAAATTTCGTATTTTCTTTTATTACGTAAGGAAGATAAAGTTTACTTCGAATTTCCCACGAATAAGTCTGTCGATCCATTATTATATTATGATAATTTCAGCGTTTATTCATATGAAATTCAACAGTTTTAATTAAACTTCTTTTTTTTAGTAAATAGTAAAAGAAGAGAATATTTCAGATTATTTTTATAAAAAAATCGTTAAATCGACTTCCTTTTTTGCATTTTTATATGCTCCTAAGTATAATGAAGAAAAAAAATTATTAAATGGAATGTGCAAGATTAAAGAGAAATTTATTAATTAATTTGACATTAACTTTTTTCTTTTCGACAGAAACGAGAATGAGAAGAGGAGATTTAGGAGAAAAGAATTTAGATTAGCCAGAAAAATTATGGTACATAAGCCATTTCATTAATTTATTTATGTAAAATCCATAAGAACTATTATTTTTTCCCCAGCAAGACATTTCTTTTTATTTGTTTAAAGAGAAGAGCGACTAACAAGCATTAAATAATTTTTAAGGGGTCTTTTTCTAAAAAAACATATGAAATAAAATTATGAAAAAAAAACTTTGAGTTATTACTGCAACAAAAAGGATATATAGAATACAAAAGATAACCGATAACCAATTAATTGATTAATAAATTTTATAAGAGTAAAATAATAAGAACTTGTGTTTCAGTATTTGTTTTTATACATTTCAGGAAATTTTAGCAGCTTGTCTATTGAGTCACATGTGCAGCTTTGATAAGATTTTAACGATTAAATTTTGAAGTTAGAACCGTATAATTGTTTTCGTTGAAACATTTGTAAGGTTTTCGAACATTTAAATATAAAACGTTAATTGAATTTAACTTTGTAGCATAATCCTTTCTCTTAGTTCACATTTTAGTTCCTTTTATTACTCATTTTGCCTGTAAAAATGCCCACGGATTAAAAATATCAATAAAAGATTGACTAGACTCGACTGAGGTAGATCTCAATGCATGACAATATCAACTTTTAATGAATATCGATAACAAAAGTCAAGCTTGACGTCTAATTTCTATAAACAAACATTCTTTATTTTAAAATCTAATTCACTGGATCTCACAAAATGAAAATTTAAGAAGTGAATGGTTTCGCAGTATCAATCAATGCAGAAGCATCCATTTTGTCTAATTCCTAAAAATATATTCAAAATTAATAATCCAGGTCGTGTAAATACATTAAATCTAACTTACTTGAATTATTCGTAACTCTTCCTCTTGCCTTCTAGGTTTGATGACTGTGAAATATGTATAAAATTTACTGCCAAGCATCCACGATCCATAAAGCGTAAGTCCAATGCAAGTGACAACCACTCCTCTATGTGCCAAGTCCAAAAATTTGTAATTTGGTGCCTTCCTCATTGTAACTTAATTATTTTTTAATATTTTTTTTTTGGATCTCAACAAAATATGCTAACTTTCGGCTCAAAAAATTTTGTTGAGCTTTTGAATGTCGGACTGTCCATTAACTCTCTGTAGAATGAATGCGCTTTAGTGCTATCAAATAATATTTTTTACTGTCGAATTATAAACAAAAGTATTTTTTCATCGCAAAATTAAAATAATTAAATTAAAATGGCAGATAGACTTACTCAATTACAAGACATGGTTAACCAGGTAAAAATAATGAACTAATGTATTGTGGAAATGACTAAAACATATTTTTATCTTCAGCAAGCAGAGAATTTTTGCAATTCAATTGGTAAACAAAAATAATTTAATTAAATCCACCGAATTCAAGCAAGTAACTTAATTTTACTTTATCCAGGTGTCCTCCAACAATGTTCTGTTCCAAGTAAATTCACAGGATTCGAAAGGTCAGGCTCTCAAACACCTCAACAAAATAACAATCAGGAAGATTTTGGTGAGATCCAGTAATAATAAATATACGACAAAATTAACTGATTTCTTGCATTTCCAGCCCAATTATTCGCTACTATAATCACAAGGTGTGCAAAAGACATAGATCAACTGATAGATTCCCTACCAAATGACGAAAGCTCTCCAGAATTGCAAGTACAAAGTTTACAGATGTTAGAGGAAGAGAATCGACTCGAGGCTGAACGTTTAGAGGAAGTAGTGAAAAAGGGAGAAGAATTACTGGAAAAAATTCAAGCAGTTCTAAGTGATATAGCTAAGCATATGATACAACCTGATTAAATCTCAATAAATACGGAAAAAAATTAAATCAAACTTTTATAAGTGATTAGTTGATTTAAAGAGGATTTGCATATATGCAGGAATCATACCGCTTTGAGTATTTTCCTTAGTAGCATTCTTGCATAATAACATAATCTTGCGTAATTTATAAATGACTGTCTCGCGAGAAGAAAAAAATCATGTGCACAAAATTAACGGAAATCAATCGTCTAATGTGAAAGTTACAAATTAATGGTGATTAGTATATTAATCGTTGAGTGGTTTTGTCGAAGAGAATCAACAAGTACTTAATACTTTTCATGATTTAAATCGCTCTCAATTATTTATTAATTTTCTTCTCTGAATTACAAATTTTACACGACATTTCAATGCTTTATGATTTTATTAGTGGATATATTTAATTTTCATCATAATTTACTACCAATCTAATTTTAAAATTTACTAGAAAGAAATTTTGTTCAGCATAAATCTAAACGAATTCTCCGATGGGCTTCAAGACCATCTCGTGAACATTGATGGTGTCTGGCAAAGTTATGCAGAAAAGAACTGTATTTGCAATATCTTCTGGCTTCAATTTTGGCATCAAAGCTACAAGTTCATTGTCTGTACAGCTAGTAATAATATCTTGTTCGCACAATCCAGGGCTAATTGACTGTAAGAATTATTTTCGATTAATGACATTAAGTATATTTTATAAAGTACAAGTAGTAACTTACAGTGATTTTAATCTGAGTCTGCAAATACAAAAGTTCTTGACGAATGCATTCAGTCACAGCGGCAATTGCATGCTTAGCTGGTGGATAGAGGGAGTTCATTGGCTTATTTCCTGGCACAGCTTGATTGACTTTATGTCCAAAAATTGAATTAATATTCACAATATGACCGTTGATATCACGAGTTTTCATTGACTTGATAGCCTGACGAGTGCACAAGATATTTCCCAAAATTTCATTATCAATGATATTTTTTAATTCTCGTGAATTATTCTCGTCCGTAAAGAGAGCTTTGGTATAGACTCCACCGTTGTTAACTAACAAGTCAACGCCACCGAAAGTTTTTTCAACCCACGTGAATGCACTTTGAACCGACTGCTCGTTAGCAATGTCACATTCCACGGCATTAAGCTGTCCCTTAATTTTTATCAATCCAACACGCAATGCCTCGATTTTATCCTTTCTATAAAATTTTTAAAATCAGTTAGCTGCTTATATTCCACCATAATAATTACCTTTTTGCTAATGCACAGACAATCATTCCGTGCTTTGCCAAATTGACAGCTATTGCAGCACCGATCCCTAATAATTATTTCCACTTTAGATTGAAACCTAATGAGTAAAGAATTTCATACCTTGTGAGGCTCCTGTGACAACAGCAACTTTACCTTCCCATCTTTTCATGCTTTCTTCCATTATTATCAAAATGAGATTTAAATTTCAGCACTTGATTGTGAAGCTTAGTTGCTTGGAATTTTACGATGAATGTAATAAAAATAATGCACAGCAATAGAATAATGAGAAGATCCACACTATGGTCACTTGACTTGTTCACTTCAGCTCCCTCAAATCTATACTAAATTTTTTAGCTGACTGCAAGACTCTTTTATAGTCGATTTCATAAACTAATTCGATCATTCTTCATTTATTGGGATGAGATATATATATTTTTGGACACATTTTGACGATGAAAGATTTTCACAGGAATAAATACTTATTAATTGATTAACGTTAGAAGCTGTTAGAAGGTAATAGTAATTTACAGGATGCAATTTATTAAATGCGATCGATCATGTTAAAATGGAAAGCACAGAGAAGATCTAGCACAACATGCGAATATTATTGAAATGCATGATCTGAGTGCCATTAATAATTATATCAAAAATGTCAAGCGACTGCATTTCTACGTTAATCCTTCTTAATGTCAAGCATTTCGTGTCAGATCCAATTGAAATTTATTTATTTGCTAATTTCACAGATCACTTAAAAATGCTTCTGTAAAATTATCGGCGGTGGATCATAATTAAGATGTTTTGGATAGTCAATTGGATGAAACTCATAAATCGTTATAAAGAGTCGAGATTTGAACTTGATAAATTTAATGATTTTTTGTAGAAGAAAAATTCATTCGAGTTTGAGAAGGAAGTCATGCTGAAAAGATCTGAAACAAGGTATAACAATACTTTTGAGTCATGGGCATACCCAGAGGGGGGGGGGGGGGTCGAATTTTAATACTCAATATAAATGGAACCCATTTGAAAAACTAATGATTCATTCAAATTGACTACACCTAATTAACTATGAATCAAACAAAACTTTGAGAAAAGCTCTGGACCCCCCCCCCCCTTCTGGGTACGCACATGTTTTGAGTGCTAAGGAAGTAATGTGAAAATAGAGAAGAGATTCATTGTAATTTTGACAAAAAGGGCATAAGCAGTAATTGATTTTTTCCTACCTGTCCTTGAATAAACTTAATACAGGATTTTTCATAGCATGCTGTCTCATTCTTAACGGCTTAATTTAAAATTATAATAAACTCCCAGCATTTAAGCAGTTCATATTATATGGGATACATAAATGAGGGTGGATGGCACAGACCTCAAAAAAGTTTGTGAAAATAACAAAAAAAGTTTCCAAGTTTATACTCCCTCGAGTATTTGGCATTAATAGAAGCAAAAATTCATTTGTCAGTATTGGAATGTCATTCGGAGAATAAATACGCCATAAAAACAAAAATAAGGACAACAAAGAAATTTTTCTTTAACTTTAAATAAGAATTTGGGGTTTTAGTGATTAGCTGATAGCTTTAAAAATGGCATGGACAGGATATCAAGTATTTTTAGCATTATTGTTAGTTACTTGCGGCTCAATTAATACGATTTCCACAAAGTAAGTCAAATTCACTTTCTAAAGGTCAATCGCCAAAACATTGAACTAATTATTTAATTTTCTTAAAGATGGACCGATAAAATCAAATCGTATGGAAAAGATGACAAAACATTAAGGGAATTTAATCATCCTTTTGTCCAAGCCTGCATTATGTTTATGGGTGAATTTTTATGCGTAGTTGTATTTAAAATTCTTTTTTGTCGATTACAACGAAAGAATGTAAGTTTAAATGACTCATAATCTATGATAATGATTAATCTATACATATATTTCTTTATGATAATTATTAAAGGATGGAAGTGAAGATCAACATACATTAACGAAGGGAAATCGGAACTTTAGTCAATTCATTTTGATGCCACCAGCTGTAAGTTAATGATTATTAATGTATGCACTTTTTTATGTAAATAAAATCTTACAGATGTGTGATCTTATTGCTACTTCTACAATGTACGTTGGACTTACATTGACTTATGCTTCATCATTCCAAATGCTGAGGGGATCCGTCATTATCTTTGTCGCTTTATTCTCGAAATTCTTCTTGGGCAGGCAATTAGGATCAAGACGTTGGATTGGAATTTTGTTTATCGCCACCGGATTAGCAATTGTTGGTGTTTCGGATATGCTGTCGAATGATAATAAGGGTGATACGACAAAAATCTTGATTGGTGACTGTCTGATTGTTTTGGCTCAAATTATAACTGCTACTCAAATGACATATGAAGAAAAATATGTGGGATCATTGAATATTCCAAGTTTGCAGGCTGTTGGATGGGAGGGAATTTTTGGCTTTGTTGTTTTATCGATTCTTTTGGTCCCAATGTATTTTATTCATGTGCCATCAGTTTTTTCGAACAATCCAAGAGGCGTTTTAGAAGATGCTATTGACGCATTCTACATGATAAAACACAATTATTTGCTTTTAGTTCCAATTACTGGAACTGTCTTTTCAATTGCATTCTTCAATTTTGCTGGTATCTCAGTAACTAAAGAAATCTCAGCAACAACGCGCATGGTACTTGATTCTATTCGAACAATTGTGATTTGGAGCGTCTCATTAGCTATTGGCTGGCAGAACTTCCATCCATTACAACTTCTCGGCTTCGCTAGTCTTTTGTTTGGCATGTGCATCTATAACGATATTATTGTGATGAGGCCTTTGAGAGCTATTGGACGGATTTTGTGCTGTCGTGGATCACAAGATGAAATGCGTCAACCAATTCTCAATCAACAAGCTGATCAAGCTTAAATCTGTGACAAAACTTAATTAATGTTTTACTAAGTGAAAAAAAAAAATTCAAAAAGTGATGAGACTGGAAATATTTGAAAGAACATATATCGGTATAACAATTATATTAAATATTCTTCAATGATCTGTTTTTTTCTATGTAGGTAAATAGTTTTCTGATTACTCAACATATTAGTTTATAATTTCATTAGATCAATTTTTCCGATATTATTATGACTCGACATAGCCTTTTTGTTATTATGTAGATAATGTATTTTATGTTATGCTTAACATCCGAAAATAACATCCGATAATAAAGAAAGCCAAATTGATTAAAAAAAATTGTCTCTGTATTAATTGTACTTAATTAATGGATTTAATCAGCTTTAACTAAAAAATTCCCTCATAAGTATGAGAACGAATCTCAACGGTCAAAATAAATTCAAAATTTAAATCTGACAAAAGTTTGTTTATAAATTTTAAATTTTGCTTTAATTAAGTTTTTACGAGCTATGGACTGGCAAAATTGGTGTCGTTTGTGTGGAAACTTTGAAGCATTGTCTAAGGTCGATCCAGAAATTATAGAAATTGTGAAGAACTTGAATACACAGGTAAAATTCGACAAAATTAATTTAAATGATAAATTTTATGACAATAACAATATTTAATTTGTAGATAACAACAGAAAATATTAAGATATGCATGGATTGTAATGCTTATTTAAGCGACATAAACCAATTTGTACAAAAGGTGAATTTAATTCAGAAAATGTTTCAAGAAATGTATGAACTAGACATGCAAAGAACATCCAGACAAAATCCAGAAGATATGTTAATTAATCAGGATAGTGCAATAGACTATAGTTATGAGAAAAATGTCAATAATATACGCAATCGCTTTGGACTTAAAGTATTAGAGGATAAAAATCAAGAGATTTTAGAGAGTTTATTTCAAGAATCAAACATAATTTCCGGTGCCTTAGAAATCAAAATCGAAAATAATTTGGATCTAAGGATAGGCGATGATTCAAATTTATCTAGCAAAGTTTTTGACGATAATGATGAAACGGAGGATGAAGAAGAGATGCTTGAAGAAGAACTTTATATAGAGAGTGAGATTTCGACAATTGAGGAACTAAGTGAATCAAAACTATGCTTGAAATACGACCAAGTTGAATCCGAAGAAGAAATATTATCAGAATCTGAACAGCAGTTATTGAAAACGAAGAAGAGAAGAAAATATCGGAAATCTGACGAGGAACAACTTTTTGAGTAAGACTACTTAATAGACGTCTGTGTCGTATTAACAGAATCGATTATGTCCCTTCTACTTTTTTAGCTTTACATGTCACATTTGTAAGCAAGACTTTCAAAAAATGTGTCAGCTCTCGAGTCATTGCCGCAAAGTTCATGACTGTTTGCCTCAAGTTATGTGCTACTGTGGGAAAATACTGGGTACATGGAAACGTCTGCTAATTCATAAGCAAAAACACTTCCCAGAAAAATTTGATTACGAATGTAAAGAGTGTAAGATGGTAAGTCAAATAGATTATTCATCACTTCCTCAATCTTTAAAAATAACATAATATTGATATAAATGGCGTAAACAAAACTTATTTTTAAGGTATATAAGATGAAAGCATCTTTCCTCAACCATATGAAACAAAAACATGGACCAGATGCCAAAAAATTCGTCTGTCATCAATGTGCACGGTGCTTTAAAGACTCGAGAACATTAATGGCTCATGAAAAAACGCATTTACCTGATGAACTCAAGCTCATTTTTCCGTGTAATATATGCCAGAAGAAATTTGTTAACAAAAATTCCTTAAAATCGCACATAACGAGCGTGCATGAAATGGCATCATTGTATACTTGTGAACAGGTAAGAGTTTCACAATTTCAAACTCTGAAGTCGTTATATCAAATAGATCTTTAATTAATACCTTTGTTTCTTGTTATATTACGCAGTGTGGCAAATCGTTTAGTACCAAATCAAATTTAAAATCTCATCTATACTCCCATAGTACTGAAAAGGTGAGGACTAGTCATTATTCTATTGATAACAGCACTTTATTTCAAGTACCTTTCAATTGATTTTCAATCGTTAATAATAGAACGTGCAATGTGATATATGTTCAGCTCGTTTCAAAAACATGGATAGTTTGCGGAAGCACAAAAAGACACACTTGGAAAAGTCGCATGAATGTAAAATATGTGGAAATCTTTATCGCAATCGGAATAATTTAAAAGCTCATATGGGTAATGGATTAATATCAATTTAAATATATGAGTTATATTAAGAAATACAAAAATTTGTATTTACAGTTTGTCATTCTGATAATAAACCATTCAAGTGCACTTACTGTCCGAACGAATACAAACGGTCGAAAGACCTAAAATGTCATCTCAGTCTTCATTCAGGGGAAAGGTAAACGATTTCATACATTAGTCAAATTATATGAATTAATTCCATGCGTTTTATTAGAAATTACGTTTGTGGCTTCTGTCCAAAGACATTCGTCAACGGCTCGAATTGTCGAAAGCACAAACTTAAAGACCATCCTGAGGAATTGGCAGCATTTGAAGCGATACATGGAAAAGGAAAGGGTAATTTTGTAATTATTTATTGAATATTTCATTAACTGATTCAATTCTCTGTCTCTTATCTTTTTTTCCACAAATTAGCCGCAGTATTTGCTCTTCGTAGCATTAAGCAAACGTGAAACGTTTGACGAGATTTTATTATTATCGATTTTATACTAAATTATAAGAGAATTTAGGGTTTTCCAAAACGCTTATTCTCTTTAAGAGTTTAAAAACAGTCTGTGCATGAATCTGGTGAATGATTTTGTGATTCATTCATAAGTTTCTGCAAATTTTACTACATAAATTACCTGTCAGGTCGGATCCAAAAAACAAAAGTTTTTGAATATAAAGATATAAACAAATTATTTCGCAAATTTTTAAAATACTGAGAGAATGCTGTCGATTTTGATGACCCTCTTAGGTTAGCAAGTAATACTGTATATAGGAAAAGGAATATGCTCGAAACAGATGATAATGTGAGCTTCATTAAAATTTTAATAAAGGAAAACAAAAACAAAACATTTTTCTCGAAAACATATAAATTAAAACTAACAAGCTAGTCGTGAGAGGTCTCTCACATAATAAAACACAGTTTATTGTCTGATTTTCAATTTTCTCTCTCATTTTACAAAACAGATGATTTTTACGCTCACGATTCATGCCCATGTGTAAAAAATATTTTTCATTATACAGTTTTTCTTCATTCTCAGTCGAGTGTTTGTAGAATCAAGTCGCAATTCATTTGCTCTGTAAGTGTGAACAAAAAAAAATTTATTGAAAAAAGAAGATTTCCTTCATATTTGTATTTTCTTTATGAAAAAATGAGTGTGTTAATATTTTTAATAGACAATTAATCAAAATTAGATGTGAATGATGGGTGTGTTATAGTGAAATAAGTGAAAAAAGTGCACAAACAAGAATCTAGACCAGAAAAACGAAAAAAATAGAGCAGCAAAAAAATTTTTTTAATGGTGGATACAACATTGATCACTTAAAAAGTTGATGGAAGGAAGTGTGATGAACTGAAATAATAAATTTACATTCACATAAATTGAAATTTGGCATTCAGAAAGGAGAGGAATTTATACTTTCTATAGTAAGTGAAATCTTTTGAAAAAAAAATATATATTCAGATATGTATCTACATGCATACAATACAGTACTTTTCGATAATATAGACATTTGTTTTCGTACACACGAAAAATCGGAAACTTTTTTTTTTCCTTGTCTAAGAAACAAGTTTCGTTAGCAACAGAACGAACATTGAGGCATGCAAACTACTTGAAATGAATTGAAGTGCGCCTATTTATCATTACAATTAATATCAATTGATAAGAGAAAGTGCTAAGATGTTATGTGTATGGCTATAAAGCTCAGTTATGCTTATATTAAATTGACCTTGAACTATGATATACTTTTGTATTTTTCCATTTAATGCACGACGATGACTCATAAACACAACGAGTGTCATTATACTAAGCGCAATGAAGATGTTATGCTGCAGACAAAAGGAAAATTTTCTTCCTCTCGTCTCTCAGCTGTGCAGTATGACTTCTTTTTGATTTAAATCCATTGATGACTAGAGTTTATTTTTTTTGCCGGTCTAGATTATTCTATGGAATTTTCTTACAAAAAAAAAACAAAAATATGCAAATTAAAGGTGAACTATAGCAGCTATAGTTAGTCATTATAATTCGTAGACATCAAGTCAGCAAAAAGTAAACTTGAAATACACAGAATTGCGATGCAAAAAAAGCTAAAAATGTTAATTGAATGAAAAACACACAGCTAGTTATTGGAAAAACTTGCTCTACAGTACATTTTCGTGAAAATACTTAAACGTGTAAAGTGCTTTAATCTAAAGGTCATTATTTTTGAAGAGTGAGGATATACAGTTTATGACGAATTCAATGTTCCCGTCATCGAAAAAAAAATTCCTTCATTCGAGCACTTTTTTTTTTGTCGTTTTTGCGCTCACATATTTTCGCATTGCGACTAGCTGACTAACTCGAGTGCTTGCTTGTTTGACTTACTAATGACTGTTTATTTGAAAATCAGAAATAAATTGTTGGAAAAATTCAGTTCATAAAAATTAAATTAAATCAAGGTATTTTAAAAAAAAAGTTTATGAAGCAAAACATCTTGGATCTATCAAGTCAGTTGTCAACTGGACGGAGACTGCACAGAGTTTTCTACTGATTTACATATCTGGCATTGCAAGTAATTCGAAAACGTGGACAGAAATAGTGAAGTACAAGTGATTCTGTTTATATCCCATTGCATTGTTAGGTAATGAGATATAAATAATTACACAAACCTAGAGAGGTAATCTCAATGTCAAAATATACAATTCAGTATGTAATTCTCATTTTCCTCAAGAAATCCTCGAGGAAATGCACGAAATGAATTGAAACATATCTGTCTTCCTGAATTGCACGACACGAATTGAAGAGATAATGATCGTAACTGCTCATATAAAGAGAAATGACGAAACGTAAGACGGCAATTTGTTTTTGTGCATTTTTATAGGTCACTTTGGGATTCTACTGGATGTTTATTGTTGAAAAAGTCATGTTTTAAAAGTTTTATCCAGTATTCTCAAAGCTCATGAGTCCAGTGGCTTCGCTCATATGATCCAGAAGCAGATTAATGCAAAAGTACGTTTTAGTCATCAGTGCCATATGATTTGCTCTATCAGATGTTTCCTGAATCATTTTTCGGCGTTAAAAATAAAAGAAAAGAATAATAATCTCTCTTGATATCTTACAGTAAAAATCAGACCTAGGTCAAGGCACTGTGCATGCTTCTCTCTTTTCATTTTCAATATATTTCTTTTCGTTTTGTTGTTCATGTCGCAAATACAATTTATTTTTATCGTCTTTCAGTCTATTTGACTCGGTTCTCTCTTTATATTTCTTCCGCCTTAAAAGCTCTACGAGTCATTCGCACCACAATGTCGTGCGACTTATGCTATGGCTTTGAGATTCTGAGAAAAATTTCAATTACGCATCGATGAGTCAACGGCGTGTCCTTTACATTTCCAAATATATTGAAAATGTTTCATTGAGATATTTTTTCACATTATGCTGTAAACATGTGATGAAATATTTGTATGATATTGCTGACTAAACATTTTCACAATATGGACGCATTTTTCCTCTTATCAAGTAGTTTGTTTACTCTCTTTATACATATTAACAAACATTTAACGACAGATATGAGCCGCGTTTCTAACAATTAATTTCATTTTATTTATTTTTATATTTTTCAGATCTGTTGATTAAGCCAGGAAGAAAAATTGGTTTTAAATTGATTCAAATTCAAATAAATTAAGAAAGATGGGGGTCGAACGAGCTAGAAATTTATCACATTTGTCACTTGAGTCCATTCCAAAAAGCATCACGAATGAAAATGGCAGCGTGGAATATGATCCAACGAGTGAAAATCCAATACAAATGAATGGAAATGCTGGAGAGATAAAGGAAGTCAGCGAGAAAAATTGTGGTGAGTGGGGAGCCTTGACATTCAATTCTACACGATCGCAAACTCATAAATAAATAAATTATTCTTACAAAACAATTTAAAGCCAGTAATGGTGATTAATGTGAAAAGTCTGACGGAAGCGCATGTTATTCGAACTTGATCTCAAAAAGTTTCATTAGTCAGCCAATCCCAAAGTGCATTTAAAACCTATAAATCTTACAACAAGGCACTGAGCAGTGAGAAGATGAACGATGTTGATAGTTTGATTGTCTTTAATATGATTTTTAAATTTGTTTGATGGGGTTTGATGATGTTAACTGGGTATCAATTGACATCTGCGACTCATAAAATATTTAGTGCTCATCAAATTGTTTGCGTTAAATTCATGACTGGTTTTATCTTAATTAATCAAGTAAGCACGAATGATGACAAATTGTCGAGGAAAAAAATGATGATGAATTCGTCCAAAAAACACAGAATCTAATTTCACAACAACTCGTATAGACTCTTAGTCCTACTTATCTACAATGTGTTGTTATCGTTTGCATCATACGACTTGGGGATTGTCTGCAATCGTCATTTATTTGCTTAATATGAGAAAAAACTCGCGTGTTGCACTATTTTGTTATAAAAATTGTTTATTAAGGTGTTATTGAAGGATTATAGTCGCACATGTCCCTTAATTCTCTCGTTATTTGCTTATTTGTAAACTTATTTGACCTCAAATATTTAGAGTCAGCTGTGGGGTGTGCTTTTTAATTGCTAAATACGATTCAGACCTGGAAGAGTGAAAATGCTGATGTAATTTATAGACCAGCTTACATCTAATTTCCAGAAAAAAAAACAAATAATGTTTTAAATCATGTTAAATAAATCCTTAATTAGGTAAACTAAATAACGCCTACTTCAAAACATTTGCCGTGTTTATAAATTGATATGTCATGACTTTGTTTCCGCGACCTCTTTAATTTGAATTATAATTCTCAACATTTAGACGTGTGCGCTTAACGACTTTTTGCCTTAGATCGGATCATCTAAATTCTTAATTAAAATCATGCGCGTTCTACGATTTTCCTCCAAAATTAATCGTGTTTTTATTTATTTGTGTTATTCAACGACCTCCTTTATTTTACACATTGGCAAAATATTCATGCCTAATTTCCACCGAAACCCCCTCATTTGTGACTATAAAGTAATTTTCTCTTTGTTCTTCTTTATTTTTAGTGAAATTACCAGAAGAAAATGAAAAATTAATGGACAATGGAAAAGAGGTGAAATATGAGTTAGTTCCACCCGACGGAGGCTATGCGTGGCTCGTACTTTTTGGTGCCATGCTGGTGAATATTTTGATTCCTGGAGGTGCGATCAAGTCCTTTGGAATTTTGTTTGTTGAGTTTCTTGAAAACATGGATGCCTCGCCTTCAGCGGCTAGTTGGATTCCAGCTTTATGTTATTTCCTGTATTCGTCATTAGGACCTCTTTCCTCAATATTATCCGTAAAGTATTCTTATAGGACTGTAACTTTTGTTGGAGCTGCCTTTTGTAGTACAGGATTGGCACTGACATATTTTGCCACTTCTGTTCAGTATTTGTACATCAGTTATGGAGTATGTGTTGGAATTGGAGCTGGATTATCATTCCCGCCCACAGTGTATATAGGTAAGTGATTTCAAAATATGCCATAAAATGATGAACAATCATTCATACGAAACCTTCAATGTTGAGTGGCTGTAATAAATCTTTTATATCGCTTCTTCAAAGTCGAGATCTGAATTGTTTTGAGGCAATTTTATAGGAAATTAATTTTTTTTTAATCTCATATTTCGAAAAAAAAACTCTTAAACTTTAAATAAATTAATTAACAAAGTTTCTCAATTTTCATAGTGACATCGTATTTCGTGAAATTGCGAGGATTAGCAAATGGACTGTGCATCAGTGGAAGTGCTTTAGGCTCAATTTTTCTTCCTCCAATCTTGAGAGTATTATTAGACAATTTTGGATATCGTGGAGCGTGCCTTATAATGGGTGGTATTACACTAAATTGCTTTATTGCCGCGCTCTTTTACGATGACGTTAGTTTACATATGAAAAGAGTGATAGTAGAGGAGAATGATGAGCAAGAAATACAGGAAGATCAAACTACGGGAAAAACATTCAGAACTGAGAAAATTCTAGAGGACGTAGAGGAGGAGCCGAGCGAGGGAATGGAGAATGGAACAAAGAAATTGGCTAAATTCATTCTTACTCATGACGATTGTGCAACCCCAATCGCAAATACACCGACAATGGACTATAAACATGATATTTTTAAATATCCTAAAAATAGCTTTGAACGTTCAATATCAGCTGTAATGGCAAATGATCGGACTCGTAAAATCAGTACCCCAATGAAGGGTGATAATGTGCAACGTAATGGCACAGTTACTT
The DNA here is from genome assembly GCA_963573255.1 of Chironomus tentans. Lineage (NCBI taxonomy): Eukaryota > Metazoa > Arthropoda > Insecta > Diptera > Chironomidae > Chironomus > Chironomus tentans. Next base: position 693,796 of record OY754304.1, on the reverse strand, counting down.
CCTTTACCACACAATTAAACTCCAATTTGTCTCTTGCTGATAATCAAAACTCAAGCATGCGATTACATAGACTTAATTCCAATCGTGTCACAAATCGACCGAAAGGATTAAAATCGTCACCTTCCACCTCTAGCTTTCAATACATTTCGACACCCTATCACGGTAATTTTAAGAAGTTCTTTTATCGTATTCTGATTGTGCTAAAAAGAATTTATTTTCGTATTATAGGCACTCTTTCCTCACTCCAACCAAATGAATTTTCTTCGCACTTATCTTTACGCTCTATCGCTAGTTCCTTTAATCCAATGACTACGTGCCGTAAGTCTGATGATGCTAAAGAAGAACCGACTGGATGCGATAAATATTTTGACTTGTCCCTTCTTCGTGACCCTGTGTACTTAATCATGTTGATATCAAATTGTACAAATGCCATATCCTATACAAATTTCATCATTTTATTACCGTCCTATGCATTAGAGCTTGGATTTTCCAAAGATCAAGCCGCGTACTTATTGTCAATTGTTTCGACCTTTGATCTTATCGGACGAATTGGTGGATCTGCGCTTAGTGACCTGAATTTGATACCAAAGAGTTGGTTCTTTGTTGGTGGACTTGTTATTTCTGGATTTGGATTGACTGGCCTTCCATTTGTATCCCAATATGGCTGGGTTAGTGCAGTTTGCTCAATTTTTGGTCTCGCAACTGGTACATATGTAGGAATCACTGCAATAGTCATGTGTGACATGTTGGGATCTGACCGTTTGACATCATCTTATGGAATAAGCTTGTTCGTCAATGGAATCTTGCAACTTCTTGGACCGCCCATTTGTCTATCAGTTTTTGAAAGGATTGGTGAATTTCAGCCAATATTTTTCGTTTTAGGAATTACAATAATTGTGGGGAGCTCTTTATGGTGCTTTATGCCTTGCGTACAAAATAGAAAGAAAGCCAAAGAAACAGAGGCACAAGAAGAATTAATGGCTTAATTATTATTTTTCATGACTATTAGCTTACAAATCGTACATTTAGTGCATTTTTGCAAACATTTTAATTTTTGACTATTTCCCGTTAACTTTTTTTTTAATTTTCAAATTTAGTTTCTCAAAAACCGTACAAATGCATTAAATTTATAAAACAATTGTACAGTTTTGAAACATTTTGACAAATTCAAATCTCGAAAAACCGTTATAAGTTGATTCTGAAAAATTTTCTATTTGACTAACTATAAACTAATATTGATTACTGGCAAAAATGCACTGCTACTGGTGACCTTTTAGCATATTCGAAAAAAAAGTCCACTCACCGAAGCAATCACCACTAAAAATAAAATAAAGAAATATATCTCTAGCTTAAGTTTTTAATAGCAATGTATCCTTGCGAGAGGCTATATGATTATGCTATTTTATGCCAAAAGTAAAACTTTTAAGAATGAGTCTACACTATATGATGCATGATGAAAATTATTGACTTAAAAAATTACGGAAATGGAAAATATTTAAGTGATATTATTAAGCTTAATAAATAAGAAGGATTCAAAGGACGAATTTTGACAGTAACTGCGACAAGATGTGATAAATAAATTTTCCTCCTTTTGTTTCCTTTTTAGTTTTAATAAATAAAATAAATAATATACCTACTACGATTGATATGATGGCCTTAAAATTTAGATGAAAAATAATCTCCAAGGAAGTAGTTAATATAATTAATAAAAATGCGAGTATTATTTTTGTATTCTTTTCTTCAATTAGTTTAATGACGATTTGTAAGAAAACAAAAAAAAAACTTAATTATATAACAGGGTAGATAGAATTTTACAAGATGATAAGAAAGAAACTTAGAAAAAATATTTTGAGATTTAACTTAAAAAAAAATAAAATTAAATCCAAAAATGCATGATGTCTAAAATTGCAATCTCTTCTTGCCTGGAATACTATCGGATATTTGATCCAAAAGCTTCCTTTTCAGATTTGGTTTGCCGCTTGGTTCGTCCTCAGTTTGTTTTACAGGCATTGGAAGTTTACTTCCTTCGGTGGGTGGAGGACGATTTGAAAAGTATTGCATTTTTAATGCTTCTGTTGCTGTACATCTCTTCATTGGATATAGAGAGAACATTTTTTCAGCTACCTCTATCAGATCGTCACCACAAGCTGTGAAAATTTCTTTCAGTGAAATTGCTGGGTACGGTTTAAATTGAATGTAATCAGGAAGAAGTTTAACGCCTGGCCAAAGATCTTCAGTTGGTGTTCCAAATACTGAAAATATTCTATCCAGTTGATTTAAGTCACTGTCACCAGGCAAAAATGGAACTCTCAGTAAGAGTTCTGCTAAAATACATCCAACTGCCCAAATATCCACACCTGTTGCATAATGTCTTGCTCCAAAAAGCAACTCTGGTGCACGATACCATCTAGTAACAACTTGATGTGTATTTATTCTTGAAGGTGATCCATAAAACTTTGCTAGGCCAAAATCACCAACTTTTAGTATACCGGCACTAGTCACAAGTAAATTGTTTGGCTTTAAATCTCTATGCATTATCCATGATCGATGCAAATATTCTAAGCCTTTTAATGTCTGTATTAAATATGATTTAATATTTCCAGGTGTTAGTACGATCTTTTGATCCTTAATGATAATTTCTAGATCTGTGTCTACAAATTCGAAAACTAACGAAACATTCGATTTATGTCCAAAAACATCCAGTAAACCAATTACATTCTCATGACTCAATTCTTGTAATAGTTTGATTTCTCTTAAAGCTGTTCTATTAATGCCGTCTCTCGCCTCTTCTTTACTTCCTAATTTGATCTTTTTAACAGCCACGATATCGTCTGTTTCAATGTTTCTTGCCTTATATACCATAGCAAACTGCACAAAATTTAAGAAATTATTAAATTAACTCCTTTGATAGTATTTCTAATAGGTAACTTACCTGTCCTTCACCGAGAAAGGATATTTTCTCATATTTCTTATAACTTGACGGTGCCATTTACTTAATTAAACTATAATTACTATTAGAAATTAAAGAATTAATGTGTTGTTGACAAATTCAAAATGTTTGTCAGTGTTTTGTAAAAATACGCTAAGCATTTACTCAACGGTCATTAAAAATTCAAAAATGAGCAATACCGTTGAGCATATACTAAAAAACTGTCTTAGCAATCATGAAAGCAAAACGTTGTTTTAACGTAGTAGCCCATTAATTAGTTAATTACAGTGAATGCTGTCAATTTATATATTTCATAAATTCAAAAACTATCTCCTCCAAAAGTCACTAACTAGAAGTAAATTGTAGACTTTGACCCGAACAGACGAACAGACAGTTGGAGATTATTATAAATATTGTAGGAAAGCGTATACTCTGAAAATTTTTTTTCGTGAATTTAAAAAATATTAATTAATTGAAATAATAGCTAAGGAAGCAACAAAATGGCAGAAGGATCGTCTAAACGTATTGTAATTTCAGTAAAAACACCCAAAGAAAAGAAAGATATTGAAATTGATGAGGATTCGTCGGTAGAAAAGGTAAGAAAAAGTGAAAAATCATATTTATCCTTGAAACTTATAAATTTACGTGTAAAAAACATGAAATCATGTTTCGTAAAGTTGTTTTCGACATTTCTTCATCAATCTCATGGTGTTTATTGTGAAATTAATGAATAAATGAGATGATTAAAGACCGAAATGCTGGAAAATGTTGAATAATACAAGTATTTATCAATTTTGCAAAATCATTGTGAATTTTTTTTTGTTGTTTTTCTGTCTATATTAATTTCTAGTTCAAAGCTATCGTTGCTGAAAAGTTTGAGGCCGAAGTTGAGCAATTATGCTTAATTTTCGCTGGAAAGATCCTCAAAGATGCAGATTCGTTGAAAGCGCACAATATTAAGGATGGACTTACAGTTCATTTGGTAATTTCACAATTTTTTTTCTCCTTCTTCTGGATGCTTCTAGTGACTCATTATGACATAAATTATTTTTATTAGGTAATTAAAGCACCGCCAAAACCGGAAGCTCAAGGACCTACTCGGAGACCGGCTGATGTAAGACAAACACCTTTTGGATTAAATCAAATCGGTGGAATATCTGGGTTAGAAGCATTAGGAGCAAATTCCAATTCCTTTATGGATATTCAAGCGAGAATGCAAAATGAATTGATGGGAAATCCAGAGTTGATGAGAACAATTTTAGACAATCCACTCGTTCAGCAAATGTTAAACAATCCAGAAACGATGCGTTCCTTGATTACGAGCAATCCTCAAATGCAAGACTTGATGTCACGCAATCCAGAAATTTCTCATATGCTCAATAATCCTGAGTTATTGAGACAAACGATGGAGTTGGCACGAAATCCAGCAATGTTACAAGAATTGATGCGTTCTCATGACCGAGCAATGTCTAATTTAGAGTCAGTTCCAGGCGGCTACAATGCATTACATCGCATTTATCGAGATATTCAGGAGCCAATGCTTAATGCAACGGGTGCATTTGGATCAAATCCATTTAGTGGTTTAGTCGATACGGGAAGTGCTGAAAATCCTCAACAAGGAAATGAAAATCGTGAGCCATTGCCAAATCCCTGGGGTGGCACTGGACAAAATAATAGCAATCCACCACCACCAAACAATGTCTTAAACACTCCAGCAATGCAAAGCTTATTACAGCAGATGAGCGATAATCCAGAAGTTATGGAAGGAATGATGAATGCACCGTACATGCGATCAATGATGGAAGCATTACAACAAGATCCAAATATGGCTGCAAATCTCATTAGTCAGAGTCCATTACTACAAGCTAATCCGGCAATACAGCAACAGATGAGAACAATGATGCCACAATTACTTCAACAGATGCAAAATCCTGAAGTTCAAGGAATGATGTCTAATCCTCAAGCATTAAATGCCATCTTGCAAATTCAACAAGGAATGGAACAATTGCGTCAAGTAGCCCCGGGGCTTGTAGGCTCTATGGGAATACCCCCGCCTCCTCCAGGCACAAATCAGCCACCAGTAACTGGAAACACTCCAAACCTTGGTAATCAGCAACTTTTTAATGATTTCATGCAACGTATGATGAACGGAATGACAAATCAAGGCACACAGCAAAACTTACCACCAGAACAAAGATATCAATCACAATTGGAACAACTTGCTGCAATGGGATTCGTCAATCGTGAAGCAAATTTACAAGGTAAAAAATCATTTTATGGTCCAATCATTGCTCAATTAATTTTTAATTCTCGTCTCTTTTATTAACAGCATTGATTTCGACTTTCGGAGACATAAATGCGGCAGTCGAACGTCTACTCGCTTTAGGAGCATTGTCATTAAGCTAACTTAATTAAGTGGGAGTAAATGGATTGTGGATGATGTAAAGAAAATAAAAAATTATAACTTCTTTTTCTAATCAAATAAGTTACGAGATGATAAGCATTTCCTAATTATCAATGATTCTGATGTAATAGAACCTTTCAACAGAGTATAGATATATTAACTTTTTTTAAAATGTATTTTTCCAACTTTATGTTTATTCCTAATTTCATTTTTTCGACTTCAATTTCATTAAAAAAGTTGCTATATAAATATGTATGAAATATATTATGATGAGACATGAGGGAGATAAAGTATGATTTAAAATGAAAATTTATTGATTCTTTTGCAATTTTCATCTCCATCCAGTCCTATTTTCAGGAGAGGAAATTGTATTTATTCGATGATGCTGAATAAGCTTATTGATTTGTGAATATCATAAGGTTTTAATATTTAATCTTGGCATTACTAGATTAATTCAAGTCAAGGTCTGAATTTTATCCTTTTCTTTTTCAACAATCATCGTCCTAATCAAGTCTATCAAATGCATGTCTTTAATACGCAAAACCTTTAATCTTGATGAGTCAATATTTAATTCTCTAATTTGATTAGGGATCATTCATAAATGACGTCCAATTTTTAGGTGGGAGAGGGGTCTGTGGCTGTTTGACACTCCCATAGAAAAGATAAAAAATTGGCTGAGAATTTTGCGACAGAGAGGGGTCTAAAATTCCAGTTATTTGCATGACGTCATTTATGAATGTCTCATTAGCATCAAAACGAAAAGGTCGCTTGGGACAAATTGTTACATTTTTAAGGGATTGATTGCGTACGGACGGGATATTCAGTTCTGTTTTTAAATCTACACGATTATTGCATTAAAAGACTATTCTCTATAATTGCTTAATTTGTGCATCATCTTATAAATATTTGGATATAGAATCTTTAAATCATACAATTTACATAAGGATAAGACATGTCCGTTAGAATAGTCCTCTCTTCGACCACATTAATTCTTTTATTAGAATTTATGTAAATCAATAATTTTTGAAAAATGACATGTCAAGAGAATTAGTGGTTACTCAAAGGCCTGAGTGGATTTTTGACTTAAATGCATACATGAAGAAAAATCTGCGTCAAATCTGCCTTAAGAAAAAACCTCTGTTATTTTAAAATGTTTACATAAATCAGATGGTATTTTTTTGTACAGGCGCATCCACATATAATAGTTTTGTGTAGTAAAAGACACTTTTGAAATAATAATATTATTTAAATAGACATTCAATAAATTATCATTATTAATTATTGGAAAGTCTAAGAAGCTTAAAATTATATTAAAAATAAAAACATGTTTTAGGAATTTGAAAAAAACTTAAAGGCTCTAAAATGCTGATTTAAAAGAAAATATTTTATTGAAAGGCAAAGCAGGGGCGAAATTATTGAATTTGTTTATTTCTTATGTCTCTTAAAATATGTTCAGAAGTCACTATAAAGATAGTGTAAATTTTATTTGAACCTTAAATTGAAAGACATTATCCTGTTTAGATTTTAACTTCAATGATATTCGTGAGAAAAAAATGTTTACGATTATGAGAAAGTCATACAGCCATTACAGCCCTGAATATATGCATATGTATATATATCATTTATAAAAAAAATGTATGCAGTGAAAATTGAGGAAATTTGTTTAGCTTTTGCGAATTTGCACTTTTAAAAGTGAAAAATAAAGAAAGATTAAAATATTGAATTAATTTGAAAGAAGTTGAATGAATGGATAGTTGATTATTATGGCTAATACGAATCCAATGGCTCATAATATTTTAAGAAATGTTATTCAAAGGGAAAATGGAATGAGTTCATCGTGTAACTTCCAATTAAAACTCTTTGCAGGTAAATGGCATACGAAAATGACCAAAGAATGACTTATTTGATTTGACATTTCTAGATCGGCTGTCGATATCAAAGAATCTGTTTAAGAGAGACTTGGTGTCTCATTATGGCTGTATAAATGCAATTGAATTTTCGAGAGATGGAAATTGGCTGATATCTGGTAAGAAATGAACAAACAGCAGTTTAGAGATCCATGTGTAGGTAAAATGAATTATTTATTTTAAATTTGAAATAAAAGGTGGTGATGATCGTCGCGTCCTTTTGTGGAATGTACATAAAAGTATCCTTAATAAGGAAGAACCGAAAGTTATGTTAAAGCAGCATTTAAGCAATATCTTCTGCTTAAGTTTTGATTCAAAAACTACTAGAATATTTTCTGGTGGAAATGATGATATGGCAGTGGTTCATGACATAGCCAGTGGCGACTGCATTGATGTATTTTATCACACGAAACCAATTTACGGACTTGGGGTTGATCCATTTAATGATAATATATTTGCAACAGCTGGTGAAGACGGACGAGTTTTACTCTTTGATCTACGAGCATCTAATGCTGAGCCAAAAACTATCGTGAAATATCGTGCACCGTTTCACGGTGTTCAGTTTCATCCAATCGACAACAATTTCATGATTACGGCTAATGCAAAGGAAGGTGCTGCATTGTGGGATAATCGATCTCAGAGAATGTATGTATGACTTAAAGTTGGATGTAAACTTTTTCGATAACCAACAAATTTTTAAAATAGGCCCATCATTAGGTACGGTGGGGAAGATGCATCACAAAGTTGTATGAGCGTTCGCTTCAATGCAAATGGCACACTCTTATTAGCTCTCCGTCGACGTCTACCTCCCATATTATATTCAACAATTGACCAGGAACCCATTTGTCAATTCTACAATCAAGATTATTACAACTCATGCACAATGAAGAGCTGTACATTTGCAGGTGCCTTCGATGAATATGTTCTCTCCGGATCAGATGATTTTAATTTATATGTTTGGAGAGTTAATGATGCAGATCGTAAGTTATACCTGTATTTTAAAAATTATAATCTCTAAATTTCATAATTTTGCACAGTTGAAGGTCGTCATCAGTGGGTTGATAAAAATCAAATTGTCCTTTACGGTCATCGATCTATTGTCAATCAAGTGCGCTACAATCCACAGAGATGCTTATTAGCCTCGTCAGGGGTTGAAAAAATCATTAAAGTATGTCTGATATTACTTTTAAAATATTATGTTAATAAGATTTAAAATTAAAATTCCTACAGTTGTGGACGCCATTCGAGTTGGATCAGTGGACAGGAAGTTTAACGGAAACTCAAATTGACAATGTTCGAGAGGTGTTTTCGCATGAAGAATACATTTCACTGGTTCATTCCAACAACGGACAAGTGAGTTGATCACGTTGCTAGAGCTTTACTACAATTTTCTTAAATTTCAAATTATTTCCTTAGAATATGACTCATGACTATAGCAATCAGAATACCAACGAGGATCCAAGAATGATTGCGTTTTTCGATTATTTAGTTCAACAAGAAATTGAAGGATGGAGCAGTGAAAGTTCAAATCAGACTTCTGACCATACTTCAGAAAACTCATCACGTCCCGATAGTCCAACTAGTGATACGGAAAGGGATACAAGAGTCAACCTTCATTCCGTCAAGACAGTCGTTAATCGTAATCGTGGTAAGTTTTTTCATGCATATACTGTACAGACCATGTGTAATTCTGACAGAAATAACTTGATTATTAATAGATACACTTCGTCGAGGTGAAGCCAGTCAACGTCATAAATATCGCAATAGAATTGCATTTTTGATAGCAACTAAGCGAAAATCACTTAAAAGATTGGCATTGAAGCGTTGTGCTAGAAACGTAAATTCTAGGAGGATGAAGAACAAGTATGTTCCTAGACAAAGTAAGCGGGCAGCAAACTTGAGAAGTGTGAACAGAAAGCCTTATGATAAGAAAACGAGAAGACTTAGTGTTCAGGTATATATGCTTCTTCCTCTCCTCTATTTTGCATAAGATATTTTCTCAATTATCCTTTACATTACAGAGCAAATATAAGCCCGTGTCTAGAGAGCAAACCAGTGATTCAGAAGTGCCAATCAAGAGACGTCGAAATCGTTGTTCACACACAGGAAACTTATCATATCGCTCATTTAGACGAAAAGCAAAAACACCCTTATCGTCAGCAGCGTCAAATACTAGTACAAGAGTTGCCGATAAATCAGATTCTAGTTCAGACTACGATGACGACAATATTAACCAGATAAACAATAATGCAAACGACCTCAGAAACACGAATCCATCTATTCCAATTCCGAGCACCAGGTATGTATTTTTTTTGGTAAATCCATTGGAATGCATAATAAATATCTTGTTTTAGTACGGGCATAACGGCGAATGGGAAAAATTTCATCTTTCGATTTGCAAGTGCTCCAAACAATACATACGATTCGGATGACGATCAGTCACTTCCTGAAACCAATCAAACAAATAATAATCGTAATAACAACCAATTGCGGGTCAACAATAATCACAATCATTCTAATAATTCTGCAATAAATTCAAATTCCAATAATTTGGTGTATAATGATGGAGCGAGTACAAGTACTCACCGACACATTTTTAATTCATCACAAAAGAGTCACCAAAATCATGAAAATGGAAGACGAAAAAAGTATAAAACTCACGAGAGTGAGCATGATTTCGAGGATTATGTTTCAACAAACAACTCCAATTCGCTTTTATCGAGTACGGAGAGCAGCAGCAATGATAGTTATCACGAATATTTCAATGCAAAGAAACGCAAGCTCAGCAACCAAGAAAGTGAAGCCTCAACTGCTACCAATAATATATTCGAAACACCGCCAATGAAGAAAACTCCAGATAGCGGCATTGCTGACGAATCGATGACTCCCAATTCAAGTAGTTCTGCGAGAGGGAGCAACGACGGAATGACGAGAATTGATGCTGTAAAAAGAAATTATAGGAGGAACATGATTCCATCAGACGATTCTGACTAAATATTTATAAATGTCTAAATAATTAAGAAAGTGCATCAGATATCTTTTTTTAAAATATAAATTCATCCATTTCTATCATGTTTCATAAAATTATAATAATTATCTCCGTGCATAAACTGATTGACTATATTAAATAAAGTATTAGTTTTATTTTCAATTGTGTGACATTCTTTTTTATACTCAAGGCATAGATTTTCTCTTTTTTCCATATTTTAGTTCATATTCCGACAGTTCATCTTGATGCTGTTTCAGCTTATGGCTTCTCAAATTTGCACTATCAATAAAGTATTGTGTACAAAACTAACATTGGTGTTTTTTGAAGCCATTATGTCCGGATTCATGATTTTTAAGATCTTTTTCCCATTTATATGCAGCATCGCAGCCGTCAAAGTAACATCTGAAATTTTTTTCATTTGAATGACTTATGCTATGTCTCTCCAAATGAGTTCGATTGTGAAATCTTTTATCGCATTGGTTGCAAGCAAAATTGAGCTTTTCCTTTGGTTTATGAATTTTCTTGTGCGATTGGAGACTAATTTTGTTCTTAAATACTTGCTTGCAGACATCACACTCAACTAATTCAGTTGTGTGAGAAAGGAGATGTGATCTTAAATTTGACTTGGTGGCGAATCCTTTAGTACACAAATGACATAAAATGGTCTTTTGCCTCTCATGAACCGTCGAAATATGGGTTTTTAAGCTATACTTATTGGCGAGCTTTTTCGTACAAAATTGACATTCTAGTTGAAGATCTACATGAGTTCGTCTATGATTTTTAAGCATCGTTGAATTATTGAATTGTTGATTGCAAATGCTACAAATGAATTCGGTTTTAGGCTTCTTGTTGTGCTTAAACTTTATGTGAATTGAAAGACCCGTTTTTGTTTGAAAGCATGCATGACATATATCACAAATAAAATCAGCAGGCTCAACAGAATGCTTTCTTTTATGGGCCATTAGGGAATCCCAAGTTGCAAGATATTTTCCGCAGCTACAAGCTACTTGTGGTAAGCAATGGTGAATTTGTCTTGTATGGTTCGTCAAAAAGCACATTCGTTCAAACGTCTCGCTGCATAAATGACAGTTAAAAACGAATAACTCCTCATCTTGCAAGCTTTTGCATCTTTCTGTACTCTCGAAATTATCACAATTGTCTATTGGCGACTCCTCGATTTCTTCAGCTGAAACTTGCTCATATTTAATAGCAGTTTCATCCAAATAATCTTCTTCTTCATAAACCATTTCGTGATTCTCATCATCCAGTGAATTTAGGTGCTCGCTTTCATCACTTATACATTCCTCCCACAAATACTGCGCTCTTATTGCATAAATTCTTTCGTCTGTGAGCGTACTCGTCATTTCTTCCTCTTCTAATGCTGCAAACATGCTATCAACAATTTTTCCTTTTGACAAAAATCTTTGCAACTCCTCAAGTGAACTTTTACATTTCTGACACGACCTTATCTCATAATTGACGTTTAAATTAATAAGTTTTTGGATTAAATCATACACATTTGCATCAAGTGACGATATTGTTTCAGTCTCATCATCAGTAGTTCCAATTTTTCCGCAAAACTTGCAAAAATTTCGCCAATCAATGACATTTTCTGTATTTTCTTCATTGATATTATCTGTTTCTTGAATCTCATCTATTACATATTCATCCTCTATCATTCTTGTTTCTTCTCTTGCCTCGATGTTTATGTTCTGAAAGTTTGGCTCTATCAGTACGTCTATGTTTTCATCCAAAGTGCTTACTTTACTATTAAAATCGCTTATCGAGAGACCGTTTCTCTTGAAGAAACTAAACAACCATCCATTGCTTGCTGCGAAGTTTCTAATATTTAATTTCACTGACGTTTCAAGTGCAACCGACTTGATTATACTTCCAGTAAGTTTCTCAGAATTCTCGCGGGCTTCATAAATGTAATTCAAAATTGAAGCTTCCAGTTCTGGATTTTTTGTCTGCTTTATACGTTTGTGCTTCGATAGTGTCTGCAACATGCAAAAAACAATAAAAGAGTTAAAACTCATGCATGTTCCTTACATGAACATAAATATACTTACTGGATTCTTGCTAACTTCTTCTCGGATTTTGTTACGCTGCTTTAAAATATAATGAAGTGAATTTCGATTAATTCCTGAGCACTCGGTCACTTCCTTGATCGACCTTCCATTTTCTATCATTTCAATCACTTCCAGCTTCTCCTGAATCGTGAGAGATTTCATTTTTGATACGTTTTCCGTCATTATTAACTTGTTAATTTATTCACTATTTCCATCTTCAACACTAAACGATACTTTAAAGTGATCTAATCGCTTTTAAAACAAATAATTGATTATAATTCGCTTAAATACGAGATTAATTACAGCAATCAACAATTCAACAATTTTTTTTACTAGTTTGTAAATAAACATTCAATTCAAAATTTGAAATTAGAAAAACCGTTAAAATAGTGATCAAGATGCTTGACGGGCATCTTTCTTTGCCCATGACCTGAGAACGATCCTGAAAAATAATATGACTGTAAGGACAAAACATGGATGATGTGAATAAAACAACAGATTTTCTTTTTTTATATAAAAGTACAAATTTCAATTTAATGCAGATGATTTTCATACAAAATTGTATAATTAACATTATAATGTAGGGATGTAACAAAAAAACAAAATCTATTGAAAAGGAAATCTTTTTGCATTTTCTCGGTTAAATTACTTTTTTTTTGTGTGTGTAATGTATGTGAATTCTAAAAGTGGAAGACAAACCGTATTTCACATCATTTGAATAATTAAGAGAATAAAAATTAAATAGATATAAAAGAATTAAATATGTTTATATAAGAAATAGAGCTTTAAATTCTAGCTGTTGACTTCCAAGTGAAGTCTTATAGTGTTCAATGCATTTGAAGTAACAATATTTCTCATCACTTCCCATCCATCTTTACTTTCGTTAGGTCAAATATGTGTAGGATAAAAGCTATTCAGTATAATATTTTACGCAACAATGCAAAAAAAGAATTAATATGGCAACTTAATCTTGGTATTTCGTTTTACCTTCTCATATTCTCACCTTTCCCTTCACCACAAATGCATTGAACACTTTACATAGATTGTTTAATTCTTAAAGTCAAATCCAAAAAAAAATCAACTAATAATAATAAATAAGCTTAATTCCTTATCAAAGTAGAGTGTATCATCAATCATCATCATTGTAATATAATTTAATATATGTATGTATATATGTATATTCGTAAAATTAAAGGAAGAAATCGTTTGGAAGAACTGACTATCTCTGACTTTTATATCGAATCATTTCAATTATCAATTATTAACGTCTTTTTCATTATATCACGAAATCTTTTATGTGTTATTTCTCTTAAGAAGACAAATATATATTTTATATTAGAAGAAAAAAAAAACTAATCATTCAGTAAAGTTAAAATTTAATGAGACTTGAGTCTTTTTTTCTCTCATCAATCAATATCGCACGCTTAATATCTGAATGAAAAAAAAAATTTCTTTAAGGAATTTTTCCTATATTTCTTTCAACGTTTTTTCGAAGGTACTTAATAATTTAGCAATATAAAAATCGTAATGTTAAAAGATTTGGAAGCCACTCTCAAGTGCTAATTGCAATATGTGTAAGGCACTTTATGTCTTAGTTTTAACAAGTAAGTCTTTAGAAAACTACATTTTTTTTACTGGGGAGGAAGACACTTCATCGGTTATTACATAATATGGTTCTCTTTGTGCGATAAAAGCAAAACAAGTGTGTAAGGCTAACAACTTTCGTTTCAATATTATCTCATTTTCTTTCTTTTTTTCATATTTGGTTCCTCTATATGACTCTCTGTTAAATATTTCTTTAAACACACGCATTCCCGCATTTCTGTTCAATATAAGGATATGAATTTTGGTGCTCAGTTTGCGGGAAGTAGTGTGAAGCAAACACATGAAATGAATTTTCCTCTCATAATATAAATAATAATAATAATAATAATAGTAAATAATAATAATTATTATAGTTTGCAATTCGGTTTTATGAGCGTATAATAATCAGAAATGTATTTCATAGGAAGAAAAGGGGATAATCATGATGTGAAGAAAAGTATAACTAAAAACTTATCAACTTAATTATAGATAGGAGAGAAAAAAATATATAAAAGAAAACTTGCAGAGATATTAGATAAATAAAGTAAATTAAGTTATGAATATTGTTAGATAATAATTTCAAATCAGCAAGACATTCTTTTAGTTTAAATATTTCTTTGTTTTTGTGCTACACTCTTTTTTTTTTGTTTTCACGGAGAGCACAAGATAATAAATAACATTTATCAAAATATGAGAAATAAATATTGATTATAACTTACTGGCATAACATGTGCCGAGCGTTTTTTCTGATAAATTACAAAACTTGTGAAGTATAAAATAGTTCTCTGAATTTTTTTTTATCTCTGTTAACAATGTTTACTAGTAGCTTTTCATTCTTTCTTCAAAAAAATCGGATGCTGATGCAAAATGGTTTCAAAATGTAATTCTAATCATATATTTTCAAATGAAGATTCAATAATTTTTAGCAGGTATGTGTAGTTATAATATAATTTCGGTTTATATTATAAAAATCATGAAATGCAACATAGATTGAGTACTTCTTTATGGGTGCTATTAGAGGTATAATGTAGTAAAAAATCAAAAATTACGCAAGTATATGTATGTATGTGGATGTTTTTTTTCCTTCTTCTTCTTCTTCTTCTTTAAATACAGATGTTAACTTTGTATTATTACCTTTGTTAACATCCTTTTTGATTAAATTTTGAAAGTACTCATCGAATCGATAACAGAACTGATTTGATTAAAGACTGGCAGTCTATCTTCTGGAATTTGTTTCATCACATTGACGTGAACAGCAGCAGTCTGATCAATGAATGTGGGCTTAACAAACAGTCCGGACCCAGATATTTGAGATGGCTGTTGTTGAGGCAGTGGCGGCGGTGGTGAAATAGATGCTGACATTTCATTGAGAATCGGACTGTTTGATGGACTAAACGAATACGAAAATATGTTCGTTGGACTTGACGACTGATGATCACCAAAGCAATTTGTCGATTGGTTTTGAACATTCGTCATCGTTGGCGACAAAGAACCAACT
Organism: Chironomus tentans; assembly: GCA_963573255.1. NCBI lineage: Eukaryota > Metazoa > Arthropoda > Insecta > Diptera > Chironomidae > Chironomus > Chironomus tentans. The sequence continues at coordinate 678,413 of OY754304.1, read as the reverse complement.
GAGGATGTTTCTCTATCTGAACCAGTCGACATGCTCAAACTTTTCATGCGCGATTGCTGTAAACGCGCCTGATAAGCAGCAACATTTTTGTTATGGGTCAGTGCTTCTTGAGAAGAGTGAATGAAATGGCATCTGGAAAAGAAATTTTAGTATTTAGTCACACAATTCTCTTTATTATTAATTATTAAAGACTGAAGTTACATACCTTGCACCATAAGGACAAAATCCAACGCTGTGGAAAGTACGGCACAATTCGGTCTTATATTTTGGATGTCGTTGCAAGTTGCGCAATTCGTGCATACCATGTGCAAATTGGCATTTATCACCATATTTGCACTCTCCGGCTTCCTCGAAAGGACGACAGAGTTCCGTCTTATAGCTTAAATATTAAGAAGAGAAAATCGTGTCAATAAAAAGTACTTTTGTTGGAAGAAAGGTGATTGGCGTTGGATAAACATTTACCGTGATGTGTGTGATGATGATGTCGTTTGAGGTATCGGTTCTGATTGTGTTCGCTCCAATTTGCGATGAACTGCGCCCGTACCGTTCAAAATGTCGTTGAGGGAAGTGAAGAGATTATTGACGGCTGCCTGATTCACATCTGTCATAGGTGATGAAGCTGTTCTCGCTAGAACTGCATGATGACTGCCCACGTCTATTGATCTCTTCTGTTGAGTCGTTGCAAATAGACTTGTCATGTAAGCGTCATTTTGTTGCTTCGTAAAGTAAATATCCTCCTTTCGTTGAGCTTTGTAATTCTGACTGTTAATAGTTCCATTTATTTTTGCACTGGAATTTTGATTCTAGAAAAAAAGGAACAAATATTGAATCGATCTGTCTTTTAGTAAAGGGCTTTTATCACAACATTTATAATTCTTAGGTTTTATGTCATGCTATGTTTAGATCATATATTTATACAAGTGACAGTATGTGTGTAGAATTTTTTTTTTTTACATTTTCTTTTTTTGAAAATGTAAATATTGATTGAACAACAATTCTCGTTATCTTTCGTTCTGTAAAACCCAAAATGGAGATCTCAATTGGGGTTCATTTCTTGATGGTATAATGTAAACATGCAGGGTGACATGGAGGATAGGAGGAGGTGTGAAGAGACAGATTGTAACTTGATTCAGTTTCAACCGATTCTTAAAACGGAAGCAAATGTAAATGATTACGAGAGAGCAAACAGCTTTACAGTCGATAAACTCTCAATCTCAGCGTATTCATTGCGTATTCAATGTTAATTTTCATCGCTAATGCAATACTTTTAATATTACTAGTATTATATATAATAATATGTAACTGCATGAAGTAATAATGAGAAGTGGAATGAAATAACGAAAAAAAAGTATAATAAAGAAGAAGAAATCGATGGCCCATTTACCTAAAATTTTGCTACTATGCAGCTGAATATCTTTCGAAAATTTACTTTCTTTTCCTGTTTATATACCTAGATGTATGTAATACCTTGTTTTATTAAATATAAAGAAAAAAAAATAGCAACAATAAAGTGCAGCACTTCGTCAGCATATCGCATAATAAATCAGCAGTAAATTCCCTATGATCAAGCACATTAGGTCTGCTTTATTTACACATTTATAGAAGCCCATTCAAGAAAGTCAATGTGCGAAAGACGATATTAAAAGCGAAATAGAAAAAAAAATTATATATATAGCATAAATACGAGAAAACAAGACTTGAATACATACATTCAAAGCAACAGCGGCATAACACTTTTTTTTCTTCTTTCTTGTTTTTAAACCTTACATAATACTAAATAATTCCACAGTTTGGATGGAGAAGAGAGAGATAGAGAGGGAGAGTGAAAAAGCATGCAAGCAAACGACTGGTACGGTTTCACTTTCAATGGAGTGTATTTTTAAATAACTTTAAGCTTTATTATCTTTTACTATTTATGATGCAAATTGAATGCTGAGACATTTTTGTTGTTGTGTAAAGGCGCCAAGGCAATAATTTCTCATATTGCCAACAAAAAAAAAATTACATATATTATAAGATCCTGGAGTTGAATTAAACTCGGCCAATATAACGATTTCACCTACATTGACACTAATACAACCTTTAAAGATGTACAATAGACACAGCTGAGTTTTTTTTTACAGTCAGTCGTTCGTTGCTTAAACATTATTACTTTAAAACTTAAATGGTCAGCGAAAGTTGCGCAATACGTCTTGTAACATTTTTTTTCCTTCTTTCTTTCTTTCTTTTCGTAGTTTTTGTTAATGGGGTTTTCCGGCATTTATTTTATTTTTTCATTTCTTTTTTATCTCATCATTTCGTTGTGCTTTAATGTTGTTATTTAAAATTATATCACGATTGTTACATATTCTTCAGCTGAGAATTTCACTTAAAACTTCAGCGAATTAGATAAACTAGTCAGCAGCACATTTCAAATCTAATAACGGTCTTAAGAGCTGTATAGGGGGTAAATGTATTCGAAACCAGCATAAAGTTGGGCTCGTGAAGTATCAGGGGTGAAAAATCGAGGGATGATAAGTTTTATGACTTTTGTAGCGATGCGAAAAAAATGAAATAAATACTCGAATGACAAGCGATAACAATGAAGCAAAGTTATGTACAATATTGTTGTTACGTTGAATTAAATTTGGATCCGCTTTCTGAAGTTTCTCAATTGAATAATTACTTTGTAGAAGTCATTTTTGTGAGTTTATTCCAACTTTATTCATAATTTTTCACAGCACTGTTTTCTTACATTATTTTGCATTATTTTAAGTATGAAACCACGAAAAGCATTCAAATGGATACGGGAAGCTGTTGACTTCAAGACAAGAGTGAAAGTGCATTTAACAACTAACTAGCAGTAAACATAAAAACAATGTTTAGTGCACTGAAAGAAGAAGAAGGAAAGGAAAGGAAAAAAAATATTACAAAATTAGTAAATTAGCGTTATTTTTTTTATTTCCGGAATTTCTCATGTAATGCACATAGAAATGCATTTCAGTTTCATACATAACTGGTTCACGTTCACAGAGCAAGTAACAGCGCGTACAACGTGTTTGTAAGTGAACCGGTAAATAAGCGAAATGCGGAAGAATTGAATTTTACTACCTTTTGGCACTGGCAAATGCTCATTGGGATAGTACTAAATTATTATACCTTTTTCGAAGGATTTTTGACGTTGACACTTACTGCTCTAACTAGATCTGCTAGAACGTGTCAATGGGTCATTAAATGATTTTTACTTGTCAAAAATTGATCTATTAAAATTTAAGCCATGAAGCTCTCTCGAGTATATTCACACCATAAATGCTACTAGAGCGATGAACAAATGACATTCTACGTTAAAGATTTTCAGATGGACAAAAACTTTTAGAGACCCCCCTTAACTACGTGCAATGCGAAAATCTATTTTTTTTTAAACTGATAAAGCGATTCTGATATTTTTGCGACGACACGTGTTACCCACATCAGTGATATTTTCACACAAATGAAGAATTATGAAGAATAAAATTTGAGTCATTAAATGCATAATATACCCTTATCAATAAATTTCAATTGTGAAACCATAGACTTCTCTCCCTTTTCAACAAAATGATCGTTACTTATTATTTTTTTCACATATTATCGTACATTCTCTTTTGCATTCGAGACTTTTTTTTACAACATTCTCGAAGCATTTATGCGCTGTGTACGATATGATGAAAGAATTTAAATATACATCAATAGTATTAATAATTTTAAGCTGCAATCCACATGCAGTATTGGTTGGGGACTTTGCTAATATGATGTATGAATACAATAACTTTCTGTTCCAGACAGTCCTTATGCTGTTGCATATTAAGAAGAGACATGAAAGCATGAGAAAAATATTCAAAATCAATTTTGAAAGGAAATCATAAGCATTTTAAAATGTTTAACGCATAAAATGTATAAACAACGTATATGTACAATGTAAGTGACAGAAGGAGAAAAAAAACTTTACTACCACATTTCTCATTCACGATTTTGTATGAGTGCAGAAAAGAATAAAGAACATTGATATTCTAAACAGAAGAAAAAATGTTTAAATTATACATATAGTAAAAATATTCTTTATTTAAAATTCATTCTTGACTTTTTTTTTGTTTTATTTTTTCTCTCATTTTAGCGCGTTTTTTCCTAAACAAAAACAACGATATTGTCTGCATTTTGTCTGTGCGCCTGCCATTTAACTGCTAATGCGTTTCATCGGTAACGAATTTCAATAACAACAACAACTAAAAACGAGTAAAAAGGCGAGAGTTCTGCAGACTCACGAGTAAGCAAGAGAGATATAATAAAACTATTAATTCCAAAGAATAAATTTAGCATTTTTTATCAATTCTCGTCTCTACACTCTACAAATGCGAAGCTGTGTAGATTAGATACGTTGATTCTTTTTTTCTCGAGTATATTGACATTCACAAAATTGAAAATGCTTCATTGATTATTACTCTTGATCAATTTGAATCAGAATTTAAATTTTTTGATTTGTATTTTCATTCTATGCAAACATATTGCACTTTTCAGAAGAACTAAGTGACAGGGGCGTAGCCAGGGGGTGGTTTATAGGTGCCCCCCTCGAGATGAAAATTCAATATAAATTCAATCTTGATGTCTAAAACAGTATAAAAGTTTAATACACATTTTTAAAATCGAAAATAAATTTTTGGGCACCCCCCCTCTTCAAAAATCCTGGCTACGCCCCTACTACTTTTGATTTAAAAATCTTTATTGGATTTTAAAAAAATAAGAAAACAGCTCTGCTAGAGATTTTGCTAATCTTGTGTGCTCGTGTTGTCTGTAAGAATTTCATTATATTATAAATAGACGAGAATATTGATAACATGTATATTTGGAAAGAATCAAAAATACTCTTTTGGCTATAGTTAGAGTGAAAAATTACTTTATTATTAATAACAGCACAGAAGCTTGATCTTCCATGTGCAAGTTTTCTTCATGATCGTTTTCTCCAACTAGTGAGAATATGTTGATAAAAGGAAGAATAAAAGAATCTTACACAACCTTTTATTGAGAATGATTTTTGGCAAAAAAGAAATAAGAAAGAGAACTAACTTAGCATGTGTTCCATACAAAATTTATTCATCTTGGCTCTTTTTTTAGAGTTCTTGAATGGATGAAGAAAATAAAGAGGAAAAAAATTACATTCACGCATACACATGTGTTTCGTATGTTTTTTAAAAAACGGATTTCAAGTTTTTTTCTTTCTTTTTTTGTGTGTCTTTTGAGGGAAGCATTTTATGATTTTGTCACAAAATTCCCTTTACAATTTTTTTCTTCTACAAATCCTTAATACAGAAAAATTCAAATTCAATGATGAGATTCATTTATTAAAGAGATTAACATATATGAAAGATTCATAAAAAGCGACATTTAAAGGAAGAATAAAAATCAAGAGAATTTAGATTAGAATTAATCGAGAAATTTGTTTGATATACAGAAAGATACACAAACAAAGACCCCCATCTCGTCAGTTAGATCATTTAATTTGTTGATACTCAGAAGAAGTAAATACATTTGTGATTTTTTCTCTTCTTTTTCATACTTGCTTTGGTCCTTTTTTTTGTAAACAGCATAAAAGAAGGAATGAAAAAAAGACTATTTTTTACACATACAAACGCATTTAGCCCGGTTAGTCAAAAAAGTGGAACCTTCATAACTAAAAAAACAGGCTTTTAAATATTCTCATTCTAAAAAGATATGTTCATATTTTTAAGAAAATCATATATTCCTTTATTTCGTGAGCTACCAATATTCAGAAAGATTCTTAAACGTTTTAAGAACTTTTCATGTGATTATTAATGCCTTATTATTTTGTTAATTATAGCTAATTGTTACATTAAAAGATGATTTTATTTTTGAGGAAATCAGAGTCTATTATGAGGAGATTAGTATTGTTTTCAAACCTGGGCAATAATTTGCCATTCAATGGGAGTTATGGAAGGAAATGTGGGAATCAGGGAAAACAGCACAGAAGTTATCAGTAGACTAATAAACTTGTTGATTTATGTTATCATTACTTTGGGATAATTATTATCAGCTCGCACACTAAATTTCTTCCGTAAAGCCGATTTAATGTCATTTAATTACACATTCACACCAAAAACCGTCAAAAACCATCAAGTGAAAAAATGACGTCTTTTGCTAACAGTCCAGGAAAAAAATGGTGTGAATATGATTGAAAAGATTTGCCGCCTTTCCAACCAATTCTTATATATTTCGTTTATTTACTCTATCAAGCGAGTGTGCTAAAATGTATGTATACATTCTCTTCTTCATTTTTTTAATGATAAGAATTTTTTCAATAAGTACTCACTTAGTTCAGTATAGCGGAGATGTATATGAAACACAACAAAAATAAAATTATATACAAAACGCAAAATTGAAGTGCACACAAAGCAGGTTTTTCTTATTATTTATTGTTTTCATTACTTGTCTCACACAAAACTTTTAAGAGCATCGCAGTGGAGGGACTTTATTTAAACGCTTTATATTTATCATCATCAAGATCGTAAACGTTCTAGGGGATCATATTTTTTTTTTCTTTCTTAATATAATATAATCTGTAAATGTCTCGTGTATCATAAGCTACATGTGTTCCATACTAGAGTACTAACAAAAGAATAAACAAATTATGTACTGAATGATAAAAAAAATGAAATGACGCAAATTGAATTTCGCCTCAAACTACAATATCTTATTCCTGGACGATTTTCAATAGATAGAGAGAGTGAGAGAAAGGATTCTTTTGCTGGCAAGGACACACTCATTTCAGATTGTCTTATATGGCACACAAAATAAGAAGCGAACGCATGTATTTAATCAACAAGTTTGTAATCAAAATTGATTAAAACATTTTCTTCCTCCATTAATACAAAATAATGATAAAAATAAAAGGCATAGTTCAATTTCTTCTAAAAATATATTGTGTTGGGTTGGTAAGTACTGTGATGATGATGATGATGACATAAACTATTATTTATTCAGTGAAAGTTTTTTTGCCGCAACTTATGCCATGTATATATAAAATATTACGAATTATTGTTATGCAAACATACGATTTTATACTTTTTTCTTCTTTTGCAAAATAACGAAAACAACTCTAAAGTGAGCCTATATATACACACTCAACAATTTACACATATGTATGTCTCTATATAGGCGAATAGAAGGAAGAAATGAAGTAGAAAACATGAAAACGAAATATGTGTATATATGTGCTCAAATGTATATATTAACACATAGAATGGCGTTGTTATATTTTCTTTCTTGTTTCCTTTCTTTTCCTTCTTATTTTGATTTTTTTGAGGGTGGATTGTAGATTCAACATAATATCATATCTCTTTGCTCCACTTTATGCTGCCGGTTCTAACGGAGTCTATTCTATTTTATAAATTCAACTATTCAATCCTTCAGAGCCTGTTTGCCTGACTAACTAGTCTTTGTGATCGAGTTTTCGTTCATAACACACATCATTTACGCAATACTCCTTGATCCTCAATATTCACACCGTATGTATGCGAGGCTATGTTTTATGGTCGCAAAAAAAGATCGACTTTAGGACTCTTGTACAAATGATAATGTTTCAAGGAACACTGAAATACAGTGTGAATATGCATAGAAGAGACTGTTTGCCTTCAACGAGAGTTTTTGTTGTTAAAATTTGTTGTATACACACGTTATCTGCTGTTCAAAATGGGCAAACAATTTTTTTTCTTCAAAATATGAAGTAAATATATTTAAGTTTAATGTGGTGTTTGTAGATATTGTATATGCTTGTAAAATAGACGAGACGACGATGTTATGGAAGCAAAAACCATGTGCTTTTAACAAAGCATTTTTTTGATATTTAGAATGGATGATTGCGATAAAAATTTGGACAAGACGATAAAAAATCTTATACTAACCTTAATTACAATATCGTTAAAGTCATGAATAAAACTTCCAGCATGTAAAATTGCAGTAGACATATTTCTTAATTGCTTTTATATCACTTTCAATTTCATAAAAATAATAATAATAAACTATATATTATCGTAACTCTAATTAAAAGCACTGGTTATATTTTTATTTTTATTATTCTCTTCTCTTCTTGTATTCCTTTCAATTTTCTTTTGTTAATCTTATTTTATTCTTCCAAAAAATGCACTATTTGAAGAAAAATATTAAGCAGAAACCCGACCGAACTGTCCGCTGCGGATATTGAATATAAACTGACTGACTTTTTTACTAGTTGCAAAGAAAACAAAAAAATACTGCTTTATTTTTTCCCTGCAATAAGCCTCTGGCTTATTCCTTCAAATTTCAAGTTACCGTTAATGCTAGCTATGCAAACGGAAGCACTTGACACCGAAATTCTTTTAAACTAGGCAAATAATAAGTTTTCGTTGGTAAAATCCGGTTAAATATTAATTGGATTAATTATGGGCTGTGTATTAAATTTTGAAATTTTATTCTTTTACATAGGTATTTAATTCAAATTTCAGAAATTCGTTAAAAATCCACGGAAAATATTGGCAATAATTTTCCTGATAAAAATGTTACTTAACGTGTGCTACATGCTATGAAATCGAAATGAACCGCAAATTAACAGACGTCTTTGAGACTGCTAAGAATATTCAGCCAGCCATACAAAGTGAGTGAATTTTGATCAAGACTTTTGACGAAGAAATGTGATAGAAAACAGAACTGTTTGCCGGTATGTCGATTGTATATAGTACATATTTTCACGCGTGTATTCTGTAAACGGGAAAAAGAAGAACACTACTGAAAGAAGTGTCGTTGCAAGTTTCTCAATATGTACATTTATTATGACTTAAAGGTTTTTAGTATGTAGTGTGTAATTTTATTCCTCAAAACATTATCGCGGAACTTTCAATGTATAAGAGATAACAAAATATTGAAATGAACAAGGACATTTGTATTTATATGCTTCTTTTCTTCTTCTCCTAGGAATTTCATGACATGAGTAGTAATAAAAGTATAAAGGGGAGCTTACATTCTATGTACACAAGATAATACCTTGATAATCTAGACTTATGATTTCATATCTATTTTGAACTTTATTTAAAAACATTATTATTATTATTATTTTTTTCTTCATTAAACGCTGTCGATGATTATGTTTCAATCAACACTTGTTTCCAAGTATTTGCATGGGGGATCTTCAAAAGCTTCACCTTTGTGGTGTCGAGTTTCTTGGACAGGATAGATTCGACAATTTTAAGGGCAACGATTTCAACTTGCTGCTGCTTATTGGCAGTATTTTCAACATCCTCATCTTCTGGCTTCCCAGGCACAGGCTTCAAAACAGGAATACAATCTCTGACCTTTGTTGGTGACAATCCACTATGCTTATCAGGTGACTTCTTGCCCTTCTCCCTACTATCTGATTGATCAAGATATAGTTCAGTTACGCGCAACAGCTCATTTGTTACGACCCAATGAAGACTCAAAAGGTTTTGTAATTCCATTACACCTTGCATAATCATGTAGTTTGTAGCAGCGCTTTGAGAAACATATGTCGGTATCAATAATAATCGCTTCAACTGTTGACATTGTGATATCGACTCTACAAAACTATTCTTTACATCGCAATTTATTAGCTCGAGTTGACACAAGTTGGGCAGTGATTTCGCAACTGAGGCTAAAATTTTATTAATGCTGAAATTATTTGAACCTTTCTCAATGCGCAGACGTTGGAGACTTTTCAAAAAACTCAAGTCTTCTGCAATCTGCTGATCATTTAATTGCTCGCAAAATCCCAATTCGAGTGATTCCAAAGCTGTCATATTTCGTAGAACATTATTCTCATCAAATATGCTTGCCAAATTCTCTATTGTTGTTAATGAAAGATGTCGAACGTTGATGAGTGGAAGGATGTCGAAATTTTGTAGTGTCAGATTATTGCTGTGAACTGTTCGAAGTCTCAATTCATCTAAACTAGTTTCTCTCAGCTTTAAACTCTCAAGATCAATCTTTTCGTCCTTTAACGACACTGCATTGATAATTTTCAGATTGGGATTTGACTTGAATAAATTTTCAACTACATTTGATGTACAACGACAAAGATCAATTCCTTGCAATTGATCAATCTCTCCAATTTTTTCCGAAAACTCACGCCACGATTCCTCCTGATTTCCCATCAAAACCTTTCTCAAATCCAAATGTATCGTTCCGTTGCGCTTCAAAGTCTTTACAAATCCATTCCAATCGTTCACATGAGAGTTTTTCATTCGAACTGTTTTCCATAGAATGCTACTATTGCCAACCAAATTCCACATTCGACAGACTCGACTTGCACGCTGCAACTCTTGAACTTTGAGATATTGAAAAGTATGTAATAAAATTTCGAATCCTGTTGATACGTTGCGGAAAAAGTTTAAGGAGAAATTGAATGGTGAAATAGATGCAACCTCCTGAGCAAAACTGTTCGATGGTTTTGCAGTCGAGTCGGCAGTTTTCTGAACACTCCTGAAAAATATAGACAAAAAAAAAGAGTTAAATTAAAGTATATAAATGATGCTGGGAAAATACGCTAATTAGAATTATTTATGCAGAAAGTACTCGATTAGAAGGCTAATTGTGAAATTCAAAAAGAGAGGACCACAAGAATTTTATCGTCTTAAAAATTGTTAGTTCTTACGCGCGATTAATGATCTTTTTAGCGTCATTACTGCTTTCGTCAGATTCAAACATGATGAACTTTTTTCCGTTATACGTGACAAGCGTTTGTGGCTGACTTTCGAAATTATGAGGAGGTTTGTCTGAGTTGTAAGGCTGTGGTGGCTGATGATGCTTTTTTGTTGCATTTTGAGAGTTTTTGGAAAATTTGAAATTACAATTCTAAAAGAACAAACAAAAGAATTGATTGAAGGCAACTTTTTCTTTGAAAAAAAAAATGATAATAAAAAAAGGAAAGAAAAGTGAGCGCGTTAATTAAATATTACCTCGCATGTGAAAGTTGTGCCATCGATAATCGCGGTTTTGTTAGCGCATTCTTTGTGATAGAGACATAAACAAGCTTTGCATTGTAATTGCGGTATTTTCCCTAAAGCCGCCAAACAACTAATTGTACATCTCGCGTCACCCGTTCTGATGGACAGAAAATATATAGATTTATCTCAATATTAAGCATCATCAGCCATTAAACTCGCGGTTTTGTCCACAAATAAAACAAATTCACACCATTTATACTTACTTCAATTTAGATTTTATTGTGCTGCTTTGCTTTCTAGACGATCCAATTTTATTTGCATCTTGACTGTTGTCTCTCGATAAACTCTTGTTGGTTGATTGGTATGGCGATAAAGAACTATTATTCGTGTTACTTGATGAAATATTATTATTGTTATTATTATTAATGCTCGGTGGAGGTGGGCTTGAACCAAAGCGCATTTTAGGCTTCGGAATTCGCTTCCCAAGTAATGGCTGTTGATTAGCATCACTAATTACTGGATCCACGTTTGAACGGCGAGCATAATTGTAATATTTAGCAGGTCTTATAATTTCATCATCAGGACTAGCTCCAATAGCTTCCTTTACAAGCGTAAAATTATTTATAGTTAGGTCATCGTGAAGATGCGTCTGGATTTCATGTCTTGTTCTTAATTTCTTTCCAGTTGGCGTAATGTAATAAACTTCACCCTTCTCTTTGCTCATTGAAGGCTCAGCTCGCAAAACCTAAATGTTTACAAGTAACATATAAATATGCTGGAAGCTTTCATATCATTAGAGTTATCAAATTCCTTACAAGTTCACGCTTCCAGCCGTACTTAAAAGGCAGCTTATAAGCTGGATCAAGAATATCTGTTGAACGATTGGGTAAATGTTTTTTTAATGTCATTGATTCTGCATCGGAAGATTCGTCGGTGCAAATTTTCTTTATATTCTGTATCATATGCTGACTGTCATTTTGCTCAGCTAAAATAAAGGCAAGAAAAAATAATATTAATACCAAATTTCTCCACTGGATTAAACTAAAAGAAGCTTCATCTCACCTGTATCGAACCCCAAAAATCCATCTTCTTCCTCTGAGCATGACAGCGACCGCTTAATTCCAATATTCCCGTTTCCTTTGATTTCACTAGAAACGTCCATAATAGCTTGGTAAATTTACTTTTTTTTCTCTCTCTCTCTGAAAACCGGAAAATCACAAATATTATAAGTTATCGATAAATTTACTCACTAACTTCACTTTATAGCTGATAAAAGTTGTGTAAATAAAACATAATACAAATTGGAATCACTTAATTTACCTTATTAATTTCAATAAACGTGAAAATGTATAAAAGATCCAGCATTAAAAAACTCAGCTTCAGAAAATATAAGCCGTCATTTCAAATTTCAAAGAACCGTTAAAACAGCTAGCGGGGAAAACTAATTTTAATTTTTTTTTTAAAGTTTTATATTTAATCTCGAATATCTATGAAATTGTATCTTCAATTTTCGAGATTTTTTCAGGGTAACTAGGTTTTACAATAAGCTTTAAATTAAATTTTCAAATTTTAAACCTTAATATCTCTGAAATTGTACCTTTTTTTTAATTTTCAAAACGAATAAATATAGGTGAGATCATTATGGGAGGATAATTATCCACGAGTGAACATTTCAAATTTTTTAGTTTACGAGGATTCATCTTAAACAAGCAATTGAACATTTAAAAGACTTTTTTTTATTAAATGTAGTGTGATACATATAATTAACATAATAAACTAGGATAACTACATAGAATCAGGTTAAACATAAATTTTGACTTAAAAATATATATATATTTTTTTTACTCATATGAAATTTCTGCATTATATCCATTTTTCCAGTCTGCTGTGTATTTTACAACTTGCGTACGGCCATCAGGTAAGGCACTATAATAATAAAACAATCACATGAATCGCTTTAATCAAAAGATTTTTGAAGTTTAGGATACAGAATATGTATCTAACACTCAACAGAAAGTTATGAGGAGTTTTTAATTTAAATAATTTCTTACACTTTATATTCACCACGTGTTACATCTCCATCAGAATTTGATGTATGAGCAAAATCCACGTTTTGGTTGGTCGTGTCTATATCATTTACGGCATACTGAAAATCGAATGGCATTCCTGGTTCGTGTGCCTGTTATTAATAAATGTAATTTGCAATTCAATTTGTTTTTATGTAATTAAAAAATATTTTTAAATTGTCACCTCATCATTTGAAGGTGGCTTTGGTTTTCCAGGCGGGTTTGGTTTATTTGGTTGACTTGGCGGTTGAGGATAGTCGTATCCATTTTGCTCTGGTGGAAGATATAAATTGCTTCCTTGTGCCGCAACTTTCTGAACGATAATCAACGTTCCAAAGAGTACCTGAAATTTACTCAATATCATTTTCATTGAATTGACGTTCTCAAGAGAATCAAACTTACAAAAAATTTAAACATTTTCAATTATCTCGAGATTTGAGGCACTATGGAAAATAAAGCTAGACTGATCTGTTTTTCGCGAAGATTTACACTTGAATGGATGTCTTCTTGAAGAACTCTCATCTTCTTATATACAATGCATAGTCTACCTAACATTAAAAATATACAATCAATGCAACACTCGCGAATGAATACAGCAGCACAGCAGCAGTAAAAAACGTATTGCATTTCAATGAAGAAAAATGTAGAATTTAATAATAGTTAGTTGTAATAATGAAGCATTCTTTTAAATGAAATGAAATGTGAAAGGAAAAGCAAAATTAAATAAAACAAAATTGCTATATTTCAGAAGAGCACATTTCGTAAATTTTATTCATTCGAGCAAGAGAAATTTTACCTCTTGTGGCAAAGTTCTGTAAGATTTTACAAGAACAAATGGTAGGGCTTAAAAAATCGAAGGTCAATAGCAATAAGAACTGTCATTACAATATATGCATAAAATCAAAACGGCAGAGAACTAAAATTGTGTAATTCATCTTGAATTGTAATAAAAGTTCAATTCATGTTTCGACTCGAGTTACTGTGGGTTTCATAACGTACATGCTTTAATATAAATTAAGGTTTGTTTAAGATCTTTAAGATGCGATATTGATTTTTCTGTAAGAATTTATAAAATGATGACATTATAAAAAAAGAAATCAATAAATGTATTATATACAAACTCTTTAACTTTAAAGATCACAGCTCTAATAGTTTGTCGTCAGCATAAGAAAGAGCATTAAAAAAAGAAACAAGTGAAAAAAATGTTGCAAGTACTTAAGACAATTTAAATCAATTTATTAATGCAATTTAACATGATTAAATTAAAATTATTAACATTAAAGAAACGGCAGGTAGTAAGCATTGTTATTGCACATTGAGTATTCTTATTTACTAAACATATTAGAGTCTAATGAATATTTTGGTAGGAAACGTCTGCATGAAAACCCGAATCGTCAGCAAAATATTTTGTAATTTGAATCCTTCCGTCCGGTAGCAAAATTGAGTATTCTCCTTTTATCTCTTTATTGTTTTTCGATTGTGTGTGACCAAAATTATTCCCTGATTTAAAATCTGAGACGTGATAACCAAAAGCATAATTTTTATCTTCATGAAAATCAATAGGCTTTTTTTCAAGATTGTCTTCATATTCCACGTAACTTGTTGGGTACATTGGCACTTCAAATTTACTTTCATTGAAATCTTCTGTTATAGGAATCACTTCTCGGACCATATCTTTGGGTGTTGATGTATAAAGAATTTTCTTGTCATAAATCATTTTTTCTGGTGATTTTGAAGAGCTTTCATATAGAACAGGACTTGACAATGCTTCGTCTGCATTTGAATAGTAATAAATTGACTTTTTTGCAGGCAATTCAGCAATAGACTCTTGCTCAATTTTTTTAATTGAATTTTCTTTTGAAGGTACGAAATTGGCATACGATTGTGCTTTAGTTTCATGCTTAACGATTGATTGGTATTTTGAAAATGGATTTTTTGAAGTTGGCAAGTAGGGTGGCTCTGTTACTAAATCTTCCTTATAGAACTTTTGTGCTTTTAATGTGGTATAATAATCTGAGAGTCCTTTTGATGAATGCTCCTTAATGGACGAAATATATTTTGATAAAGACACTGGTACTTTAATTATTTTATCACCATAATAAAATTTCAAATAGTCTCCATCACTTGCCTTTCCTTTTAATATCGCATCACTGATTGTACTCTCAACAACTTTTTGTATCTTCGTTGGCAATTCCTCAAATGAAACATGTTTAGTACGGGAAGTAGACGATAATGGGTGTGTAATTTTTATTTTTCTCGTATCACTTGATATGGAATCTATGGCGTTTACTTCCCTTTTTATTTTCTTTTCGTTTTTTGATTCTTTATCTTCATTCACTGAAGGCTTTAACGAAGCAGCAATTAAAGCATCGGAATAAACGAATTTTAAAAATTCTTTAGGTTGTACAAACATATCTTTCATAAGAAGCCTTTCCATTCTAATTTTTTTAGTATTTGTTCCATTTTTGGGGTTTTCTTCAGACGATCTTTTTACTCGTATATTTCGACTTTTCTTCAACTGTTCATATTCTTCACTATATTTTGCATCTTTAAGCTCAAATTTCACTAATCTTGGAGAAGTAAAATTTTTTGGTGCATAATTTTTCTCATTACTATGCTTTTTGTTCGATTGGAATGTGATTGAGGAAGTGGTCGATGAGTTTTTCTTAGCCTTCTTAATTCGACCTGAAGCTCGTTTGTAAATCATATGTCTCCTAGACTCTTCTGCACTTGGATTGCTTCCAAAAGATGACAAATATGACATTAACTTTTCCTAAATATATAAATTTTGCTATTATATTATTTTATTAATGTGATTTTATCACTATAGGTACCTCGTCTATAAACTTAAGAAAAGATCTTCGATTCAAACTCAATTCTACATTGCTATCTCTTTCATGGTTGGCACAAAACGTAAAATTAACTGTCAGTATAAGAGCACTCGTCTGTTTTGATAAAATTAATAAATTGTCTTATTCATTTCCACGCTTTATTGATATTATTTCAAATCATGTTACTTACAATAAAAAATAGATTTGAAAACATTTTTTTTACAAAATAAAAAATCAAATAAGTCACTTTTGATTACTGTTCACTTTATCACATTCACAGTCCGTCTGAGCAGTGTTGCAAAAATGCTTGAAAATTTAAAATAAAAATAAAATATTTCACGCTTCCTCCTCGTTCGAATAGTGCGTGCGAATCTTGTGGAGATGAAAAAGAATGATCAAGTAAAAACTAGTTTTCCTTACTTTCTCTGACATGAGGAAAATGTCGTGATATGTGTGGAAGGTAAATCGATTGAGTCATACTTAGTTAACAGTGGAAATGGGATCTGCATTTTTCTGAACGATTTTGTCATCAAATGTAATTCCTAACTAGGACAGTAAGTCTTCTCGGGTATATTCACTCATCCATATTATTAGAAAGATTTTTGATACCCAAAATTTATGAATAAAGTATCCGACGATTAAAAATATTTAAAAAAAATTGTTATAAACAGTTTTATATGCAATCATATCAGATGTAATAATTATTTTATGAAGACATGTGATTTTGAACAATATTATTGGATAAACAACAAAAACTAGTTTCATTAAAATGCTGCTTTTGCCATATTATTAGTTCAATGCACAAACAAATGTTATGCAATACAAAAAGAAAAGGAAATAACATTCTTCCGCGGAACAGACTTGAGAAAATGGTAGATTAATAAGTAATGCAGCAATCACGTTTTATAAACATTATAATTTTTTTTGTTAAGCTTAACGTATTTTGAAATTTCAAAAACTGCAATAATCAGCTAAGCAAAAAACGTATCAACATTTTTTTTATCGGGTATTTTATGCAAAAATAATTAATTAAGTGAATTTCTGTAAGGTAAACTGGATTTTTTTTCCAATTAAAGGTATTGTGAAGTTCTAAGAGATCGCAAGAAGTCGCTAGAAATAAAAGTCTAGTAGAGAATTAATAAGAAAAGAAAAAATTTGTGTAAATCCAATATACACGTGCTTTTGTTTTGATCATTCGGTGCTAAAAATGAAACGGAAATTAAGCGAGCAAGATGAAGAAGACGATGATAAGAAGGCAAAGCTGGAAAATGGTGAGTTTTTACATCCTTTATACCGATAAATCATTCAAAATATTTAATATATTAAAAACTCAGCTACAAAGACGACGGAAGTAAACATGAAGGAGTTTGATATAAAGCAATTTAGACAAAAGTTGAAAAAATCTGGAAACTTTTTTGATGGTAAGCATTATTTTGCTGTTTTTATTCTACATTTTTTTTAATATAATTTTATCGTGTTTTTTCTCATTATATCTACGTATAGATCTCAAACTGTTTATTAATATTGCGTCAAAAACTCAGGACATTGTTTATGACTTTATAGCCAGCGGTGGCAAGCCATTAGAAGTTGTCGAGATAATAAAAAGTCAGGAAGAATCGAGCTTAGATGTTCTTTCCAACTTGTATGTAATGCTTCATTTTATCATTAAAACGATCGTTAATGATGACAATCAGCGTCCTGAATCAACAGTCCAAGCATTAAAATATCTTGTAAATAAGAATAACAAGTCTATCATGAAGATGCTTTCGTCGTCAAAGGTTACTGATAAGATATGTATGCTGAAAATTCTAACGATTGCAGTGCAAAACGATCGAGAACTTGGTCATGATATTTTGAAGAATGTTTCTATTTTCTCTAAAGTTAATGAGAAAAGTGATCTCGCAATTTTCGAAGAGGACTTAAAAGCAAAACGACATAAAATTTTGTCAACTGGAACGGTCAGGGAATCGTTTGTTAACTTCTTCATGAGCTTCTTGCTGCGCGAAACTGATTCTATAATGTGTAAGAAAATCTTACAAAAGCATGAACTTTTCGAATTCTTTCTGCAAAATTTGCATCTTGATAGTTATGAAACAATTAAGGACGTCTTAAGTTGTCTTACGAAAAGTGTTTTGATTTCGACTGCATTTAGTAAACCAGAAAAGTTGAAAATTTTCACGGATGAGTCAGTGAAGCATCTTTTAAAACTGTACGAGTGGAAAATATCCAGTGATGAAAAAGATAATGTTGTTAATTTAGCACATCATTTCCTGATATTGCTGCTTACAAATCGAAAACATGGAATAGCATTTAAAGGACTAACTGAACATCGTCAAAACTTGAGACAACTTCACATCCTTGGCATCTTTAAGAATGTCTGGATGCACGAATATCCTTCATTACTCACGATTGAGATAATAAAGTCGTGTCCTGATTTGATGCAGAATTTACTAAATCGTTTAGCTATTGGTTTATCTCCTAAAGTTACTCCAAATTGGTTTATGTGTGCAAATTTTACGAAAAAATTAATCGCTGAGATCGATCCTCCGGCGATGATGAAGCTAATCACTACGTTAGAAGCAAAGAAAATTTCCAACAATATCATTCGATTTTCAATATCACAGTTCATTCTTCAGCATATCAATGAGAATGCACTAATTCAGCAAGACAACTTGGAGATTCGAGAAATTTCCACTGATTTACTGCTTCTAATGCTACAACAATGCTGTAAATATTTGGATGAGCTGAGTAAAGTCGATACATTAAAGGATTTCGAAAAACACAGAATACGGTTTGATTTAATCAACCATTTATTCACATTTTATCCACACATTGATATCATCTTAAATTCATTATATCGAAGTATAGTGTTTTGTAAACGCAATCAGTCTGAGAGAAACAAGGAGCTTGTAAAATCTCAATTAAGAAATACGCTTGATATTTTATTACTCCTCATTGAAAGCTTTCCATCAACTATCCAAAAGATTCCATCGGTTGTTGATTATCTTGAAACATTGAGACAAATTTACGAATATCAGCTATCAGCTATTGATGACATCAATAAGAGTGAAAACATTGAGCTTGAAATGAAAATTGTCAAGATAATTTTATCGCTTCAACCAAATATTCTGTCATTAGAAACCGAAATGTTTGATAGAATTTTCACGATTATGGTTCAAGTTTATTGTTGCAGCATAAACGAGGCTTATAGGAACGAGGCGAAAGCTTTATTGTTTAGAATTATTAAAAACATTTCACTCTTCTCGTCAACCAGTGATTTGGAAATATCGATTATGTTTGAAGCTTTTCGTAGCATACCCCATGGAATTTTAAAAGAATCTATTAATACATTCATCAAAGTTTTAAGAGCCAATCAAAATTTGGTTCAAATGAATTTTAAATGGAATTCAGAAGCAGCTAAATCATACGACACGAGTCTTTTTGATATGATAAATAGCTTCGAGTGTTCTGATGAGAGTAATACTACGAGTTATAATTGCCAATTAAGCTATGCTTTGCCGTTATTGCTAACATTTAAACCGGAAAAACTCAACAGAATTATTGAATTCATCGAAATGATAGTGATATTGGGGCGATTCCACAGATTGATGGAATTTTGAAAAAAAAGAGCTGTAATTCTCCTTCAACTTGTCAAATTTTTTTTTTCAAAAAAATGCTTTTTATCTTCACTAATACTTTGTGAAAACTAAATCATGATCTTTATTTATCATAATAATTTCATTAGCAACATTCTAATTAATACAATTGTTGCTAGTTAAAGTGAAATTTGTTTCCAAAAAAAAAATTTTTTCTCACGGATTAGGAAGAAAAGCTTTACTATTTCTCGATTTCATCAAATGCATTAGGAAGAATCAATTTTCTGCTTTAATTAACAGTTAATTTGAATAGTTTATAGCTTTAATAGAAACATCAAAGTGTCTTTTATAATTTGTGAAATGAATATATATTGAGTAATTCTTGTATTTGCTTAATTTTTGATTCTTCTGATGAGAATTCCATTTTGTGAAATCGAGAAATTCTCCGAAGAATCGAAATAACTTAATTAATATAGATTTTGGTGATTTGATTGTTGTTAAAAGTAAAAGTGTTAGTTCTAATACATCAATTAAAGTCATAATATTGGGGTCTTTGGTGGAAAAATATTGAAAAAAATCAATTCTTTTGTAAGAAATTCGAAAAAATTATCTAAAGAATCGCCCATTGCTCTATCATTCATTTCCGGAGATGAAAAAGTCATTTATTACTTTACTGAAGCAAGAACGTTTGGAACTCAACACGAATATTGTCAGCTACATTAAAAATAAATCCTTAACTACATTTGACGACATTTTGGTAGGATGTAATAAGTCAGTTTATAAGGAATTTCAACATTCACTTGTTCACAATCGCGAGGAGCTTATAGACGTTTCAAATTCTGATGCTGAACAGCTTCAACTACTAATACTGCAAGCAATTTTTTGTGGAATAAAATTATCACATAGCGACTTGCTAACAGATGAAAGAATCTTTAAACTGACAAGTCATATAAAATGCTTTTACGATAAAATTCTTGAACAAGAAACTAATCACAAGAATAGATTTGTGCCTAAAGATGACAATGAATCAGTTGGAAGAACTGCCAACAAAATATTTGAATGTGATGTGCCGTTAATATCATGTAATTTAGTTAGCTACATTTTCGAACACAATTCAATACTTTTGAATGATTTCAACATTATTGAGATGAATCAAGCAACAAAATTCATTGAGAGTATTCTTTCTGTTTTTACGACAAGTGATCATTTTAGACAGAAGCTTACGAAATATTGCCAAAAAATTGTTTCACAACTAAAGGATCTTAGCACACTTAATGAATCAATCTTAAATGTCATTGGAAAGTTCCCGTTTGGAAGTGATCAATATCATGATTTGTTGACTATAGTCACCAATAAAAAAATAGACGAGAAGTCAATAAAGGCGCTTAAGTTGTGCATTGATAAAATTACCGAATTAAAGGAATTCCCGCTATCATCAACACAAATTCAACAGTTGGAGAAAATTTATGTTAATTCAGTTCTTAACACAACACTTGATTTAAGTCAGTTTGAAGAAAGTTTAAGAGCTTATCTTTTAACTTTTCCTCACAGTTTAGATGATTTTTCATGTGAAATTTTCAAAATCGTATTTCAAGATGACGTATCCTTAACAAAATCGTATCTTCAATTGATCGTGTTATTATTCAGTCGTAAAAATGAATGGAATGACCTTTTCATCAGTAATGCATTAAAAATTAAGAAAGAATTCTTATATCCCCTTCTTCACATTGCTTTTAAAAAGAACATTGTTAATGATGAAATGCTTAAACCACTTTATGCTGAATTCAAATCTGGAATTATAAGAGCAGTTGAGAAACCCAATAAAGCTGCACAAATTTATCGTGAAAATATTGAGTCATCGATACAACTCATAAAATTTGCAATGCCACCGAATGAATGCCGAGATATGGCTATCAAGAAAATTAAATTTGAATCAAGTGCAGTTTTCCAAGTTAAAATGATACATGCTATATTTTTAAAAGCCCTAAAAACTGAACAAAACAATACAATCTTCTACAATTTTATTTCACACTGGATTCAACTATTTGGACTGGCCGACTCTAAAGATTATGGAGATTATCTTGATTTAATGACTCAATGGATAGAGTCCCTTCCTACAAGTGAAGATGAACTGCAAATTCAATTGAATGATGAAAGCTGGAATAAGTTTTATACGATATGCTTAAAAAATGGACTTAAATCAATCGAACACTCAGAAATGTTAGTCATTTTGGGAAAAATTGTTGCATCTATTAAGTTGGAGCCGAAAGAAATTGTCATCATGTTCGACATGATTTTTTCTCATTCAAACTTCTTCAATCTCGCCTTCAATATGAGACCGCTTGCTCGTAATTGGAAAAGAAATTTATTTTACCTTATCAACGTCTTGGTACAGAAAAATCCGGAAATTGCACACGAAAAACACGTTCCAATTTATTTATCGTCATATCAAGCAACAATGTCATCATGTGATCAATTGATTTTGAATTTACTGCGATTTTATGAGATTCGATGTGGCATTGATCTTCACGAATATAATCCGCTTTTATTTGGACAAGCAGCTTTAACTCATTTTACATCTCATGAGCACAATGAATTAAAATTTATAAAAAATAACTCACTTGATAAAATGGATGCTGTCTTCTTCAAGCTCTTAAATCTTTTTGAAAAGTCAGCTGTTGAGAACACATTAAATAATTATCCAATTAAAAGACAGTTGGCTGGAGTTAATCTAAAAGATTTGACTCAACTTCTGAGTAATGATGGCGATGAAAACATTTACGACCCAGGATATTTTCTTCCGCTATTTGAAATGATTCTTACTACTTCATCGTTTAAATTTTTATCAGTTGCTGTGAAAAATGAATTGATTTCTCTAATTCCGCCTGCATTGTCATGTGAAGACGAAAATATGCGACTACTTGCTGCTCATATTCTCTTAAAATGCCGTGAAAACACTGAAGCAAAAAAGTAAGTTATAATTTTTCATTTTTTTCTTCTTCTAAGCTTATTGACATCAAATTTATGTTTTACAGGAAAACAAAGGGAATTTGGATTCGATTTTATGATTCTATGCAGAAGGGAATGGCAGACGTAAAAGAAGGTACGCAACTCAAAAACGAAAAGCACTTTCCGCGAGCAGCTTCGATTTCTACACGCTTGTTGGCAGAATTCTGCAGAATAATTCCAAACAAACTTCATCCATTACATAAGACCGTTTCAAACTACTTAATCATTAAGGAGAAATTTGAGTTTTCTACTATTCCTGAGCTGCTTCTACTATTTCATAGCAATGAGATTCAACACGAAGAAATTCGACTGTTTATCCTTAACATGATCAATAATGGAATCAACGATGGCTTGGACTTTAAAGTTTTGAATAACACGCCATTCTTAAAGATGATTTTGTCATGCTATAAATGTCCTTTATCGAGCCGAAAGATTGACTTACTGATTCTTAAAATTGTTGATAAACTCATCATGAAATGCAACAAGACGCAATTTCTAATCGATAAATATGGACTTGGACTTTGGATTTTTCAAATTTGCGTAAACGTAGAGCCATTTGAATACGATATCATAGAAATGATGGTCTCATTGATTTATCATATCTTTCAATCTAACAATGAAAATGAACCAATTCTGAAAATACTAAGAGAATCCTTATTGATGCTGTTGAAAAAATTTACAAAAAGCAAGCTACCTCTCAACACGTTTTTATATTTTCTAAAGATTATGAATGAAATGAAACATTTTAAATATGTACATAACGATGACTGCACGTTGGTTCAAGAAATAGCGAACATTTTTATCCCAACTGAATACATGCAACGATTATTATACATCCAAAGTTATTGTAATGCCTGTAAATATCTTGAAACCGCAGATTCGTTTAGAAAATCCATCACTGCAGATCAGTCGACGATAGATGTCATTATTGAAGTTCGAGAATTCATGATTAATTTTTACAGTACAAAAGTAAGTCACTGAAATGAAATGCCTAACTGACACAAAGTGAAATATTGTAAACTTTTTGAAATGAAATAAAAGTAATAAAATTTTGAAGATTATTGGAATACCTATTATTGTTAGAAAAATTGCAGCTAATCTTTACAAACGACTTAAGATGGGAAATTTTCCAAACATCATATTAACATCACCTTAATAATTGACAGAATTTTTTCAGTGATTTTTTTTTTGAAATAAAAAGAAAATTTATTTCAGTTTTTATTACGTAATGCATAAAAATAAATTTTTCATCCAAAAAAAATTATTCTGCTTGAAATGTTCAAACCCTTCCTGCTAAATAACGAATGTAATAAGTTAAAGGCTCATTACTTTAATCCTTAAACAACTTTTGCTTAATCAAAGTTTGAGAACCAGAATAAAAGTAATAAGCTTGTTTCCCAATAATTTGGAGACAAAGAAATGAAAGGTAAATGCACAATTTTATATTTATTTTTAATCGTTTTTCATTATTTTGTCTACTTATTATCATTACTTCCGAAGTATTTTTCCTTCATTGCGTGCACTTTTTTTTATTATTTTTTCATTTCAATATAACAATTTACCTTCAATTATAAGGGTATTGTAAGATATTGTATTGTTGAAAAATTATACACGAGTCGCGAGGAAGGGAATGGACAATAGATTCTTCATGAAAAATCATCATTACAGTTTCTTTTCTCAAATAACAATTTTACTTTCTTTCATTCATTTTAATTATTGTCTTATTTGTGGAAAATAGAACGCAACATTACTAAGTTGTTGTTGAAGATTGGAATTGTGAGAATGTAGAATCTGGAAGTAATTGGTAATTGCTTTGATTTTGAATTGACTGACTGAAAGCAGTGCATGGTTGCGAGTACGTTAGGCTAAACGGAAGAAGAGTTGATGCCGCTGCCAAGTTTCTATGAATAAAATAGATTCCAAGTAAATACTACTTATTAAGGAAAACATTGTTCTTTTTACCTATATTGTTGATCTATTTGAGCTTTTTCAATCCTTTTTTCCTTAGCTCGCCTGTTCTGATACTAAAAGTCATTATTATAGGGTTATAAACATGAAGATAAGATAATAAACGAACTCACCCAAATTTTTATTTGTGTTTCGGATAACTTAAGGCTTTCAGCTAACTCAAATCGTCTACCACGGGATATATATTCATTTCTGGTAAATTCAACTTCCAATCTCAGTGTCTGATCACTACTAAATGTTGTACGTTGTCTTCGTTGTTTCCCTTCCTTTTTACGACGTCTTGCCACTACATATAATAAATAATACAATTTGATAAATGAATGAAATTTATTGCCTATTGATATAGAAAAATTCTCATAAGCTAATTGCTTCATAGCATTCCCAAAAATGATATACATATATTAAACTTGAAAATTTAATTAAAGACCTCATCAAAAATAAATTCTCACTAATATACCATATGGCGACAAGTACTATATCAGTTTCATAAGTAGCATGATAATTTATAATTTTACTCAATTTAATCATCACTATAGAGGATGTTTTAGGACTGAAAGGATGTCCTGTTGAAATTTTTGAGCGACATAAATCACATATACAACACTAAATGTTAATAATGCATGAGATATCATTTATCGGATAATACTTTCCATTACATATTCAACCAAAGTTTTGTTGTTTGTAGCCCTAAAATTAAAACTCAAAAACCTTCCGTTATTCTTCTTGTCATATTTTATTGTCTCCTTTAGCAAAAATATTTTGAGAATTATAATTTTTATTTGAAGTATTATTCAAGTGTTTAAATCATTTGTGTGAAAACAAACATGTGTTTTTTTCCTTTCTTTCTTCTCTCAATTGAATTCTCCCTTTCTATTTATAATCATTTACCGTACATTTAATAAGCTGTTGATTTCATCTCAATTTTAAAGACAAAATATGAAAATCATAAAAAAATTGCTTTTTATTAAATGAGTGAGTGCTGTTTCGTTAAACGTTAATATGATGATATTATAAATGAGTGACAAATTACCTTAATGTCATTCATTACCTTGTGGTTAGACATTTTTTCCCTGTCATTTAATTCAATTAACTGCATATTAAGGGTTTCATGAAGCACAGATTTTGTTTCTCTTCGAAATTTTTCACTTTGCAAATTTATTATGTTTACATATCAATTTCTATCTTCCGTTTGTCATGTTTTATCATCTTTATCCTTATTTTATTAATTTTTTTTTTGAAAATCCGATGTTATATAATACGCTAAATTCAGTATTTTTGTCACAAAAAATAAGTTTTTGTCGTAAATTTATATTTCGGTTCTAGGACATACCAATAGTTGAAATTTATAATTTTTTGAAGAGTAACTACGATTGAGTGGTCACAGTTAAAAATTGGGTGACTGCTTAGGTTGACCATCTGCTTGGGTTTTCAGAGGACTATCCTCTATTTTTGAAATTTGTCCTCTGTCCTTTAAAGGCTCAATTTTTCCTCTATTTTCATAAATTGTCCTCTATTTAAATTTTTGATAGAGGGCACAAAAATTATACTCAAAAAGTGCAATTTGGATAGAAATATATTTTTGGTCCTCTATATTTTCAAAAATATCTGGTCACAAATTTAATAGAATTTAAGGAATTTAACAAAAAAATGTTATAACTTATTATGCTTTTCATCGAATTTAATGTGTTCTGCATTGAAAGATTTGACATTTAAATAACTACCCGTCTTTAAAACAAAATTGTTCAGTTGAAATTTTAGTTTTGCTGATGCCCCAAACGCTACTTATAAAAATTTCAACTTATTTATTTCAAACTATATTTATAAATTGAACGGGAGTGTAGTCCCTGAACGGCAGATGCGTAGCCTTTAAGATGGCTTTAAGGTTTTACGATTAAGGCGGAAAAAGACAAAAAATCGTCTTCTATTTGATATAATTTATGACAAAATCCAAAAAAATAAGTCCTGCCAAAATTTTCCGTTTATAGAAAAATATACTGAAAATCGATGCTCGAAAATTTTCTGCTAAGTTCTACGAAACGGAAATGATAAAAAATTACTTCAAAACAGAAGCGTAATAAGGGTCAGCAACATTTCTAAATGTTTAAAAAGTGGACCCCCTGTGGACCCTAAACAAAAAATTAATAAAATTTTACTATAGCGACCGAGATTAAATGATCTTGGATTAAAGTTTTTTTTTCAATAATGCGCTAAAAATGTAATCCCTTGCACTATTTTCTATCCTTTTGATTTAATTGATTTAATCAAGATTTAATGAATTTTGCACCCCAAAATCAACCAAATTTGCATAAAAATTGAATTTCAATAGTAATTTTTGACCTTATGGGAAAAATTTAAAATTTGCAATTTTGAACATACTGATTTTAAATTAAAAAATGGAAATGGTTTTTCTTCTGATTCACAACACCATCTCCGGCTACGCGGCTAAAAAGGATATTGCTATTTCATTTACCTTTTTTAAAATTAAAATTAGGTAGATAGGTAATTTAATAATGCTATACTTATGAATAAATAAATAATTTTTGCGATCAATTTACATGTCAAATCAAGTCATGTGGAAATATGGATGAATAATAACTATGATTTTTTGATTTGTATTTTTATTTTGAGGTGCAAAATAAGGATTGAAAAAATGGCTTCCGTTCTTAGTCAGAAAGTGGAAGTAAAAAGTCATGAGCATTTTAAGACACTTGTAAGATTTCCCTTGTTTCATTTAAATTAATTTTTTTACTTACGAAATGCCGCAAAATGACTATGAGGATCTGTTGAAAATAATGGCAATCTTATTGCAGCAAAATGTGTAGGCAAAATTGTCGAAGAAACATAAGTATTTGCTGAATTAACGTTAGGCCTATGTTGAAAATTTTTAATTTTAATATTTTTCACTTTTTAATAACAATTTTTATAATCAACCTTTCAACATTTATATCACTAGATGAACTTCCACTTGACTCTGAAGGAGAATGAATTATTACATCTCGACTAACTGTTTTCAAAAGATCTTCTGAATCTAATTTTTCTTCTTGGTCACCAGATTTCTCTAAATTTCCGTATAATTTCTCAAAGAAGCTTGTGTGATGAGTTCGATTATGATTTTTTTCATTATCTTGTGTTTTATTTGAATTTGATTCAACACAGCTTTTTGCTTTTATTGACATCATTCACGTTCCTCTACTATCGAATATTTTTACCGTCACACCTCTTCGAAGGCTTAATAACAACTGCGGAGGTAATCATTTAAACTGACCAAAAAAATAGAGGATGTGAAAAAAGAACAGAGAACATTGAGGGGTAAGTACGAAAACTTGATGATTTTGCAACAACAACAACCACACAATTCACATACATATACAATCAGAGTTAAAATGCCTCAAATATCAATAACAATTATTTGTAGACATAATGAAAGATAATGCGATTAAAATCAAACAAACGAAAAACTGAGAAAAATGTTTTGTGAAAATTTGAGATTTCAAATAAAAATTTTATTTTATTTTTATAAATTTAGTGTTTTTTGTTTTTATCTTTTGAAGTTTACTGTCATCTTTGTAAGCCAAAGCTAATATTTTTTAGTCGAAATAATGAAAATTACACTAATAATAATAATCGTAATTGGTGCTTTACTATGCATACAACAAAAGGAACTGTAAATAAATTTTGCACCATACAGTAAGAGAATATAAAGACTTGCTTCTATTGGCTACTACGGTATGCTTCGAAAAAACCAATCAGAAATTTAAATAAAATTTTTCTATAACCGACAAGCAGAATTTGAAAATTAGCGACATCTTCTTTCCGATAGGCTTTAGTTCTTTAAAACTAAAACATAATCATCATATTTGAAGGATGTTGTAAAGCATGGCATAACTGAAAACTAAATCAAAAGTAAAGTAAAGTCTAAATTTAAATTTTGTTTTATAAACTTTATTTATCAAAATATATGAAATGGCATCAAAAGTTTTAATTTGACATTTTTAAAATTATCAAAATTGCATGAAAAATATTTGAATTATAAATGAAGCATCTTCAAATCCAAAATGAAAATAAAAAGTTTTTTTTTCTGTTATAAAAAGGCACAGTTCCAATAGCAGATAATAATATAATCAGCAATGACAGTAATTTCATGAAAATTTTATTTATGCGATTTTAAGCACTCTAATTTTTGTAGGTATGTAATTTATGTAAATATACTTTATATAATTTTATTCATGTATACCTTAAAAATGTATCTTCTTTACTCTTTCATAAAAATAATTTTCATTTTCCTTTCTCACATTATGTTTATGCTGTTTATTTTTTTTTTTTGGTAAAAAATGGCGACAAAATTATTTAATTAAATGTTTATTTTATTAGTTTAATGTATGTAGGTATATTTTTGATTTTAATGTTTATATATATATGTTTAAAATGGTAATTAATCGAATCATCGATATAAATCACAACGCCATTTTTAATAGTATAATCAGATATTTTAAATAAAAGGTAGACATAAAAATATTTATAATAAAAGTAAGCATAAAAATGAAGTAATAATAAATTTAATATTTTCTGTCTTTAAACAAAGGACAATGATAATTAACAAAAGGAAGCATCAAGCTAAAATAATTTTTATAAAATTATATATTTTTTTTTAAATATTAAATTTAGAAACTTGATCGACGAGAAATGAGAAAAAGGGTGGTGAAGGATACAATTAAAAACCTTGGGCGGAAATACTTATATCTATGCTAAGCAAAAATAAAAAGACTTTTTTTCTTTCTTTCATTTGCATTATTTGACTTGAAATTTTACATGCGTTCTTAAAATTATAATAGTAGAAGAAAGTAAGAGGAGCAATGAATGCATACGCTTATTTTGTTGTTATACGTATCGATGTTTCAAAGACTAACAAGTTTGCTTGGTTCACTTCCGCTTGTGGGAGTATGAAGCATTTCTAATGGGTTGCGATTTTGTGTTGAACATGGGATAAGAGGATTTGATACTGGAGTTAAACCAGTACCCCCTTCCATGAGTGACTCAAAGTTAAACATGCCTGTTGACGGCGTACAGACATTAATACCAGCAAGATCTGTGACATTTTTTCGTTGCAATGCTTCAGATGGCTTCAAATTTGCAGGCACATTAAGTGAGGATGGACGATTTGGTTTATTTATCGATGACTGTTTATTTGGAATAAATGTTGGTGTATTCAGTTGAGGCATGTACGGTGTTGTTGGAGTTGTAATATCATATTCTTGTCCTGAGAGCCTAAAAAATAAACAAAATAAAATTTTCATTAATTTTTGTTTAATAGTTTTTTTTAAATTTTCAATAATTAGCGAGGTTAGACAAAAACTTACATTTCACATCGTCTTTTAGTCGGTGGCTCATCGTCATAGAGATCGAGAGGTTCAGCTTTGATTTTGAGAGATAATTTACTATTGGCATTCATTGTATTATTGTTATTATTATTGCTAAGTGAATTTGCGAAACTCGCAGGACGTTGTATAGACATTGTTGTTGATGATGTGGATGTAAATGTCGCTAGAATATTATCAATTTTTCCATTTACATTTGGCTTTACATCATCTGGTGTCTCTCTATCGCCTATAATACAGCCAGTTGATCGTTTATGCTCTTCTATTAATTCGCACAACTCATCACGCATTTTATTCATTTGTTGAATTTCTGCTGTTAATTGTCGCTTCTTATCTTCCATGTCATCAACTTGTTTTTGCAAATCATGTGTGTGATCTTCACGCCGACGACGGCATCGTGCCGCAGCTTGCTTATTTCTCTCACGGCGTACTTTTCGTTTTTCCTCCTCTTCAGGCGAAATATTTAACGGTTTATTTGGTTTCCTTCCTCCAACATTTCGTCGCGGTTTCTCATTACTTTGATTTGATGCTGAACTAGATGCATAGTTAGTCCTCGGACGACCTTTTCCAGATGTTGATCCTTTTGTATCCTCCATCATGGGTGGCGGTGTATGCCATGAACTGTCTGACATTGAACTTGTTTCTAACGACTCAATGCTATTGTTTGCTTCTTCAGTTAAAAATGATGGAATCATTGCTTGTGATTGCTGATACGGAGGCACTATATATTGATCTTGATTTGTTATTGGCGCTGGAAGGGGTGGAACAAAGCCTGCTTGATAAGGAGCAGATTGTGATAAATCATTTGTGAGATCTTGAAATGTCTAAAATTAGAAACAATTTTATTCTTATTAGTTTTACTTCTTACTTTTGGTTGAAATGCTAAAACTAATGATTTGAAAAATTCATCTGATTGTTACCTGTTCAATATTTCTTAATGTTGTTGGTGTTAATGTTGATGTTGTTCGTGTCGGTGCTCCACTTATTACACTTAGTCCACCATTGTATCCCGTATCACTCGTTACGAACTATTAATGAAACAAAAAAAAATAACGATTATAATCATAACTTACTATAGTTAACTCAAAAAAATTCTGTTGCTTTTTTTAAGTTCTAGTGATCATTTAAGTTTGAAAATATTTTCGACTTAAGAACAGAGATTTTATCATGACTTAGATGTTTATATTAACCTGATGCATAAAAAGTTCACTAGCTAAAAAGTTTGCAATTTCACAAGCATCCATGACAGTTTTGATAATTTTTTTGTGTTTCGTTTATTTCAGTTGAGAGGAGACTTTATCAAAAATTAAATTTAATATAAATTATCAGACTTGAAAGGTTTTATTTTCACTTCCTAATCAATTTGTTTTTTTTTTACTTCTTGGAAAAATTCAAATTTTAATCTTATGAATAAGAAAGTAGTCCTTAGAATTTTGCGACATTGCTAATTCTGGCGCGCTGTAATCACCCACGCTTTTTTTTAAAATAAGCTTGGTATATAAGAGCGAAATAAGAAATAGAGAATAACAAGAAGAGAGGAATTTTTTGTCAGACATAGTAAATGCAAAGAGCACTAATTGAATTTGTTTGAAAATTTCG
The DNA here is from genome assembly GCA_963573255.1 of Chironomus tentans. Lineage (NCBI taxonomy): Eukaryota > Metazoa > Arthropoda > Insecta > Diptera > Chironomidae > Chironomus > Chironomus tentans. Next base: position 647,011 of record OY754304.1, on the reverse strand, counting down.
CAAATGTTTATTGTTATTACCAAATTTTTTTACAACAGAAAATAAGAATATATAATCTGCTTTGCGTTTGAGATCACAACGACGAAAATGTCGATCAAATGAAATTTTCGTCTTCATGTTTGCATATATTATTGTCAAACGACGAAAAACTGCAAATTACGTCATTTTGTAAATTTGTGTTATTGTAAATAATAATTGGACCAAAAAATTTTTTTTCTAAAACCTTTTTGCGTGTAAGTTTTTTTGCTTAGCCTAATCAATGAAGTGATTTTAAAATTTGAACTTTTCCTTTCTCATTTAGCATGAAAAATATTTACGTGTGGAAAATATATATTTTCACTAAAGCGTATTTTTAATTCTTTGTTGTATATGAAAATTCTTTATGCTCCACTCGCAACGTTCGTTCGTTCGATTTCAAAATAACAATTCTCGTATGTTATTAGTTTAGTTTTCTCATGGGGCGCGATATCGATATGAATTTTTTTCTAATTTTTTAGGCTTCAAAAAGAAAAGAATGAAAAAATAAAAATGATAATTAACAAATTTTTTGCACTATCCCGTTCTAGTCCATTCGGCTTTCGGGGTCGACTGAGAGAAATTTATTTTAAAGTTTTTTTTTCTGGTGTTTCATTAACTTTTTTTAACACATGTGTATGAAATGAAAAAAGTGTTCGTCGACACGTTATTTGTCGTTGAAAAATAATATATAAAGCTACTACGAGAGCTTCAAAAATTTGCTATATTTTCACGGCTCTTTCTTCATTGTGTGCGAAAAAGTAAGTGAGTGAATATTTTAATTATAGACGAATTCGACGACGATCATTGTGGGAGAAGAATTTCAATTTTTGAATGAAGAAATTTTAAAGAAATGGAAATTATTGCAAATTTTTTTTCTCAATTGTATATAAAATGATACTTTGGGTAATTAAAGTTTTTACCAGGAAATGCTTGTGTTTGTTCATAATGCTTACTTGTGTAAAAAACAATTATAAGTGATAAGAAATTCTCTTCTTTAAAATACATATACGAGTAAAGGAGAGAGATTCAAATATGTTCATAAATGCTAGCAATTTTTTTTAAACAAGTGATAAGATAGAGGTGTGATGTGTCATACATGATAGGAAAGACTTAATGGTGACTCACAAAAATTGAAAATGTGTTTTACAGGAAATAAATGATCGATCCTCCAATTTATATTTTTAACCAATTTGTATATTAAACTTCATTATTAAATTAAATTTCATTATTTTCAGCTTCAGATATGATACTTTTAAATCTTGATAAGAAGCAACTATCTTACCGTATTACGAATCATGAATAATTTGATGAATTATGTTAGTAATCATCAGTTGATGAGTGATAACTTTAAAGTTTTATTATTATAATACTTTTTTTAAAAACAAAACCACAAAAAAATTAAAGATTAATCTATTGAGAACATTGCATTTATCAGAAATGTATACAAATATTGAAATGCTCGTTTAAAATTCATCGCAATTTTAAACTTGTCAAACAGTTTTTTGCTTCTTTCACCACAATATCAATGCGAATACTTAACAGCAGAAACACTTTAGGCATTATGCCAAGAAAATAATATAAGAGATCCTCATCTGATCATTTCTTTATTATTGGAAATTTAGATGATTCAAATGTAGATTTACAAAGAAAAAGTGTTGACGGAAATTTTTTTTTGAAATCTTTAATTTAAAATTGTTCATCAGCCTTAAAATATCTTACAAGATGTCACAAAACACGAAATCGTATATGTTTGATTTGGGAATTCCCAACAGCATATAGTGCATAAGAAATAAACGGATATCAGCGTACGCAAATACGGTCAAGGTGATGTTTTTCTTACATTGACACATGTCTTTGTGGTTTTTACATCTTTATCTTTATTACATTAAAAATCTAAATTTTACAATAATATTCTCAAAATATTACGTTTTATTTCGAAACAATTTGTAAGTGAAAAGTTGATAATTATTACTTGTTGACAATTGACAGAAGAATTTTTGTTGCACAAAAAGATGGGTTAATTTTATAGAAAAGGAAATTCCAACAATACTGTACGCATATAGTATGAAAGTATTACTTTTTTGCTTAAGCTTATTCATTTTTTTACTTCAGTAACATTTCATTGTACCTTTTGCGAGCGACGCGCAATTCATGTTGACTAAAAGGTGTGTCTGCCTTTTTAATACCTTCTTTTTCACACATGTAAAATTTACTTTGTACTGACTGTTCCTTAGCCCGACAACTTGATTTGACAGACATATTTGAGCAATAAATATACAGTTAAGACAGTGAATTATATTTTTTGAATTTATATGTATCCATGTGTACTTATGAAATCAAAAGACAAAAACTTCTGTTCGTAAAATTAGATAAAAAGAAAGAATAGTTCCTGTCACACTTACTACTTATTTAAAATCATCATTATTATTATTATTAAAATAAGTTTTTAAGAAACGAAAGAATATTCGATAGCGATTTCCCAACAGTTTTTAAACTCTTGTGGATACAGCAAACACAATGAAAAGACATTTTAGTGTAATATTTATGTAAATTTTTATCAGAGTTGCATCCAGGCATTAATTGTCAAAAAAAATTTATTTCTTTTCCATATTTAACGAAGCGCAAATTTTTTTAATAATTCTTTTGTCTGTATCATTGACTGTCTTTCAGGCATTGACGCCTACATTCAATTAAGGACTTTCAGCTTTATGGTAACTGACCTCTTTATTATTGCTGTTATTTTTTTTTCAAAGCTTCGTATTGTATGATCCATTCGTACTGTGAAAGAGATATATTGTTAATTTTACACCCCAATAAGCCATAAAAACCACAAAGTTCAACAGATCTTTTTTTTGTTAAATATACGATAGTTCACAAATACTCTGGTGCATTTTATAAATCGCATTTTTTACGAATGATCATTATTTCTCTTTTCTACTTTTTAATGTCCTCCAATGTGATTAAAGTATCAATTCATCTCTTAAACCTGGCCGCGACATTAAAACTATCTGCAATAATGTCCAAGTGCTTCTACGATAAATGCAATCTGTTTTTAACAACTGCAAGCTAATTAAATTAAACAATTAAGTAAGGAAGTATGATCGTCATAAAAAGCAAGCTGCAGCAATATAGTAATACTAGAGACGATAATCAAAACAAATATACATGTACAAAGCCCAATGAAGAATAGTCTGAATGGGTCTGAACCAAATAAAACTGTCCAGCTAACGCAATTAAAAACTTGAAATGTGTTCGTTTAGAGCAAATATTATATTATGTGATTCAAAGACTAAACAATAGTTTAACTTTAAAAGCAGCCAAATTAGCAATTATAAACAGTATATAGAATGATTGAACTTTACTAATTTCAGTAACTACAGCTTTTCCTTATTATTATTTTTTCAGTTATAATATTTTATATTTTAACTGTAAATGGGAACTTTTTATTAAATGTGTACATTCTCGCTTTAAAAAAAGAAAATGTGACAGACGAGATGTATAAATCTGAGAATACAGGGACACATATATTTTTGATTGGCAAAATGGAATGACACGCGTTGATGTGAATAATTCAATTGGTTATTAGTCTAATATGTATGCAGAGGTACTGGTGTGTTTCCTTAATATCGTTGTGAAATTTGTAATTTTTGGGAAATGTCAGTTGGGAGTTCCCCTTTCCCCCAAAAATGTAAGGATATTTTAAAAAGGTTTAAATTAATAATTTATAAAAGATAATTTATTCTTTGTTAATAAATAACGTTTCTAAGTTTGTTGACATTTTTTCTCGCATTTTATATTAAAAACAATTTTTATAGTGCTACTCGCATGAGGATGAAATTCAATTAAAACCATATACGACAAATTACTTTCTGTGAGTTTCTTTGTTTGCAAATGTTTGCAACCTTTTTATTTCAGATGTTCCTGATACATTTCATTCGAGTCGTCATGCAACAAAGCATTGTCTCTCTCGGTTTAAAATGATGAACTTCCGCTCTGATGTGCAAATGAAGTTAAATTAAATTTACAATTTTAATTTCTTCTTCGCCATCGTCACGGCAGTAATAATAACATTATCCTTTTCTTGTAATTACCTTCATTTTGTAATTTTATAAATTTATAAACATCATAAGAAAATAATACCTAAATGACATGTGATTTTTTATTGAATTGAATACAATACAATTTCCTTTCCTTAACATTTCAGATTTAATTTCTCTATTTTAATAATTTTTTTTGCAATCGTATGCATTAAATTATAATTTGCATTATAATAAGGAGGACAAGCTCATCAGTGTTGCATGAAAGAATTTAAATTTATTTTGTCTTCTCTGATTGACCACCATGAAAAATTTAAAAAGTATAAAGTGAAATTAAAGCTTCAACCATTATCCTTTGTTAATAAAACTCGCTGAAGGTAGAAAATAAGAAATCCATACTAATGCAACCAAATTATCATATTTGTAAATTTAAAGCTAATTTCTTGTTGCCTCACATACAACTTTTATCTCGTTTCTATATTTGCTTAATTTCTCAATTCTTACAGTGAGACAATGAAAATATATAACAACGTTCAGCTAGGAGAATTGAAAGCAAAAATTACTTTATAACGAAAAGAAACAACAGCAAAAAGGCTTTATACTTGAAACACACGTGCGTCTTGCAACAAATTACATGAACTAAAGAAAAAAAGGTCTTGAGACATTCAAAGAAATAATAATTTATTGCTTTTATATATTTTTATCCAGTTTTTAACTGGTATATCTCCATTGATCAGCTGGTCGAAATTATTTTTGCTTTTTCTGCAGAAAACATTTGAAAAAGTAAAAAAATAAATATTGTTTTACATATTTAAGCCTTGCAAAGATTTTTCTTTTAAAACAATAATATTTTCTATACAATATAAATGAAATGGTCATCGTAAATAATTGGTTCTTTTAGCTAATTTTGAAAAATCTTCTTAGAAAAGTCATTTTCTTATATGTAAATCAGATTTGTTATTTTATTTTTTCTCAATTCTTATATTTCAAATTGCTAGAAAAACGTATCAACCAAGTGTGGTAGCATATAAAATAAAGATTGTATGAATAAGAGTGAAAGGAACCAGTTGTAAAATGCAGTTACAGTTGCTATTGTAGTTCGAGACGCTAGTTAATAAAATATGAAAATTTAACACTTGCACTTAATTTTGTACATTTTTTTTATCATGTTCTGATCGACCCCAAAAGAGAAAAAAAAGTATTAATTTTGAAATAATCGTGGATATTTGACACGTATGAGAATTACTAAATTGTTACAATTTTCCAATTGTACATCAAAATATTTTGTTTATATTATTAAATTTTGGAGAATTCAATTACAATTGACTATCAAGGCACATTCCAAAAATGTGAAATAAATTTTTATTGCCTTTTAACTCGCATCACTTTTTTGTTCACCTCAGCCATGCAAAAAAAAAACTGTTGACACAAATATTTTCGTGATGCATAAATTCATCAATTACAACCATCTGGGACTTCACACCCGAAAAAGAATATTTCTATCAAAGTTCACGAAAGAAATTATTTTTCTTTATTCGCTTTTTTATGATAACGAATTTGTTGAAAAAAAAGAATCCTAAAGTATTTTGTAATTTAACGATCGTGCGCCAAAAAGTAAAAAAAACGCATTGATGTGAGATCCGTCTCATGACGTCATTATCAGTTTCTTAAGAAAATGAATGTAGCACAACACTTTTAAAACATTTAACTTCAGAGAAGGAGATTGGTAAGTTTTGATACATCTATTTTTTTTATCACATATTATGCAATATTTTTTTTATGTTTTCTCCTTCATGCATAAATTTCTCATTCCATAATAGAGATTGATTTAATCTAATATCGAAAGAACTTTCGATGAGTTGGTCAATAATTCTATAATTCTAGTTTACTAAGACATTTCATGTACAATTTAATAATGAACATTCTTTCAAGGAAATAAAAGCTTCAAATGTTTTAAAATTCTCTTAAGTTTTGAGTAAAATAAGCATAAGAAGAAGTCTGATAACAATATTGGGAGATTTGCATTTTTGATCGATATTGTCAAAATTTTAATTTAATTCATGGAATGAGATAATAAAATTTCTATCTAATAAAACAAAAAAGATTCATGATGTACTTTTTGTTGAAGCATGTTTTGAATCATTTTTATTATCTACCACATAATTTAAATTTTAGAGAAAAAATTCAATTTTTAAATATTAAAAACATGTTTACAAAGGATTTTGCGGTTTACAGTATCGCAGGAATTATTATATGAGACTAATGTGTCATATGAAATCATTCCTAAATGATAAGAAGCGCGAGCTAACTAAAACCAACCGCAATAGGATAGCATGTGCGGAGTAATCTAACTAAAATTGATAAATTGAGTGGAATTAATTCTTAATTTTCTAAAGAAAAATATTGAATTTTATAATATTTGTCAAGTGAAAACTAATACAAATCTAGGAGCATTTGACTTATACTTCATTAATATTTAAATTTTTTTTACAATTTGCATAAATTCTAAGACCTTCCTCCTGACCTCAATGTTGATTATTGCCGAAAATAATTTTAATATAAAAAGAACAAAGTTTTTTATTTAAACTCACCGTTTTATACACATAATTATTATTATTATTATTGTTATTGGTATAATATGGAACCGATGTGATGGATGGTGCATTGTAATCATGCAGTGTGTAGGAATACAAGAAGGGATCATTTATTAATGAATTATCCAGTGTCATTTTTCTTTAATTAACTATATGTATAGGCACACTTATTTGTATTGTTTTTTCTTTCACTTTGTTTTTGTTAATTTTTTTTATTTCTTATTATTAAATATTTTGTAATAATTTATTTTATCCTAAACTTCTTTTTTCTCAAAACATTGAACAAAAATGTATTTAAAATTTAACTTTTTTGGGACGATCTTTACTGTTTCACAGTTGTAAAATAACAAAACAGAAATCCAGTGTGAATCATTGCTTTATACTGTATACTACAAATATTAATAAAATAATATGAGAGTGAGAGAATTTATTGAGAGTTTGTCTCTGTGAGAGATTTTGTGACGTCACGGTTAAAATTTCTCACCCATACTACATTTTTTTTTGCAGACCAACTTGATTCCTATTGGATAAAGTGATGTCGTCATTCTTATGATACGATTATGTATGCTTTTCGCATAATATTCTTGTTTTTGTAGAGCACGTGATATTCTTAATAGTTCCTTAAGTTAGCAATATTTTAGATGATTTTCTTTTAAATTTAAATTCTTATTATATTACCAGTAAGTGTGAATTACGTAGAAATTATTACTTTTTATAATAAAAGACATTTTACCTAAAACAGACGATGAGGGCAAATTTCCTATTATCTTATCGTTGACGACAAATAACGTAGATATAATAATGTAATTGATTTTTTTATCATCTCTATTTTTATTAACCTTGTACTTCTTATAATTTTTAATAATGTTGTCAATATTTTTAGCGTATTCGTCATTGTTTTCCAAGAAATAATCTTTGATTTCCAGTAAGTTATTTGTTCACCTACTAAAACATACAAAAATTTGATCAACCAAATATACTCACATGTCTGAATCTATCCCAATAAAAATAATTAAATGTATTGAGAGAGAAAAAAAGAGAGAAGAGAGTAAAAGAGCATGACGTCATTTTTCTATAGGCGTAAAAATAACTACCATTAACCATGAAAATATATTGAAGATTGCTGTAGGGTGACGTCATCTTTATTATTGTTTCTTAGTGTCTTTTCTTCGTATTTTTTTTTGAATGAACCTTGCACTTAGTAAAATTCATAATATTCGAAATTTATCTTGTAAAAACATGTTTTTGGTATTATCACTTATAATTTTTTTTGTTCCAAATTTTTCGCTCTTCAATTTGGATTTATGTTTTATGATTAACTCCTTTACTAAGTATATTTTTAGGAAGAGGATAATTAATATATTCTTACAAATAAGTATAACAAAATTTTGCAATCGAAAAGCTTATTGATTTTTTTCCACATCATACACAAATCGGCGACAAATATTCTACCCTTCTTATTATACTTGGTTTTATGCGAAAACCATTTCCAGTTTTCTTTATGTCTAATGTCTTGCTCTCCTCACAGTAATGAAATTATCATGCACACAGCACACAAGAGAAGTGAAAACCCTTCCGAATAATGAATATATAAGCTTTCATCCATTTGCAAATTTTCGAGCCAAATTTAACATGAAATTTTATAAAAATCTTCATTAAAGTGCTACAAATCATTCAACCATGTCAATGAGCTCTAAGAGTCAAAATTAGAGGACGCTTCTTTCAACTAACAGTATGAATGTATGTTAATGTTATTTTTTCATTTTGTGCTAAACACAACTTTGTACTTGCTGCAAAATGTGTTAATTATTATTTTCTGAATAAGGGGGACGAAAAATAATATAAGCATGTTTTTTTTCAAAAGAACCAATAGCTTTTTCATTGTATTGAAGCTAGCTAAGATGTTTTAAAAGCTTTACTATCTTCAAGATTTAAGAATTGTTTTCATTTTTCAAAAACTATAATTTTACTGTGATTTGAATAGTGGAAATTTCAAATGATAGGAATACTTTAACAGTATACCACCCCCTAACTTTCTTGCTTTTATATTAATACACAAAAAGATTTTTCGGAAGCAAATTTCATATGAACATATTAGAGATGTAACTGTATATAATAAAAACACAACTTTTCTACTTATAAAAATGACATAGGATTTCAATTTACTACTACATGTATGTTCATTGATAAATGTACACATTTAGTTTATTTTAAGTGATAAGCCAATATCATTGTTCATATTAAGTCAGAGTTTCTTTGTTTCTTTTGGAACATAAAATATTATAACAATATAAATGTATCGTATGCACAAAGGCTTATTTATATAAAAATAAATGTTATTTAGTTAACTTACCGCTAGCGTGACCTTTGATGTCGGTGGCACCTTGTCTTTTTCAGTTTCATTCTCAATATTATTTTGTGCATTTGTGAAATTTCCAGCTGATGTGGATGTAATCGGCTCATTTTCTGAGTCTGAGGAATCATCCTCAACTTTTATTCGTCTTGGTATTCGTAATTTCATAATTATTGCAATATACAATTGTAAATTTTAATTCAGAAAATCTTTATTGCTTTTCACTCTAACTAAGCTTTCGCCAACACCCAAGAAATGTTTGTTTAAAAAAACTTTTCAATAACAATTCAATTTACTTTTGTCCACCAATAAATTGCACTGCTTGTTATCACGAATAAAATAAATTTAATTTACAAGAAAATACACTAAAAAATATTTTTCCTTTTCAATTTTTTTGTTACTTCAAATTTGGAATCTTTTTATAATACTTTTTGCGTTCAAATGGAGAATTTCTTGGAAAATGAAATGAGTCAGTTACTAACACATGCTAAGGATTCGCTCGCAAACATTCCAATTTTATATTTATTTTTTGTTCAATCAGAAAGAAACGCAAGCACAGGGTGATAAAAAAGCGTTTTCATATTTTTAGTTGTGTATTTATTATTATTTATTTATCTCATCTCTGCGTAAAGTTAATTTAATAAATAAATTTTTAACTTATTTAGTACGTTCTGTTACTTGTTGTACAATTTTCTGTGTTTTTGAATTATGTAAAATTTGCTTTGCGATTTGGAAAAAACACCTGAAGATACTGACGTTCAATACACAAATATTTCCCCAAACGTTTTACATGCAATTTGATGGAAGCAAAACGACTTTCATATTCTCACCAATCCTCTCTTTTTCTCGCTCTTTTCTCTCGAAAATTCGATGATGACGCAATGGATTATACCAAGAACAAATTCATATTAAATATATTGAGTATATTCGTATTTGTACCATGATCTTTTGAATAATTTACCGACATTCCTTACTCAACACAACACAACACAAAAGTATAATCAGACTTAATAATTAACACCAATAACTTTTTCGTATTCATAAGCAAGCACATTGCCTTCAAATTTCTTTCTCTTTCATGCAATTCACAATGTGCGTATTCTCGTTTACAAGAGCTATTTTTTTGGGATTTTCCCGCCACATCAGACGATTTCTTAGAATTTCAATAAACTTTTTATAGACATAAGCTATTACGAAAGCACTGAGAATATTGAAATAACATTTAGTTCATATAAAGTGTATTGCAAAGGATATTTTTGGAAGTGAATTGGTTTGACTGTAAAATTAGAGCTGGTCATTTATGTCATGATAAGCTTATCGATAGCATTCTTATCTCAACAGATTTTTTCAATTTTCTATCTATCTCTTAATATTTTGCTGGCAATAGCCTGAAATTTTCAAATTTAGGGGGAGTTTGGTCTAAAACTTATTTTTTTGTTACTTACTAAGTAAACGACATCTTAACAAATTAAACAAAATCTTTCGTCAAGTGTAATTACTCCAGGCTCCACGCATGCCTCAGGACATTCTATTTGTTGGACAATATTTTCTCAATAAATTGGTTTCAATAAAATCCCAAACAAGAAAAAGAACGCATTCCTAACTTATCTCCTGAAATTGAGATAAGTAAAGAAACAAAATAAAAAACATGCATTCAAATAAATATTGAAGAAAAAGAGAAAACTTGGCAATTGAATGAGTGAATGAATGACTCATCGGTACCTGTATTAAGAAAAAAAACAGAAAGATATTAAGAAAGAAGAATGTTTTATTTACTTTTTTATTTATTATGTCGGCAATTAGAAGATTGATTTTTTATGAAAAATCTATTTATGATGTAAGTTATTTTCTAGTATCTTAATTTGCTAAATGATATTCGAAATTAGAACAAGACAAAATTTGTCTACATGGAAAGAAAATTTCCGGAAATAACTCACATTTTTACGCTACTCGTGTGTGATCGCGTGGTGATCTTCATTTTCCACTCGCTGATGATTCATTCCTATCTTTGTTTCTCTTTGCTAATATATTGTGTTCTTACATTCTTTTTCTCTTTGACTTTTTAATTTAATATAAATTTATTCATTTGATGTACTTTATTTGTAAAAAGGTAAAATTTGCTTTTTTCGGGATTCTATTTTTAATTAAATTATAAATAACATATTTAAACTATTATGTTCATTGAAATAAATCTCATTGTTTTGTCATATTCAATTTTATTTTTTATTGGTACAAAAAGTTTTAAATTAAAATATTAAATTATCATATTGGGTTTAAAAATAGATTAGGCTTAAGAAATGGCAGAAAATTAAAGGAATAATATTTCCCTTGTTTGAAACTTTTGAAAGATATTTAATGTTTGTTTAAGATTTCCTTTTATCATTTTTTCACATAATATGATGGATAATTGTTTTGAGATGTGAGATAATTGCTACCATAGGACGGAATGTTTGCTGGATCTCGCCAAAGCGACAAATCTACTTGTTTTATTTGAGAACAAGGCACTACTTGATTCCTAAAAAATTGAATAAAAGTTATATTGTATGGAAGGATATTTAATAAAAAATATAATCATTTACTCTGGAGAAATTCTTAAAAAGGCAGATGGTTGCATTTGCTCAATGTTATTTCCATTATCACAAAATAGACGTGCCATACTTGCTTTGCGAATTTCAATCAACTGTTCACGTGTAAAAGCAACATCAACTTCACCACGTTCAAAGAAATACCGATCACCGACACGCGTTCTATAAAACTGCTCCGTGAGAATGCATAAGAATGTAGGCCCTGCCAAGGCACCATTTACGTGAGCTTCTATTGAACCACCTACTGTTAAATCTACATCTTCATGACTGACATACAGAGATCTTAAATTATCAACATCCTGAAATTACAATTACAATTAATTATATTTTTTTAGAATAGGAAAAAAATTCATTTACTCTTTGTGATATTAAATCCAAATAATCATCCCAACTATTAGCCCTTCGAATTCCGCAAAATTCTCGAAAATCGTTGTACGATGCTAATCCATGGTCCCTATTTCTTTGTATATCGATGGCCCTTAAATCAGCACCAAAGGGCATACCACGTCGGAAAAGAAAATGCTTTATTTCTACATCAAAGTTAATGTCAGTAGTTTCGTGTGGTTGAGTTGTCATGCCTCTACTAAGGAAATCAAAATTATCTCCACTTTCAACAATAACCGGACGATTAAGCCAGTCTGATAGACGTAACGATCCAACACGCGTTCTCGATTCCGATATTAAACTAAAAAATATTTTTGAATGAACTTTAAGGAATAACTATTCAAAAAACTAAAATGCTTACTCTAAACGTCCTTCAATTTGGGAATGGAAATATCGAAAAGCAGCAGTTGCATGTGAATTAAGCACGGATGGATCAATATTTGGGTTATAATCATTTACAAAACTTCCATGGGTTGTTTGGTATATCAAGCGGTTCTTTAACATATTTTCACGTCCCAAGAATATCGGTAGCTGTTCATAAATTATCAAAAATTAATAAAAGTCTTTAAAATTTTTTTTAATTTTATTTACCCATTCATAATAGCTTATGTGTTGATATTGAGCAATATTTATTCTCCGAGCTTCTTGGAATACTGTTTCATCGTCCCATTGAGGATTTATTGTTTGAAGATTGTCAGCTAGTCTGTTATGTTCACGTAATAGTAAAATTTGCATTGTTGTTAATCCTGGATTCTGATTTATTCGAACATCTCCACCAAGATAACATGTTTCTCTCGGTGTTTGTACATCACAAGCTGCTGTTGCATTCATATCTTGTGGTGGCCACTCATTTCCAGCTCTATTTTCTACCAACATTCTGCCTCCTGTAAATGCACGAATAGGGCGATTTTGTTGCTCAGAATTTCCATATACAAGCGAAAGGTCCAAAAAGGCTGTTACAACTGATAACTGTTCAGCTGGTCGATTCTGGATAGTTCCAGGACAACTATTGTCACGATCAGTTTGTGTACGAACAAAATTCATACAATCTGTATTCGTTTGTGAGTGGGCTGGATCATTTTTAGGGATTAAAATTGGAAAACACGATGTAGCTTGTCCATTTGTTATTAACTTTCCATCATCAGTACAACATTGTATTGCGTGCTTTCTAGATTGTGTTGCTCCTGCTCCTAAACTCATATCATGTGTCATTACTTGTCCCCATTGCATATTGGCTATTGTAAACTCACGATCTGGTACATCATTTTCACCAAAAACAATTAAAGAAACAAGTCGTGCGTTAGGTAACTGTTGACCAGTTACAGATAGAGTTGGAGCCGAAATTCCATCACCATAACGCGGAGTCAGCAATCGTCCATATCGATTATTTGCTGCTCCCCATAGTGGATTTTTAATATTATTGCATGAACCATCCAGTTTTCGATAAAGTGACTTTGAACATTGTGAAGATATGGCAGGACACATTTGTGACGGAACTGGCAATACAGATTTTGAATAGTGAATTGGTTGTGAAAAATAAGAGCCATAATGCACATTTGATTTGGAGTTTTGTTTTTTTAAAAATGGATTATAATTTGGTGACGATCCATGATACGATAAGTAAGATGTTGCTGGAACGTTTATACTTAATGCACAATTTATCACTAAAGTTGAAGTTATTAGCAATAATAGAAGACCCATCTGCAACAATTAAAAGAAAAAAAACTGTTTTAAAATTTCAAATATATCTTAACTATTAGGTTTTATCAAATCAGCGAGTCTTTAATTTTTATATTTTTTTTCGGGTATTTTAAATTTTTTTATAAAGTTTTTTAAATTCAAGCATGAAATTTTTGACATGAATTAAATACAGAGCTTATTATGACGTTTATAATCAAATACCACTTATAAAATTATATTAATTATATAATCTCGATACTATTAATTATATAATGTACAACATTTATTAAATTTTATATCTAAATGAAATGTTTTTATTATTCTCTCATCTCCCTGCTTTTTGATGCTGATACGTTATTGTTTAAGTTTCTAATTATATAAAGTTATAATTATATTATGCGTGAATTTTACATACATGTTGAATCATAAAAAAAGAAGTTAAAACTTCTCATAAATCTATCATAGTATATAAAATTATGTTAACAAATTCACATACTTAATTTGAATTGAAATTGTGGATAGTATACAATTTTATAATTACTTTGTAATTCAATTAATTAATTTGGTCACAACAGATTAAGAAACTTAATTTTTGAGCAATTCTTCAAGGAAGTTTGTAACATCAATTCATAAAATATTTTTTCAAAAGACACTTTCAATGAATTTTTCTAAAGATTTTAAACGTTTAGTGTTAATCAAACTAATCTTGAATTTTCCACTAAATTTTCTTACACGTATGTCCTTTGGTTTTATTATCTCAATTTAAATAATATCAATAATTGAACAAAACTCTAGTAAATTTTCTTTAACAAATCGATTTTTTAGCTTAACTAAAGCATTTAAAATTGGTCCAAAAAATTCTGATGAGCACAGGGTTAAACAAATAATGATGGATTATTTAGTTTTCTTATTTTGAAGGCTTGAAACTTTTTATAACCACAAGAATTCAATCCATTAATTTTGTAAAATTTAAAAGCACACATAGTACTTTTCCACAATTCAGATTAATTTTAATTTAACACAATAAACTTCAAGTTGAAGAAATTTTTCATTTCATCACAAATTTTATTAAATTTTTTTTAAATTTAGCACTTATTCCTTATTTTCAAATCTCAATCCAACAAGTTTAACTTACTTTCGATGTTTATTTTATTTTCTTGTTTTACTTGTTTTCCTTTTTTTTACAAATTCATTCCTGTACTTAATTTGTGGTTTTTTTATTTATTTTTTTTAAACTAACGTGTTGATAAATAAACAAATGCAAAGAAACTGTTCATAAAATTTACCGCACTCAAAGATTTATACCTTTAACCATTTTCCATATGAAAACTAAATCAGTTCCAAAGAAATCCCACTATTTGCGAAAAGAGCTTTTTCTCTTAAGCATTGCTTTAAGCTTTTTATGCTCACCAATTAGTAGTGCTCTTAAAGAAAAAAAGACATAAACAAAAAACTTGTAAATAAAAAAATATTTAATTAAAATACTTATTATTATCAAATGATAATCCACAAAAAATGTGTGTGCGAAATTTAAGTTTAATTTGGAAAAAACGAAGAAAAACATACATTTTTTCGGTAATCCTGAAAAATCACAGAAAGGAATAACTATAATAGTCAACATTAGAAAATTTCTTAATTTTCTTGATGAGTGATGTAAATGGCTTTTGCAATTTTTTCATGTAATGATGAGTAAAATCGATAATAAAACAGAAGAATTCGTTAAAACAAACACCAGAATGTACACATTTCATATTTTTTGTCGTATTCATATAGTTGCATCAATTTTCTTGTTCACAACAATTAGCAATAGAAAAATTAGAGTGAAAATATTGAATGCATAAAAAATTATGTAATGTCAAAGAATGACAGTTGCAACTAAATAGCGCGAGTGTACAAAATTACTTTGCAAATAAACACTTTCACACTCATTGATGGTTTTTACACATTACAATGGACTGAAAGGGAAAATTAAGTATTTAAAGAAATCTTTAATTATTATTATATGACTATGCAGTAAATTATTCGTTAGTTTCCAAAAAATACAAGGTTTTTTTTCTCCTCAATATTAATTTTCTAATATATTATGCTTAAGTAATAGTAGAGCTTTTAATAAAAACTAATGATTTAAAAAATATTCTTCTTATTAGAATTTAAAACAAAATCTATGAATATAATGTAATAAGATTAGGTACTTAATTTAAAAAAATATCTTTCTTTGAATGCTACAAGAATTTAAAATGAAAATCGATTTTTTTATTGAAGTTGTTTTGCATCCGAATTTATCAATTAATGTTTAAAATTTGTCGCAAATAATCGGAAATATTATTTGCAATGACATAATATTTTTTGTCTACTGAACTATTAAATGATACTAATTTTAATTCTAAACACTGAATTTGCCTATCAAAAAAGAAAGTGAAAAAAGATCGAAATAAATCAATTATTCCGTTACTCTACGCCAGTAATCAATATTACCGCAGATATTGCATAATACAGTACTTTTGTCTCATTCAACTTTTAACAGTAAGTAAATAGGACACGTTTCCATCCATAATACACAATTTATGAGAGACAAATAAACAAATAATAATAATATGTTATTAAACTACTTTTCATAGACAATTATTGGATGATTAAAAAAAGTAAGTGTGGCGAAAATTGAAGCATGCTAAAAAGTTTCTCGCTTTTGTGTCACGTTATCTGTATTATGTTTTAAAGTGTATTTTTTAAACCAAAAATCTTTTTAATTGATTTACGGAAATAGTTATTAATAAATCTTTATAGTTTCATTGCTTTGAATAGTAAGCACTTCACTGGCTAATTGCTTAAAAACATGAAGACACTGTAGCATAATCTCCTGGTTTTATTGATAATTTCTTGGATTAACAAACCAACTACAGCACGTGTGCTTTACGGAAAAAAAATTAAAACACATATAATCGTTTATTTAGATAATTTTCCAAATCACAATCCACAAAACACGTTTTCAAGAAGATTGCATTTATTACTTTAGAATAGCTATCTGAACATTGGTTTAACAAACAAACAAACGAAGAAAAATTGAGTTGAATTACAAATGAAAATAAAAACATTAATTGCACAAATTATAAAGATAGTAAAAAAAATATTAAGATACACTAATCAAATGCAGCAATTTCAATCGTTTATTTCTGTGCACTTGTGCATTTTGTCATACAGTTATTAAGCAACTCGTTAGCCATGTGATGATAAAATATGAATACAATGCATCTAAATTGTAGTTTAGAATAAAATTGATTAATGATGCTCATCAGTTTAGCTGAGCTTAGATCGTACATAAAAATTGTATTTATGCGCTTAATTCAACAGTATCTCATCCAGTGTTAATTTAGTAATACGTGAAATGCAAATCTACAATTTTTTGCTTATTATTCTTGTTTCTTCTGTTGTAGCAGTTGATTCATTTTGTTGTAAAGTTAAGGACTCTTGGGAAAGTTGGAATAAAAATTTCCTGACATATCGTATTATTAACTATCCGAGACAATATAGCAAGGAGTATACGGATCATGTTTTTATGACAGCATTTAAATTGTGGAGTCAAAACGGTGGAATCCAATTTAAGCAAGTGATTGATAGTAAAGTTGATATAATTATTAAATTTGATAGACGAAATGAGCATGGGATATTTAGATCAGGGGATGAAATTTCATTTAGTATTCCACCCGGCCCTCATGAACTTTCTGGTGATATTACATTTAATGATGATGTATTATGGACAACTGATGGAGGAATCTTTGATTTATTTAAGAGAATCGTTTACGAAATTGGAATATCAATTGGATTGAAAACTAGTGATCGTGAAACTTCTATTATGAATCCAAATAAAAAGTGTTTTGCACGCCAGCTTGATGATGAAGATCGAGAAGTAAATTATTTTACATTTTATTAAAAATAAATTCATCAATATTTTTAAATTTTTTTAAGGAACTTCAAAAACGTTACGGTACCCCATGAATGAAAGCAACAACATGGCAAAGGACTTTTCCAAACCATAATAGACTTACTTTCCAAAGTATTTTCACGTGGTCTCACATAATTTTCTATTGTGTAATATGTCTTTAAAATTTCCAATCACACATGCGCATTAAATACAAGATGTTTTGACTTTCAATGTAGTAAAAAGTTTCACATTTTATGTTATTCAAATAAAAATAAGAACAAAGTGTGCTCCCGCGATATTAATTTTTCTAGTTTATTAAAGTTTATTAAGTTTTCCTAAAAACCTTTGTATTTTGATTTGATACTATCGCACAAAACTAAATACAGCATAATCAAAAAATTGTATATGTTGAATATAATTCACTAAATTCTAGTTTAAAATCGTGAAAAAATTGAAATAATAAAAAGTAAATGCGAAAAAGTGGATAAAATATATATAAAATAACTAATTTGTGATTTATAGGTATTCCTGAGGTTTATTGATTTTTAACTTATATTACATACTATTCCTTCATACTGCACTCATTGGTAGAAAAAAAAACAAAAGTACTGTAACATGCCTGTACAAAAAACAAGCAATTCAAAAATTTTGTACGCTTTCAGAGTAAGTGTAATTTCGTTGTGAAAAAAAGAAGAAGTTTTAAGAAAATGTATCTAAAAATATTCATAATTTTTGTGTGTCGTTTAGGGATTTGTTGGATTCGTGGCATTTATTGATTTAGGTAAGAGCTTTATTGTTTGGACTTTAAAAACTATTGTATTCTAAGTTGTGAATAATTTTTCTCAGGGACTGCACTTAGAAATTATGTAGAAAGACGTAGTTTTATGTCTGGAAATGAAGATCTGACTGATATCAAATTAATCGAAGGTACACATCTTTTTTATATAAATAAAACTATTTATTACAATTTTGATTTTAAAAAATGTTTTCAGCTGATTTTACAATAAGTCGTATAATGGGAGTTTATTCACTTTTGAAAGCATTGACATTGATTCAGACCACTTTATACATACATTTTAAAGGTAAATCTTACATCTAAAACAATGATGCGTTTATCAACTTTAAGTTATATTTTCATTTCTCCTTAAAGCTGTAGTATATACGGGAGAACTTGCATTAGTTATCACAATGCTGTTTTTTATCACCGAGTGCCTGTATTTTAAGTAATGTTTATTTTTGATATTTAGTCCATTCAATTGCTGAAAAAAATGTATTTTTTTAGATCCTCAACGATGAATTTCTACGTAGTATTTCCATTTATCTTGAATTGTATGTATGCATAAATATTTTAAATTTTACTTCTTGAACTACAGATAAAATATCTTATTTTAACTTGAACACAGCAATCACTCTTGCTGGACTTTACTATCTACCAAAGAAAATGAAATTGTGGGAACCAATGCCAGATGCAGAAGATGAAAACTCGGAATTGCTTAAAAAAATTGGAAATCTTAAGAAAAGACGTTTACAAAATAAGCAAAAAATGTAATTATCACACGAGAGTGATTCAAGTATTTGTTTTGCCTAAATCATTTTTTCTTAAATTACTATGATGCACTTTTTAAACAATCTTAAATTAGAGAACTCAATAAAAGAATTTTTAGAAAATTCATAATTGTTGCTGCGGCTTTTAATAATCGGGTGCGGGTGTTGAAATAATTTTCAGAAATTCTCTATAATTAACATCACCGTTCATGGAAATATTTGCTTCTCTGAACGTTGCTTGTATTTCTCGTTCAGTTAGCTTCTCTCCCCAATTCATTAAAATATTTCGTAAAATACGAGCATTTATTTTCCCAGTGTTTTTAGTGTCGTATGCTTGGAAAGCCTCTAAAATTTCATCTGGAAGTTTCTCAACTGAAACGGAAATAAAGTGTACAAAGTATGGCAACAATGTTTTTTTTTTTTATCAAAATGTACCTTTAGAATGCATATGAACCACTTCCAGAAAATCGGAAAAAGATATTTTATTGTTATATTTCTTCATATAATTTGTGATTTCCTTTACTGTTGGAGATAATGCAAGGCTTCTCATTATCAGAACTAATTCGTCTACTGACCTAATATAAATTGGATTTTCATTTCGATTTTTTGCGAATAAATAAAATGCTTCTCGAAAGCTATCTATGTCCTGCTCTGTAAAATGTTTTAAATACTGCGACATTTTAATAATAATTTTAAAAAAGAAATTCCACGAATGACAAAATGAAGTTGGAGTAAAAAATTAATGACAATAATGATGATTTAAAAAAAGATATAGGTATCAAGTAATAACAGTAAATATCTTTATTTGCTCAGTTTTGAGCAATGCGCTCTTTTTTAAAAATAAATAAATAAATAAAAGTTGGTAATAGTTATGGAAGAAGTCTAATTTTTCTCTAATAAGCTTTTAGCATAGCCAGTAATGACTGTATATTGCTGATGACTATCTCCTAGCAATGCTTCTACATTAATGTCATCCTTCTATAATAAATCATTATCTAAGCGTTATACTTATTAATATTCAATGAGTTTTTGAACTTACAGTATCCACATTAATGTCATTTTTTATACTCTCGTACGGATCCTTGATTTTCTTCATTTCTTTGTAAATTTTTGAGTAATTGTATTTTTCGAGATCATTTTGAGTATTCTTTTGGA
This sequence comes from Chironomus tentans, assembly GCA_963573255.1. Taxonomy (NCBI): domain Eukaryota; kingdom Metazoa; phylum Arthropoda; class Insecta; order Diptera; family Chironomidae; genus Chironomus; species Chironomus tentans. The sequence goes on along the minus strand of OY754304.1, from coordinate 626,741 downwards.
GTCTAGTAGAATTGTCAAATGTATAAGGAGCATAGTTTTCTCTATATCCAAGCATTTTGAGCGGACGGTTTGTGCGGTTTGTTAAAAAGTCAATATTTAATGCTTCATGCAATTGCTTGTATTGTTTATGATGTTGACACTCATTGCATAATATTTCAACTTTCTTATGACATTTCGTACAATTGGCTGCTACCTGCCTTTCTTCTTGGTTACATTTACCAAAATCTAAATCCTTAAAGTATTTATCTTTATAATTATAAAGGCTTATTGATGATTTACTAAAATATCGATAGACATTGTTATTTCGTCTTGGTGAAAATTTATCATTTTCCGATACCGAAATCCTCTCTACTACTCGACTTTGCCAGGGATCGTTGCCTTGAATGTTCATATTTTCAATTTGTTTTTGCAAACGCCTAAAACGATTATTTATTAGTGCTCATGTGAGACATTAAAAGTTTATAGATCCAAAAATCTTACTCCTCCAAAATTCTTTCATTCTCCTGTTCCTTTTCTTTTTGAATTTTTTTCCTACTTTTTTCATCCTCAATTTGCTGCAAAAGGAGTTTTTGATACAAAATCTGCTTTTCCTTCGATTCATTTTTAGCTCTCTTATTACGCTCTTCTACAGAAAAAACATCTATAAATTGAGGTTTAGAAACTGGAATCTTCGATTTCAGAGGTCTGTTCCGATTTTCTAAAGAAATATCCTTTTTCGTTCTCAGGAACTCATTATAATCAACAGAGATTTTTTGATGTCTTCGATTTTCTTTAGAATTTTTATTATACGAAGGAAACTTTTGGTAGAATTCGTCATTCATTTTTGACGTTAATCATGTTACAATAATCTATAAAAGTAAATTAACATTTAACAAGCACTATAGAAAAAATAATCTATAAAAAAAAAATTTGTAATGTAAATCAAGTTTCGAAAATTTACTTTCGAAAACACTTTCTCAGAAAGCATGCACTCAAGTTTTTAACTTAGTCAGTGTGATCGTTCTCTTTTAACGTCCAGAAGTAACGGTCATTTTTATAAAAAGAACAATGGATTAGGATTTTGGCAGGCCTTTTTATGTCCGCTCGAGATTTATATTTAGTATCAAGAAAACATAAAATAAAAATTTGAACATTAATTTATGAGCTAGAGTAATTTTTAAAACAAAATCTGTTGGGGGTCATGAGCTGTCAGAAATCTTCACCCCCTCCCCCCAGTTACCTAACACATTAAAATAGTACTGCAAACGTAGGTATGTAGTCAAGAAGAAAACCAATGAGGAACAAATTGTCAAAAATCCCCCCGCCCCCTCCTCCTAAGCGTTACATAGTAAGTGAACAGCCCATTGCTAGGTGTTCAGTAAAAATAAATAACTTTTTGTTGCGTTCAGTAAAAATAAAAATAAAATCCACGACAACAAGAATATCAAAAGTTGAGAAAAATAGAAAATAAATTAAATTAATCATGTTTAATGTTCAAACTCATATGGTAAGCATTATTCAATAAATTATTGTTGCATATGAAGAACTAATATTGTTAAATTTTGTCCAAACTTAGGATTTTGAAGGTCAGGCAAAAGCCGAAAAAATATCACGATTGATAATTACACTTTTTGGCTTCGTTGGACTGATTTTCGGTGCTGTTATTCAGCAATTCTCTCAAACCATCTATATTTTAGCTGCTGGATTTGTTCTTGCTTTATTAATTACGATTCCTCCTTATCCTCTTTATCGCAAAAAGCCTTTGACCTGGCAGAAATCAAGAAGCCAAAGTAGCTCAGAAAATAGTGAAGCAAGCAGTTCCAAGAAGACTAAGCAAAAGTAAAATATTCCATTGTGAACAATTCTAATTAATCCTAATTAATAAAATTATCTGTATCGAAAAAAAAAATCTCAATGTTTTCAACGGACTTTTCATTTTTGAATTAATATTTTTTCTCGTCTTTCTGAACACACTCTAAAATTTAGGAAAACATTTTCTAGTTTTTCTTCAATTTTCAATAAAATAAGGAAAATGATACAGTCTAGAGTGTTTCTGTTAAGTAGGATCTTAAGTAATAGTTTGAGATCCAAAGGAGTCCAGAATCAGCCAATTCGTCGAGCACACGCAGAGTGAGTATTCTCAGAAGAGCTACATTTAATTCGTGATTAAAATTTTCGCAACAAAAAAACATTAAAATTGTTAAATTAATGAATATTCCATTAGAGTAGACACATTGCGAATCATTCTAACAATCGAACGGAATAAGATAAACTAAAACAGATCAAGTGTTATTCATAATTACTAGTTTATATGAATTTTATTATATAATATAATATTGGCCGCTGTATTTCACTTTGTTATTATTTTTTTGACGTTTAAGATGGAACTATCGTCAAGGACCACCAGATTCCTCCCATCCTGCTTATGTTAGGTACGGTGCTCCTGTAGTAGCTGGTTTGATGTGGTGGTGGGTTTTGTGGCATTTATGGCATGAACCAGAGCATATTACTGGCGAATTTCCAGAGCCTGACCCAAAATTATGGACCGACAAGGAGCTTGGAATCCCTCCAGATGATTTTGATGGAGATGAATAAGCAAATAGATTAAATATAAAACTTGTCATCAAAAAAATAGAACTGCTTGTGAGTGTAAATAATTGAAAAGAAGAAGCTAAACGATGGACGCAATTATATCCAAATAAATAAAATTCAGAGTGTGGATTTTAAAAGAATTAATACAGTTTTTATTGAACATATATGTCAATATATGTGAGCATTATAGCCATTTAAATATTCGCTGCAAGGTTGATTGAAACAGATTTAGTTTCAAGATATACATTAATGCCCTCTTCGCCAAGCTCTCGTCCAATTCCAGAAAGCTTATATCCACCAAATGGAGATGTAACGCTTGTTGCATTATAACAGTTGACCCAAACAGTTCCTGCTTCTACGGAATTTGCAAAAGTGATGGCATTATTCAAATTCTTTGTGAAAATTCCAGCGGCTAAGCCGTAGGGTGTATTATTGGCTCTCTCTATGACTTCATCTAATGTCTTGAACTTTATAATCGATTGTACAGGCCCGAAGATCTCATCTTGAGCAATCCTCATATCGTCAGTTACATTTGAGAAAACGGTCGGTTCTATGAAGAAACCTTCACTTCCCCATCGTTTACCACCAATTTCCAATTTTGCGCCGTCCTGCTTACCAAATTCAATGTAACTTAGAATCTTATCAAATGTGACTTTGTCGACTTGTGGGCCTTGTTGTGTATCTGAATCAAATGGACATCCTACTTTCCTCTTCTTGGCATGTTCAATCGTACGTTTAACAAATTCATCATAAATGCTTTCTTGAACAAAAGTCCTACTTCCACCGCAACAAATTTGTCCCGAATTAGTGAATATAGCTTCTTGGGCCAGAGGAACAGCTTCATCTAGATTTGCGTCTTCAAATACGACCAAAGGACTCTTGCCACCGAGTTCAAGAGATACCTTTTTCAAATTTGTCTTTGCTGCTGCTTCCATAATCAACTTTCCTATTTCAGTTGAACCTGTGAAAGCAACCTTTCTGATATCTGGATGCATTGAGATTGCCGCACCAGCTGTTGGACCATATCCTGTATGAAATTTAAAACCCATTTGATGATTTCCAATAAATAAATGTCATTTATATTACCTGTAACGATATTTATTACTCCATCTGGAATGCCTGCTTCCTTTGTTAAAGCACCAATGTATAATGCTGTTAATGGAGTCTGCTCAGCTGGCTTTAAGACGGTAACACATCCTGTAGCTAATACTGGTGCAATTTTAAAAACAGTCATTAACGCAGGATAATTCCATGGGATAATTTGACCACAAACTCCAATCGGTTCCTTACGAACATAACTAAACATGTTTGGCTCAGTTGGAATGGTACGTCCGTGAGCTTTATCTGCATAACCAGCATAGTAACGGAGCAACATGGTACAAAAGTACATGTCTCCCTTTGCATTTTCAAATGGTTTCCCATTGTCTAGTGATTCCAAATTAGCAAGGATGTTAGTATCGCGTGTAATTAAATCGGCGAGTCTGTAAAAGCATTCAAAATTGCATTTTGTATAAATCTTTATATTTTTTTAAAAAAAAAAAATGAATTAATATTTGGTTACTTAAGCATCAAATCTGCGCGATTAGTTGCAGTCGTGTTACGCCATGCTGATCCCCTTTGAAATGCCTTTTGTGCAGCTTTAACAGCAATATCAACATCTTCTTTAAAGCCTTCCGAAATATCGGCAAGTTTCTTCCCATTTGCTGGATTGAATGTTTCAAACGTCTTCTTGCTTACTGAATCGACAAATTCATTGTTGATAAAGAGCTAGAGATAAAAATATAAAGTAAAAACAAAATCAATAGCTGCTTAAAAACACTTAAAATTGAACTTTGGACGACAACACCTCAAAATGCCAATTAAGCATTCATACATCTTTCTCTAATGTTTTATTTATCTATTTTAATTAGTTTTAGTAGGCATTTATTTGACACTTGTTTGTAAATTTTTAGTAAAAACATAGTAAGTAACTAATGATCTGAAATTCGTGGACAAAGTGCTTTTAAGCATGATTTAATGACGATAAAGAAAACTTGATTATCGTATTAAAAGGTTAAACAAGCAGATTTCTAGCTTTTGATAACATTGATCGTGCCATTATCATTGTACGCTGTATGTACTAATTGCACTACTTAAGAATTTACTGCTTCATTTTTTTTGTATAATATTAATTCTCTTTTTTCACATTTTGTGATCATTTACTTACTTTAGTATATTTGATCTCTTGATTTGGATTTGCCATAATTAGCTTCACTAGTTAATACTTGTAAAAATTGATAAAATTACTTCACTCAAAAAATGACTTTATCGCTGCAAGCTATAAAACGAGAATGAACGCTCATCACACGCCAAGCTGCGGTTTTTATACAATAAACAATGGGAATTTAAGCAAGTGTCTGTCTAAGTATTAGTGTTGGCTTGTTATTTCTGAGGGTTGGATCTTTTCATATACAGCATAGCTTCTTTTCTGAAAACAAAACCTTTGTTCGGTATTTAAAACGTTTCTTCTATTCCAAAATTAATATTGATAAATGAATATTATGTGTTTTAAACCCTTTATAAAAAAAATGCCGACAATATAAATATTCCATACTCTTATCAATTTCATACACACATTTAAACATTTTGAAGCTTTTAATGTTTCTGATTCTTCTTGCATTGAATGCTTGTGCATTTTTTTGCGATGCATTGTATGTATGCAGCATAAATTCTTAATCATTTTGATTGACCTCAAAATCTAATGATTAGGTAGGTTTTGATTACTTGAAATAGAAAAGTAAATAAAATAATTTTGTTTTGTAAGCACTTACAGAGTTTGGTATCAAAATTCATTAGATAAGATAAATAAGAAATGTAAATCATGATGACTGGAAAGAAAATAATCTTTAATGTGCATGTATGGAGCTAAAAAGCGATTAGATAAAGAGAACATTTTAATCGTCGATTCTCAAACGATTGATTATGTAGAGCAGAGATTAATTTGCATACACACATATCATTTAATAAGAACTCGAGAATTATTTTGCTTATCCTGTAATTTCATTGTTACAAAAACAAGTCTTCAAGTCGCGTTTCGGCTGTTTATTTTGTACGTAAAACTGAAAAATTACAAAGAAATTAATGAAAACATTGTTCAAGGCTAAATTCATATATCTGCGATGAACGAGCCCCCAATACTTCGCAGTAAGCTTTTTTCAAAAATATAAAAACAATATATATGTTCGTCACCAAAATGAGAATTAACAATAAACAAAAACGTCTCAGCAGAGCTTTATATATTAATACAAACCGGTCACTTCTATATCTACGATTTATAAAATTAAATAATAGTTTTGAAAGATATTTCAGACTGGCTCATTACAACGTTCATGATATTTTTAAAACCAATAGATTACACACTGCAATCATATTAATTAAAGCGCATTCTTCAATGGTCAATTCTTGTTGAGAATATATCAACGGTCATTTTATATTTGAATTGTGTAAACAACTACGATTTAAAGTTGATTTCCCCTCTCTATGTAAAATTTAGTCTTCTTTAAAACTCGTATGAGACAACATCGTCTCTTATTAAATAAACATTAATTTACTTATATTAACATCGTTACTGTACTTATTAATTGCATCTTCATAAATCTCAACAATTCTATTACTTAACAAATTATCTTCGTGCAGCTTTAATCTTGAGAAATTTGTGATGTTTTAAAAAATAAAAATAATAATAAGACCTTCAAGCTTAAATTGGACAAAATGAATGTAAATAATTTTTTATTGTGGAAAATGCAGTTAAAATTGAGAAATGTGAGCGGGAGAGAAATAAACATCGTCTGATTTTCAGATGAGCAGAAGAAAATTGTGTATACCTATATAAAAATCAACGAATTTTTGACTCAAGAGCTCAGTTAACTAAATACTCTAAAAGTGATACAAGTGAAATATTCTTAAGGAGTCGAAAAATAATTAATAATAATTGTGCAATTTCTCTAAAAGATCTTCAAAAATATATAAAGAGAAAAAATTGTAAACAAAAAACAATAACAAGAGAGATACAGAAAGTTCAGGAAGGAAGAGGCTTTTCGCTTGAAGAGCAGTGGATACTTCAGTGAACCAGAACACTTTATTAGCACCAAATACAATCTTAATATTAGTTGATAAGAAAAATCAAGATGCCATCAAAATTAGACGCAGTATATCGATCATTACTTCTCGGAAAATTCTTCACCAAAGTAAGAAGAAAATATAAAAGTTCATTTTATTAGTCATTATCTAATTGTCTAACTTGTTTATCTACATCACCTGATTTAATAATGACGTCTCGATAGGGATGGGGAGAACCGAAAAATTTACAGAGGTAAGCTAAAGAAAATAAGTGACAAAATTGTGTAGCTACGTGATTTTTGTACATGGCTCAGTCATTAAAAATCATAATGATCATTGCAAAGCAATCATTGAGCTTTTTAAAAAATAAAATGTAAATATGACATAATTGGCCGGTATCAAAGAAAATATTGCGACTTAGCATACATATTCATCGAAAATAGTTCACTTTTGTATTCTACTTGGCTATTTGTTTTCTCAAACATCGGAATTTACAATGTGTCAACAGATGATTTTAGCACAAATAATTGTATGAATGAAAAAAACATTAGATAAGATATGAGATTTCGGTTGAAGAACATACACTAAGTAATAAAAATAGTCCCCAGTAAATATTTTCATCGTCTTTCATAACAAACATATCGTACGATAATTCGTCGCACGAGAAAATCATTGAAATGATGGTGATGATGAAGAAAAAAAAATTGAAACGAAAGAGTCAACGACGTAAAGTGAGTCGATGACATTCAAACTCTTTTTAACACAGTTGCTCTAAATTTTCTTTTTAATCGGCTATTTCTAATTTATGTCACTATTCTTAGAATATAACATTATTTATAAACAAAACTTTAAAGTTGATTAATTTTCCGCACCGCTATATATTTTAGATTGTTTGAGTTCCGAAAGAATATGTCAAATCGTGAAGCATGTGTAAAATTAATTCCTGAAGACTATCCAATACAAGTCACAAAGGAAGAGGAGAATTCAGAATGCATAACAATTGAAGGAAAGTTTATGACACCACTGGAATTACATTTGCCTGGATTGGTTCCTGAAGAAGCTCAAGATGCCCACTTTCAGATGATTTTACCCAAGAAATGGAGAGAAGAAAATTTTAAGCCTGTCTGTCTACATCTGGCTGGCACCGGAGACCACTATTATTGGAGACGCCGTAACCTTATTTGTAAGCCATTAATGAAGGAAGCTGGAATTGGAGCCATTATTTTAGAGAATCCATTTTATGGATTAAGAAAACCAGCTGATCAAAAGGCATCGGCACTTCATAATGTTTCTGATATATTTGTTATGGGCGGTTGTCTAATATTAGAATCAATGGTATTGCTAAAATGGTGCGAAAAGATGGGCCTTGGGCCTTTAGGAATCACAGGATTAAGTATGGGAGGACATATGGCTAGTTTAGCAGCAAGCAATTATCCAAAGGGTTTAGTTTTGGTTCCCTGCCTAAGTTGGTCCACGGCTAGCACTGGTAATTATCAGCTCGTGAAAATGCAAACAAATTTATTTTAATAAATCCAAATTTATAGTCTTTACAGAGGGTGTTATGTCACATTCTATTAACTGGGATATGCTAGAAACTCAATATTATGCAGATGGAAATTACCGCGAAAAACTAAGCAAAATGGTCACAATTGTTGATGATGCTTTTATTGCAGGCAAACACTTTATACAGAATTTTCAAAAATCAATGAAGGAACTGAAAGAAGATATTAAGGACACGACAAAAATGATATTGGAAATGGACAAGGAAGTCAATCTATCAATTATTAAAGAAACTAATCCATTGCATGCAAAGAAGAAGTTTCTTGAAATAAATGGTCGTTCAAATAAATTAAATTTATCGATGGAATTGCTCAATAAGCTATTGGCTGGCGAAAAATGTGAGCTTACTGCAGCCGAGATTAATGAATTAAATCAAAAAATTCAAATTGCATTAAAAAGTTTAAGGAATGCAAAATATAATCAACAAATACTCGAGGAGAAGGCAAAATTGACAGTAGTTGATGATAAGGAACAATCTGTAGCTCTGACGACCACTAATGCAATTCAATCTGACACATCATCAAACGATACAAGTACAATTTTTTCCAATGCATTCAATCTTTCGTATACTCGGCTAATGAGTTTATTATCAAAATCAACAGTCCAAGATAATAAAGATCAAAGCGATACAGTGAGAGAAAAAATTACGATTGGCAAGACGAATTGGTGGGAACGTGAAGCTACTCAGTTTATGCGAGGAATGATGGTAATTTATAGTCAATTATAGTCCGTTTAATAATAATCTTGAATTCCTTTTTTTAGGACGAGTGTACGCATTTAAAAAACTTTAGTGTTCCATTTGACACCAGTTTAATAATTGCGGTAGCTGCAAAGGATGACGGCTATGTTCCTAGAGACGGGTGCTCAAGTTTAGAGGATATTTGGCCCGGAGCTACAGTCAAATATCTCGACGCTGGTCATGTATCAGCATATGTTTTGCACCAAAAAATATTCAGGAGCTCAATCATCGAAGCCTTCGAAAGAGCAAAGAAAAAATATAATAAAAATGATCACAAGGAGAGGAAAGAAAACGAAACTACTACTTTGCACAAAACATTTCCTAATGAAATAAAAGTATCTAGCTCATAGATTAAGATTTAATTTTATATAAACTAGATAGCATGAATTGCTAAACGCTGCTTGTTGATTATTGGTCAAGTAATACAAGTTTGTAGTTGATTTTTGAATGTGATAACGATTGCGATAACATTGTCTATAATTTTTCATTTCCTCTGCTTGATGAATGAGGAGGTGAAAAGAGGACACAAAAAACTGTAAACCTTTTGTGTGTGTTCAACAGCTAAAAGGATTGTTAATAATTTACACAATAAAAATAATAAGTTTTTCTACAGTATTTAAGAAATATCAAGTTTTTCTTTTCTTTGGAAGAATAGAAATGCATGAAATAATATCTTGAACCTTTATTAAAATCCAATGAAAACGGCTAACAATGTATGAAATTCAAAATTATTCTTTAGTACTATCCTCTTTTAAGGAGACAGTACGGTTGAAGATTAAATGTCCATCTTTGGAAGAAGGATCGACGGAGAAGAAACCAATTCTCTCAAATTGAAATTTATCATAAACATTTGCACTTGCAAGAGATTTGTCTGCATATGATTTGAGGACTTTTAACGAGTCCTTATTGCAATCAGAAATAAAACCATTAGGAACTTCGTTTGCGTCTTCAGGATTTTTATGCATGAACAAACGTTCATACAAGCGAACCTCGATTTCGTAAGGATCAGAAACCCATTGAATGAATGCTTTGGGCTTCTCAGCTACTTCAACTTTTTCACATGAGCAAATTAGTTCACTAATCTTGCCATTCTCGTTTTTAAGCACCTTTTCCACTTTTAAAACGACACTAGCATGACGGAGACCAACCGTTTGATTCGGAGATAATCTGCGATAGCCTTTTTCTGGATTTTCCTTGAAATCCGATTGTTCGATGTAAACGACGCGATCAAAGACAATATTATGTGATGCTTTATTTTCTGGCTGAGCTGGGAAATCAGGAATATTTAAATTAATTGGCTTGTCGCTGATGAAATTACTTATAGTAATTTTCAATGGCTCAAGGACGACAAGTCTTCGTGGTGCAGCTGTATTTAAAAAGTCTCGAACAACTGCTTCAAGCATTGCTGGATCGACACTTCCTTGTGCACCGGTTACTCCTATTCTTGCACAAAAATTATTTATTGCCTCAGCAGGAAATCCTCTTCTTCTTAAAGCTGTTAATGTAAATAATCTAGGATCATCCCAATCATTAACAATTTTCTCAGTAATAAGTTTAGCAATTTTCCTCTTCGAAACAACAGTATAGTTAACGTTCAAACGACCATATTCAAACTGAACCGGGCAGTAGATATCTAATGCATTGCACAACCAATAATAACTAGATCTCCTCGATTGAAATTCTTTTGTACACAATGAATGAGTAATGTGTTCAATGCTATCACATAAGCAATGTGTATAGTCATAAGTCGGATAAATACACCATTCATTTCCAGTTCTATGATGTGCAATGAATTTTATTCTATAAGCAACTGGATCTACTTTTCCCTCTTCCAAGGTTATTTTCATTCGCAATGTTGCAGCACCTTCATCAATTTTCCCATTTTTCATGTCTTCAAAAAGCTGTAAATTCTCTTCGATTGGACGGTCACGCCATGGACTCATTTCAGTATTGAAACCTTTCATTTCGTCCGCTCTTTGATGACACACATAAGCTAAACCTCTCTTTATCAGTTCAATTGCCCATTCATAAAGTTGTTGGAAGTTGTCTGACGAGTGAGTTATTTGATATGGCTACAAAAAAAATTTAAACTAATTTTAATAATAGTCAAATAATAGGTAAATATGTCATAAAGTACCTTATAGCCGAGCCATCCCACCATATCTTTTATGCCAACAAAGAATTTCTCCTCTTCCTTCTCGGGATTAGTATCATCATAACGAAGAAAGCATATTCCATCATTAGCTAAAGCATATCCAAAATTGATATTAATAGCCTTGGCGTGTCCAATGTGTAAAATTCCATTTGGCTCTGGTGGGAATCTTGTTCTTACTTGCCCGCCAGTTAATTTTAAATGTTCCTTCAGTAATCTTTCGGTATTTGGTGTTGTAACATATCCATCAGTTTTATAATTCTCGCCTGGATTATGAAAATGAACTCTAGTCTTCATCAACTCCATTATTGTCATTGCTGTATCGTCGTCCTTCTTCTCACTTGTTGCTTCCTTATCCTCTTTGACAGCTTTCGGAACTGACGGCTTAGCTGCCTTTTTTGTCTTTACTGGTTGTTGAGGAGCTAAATCAGCCTCATTTTTTGGGCCCAACAAATCAAAAATTTGAACGTCTACTTCCGATTTCACTGCTTTTCCATCAGCCCATGGCAACTTAGCACGAACTTCTGCCAACAATTTCCCTGTATTGAAGCGATAACGTTGTTCAATTAATTCCGTTTTGTTCTTCTTAATAATCTCTTCGACTGCTTTATCAATCTCTTCTGGAGTAACAACGACCTACGGTAATATTTTTAATTAATAAATATAGAATTTAATTATACAATCGAGCTATGTGTAAATTACGTTGACACCGCAATATTTCTCCAAATCTGCCACGTTGATTAAATCGGCTTTAATGCTATGTGCTAAGACATATTCCAACGAGAAATCAACTCGAATTGTCGTGTCTAACTTGTTGTCTGCAATCATTCCAACCAAGAGATCCAGATACGACATTGATTGTGCCTTAATTTTTGAGCACAAATGATAAATTAATAAACCAGAAGTTTTTGGTAAATCATTGACCTTTCTCTTCTGATTATCCAGACAGTTTAAGGCAAGCAATAAGTTCTTCGTGAGTGATGCATTCTTAAGCGTTTCCTTAGCTTTTTGTTCACTTAATCCCAATGTTATAAAATTTTTAATTGTTTCGTCAGAATTTGCCATTTTTCCACTCAAACTTGTTCAAACTAAATATAAATTAAAGAAGAATAGTGATTTAATTAATCAAGAGCTCTATTTATTAGTCTTTTCTGCTTACACTAATTAATAGAACCAGTCAGAAAATGCCGATTTAAAATTTTTAATTCAATTTATTTTTGTAAATAATGCAGCGTGGAAGAAAAATTTATCGACTTCGAAAATGGCTAATAACGATCAAAAAAAATTTGAAAATTGTCTGGTTAGTATTTTTTTAAAACGAAGTTAGCACCCCTATTTAAATTCGTTTCCCAACGGCTTTTCTTAAATACCAACACAATAACGATTTTGGCGAGCTCCTGGTAATCCTTAATTAACCAAAAAATTTTGAGATGACTTTAATTATAGTTAGAAGTAGTCCGTGAAACATCAATAATTTCAGGTGTCTTCGTTCTCAAAGTAGGATAACGGCAGTTTTAAATTTGAATTGCTGAATTGCTTATAGAAATTTCAAATTAAACTTGAAAATCACTTAAATTCAAAAATTTGATGTTCATAAGCTAGAAAATTTAATTCAAACATATAAGTGCCTATATAAAGTGAAAAATAACGTCAATATCAATAATTTAGTGCCTAAATTGTGTGCATTATGTTTTAAACAGGTAAAAATTTCGCTAGATTCAATGTTTTTTGTGTGTTTGTATTGTTATTAATTAAGAATCGTAAGTTGTGTTTTATCAATTATTACTCTAGTATGGTTAAAATAATGCATTAATAGAATGATGATCGTATAAAAAATTATGGATGTTTCAAAAAAATAATGTTTAATTTACCTGGAAAACATTTTTTGGAGAGCGATTATATCGTTTGTTTGTGTTGGTTTTAAAAAAAATGCTTAAGTTATGTACGTTGCTTAACAACATACAGAAAAGAGCCTCTCATTTTTTTAAGTAAAACAAAAACTCACACTTTAGTCGATACTTGTTTCTCGTCATGTTAAGACGTTACGTTGATTTATGCAAAAAAAAATAGATCAGAAGTTAATAATTTAAAAAATGCAAAATTCGTTTGAATTATCGGCCTAATATTTAATTATCATAAATCAGATTCAATAGTTATAGCTGAAAACCAAAGAAGATTTTAAAAAACACAGTTATAAAATTGAAAGTGCTTTCATTCATCTCTTATTATTTCCTGTGATACTTTTCAATTTTAATTAATTTGTCAGAGATAGAGCAGAAATGAAATGAAGTAAAAATAATAATTGTGATGAAAAAGAAATAAATATATAAGTATATATAAAATGAAAAAGAAGTAAAATATTGTGGAAAACCAAGAAAAAGTGAAAATTGTCGTTATTTGGATTACAAGTTTATAAAGAGAAATTTACTGTACACAACGTGTTGCTTGTCTGCGACGAAAAAAAAAATAGCTTCAATTCTTTACAGTTTTAGTGAACGACGGAATTAAAGGTAAATTAAATAAAAAAATAAACGGAAAAATGCGATAATATTTGCTGTATATAGGTGTATAACAAAAAAGAATAAAATAAATCCGAGTATATATGTGCGCATTCAAATATTTGAATAAGTTAGTTTCGATCACGATCAACAGGTTGTAAAATAAGCAACGCGACAGAAGAAATATTTTGATTTTGTTCGTGCATATTCAGCAATGTGTATTCTCTCCTTTTTTATTGAACTTTGGCAAAACAAGATATGAGTCTGTGCGACACACATTCCTCAAGTCGATTCTCTGTTTTCTGTTTTAAAGACCTTGAATCACCAAGTGAGAAGCAAACAAAACAAAACAGTTTATTATTACCTATCAAGTGCTGTTGAATGCTGTTTCCCTTAAATATGGTTCTAATGTGACTTTAATAATTATTAAATTGTGATTAAAAAATAATGTCTTGGAAATTTGCGTCAGACCCCAAGCAAATAATCTTAAAATTGTTATATACTAATAAAAAAAATGGTGAAAAGGAAAAGTGCAAACAAATACACTGATGTACTTTTTAGACAAAGTACAAGCAATATCAACAACATATCTCTTCATAACCCATTAATTTAATTTATTAATCTAAAACCCTTGAATATTTTTATTCAATGTTACCGTATCGTATAAATTTTTTCTGTACTGTTTTTAAAACAGAAACAGGTTTTATAATTTTCGGTGATGTTTTAAGATATGGTGATCTTTAATTGTGTGAAGTTATTTGTATATCTAATAAGAAAACAGTTTTTATAGAAATAAAATTTAAGATTTCGGATATACGAAAAGGTCAGCAATTTTAGACAGTACCACTCTAAAGTATTTATTATTACTGTGCTTCCGATAAAATATTGTTGTATTTTTTTCACTGCGATTTGCCGCTCAATGGCTGAAAATGAAATTTTAATATTAATGGGGTTCAAGTCGCTAATACATACTCAAATGAAAACAGGTTTTAGTTTGAACAATTTCTTTATACAATTCTCAGTTCGCGAATTTGTTTACCGTCAACGACTTTGTTGACATGTCTCGCGCATTTTTTTTCATTACTCTTTGTCATAGACTTCTTAATGCATCTTCCTTCGTCATCATCAACATCACAGTTTTATTTTTTTGTTTATTCTATTCACTGTAGTTTGACAATTTCATGCAACGTTTAATGTTGCTAAAAGCTAACAAATGATTACATCCTTAAAAAAATATCATTTTATCATAATTAAATATCAATTTTAAGACTTTTCAATTTAACCGTTCTTTCCATAACTAATTGAAAATCTTCTTTTAACTCAAACATAAAGGGTTGAAAATTTTGAATTTATGCAAAATAGCCAAAATCATTTAACAAGGATTTTTAAGGGAATATTTTTTTCTCACGCATTTTTTTTACATAAAATTGAAAAGTTCTAACCCTCAATGAAACAATTTTCTGACATAAAATAAACACATATATTTGCATATATATCATATACTCATGGTCAAGAACATGACAAATTTTCAGTGCTAACTACAATTTTTTGTCTGTATATATTTTCATATGACATTAAGGCATCAAATTATTCTGAATTTTCGAAATAACTTGTGCATTTTCACTCTTACTTTCATTCATGTCATGGAATTTTGGAAATGTGAAAAAAAATTGTCACATGTCTTGAAACAAACATAAGTTTCTTGAGGATAATGCGATTATAGAGTGGATTTAAATGTATGAGAATGACAGACATTAGTCACTAACCATAAAATACGTAGAGACACAAACTTGTCTCCATTTCGTGTCTTGTATATACGAACACATCATAAAAATGAGTAGAATAGTAGAATATTTTTAAGATTTAAAAATCCATCAATTTATGAATTTCAACAGGTAAAAAATCTGAGCTACCAATTTATTCTTATTATTTTTCTCTCCTTCTTTCTTTGTCTCTTTTGGGAGCAAAGAAAATATGTGTATGTACTGTAACTATTCACGTCATCATAATGTGACGAAACGAAAGAAATAACAAATGAGAAAATATGTGTGCTTCAAGTTACAACAAAAATATTATGTCTTACGATAAAAGAAAACCTCGTGGAATGAAAAACAAGAGATTGCTCCATGTACAGTTACTCAGTCATATGTGTTTGCATTTTTAATTGGGAAACATTCATTTTTTCTCTTCGTAACTTTCTTTAAAAAGCCAACAAAACAATGAAACTGATTTTTTTTATATTCGGCATAGACATGTGGATGCCAAAAAATTCAATTGTTATTTTCATTGCGTTAGTAAATGTTTAACAAGTTTTTTTTTCATTTGCCAAAAATTCAATTAAGAAATATATTTTTGGGTCACTTGACACTATTGAAATGGTGGAGAAATAACAATTTTTTTTCTCGTAATTTTATTTGTTGTACAGTTCATTAGATTTTAACGAAAATAAATTTATTGATAACTTGATGAGTTCTTAACAACAAGCATAGATAAAAGGCATAGTGTCGTAAAAATAAGAAATGGAATTGGGTCATAAAAAGTTAATAAGCCATTAGATTTTTTTTTAAATTTCAACTAATTCGTAAGGAATAAATGTCTACTTAAAAAAGGATGATATATTTGAAATGTAAAAAAATAATTAATAAATCATTTATAATCTGCTATGGTAATCACTAGGAAGGAATATAGATTTAAGAAAACAAAAGTACAAAAGAGTTTGTGAATCATACCGTTTGACGTATAAGTAATAACAGCGGTACAATTATAATTGTGGAATGGATATATTTTTATACACAAAATGTGGTCGAAGAACTGGGAGAGTGGCGAATGGCGAACACCAACATTATGTATTCCTTTTTCGCTCTTTTTGTACCTTAAATACGCCGAAGAAAGAAGCCATTCAACTTTTCTTCTCTCTTCTTTTCCATTTCGATATCAACAGCCAGCAACAACAATTCTACATATTCACATGGATTTAAAAAAAAGTGAATATACTGAATGAGAATAAAAACTGGCAACAATGCAAAGCATGAGTGGCTTTTTTATTGCAAAAATAAGCCTTTGATCTGGTTTTTGTGTTTGTGTGCTCTAAACATAAATTCTTTATTATGTACAGTGAAAGAAAGTCTTCTTTTGTCTAAGTCATAATTGGAACTAATTTAAAATGCATCAATAGGAAACACAGAGAAAATATTCAAAAGTAAGAAGAATAAAAATAAAGATTGCTGAAGAGAAAGATTGATTCTACTTAGAGTGTAAATTAAATGCTAATTTTTCACGATGTCTTATCAATAATTTAGTTTAAATTCTTCTATCGAAGAACTTTTCAAACTAATAACTCAAGGTTTAACATATTTTTAGCTAAAAAATGAATTAAAACAGATTTCAAAAATGCGAATTTTTTGACCTTTAATTGCGTGATTTTTAGCAATAAGAAATTTAAAAAACATTGCACAAAAAATAGCTCAAATAACTGCATATGTTTAGGCTAATGAAGTTCATTCACAAACATATGGTACAATAATGTTGATCTCCATTGATCCGTTACTTAAATTAGCAAGCTGCCTTAGTTTAAAATACTTCAGATTCAATGTTATCAAAAATTGCTGCTTATGATTTTTTATTTTGGTTAGAATTTCTTACTTCTGTTTTATGCATAGGCTGATGGTTTGCTACCAGTTTGATTTTTATTTTGAGAAATTTCAATGCCAAAATGAAAGTTTAGTATATTTGCAAATAAAACCTTTAATTTACGTGACTGCACAAATATTCATTTTTGTGAGCACTTGTCATTAAATTTTGGAACTACCACAAAGTAAAAATGTTTTAAATTTTATGTTGCAAATATATTTTAACTTAAAAGGGGAAAAATTGCATAACGGAAATACCCTGAACTGAAGCATTCTACTTCCTTTATTTATACATCATTAATTGGATTTAATATTAATAAAAATGATAATTCTTTGCAAATCTTAGTTTAAAAAATTAGAATATGAAAAAAGCAGTTCAAATAAAAACTCAACTAAATATATATTCATTATGCATGTCAGTGGAGGAAACAAACTAGAAAACGGTTAATTCAAAGAGTAAAAACATTATGTATAGAAGGTGCGGCGTTACGGATCATGAATGACAACGGAAATCAAACTAAAATTATAACAATGGGGAAGACTCTAAGTTAAAATTCTTTACTTTTTATAGCAATAAAAGCAAACTTTTCAAAAAAGAAGCACTTTTGAATTTTTAAAACAATTGGCTTTTGTTAAGAAAAATAATATAGGTTAAAATAAAAATAAATTTTACATTATACTTACTAGTGAAAAACATTAAACGTAGAAATGCAGATTTTAATTTTCAAATACCTTCCTCTAGAATCTAGAAAAATTCTTTTCATATTTATAAAATCGCCCTATTTTTCATCACAAATTTTTACTTAACTGAGAAAACTTTCTCAATAAAGCCTGTTTTAAATAATTTTTTGCAATATTGCTTCGTCTTAATCCATTCAGTTTTGATTGATAAAACATTAATTCAATTTCCGTTCGACTTAATTTATTTTCTTTTATTCAATTTATAAACTTTGAATCATTAATGTGAGCCACGCGATCGTTGTCATTGCAATTTATGGTTGTTTTGATTTTTTTTAATATTATTGCTGGGCGTATTGTTGTATCAATAAAATGTACAGTAACTGGTTTTTGCCTTATCATATGAAGCAAATAAAAGAATTCACTATCTCCTAAAAACGACTATAAACTAATATGCACATCACCATAAGAGCATAAAGTGTCTGTTTTAATTTTAAAAACGTGATACTTGAATCAAATATATTCAATTACCCTTAATTTTTCTGGTCACAAGATCATCTCAAGTAATTAATGAATTTCATCACGTCTTGAAAATGTGAAAATCATAAAAATAATTTCTCTTTGCTTTCCTAAAAATAAAATATTAAATGGCACTTTAGTTAAACAATTAATTCGTTAAAAAATATTGTGCCCTATTCATGATAATCTTTAAGCATATCTTGAAGAAAGATAGAAATCTTTTTTATAACGTTGTTATATGTATGCTGAATACAAAGTGTGTAAGATTGTGGACACTCCCTTATATGTTTTTCAATTGCTTACAATTCTTTTGCTTTTTACTTTTTCGTCATCGAAGAGAATCTTATTTCTTTTAAAAATATTGAAATGCATAAGTCGTACATATTAATACTTTGTACTTAACTGAAAAAGAAGTCTAGAATACTATAGGTCGTTTTAAAATAAAATTAAATATGTAAACCTGCAATTAGTAGGAATATGAAAAAATTCAAGAAAAAATGAGATGATGCAAAAAGTATGTTTAATTTTTACTAAAATTTTCATCGCTAACGCATATAATGATTGATTTTAAAATGTATTTCACTCAGGAAGCAAAATAAAAAATGTGGCACAAAATTATATCTGCTACTAACACGTTCAATACGTGACTACAATCGTCAACAATTGAGTTTGGCTTATTTTAAGTTACTTACTCATCGTTGATTCATCAAATACTTTTTACATTCATTGGCTCAGGAATGTTATATTGATCAAACTATTTTATAAGAATAAACAAGAAAAAATACAAAAAGAATTTCGACATTAGATATTTAATCATAAAACATAGTAGCTTTATATATTTTTGTTATCCACAGGGACTGCTTAACTGACATGAATTTAGAACTATTATTGAAGTCCTCAAAATTTCTTATGTCTGAAATGTTTGGATGAACAAAAGAGTTTATTTCATTTTTTTTTTGTTAAAAAAGACTTAAATTAAAATTCTTTCAATGATGAGTTTATAAATACGGGAAAAAGAAAAAGTACTTGCTTATTTATGAGAATTTTTTGTAAAGAAAAGAAAAGTAAATTCGCGTTGAATACACGATGAGAAAGATATAAAACTTTTCTTAATTGTTGATGATAAATACAATAGTTTTAGTGAGTATCGTATTCACTGCATGTATACATTACTTTGTTTTATTTTCTAAAGTGAAATTTGAAACCTTAAGAATTTAAAAGGAAATCATAAGTTTTAAGGGGGTCTTTTGCTCTAAAAGGCAATTCCATGAGTGAAAATTCTGAACCCTAAATTTTATTTTCTAAATATCTCTTTTAAAGCAAAAATTATAACTCCTCTTAACTCATAAAACCCATGCTTATTCTTAATATCTATATCTGAAGATAATCACTTAATGAGATACTATATCAGGAATTCTTGCCTCTTGCCAACGTCTTTTCTAAAAGTGTAATATACGCTTTTCTATTAATTTATTGCCAATGTCTTTTGATTTCTCTTAAAATTCTTAAAATTTCCTTAAATTTCATTAAATGCATAAAAATTTGCACCGTTTTGAATTACATTTGAGTAGAACCTGCTTCAAAATATTTTATTATTATTGTGACTTGTTAAGAAATGCCACCAACCAGACTACGCTCTATTTTCTATTATTCCTTTTAAATAACGACTAAAGAATTTTTATTCATTTCATTTTGAGTATCAGTTACGATTTATGGCAGTTTTATTAGCTATTCTGTTGCTTTAATTTGATTGTAATGGCAATTTTGAAAAGAAAACTGTATCAAATATATTTTCTATTCACTCATTTCTCGTGATATCAAATTTTATTTCAGAGTTAAGTTTCTCAACAGAAATGTCTGCTTTTCAATCTCATACGATACACACAAAATATTACTAGAAAATAGACTTTGTGCTAACATGGTGATGACACATGCATTAAAATATTACAATTCACTGATTCTGTGTTTAGTTTTTCGCATTTGATTTTTGTGAATATTTTATTGTTTACCTTTATATTTTGGTTCTTTGTAACTCCTTTTGGACGCATTTGTGGACAATGACGAGTGCACGTTAAATGCAACCCACATAAAAATATAATGCAACACATAGAACAACACTAATTGAACGCCCTAATTTATCAACTTCATCAACATTATATGTACATAAATGCATATCACGAAGAATAAAAACAATTTTGAATTAACTAGACGATGAAGAATATAAATTCTTGCGATGTCATATGTAGTTGTAATTAAGTTGGTCATTAGTCTTATAAATTTAATGTGAATTTACCATGACTCATAGATCAGCTATAAAGCTTTTATCTTCACTTAAAATTCACGAAAGAACTTTTTATTGGCTCAGTAGAAAATTCTTGATATTTGCACAATTAATCACAATATTAATAGTCGAAGGTCACGAAGATGCTGGTATTATTTTATGTCATGACACTTTCTCTTAGTGCTTAAATTAAATAGATTACTTTTTATTTTATTTGAAAAGTGTTATTATGACCACTCAGGGGTGTATCCAGGGGGGTGATTTTGGAACCACCCTCGACGGAAATTTTCTTCAATTTGCTAGGGATTTTGTAAAAAAAATTCCCAAAAATTTCCCCCTAAAAAATTTCTGGAAACGACTAAAGTTTGAATAACTAGAATTTTTAGTATTCTATTAATCAAATTTACACAAAAAACAATCTAGAATTTTTTAATTTTAAACTAAATTTAATGGAGAAACTAGTTGTGCGGAATTTATACAACTTTAATTGAATATAATTGTTTTGGTGTGACGAGCAACAAGAATGCAACAAATGTGTAATAGCATTTTACTAACCATTCAAAATCTGATTTTATTCATCGCTTACCTATTCAGCCTTTAAACTCGAAAATAGGGAGACACATGAGTGACATTTGTGTACATTTTCATTCACTTTTATTTGCATCAAATTGTTCACAATCAAATCCGCAATTTTTGTTTTTTAAGCGAAAAAAATGCTTATTCTTTTTTGTGTTCTTACATCACAATTTTCAAGAAAAAAGGAAAATATACTAAAATTCTGGTGAATTCTATTTTTTTTTTTGAAAATTTACGGAACTTATAAAGCAATAATAATAATAATAATAATAACTTTACCTTTACAATTCATATAAAATTAATATTATTATTTTGAAACATAAATTAAAAGTATTTCATAATGCTGATACTAAACAGTATATACCTTCTGAATAAAACTTCCCTAAAACTTGAAATATATGTAACATAGCCAAAGGCAAACATAGCCATAGGCAGAAGTTGATTGACATGTTATAGCTCAGCATTGTTATGCTTTTTAAAATTATTATTGCATTGCAATGCATGATAGATAGTATGAAGGGATATGTGTAGTATGTATTATCACTCGTTGTATATGGTAACAAAAGAATAAATCTATTATACTATTGAATTGATGTTCTCCCAAAAGGGACCTTTCTTTTTCATACGCTTTATTCTCTACTGTTCTATTCAATTTCTTTCATTTCATGAATTGTCATACAGTACATAAAGTTTAATCTGATTTTTACGATGCAACGATAATGATGATGATGATGTTTTTGCAATCCATATTTCAACTCCAAAATTTATTGATACTTTCTTTTTATTGAATTGCAGTTTATGGAACGAATCAGTCATGAAGTGAAAGTGAGGAGAATGGCTGAATTCTTTAGTCTTACATTATTTCCTTTTTATTACTTTTTTACTGTGATTAGAAAACATATCAACAGTTCACACTTCATTTCATACAAAGCGTTTGAATACTCGAAAAAAATTTAACTGAACAAAATTTTTCGTAATATTTAACGGACCTTCCGAGCAAGTCATCAAATAATTTCAGAATTCGTTGGAATTTTTGAGATATCATGTCGGAAAGTCTTGGGATTTTTATAGAGCTCATGGTAAAAAAATTTCCAGAAAATTATCTTTGGAAGAAAATTTCATTTGTTGTTAAACATAAAACATTGAATAGAAGGAGTCCTTCATTTATCCTCATTTCTTCTTTGAATTTTAGTGCAGAACTATAATCAACCCTCCTTATGCTTTTGTTGTTTCTACTTTCGATTAGCTCTTCATTTAAAGAATGGAATAAAGCGTGACCTTGAGGGTATATTTAAATGTAAGAAAAGATTACACGATAGAAAATCCTTTAAAATAACAGCAAACAGAAAAAGTTTAAAAAACGCAATTGAAAGTTTCTTTTTGATTTTATAACCATACATACCAGTTAGTTTCTTAAATATAAAAGAATGTGAAAATGTACTTTGATAAGTAAAACTATAAAAAAAATTTTTTCCTGTCATTTCAGAATTATCTAATCATATTATAAATGACAATGTCATTAAATGAAAAACGAATGTTGGATCGCGAAGCATTGCGGACTGTGATCCAGCAGTGGAATGCAAATCGATTAGATTTGTTTGAGCTATCAGAACCAAGTGAAAATCTTGAATTTCATGGAGTAATGAGATTTTATTTTCAAGATGTTGGTCAAAAAGTTGCAACTAAATGTATTCGGGTTCAATCTGACGCTACTGTAGCTGATGTGATTGAAACTCTAATTGAAAAATTCCGTCCTGATATGCGAATGTTATCCGTCCCAAATTATGCATTATATGAAGTTCATGCAAACGGCGAAGAGAGAAAATTAAATCCAGATGAGAAACCACTTCTGGTGCAGCTAAATTGGCATGTTGATGATCGAGAAGGAAGATTTCTATTAAAAGATTTAGATCAAAAACCCACAGTGAGTATTACAGCTTGTTATACAGCTCATCATCTTATGATTTGATTAATTTATTTTACAACAAGGTCTGATAACATATATTTTTTTTTTCATTCTTATTTAATTCGTCACAGACGTTAGACAGTACAGACACAAACTTCAAAAGAAAATTATCGAAACGTGAAAAGAAGGAGCAGAAGAAAAAAGAAAAATTGCAAAAACTCAATTCAAATGCTGACGAATCAGAAAATCATGTGGCTGAAAAATTGTATACTGGTAAATTTTTATAGCATTTTAAGTTTATCGAAACGCTTTAAATCCAATTATCATTTTATAGAGCTTCCAGAGACATCTTTTACTCGTTCAATATCAAATCCAGAAGCTGTCATGAGACGCAGGCGTCAGCAAAAACTTGAAAAGAAGTTACAACAGTTTAGATCAAGAGATGGTCAACCAGATACTGGAGGGACGT
Organism: Chironomus tentans; assembly: GCA_963573255.1. NCBI lineage: Eukaryota > Metazoa > Arthropoda > Insecta > Diptera > Chironomidae > Chironomus > Chironomus tentans. The sequence continues at coordinate 603,065 of OY754304.1, read as the reverse complement.
TAAAAATTTATGGAGAGAGTTTGTGTCGAGAAGTGCCTTATAAAACACTCTTATTGTCAATACGTGATTGTGCTCAAGCAGTTGTAAGAGAAATGCTATCTAAATATGGAATGGAAAAATCAGACGATCGTCATTTTTGTCTAGTTCAGGTAAGAAAATGAGTACTTAATGATAAATCATTTACTGAAACTATTTAATATACATTTTAGGTTAATAGTGATGGGTCTGAATATATTCTTGACGATGATGAGTGTCCTTTATCAATCCTAATGAATCATCCGACGTCGAGAGGTAAGTGAATTTAAATATATATTATTTAAAAAAAAGACAAACTGTAATATATAATTTAGAATCGACTGAATCAGTACAAATGTTTTAGTCAAAACATTTAAAAGGTTTTTGGGCACATATTTCTTTCATATACGTATTCGTATTTCCTTTAAGCTTTAAGCTTTACGAGCTACACGAAAGTTTTATTATCGCACTATCAAATTTTAATAAAAAGATAACTCCTAAAGAAGAAATTATGTCTCAATAATTCAATTTTCGTGCAATTCGCATTTAAATTTACAAAACGTCTTCTGATAAGAAGAAAAGGAAAAAAAAATATTCTAATTTTTGTTTAAAAAAAACCCCCCATCATGAGAGACTCAAGTAAACATATCATATTTCAAACTGGTAAAAATGTTCATATAAATGTGGCACGAAAACGCATTTTTCGATCGTAGAATATATCGTCAGTTTTGTGTCCAGGACACAAAGGGATAAATAAAAGCTATAGAGTATAGATTGCATCAGCGGTGTAGCCAGAAATTTTGGAGGGGAGTTTATAATTTTTCTTCTTTTCGGTAATAAACGGTAATATGCAGGTAATAAACGAATATACCAAAACTTAGTTTATTTGGTTAAAATATGAAAAAAAATACAATAAATTAAAATAATAAACATCAATCGCTTTCTGGCTATTACTCAGAAGGAATATGATTAGTTCCAAAATCCTTTTATCTTCCTAATCTACCGCTGTGCTAAAAATGGACCTTCCCTGCAAAAGATCAGACTGTATTACGTACAAAATGCACTAAAAAGAATTCGAGTATAATAATATAACCTTTCTTCATATTTTCCGTATTAAATTTTCATCTTTTGAAGCGAAGGTCGTATATTGATTTTATTAAAGCTCTTGTTTGTCTCGAATTTCATCAAAAGATTGAAGCGTAAAATTGTGTTGTAAATTAAATTTTAATAGATTTTCTTCTGCTTATAAACAATTTTTGTTCGCTCACATTACGAAGGAGGAAAGCATTATTATTTAAATGGCTGTACATTTTCTTCTAAGAATGCTTTACCGATCATATCTGACAGACTCGTACGTTATAAATAAGCAAGCAAGTGTAAATAATAAACAATTCTGGTAAAATTCTCTCTTCATAGCTACTACTATGTTAATTAATACAAATGTAATTTCCCGAATTTTCACTCATTCTCGAAATATTTTTCTCTCGATTTTCTCTTCTCTCATTTTCAAATATTCTCTTCTCTTATGTGTCTAAATTTTCATTGAAAAAGCAAAAAAAAAAGAAAAATATACACACGAGAAAATCATCTGGCAGTCGTCGTAGTGAAAGAAGAAAATATAATCGTTGTTCGGTTGGTGTTGAGAAAAGAAACGTTTCAATCAGAGAAAACGTTTTTCTTTTCAATTGTAAATAGTCAGTTTCAGTGATTATGTTCAGTTCGATGGATGTGCGATGGTTAAGGAAAATCGCGCGCGAGCGGCACCATCGAAACAATATTTATTTAGATAAAATATTTATAAAGTTAACAAGCAATGAAAATATAGAGACAAATTAAATTTCTTTATTTATTTTGTGTCTCTTTAATTTAATCTACTTTCCTTCACTTTTTCACCCATTCTTTCCTCCTTTTTCTTTTTACCATCTAACTGTGGAAAACTTTATTATTTATCTTTCAGAAAAAATATATTTCATTTTTTTTCTTCTCTTTTTCTTACTTGATTTTACGAAGGAGATTTTTCCTGCATTACTTTTTTGTCATGATTAATTTAAAGAAGCACTAGAAGTAACGAGTAGATGGTGGATAGGGAGAGAAGAATAAGCTAAAAAGGAAATTAAGTGATGCTTAATACACAGTACGAGCATAAAGTTTATGTGTTTTTATGAAAAAAGTTATCAATTGATCTCTAAAGTATATTTTCTTGTAATTCATTCGAGAGGTTTTCATGACTGTTCACGATTAAGCACACATATCCTCTCATAAAGTTTATAAACATACATGCAAAAAAGAAAACAAGAGCTTCCTTGTTAAAGATAAGGAATTCACATCAGAAGTTGTAAATATAACAGCTAAACATAAAGTGGCTTACTCGATAAAAAACTCACTAGTCTGGGGTTAATAAATTAAAATGAAAATGAAGATTTTGATAAGTTTCTATTTAAATCTATATCCAAAAATTTTCATTTAAGGAAATCATTATAATCAAAATGGTTTAATACGAAACATTAGCTTGGGTCGTTCAATCAATATATTAAACCTTCAACTGAACATTTCACAAATAAAAAATACATTATACTGCTAAGGACAAACCTTTTCCCAAAAATATCATTTATGTACATAAAGAAGTAATACAGTACAGCTCATATTACTGGATTGATATTAAAGTTTTCTCTTCTTTTTCACATTAACTCAATTATTTTGGATAGTAGAATACACATTAGCTTGGATCTACTGTAGGCAAGAGCCTAATCAATAATTGTTCCTGTGATAAACCATTTATTATATCATTTATTAATATATTTTTAAATGTTTAGTATACCACTACATTCGACATATTTAGTTTGAAGATGAAGAAAAAGCTTAGAAAAGTTTGCTATGGATTCTAAATTTTTCATAACACTCATTACACTTCATTCTTCCCCATTCTTCCATGCAATGCTTACAAACGTAATAGAACGACTTCAGACAACTATATACATAGCTCCATGATAATACCTATTAATTGAATATAGCAGAAAATAGATAAAAGGGAAATAAAGTTACAGTTTTCAATACACTGACTAATCCTCTATATTATGTAGTGCTATGTACTTTAAGTACATGCTAACAACGTTGTGGAAAAATAGGATTTGTTCTAAGATATTAATAATTTAATAAAGTCCATGGGATTGCGGTATAAAAAAATTCTAAAACTTTCTATGTGCATTATTTAAAAGCTGTCAAGTTCAGTTGTATTTGAAAATATTAGCCACAAAAAGTATTTTTTTATGTATTAATTTAAAAAAGAAAACCGAAGCTATGTACATTAGCTTTATTAGAACTGAATAATATAATTTTAACTAATAGAAAGAACATTTTCGCACAGAAATGAAGAAAAACCAGTCCGATTTTACTGACACAATGAGTGAAGCAAAGTGAAAAAATATTAATCTTTATAGATTTTATAAATATTTATCGAACTTAAGCATAACTGTATAGAGGTATAATTTCTACGAAATTAAAGTGTAAACAGTGTTCCGTTGACTTCTTATTCTTCTCCCATGCTATTTTTTTACGTTTACTTGTACTTTTCTAAGAGAAAGTTTTCATTTTTGCAAATTTTAGTTAATTCGATAATATTTTCTTTTTTTTAAGGCAGTATTTTTCTATTCACATAATATATGAAATTTACTTACTTATTTTTTTCTTCTCTCCTTATGTTTTATTTTATCTTATTTCATAACTTTATTTACTGTGAAAAAGAGAATGTACTGATATATAATGAACATTTGTATAAGGCTCATTATTCAGTCGAGAATACTGTGCAAAATCCACTAAAATTATTCTACAAACGTTTACAATACTTATCATTCCCTTTATCATGTAATATAATCCATTCAGTGTTAATACACAAATTTTTTTGAACATTCATGGCTGTAGATTCTAGAAAATCAAACAAAACTAGATTAAAATGCTGATATTGAAAAGTTTTATTGATAGCTTTATCTGCTCAAAAATAACATTAAAATGATAAATGTGAATTCATATAATAAGTGATAAAATAATTTAATTAAATTGAATTTGTTCAAATAAAAATAAAAAATTCAATAAAATCTTTCAACAAAAACACCAAACAGATAAACAAACTAAAGATGCTTGATTGGGGTATACGAAGTAAGTACAATTTCGTTTGTCTATTGTTGTACAATAAAATCTTCTCATATAATTGCCCTTAAATAAGCTGTCATTAGGAATCTTACTGTCAAGAATATAAAAAATTGGCAGAAAATTATAAAAATTATCATCACAATAGAGCAAATAATTACTTTCTTATGTAATATTGGGTCGCATTTTAGTCATTAGTCTTCATTTCCCTCGTGCAATTTTCTTTTTCGGCTCCTATAAGTAAATCTTCATATTTACTCACTTTAGTTCTTTTACGTTTTTGATCTTTATTTACACATTTACTACTTTAATTCTTTGCTGTTTGCTTATGAGAAAGCTTTAAGGGTAATCTTCAAAATTTAGGTTGCGAGCATTCTGAAGTACAAACGCTTTTATTTTTTTTATAGCATAACATAACAAATGAGTCAGTTAATTGATTAAAAAACTCATCGTCTGTAATAAAATAGAATGTAGAAATCGATATTTTTCGTCATTTATCAAACATTTCTACGGAAAAATAAAGTTTCGTTTTATTTTCCATCCTTCTTGTTCTCTTTCATTGTGTGTCCTTGTAAATACTCTAATGCAGTGCTTATTCTTTTGGTTTGTGTAGCACTATTAAGAATATTTGTTTTTACTTTTACTAAAAAATTGAATTTAGGCTTCAATTATTTTAAGGACCTCGTTAATATACACAACATTGCTTTATCGAAACAATAATATAAAAATACTGACATTCTTCACGTTTACACTATCAGTAAAAGAAAAGCCACGAAGAGGAAAAGAACAGAATAATAGAGAGTGTAAGAAAATAGACAGATCCTTTTTTTCTAAAACTTCCAAATCATTCGCTCGAACTTATTTAAATTAATTTTTAACTACATTAACTGATGTAAATTTGAGTGTTGAAATGAAAATATAAACGGAAAAAGAGAAGCTCGGCTTCGTGCTCTTTCTCATTTTTCTATTACTTTTTCATTGTGTCATAAGCTTTTTTCCTTTTCTTTCTTTGTGTGCTTTTACCATACAATAATAGCATTGTAGTGAGCTGCTTGCTTACATTTTTCATTTAACATTCTTACAGAGACACGATACGAGGAGTTGGAAACGATATGTGAGGATATTAGAAATATAAAAAAATAATAATAAAAAAGAACCGAGTAAAAACAAAAGTGCTTGAAGCATTTGGTGCTTTCAACGTCATAGAATCGCATAGCATTGTTAATTCAAGTTCATTAGGAAAAACAAGTGTTCGACAAGGTGCTTTTCATTTGCTTAAAAGGTCAGCATAGGCTGAATTTTAATTTCGCATTTATATATCCGTATCTTGATACTTTTTAAAGAAAAGTGATTAAAATGTCTCTGTTTTAAATAAAAGTGATTAAAATATTTGAGTCTGGACAAACTAAAGTATTTAAAGTGAAAAATAAAAAAGTCATAAAACGTCTTCCCACAAATTTAATACATTCATTTTTTTTGTTTCATTGAATCCAATAATTGCAAAAGAATCATAGTTCACATGATATGTGATGTGTTTGAAGGGAAGAAAATAATCATGCAAATATTAGGTTCTGTCATTTCCAATCAATATTCAATGAGTGTTTGAACAAATCTTCTTAGTAAGAAATTCACTGGTTTTTGTCAATATCATTTGTGTTTATAAGGATCAAGGAAAAACGAGAAAATTATTAAAAATGAGATGATTAAAAATGTCTAATGTCGATAATTAATCAAAAAGTAGAGATCAAAAATTCATTACTGCCTGACCTTGTTGCATTTTTGATCACATTGAACATGTGGTTTAATCTACCATTCATTACACAGTATCCAATTTCATGTCCAATAAAGCTTGACTTTATCGAATCCTTTTTAAATTATTGAAATTTCTCAACTGTGTGATTTCATATATATTGATGGATCCGTAGCATTGAAAAGTTAAAGATTTTATTCTTCTCATTAATTATTTTTCTCACTCAAAAGTCCACTTTAAAAAAATATTCTAAGCGAAAACTCAGAAATAAATTTCCTTCGGTATTTTTTCATTTTTATATAGCATGGGAATTTAAATTATTCAACCCCATTTTTCTTTATGATACAGTATTAAACACATGGCTCACTAAAATATTATATAGCACATTTTCATTTTTTTTCATATGTGAAAATTCAATACAATGTGTCGAATGATTCATACTTTATAGTATGAATGAATTCATTAAATATGACGTCACAAATGTTTACAAAAAAATAATAGAAAATTTATATTGTCATAATTCGGTAGGACATTACTCAATTTATGATATCAAAGACCAAAAATTCGATGAAACTGAGCTAACGCAAAAAACCAGAGCTCTGAACGATGTCTGGTTAAAAAGTTTTTCTTAGAACATTGTTCTCAAATAAAAATATCATCACTGAACATCGAAAACATCATACAATTGGATTTATAAACAAATACAGAGTACATATAATACTTGTATTTTATTATAGGCTCGAAATAAAACGTGAAAAAAATCTGTGTCACCGGCTTTATTGATTTTATACATTATTTATGCAAACAAATCCTTTTCGATGCTATTTTCTTGCCAATTTCAATTTTTTGATCAAAAATTACAGTTTGTATTTTGTTATCATCGTAAAAAATAATTTCGAGATATCTTTAAAACGTGTTTCTTCTAATAACAACTCAAAAAATTTTATTTTTGATGTACAAATTGAATTAAATTTGCAGGTTCTCGAAATTATCAAAGACAATCCTATTGTTAGAATATAAATATAAGTGAATATAATTGATCCAATATTGCCTTTTTTTATTCTCGATAATATAGGATCCATAATGTTCCACGTCCGTCGACGTCCAGCTGATTCACAGCCACGACGTCGGAAGAAAAAGCCGCTTGGGATAAGTAATGGGAGTGGTAATATGGCTACAGAACGCGAAGGCCCAATGCTCGTAGAAATAACACATTCAGGAGATGGTGGGCGTAGAGTTAAATTAACTATTGAGCCGATTGAAGTAGGCTCGGCGAATACAAATGCGTTACAATTATTCGGACCATCAATACAACCACGTCATTGCTTGATATCATTGCATGAGGGAGTTTGTACAGTAACACCGCTCCATGCTGATGGCTTAACATTTGTTAATGGACATCATATAACACAACCAACAATACTACATGTAAGTCAATATTATACATACACATATTATTATTATTTTATTGTGTCATTACGACTTAGAATGGGAAAGTTTTCCCCAGTGACATGATTTTTTTTCCTTTCAATTGACCCACGCCTAAATGTAACTGGATTGGAGTTCAATAAACAAACTTAAATATACAGCAGAAATGCGTTAACAAAAATTCTCATGTTCTTTTACTGAGATTTCTTTTTTAAAAAAAGAGCAGATAAAAAACTAGTAATACGTCCGAATTAATGCGGTACGAAAGCGCATTTTCCGGTTACAGATTGCCGTAACTAATTCAAGTTAGGCAAAAGTTAGAGCAAAAATGTATATAGCGTAGCTTCTCGCCCCTCGAAATCCAAAATGGTGTCGGTTCCATATTCAGGAACAATCAATGAACCTACATACCAAATTTCAGCTCATTTGGTCAAAACACATCAAAATTATACTATAATTAAGTTTTGCGTAGTTGCATGCCCCTCGAAATCCAAAATGGCACAGCCAAGGAACCTACATGCCAAATTTCAGCTCATTTGGTTAAAGTACATCAAAGTTATAGCTAAAATGAGTTTGTCGTAGTTGCATGCCCCTCGAAATCCAAAATGGCGTCGGTTCCATATTCAGGCACAGCCAAGGAACCTACATGCCAAATTTCAGCTCATTTGGTTAAAGTACATCAAAGTTAGAGCTAAAATGAGTTTGGCGTAGTTGCATGCCCCTTAAATTCAAAATGGCGTCGGTTCCATATTCAGGCACAGCCAAGGAACCTGCACACTATGGGGCAAAATTGAAAAAAAGCGGCCATCCACTTTTTTTTAGCAATGTTTCTAATATCCATTCAAAGTTAATTTTTTCTTGTAGAGGACATAAAAATAGGCTTGCATACCAAATTTCAGGTCATTTGATGTTGTTTCCGCGATTCTGTGGCTGTTTGAAGTTGAAAAGGGGTCAAAAATCCGATTTTTTCACACCCTATTTGAACTGGGAATTCTCTACAATGGTTAAAGATATTGAAAAACGGTTTTCAGTTAATAATAGTGGTATATAAGAGCTTTGTTTTGACATACCACAAAGTTTATAACTTTATAGTTTTGGTGCCGGTATGGTAGTAAAAGCATGAAAATCATGGGAAAAATATCTTCACACATGCCGCAACTATCTTAGATGGCCGAATTCCCTTGATATTTTTATGGAATCGTGTAGCTCTTGGCTTCTTGTTTTCAAAAATGTACAAATATTGGGCAGTTCCAGGTACCCTAGAAAAGTTATGGCAATTTTACTGAGCCGATCTATATTTGCCCAAAAACTAATTTTTCTGATAAAAAAATGAGAATTATGAAATTTAATATGGTTTTTGATGTATTTTAGTCATTTATGCTATTTTAAGACAAATTGCGAAGAAATTTTCGCAAAAAGTCCAAAATATACCGAGATATAGGGTACATGTGTTGTCTGACGACTTCACCCTTTTTCACCTCACTCAAACAGCTGTAACTTTTACAAGTTGTAATATTTTTTAATTTTGTCTTCTGTTTTATGTAGCTGAAATTAGTACATTTCTAGTGATATATAAAACTTGATGGTTGAGTATGGTCTTGGTCATGAATACGGCCCTTGTTGTTGACCAACCCCAAACAAGTGAAAATCTCAAAAACATCATTTCTTAATATACTATTTATAAGCATATTTAGACATTGTATTTAGATTTTTTATGTTTATTAATAATAATTATGACCATTAAAACTCAAAATTTGTGTTTTCGAAACTCCATGCTACCTGTGGTCAGTCTCTCGGTAGCCTCTTAGGAAGCACCCTAGTAGTCTCTATTTGGTCACCAAATCTTGCAACTGAAGATATTTTACAGACTTTTATCGATTGATATATGATATTTATGCATATTTAGAACAAGATTACTCTGTTTAAGGTACTTTTCAGCTAGAAAATGGCATTTTTGACAATTTTCTTCGAGATTGGCTTACGTCGGTCACATTCAATGTACTCTCATGGCAACAATAACTAAGTTATATACAAGTATTATATATTTTTATAAAGGTATTGACATCAGCTAACAAATTCAAAAAACAGGAGTAAAAAATATTGCTTCTGTAAAAAGTTATGACTGCTTATGTAATCTCAAAAAGCACCAAGTCGGCAACCAGCATAGATAAAAATACAAAAAAGCAAATTTTGATGAAATTTTAGACTTGTTTTGCCTTTTTTGGGGTCTCTTAATGACTCAGAATTACTTTTTGGATCAAATCATTTCAAAATTTGCTTTTTTGTATTTTTATCTATGCTGGTTGCCGACTTGGTGCTTTTTGAGATTACATAAGCAGTCATAACTTTTTACAGAAGCAATATTTTTTACTCCTGTTTTTTGAATTTGTTAGCTGATGTCAATACCTTTATAAAAATATATAATACTTGTATATAACTTAGTTATTGTTGCCATGAGAGTACATTGAATGTGACCGACGTAAGCCAATCTCGAAGAAAATTGTCAAAAATGCCATTTTCTAGCTGAAAAGTACCTTAAACAGAGTAATCTTGTTCTAAATATGCATAAATATCATATATCAATCGATAAAAGTCTGTAAAATATCTTCAGTTGCAAGATTTGGTGACCAAATAGAGACTACTAGGGTGCTTCCTAAGAGGCTACCGAGAGACTGACCACAGGTAGCATGGAGTTTCGAAAACACAAATTTTGAGTTTTAATGGTCATAATTATTATTAATAAACATAAAAAATCTAAATACAATGTCTAAATATGCTTATAAATAGTATATTAAGAAATGATGTTTTTGAGATTTTCACTTGTTTGGGGTTGGTCAACAACAAGGGCCGTATTCATGACCAAGACCATACTCAACCATCAAGTTTTATATATCACTAGAAATGTACTAATTTAAGCTACATAAAACAGAAGACAAAATTAAAAAATATTACAACTTGTAAAAGTTACAGCTGTTTGAGTGAGGTGAAAAAGGGTGAAGTCGTCAGACAACACATGTACCCTATATCTCGGTATATTTTGGACTTTTTGCGAAAATTTCTTCGCAATTTGTCTTAAAATAGCATAAATGACTAAAATACATCAAAAACCATATTAAATTTCATAATTCTCATTTTTTTATCAGAAAAATTAGTTTTTGGGCAAATATAGATCGGCTCAGTAAAATTGCCATAACTTTTCTAGGGTACCTGGAACTGCCCAATATTTGTACATTTTTGAAAACAAGAAGCCAAGAGCTACACGATTCCATAAAAATATCAAGGGAATTCGGCCATCTAAGATAGTTGCGGCATGTGTGAAGATATTTTTCCCATGATTTTCATGCTTTTACTACCATACCGGCACCAAAACTATAAAGTTATAAACTTTGTGGTATGTCAAAACAAAGCTCTTATATACCACTATTATTAACTGAAAACCGTTTTTCAATATCTTTAACCATTGTAGAGAATTCCCAGTTCAAATAGGGTGTGAAAAAATCGGATTTTTGACCCCTTTTCAACTTCAAACAGCCACAGAATCGCGGAAACAACATCAAATGACCTGAAATTTGGTACGCAAGCCTATTTTTATGTCCTCTACAAGAAAAAATTAACTTTGAATGAATATTAGAAACATTGCTAAAAAAAAGTGGATGGCCGCTTTTTTTCAATTTTGCCCCATAGTGCTGCATGCCAAATTTCAGCTCATTTGGTTAAAGTACATCAAAGTTAGAGCTAAAATGAGTTTGGCGTAGTTGCATGCCCCTTAAATTCAAAATGGCGTCGGTTCCATATTCAGGCACAGCCAAGGAACCTGCATGCCAAATTTCAGCTCATTTGGTTAAAGTACATCAAAGTTAGAGCTAAAATGAGTTTGTCGTAGTTGCATGCCCCTCGAAATCCAAAATGGCGTCGGTTCCATAGTCAGGCACAGCCAAGGAACCTACACGCCAAATTTCAGCTCATTCGGTCAAGTTACATCAAAGTTAGAGCTAAAATGAGTTTGTCGTAGTTGCATGCCCCTCGAAATCCAAAATGGCGTCGGTTCCATAATCAGGCACAGCCAAGGAACCTACATGCCAAATTTCAGCTCATTCGGTTAAGGTATGCAAAAGTTTTAGTAAAAAAGTCAAATTTGTATGAAAAATGTATGAAAAGTATGGACAGCAGTCACTTCTAATGGCTATAAGTCAGGAAGGAAGTGACCAATTCCAAAATCCTTCCGTCGTACAGGTCCTAGATATAGAAGCTACCAGTGTGCCAAATTTCAAGTTGATTGGACCTTCCCTGCGAGACTAGTTGCTGGAACAGACGGAATAACGGAATAACAGAATAACGGACAAAGCGCGGACAATAGCGCCTTTCAAACAGAGTTTGGAAAATGCGCTAAAAATTAAAGGAAAAACACGATTAAAGAAACTTTTGACTGTTTACATTGAAAATCAGTCGTTATAATAAAATTTATTTCTTTTTATATCATTTATTTATAGAACGGATCTGTAGTGATGTTTGGAAGAACGGCATCATATCGCTTTGTTGATGTTCCATCTGATGGACGCTACAATTTAGCATTATCGCAATCTCAATTAGATTCAGCCTACTTGTATGAAAAGTAAGTAATAATGCTAAATATGCTTTTGATAAAAGGAAGAAGTTTTTTTTCCTAAAAATTAGGGATGGAAGATATTTTTTTTCACTGCATGCTAGTTATTTGCTTTCCTATGACACACAATTTTATTGCCTCTCTCAGCATGTTGTCGTTATGTTGTTGACCACATCTTTTGCTACTTTCCTCTTTCAACTATTTTTGTTTCCTTTACGATGAAAAAAATTATATATTGATTTATTAGCTCTCATGTGTCTTAATAATTTTCATGATTGGCATTTATTTTGTACGTGTCTACAGAAAACCTTCTTCATAAAACGTAATTACATTTGATGACATTTTATTATATTTAAACCACCAACTGTTAATCTGATAGTCGACGATATTGCTTTTATCAGCTTTTATGCTGTTTGAGAGCACTTTAACTTCATAATTTGACATTAAAACAACAAAATTCTAACATAGTAACTAACTATTCAGTATTCTAAAAGAAGGAAAATCTAACGATTGGTTTTGGTACATCTTGCAAAATTTTGTAAATAAAAAAGCATTGATGTACATCAAAAGCTTAAGCCAATTTTATTATTTTTTTTATTTGATGTTTGTCATTATTTATGTTATTTATTTATTTTTTGTTTATTGTTTATTCATTTTTCTTCACACCATGTCAATGTATCGTCAATGTCAACATTCATAAATTTCATAATCATATCACACATCTCAAACATTTCATAAATGCATTTAAAAAAATAACATTTGAACAACATTAGTCGATCAGCCACAAATGCTCCATCATGGCATGAGGATGAGGACACTAGTGTAACTAGTTCAAACTACACAAATAAAAAGCAACAAGCAATTCCACAAAAGGCAATCCAAATAACACAGCCACAGCCAGTAATAGCTCAATCACAACAGCACAGTCCAGGAAGTAATGAACTCAAACTAACAGCACAACAATCAAATGATGATAAATCAATGTTTGATAATGACGCAGGAAATGTCGAGAATGAAACGAAATCGGTGTCTAGTATGAGGAGTCAGGACAGGTGATAAAATCACTAACCTTTTTTATTCCTTATTTCTGTCGTTATGTAAATTATAGCTTTCCTCATTTATTTTTTATGTTCGTTGTACATGTTTTTTTTTTTGATGTTAAATGTTTGATTTTTTAAAACTGGGAAAGTTTTTGTCATATCACGGCTAACATTTTTAAATGAATGAAAAGCTCACAATGCAAAATTTCAAAAATAAGATAAATATTTTTAGCAGAGAGTTTATCTCAAAATTACACATTATTTTCTTTTTCTCCCTCAGTCGTTCTCAATCGTTTGCAAAACAGTCAGCAGGAATGTCTGCAACACCGACAATGATGGAGCAACAAGGACAAGAAGCAATATTGCCAGCAGTTCTTGAATTTCCTGAACATAGCCAAGAACAATTTTTGAAATCTGTAATTACTGATTTAGATGTGAATGCACCAAATTTCAAACTTGCTCCGGTTTATACACTTTATTTGTGTGCAAGATATCGTGCATCTACTCATTATCGTCCAGATTTACAACCGACTGAGCGGGCTCATAAATTAACCGTATTTTTACATCATGTTGCAAATTTGATTCATAATATCATTCAAGAGAAATATAATGATCCCAAAATTTTATCATTCTGGATGGCAAATAGCAGTGAATTTCTACATTTTCTAAAATCAGATCGTCATATCTCGGCGTTTAGCGTGCAAGCACAGGAAGTTCTTGCAGAGTGTGTACAGGCGGCATTTCAAAATCTCGTATCAATTTTTCATTCGGAATTATCACAAACATTAAATCAATTTCTATCTGAGAATATAGATCATGATTCAGCAGCTGGTCTTGTTCTGTCAGTTCTTGGCTCCGCTATGGCACTGTTGAGAAGATGTCGAGTAAATGCGGCGCTTACGATTCAATTGTTTTCTCAATTATTCCACTATATCAATGTTGTTTGCTTCAATAAGGTAAGCATATAGTGTATGTGCACAATTCTGATGGACTTACTTGACTTTATGTTTTTAATTTAACAGTTTGTAACTACGTCACATATGTGCACCAGTACATGGGGAAAAGCGTTAAGCGATCGTTTGGCATTGCTAGAGTTATGGGCAGAGAAACAAGGCCTAGAATTGGCTGCAGATTGTCATTTGGCCAAGATAAATCAGTGCGCAGAATTTCTTCAAGCACCAAAAACGTCAGTCACAGAAGTGCAGCAACTAGCATGCTCATGCTTTCGTTTAAATTCACTTCAAATGGCTTCATTACTTTCACAAGAGACAATTCCTCGCTCATTAATTGATGCAACAGTTAGAATGGCAGAATCTGTTGCCGATGAATTAACTCGAGCAGATGGACGTGAAATTCGTTTGGAGGAATCTCCAGATTTGCCTTTAGCGTTGTTACTACCAGTTGATGGGTTTAGCTGTGATGTTGTCCGTGGAATCCCTGCTGGTTTAGTAGACTTTTTATCCCAATTTCAATCTGCTGGCTGGTGTCGTCTTGCTTCACAACCAACAAGTATCGGATTGTGGACTGTTTATATGCATCAATTCAATGTAAATGGAATTTAATGAAAATTTGTATAAAGCAAATTTTGATATTTTATTTTAATTCAGCAGGGTCGTTCACCAAGCGTTATGTCAACAAAAATGCCTCAACCGGAAGTTCAAACAATAAAGCTCCATAAAAATTCAAATGGAATGGGACTTTCAATTGTAGCAGCCAAAGGAGCTGGCCAAGTGAGTATTTAGTTGAATTATAATGATAAATTTGTAATTAAAAAAACAATCATTATTTAACTAGGAACGCTTGGGAATTTATATAAAATCTGTTGTGGCTGGTGGTGCAGCAGATTTGGACGGAAGGCTACAAGCAGGAGATCAGTTACTGCGAGTCGATGGACAAAGTTTGATTGGAATCACACAAGAACGCGCGGCCGATTATTTAGTTAGAACAGGTCCAGTCGTCAGTTTGGAAGTTGCCAAACAAGGTAATTTTTTGCTGAAATAACTGCTAAAGCAATTTTATACTAAGCGATTCAATTTTCCATCCAATAATGCCTTAGGTGCCATTTTTCATGGTTTAGCAACGCTTCTTCAGCAACCGAGCCCCGTAATTCAAAGGGGTAAGACTTATCTTATATTATTACATTTATTTTTTTCATCTAGAACATTTCGTGCTGTATTGCTATTTGGCAAAATGAAGATTTATTTATTATTAGATACTTACTAACAGAAGTAAAATTTTGCTCATGGTACTTTATTCGATGCTAACAAATTTTCTGTCGATTTGTTTCTTCTTCTTCTCTTATTTTCTTTCTCACATGCTTATCAAAAAATAATAACATTAATAATAATGATAAAAAAATGGTTGCATTTTCCTCTATGTGTGGTATATAAAACAAAAAAATTATTTGCAAAAGATGATGATATGTATCACTCTGATTCTGATGAAAATATTCGTCGTTATCGATTAGGTCATGTACCTCAAGAACAGCACCTCAACCCACGTCCTTCGAGTACCTTATCACTTAATCAATTGAATTTCCGTCGACGCTCAAATCCTGATATTTATCCCGGAACTCGTCGTTATAGCACATCTTATTCAGATGAAGATATTTTATCGAATGATCAATTAGATCAAATTCATTTTGACCCACGTTATCGCGATTATCGTTCGGCATCAAGCCTCAATAATTCAAATTATCGTTCGCGTAGCAATAGTCTTCATTCAATGGCTAGTACTGGTAATATAATAACACCCCAATATCAGCCGTTTAGAAGAGTCTCAAGTCAATCGCCGCCTTTAATAGCCCCGTTGATTCCACAAAAAAGATGGGATACTAATCCATCAATATTCATAGAAGAATATTGCGATAATGAAGATAATGCACATAAGTCTGAATCATTGAAAAGCGAGAATGACAAAAATTCAAAAGAGACTCTTTGTACAAGCAATGAGTCTCTACAGCCAGCTTTAAGTATACATGATATTAAATCGTTTGGAGATTTGACTGAAATCCCATTTATTGACGATGATTCAAATGACTCTGCACCATGTCGTGTGCTGAGCAATGATGAGATAGTTCCCAAAAAGGAATCAACGAATACGTGCCGAAAGACAGTTAGTTTTGACATGCTAAAGAGTGGACCATCGCAGCAATGCTTATATAGCTCAGCTAGCAATGGTAAAAATTTCCCCAAAAATTCCCACAAGAAAATTGATTACACTTATAAGAATACTCCTCAATTGTTTCCAATTGCTTCCAAGTGTACAACTAATCCTTCCTTTCATACTTCTTGCTCCTCAATGCATCAACATCATTTTCATCGCTGCCATAATAACAACATCAATAATATTTCCTCGCATCATGCATCTAGAGCAATGAGTAATGTGAGACGTACAAAGGATGGTTATGTGATACGATCACAATCAGTTCCTAAATCTAAATTTTCATCATCATCTAATGATGACCATTGTACCTTAATTGATAAGTTAATTAAAATTAGAAAGGAGGAGAAGCATGAGCGTGAACAAAATAAGCAAAAACACCAACTTGAAAACGGCCATGAAAAAAAATTAGATTTACTGAATTACAAAATTAAATGGGATGAAATTAATGGCAATGAAAATGATAAAATATGCTCTGGAAAAGTAAAAGCCTTAACAACCTATTTCAATTCGTTACCTTTCATGTCAACTGAGTGTAATTGCATAAATATAATTCATCAATCAACACCAAACTTATCAATCATGTCCAATAGCGTTAATAATAAATTGTCCCATGATGAAATGGCAATTGTGCGAAAACAATTGAAAGAATGGAGCGAATATGGGTTGAGAAAATCAACGGAAGACAAATTAGTATGTACATTTATGAAGGATGCAACATCTTCTCCAATCATTTGCTTAGAGAATGAACTTTATGGTGATTGTAAGCAATATCATGAGATTCTAAATCGACTCGATAAAATTAAGATGAAGAGGGCCAACCATCATTCAAGTTTATCAGACATTAATGACCTTGAATGTCTAAATATTCCACGATTGCCAGATTGTTTTGTCTTAAAAAAATCATCTCATTGCCAGCAAAAGTGTGAAAATATTGAGAATGCTCGAGCTCCATTTTCGTATAATTTTGAAAAGCACAAATGTCGATCTCCATGTTATAATATTAAAAGGGATTCATCAAAAAAGTGTAAAAAGAAGAATCTAAAATCAAAGTTGACGACATCAAGTCATCAAAAGCTGCCACACCATCAACAGAGTCATCAAAAACATGACGACGACAATGAAAGCCTAATAATTTGACACAGTAGGATGAATCTTCCAATATTTTTATTAGATGTTTATCTTCTATTATTAATATACTTGATTTTGGTTTATTGTTAATCTCTCTTTGTCTCTTTCTCCTTAAATTTACCATTCAAGATTTTATTTCTTGTCGAAGTGACTACACATCGACCGCTTAGTACTTATTTACCTCTTCTTATTATGCACGTTTGTCTTTTTTTTCTTAAATGATTTCCATTTGGTTTTTTTTTCATTTCATTGATTTAATTTTTCTTTGCTTCGTTTTATCTTATTCATCATTCATTTTTTTGGCTTTGACTTTGGTGAATAAATAAAATCCACTAAATTTTTTAATTAATGCCCAGCACAAGTTCGTACGCTCAACTTGTAATTTATGTCATTTTCTCTTCTCTTTAAATCATTTTCTTCTACAGAAAAATTGAAATCATTCCAGTAATTCACCCATTGTTTTACTTTTATGCTAATCCACATCCTCGATCATCATTCTAGAACGACGCATTGAACTTGATGTTTATTTATTTCATTGTTGCTGCTATCACTGACCTTTAAGAAATTCCCTATACATATTTTATTTTCATCTAGCATGAATAATGTCAAATTTTAATTAAGACTTGAAAAGTCTAGACAACAGATACACGAGTTTTCACTACAAGCCTCCACGCCTACGTAATAATCGAACCAGAACAGTTGTGAAAGCTTTTCAGATAGCTTTTAATAATGTAAAGGATATTTTGTTAAGCTTGATTTCTCTTTTTTATGGCATGTTGAAATCAATGGCAGTATACACGAATTTTCTTGCTATATTTAAATTTTCAAGCAAGCCATTGACAAAACTTTGGTAGGTTGTCTGTTTTAAACTTTGACATTTCTGTTACATGCAATTCACGAACATCAACATTCCATCACATATTCTGAGATTTCATTACAATGAATAAATGTAGACTTGATGAAAAATCAATATTTCAAAGTTCACTCAGATTGATTACTGTTGATGCATTATGCATAAACTTTATAATAAATTTAATTTTTCCATGATGTTATCAAGTATGAAATCAATATTTTCATTTTTCCAACAATTGAAATTTATTGTACAGGAAAAATAGGGGTTAAAAAAGCAACTCGTTTTATCAAATTTATTACCTATGACATGAAGTTTAAAAAACCCTAAATATAAAAAATGATGCAGCGTGTCATGCAATCTACATTGAAGTAATTGTTATTTTAATGCACATTTATGTAGACTGGATGCATGTATGCCTATAAATCTTTTTTTCCACTATTCAACTTGTATTCTGAGCCATGATAATGTGACATGTGATAAATGCACTGCTTGAATCCAGAAGAATAAACGAAATTTATTTTTAGCTTTTTAATTTATTTAGCACAATTTTTGCTTCTATGTACTTTTTAATTTTTTTTTAATAGTTGTAAATATTTTGCGTTCGAAATATCATATTTATTTTATTTTATCAGGTGGTCGTAGAATGTCTGAGAGAGACATGACAAAAGTTGGTGCTGAAGCAAAACCACCTATCTCTGGTTCTCAGCTCTTAAATAGCAAGTCTGTCCCTGCATTACATCATATTGGTAAGTAGACATTTAGTAATCAATCATATCGTCTTTTCTTCATTAACATATAATTAATGAATAGGAAATGCGGGCAATAAATCGAAAAGTACACAGAATTTGACAGCTCAAAGCAGTAGTAGTGCAGGAAATATCAATTCATCGGCAAATGATCAAGGCTTCTACCAAAATCTAAGTGTTTATCGTCAACAAAATCAAAGTCATCCCAATCTTGGAGATAAGTAAGTTTACTATGTTATTAAAATTAACGTTAATTTTTACCTTCATCAAATTGAAACAATTTTTTATGTTGTGACTAAATATTCATAAACTATATACATTTTTATAGCCGTTCAATGAATCATCAGCTGACTCCTCAAATTGCACAAATTGGTAATAGCATGGGAAATAATAGTAATATTCCAACAACGACCAATTCGATGAACCGTCCAACATCTGCCTATTTCAATAGTAGCAATAATAGCAATGTAATGAATTTATCATCTACGCCCAGCATTCCTAACACAACTCAAAGCACTAGCACGGGTAATTTGATGCAAACAAATCCATCATCATTGATGGGATTTAATCACAATAATAACACCAATAATATGATGCCTTCACCTGCACAACAACATCTTTCGCATCCAAATTTAGGTGGAATGTCGAATGCATCGTCGTCTATAACTAATTCACCAATAACACCGCATCGGCCGCCAATTATGCCAAATAAAATGACGCAACAGCAAAATGTAAGTTTCATTAGAGATGCACGCATGAATTCCCAACAGCAAATGATGGCACCCTCAATGCCAAATATTGCTCATACAAGTAGTGGATATGCCACAAATATCCCAGCCAGTCAAAGTATGCAAAGTGTTAACCAAATTCCTGGCAATTATTTCATGCCCCAACAGCAATTTCAAGATTCAACTCAACAAATGCAATATCAACAACAACAACAACAAAATCCGCAATTATCTCCAAATCATCAAGCATCTCTACTTCGCGGTACTGCAAAAATGGCTGAAATGGGTGAATTATTAAAGCGTCAACAACGCAATCATCCAACAAATGGACCAATTAACTTTGCAAATTCTATGGACAATATTCACATTCCACAATCAAATACTTTGCCTCATTCACAAATGTTATCGCCAAATTCACAAAATCGACAAGCATTTCAACCACAAAGTCCACAAAAACAATTGGCACCTAACACTGCACCAAAACCACAGGTAAAAGCACACATTTTCACTAAAATCCATTTTTTCATTAACTTTTTCACGAGTGCCTTTACTCCAAAATGGACAGACTTTTGAAAAAAATTAATACCTTCAGCTTAAGATTTAAAAAATCAATTTTTTATAATTTAGTTCAAATATCTGACAAAAGTTTTACCATTTTGGTGCAAGTGTGTAAGAGAAATTGTGTATACAGCCTTATAATATTTTATTGAACCAATTTTCGTAGCGTGTTGAGGACCAACCACCACTACCGCCTACATCCACACATCCTTTATTTAAGAACGGAACTCCTCAACAATCATCATCGCAAGTTGCATCAGCATTAAATTACAATGCAACAGAAGCACCAAAAACTGCACTTTATCCAACGCAATCAAACACAGGAAAAAATACACCAGCATCAAATCCTTGGGAACGAGAAGAGAGAGAAAAGGAATTAGAAGTGAGACGTGAACAAATTCGTCAATGGAGGGATCAACAAATCGTTGAGCTTTCATTACTACCGTCGCGAACAGCCCAACAAGAGGAGCAGTTAAAGACATTAGTTCTTGAGCGAGACTTCGAGAGGCGAGCACAAGAAGAGGAGAACGAGGAGGAAAATGATATGCAATATCAAAAGAATAGCGGTGCCGTTCAAGAAGTTCTACGTCTTCAGTCTAATTCAGTCAATCCTAGTCAAATTACTGTTCCAACAACTCGTCTCAAGCAAGTCGATATAAAAACAACACCGACAAATATCTCGCCAGCATCATCTGATATTTCATCCGTAGCAAATGAAAATATCTCTCAATTACAGCCGCCACCAGTTCAGCCTAAAAGTATTTTAAAATCAACTAACGCATATAATAATAGTAATCCATCGTCGCCTTCAAAACATGGAAAGGTGACAAGTTTTGCATCGCAACGTCACATTGACACAAAGACTCAAAATCTTACAGAAATCACTATGAATAACACAAATGCAAATCAAATGTTGACGCAGCTAAATAAAGAAATGAATGAATTAACAATTGATTATCAACCTGACGAACAAAACAATCCACCGCCGCCGCCACCCGAACGAGGAAGTTCATTTGCTGTAATGCAGCATCAGAAATTGAGAAATAGTGGAACTTTCCAAAAATTATCATTTAATGAGCATCCAATCATTACCAATACTAATAATAAATATATTACATCAAATGAACAATCTCCAATGCTCTCACCAACGACAATTGCTGGTTCAGGAAATTTCACAGCTCATCAAATCCAGCAGCAGTTGAATCTTATTAACAATAACAATAATGCGATGCCATTCACTAGAGACAATAAACGTGTTTCATTTCATGATCACGAAAATAATAATACAGTGGATATAACATCATCAACGGAGCATGATTTATCAGCTATTCGTGAAGATCCTAGTGTAAGTTTTGAGTGTCTATTTTAGTAAAGTCGGTACTTAAATTTTCCCATTACTTCACACAGAGATTTCTCGATGAGACAACAGCCATGCTACAGAGTCCACAAACACCTGAAACACCCGATACAAATTGGAGTGGTGGGATGCAATCAACACCAGGCGTAATTGGAGCACAAGAAGTTTACCGGTAACTATTTTATGAAAACTTATCTATTTTTAAAAGAGTCCTTCAGTTGTGGGATGGCACTTATGTGACCGTAATATTCAATACTGAATTTTCTAGTAATTTTCGAGTCCAGTCCAGTTCTTTTTCAAAAGAAATTCTCATGAAAATCAATAATCAAAAAATGCTAATGAGAGTGAGACTAATTAAATGTTTGTTGGCATACAATGTACCTATATATGTGCCTATAACTTAATCTCATATTTATCTCCTATCTTCATTTCTATAATCCACGTCATAAAAGAATACATCTACAAAAATCATCAATAGAGCTTTATTAGGGACGAAGAAAAGTATAACACACTTTATTCTTTTATAAACACATCTGGATGTTGGAGATTTTTTTTTCCAAATGAGTCTTCAAGCTACTTAAAGGGATTATAAATGAGCTTAAGAGTGTTTTCTGAGAGCTTTAATAAATATTTAAATGGATAATTTTCTTTTACTGCATCATCGCTTTCTTCTAGATGGCATTTTTTATATTTATGCTTAGTCGCAAATTATATACTATATTGTGTCGCAATATTTTATGCGTCACTAAAGGGCAAAACAATAATATAAATTTTTCTTTTGTTTTTAATTAATCTTCTTCTCTTTTCTGGTATCGTGAAAATGCCAAATTGTAATCAATATTCCCTTATTATTATTTTTTATTATTACAGTGATCCACGTCAAAGACGTTTAGCTGAGCAACAACAAAAGAAAACGGAAGCACCAGTACCCGAAAAATTGTCATTTAAAGAAAAAATGAAAATGTTTGCACTTGAATCAGGCGAAAATAACACTCCAAAAGATAAATTAAAAATCTCGCGTGCACAAAGAGATATTGACGCTGTACACTAAACTCGTCCATTTCATTTTCCTTTTATATTTTGTGTAGTTTTTGTAACATGCTTTTCATTTGATAAAAAGATTTCAGAAAAAGGCAAAGTAGTTTATAGATAGACAAAACTATGCGATGTGACATCTTTTATTGTAAAGAAATTGGTTGGTTAAAGAAGCAGAAAATGAGCAAACGGAATGAAAGAGCATAACTGCAACATATTAACACAGTCGATCGAATATGATAACATGAAAGAAAAAATTATAATTTAATGATTCGCAGTGCGATAAATAACTAATTAAACAATGAATATAATCTTATAATGTGAACCGGAGAAGCAATGTTATATAATTAACACAAAAGTGCTACTTAAATAACACGACATGATTCATCTTTTATTTGAGGAACTTTCAAAAGAATTCCATTTCATGTCATCTATATATTTCAGAATGAATGAAAAATCATTTTTAATTATTATTGGTAAATTTATCGCTATTTTTTTAATGAGATTTATAAAAAGTTAAAATACATACCCTTTAAAATATTTAATGAAAATGCACCATTATCGACACTTGATGAGAAAGAATGAAAACTTTATAAAAAATGCAAAACATATCTTGATAACGTTATATTAATGATAGTAATAAAATAACAATTTGATGTAACTATGAGAAACATTATCTGTGGACCAAATTTTTATGAAAAATATAATATTTAAATGAATGATTGAGAGTTTTGCCTGATGACTTGATTTTATACATCTCGTATTTATATTAAATCCCAAGATATGAATATTGATTGTGAGATTTCTGACCATACAATCAACATCACCAATTTATCGACCAGCTCTACGCCGATTTTTAAATGAGTTAGCTTTTTTATTCACAAAGTGTACCACTAATTGAGTTTTACGAATACAAATTCCAAAAAATAAATAAAACCTTCCTTATTCCACTTAATTGAAGTTAAAATTTAAAAATTATTGGTTCGTGAGAGCGTTTAAGTTTAAACTTTAAAATACTATTCGATGCAAATTTCATATAAAAAACTATGATGTTAGCCATTTTTTAATTATTATTTCTTTATAATTTGTTAATCATCAAAAAACTTAAAGAATCGGAACTTTTGAGGAAGCATTTTAATCAAAAAAGCACTCTCCCGTCATAGCAAATAGTTCCAATACTTTTAATTACACAATCGTTTTCTATTATGTTGAATATTTAACAAGATTTATACATTAATAAGTTAAAAATGATGATATGAGAATCAAACATTCTATAGTTATGAAGAAGTAAATTCATTTTTTTTGTTCTAGTTCTAGTTTAATTATGAACGTTATTTTTATGTATATGGAAAGAATAATTTGATAAAATAAAAAATTAAAGATCGAAATTTAGATAGAATAGTAAAATAGGCTATAAGAGCTGTAAAAAAGGAAAATTTAAATTAATTGATTATAATAATATTAATAAAAACTATTTTTGTGTATTATAGAATCATTTACGGATTTTTTTTCACTATTTTCAGCAGAAGAAACATTTTCAATTCTATTAACTTTTACATTTCAGTATCCTATTTTATAAATTGCTTCGTTGGAGATCGTTGACTTTCGAGCTTTCGAAAATCGCATTAAAACAATTAATTTTAATAATAGTTCAACAACATTTATTTTCGTAAGCTTTTTAAATGATCATAATATTAAAGAACATAAGCATTTCAATTTATAGAATTAAGAATAAATTATCAGCATAATCAAAATGTCTGATTCTCGATATTTCATCAATCTTGGAAGAGGGAGAAAACTGAATGCAATAATAATAAAGAATATTTTTTCAAATTTGAAACTGATGATCCAAATACGGCTAAATTAAATCACTCGTCTGTTCTACAAAAATTGTGTTTCACTTTTCAGCGTTTAATGCATTTATGAATTCCTCTAATTTCTCTTGAATGTGTCGGACACGAACTTGAAATAAAGAAGAACATTTAAATACTTATTTATCTACATGATTAATAGCGGAACTTACTTAATTCTTCAGCCAATAACACTCGTTTACCCGTCAAAAGTTGAATTTTTTTATCTTCGTCCTCGCCAAACTCATCTGTAAAGAGGAAAGGAATTTAGACGATTTGAAAAGAATAAAGCTAAAAAGCTGTGTCACCTAGAACTTCTTTAATTTCCTTATCTACACGTCTCGCTTCACGATTGACAATTTGCTGACGCAAAGCATTGGCAGTGACTTTTATAACTTGCTGAATTCTCCAAAACAGAACAACATCGCTAACGTTAATCTATAAAGTTTAAATTTTAATTATTTACAATAATTTTTCCAGATTAATTCGAGCAAATTACGTCAAAAGTTTCATGTTGGTTTGTGCTATAGTAATAATAGGCCTTTCTCAGGTCATAAACGCGTGACAATGCACGATTAAGAAAATGCTCTCGATAAATTGGGTACCACGTCTCTCTAAGAGCAAATTTATACAAAATTAAAAAAAGAGAGTATTATTGAAAATCATAGAAATGAAGTACCTAATGTAGTCTGTCTCAACTTCAACGCTATTCCTTTGAAGATTCTTACGGACAGTTGTTAATTCATCATAAGTCAGAATTGGAGGATGTTTTTTATCGCTAGATAAAATTTTATCTAGTTCGCCCTTTACATATCGTCTCTTCTTCTGTTCGTCTGTCCACGATTTCCAGAAGTATTTTCGTCCCGGTCCAAACATTTCATGAATTGTCTCTTGTGTATTTTGAAGTTTATCCTTAACGGAGCTTTCTAAAAATTTAACAGCTGAATCCCACTCCGTTTTGTCATGCACATTCCTATCCTCTAATGTATTAAGTTGAATTACACGAAGCATGTCCATTGCCTTATCTTCCCAGGAATGTTTTCGCATGGCTTCATCTATAACGGCTGTTTTTAAATGATCAAAAATATCATCATGATCTGGATTTTTTTTAGCCTTTTCGTTAAGATTGAAAAATTCCTCTTGTAATGTCTCCCAACCTGATTCGACACTTTTTGCTGGTAAAACATCTTCTGCCCATTGTCGTAGCTTAATATCAACCATCGTATTGAATGAGTTTTGTGAGCCAGATTGTGCTGCTGGAAGATAAATGTTTTCAAAGACGTAATTTGATATTCTTTCCCACAACTTTTTGTTCAACAATTCTTCCCATCGTTTCGGACTGATTTGAGATAAATTAACAACTTCATCAAGTACTTCGCCCCTAGCCTTTTCATACAATTCATCTCGTCCTAATTCTCGAATTCTAGGGTAATTATTTTTCCATTCCGTTTCAAGATTAAATCTTGTTGCTTTGAATGCATCTGCTTGTTGTTCAATTGTCTCTCTAACCATCTTCCAGAAGCGGTCAGCTACTGCCAAACTTAAGTTTCTCGATGTACATTGATGCGACATGGTCACGCCACTTTGGAATAGCTTTGAATTTTTAAAGAAATTCTCTTCATAATCGCGAATAATGTCTATTGAATCATCTTTTCGTCCACGTCCAGTTACAACTGCAAAATAGCCCAGGGCTTTCATTGGAAAGAGTTTTCCACTTAAAATTCTTCGAATTCTATCTGGATCTGCTAAATTTTCAGCCATATCTACTTTTGTTAAAACAAATATTGTTCGTTTTCCAAGTGGATCACATTGTGATACAATGTCCGTGACAGCAGAACGTTCTGCATCAACAGAGCCGTCTTGAATACACAATATGATTGCATTTGGATTACTCATATAATGTTTGGTCATCATGGTTATTGAATCTTTTGTATCTGCAGCCATATCAACTGTTTGTGTTGAAATAATTCCAGGCAAATCAACGAGCACCATTCTTTGTAATCCTGGTCCTCTTACAGTCATCGAAATCACCTCATTGCTTACTGTCTTTCCACCTCTTATTGAATTTCTCATTCTGATTTCAACCTCTCGTCTCAATTCAACCAAATCACTCTCTTTTGTTAAATCAAATTCTCGATTTGAATCACGAAACATTGCAATATGATACGGACCTTCAGAAAGTGTTACTTTGACAGGAGCTCTCGTCATCATTTCTCCACTTCCTCTGGGAAAAATTCGAGCTTGTGCAATTGATTCTAAAACTGATGTTTTGCCACTACTTTGATCACCCACCACAACTACTCTTGGTAAATGATCGGCCGTAGAGTAGCTTGTATCGTATCCTGATAATTCATCAAGAACTTCCGAGTACATATCAATCAATGATTTCTTTATCTTTTTAGTTGGAATTTTTCTATTATTTTTCATTAACAAATATTGCTGACGTAAATCGCGATTTTCCTTCTCCAATTTCTCTAGCTCCCTTTGATACTTAATTTGAACATTCATGATCTCTGTTTGTAGTTGATCAATTTGTTTTTGGAGTAAATTATTTTTCCGCTTATGTTCATCATAGCTCATTTCCTTTGCTACAACTTTCGATGAGTTTACCAAATCCGTTTTTAGATCTACAATTTAAATTGTGTTTTTTTTTCAATAGAAATGTGATGGAATTTAGAAAAAGTAATTTAAGAAGTTTATTAGTCATGCGAATTCAAGAATGATTGAATTAATTAAATTTAGATTACCTTCAAGAAATTTAAAGAGTATCAAAAGCATCGCATGGTGTCCTATATGATATTACAGGATGCAAAGAAAAGTATCGTTAATAACTACAATCATTCTTGAATATCGATCAAGATAGGCTAAAACTAGAAAAGAAATTGAAATTATTGAATTTTGCATACTTTCGGCAGTTTCGATTTGTGTCTCAATCTCTGTCATTTCTATGGCATTATCCAATCGGCTATCAAACCACTTTTTCCACTCATTCATTCTATCTTCACTCAACTTTTTTAGTCTGGGGTCTACGAATAAGTCACGTTTGGAATTTTAATAATATTATTTTGTTAAATGATGATGTAATTTATGGTAATAATACCTATTTCGATAGAATTTTTTAGTGATTCTGTAACGTTCACAAGAGAAGCAGAAAACTTTTTCCATTGATCATTATCAGGAAATACTTCATTTAGCCATTTCATGTCTGGAAGTCCGTCACGCCATTGTTCATATTTCTATAAAACAAGCAGTTCATTAGTACATAGCTTCTTTAAAATATAATTATTAGATGTATCAGTTAAGACACAAAATTGCTTGAGATTGATATGATGAGAGAAGAAAAAAATACTTACATTATTAAGAGTCACTGTTCCTCCAACAGCTCCACCGAGCAGCAAATAGCGTAATTTTAAAGCTCCTCTCAATATCCTGCCAACAAGCATCCCATAACTACGATGAATTTGTGGAGATTTATATCGCTGTAGCTGATTCTCTAAAAGTTGTTGTTTGAAGTTTCCATATCGATTCCACTGATTTTTCCCACTTAATACTGAATAATTAAGTTTTGTTGAATTTATTATTACCGGTCTAAGTGAGCGATAGATAAAATTAATCCTGCAAAGTATTTTTTTTTTTGGAAATAAAAGAAGAAGTCACGGATGTTAAATAACCAAATATTGATAATTTAAGAGAAATTAACAAGTAATTCATTCTATATTCAATACCTTGAATTTCGGCGTAATATTTGAGACATCTTGATAGCAGTTTATAGCTTAAAAATGATTAAATACTATGATTTCGCTTAATTTTTTTAAATTTCACATTATTTTTATAAATCAATATTTTTTCCAAGGCGGCGACAACCAAGATTTTCTAGAATTAAAAAATTTTCATGGAAACTTTTTGCTCCATTTCAACTGATTTTAATTTATATTTGGAAAAGAGGCAGGAATTCAATAAAAATATATTAATTAAATAGTTGTAAAATTAATTCCGAGTGCCCAAGCCTTGATGGTTGCTCACTCAATGTGCAGTAAAATTTATTCAAATCTTTCTTAGCCGTTAAATAATGTAAAACTTAATTAATAATAATTCAAAATGGATATGAAAAAAAAACAGCTCATTGATAAGATACTATAATTATAAGCGATTTAAGACGATTTTCTTCCAATTTTCTGCCCATCTTAATGACTGAAACTTTTTTAAATTTCTTGAAAATTCATCCTTCATAGCCGTTAGAGCTACATTTGTGGGGAATCCATAGAACCAGTTAGTTAAATGATTACTTAATTCTTTGGCATCATTAAAAACAAATCCATTCTTTCCGTCAACAACCAATTCGTGTAAGCTGCAAGTGATAAAATATAATTAATTCATAAGCAAAAAAAAAAGAAATTCTTAAACATCGATTAATATAACTAACCATTTAAAATTCATTGCACAAACAGGAAGGCCACATCCAAACATGTCAACGACTTTCATCGGTAAATCAAGGCCACTGGAACTGTAGTGTAAACATACGCCAAGATCAGCAGAAGCGAGCATTAAAGGATAGTCTTCATTTTCAAGCCACGGAGTGAGCACTTTGACAAATTTTAAGCTTTGATCAATAATTTTCTGTTGGTACATGGCTTTTTGTGGACCTTTACCAGTTATTACGCAAATTAATTTTGGATAATTTACATCGTCATTTACTGCTGTCTCATCATATTGAATGAGAGCATCCAATAGAATTTGAAAATCTTCATCTGGTGTCCAGCTCGTGCTTGAAACAATCAGACCTGGTCTATCGTCTCTTAATTTTATTTCATCTTTATCGTTCTTGATGGTAAACGCTGTCATTTCGTCATACTTTTCTAATGATCTAAATTCAGGATAAAGTTTTGCAAGCTTCTGAAATATATCATGCTTCTTGTCAATCATGCACTTTTGTCCAAACGGCTTAAACTGTTCTGGTGGACGGTCGTAAAGTACTGTTGCTTCAATGTCATAATTTTCAAGCAAATCTTCTCTCATTGCTTCCGTTACGCAGAAATTTAAGTCACTTTTTCGTCCAAAATAATATTCAATTGACTTTGCAAATCGTACAATAGGACTTTTTGATGACGATTCTAATGCCATTATCGTCCATGAATAATTATGCCAATCGATAATGAATTTTGCCTTGACAACTTTACAATAAAAGTAACATAAAGCTAATGCCGGAATTCCAGGTGGATTTTGTAGCATCAAAATGTCAGCTTTCTTAATGCTAAAGAAAATCGATAGCATCGATAAAATTATCCAGAAAATCTTAAATATGTATTTTACAAGACGTGGCAATTGAAGATCCGGAAATGATGTCATTTTGTTTATATTAACTCTGGGATCTGATGCAATTTCCTAAATTAATGAAAAAAATTGAACTTACGTACATTTTTAATATTGCGTAAATTACTTTTTTACCTGATTTACTCTTGATTCAACATATCCAATAACTTCGACTAAATATCCATTTTCTGCAAAGCTCTTTACATGATTCTGCATCCTAGGACTTCTACCAATATCTCCTAGAACAACAATCCACACTCTTTTCGTGTTAACTGCATTAATTGTGCTCATTTTAATTAAAAATTTACTGTGTTTACAAAATGAAATTTGTTACTTTTGTAGCTGTTTTCATAAAATAATTAACGGTCGAAAAAAATTCAAACATAGGAGACTTGGATTTTAGTGCATCTTTTTTTTTAAAAAAAATATTTAATTCATTTAAAAATGCTTTTTGCTCGTCCAATAAAAGGTAATTTCAATTAATTATGCTACAATATTGTAGACTAAATAGCAGTAAATTGCAGGATTATCATTTTGCACACGATTAATAACAAATTCATGTAGAAAATACAATATTTCAACAAATCCAGCGAGAATAACACAAAATTTTATTCCAACAATTTTAATCAACAACAATGAACAGGATAAAAGCTTATGTTCTCTGTATCTACAAAGTAGTCATGGTAAGCTAATTAACGAGATAGGCATTCAACGTCCAGTATGGAAGAAAGAAATTTTCGAGTTACCGCTAACCAATAAAGTCATAGAAATTCCCAACCCAATTAACAGCAAAGTGATTGAGGATGCTCTAAACATTAATAAGTCTATCAACCTTCCAACTGACAGTAAAATCATCGATAATATAAAACAAGCAGCACGTTTGATAGTTATCAGAAAGAGGAAGATGAGAAAACACAAACTACGAAAGTTGAGGAAAAAGATGAAGTTTGTCTGGGCAAAAGCAAAGCAGAGACGAGAATGGAAGAAAGAAAAACGATTCCTGAATGGTCTACTGAATCAGATTAAAGTAGCACAAAAGTTCTCAGCTGAAGACTATGTTAACGAAATGATAAGTAAGGCAACTGAAAGTCCACCTCCTAAATACTATAAAAATCGTCGCATGCCGACATGGTTGATTCTTGAAATTCTTGAAAAAGAGAAGCAGAAAAAGTTAGACAGAAAGTATAAGTTCTGGGAAGAATGTGGTAAACAATGAGCAGGACAAAATAAAAAGAATTATTTAGGGTTTAGTTAAAGAATTCTTTTTTGTATTACCTTTTTTGTCACACTCCCATTGTCACATAAACCTACACGAAAATATGGAAATTCTTTTCAGAGATAATTGCATCATGATATTAATTTTCATAGCATATCCTACATTTATTTGAACCGGTACATTGAAATAAAAAAAATATATATCTATCTTCAAAGATATTATGTAACATGTATAAAATATAAAAATAGCCATAAATTGCTCCCAAAGTTTTATATTCTTGACATGTAATTTTTTGACTTAATCAAAGGTGCAATTATATTCATTATTTTTTTTTTGCACATATCATCCCATCCCACTTTTCTCACTTAAGAACAAGAAGGGTAGTTGGACTGAAAATAGGAAGAACATAGGAGTTTCCGACCTACATTTTTCAACACTATGTGAACAATAACAACGCATGAGAAAGTTGTATAAAGTTTTAAGTCTATAAGAACATGTGCTAATAACAGTAATAATAATAAAATAGAAGAAAAAAAAATCTCCCCTAAAAATATCAGTATTGTAGCTGGTAAGTGAAATAAGCCAATTTTGGTCAAGTAATTTTTCTGCTTTTTAGTTGATAAAAGAACAAATCAGATGATATTCAACAATGTGTGAAATTCAATTTATGATTGATGGATGAAAACAGATAATTTTTTTTATCCTAATCCGATTCAATTTTTCCTTTCATCTCCATAGACTACTGGACATTACATGAATGAGCATTTCACTATATTCTCGATTTTCACCTTTTTTAATGTATTCTACCTTTTTGAGTCATTCCATTTACTCTCCTTTTTTATTATTAATATCTTTTCAAACATTCTTTCAATAGAAATATAATCTACATTTTATTTGTGTATGAAAAGCCGAATAGATTTTTTTCTACTGCAGAAAAGAGAATAATCGCAATGCATTAAGATAAAATAAGATTTTTTTTTATTAAAAAGAAATAATACAAGGCAAGTTGATTGAACCTCAACCGATGAGCGATACACATATTTGTGATGGTCTAAAAGAAAACTGTTCACGAGATGAACTGATGCTTAACTTTAGGTTGAGAACTGTAGCGCATATTAGTAAGTAGTTACACTTGAATGAGTATTAAAATTGTTGTTTTTAATGTCAGCCAAGACATTTTAGAGAATATTTAAAAAAAATATATAGCGTGTGAAAGGTTATCTATAGACTCCATTTAAATTTATTACTAAAATTATTCTCCTATTCAGATTTAAATTTATCTTAAACCCAACAAAATACGTTTTTTCTTCTCATATTCATTCCCTTTGAGAAATGAGAGTCAAGGAAAAGTTTTGCGTTAGGTTTCACGTTATCAATAGGGAATAATAGAAAGATTTGCAGCAGCAGTAGGAAAAAAATGTAAGTAAAAAAATGCTTGGAATAATAGAAAGAAATTTTCTTTGTAACAAAAAATAGAAAGAAATATTAAAATGAGAAAAAATATTTGAATAAACCGCTGAAAAATGTGAAAAGTCTCATGGGGAAATCGTTCTCCCTTATTCTTAAGGAAGACGTAAAAAATGTTAATCCGATATGTAAACAAATGTATTTACTTCGTATTCGAGAGAAAAAGATTTCGCGACAGTCCATTGTGCAATTTTCTATGAATGAAAGAAGGAAAAGAAAAAACATATTTATTTTTCGAGAATTTTTTTCTTTATTTTCCTCCAAACTAAACTTTTCGTTTCTATAAACTCTCCCACATTTCTTGCTATTTTTCCGTTTTCAATGTTGATTCAAATATTTATTCAATAAAATGAAATATTTATCGGTATTGTATTTTGATTTTCCTTCTTTATTATTTTCTACAATAACGAGAACTTTTGATTGCTCAATAAATTGTTGGTGTAACAAATGGGGGTATTTCGGTGAAACTTAGTTAAACTTAAAAGTTCCATAATGATAATGATGCATTATGTCATTAATTTACAAAACGATAAAGAATCAGACTTGAGGAAATTCACAATTTGTGTTAGATAGCGAACCCAAATTAAACAGTATTGTTACTTTAAATACATAAATCAGAAATGTTTAAGTAGTTTTGAATTTTATTTCTGTATTGTTTTCAGAGTAAATTAAGAAAATGATAATTATTTCAGTAACTACACTTTCAAAAAGGAAGAAATGTAGTTCTCATGCATTGCATAAAATATTGCAATAAAAAAAATTGGAGCACATACTCGAGAGGGCATATACATTAAAAAATAATTTTAATCAAGATGCTTAGTCATGAGTCACTTGAAATTTATACCTCTTTTGCAAGAAAACCCGCTTTCAACATTTCATTTTTGTGTACGAGTCGTCATACTTGAATATGGAGATTTTTCTAAATTGTAATCGATCTTTAACTGCGCAAAGCATTCTGAATTGCTCTCAAGAATTCACATAAACGTGTAGAACAAAATAGTAATAATGAAAATTTTTCATGCATGCGAATACCGTTGCACAGCGAGGACCTCTTAACTTTTAAAGAACCCTTCTGTTTCCATTTTTCACCCTGCAGCTTCTGTGGCCATACAAAACCGTGTGACTTCGTTGTTGATTACAATATTCATAGGGCGAATTAATAAATTCTTTAAGACCTTCAATTACCTCCTTCCTTCAATTATTGTTGTGTTATTATTGTACTTGATTATAGTGCTGAGACTTTGAGAAATTTTATATTATAAATTTTAAGGGAGATTTAAAACTTAATGCTTAAGATGAATGAGTTTTTTGAAAATAGAAGAATTTTCGCCCGCTTCCGTCGGAAAGTTACAAAAGTTGATTTTGCTGAAGCATGCGAAAAATTTATTTCTTCCTGACAATTTTCTTTTCCTCTATTTTCCAAATCACAATATGACAAATTAACTGCTAATAAAATAATAAATGACGATAATGCACAATAGAAATCGAGAGACAGCAGTATAAAGCAATTGTGATTTTATTATTTACAATATGCTTGCTAATAGCACAAATATATTTTGATAAAAGTTTTAGTTACAAATGAACTAAACGCATTTTTGGGATTTTTTTGATCGAAAGTTTAGTATTTAAATTCACCCTAGTTTTTTTTGAGCAGGACAATGTGAGTTCAATCTCGTTCTACACACTAGATTTTTGCAGATGAAAGGAAGAGTGGAAATTTATTGCCATGCACATTCATAGACACTATCTTATGACCAATTGTTTCCGAAAACCATCAAAATTCTCCTTGCCTTATTTCGATATTCCCCCAAATATAAAAATTTGTTTTTCATTTTTATTTATATTATTTTTTTCTATGTCATTGGAACAAAAATGCGTTTTGACAATTTCTGTTGTCTGTTTTTATCGAGGGTTATTTACAATAAATTTGTTTGCAAACAAATTACCATTGATATTGTGTAATAAGAGAAATTATTAATAATATTCTTTTCTCTGACTGAACGGAAGTGATGATGTTTTCTAATGGTGAAAAATCATGAAGTGTTTAATTGATTGCATTAGTCTAATGTCTCAAACAAAATATAATTGCCATAAGGGCTCGTTTTGGATATTACGTAACGGTAAAATGACCATTTTTGATACCTCCAACCACTCCTTGTAATAAATTCCGTAATTTGAAAATCAACATGCCCAAAATTAACTAACTCGAGAAGTATTTTTAAGGATCCATTTATAAGATGAAGATGAGCAAATTATCAAATATGTATTTTTATTTTTTTCTGCCCACTTTTCACTTTTGCGTTATCACACGTGGTCCAGCTTTCCAGAAATATGCGTGAATTTTGAAATCCTAAAAAAGTAAAATAATAATCTTCATATTATAATCTACTTAAGGTCATTGAATTATTATCTCGGTTCAATTGAAACATTTTCAATTATAAAATATCACATTATATTCGATTCTTTATCTCTTTTATGTCACAACAAATAAAGAATACTCACTTGAAGATAAAGTAAAAAAAAGAAGGAGCACAAAAATATGAAAAAGGAAAATCTTTTCATTATTGCAATATGAAATGAGAAAAGGAAGTTTTTTCATCATCGTCATCATCATATTATTATTATAGACTCTCTTTCTATTTTTTATGTGCGGAATAATGTAGAAAAGGATACAAAAGCCGAATGAATACGTTTTTCACTTGACTGTTTGCCATTCAGATGAGCTATGGAAGGATAATGCGAAAAAAGTTTTTCCTATTCATGTGAACAAAGCAATGCCGGAATTTCCCTCTTATTTTTTAATTAATTTATTTTTCACTTTTCTCATTCGTTGAATTGTCGCAGAAAAATTTCCATTTTTATTATTATTGGGTTTTTAAGCATGTAGTCGTTCATTTGTCAGTCTCTATTGCAGAAGTCAGAAAAAGTTATTATATTCATGAATATTTATATTATTCATATATTTTTTACCATATTTTTCCTTATTCATTCACCGGCATCTACTTGAATAATGAATAACAACAGCAACAATAATCAGGCACAATTAAATAGACCATTGTCGTTCTCTCATTTTGCAATAGCGCAATGTGGGATGATGAATAAATACCGGCGTTTAAATAAAGATATAAAATCATCCATATGTGTCAGCAAAAAATTTAAATAAAGGTTTTGTATTGTTTGATTCTATCGAGTGTTGATAAATTTGAAGTAATCATAAAATACAATTATATGCGAATTTACAATTTAGTTATGGAATTTAATTTACAACTTTTGATGGACTACAGAAATATTTTTTGATGGACGTCAACATTGAATGTCCCCCTTTAAAGAATTAAAATAATAACGATGTGATGGTTTAAATAAATTGACGATCAAAGATGTGTTTTTTTTGTGTTATTTTGATTTATTTTATTTCTTTTGATGCCGCAAAGACGGAATCATTGTAATGGTCAATGATATTATTAATCAATTGGCAATGAATGTGGTGTTGAATGATGAGAATTTTTATTCGATCATCATTTATTGTTTACATACTGAGAATTGTTAAGATGCTCTTTATAATGAGACAGCCAATGCTTTTTCATAATATTATTTTTAATCATACGTCATCAACATCAACGTCAATACTATCAAAGAGTACATTTTAGTACAAAAGATGCAATCGAACACAATTATATTTAATTGATGTTGAAAGAATGACTTTGCATGAATCTGTTAAATTATGCATGTTATTTTATGAACGCAAGTCCTTTCATTCATATTACAAAAAGTTTTCTGTATCGTTTATTATGTTTTTTTATAGAAAATAATGATTATGAAAGATATTCAATGTATAAGTGACAATCACAAAATGAGGAGAAGGAAAAAAGAATAAAAGAAAAATATTTTCATATCAAAATCATCACTTTACACACTTTTCAACTGTTAGTACGAGCTGAATGCTGATTAAATATCCATGTGTCCTGAAAAAAAATTTGAATTTAATCTGATTAGCTAAATTTACTAAAATATTTCTTCAACTATTTTCATCACAAATATTAGTTTTTAAAGGCATATATGCGTCATAAAAGTCATTATAAATAAAATAATTTTTTACTTGTTTATTTGTTCATCGAAAAATAAACACAATGAAAATTTCTTGAAAATCATTTCCGATCAAATAATGTAAAGGAGAAATTCAAAATAAGGATACAAGCATGCAGTGCAATGTGTAAGGATGTTTTAGTGACGTTAACAAAAATAATCAGTTTGTCTGATAAAAATAAGGAAATTATATTTCCTTTTTTGTCAACCAACATTTTCCACTCAATTTCAACAATCCATTAATTATTGTATTTAAAATAAATGCAGAGGGATGAATTTATGTTTATCATTTTGAAATAGTCTCTTGTACTGTATTATTTGGATGTCATGTAAATTAGACGTACACATATTCAAATTACGAATCAATCAACTCATGTCAAAAAAGGAATAAAGAAATATTACACAATTTTGAGGCTACAAACGTTTTTTTATTGACATAATTCTCTCACGCATTTTATTGACACTTGTAATGATTCTCAGTTAATCAATCAAATATTGAATAAAATATTCTTTTTTTTCATCACTTACTGACGATTCTCTGTATTTTATGATTGCAGAAATTTCATTTGACAATCATTCAAATTAAATTCATTATTTAAGAAGAAATGATGCCAAATTATTTTCTTAATATTCAACATATATTGCGTTGTTCGCATCTTCTTACTTAATAGGATTATAAATAATGAATCAAAT
This sequence comes from Chironomus tentans, assembly GCA_963573255.1. NCBI lineage: Eukaryota > Metazoa > Arthropoda > Insecta > Diptera > Chironomidae > Chironomus > Chironomus tentans. The sequence goes on along the minus strand of OY754304.1, from coordinate 565,897 downwards.
TATCAGCAAAAACGAAATAGACGATTTTAAATGATTTTATTTCTACAAAGATGACAAATTATTTGATTTCATACCCCATTTAAAATCAAGTGATAAGTCATCAGAATTCTAATTTTAAAATTTTCCTACCTGGAAATCCACTTAGATCAAAATGAATTGAAAAAAGAAGATGAGGTGAAATACAATTTATTCAAGTGACTCTTGATCAAATAAATTTCGCTTTCCTAATTTCTTTTTTATTTAGTTAATTCTGCAATTGATTTTCAACATGAGAAAAAAAGTTACCTTAAAAAATAAACCTCTAAATGTTTGTCGTCAACCCACAATGTCATTTAATTACTATTGATCAGTTTATTTACTTCAGGGATTCACGACAATGTTTTGAAATTTAAATAAAAAAGTGTTTTGGAAAGAGTAGATCTTGCTATAGAGGTACAGACAAATAGAAGTAGACAAGTGCTCTGGTGACTGGATATTTAAAAATATCCGTTTTGAAGTTTCGGGTTCGAAGTTTAATAATTTTGTTAAAAGTGTCTATACACATTTTTTGTTGAGTTTAAATAATAAATTTTCATCAAGAGCGTCATTAGTAAACGATATTTTATCTTAAATCCAAGTAGTCCCCAAAAATGTACTGATAACTTACCATTCACATATTTGTTTCAACAAATAAATTCGCTTATTTATCATAAATCACTGAGAAAATTAAAATGTTATAAATAAATGATAAAGCTAACAATCCACTAAAAGTTGTCACATAAAGATAGACTGTTTGTATAAAATATTACTTCATTCTGGAGCAATTATTATGGCAGCGAGAGAAACGGCTTTTCGGGAGTAAATAAATACGAACATTTTTTTTGTTTCCTTTATTTCGAAATCGATAAATCATGCGACAGTTCATGCATTAAATGAAAATAAAAACTTCTCTTTTTTATTGTACATTCTTAAAATGAGCTGAAGTTGGAGATTAAAACGCGCCAAAAGTGTATGTCCATTTAATGGAAGATGATTTATTTATAGAAAACACGATTTTGAATGCACTTAAAACTCCTTAAGTTGGGAATATATTAAACGATCATTGGCTAATATCAATGCATGTATGCATGTTTTTCAGTTGATCATATGTACTGTATTCAGACGCTGTTCATTGTCACTTACATTTTCTTTCACATGAATTATGTGAAAGATTATGTTAATAAATTTTTAAATAATCGACTGAATCTTTTGAAGGAATAAATAATAAAATAATATTAACAATAAATAAAAGGTGATTGTGTGTGAAAAAAATTAGATGCAGTTTAAATAAAGCAATTAGTCATATCGACGACGAATTCCACATTTTTGTAAATTTGACTTTATTTTCATTTTATTCTAATTTTATTAAATCAGTGCTTCTCAATTTTTTTCGAGCTGTGCACACTTAATCACTTATCTAGTGTAAAATTTCTATACTTTTTGCGACACAAGTGAAGGTTTCAGTGACGCACAGTATGTTGCGGAGCATAATTTGAGCAGTACTGTATTAGACGGTTTTCATTTTTTAAAACTTCTCAAGACATTTCAACCTTATCATTTTCAATCAAGCTCAAGAGTTTAATTAAAATTTTCGTGTATGAGGAGGGAGCAATTCATACTAAAAACCGAATGGAAGTTAATATTTAATAGAAAAAACTCAATTTCCTTTACATCAAATTACACTTAAAACTCAAGTCAACCCTATCATAATCTTTAAAGAGAATTGTTGACAAAAATAAGAGCAAAAAAAAAAATCTTTTGTGTAAATCTCGATGTCCCTTTAAGTACTGGCAATTCACAAACAAGAATAAGAAATACTAATAAAAGCAGTGAAAGAAATAAGTATTAGAATTTTGCTTACGGTCTTCATATTTCTCTTTCATATTTTCATCAATTGACTATTAATAATTTTATGTTTTGACAGATGTGTCCCCTTTTAATCAAGTCCTTTAGTTAATTTCTAATTTTTTTATAATCGAATTGTTTTGAGATTCCAAAATAAAGTTTGTACAAAAAAATATTTCTCAAAAATTTAAAAATAATTTTAGCTTAAATAATTTGAATTTTCAGCTATTGAATTGAGAATCTGTATTGAAAGTATTTGTTCAAATACATACTGATAAATCTGTCTTATGACCAACAAACCAATCTATGAGTTTATATATCTATGAAAATTATATCAGAAATTCACATCTAAATGAAAGCTTGCTTTTTACTTAGATGAATCTACATTAAATTATTATTTTCTTCTTTTGTTAATTCTTTCATATTTTTTGCAAACTTATTTTTTAATCGCTCCCAGATGCTAAAGTACTTAATTCTTTTATTTCGTTCATACACATATTATGTGTATCTATAATCATATATACATTTTAATTGAATTAAACATCAGCATAGGCAACCATCTGTGCGCGAAGTTTAATGGTGATTGAGCAAATCATTATTTTAAATTAATTAACAACTTAAGTAAAATTGTAGATGTAGATTGCTCGCCTTTGAATTTTATAGGCATGGGAGAAGTCAGTTCACATGAATTTAAAAAATTATAGAATTACAATAATGATATATAATCAAAGCTCATTGGTGATGGAGAAGCAATCAGCACTTGAAAATTGTTATTAGTGAGGCACTTGAAGGTGCTCAATGTGGTTGTGGCCAGACTGCTGAATGTTTATAAGTAAACAGTTTATCACCATCTCATGAGAAAATTGTAGTTATGCTTCAATGACTTGCACAAAAATTCATTAAAGAAGGTCCAATGGATCTGAAAGATTACTTCTTTTAAATTAAAACTCATAGAGAAGTGAAGAAATGGAAGAAAAAAAAGAGAAAGAAAGAATTTCATTCTGAGATTTTTTATTCAATTGCTTTATGCCTCCATTGTACTCATGTCCATTCAAAATAACAACTTCAAATGAAACGGAAGTTCCTTTTTTAAAATTACTTTTTAAAAAGTTCTTGAATGAAAATTGGAGTTTCAAAATAGTTTCTTTCAATTGTGTATGTTCATCGCCCCAAACTTTATTTATGCATACCACGCTTAGATATTAATAGGCCACATTGTAATTATAGAGTTTACACTTAAAAAGCTAGATAAGTGTATGCTATATAGAGATAAAATGAAAACTGAACAGTGAGAAAAATTACACGGAAATTATAACTATAGTAAATTCTTTTAATGAATTATTGATTTTCGTCTCTATTAAAACGATCCTCGGTAAATGTTTTGATTGAGTTTTTCTTAGTAAAGATCAGACTTATTCAGGTTAACACTTTAAAATTTTTCACTAGAATTTAAAATATCAAATTGTGATAATATTTATCCGTCATTATTACTGATATTTTCCTTTCAAAAATTAACACACCAATCCTTTCCTAATGAGGATGATAATGGTGCAACAAGTGCTATAAATAAATGAATTTAGAATCTATTAAGGAATTTAAATAGAAAGGAAATAATACACATCCCCTAAAGGAGCACAAAAGAGAAAAATAGTTAAAAGATTATCGTGTGATTTATCACCATAAAATTGCTTGATTGTTTGTATCTTCACAGTACTTTAGAATAAAAAAAATTCATTCAAAATTGAAAAAAAAAATTAAGGGGTTAAATATTAAATCTGCACTTCACATTGCTCGAGGGACTTTTTGAGGCTGTTTTCTCCTTCTCGCTTCGCAATTGAATACAATACGTTCTATAAATTGTTGTCCTTTCTATTCAAATCTGAAGAAGTTGAATGGATAAAATCCTTTGTAATTGTATGTGTGAACAGTGAAAATAAATAACAATAAAAATGTATAATTTAAATATCAAAATCATGTCAAATTCACACTTTTTTCGATTCTTTTCTCCTTTTTCATCCAAATGTCAAATACCAGGACAAAGAATTCATGAAATAAAGGAAGAAAAAAGTTTAATGGGAAGCATAAGAAAGAGGAGTGTTAAATGGAAGTAAAAAAATCGTGTAGTAGGTTCTTTTAGCACTGGATATGGATAACAATAGTTCTGTCATAACATATTTCCGCTTTTGGTTACAGTTTTGTATGCTATTTATTTTCAAAGATATTTATAAGTTGACAACAGAATAGGTTTTTGCAATTGTAAATCAAGTTTGATTTTAAATTCGTAGTATTTACGATCAGTTCAAAAATCAATTCAAAAAACAAACTTAAATTTTTTCTAATCATTTAAAGAGTTTCACTTATTTATAATTTTTATCTGACTTTTCAAAATTCAGCTAAAAATCCATTGCAAAGCAACAACATGGATAAACATAGATTTTGTGATTCAGTGGTTTTGAAAATATTTTTATTTTTAAATTCACACATGTTTGAATAGAGGGTAGAAGAAAAATTGACACACATATTGCATTTCATTGTAATTTAATGTCATGTTTTTGCACCCCCGAATTTTTTTTGCTTTATATTTTACAAAATTATTTCAATTGTTATTGAGAATGAGATTGTTACGGTTTTTAAATAAATGTGTAAAAATAATAATAAAAGGTTTTATTTATAGCAATGTTAAGTGTGTTTTAAAATTTTGATTCCTTTTATAAAAATTTGTATTTTTTTTGTTTAAGGCCAAATAAAATCTGCAAACTTCAAAAGTTCAACCCAAAATGGTTACTATATAAATAAATAAATTGACTTTTACAGTTTTTACTTAGAAGAGTAGTTGATGTCTGATGTTAAACCAAGTCAAGGCCTTTAAGATTATTTATAATCTCAAATAAAACAAAATAATTTTACGACATAATGTGATAATTATTCTTTTTTATGTACGACAAAAGGCTCTTCTGAATAATAATAAAAGATTATTGTCACCAATAGTGAAGACAATTAAAAGTCAAATGGGCGTTTTATCAGAAATTAAAAAGTCAATTTTTGTTTTTGCTTTAACAATTGTTTCTAATATGGTCTGGCACAAGCTCATAGGAATGAAAAAAAAAATCAAAAATGGGATGTAATGGCAATAAAAAATGTTTAAGGAAAAATTAGAATTTCTCCGGGAGTCAGGTAGTTGGACGCCAAAAAGTAAATTTGTTTATTAGTTTTTCTTTTAGTTTTGTTGACTTTTATTGTCTTCAGTACTTTCAAACAATTAAAGTCAAAAAAATATTATTATTTACCTTTTTATATTTTTCGTTGCAAGCTATTTTTATACTTTGTTCAAAATTTATTGTTCTGAAAAAAGAAAAGAAAGGTCGTCTACAACCTAACTTTTATTGCTTTTTTTTGTACATATTGTAATTATTTGTGTTGTGTTGCTTAGATTTGCATCCAAAATATATTTCCAAAGTAAGAATCGACATGAATAAATTAAGTAAAGGCGCATTTTCTTTCATGGTATTAATAATGCTCGAAAATTACCAGAAGTAAAATATAAAATTTAGTTTTCCGAATTATCAAATTAAAAAAAATCACTCAAAGTACAATAGTATTACCAATTAATAATGTTTTACTCATTTATAGAACATTTAGGACATTCTTAGATCATAAAAGAAACATGTCTGATAAATTTGTGTATACATTTTGAGGATATTTTATGAGATGCAATATAAAATAAATGCAAATTTTTACTATTTTAGTTCCAAGAAACAATTTATCCATAACAATATTTTCCTGCAAGAAGCAAACGAAAAAAAGATAGAACTATAGATTTTTATGCTTTTTCATACTGTGAATATTCAAAATAATTTTTGGTTTCTTTAACAATTCCTTTTGTAAATGCCATTGAATTATAAAAAAATTAATATTTTCAATAATAAAGTTCATAGTACGTAATTTTAGGCATTAATTGAGATTAATCTCAATTAATGAAATATTTTTTGTGGAACAATGTTTAATTTTTTCTCATTTCTTTAAAAAAAAGTTTCCGTAAAATATGAAAAGAATATCTGTGACTCAAACTAATTAAAAATTATAACAATCATTATATGACTGCACTTTTTATAATTTTAGATATCAAAAACATTCTACTCTTAAATGTATGGTGCTGTATAGTATATGTAAAGGTCATCATACAATTTTTCCCCTTCATCATACTTTTCTGTTTAACAAAAGAGATGAGACATTCATGCAATGGGAAAATAAAAGAAATTGTAACAAAATATCTCATTTAAGCATCAATAAATTCGAATATACAACAGTAACAAATGTTACAATACGATACATCGTAGTGATACAATTAATAAGAATGATAGCTATAATACAAATTTTAGCAATTTAGTAATTCAATTAACAATAAATTCCATTATTTTCAATAGAGAATAGAAATCTTCAACATTACATTGGATATAACAATCGAATTCAATTTTGATTGACCAAAAATAGTTTCCGCAACTGAACTTATTTTGTCAATCAATTTTCAATGAAAAAAAAATTCCATTTATACAACGTTATTGAGAGTGTATAAACATGATTATTCCTCTTATATTCAATTAAATAAAAATGAATAGACATTTTTATTTATGTATTATTTTGAAACGCCATTATTAATGCATTATGTGGAATTTATCATAAGAAAGTGCAGAAAAAGAGACATAATGCATCATTGATGCTAAAAGGGAGGCGTTCTAGCGAAATAAAAAAACTGAGAGCATACACAACGAAAATACAAAAATAGTGTACAAAGTCACATCATAATTCAGCACATAATGGGGATCCTTACTATGAGGCATGTATAAAAACATAGAACAAAATAATAATTTTCTATCATTGTACATGAAACACACTCATATTTATTTTTTATTTATTCATTGTTCAATTTTCGAAAAATTGTATATCATACAAGCTTTTTTTAATACTTTTTCGAAATATAACAATCGCTCGTGCATACATACATGCCTGGCTGCTTTACAACTGATGATTATGATGATACAATAAAATAGTACAGTAGGGTAATGTTTAATCGAATACAATCCAATTGTATGTTTTGAGAGGGGAGAGTAATGGCATGTAGCATAGTTTAAGCAAAAAGAGAAAAGAAAGAAATAGAATAACCAATTATAAGAAAAAGGCATGGATAGAAATGAACCAATCGCAACAATCACTTCACACACTAGCACACAATACATTTGCCCAGACAAAAGCGATTTAAAGCTGTGCCAAGCGCGAATACAAAAGGGGCCCCTTCTTTCTTTTATAATATGAGTGAGTGAGCAAATAGAGTCACAATACATGCATATATGTATAGATGTACATGGAGAGTATGAGAGAAAGAACACTGAGAGAAGAGAAGAAAATATAAAAAAAACACAATACAACAATAAATCCCGTATATCATAGTCAAAGCACAATTTTGTTTCATAATTCTTTCTTTTTTGCCCATTCTTTTCATTATATATTGTACTTTTTTTGTGTTCAACTATATCATATAGCAACAATACCTTGGTTTGAGCACACACAAAGCTAACCGGGGAGAATTAAAGAAAGGAAAGAAAAAACAAGAATTGAAGAAACAAGTTATTACAGATTTTTGCGTCGACGTGTGAACACCGTTTTGTAGCCGAGTGTCAAAAAATAATTATTTTAATAATTTCAAGGCATATATAACTATATAAAGAGAAATTTCAAAGAAAAAATAATTAAAAAAAATAATAAGAAGATATTTTTGTGTGTAAAGATTTTGAGTAACGATTTTGTTTGTAAAAAAATCATAGAAAATTATTTCGCAAATGGAATAAAATAACAGTTGCACACAAAAAAAAACTAAAAAAAACTAAATTAAAAAGTGTCAAAAAATAAAATTTGAGTGAAGTAAACAATTTGAAAAATATTGTGATAAGTGAAAAATATTAAAAATGGCAAGTTTAGCACATCCACATCAAGTCTATGGTTTTGGAATACCAAACGGATTAGACATTCCTGCCGCTGGTGATTTTGCACCACACAATAATCATAGTCCAAATGATTCTCACCTTAAGCGAAATGGACTATCATTTTCGGCATCGATTGGACACCAGCATAATGGAATGATGGGTGGCGGAATGGGACAAGCACAAGGACAAATGGGAGGTCCAGGACAAGATGGACATATCAAGCGACCAATGAACGCATTTATGGTTTGGTCGAGAATGCAACGTCGTCAAATTGCTAAAGATAACCCAAAGCTTCATAATTCTGAGATCTCAAAGAGATTAGGGGCAGAATGGAAGCTCCTAACCGAAATGCAAAAACGTCCTTTTATTGATGAAGCAAAACGCTTGAGAGCACTTCATATGAAAGAGCATCCAGATTACAAATATCGTCCAAGAAGAAAGCCAAAAAATCCATTAGCCCAGCAATCACAGAATCTTTCACTGTCAATGCAACAACAAGCCAAACAATCAGCACTTCAGAACTCATACAATCCATTCCACCCACAATTACCACCATACTTCGCAGCTGCTGCATCACATCCTTTAGAGCAGCACTATTCAGTTCCATACTTTAGTGGTTTCGATCCACTTACATTATCAAAGTTATCAGCACAAACCAATAATAATCACCAAACAACGAATGCCAATACAATGATGAACCAGTCACATCATCAGTCAATGGAATCAGCAAAAATTGTGACATCAACACCGCAATCGTTAGTTGGATCGTTTTATTCAGGCCTTTATAATAATATAACATCACCTGCAGCTGCACTTTATTCACAAATGCATTCAAATGCCGTCGCTGGTATGTACACACCATCCTCAACGTCATCAACATCACCAGGTTCAAGTCCAAGTACTGGATCACAATCCGCTCTACCAGATCTTGATACCTCATCTCTCCGTCGACCGGTTCCTGTCCTATATTAATCAACTGTGCGTAGACGATATTTGAATTTTTAATTCAGGGTGATTATTGTAAAAAATCATAATTTCTCTAATTTCTCTTTTTGTTTTCATAAATTTTGAAATAAGAAAATTTTTTAGATTAAATTAGTAAGTGTTATTAACTCTGCATAATTGTACTATATAGTAATTAAAAATGATAGAAACACCTCAAATAGCAAATAATTTCACAAACTATTTATTTTCAATTTTTTAAGGAAAAAGTTTGTGTGTAAAAAAATTGTACAAATTCTTGTACTTACATTATCTTTTAAAATAGTTTAATCTCCATCAATCAACACTCACCAAAAAGTAATTCAATATTTTTTTAAACTCTAAATATCAAATCAATTTTTGCAGTTTAAAAGGTTGAAGAATAAGCTTTTACTTTATTCATTCCAGAATTTTATGACTACAATTTCGTGAAAAAAAAACTTATTTTCTCACATTATTGTGTAAATAAAGGTGATAAATAAATTAATTTAGTTGAATGCTAATAAACAGATTTATATAATCTAATAATTTTTATGAATACCGATTTTTTTTTCTTATTTAAAATGGCTCGTTTTTATAATGTTTGAATGTTTAAAAAAATCAGGTGACATTTGTTGCTTTATGTTCGAATGTCCTTAATAAAAACTAATTATGTTTCTATCCTTTATACATTTTTTAAACCATTTATCCATGTTGTTTCGAGTAACATTTAAAATAACTTCAATTCATAGATTTGTTTTCTTTTCATAAAAAATATAAATCCAATGACTGATGTACAAAAATGCTAAAAATAAAAGAAAAATATTATACAATAAGGTTTTAAAACATTTTTTATGACAAATTTACTTTTTGAGGAAAAAAAATTAAAGAACGAAAACCAAAATCGTGCAAAATATTTCTTAACGACGGCAAACAGATATTCAAATGTGTATAGATAATAATTATTTGAATTGTGTTGGTGAAAGACAAAAAAAATGTTTTAATAGCGGTTTACTTTGTTCTATATTCATTCATTATTATTTATCTTTATAAAATGAAGAAGAAGAAGAATGGAAACTGATTTTCAATTTCTCATGAAAAAATAAAACAAATAGAAGAAAAAAGAAAAAGTTTATAAAAATTTTATTACTAAATTTAATGCAGATATATTGTAATTGCTGTATTTAAAATAAAAAATATAATTGAAATAATATTAGATTAATTACTTTAAAATTCATTCAATTGTAAATTAGTTTTCTGAGAATTAAAACTCATAAAAAGAAATTTAATAAAAAATATGAATATAAAAATCTACATTTTATTGTTTTGATTAAATTTTCAAAAATTTATATTTAACACTAGAATTGGTATTAGTTTTGTCTATTTAATTTTTATGGTTACTGATTAAATTCTAATCTATTTTGAATAAAATTTATATTTTCAGTCGTGATTTAAATTTTTTAAATCGAAATATTTGTGAGCTATGTATGGTTTTAATAATATGGAATCCATACTACTTGAAATACAGATTCTAAAAAGTTTAAAATAAAATCATAAAATTGTTTATTTTCGCACTTTACAAAAATAATAACCACTTAATTGCTACAATCTGTTTTCACTGTAAATTTGCTATCATAAAAAATTATCACATGAGTTTTTATTTTTCATGCATAAAAGCAAATTGCATGCAGAGATTTTTCACCCTCTTTTATTATTTCAACAACATGCATTTGAGTATATACAGCATGAAATCTAAGTGAGTAATATGGATGAGATTCTTCAATTGAGATTTTTTCCACATTTTTTTCTCTTTTTTTAAAGATCCCCTAGCAGATGAGTTTGATACATTTGTATGTATATTTTCATGCCTCAATTCCTATCGATTATTGAATAATTAAACTGATATAATCACTCAATTACTGAATTACCTCACCATCAATACAGAATAACAATTCCTTTATATTTTCAATAACTATTCCTCCCCTTCAAAAATATAAAACTATCCTCTCTCGTATTTGTATAACGATCAAGTCAGTGGCAAATTGTTTTTGTCAATTGTTTATAAAGGTTATAGGTTTCTTTTATCCTCTTCAATTTTTTCATTTCGATATGGACTTTTTATTCGAAATGGAGTGCAACATTTTAGCAATTTAAGTAGTTTTTAAGCATATTTGCCTGACAAATATTTTTGAATTTTGTAATTTTTTATTTTAATATAATTCAATTCATTCCGGGAAATTATTGTCCATTTCTACGGTGAAATTAACAAGATCCATTAATTAGTAAACGCTGACATCTAACTGAACAAAATTTTTTGACTAAGTGCGTACAAATTTTTTTTACAAATGTAATTAAGACAAACTTCTTTTTGCAAAAAGCTATATTCTACATTACACAGTAGGCGCAAAAAAAGCACTAAAATAGTAATCAAATTTAGCCACAATTTTTTTTAAAAAAAAATGCGCTTTATGTATTGTAAATTTCTTCGTTCCTATTTATGTTGCATCTCTATTTTTTGCTCGTTGTTTATTCAATAGAGAAAAAATAATAAAAAATGCATTTGTATTAAAAGGATCGTAATCCATTATTGTGATGAAGACGAGTCTAATGAATAAATTAATTTATATCCTCTCTATAAGTATCTGTAATTTTCAACTGTTACATTTCCAACAATAAAGAATAGAAAAATAAAATAAAATGATCGGGTGTGGGGTTGAAAATTGATGATAATTTTCTATGGCACATTTATATATTTGTGTATTATATCGAGTTAAATTCTGTCACGGCACACACCACACATCTCAACATATTGAAGTGCTATAGCAACAAAAAATAGCCATTACCATGTAGTAATGCATTTTTGAGAAAGGGGTGGTTTCATTAGTTTCCACATTTTTTATGGTTCACATATGCGAGTGTTAGTGGATTTAAAATGTAAAAAAAGAAATTTTTTTTGGCGTTGTTTCTAGAATTTTAAAAATTTCATTATTTTAAATGTCCCAAAATCCCACCTTTTTCACCTTTCACCACTTCTTTTGTGACTTATTTATCGATTCCTAATGTTTTACGTATCCTAAAATTTTCGATAGTTACTTTTGAGGAATAACTAGACTGATAAAACGTACAATACTGTATTTTCCCTTTTGTAAAATGCGCTAAAATATAGTAATCACAAAAGATCAATGATTTGAGAAATATTTGCTTAAACCTGATTTTAATATTTCGGAAATTTCCGGAAATTTAATTGACACTTTCCAATAACTGAACCTAAAAAAATTCTTCCTTAAAAATGTTTACAATAGCAATAAAACTCGGTACAGGAAAAATAATAATTAATGAAATTATTAAATTTGGAAGAGAGTAAAAAATGAAAAATATGGAAAGCAATAAAATTCTCTACATCATGTTTTACAATATTTCTAACCCGTTTCCAAAATTATCCACACAAGAAAAGGAATTTTAATCATTTATTAATTAGTTAATTATTCAATTAAATTTCAAATGTGTACGTCTTTTTATGACTGTAATGTTCCTATGCGTGTGTTGTACATTTTATAGCCAAGGACGAAAGCATTTTGTTGTACGCCATAAAAAGTTATGTTACCTTCTTTTCAACTGATAATCATAATATAATATGAAAGGAGGTAACGTAACGAAATAACTGAAACAAGAGAAATGGATATAAAGTAATTAAAAGGGTTATGAAATAGTCTTGACTATGTTTACGGTTCAATGCCAAACGAGTGATAAATTTTTATGCAATAAAGAACCCTAAATTACCACACTTATTTCTCCTTTTCTAGCAACGCAACGCTCGAACCCTAACAGCTTATAACTGAAAAATATTGCATGTTTCATGAGTTATTCTTTCTCTTCCTAACTAAGCAAGTATCCATTTTTGACTCATAAAGAACAAAATAAAATAGTAAAGAAATCTGCAAAGAAATATCGATTAAATTATGAGTCATAAACAAGCAATTATGACATATTTATGATTTTCCAATTGATTTCATTTTTAAAATCACAAACTTAAGATTTTGTATATCATATCCACATTCCGCATCTTACACTCTACATTTAAAGTAAGTAAATTGTTGTAATTATTTAAATTTATTGTTAAGTGGGAATTATATACTAAACATCTGCAATATTTTATTCCACTATTTATTTGTGAAAGTTATGAGAACAAATAAAAATATGGTAAATCTCAACGAGCGAGTATTATCATTGCAATTGTAACAGGATAAAAAATAATTTTTAATAAGCTCTAATAAAATAATTTGTCAAACCACCCTCAAATTATATTATAAAACCAGCGAGAAAGTTAAATGAACATGAGGGGATGAAAGATGGAAGGTTATTTGATGAGTAAAATTTTTTTTTATTTTATTGCACTGTAAATTAATTTTTGCATGAGCAGGGATGGCGAAATAAGGCTATAGTTTAATCATCACCATTTTAAATTAGAAAGACATCAGAATTCATAGCACTTAAAATAAAAATCTACACCACTGCAATTTTAATAAAATAATATAAATTCATAATAATTTTTCCTCCTCTTCATAGCTATTCATTGAGAAAAGGAAGAAATGAGAAAAAGAGAAAAAGTCTGTAGAGGATGATTAATGATGATTTTTATGCTGTTTACATAAAATAACATAACCATATAATGTTATTAATGTTTTTATGATTTATAAAGAACGCACATTTAATCCGCATATTTTCATGGCTCGAGAATTCATTAATATCTTCAAAAGTCACAATGAAAATGAAATGAATGAGTGAGATGGAGCGAATGAGACTGATTTTATAGCATATAGCACATTGAAGTGAACAAAAAAGCAAGAAGAATAATGTTTCAATATAATGATACAATTATTACTATTGTTATTCCATATTTTAATTCTGGAAATGGAATGTTCATCTAGAGTCTTTGATTATTTTGCCTTATTATCCTTTTCATCATAAATAAAATAATAAGTGATCACATGTGATCATCGAAATGTAATCAGTTGCTATTTATTACAAAACTATTATCTGTACAGCAAAGAACTTTTGGAACTGATCAATTCCAAACAATTTCATTATTATTTTTAACATTGTCTTCATATTTAATTATTCAGAGCAATTTACGTCTCAAAAAGTCATGAGAAAAATACCTAAATAATATTGAAAATATCCTTAGTTAAATTGAGAAATAATTAAATTTATATGTATATTTTTTTTATAAAACTCAATTGATGATTTCCATTATTTAACAAAATAAAGAACAATCAGTAAGATGATAAATCGATATTCTATTTTTTTATTAATTCAACATTCACAAAAAATATTCATTATTATTCATCTTTATTGACTTACTTTGCTTACATGTCTTTATAGTTTTACATACATCACGTTTTCATGATTTTTTTTCAACAGCCCAAACTATATATCTATTAACACTCCATAGGCAATCTTTGTTTTGAAAATACAAGTAGTTGCCTTTAGAAAAATTTAGTGAAATGAAGAGATGGAATATGAAAAATAAACCTTTATTTACATCACAAGAGAAACGTACATTTATATATTAAATAATATAATAGAATGATGATGAATGTTGTCTGACTAAAGCACACAAACCTGTTGTCGAAGAGTCGTCTCTGTTATTGACATTCAAAACTTAAAAAAAGACAAAACTTTAACGCCACTATTTGCTTTATTCAGCATTGAAAAAAATTCTTTTGATTCAATTCTCTTGAAAGCTACTTCCGTTTCTATTTCATTGACGCTGTTGAATATTTTTATATGAAGAATTCTCTAATCACAATTTCAATTTTACAAAAATTAATTTTGTCCGCTTAAATTTTCACGATTTTCATATCGTAAATTATTAAAGAATCTTTGATTTTTTAAAAATATATTTTAGAAAAAACAGCAGTCCACGAAAAGTTCGTTTTATTGCTTTAATTTTTTTTTCATGTTTAATAACTTTTCTGTACCATATGAGAGAAGAGTAAATTGACGATAAAAAATAAAAAGAATGTAAGGTTTAAATACAAATCACATGCATGGGTAGTTTACCAGAAAATTAGTTTCAATCATTTAAGTAAACATGTTCCTCATTTTTACCAACAGTAGTCACAAAAAAAAAATTACAACATTTTGTCTTCACGAAGCATTTTTTGTATTAACGTATAAGTGATGATAACGATGCTGATGATTTCGAATGTGTTAATTTGTTTCCAAACGAATTTCATTTAAATTGTAAATAATTGTTAAGTGGATATACCTTGCAGCATTATTTGTCAATAAAATTACCAAAAAGAATTTTTTTTATTTTTTCAATGGGCATTTTGAGATAGTTTATTGTATGGTGTTAAATAAAAGACTGAAAAAAGGCATTACAAACAGAGCTTAGAATTGTTAAACCTACATTAAATAAAAAAATATTACTTTTCAATAAGAAATATTAAGTTAGAAACAAAAAATGAAGTTAGATAAATACAGACAGTCACCATTCAAATATATGTTAAATATTTAAAAATTTTACTTTCATAAACATCAAGTTCATAATTTAAGTTTGAATTCAAATGCAAAAATCTTCAATTTAGTTTAAGATTACAACAGAGCATTTTCATCGTTAGCAAAATTGTCTTTTTAAAATTAACACCCTTTTATTATATTTTTTTTAAACATAGCACATCTTTGAAATGATTTGTTTGTCTCGTTTTTTAAAAGAAATGATTAAACTTTTAATAGAGTGCTTTGGCTATTCATTGAGCATGTATCCACAACAAAGACTTGCGTTTTCATATTTTGTTCTAACAGAAAAATAAAAAGAAACTAAAGTTAAAGTCTTATTGTGTTGTTATTTTATTAACTAAATGTTAAAGAATTCATAAACGTCCATTAAATAACAAGAGAATTTTTCTCATATAAACACGTCTTATTATTCAGTCATCAATGGCTTGTTTCTCACTCATTTGATGGTTTGTAAATTCTAACAATAATATGTATAATTTGTTTGTAGTTAGAATATTTTTGATGCAATTGTGGTCCATTTTGGTCCATTTATTATTTTTAAACATCTTATCAGATAATAAAGAGGTAGAACAATAAAGCTAACAAATGTAGCTGTCATTGCTCAGAACAAAAACCTAGTGCTTGACACTTTTTAATAAATATGAATTTTATCAAAACGAAGGTAGTCACTGCACATAAAATTGAAAATGAATAAATACGCAAAATATCGGGACATTATTGTTATTAACTCATTTTTATATGTATAAAGATAAAGAAGCCACGATAGAAGCAAAAAATATAAGCTAAAATGAAAAGAAAAACGTGTGAATGAAATCGCTTTTGAACAATAAATCACAGTCAAACTAATAATAATTAAAGAATAATAGTTAAGAGCTTGAATTCAGTAGCTGAAGAGGAGCTCTTGTAGATTTTCTTTTCGATTACTCGAACAAATGTTTTTCTTTCATCTCTTTATTTTGTATTTTCTTTCTCGATAGAGATTATCTTCTCTGAATATTATTCATTACGCCGTTAGCAAATCGGAGGTATGAGAGTGCAGCTTAAAAAATTCACACATATTTAATCCATCTCTTGATTTAAATTCATAAATAAAAAGTCACTTTTACCTGAAGATTTTTTTTCTAAATTAAGGTTTTGAATAAATTTCACTAAAAAAATTGAAAAAGGCGTTTTAGGTACTCACTCAATATAAATTACAAGAAAAAAAATTGTTTAATATCCATTGATGATTTCACAATAAATTATTCTTTTAATAGCTTCTTCCACACAGCGTCTATTCACTCGATTGCCTTTTGTTTTATCCAATTCTTAAGATGAGAAGAATTTTCATTGAGAGATTAAATGCCGGAAATAATTTTTTACATTGATGCATTAAAAATTATTTTTCATGAATTAATATGAATGGACATTTTTTGTGAGAAGACAAACCTCATTGACACTTCCCATTGCCTTTGATTATACACAGTTGGATCTTCTTTTAAGAATAAATTCAAAGCTGTCAAGTTTAAGATTTTTCTTTCTTGATTGAGTCAATTTATGTTTATTTTAAAGCTTCAGTAGCATTAATGCCACAGCAGGTGATTTAAAATTAATATTCAGTATAAATCGGTGAGTTATCTAATTTTAAAATAGCTACGTGATTATTTTGTTTATATGCAGAAGAAGAAAAACTTATTTTTATCAAAAACGACGAACTTTTTGCAAATTTTTTTAACTAAAATGCTTTAAAAATAGCTTAGAAATTTTGATAAGATGGATAGTCACTTCTTTAAGCCAACCAAATTTATAAAAAAAATCTTATTTAATATCCAATCGTTTTTTAATTACTGCCGATATAAAAAAGCTATTGTGAAACACAATTGTGTATTGTGTTACATTATTCATATATCTATTGATATCGAATTACAAATTAAAGCGGATCATTTGAACAATAAACTGCGAAATTTAACATGAATAGAAAAGCACTACTAGGTTATTTGCAATATCATATCTAAAAATTTCTATCATTTGCGACATAGGAGGTCTTCGTTTATTCATTTATACCGCAATCATTATTCTTTTTTTTTTTTTAAAAACTAAAATTCATTATATGCCGAAACGGCCCTTTAAATTAAATATAATTTTGTATCTATCCATTTCTATAGCAATATTATGAAACATAAAAAATACAATTTAGACACAAAAGAGCAATGACTTTGCAGAAAAATTTGAATGATTGAGGAGCGAACAAAAATTATTTCACTTTTTTAGATTAAAAGCATGAATTCACCTTTTGCGATTTCGTTATTTTTTACTCTTTACAGTTTTATTAGACAATGACCAAAAATTTATTCTGTTTCTCACCTCACATATTGCATTTCAACAGTGAAATTTGTCTAATGAAATCTAGCTTATCAGATCGAGAATATCCAAAGCAAACTTAGACCTACAGTTTACAGTGAGACTCAAATCACTCTTTTGATGACATTGATGCCTAAAGCCTATAAAGTAGACTATGAGCTGCATTTTCCAAACATAAATAATTCGAAAAAGTTTGGAAAAAGCGACAAGCAAAATTTATTTTCAGCAAAGTATCATGATAGAGGTCCTAATAAAAAAAATTAAGCTAATGAACTATGGATATTGTTGACAAGCGTCAAAATCCCACTAAAATGTGTACAATTTATACTAAGGTATGGCGATTTCATGTGTAAACGAATGAATTATGATTTTGTTACATCATTGTCAATTGAGAAAGATGTGCAGCTGGACGTCCTTTGAATGAGAAACAATAAAATTCATTGTGCAAAAACAACAAAACAATATTCTTTGGTCTTAATTTTTTATTTTTAGAAATATATATACGTGATGATGAATAGACCCTCTGGCGACCACCTTCATCGAATGTCATCTACCATTACATCTCATTCTTACCAATTCATGCGTATGCGTATGCCAATTGCATGCACTCGTTTTCTTCCTAAGTCAGAAACACTTTTTAAGGTAGAAAAGGAACGAACAATAAGGAACAATATTTTAACAAAGATCTGCTTTAAAGTTTCAGATCATTTGGCCTTTATTTCTTATTGATCACAACAATAGTATCAAGTTGTGTTCTTTATTTTTGAATTATTTCAAAATATTTATAATCTTATTTTGTGTTCTTGTTTTCTGCTTGTAAACTTCATTTCATTACTTTTTATCGTTTTATTTGCTATAGGATTTGTTGTTATTGCAATATATAATACTAATGCAAAATACTTTTTAAAAAGTTCTAAGAACTCAATAAAGGATTTTTCCAGAATTTTCGAAGAAATTAAGATATAAAATATTTAGGAGCTATGCAAGTTTACTCTTAAACTAAAATTGCAATTGGAATAAAGTAAAAAAATAATAAAAAGGGCAAAAATGTAATAATTGATAAGTAAGTAAGTAAGTATAATTTATTAAAATTTATACATAATTGAATTGCTTTAGCATTTGCGCTGTCAAAGAGCACCTTCATGGCAGGTGAAAATTTTATTTAAAATTCCGGAACTGTTGAAACTTAATGACTTTTAAAATATTGGTTTTCGTCTAGTTTAAAAAAATCCGAGAATTGTTATCATTTTTTGCTATAGCTTAACGACTAAATTCTTCCACCTTTTCAAATCACCATCCCCTGCACCATCCACACATAAGGTAATGGGGACTTACTTTTAACACTCTAATTCTATTGTTACATCGAATTTAAAGTTAATGTCGCGTAAATAATTGAATTATTGAATCTCTTATCCAGCAACCATTATTAGAACGTTATTACTAGAGTTGACAACTTTACGTAGTTTCGATGAATTTTGTTGTTCTCGATATTAAAAATATGTTTGCTTTTTACTGTATATGAAATCCTTTCTTCGTTTTGGTCCTAGATATAGTAAGAAGTTTGGAAAGTGCACTAAAAAGGTATAAGTTACGTTATTTTTTTATTCCTAATATTTAAAACCTGATTCAAAACTAACTTTATATAGCAAAATGCAATAAAGTTTAATATCTTTTTATTGAATATTTTTCTCTCGTTTCTACTAAATAATATAACAAAAACTTATTGGGTTTTATAAAATCATAATGTTTATAAACACAAAAAATAAATACAAATCTGCAAATTGAGATCAAATCCAAATAATTTCAAATTTCGTAAGCCTCAATTTATACCTTAACCACATTTGCTAAAAAGGATTGTATTTTATACTTTTTTGAGAAATCTTTAAAGTATTTGTAAAAAATAAAGATTTATACTTTCAATGTAATAAAAGGATAAGTTAAACTTGTTTTTCAAGAATCCTATTCATCGTATTATTTATCAATTGTTTAAAATACTTATGAAAACAGGAAATTTTAAACGAAAAGTAATTTTATATATTTTTCAAAAATTTGAACATAAAACGACACAATATTAATTTATTATTGCCTCACATTGTCCTTGATCCTTGACATTATTTACTCATCATTAATCTGAAGCATAAATTGTAATATTTACAACACAACAAATATGTAATACAAAGGATGACTATAGACTGACTATAGATAGCAAGAATATGCACATAAACGGAACCACCTGAACCACAATAAATGTATTCAGAAATGATAGTTATGCACATCTACTTCATACAACATCATTTTCATGATGGTTATTGTGTCAACAGCAATTTTCATTATATAGTATGGCATAATAATGAAAATCTGAGCATTGATGAGCGTAATGAAATTTGATTTACACAATGGATTGCATTTTTTCCATAAACAAACAATTAAAATATATCACAAAAGTAGGAGATTTGTGCAATTCACTGCAAAAAACATAGAGAACTTTTATATATGCCCAATCAACATCAAAAATCTCTTTTGTTGATTTCCGAAAACAATGGAAAAACTTAAAATGAAATAATGGATGAGATTTAGGCACACACATGTATCCAGATGGTCTCGAATAACGTATTGCTTACAAGTTAAAGAATAACAAAAATTAAAAAATTTAATTTCAAGAATTTTTCTTTTAAAACTTAAACACCAAAAACTTCCATTGAGGCAGCCTGTACATCTCTATTCATAAACAGGGATCATCTATTTACGCTTAATGCAACAATAACAATAAAAGGATAATATATAATGTTGCTATTAATTCTCTGAGATTTCAAGTAGATATAGAATATACCGATCGATGCTGAAATGGTTATGCTTAGGGGATGATGAGATCAAACAGCCAGTAACTGTAACGTTTGTCTGTCGTAATGAAGGAAATAAGAGGGAAATAGAATATAAAATTTTCAACGTACCTGTACATGCACATTTGCAATATTTCCCATTGTATTGTATTTGAATTATTTTGATCTCCTCATAAGTACAACATGAATATATTTAGCGTAAAATTTAGGATGTTAAATAACAATGAGATTAATTTAAGTTTTTTTATAAGCCACACTCATCCATCAAAAAAAAATAGAACATTTTTAAACGTTTTTAGAATATACATTAAAAAGGTGAGAGTACTACACCAATAATTTAGAAGCAACAACGAGAAGATTTTTTTCAAAAAAAAAACTTTTTTTTATTATTGAAGCTAATAAAAAAATTTTCTTATCGAAGCAGATGCTTACGATTTTTTCTTATATTTTTCACCATAAAAATTCATCTTTACGGCTATTGTAGCAATTTTCGGCATTCTTTGAAAAACAGAAGATCGTCGTGCCAACCCTGAAAAAATACTTACCTAGTCTACTACCTGGTCCACTCTCTCTTCCTAAATTTTTGGACGTCATAAGTGAACAACCCCTAGGGATAGATGCATTTAATAAAAATTTTATTTTAATTTGTTTACACAAAAATTATGAAGTTTGCTCTTATAATCAATCTTAATTTCTAAAGAAGTGTGTAGAATTTGCATTAAAGCATTGTAGCCAGAAAAAAAATTAAGAGGGGGGGTAGGGTTCCAAAAAAATTTTTTTTTCATGCTTTTACTCAAGTTTATTTTAATTTTTTTGAAACATGTATTTTTATTTCAGAATTCAGATACACAATTGAACAGAAAAAAAACCTCCTTAATAAAAAATTTTTTTCATCATATAGACTACATGCAGCTCTTGATGTTGATTAAAAAGAGATTAAAATTCATAGTTGCATGCAGTGAAGAAATTTGCACACAAGAGAATATAACATTCATATGAAAAAAATCTACACATATTAAATTTATATGAAATTTGAAGTGCCTGTAGATTTAAATACAGCAATCAGTTTTCATGCTCAGTGATTTTGTAGTGAGTGCACACCGGATGCTTTGCACTTTTCATCAAAACTTTTTCTGTTTGTTAATTCATAAATTGTTTCGATAAATTTTAAAAATTCGAAGCAGTTAACATTTTATTTGACTGAATGACTCTCTTAATTTAAAAAATTCTATTGCACTATTTTCTCCTTGAAAAACTGAAAAATGAAGAAAATAATCACACTTCTGAATATAAATGCGTTTTATTTAGTAACATATTATGGTTTACAATTACTTAATTTTTCGATCATTATCACATTTCTCATCCATACACATTTATTTCATATATTATACTACAAAAGTATTTTTTTTATTTATGTTCTTTTTTAAATTTTTCGTTTTTGCTTTGATATCACTTCAGTTTAAACTTCCTAGTTCATGTTTTGATTATCACTATAATAATCGTATTGTGTAAAATATGTCAACTTTTTGTTCACCAATTACTCGTTCAATTGTTCCAATGCATTATTTATTTTAAATTGTTGACCATTACAGTATTGTATTGTAATAATACTATAGCGTAAAACAAATTTGATGACTAATGTCAATGAACTGTCGCACGATGAAAACAGAACAATAACCAGTTTAAACTATTATCGCTAAATATTTTGAATTGTTCTAGATTTATGGATGAGTTAACAATTTTGATCACCTGAGTTTTTTTAGTCAGTTGCTCAAATATTGTATTAAAATATTAGTCATTTTACTATATTTAATAAATATCTAGTAAAATTTCTCGCTTGTAGACTTTTGTGTCGAATTAAAAATTACCGTTTAAAATTTAGTGGAAGCATTGAAGTCACATTAATAATACTCTTCCAAAATAAGATCAATTTTAGGAATCTAGAATATTTCGGCGGAGCACTTTCGTAGTTTGAAAATCACGGTCCTAAGGGTTTTTCAATTCACTCAAATTGATTAGAATCAATTTTTTTCATATAGCCTCTGGATTTAGCGGGTTGTTAAAAATAGTATATTTTCACACCTCCTCAATTTCGAAACAATTTAATTTTCTCTAATTCAGCAATAAAAAAAAGGTTTAAAAGAAAAGTCCGTTTTACTGTTTTTTTTATTTATTTCTTCTCTCTCACACGAGAACGTGCTGTTGGTAATTTTAAACGATTTAGATCGCACTCGCTTATTGTTTGCTAAATTATATCATGAAAAAAGAGAGAGACTTATTGTTGCATGCACACGTTTATATTATTCGAATTTCATGTTTAATATGATTGTAAAAGAATTTAATCGTTTAACAATTTCAAGTTTCATATGCTAATGGATTAATGAAACCTTCTTTTTTTCCTCACAATAGGCATAATATTTTTTCTTGATGTATTATTCATGGCTCTTGCTCATCTTTTTAGCTAAATATAACTTTACTAGTGTAGGCTCCCATCAAGCATGACTAGAAAAATAAGATTATTATTGTCATAAGAAAGTTTCAAAACTTAAAATATTATGATATTATCTAAAGTTTTAAACACTCTGCTAGAAAAAGAGTGGCGGGGGTTTATTTGAGCAGATATCGTACAAACAAAACGACTTTTATTATATTAATGATTATTTTAAAATTATTTTCTTTTTCACACATTATTTTTTCATTAAAATTTTGTAGTACATATTTTTATAACAAGGCTTAACCACTTTTTATGAATCGTTTGGAAAATCAAGAAATAATAACATTTTTATTAATTTGTCTTTAAAAGGTGCAAAATTTGTTTGAATTTTTTTTAAAGTATTAAAAATTTATTAAGTTTCACAGACATCATTTTTTATTTGAACTATATGAATATAGGAAAAAGAAGAGCGTATTGATGTATGCGTACATTTAGTCTAATTAAAATTCAATTTATAGCATCAGCCAAGAAATGGAATGGATTGCTATGTACAATGCTTTGTTATGATTGTAGCAAGAGAGAGAAAGATGTAAAAAAAGCTGAAAAGTGGTTAATACCAAAACTAACTTACAAGTACCGACAAAGAGAAGTATTAAAGGAATCTCTTTTCAGAGAAGAATCAAATCATTTCTTGTGTACAATGAGATTTTGAATTTCCATAACAATGCAAAAGACTCGAACAATAAGAATGGCTCGGCAATGAATAAGAAATGATTTACTAAAATATCAACACGCAGTTATTGCTATGGGAGCAAACGAGAGGATTTTTTTAAAAACATATTTTTGCCAAAGGAACTGGATTTTCAAGTGTGCTCTGAATTCACATAATAATTCTGATTAAGTGCGGTTCTATGCTTTAAGCATCATTAAATGGTTACAATTTTACTATTTTTGATTTAATCAATAGGATATGATCCCACTTGTGTGCTTTGTTAAGCGTAAAACAATATTGTTTATATCCTGATATATCCTGCCTTACAGATCTCGTTCCCAAACCACTTCACATCAATCTACTTTAGTTGTTGCTACTTCTGTTGTCTACTGCTTTATGTATTTTATTGAAAATTTATTTCAAGTGTCTGCTTTTGATGCGATAAGATAATGCTTTCGCTTGCTTTTTTGTTGTTTACTTCAGGAAGTATGGTTTTTTTTAAAGAGATGAAAAAAATAAATTTGTAACTATTTCATTATTGTTTGTCCATGCCTCAAGATTGAAGTCTTGAGGTTTTCTTTGTTAAAACAGAACGTTCATAAAAAATCTCTGAACCATATGCAAATTTTCAAAAATTTCCTTTTCTCTCGTGTGGTTTTGCGTTTCTTTTGTAAACCTAAAACGGCCTAAAACTTTATTTTTGTTTAACTTTTTTTGTTGAAATTTTAAGATTTTTTTTCATTATTATCGCTTTAAACTATCCAAACTACATTTTGATCAAATTGCTTTACTTTTATTAATAGTATAGTAGTAATTATTACTTAGTTGAATTTATCAACTATTAAAAAACTCATAAGCATTACATTTCCAGATTCATTCAAATAAAATGCACCAAGTAATAAACTTTAACCGCAGATACGTGCCAAAAAGGTATTATAACAAAAGTAAGTAAGTGGAAAAGCAGAACAAACAGCTGGGCAATTGTTAATCGTTTTTAAACATTTAAAATGTCTTTTAACACCTTCTCCATTGTATTCATCCCAAAAACAAATAGTTAATTCTTATACTTTTTATGTTGTTTCGGGTTCTTTCCTCAAAATATTTAATCTCTTCTCATAATTAATTTTTGCAAATTGTTTTTTTTTTTTAAAAAAGAGTAGTTTTTTTCAATGTAAGCAAAATATTTTGAGAAATGAATTGAATTTCATTTAGCGTGCTTAATTCAAAAATAAATACAATTCAAAAATGCGTTTTTGGCATTTACATTTGGCATTGCTCGAATTTTTAATATATAAATAAAGAATATTTTTTAATCTGTCTTAATCCTTTGTCTTCTTCATGTTATGGATTAACATAATCATAAAGAAAAATACTTGTAAATTAAACCATTTTTCTTTACTTTGCCAAAAAAAAATACATTTCCATTGTCATTGTGGATGTGTGTAATGATTATTAATTCTTTCTTCTCTTTTTACCGACTTCTTTTCAGCCTGTGCATTAAAATCCTTTTTTCCAACATTCCACATTGTTAGTCATATATTTTCCGAGAATTGTATTCGAAATTCCTTTTCTATTTCAAACATCCATTTATAGAATTAGTAAGTTTCTAGCTCTCAATGGTATTGTGTTAGTTTTTTTTAGCTATTCTTTCTGAGCGGTAATTTATCATCGTTTATTCTATTCTTTCAACTAATAGTTGGGACCGTGTAAGGACTTTTGTGGAAGTAGTTTAAGTTGGGATCTTTTTTTTTCTTTACAAAAATTTTACTTTTTTGTCAGACAGCTTGTCGCCGAGTAGACGATTTTTCATTCCTTTCTAATGCAAATTTATCTTTTGTTTTTTCGTTCTTTCATGTGGACATAAAGACATCCTTTCTAAAAAAATAGCTATCAATTGTGTATCTTCTGAAGAATTTACATGATTTTAAGTTTAAAAAAATATTACAATCTATAAAGTTATTGCTAAAATTTTGTCTGATTTTTTCTTGCAATTATAAAAAAAACTTTCAAATTATCAAACCATTGGATAATTAAAGGTGATTTGATATAAAGAAAAAATGTGCAAAATTCCAAGAAACTCAAAATTAAATGATATGATCATAAATTATGATTAAAAAATATGATGTTCTCTTTTACTTTTGGTTAAAAGGTTGTAAAAATGAAATAATAAAATAAAATGCAGTATAAAGTTGGGAAGATCCATAATCCATGGTCAGTAAAATAATTATTGAAGTTCCTAAAATACATATTTTTACTAAAATAAAAAAAAAATCGGTTAGAATATTTATTTTCAATTATATATTCATAAGAATGTTTACGTTCTTTTAGAATCTACCCCATGAAACATTTCGGTTTCAACTTTAAACATCTCGGAGCCAAAATGTCTAGTGAGTTTCATTTGAAAAAAGATCGCACAGCACCCATTTATTCCTTATTCTATACCTGCTATTCATAAACATCTCCAACATGCAGGTCAAATTAATTTTTTTTTTCATTTTTAAAACAATTTCTTCAGTTTTTCTTCTTTTTGCCTTTTAGTCTTTTTTCTTTCTTTTTTATAAGCATAATATTATTAACACAAAGATGGTACAAAAGAATCAGAATAAAAGGCATTTATGAAAATGGAATGTGAAGAGAAACAAAATAACAAAGCAATTGCTAACGAACACCTGACAAGGTCTTTTGCGTGAATGAGCATAAAGTAACATATATCGTAATGATTTTAAAAAAAATAATCAAACGATCGTTTACAACAACAAATAGTCAAAGTTTTATCTTTTTCACATTAGGTGCTTATGTTAACTTAGTTTTTAAATTATTAATTTCAATTCTTCTCAATTGAAAAGTATACAAAAGTAATTCATTAAAGTTTATTCACTATAAACTAAAACGATAAAATTGATAAAATAATCCTCAAACATTTTGACTACTTGTTTCTTAGGAAATTTCATCCTGCTTAGAATACAAATAAAATATTCTTGTTCGAAAGAGGACTAATAAGGATAATTTCAAACGAGAAAAATAACAAAATGCAGCATCCAAGAAAATATAAAATACAGGCATATCTCTTAATTGATATGTAAATCCATAATATGGCTTTGAGAGTAATACTTTATTCATTTTTGAGTACTTTTAATTCCGGACTTTCCCAAATTTAGACGAATTCTTGAGAAAAACATAATATCCTTTTAAGGAGAATGTATTAAAAATAAAACAGTAACAAAAAATATAAAAAAGTTTACATAGGTATGTCGACACACTGTCTGGGTGAGAAACTCCGCATGATTTTGAGGCTAGTTTCTTTTCACTGTTGTTTTCTTTCAAAATAAAACTAGATAAATGAAGGAAAATCAAATGGTCAAGGATGAGAATGGTGAACAAAAGATATGAAAGAAATCCTTTTCAACTAATAAGAAAGGATATAATGTAGAAATAAGAATCAATATTCTGGAAACAATCGAACATAAATTTAGGTTTTTCTTTTCTATTCTTATATAACAAAAGGAACTTTTTAATAATAATAAAGTAAATACTTTTATTTATTCCAGGATTTATTCCTTTTTTCTGTTAAACTGTCTGTTGTTCAAAATGGACCGATGTTTTTAGATCTCTTTTTAAAAAATGTATTTAATACAAAGTACATATTGGTCATATATTTATAAATTAGTTAATTATTTGCAAAAAAAAAAAATATATTTAGGCAAGCAAAATAATAATTAAATAAAGTGTTTTATATTAATATTTGGTAGCAAAAATCAGGTATCAACAATTGTACAACATTACAGTTTTAATTAAAATGAATCCTAATAACTTCAAATAATTTTAATATCAAACATTTGACAATTTTATTTGTATTTTGTATTTGATTTAATTATTTTTTTCCTGTTAGTTATAAAGGCTGTTATTGCAAAAAAACAGTATTTATAAGATTTCTTCCTCTTTGATCTGCTTGAATAATGTGTAAATATTGAATTTGTGTTAAACAATTGTCATTGAAAATTGGAAAATTTCTAATTCTCCTTTTATGTTTATGCTAAAAAATTATGAAAATGATCAAAAAGGGTCGAAATTTTTGCACAAAAAAGATTTTACGTGAAACATTAAGGGACGAATTCGATAGATTCCTGAAATCGATAACTTCAAAAACATTTCACATTCGATTTAGCGTAAAGAATGAAGCAAATGTCACATGGATGTATGATTTAAGGACTTCAGATTTCTTCTTTCGCAAAAGTAAAAAAGAAAAAGATAATTTTCTTTCAATTAATTTAAAATAGCGAGGGGTTAATCGACAATGAAAAGAGAAACTGTAACAAAGAATAATTTTAGAGACCCCTGCTTTTGTACTCATCTATTGTGCAATAGAAAAGATATTCAGCATGACATGTTTTTGCGATCTTGTTTTTTCCTTCGACATTATTTTTCTTTCTCACTCATGTGAACCTTTCGAATAAAATATTCAATTTGATTTTAAATGCGTTTTCAATTCTTCTGTTTTCACCTTTCCATATCAACTACTAAAGGATTTGACTCCTCGGTTCCATGTATTGTTTTATTTTCGACTTTGTCATACTCTTGAAATTTTATTAGCCTATAAATCTGACATCATTTTTATAAATATTCATCTTCCATGTCAGTCAAAATTTATATTACAATGAAACTATCAAGGAACATTATGCTAAAGCATGATAAAATTGATGCTTTGTAAAGAATTAGCACTAAAAGAGACATTCATGACATTTTTGGCACATTGCTCTCAATTTTTAAATCTTGAATTTGTGGCTACATATTTTGAACTAAAATAATCATTCAACAATGGAACAATGTGTTAACTTTGTATCTAATGAATCTTCATCAAATACATACTTTTGTGTCATATCCTGTTTTTATTTCTTCTTTTCGAATACTTTTTTTTATATTATTTTTAACAATTTTTAAAATAAGAAGAAAAGTTTTCATTTACAGCCATGAATAGTCCTTAGTCCTTACAATAATCGTCATCATGAATGCCGACAAAAAATAACGTTTGAATGAAAAATTGAAGCGTGAATGTATCCCTTTATGCTTCATAAAAAAATTAATATAAGTAAGAATGTTGTATGAGAAAACAAAGAATTTATTTTTATTTTTTGAAAGACCTTTGCTCGTTTGTACTCGTTGAGTGTCGTAGCCAGGGATGAATAACAGAATATACTTTTCATTGTTTTTCTTGAGGTGTTTTTAAAAGTAAAGGAAAGAAGAAAAAACAATGGCGTATCATGCATATTTTCTCTATTAATTGATCAGGAATTATGACCAATTAATTTAACTTATACTGAATTTCAATAATTTTTAAATACTGAAATTCAACAACACTACAATATATTGATAAAAAATGCGTTTTATACTTTTTACGGTATACAAGTTGTACTTGTGTCTTGTTTTTTTTGTCAAAATATCTACATGAGAAAAATTACCCTCAACTTGTTCTGACAACAACATTTTTCTTCCTGAGAAGCAGTAAAAAGGATTTAAGAGTGGAAAGAGAAAAAAGGAAGAGATGAAATTCCTTGGAAAATTAGCGAAGCCGCTGAAGCAGGTAAGAAGAATATAAATTATGACCGATCATCAAAGAGATAAACGCAAGGGTGTGTACAACATGAAAATAAATAAAAGTTTTTTTTTTGGTTTGCTCGATTTAATTATTTACAGAACATTTTATATCGAAAATAAAATAAAAGATTACATTTGGACTTGTTTGTTATGCTTGCAGTCTTTAACCCCTAACTTGATCCATATTCCAGATGTCTTTGAACGTTTTCACTCGACTGATCTGATTTTGGAGCGAAAATAGACAATTCTTTCAAAAATTAAGGGGTTAATGCTGGATTTTCTTTGATTACCAAAAAAATGTCTATTGTCCTTTATATATATATCTATTGTTGTTAAGGTACAAAGCAAAAAATAATTTATAGAGTTTAAATTGCAAACGAATGAAATATGTTGCTTCTTACCTCTTTTCTCTTCTTCATGATTGGGAAAGGTCATAAAAATATTAAACAGACATTCATTAGTAATTAAGTGCGTAATTCTTTTTTGAGATTTCCTGTTGTTTTCTAATTGATGAAGCTAAAAGTCAAGACGAAACTTATGCAACGGATGCTACAAAAAAACTGTGATGAAATCAGAAGACTTTAGAATTTGCGTCATACTTTTTGTAAATGTAAAGTTTGATATTTTACTTTTATATAAATGAAATAAACTAAGAATAGACAATAAGAACTAGACACAGGTTAAAAGGTTCTAATCTCTTTTCCAATGAGAGAAAAAAAACTTATATTAATAATTCAGTATTTGTATATACAAAAGAATTAAATGCATCCCCCGAAGGTATGAGGCAACTGTATACGAATGTGTAACAAGCACACACAAAGTGTCTGTTTTCGAATTATGCCATTGTTTGGTTGGCATTTATTTAACTGAAAAAATATATCTTTGATACAAAAAGAAGACTAAATACGAATATAGTTATGGAAAAAAAGAGAAAAGAGATGAGTAATAATAAGAAGATGCGATGCCCGCAATAAAAAATATACAACACAGAGCCTGCTATACACAACATACAAAGAAAATTTATTGGCTAATAAATTGGAATTAACTTTAATCAAAACAGCAAACAAGAATAAAAAAGTGGATTTATAAACAAAATTTATGTATACATTATGTGCTATACATATTTCTTTCCTTTCCTCTCCAGTCTTTCTTTAAACACTTACTCACTTTACTTACTTATTCACTTCAAAATACCTTCATTCATTGTCATCTAATAAACTTTTAAATTACATTTTAATAATGACAAATACATACGAAAGGTTCTATAAAGTGCAAGATTAAGTCACTTCTGAATTTATACTTAATAGGGATACTCGACACTTATATTCTCGAATTTACATGATAAAGCTATGAAGTGTTCTTCAGTAAATATTTTAATGACATCTTAAAAGTATAATAATAGCATTTAAAGACTTGCTCTATTGGATTTTTGCTTTAATAAAATATGTTGATGCCTACAAACTTTAGTAGGTTTTAATTCTTAAACCAAAGTAATATTTTGTCCTCACATTGTGCCCTAGTTTTTTTTATTTAGTATATCTTTTCAAAAACGGTTCGAGTTTTAATTAAAATTGCGAAATATCAACGCATCTTGAAAACCACAAGCAGTTTTTGCCACATCTCGAGACTTTATATATTCGCATCCAATCAATATTTTAATGTTTATCAAATATCGTTTTTATTCATTTTATGACCGAATTCGTTTTGTCTTCCAATTATTAAAAGCGTTCCTTTTTGCACAAATATTTTCCTATATTTTATGACAAGCTATATAATATTGCTTTCGTTCAGTTTTGGCGAGAAATATTCTTTATGGGTATTTATTTATTATTTTTAGTGTTCGCGCAGTCTTGTGGTGTTTCGTATTCAACCCGTGCAAACTGGAAATTGTTGTGATTGTAATTATAGACTGATATTAATTCATATGAGACGGTGTGGATATAAATTGAAATATATCCCATGTTCTCGTCGCGTGCTACATAAGACTTAAAATAAAAAGTTATGACCAATTGACGATGTTTCATTACTAATTTCTGTTTGCAAATTTTGACCACATTTTTATGCTCAAAGCAGTTTTATGGTCCATCAAATGTGATTTTTAATCTGACATTTTTGAATACCAATAGCATTTTCATCTTCTCTCGTCGTCAAATCTTTCAATTCTTTTAAACCATTCTTGACTTTGTCTTCAATATTAAGCCAAGCAAACAATTGAATCATTAACAGGACACAAGACATGTCCATATATCTTGAACTATTCTAACTAACAAATGGAAATCGCAAATATCACATATCGAAGAAACGTGCATGAATTTGCGAACAATTGATTATATATTTCCATGAAAGTCAGTATTTAATGCCAATAAATTGTATTCATCTGCTTGTTAATTGATAAAATAATTTATCTTCCAATTTACAAACAAAAAACAGTTGGCAGCATTGCGCTGAAAGTAAATGTTGGCAATTTCAACAACTTTAGTTGATTGAAGCGCATTTTTAAAATACTCTCGAGTCTCGACCCTGACACTGAATATTGTTGGTTCAAAATGAATATCTTGTAATAGTTACTCTATAAGACAAACGTTTCAACTGAATATCCACCATCATTAACTTATAAGAAATAAATAACAACAAACAAGAAATCACATTAAAGCTATTGATAAAAATAATAATGATCGTCAGGTTGGAGGTTGCACCTTGTTATATTAATCAAACACTTTTTATGTACGATCACATTTAAGAAGAATCTGAAAAAGCATTTATAAATAACTAACAGAAAGATTGTTTCTTTTATTTTTTCGGCGGTGTCTTAAAATTTCTTCTCGGGCATCACTAGTTGGAAGTAAAATCAGCGGGTGTTAAATGGCTTCGCTGCGTTGTCTGTTATTGCTTAGTGAAATATTTAACATTCCTTTCGCCACGTGAGTCACAATAAAATAAAAGATGAATAAAGAGACTGTAAAGGACTATTTTTTGAATGAATTAAAAGATGAGAAGGCTTCAAAGTAAAATATTTATAACTGAATGAATACACGTAGATGTTCTGAATGAAATTCTATGCTATGATTTTATTGTACGAGAAAGAAGATATTTCATTCATAACTACTTTCTGAAAGCTTATAGAGATTTATGATAGGTTCAAAGAAATTTTTTAATGATTGTGGAAGTCCATGACTTTTATACAATTTATATAATAAATGTAATTAACTTTCCTTCTGTTTCTTACATGCGTTCAGGATGCTCTCGCAAGCATTCGATAAAGTGGTCGGGCTTTAAATCTCCGATGCAAATTTTATGAACTGCTGTGAATATTGGAAATTGATCTTCCATGTCTTTTGATTTAAGCATATGATAGACTTCGGCTGCAGTTTCTGGACCTTGTAAATTCTGTCCATTTAAAATATTCCTTTCAATATCTGCAAAACTCATTCCTTGTTTAACGAAAAGTTCTCCTGCTTTTCGGTTTCGACCTCCATAGCATGTTGTAACTAAATCAGCAATGCCGCAGGATTCAAAAAATGTTGCCAATTGACAACCAGGATAAAAGACATTTCCAAATTTAATCATTTCCATTAGACCAAGCCTGATTACAGCAGCTTTTGTATTATCTCCATATCCTAAACCGTCAACAAAACCGGCACTAGTGGCTATTATATTCTTTAAGGCACCACAAACTTCCACAGTATCAGCATCGTTACTAATTACAACACGAAAATTGGGCGTTGAGAATAAATGATAAAGAATTGGTGCCATTTTTGAATCTTTTACGCCAATTGTTGTTTCACAAAACTTCTGTCCAGCAACCTCAGTCGCCAAATTAGCACCCATTAAAACTGCACATGGAATCTACACGTAAAATACATTTCGACTGTGTTTTGTGCAATATGAAAGCTTTCATTACTTACATTAAGATTTCTACTTATGACTTGAGAAATTAACTCAATTCCACCGCCTTCGGCAATCTCAAATCCCTTAATTAAAGACAATGCCATTGATGTTGGTTTTATTTTGCCAGCTATTATTGATATAAAGCAATTTAATTGAATTTAATTTATCATAGCTTATAAAATACCTAGTTGAGTTCCAATTTTGCTGATGTATTGATGTGGAAGAACAAAAATCAAAATATCAGCATTTCTTGCAGCTTCAACAATATCAGATGTGGCAACAACATTTTCTGGAAGCTTATGTCCAGGAAGATACTTGATGTTTTCATGAGTTTCGTTAATAATTTCGGTTAATTTCTTGCCGCTGATGATTTCCTCATAAACATACATATATACACGATCTAAATGAAAATTGAGCATTACTGGATATCTAATGTATATAGATATATGATTTGTTAATTAATTACCTTCAAATTCAGGAAGCCTTTGTGCATTTAAGCCTACTATTTTACTAATAGCCGAGCCCCAATTACCAGATCCAATGATACTAACGTTAACCTTAGACATGATGACTTACTGACTGACTGAACAGAACAGATGCTTATTAAAATCCCTAATTTTCTTAAAATATTTATTTTTAATTTTTAGCGCATTTTTGAAACTTGTTTTAAAAAGGTAGCTTAATAATGCACTTTGTTCGGCTGTTCGGCTGTTTGAGATCTCTTTAACCAGACATCGTAGAGAGCTCTGGTTTTTTGCATTAGCTCCGTGCCATCGAATTATGTGGGCCATTGTTATTTAAAAATCTCAAAACCATCTCTAAATACTATAATTAATGATTTTTTGTTTTCAATACAATAGAGCCAACTTCAAGTGGGATAATTTCAAATATATTTTGACCGTTAGAAAATTTGAATTTCAAAAAACCGTTAAATGACCAACCATTTTAATATATGAAAATTCACCGCAAAATTGTTAATTATACTATAATTAATGATTTTCAAGTGTATTTACGCGGGAAATTTTCAAATATATTTTGACCGTTAGAAAATTTGAATTTGAAAAAACCGTTAAATAACAAACCATATTAATATATGAAAATTCACCGCAAAATTGTTAATTACACTATAATTAATGGTTTTCAAGTGCATTTAAGCGGGAAATTTTCAAATATATTTTGATCGTTAGAAAATTTGAATGTCAAAAAACCGTTATCGAGCCGTCGAATTTATTTAAGGGCAAATCCGCAAAATAGTGAAACTGGGAAAAAACGATTTGCAAAATTTCTCAACTTGGACAGGTTTAAATTCATAAAACCCGTTAAAATTCTTATTAAATAATCGGATTTAGCTGTTTACATAAGAGTTTATCCTTCTAATTGTATTATTTAGAACTATAAATCAGACATTATACATCATTAAAAACGATTCAATGCTGATTTGTCTATTTATTTAATTAAACAAATTTGTAAACAATAAAGCTCACACAAGTTTGCATCAAATTTTGCTGAGAAAAATTTTCAGAAAAAGCGCTTTTGCAGGAGAGATTGACGCTTTTTTCATTAATTTCTTCTTATTAAGTGACTTAAATCGCTTGCTGATTAAAGAAAATGATAGAAAAGTACCTCCTTAATGCTATGTAATATGTTTTATTCTGTCTAAATGTATAATTATGAATTTTTTGCAATTTTATGAAAGCAAATTTTTGTTGCAGGAGAGATTTACACCAGAAAAATTAAAATATCTCTTTAATTAATGATTTTTATCATCAGATAAGTATCTAAACTTGTACATTTGTTGAAAATACATGTAATTTGGTACTTAAACATTACTTTAATAGCGAAATTAGAGAGAATTTAAGAAAAAACA
Source organism: Chironomus tentans (assembly GCA_963573255.1). Taxonomy (NCBI): domain Eukaryota; kingdom Metazoa; phylum Arthropoda; class Insecta; order Diptera; family Chironomidae; genus Chironomus; species Chironomus tentans. Next base: position 530,898 of record OY754304.1, on the reverse strand, counting down.
AAATTTTGAGCTTTTTCCCTTCCGCGGATTTGCCCTTAAGTTACAAAATATTCATGATTGACTTATTTGATACGAAGTACTTTGCTAATCAAATACTGATCGCTAACACAAAAATGCGCTGAAGTCACTCGATCTATAACACGAGGACTTTCTTTAAATTTTTTCTTTTGTCTACACGATTCTTTTATTATCACAAAACAATTAAATTACTTCTGTAAATTGTCGGTCTGACTGATCTTTAAAAATTCCTGAGAAGTTCAAATACTTTTAAACCGTTTAATTCTATTTATTTTAATATATTAAAACTAAGGCATTAAATTTTTTTTATAAGCACAACTAAATAAAAATAGTTTAACACTACTAATGTTCGATGAATCTAGAGAAAAACAACACGCGTAACATTATTTTTCTCATTTTTTTTTGAATTTTTCCATCTATTATTAGATCACATTCTGGGACACTTCGGGAACATCTTCGTTGAAAATAACTAAAATTAAACTTTGATTAACTTTTCGATGTCTCAATTAACTTTACACATTTAAAGAAAAATATTCCAAGTGTCGGCACTTACTTTTTTATATTCATGCTACATTGTGGGCCAATAAGCATTTTACAAAAAACAATTATTATATCCAATTATATCTCTAAAACTAAGCTCAAAAGTAAAAGGCAAATCTGCTGGCGCACAATTCATGCCTATAAAGTACACATTTCTCATCTTATGATTCTTTTAAGAATTTTCGTATTTCTTATTACTTTTGAATAAGTAACAACTAACATTCCATTCATTGATTGCTTCTCAAAAAAGTCTTTCTCATATTTATATTCTTGACACTCTCATCTCTTCTTTTAAGAGACGGTGTGTGTATAATAAAAAATGAATCATATCCAAATTTTTCATTCATACTCTCTATTCAACCTAAGTGTCATATACTAAGTGTTGGTATATTTAAATTATTTTCATCTTTTGTGTTCGGATATATTCAGAAGATTTAAGAAACAAAGAGCTGAAATAAAAGAGAAGTGAAGAGATACTGAATAACAACATAAACAAAAATCTAATCGTCAATTATAACTTTCATTGTTATTTCATCGTCGTTTCCTTTTTCTTAATATTCTAATAAAAATTTATGGATGTTTTTTTTATGTGAGGTAAAACCTAGCTAGGTATTCTGAGATGTTTTACTTACTGCTATTGTTCGTCATTCAATTTACAATGTTTTATGTACTTGGAATAATTTTGCAATGAAGATATTAATGGATAAACTAATATGACTTCCTTTTTAAAACTCACTTGACGAACACCTATTTTTTTATAATATGAAAAAAAGCAGTAAAACATACAGCATTGCATAAGTGCAGTATAATGCACTAAAAATGAGAGAGATCTACTATATTCTATGAATAATATCTTCTTTGTTAGTAACTTGAGATCATAATGGTGAAATGTAGAAACAAAAGTTTTAAAAAAATACAACTTACACATGTGCTTTCCATTAGAAAAAAAGTAAGATAAAGACATTCTTTATTTTGTAAGTATATTGTTTCGATATTGTCACACGGAATGAAATGGAAGGTATTTGAAATAAACAGTTGAAAGACAATAGTTGAACAGGATATTATCATGGATGTTATAGAATGTGAACAGGAGAGGAAAATGAATTGGACACCATAGAAACAGAAAAATCTCTCTATTCATCTACTTTTGTGATATTGTCTTCCACATTTTTTAAATGAGAGAAAAACAACAACGGTGTATTGTTACGAAACGAACAAAGCAAGACGTATTGTGTAAGGATATTAAAGTAAAATAGAAAATTGGCAATCTCTTACTGTTACTCAAGTCTGTTATCGATTTTTTTAATCCCAGTTTCTCGCACGTCTTCTTAAAATTTTAAATAGTAAGATATTTCTATAATCTTTCATGCTGTAGCCTAAATAGTTAAGTTATATCAACTTTTTTTCATACGTAGCGTGGTTTTCAAGTCTAGGTTCTATTTGATTTATAAAATATTTACAGTAGCAAATGTGATTATGTAAGCATTGTGTCTGAAATTGCCAAATTTAATTTTTTTCAAATGCAGAAAAACGCCCTAATTCTTACCTTTTCTTTAGAAAAAGGATATATTAAAAGAAAACATTGAACATGACACGCAAAATTTCATTTTTCTCTATTGTTGAACAATTTTTTTTTGTCAATCGATAATCTTGGATCTATAGCTTCTCATCGTCATTCATTCCTTTCTCTTTTATTCATCTGACATTTTCTGTATGAGGACATGCCTATCAAGAATGAAAATCGATCTATATACAAAAGAAAGAAGAAGGCACAACAACATTCACAATGATGAGTTAGAAAAAAAAGATCTTAATGTTATGCTTAATCAAATGACACAATTGAGAGGAAAAAACAGATGGCAAGGATCTTGATTGAAGGACACTTTGTGGATTACAATAACAGAAGAAATAAAGAATGGCATGTTAGAGTGTGTCTCTAAACCGTTGAATTCCACTTTAGGATTCTGAGAAATAATTCGGTTAATTCTATTTAAAAAAATAATTAAACTACTTATACAAAACCGGAACGCTCTTAATATTAGATATTTCTCGATTAATGAAAAGAAATTTAATTGAATGCAGAAGAGCATCTGTTAAGTTTGTAGAGTTCTTAAGATAACAATTGAATGCGAAATGAGATTTTTGTTGCATTAATAAAAGTATCGATTACATGCAATTTATAGTCCTTTATCTTATAATAAAGATTTTTTTGTTGAAACAGTTTCTCTAATGTATTATGCTAATAAATTACAATTCAAAGACCGTTGTGCCGCCAAAAAGATTGTATAAGGTACTCAAACTATATCCCGAAAGAACATCAATTGAAAACTCTTTCTTTTACTCAATGAAATATTTGAATAAATTCCATAAATATCTCAAAAATCATTCATAATTTCATTTTATTTGTTGTCTATTCTTTCCTCTCTAAGATTTTTCATTCTTCTTTCGTTCGTCTTGTTTTCAAAGAAGAGAATAAAAAAGTGTATATCCATTATTTGAGAGGAACTCTAGAAATATTATAGAATTATATTCAATGAAAATAGTAAAAAATTTTTGTAGCGATTCAGATTTTGTAGCGCATCGTTTTTATACCACAAGGAATATAATTTTCCTTAAGTGCAGATTTTTTTAGAACTTCCTAAAATTTTTCATTCGAATGTTTTAATTTAAAAACATAAATTTTGAAACAGAATTGCTTAATGCATTTTTATTATAAACACGACAAAGTATCAAAATTTTAGAACTTATTTATTAAATTAACTGTTCAAAAATGAAACAGTTTATGAATAGAACGAAAGAATAAGACGTGGCAACATAAGAACGAAACAACTTAATAAAACACATTATTTATTAAAAAAATTCTATGATACACATTCACTTAGAGGTTTCAATCTTTAGAAGGTAATATTCTAATGAGAAGAATCAATCGGTTTAAAATATCTGAATTATTTCCATTCATTCAGCATTGTGTGAGAGGATAATGATGAAAAAACACAATCAAACGCGCAACTTCTTATAATAAATCGATTGGTATATAAAAAAAATCCTTCTATAGAATTTGAATCCTTTGAAGTTTTTTTTCTTTCATTTGTAATGCTCTAAATGTGAAATTCTTTGAAGGATTTATGAGTTTGCTGCCAAATCAAGTAGAATCCTTTTCATATTTTTTCTATCTCATCCTTCAATTGTGTGTAATATAACGATTGTGAATAAGAAGATATAAGGCTAAGGTAAAAGAAATATACTTCTCGGTTTTGCATATGTTTCACACTCAATTGAGCAATTTTGCAAAATTTATACATTGAAATTGAGTAGCTCATAATTTTTTTCATGACCTTTTCAATCGTAAACTATATTATAAGCTCAATGAAGTGAGGTGATTTAGAGCGCATTTTCTCATGTACTATTTAGGTATTAGCTAAGGCTTGCTATGGTTAGGATGACCATCTGCTTGTTTTTCACAGGACTGTCCTGTTTTTAGGAATTTGTCCTGAGTCCTAGTTTAAGTAAAAAGACAAAGACAAATTTTTAATTCAAAACATTTCATTTGTGTTAAGTTTAGGATACATGATTTTACGAGTTTTAAGAAAATTTTCCTTGCAATAATACTTATCCAGTGTGTTTATGAATCAGCTAATATTTGCATTTATGTTTTTTGTTCCAGTTCATCGAAATGTCATGGTATAGAACTCTAAAGTATGTCCCATTGTTATCAATCCGCTTCTCTTTTCTCATCAGCTTTTTATTTCAGCATAAAAACTCATCTAATTCAATGACCAATTCATGAGTTATTTCATTCAAATTGTTATTTTTATTCAACAAGTTTTTAACATACACAGGAAAATCGACAATAATTAACAATGAGAATCAATCGGCGAAAAAAAATAGAAGATGAAAGAACAAAAAGAATGAATGAATCCGAAAAAAATATTCTCTATTTATTTCGATTTCCTGTTTATTCAGTGCGGATTTTCTATATATGATGAAATAACCTGGGGCTTGTTCAGGCCAAAAATAGAGAAGTGAATTGATTATTGCTCATTCAATTGTGATAATTTTTTGTTATGATTATGTGATTTTTTTGTATTTTTTTTCATTCTTAAAAACTTTACACAGGGCTTTAGATTTTGGATTATAGCAAATTTATTTTCAACCTTAGACCGAAAACATATAGATGCACCTTCTTTAAAATAATGTATCAATGTGAAGTTTTTTTCACTCAGAAAACTATTAATCATTTAAATACTTCAATGATGTCCACTGATGTTTAAAACTGAAATATTTTTGTCATTTTCCCCATCATCCCTGGCCCGATCAATTTCATTTCATTACCTTTTCATTATTAATACAAATTGTGGACATTAACCATAAAAAATTGTTGTCTTTCTATTCCCAATAAAATATAACATAAAAAGTAACACCTACCTTTTAGTATTTTCTATAAATTCTTTGTGTTTTTTTCGGATACCTGTAAACTTTATTCTCACTATTTTTGGCACTCAAACAATGAATGATAATTTTTTCTCTCTCACTCTCTAAAAAACTAAAGACTTTACCGAGAAAGACCTGTAAATTAAATAGGAAGAAAAAGTAATATTAACAATGGACATTCTATTTTAGTGAATGAAATTCTTAAGGTTATTGTTACATAGATCGTCTTTGAAAACGATATAGAATTTTTTGTGCATTGTAAATGTGAATGAATATTATTGTAAGTGTTTGCTTGGAACCCTGCAATTCTTTTCAAATCAAGATAGCATTTAAAGAAATGAGTTAAAAGAAAAGGAAGTTGATGTATTGCACGTTTTAGGTGAATAGAAAAAAGAGAATGTAAATTGTAAAAATAGAATGGAAGAAAATTTTTTTGGGGAAATAATGTAATGTCATACAATGTGTGAGAATAAAAGACATAAATGCTATAAAATGTTTTTTGATTTATCTTTTTTAGAAAGTGTATTGATTCTTTATAATAGCGACAATGCATGTTGTGCATCACTGGGCTGACCATCTTATTGGTTTTTCAGAGAACTGTCCTCTAAAAGGCGTTCATTTTGCCCTTTATTTTCATAAATTATCCTCTATTTCGGTCAAAATGTCCTTTATTTCTGATAATTAGCTTCGTTACACTACATAGATGGACTCAAGTACCGAGCCAAAAAACGTCTACACAAGAAATATTCGCAAAAAGTGAACACTTTGATAGAATTTTTTTGTCCTGTTTATATTTGTGTCTGGTCACCCTATGTATCACTCTTTTGTGAATTATTTTAATTTTTCATATAAAAAATAATTTTTGATTATGCGAAATTTCTGCATGTTAGATTATTCTGGAAAGTATTTTGAATTTTTGATATTCTACGTCTGATTTTCCAAACTCTCGGTGAGCAAATTCTGAACGTTTTCGAACTACATTACACCCAAGGATTATGGATGGTGATTGAAAATTCGAGTTCGAATTTTCAATCACTTTTTTTTGAATGAGTTAGTGCGGGAAAAAATTTCGAAGTTTTTTTTGTACGTTACAAAATTTTACAATTTCTTGTATTTACAGCTTTCAACTCATTTTAATGGTTCAAATTCATTATGTTTGAAGTTAATTTACTTAGATTAGTCTTCGTTTTGTCCATATAAAGAAGAAATTAAAAGATTTTGTTTCACAAAATTTTTGATTGTAAACAAAACAAACTTGTTTACATTTTTTGGAAAAAAATTTTGTTTGCAAATTTATCGCTTATTTGAGGGATAAGTAAAGCCTAATTAATTGTAAAACATGCTTTATAGTTTGATAATGCTGATTAAACACTTAATTATTAACAAATTTGTCTCAAAAGTGTTCATTTTTGAGATTTACAAAAAATTCAGTTTTCGAAAAATTCGAAAATAAATCCGAAGAAAGTTGCGGCAAAATTTAAATATTTTTCGGTTCAACGGAAGACCACTTGATCCATAATCCTTGGCATTACACGTATTGAAAGCGTTTAATGGATAAGCAAGCAATAAAAAATGATGACTTAATTTAAAACTGCAGGGAGATCACCGCCCAGTTTTTTATCAATATTTTTTTCCTTTCACTTTAAAACAGCTCAAGGAAACAACAATAGTCGTGCATGTGCAATAAATTTAATGTGCCTTTACTGTTGCTTCTATTTGCAATTTTTTAAATAGAATATAATGGTGCAAAAATGAAAGGGTACATTACAAAATATGATTAAATAAATTTTAAATTTATTTTTAGTGCTTTTCTATAAATGTGGTTTTACAGTTTTTAAATTAGATTGAAAATTCGATTTAGCAATTTTATTAGATTCGAACAATGATTAATTCAGTAAAAGGTTGTCTAATTTATGATATTCTAAAAATTATAAGAAAAATGGTTTGTAACTGCAAATTTTATTAGTACATTTTTTATTTGAAAATGTATTAGGCTAGGGAATTATAAACCTAGATTTTTATAAACTGAGAAAATATAATTAGTTTAGTATTAATGTCAGTTAATATTAAACAACTTTACAGAATTAACTCTTTTTGTAAATTTAAATTTTGTTTAGGTATAGTTTGAAAATTACTTCATGTTTTCGGGCGGAAGAGGTTTGAAGTAATTTGTGACACTCTTAAATATAAAGTTTTACTTGAGAAATTATCAAACCTTTTAGTAGCAATACTTATTGGGATGGATATGCTTAAGAGATTAAATTTCTGAAATGAATGCGAATATGATAAAACTGAATCTAGATGTGTGAATTTATGAAATATTTACGCCATATGGCGAGGCTGTAAAGAAAAACTAATATTTTTAAATGTGGAAATTGAAATTAAATAAATCAATTTAAGATGCTAATGAAATATTGAAATTAAATCAGTACAGATGAAATTATCGAATTTTTGCAAACCCGTTCACATCATAAATAATAAATATTCATGAGGTACTTTCACATTTTAACTCATTCAAAATTAAAACCTCAACCCCTTTTGCTACATTTTCATAATTAAATTTAATTCATTTTCTATTCATGTTGTCAATCGATATTTTTTGCACAAAGAATCTCTTTTCTTGTTCTTAGGGGCGTAAAGGAATTTCTTTTGCCTTGCATTGTTGCTTATTATTATTTTAACTTTTCAATCAATTGCAATCTTCTGTATCTTACTTATATGTCTTTCACCCTTCTATTATTATTATGTCATCTTACTTTACCTCACTTTTCCAATAACATAAAGATGATAAACATTTGTGATCACAAATGCATAAAACGCATTTTGATTTTTGCATTTTTGTTGGTGTTCGAAAAGTTTCTGTTTCTATTAAATAATATTGGTTAGTATCTGCAAAATATTTTTTAAGAGGACTATCTATAAATAATATCTCCTTAAATTTTTAAAAGATACATTTTGTGCTGCTTCGACAAAAAAAAAACCAAAACTTGACAAAATAAATTTTTTTCTCTATTTCTTTCAAAAATATCTACTATTTCACAACTTTAAATCTAAGACTGCTGTCATAGCTAACTTAAAATCTCTACTGTTTAATAAAATAACTCTCCCTTTGCTATTGCCGCACTCTGATTGTGATCAACTGCGCGAAGATATGCTTATTAGAATTACAATTATGCAATTTTTTGTATGCATAAATATGTATGCCTGCTATTGATTTCCATGGATGTTGTCAGATTAAAAGCAGTTTTCAATCCGAATGCATGGGATAAAATCATGTAACGAAAACTTCTACCATGCCCTCTCAACTCTTTTCTTTCTCACAAAATCTTCTATTGTTGCCAATTCTTTTCATTCTTGCATTATATTTCTGAATATTATTGTCATTTCCATTTTATGTCTTGTTGTTCAATTTCATTCTTCCTCGAATATTGAATTGCATAACATAGAATTCCTTTTTCTTTTCATTCCATTTTGTCTTTTCTTATGCAATTTCGTTGTTCATTGTTGCAAAATTCAATTGACATTTTTTTCTACTTACATAAATTAAATTCATTTTTTCTTCAAGAACTTCCAATGCCTAAATGAAAATTAATTTTGCTGAATTTTTAATTTAATTAAATTTCTCGTGTGATTTTTTCAATTGATTGATTTTTTGAGGATTGAGTTTAGTAAACTGATAGGTTCTCACATTTCAATGATAGTAAATTAAACAAATGGTTCACGCTTCATGAGAATATTCACACCATACCATACGTTCAACATTTATTAATATTACTAACATAATTACAATGGTAATCAATTTTACAAAGTTTAGATTTCAAATATGTACATTTATCAAAATAAATTCGATCGAACCTTTGATCTTCTAAAATAAGTACAATTAGGTAAAGTTTAGCTTAATAATTAAGCAAGTTTATAGAAGTAGTTTTACGGTTAGAACAAAAATAATATATTCACATACGAATGAAAATCAATGTGTATTATAAAACTTATCTAAAAAAGATATGATGTTTAAAAAGTAGGTCAAATCTTTGTAAATAATTTTTTTTAAATTTTTAATTTTTATACAAAAAATTTAACTTGAATAAATAAATTTCAGTTAATAAAACTTAATCGCAGATGTAATCTGCACGATAAAATCACAGCAAAAAAAGCTTAATCAAAATACATCAAACGTGAAAGAACAAAAATTTCCATTAATTTACCGCGAGTAATATCTGTTTGATCAATAAATCTATTACAATAAATGAAATATTCAAAAAGACCAAGAAATGATCAAAAAGCAATTCCGACTATTTAAGTATTTCACCCGTAACAAGTCAAGAGCAAATGAATAGAAAAAAGAAGAAAAGCATTTAGTAAATCTATTTAATGCGATTTGTGTGTGAAAAGAAAGAAAAATGTCTTATCACATGCAATCAATCTAATTTTCTTCTCTTTATTTTTACACGAAGCCGGCTTTTGATAGATGCTTAAGTGACATGAAGACTAATATGATGGATGAGTTGAATTACTACCATTATAGATTTTTTCATATTAAATACTTTTCATTTATTGGGAGGTCTAAATTTTTTTTATATCTGACTTCAAACAGAAAAAGAATTGATGCTTCTAAAAAGAATAAAAAATAAACATTGAAGGTGTGGTGACATGATGTCTAACACAAACTTTTTTTTTTGATAATATCGTTTTCATAATGTCTAGAGTTAGTGCCTCAAAAAACATCACCTGTTTTGAGTTTATCGTATTACTACTTTGACTGGTAGGTATTTAAGAATTTTTTTTAAAAAAATTAGCTGTTTAGACGTTACACATTGGTCTAAAATTAAAAAAAAAGTGCAATTGAACTTTTTTTTGAAAAGGTTTACCAAAATTCTTCGGAGATGTCTCGTTTGAAAGCTGTTATATGTAGGAACAAACTTCCAAAGTTTCAGAGTTTTTGGTCCAGCTGGTCTCACATGGCATGCCCTCATAGTTGGGGATAGGGTGATTTTCGGATTTTTTTTGAAACTTACTTGACCTAATTTTTCTCAAAAAGTACTTAATTAATTGAAAAACGGTTTTCGTTTCCTAAAAGGACATATAAATATCTTTAACTTAATGTGTTGAAGTGAACTTATTTTTGTGCCTTTGTAGAGTTATGCTGGAATATATATGAAAAATTAGTGAAAAACCGCCCTAAAAATCATTGCGAATGCCACAAAATTTCCCAAACTAAAATGAGACAAACAATTTTAGTATTTTCTAACAGTAGAAAAGGTCTAGTTTTCAAAATGGGGTCAACCTTTACAATCGGACTGCGAAACAAAGAGTATTGGTCGATCAAAGTTTGGCAAAAATCCAAAACTCTCAAATATTTAATTCTAAAGTTTTACTCAAAATTCTCACTTTTTTTGCAAAACATATCCAAATGGCATTATTTTAACTTATTTTGGCAATAACAATCCATTTTTGATCAGTTTTTGAAGAATTTTTTTGAAATAGACTGATTTTCGACACCCAATGGTGATTGTCGAGCAGCACCTTTTTCGACTCACTTAAAGTGCTATAACTTTTTACAAGATGAATATTTTTCAATTCTGTTTTCGATATTTGATAGTTTATTGTAATACCTTTAAAATAATATATATTACTTGATGGTTGTGTATGGTCTTGGTCATGTAATTGGCCAGGGTTTGTGACGGACCCCATTCTGGAAAAATCTCTAAAAGACCATTTCTAGATATGGCATTTAAAAACCAAATTATTCAATGTTTTTATATTTTTCATGTTTAATTATGATTATTATTAGTGTTAAAACTCAGATTTTGTGCTTTGAAATTTTTCTGATACTTGCAGGTAGCATTTTTCAGAAGTAGCCTTAGTCAATATTTAGTAGCTACCTATGAGTATCAGAAAGTTTCCAAAGCACAAAATCTGAGTTTAAGCACTAATAATAATCATAATTAAACATGAAAAATACAAAAACATTGAATAATTTGGTTTTTAAATGCCATATCTAGAAATGGTCTTTTAGAGATTTTTCCAGAATGGGGTCCGTCACAAACCCTGGCCAATTACATGACCAAGACCATACACAACCATCAAGTAATATATATTATTTTAAAGGTATTACAATAAACTATCAAATATCGAAAACAGAATTGAAAAATATTCATCTTGTAAAAAGTTATAGCACTTTAAGTGAGTCGAAAAAGGTGCTGCTCGACAATCACCATTGGGTGTCGAAAATCAGTCTATTTCAAAAAAATTCTTCAAAAACTGATCAAAAATGGATTGTTATTGCCAAAATAAGTTAAAATAATGCCATTTGGATATGTTTTGCAAAAAAAGTGAGAATTTTGAGTAAAACTTTAGAATTAAATATTTGAGAGTTTTGGATTTTTGCCAAACTTTGATCGACCAATACTCTTTGTTTCGCAGTCCGATTGTAAAGGTTGACCCCATTTTGAAAACTAGACCTTTTCTACTATTAGAAAATACTAAAATTGTTTGTCTCATTTTAGTTTGGGAAATTTTGTGGCATTCGCAATGATTTTTAGGGCGGTTTTTCACTAATTTTTCATATATATTCCAGCATAACTCTACAAAGGCACAAAAATAAGTTCACTTCAACACATTAAGTTAAAGATATTTATATGTCCTTTTAGGAAACGAAAACCGTTTTTCAATTAATTAAGTACTTTTTGAGAAAAATTAGGTCAAGTAAGTTTCAAAAAAAATCCGAAAATCACCCTATCCCCAACTATGAGGGCATGCCATGTGAGACCAGCTGGACCAAAAACTCTGAAACTTTGGAAGTTTGTTCCTACATATAACAGCTTTCAAACGAGACATCTCCGAAGAATTTTGGTAAACCTTTTCAAAAAAAGTTCAATTGCACTTTTTTTTTAATTTTAGACCAATGTGCGTTAATATCAATAGCTGCAATTTTAAGATACGTTTCCTAGTGATAAATTTATGAGGGTGTCTGCAGCCTACAAAGGAAGACTATAGTACATAGCAGACCAGAATACGCCTTTTTTCTATCATTATGTTATCTTTAGTCGCTCTTAGAAATTCGGTCAAAAATTATTTTTATGGATATCAGGTTATTATCATTTCCAATGATCCTCTTAGTGTGGTAAATAAAAAAGGATAATCCTTTTTGCTCCTTTCTTCAGATTAATGCCGTCGTTGTCTGACTTTATACATTTTCTTTTCACATCTCTTCTTCACCAAAATAGAATGTGGACAGTGATGACAACACACCTGTTGACGTACAAAAATATTTGCTATTGTGAGTGTATATTCATAAAGTCCAATAAAGATACCAAATTTAGCAAATAAAGATATGAATTGAATTATGTTAAAGGATTACATGCGATAAGCTGCAGATTTTTTCAGCCACAATATAGGCCGGATTGGTATCTGTGTACATATATGGTAATATTTTTGTATGCAGATAGATTTATTAAGCTGACAATTCGAAGCTTGATAAAGTCGGCTTATTCAGGCAAAAAATTTGAAATTTAATTTTTTTTGAACATTTGCTTTTTACATTATCAGAATATTGGTACATATTATTTCATTTTTGACCTTTTTTTTAGATTAAATGCAATATTATTAATTTTGCGCACATTTAACTGCTAAAAACTTCAAAAAAAAGCTTAAAAATACAAAACGAGAAAAAGATTCTTTATTTTAAAAAAAAGAATAATTTCTAAAAATGATAAATTTTGAATAAATATGAACTAGTAACTAGAGTTGGAAGTTGCCAGTTTTTCGAAGGCCTGCCAACTATGCAAGTAGCAAAAATTAGTTTGAAAAAATAAAAGAAAAGTTTTACAAAACAATAATGACTTGATGAGATTTCGTATAAAAAAGGTGAATCTCCACAATTTATTGAGATTGATGACATTATATTCCCCAACTGCTGTATCAAATTCTTTTATAAATGCAACATAAAAAAGGCTAATAAATGAAGCACATTTCATTTCCAATCCAACAATTTCAAAGAATACATGTATACAATGTATAGTATCGTAAGAAATGAAAGAAGAAGATGAAAAAATATATCAAAGCGTGTCTTTTCTTCTCCTTTATATCAGCCATTTTCATTTCAGAAAAGCGCACAATGAAACATTCTTCATGATATAAAGCGAATAAAAAGTATTCACCTGCTCTAAAATTCATTTCTTATTACATTTTCCCCATGCCTATGTATACATAACACGCGTGTATATACGTTCATAAAAAAATAAAAAAGTTGATCGAATATATTTGGGGTTTGATGATTAGAACGCATCATGAATTGTTCTTGAACTAAATAATTTTGTTAAAAAAATTTTTAGTTAAAATTCAGCTTCATTACATAAATATTTAAGAAAATTAAAAGTAAGTAAAATCAAACATCGAATTTAATTTTATAAAGCTATGTCAGCCACCAAAAATGAGCAAATATTTTATTTTCCTTTCAAAAATTTACCTTAAAGGTGATGTTTCTAATGTTATATGACCGAAGTGAGAAAAAAAGTCATTTAATTCCATTTTTTGTTGAAGGAAAGAAAATAGGAACCCGCTGTTGTTATGTTATGTTATAAAAGTTTTATGACCAAAACAATTACGCTTGAATGCGCGCATAGCACCTTAAGCCAAAAATTCTGTTAATAGAAAGAGAAATTTAGGTATTTTTTATGAGAATGAATTAGCTAAATTAATTCTAAGCACAACTATAAAAAATTATTATAATTTTTCTTTATTTCCAACCTAAAAAGCATGAAATAGAAACAAGTTAAGGAAGAATATGCAATATCACATTTTTACCATTATTTCTCATTCTTTTAGTATCGATTTTCTGTCCCAGATTTTTCCTTTAACATTTTCATACCAATTGTTTGTGACGTCATATTATGTATATGTATATATGCAAAATAAGTAATCAATAGATGCTTTAAAATTTGTTATAAATTATTTTTTTCATATTGAAAATTTCTTCAAATTGCAATTTTTAAAGTTCCATTGCCATTGTCAAGGCAGATAGATAGAATAAGTTTTATAATATATTGGTATCGACATCTGTACTGCGCATCTTCAATTTCCCCTTTTATGCTTAACAAATTATACTTAATATGAGTTTTCATTCCTTGTATCCACTTCTTCTGGTATTGTATTTATATGAAATAATCTTTCACACTCATACACTGAAAGGCACCACGCCTACACTAAATTTTCGAAAATTCGAAAAACTGCTTCTGAACGGCGATGATGATGACGATGAAGAAGTAAAAAAGTGTGAATGAATGAGCGTATTACACGCTTTAGCACACACAGCAGTAGCTTGATATCTAAAAGCAGCGTGAACTTTCTTTATGTTATTACTTTATTCTCTCTTTCTTTGCTCTGTTTTCTCATTGAGCGGAGGCGCGATAGTGGAATCTTGCAGTGCGTATCACTAAATAAATTGAAAAGTTTTTTTTATCTCTAATTATTTTTGTTTTCTTTTTCTTTATTCCCCATACCTCTTTTACTGCCGTTGTGTGTTATACATTTTATTACTTTTTTATATTTCCAATAACTCATTTTTTTACGTATGTGGTGATCATCTACACTTTAACATCCACACTTAAATTTTTCTTAGTAATTATTAGTTTTTGTTATTTTTAATTGCTTCATTGAAAGTATTGAATAAGAAAAATAACCGAAGTACATGTGGTGGCAATGGGGCAAAATAATTTTTTTTGGGGAAATGAAATAACATACAAATACAACGGGCAACGAATCCGCAACAATATATACACACACAATTTTTTTTTTGGTTATATTCGCCCCCAAGTAAAAAGGCGGACGCATGCTCTTTTCCTCTCATTACACAACATTTTCAATGGATTTCTCTATACATATTTTTTTTTTGTGTGAAAAAATAAGAAATAAAAAATACAGAAATTTTAGTATGTATGTACGTATAAAACGACCTTTTTATTGCTCCGCGCGCGCGAGAGAAAATACGTTGTATATGTAAAGAAGCACAAGAAACAAGCACACATTTTCTCAATTATTATTATCCAGTAATGTGTATGAGAAATACAAAAAAGAACTGAAATAATAAAAAAATGTATTCGAGTCTCAAAGAAGTCAAAAAACAAGTGAATAATAATAAAATGTCAGTTCTTTGAAAGATTTTTGCAAGCTTGGAGCTTTTTTGTGTTGTTCCGTGATTGAAAAAAGAAAAAGTTTTCTCGATAAATCGAACGTGTAAATAAAAGTATGTGCAATTAATTGCAATATTATGTATTTACCTACAAAACATTGTGCATTTTTTTGTGTGTTCAAATTGAGTTGTCAGAACTGTTTGTGTGACAGTAACAACAACAATATCACAAGCCCCACACACAGAATATATTTTTTTATTATTATTATTTGTTGTTAAAGAATAACAGAAAAAATTTGCATAATAATCAAATGCGGAAATTTACTCTCTCGACATCACAAAGACGTGGTCGCTTTTTAAATGCCGCGAAAAAAGTCAACTATTGTTTGATACCTGTCATCATTTTCATTATTCATCAGTTTCTTTCGTGTTTTTTTTGTGAATAAAATATAGAAAAAAAAATTATTATTCATAGAATCAAAATC
The DNA here is from genome assembly GCA_963573255.1 of Chironomus tentans. Lineage (NCBI taxonomy): Eukaryota > Metazoa > Arthropoda > Insecta > Diptera > Chironomidae > Chironomus > Chironomus tentans. The sequence continues at coordinate 515,295 of OY754304.1, read as the reverse complement.
AAAGGAACATTACCCGGCTTTTTTTCTTGTAACTCGATATATTTCTAAAGCTTTTGCCGCACCACAACTTTTTTTTGTTGTTTACATTGACTTTACTAAACCGTGACTCTATCTATATATTTGATGTAAAGAAATTGATTATTTGTATTGTATAAACATACCAATTGTCACAAAATAAGCTTAATTTTTTTGGCCTTTTCATTTTTACCAAGGGAATTTTTGTTCTAGAAAAAATAAATTTCTGAGTTTTTTTTTATTTTACGAAGCTTTCTTTTGATACACTAAGAAAACTTTAGGCTCGTCATTTACAATTACACGAGTGGGTCGTAAAATGTCACAGAAATAACAAATTTTGTACCAAATTTTGTTGTCACGTGAATACAGTAATTTTATTTACGGCTTCTAGAAGTTATAAATACTTAAGTACTTTCCAGGAAAAATAACTTTCTGCGATGGATTTTACAATATCACGTTAAAACTAGAGCTGATTTTATGACTTTTTGTTTAAATAAACTTTAGCTTCTTTTTTTTAGTTGGAATAATAAGGATTTCAAGTAAATCTTTTAATATTGTTACAGTGATAAGAAATCTTAATAATCAAAAACATGAGATAAATCAGTGTATTCCAAAAAATCATGTGTGTCGCGAAAAAATTTTTGTCTCAAAAGTGTGTCGTCAAGCAAAAAATTTTGGAAGATACTGATGTAAATAACACTGATCTATCTCATTCAGCGTTTCTCAGATTTTTTTAGTTTGCGGCACACTAACCACGATTTTGAAGATTTGGCAGCACACTTCAGTCCAAAAGAGTTATGTTTAAACTCGATTTCAGTCAGTAGAGCAGTTAAAGTGAGTCTAGTAATATTTCGAAGTTTGAAAAATTTCAAGATTATTCTTAAATTGGAAAGCTTTAGAAAATTTTGGTGAAAAATCAAGAAAAATTTCAAATAAACAAAAATTTCATGGCACATCTTGGAAACCCTCACGGCACACAGTTTGAGAAACACTGATCTAATTAGAGCAAACAAAACTTGTTCAAAATTTTTTATGATTTTTCGAAAAAAAAATTGTTTTTAATATTTGTCGCGATCATCAATAAGTTTTCAAAACTTATTATCATTCTCTAAGGTTCATAAATGACGTCACGCAAAAAACGAGATATTTAGACTACTTCTCTCTTCTCTCTGTCATACAAAACTTTTTCTTTTGTACGGAAGTGTCACACACCGTCTTACCCCCTCCTTCTAAACATTGGACGTCATTTATGAGAGAATCTCTAAAGACTCATAAACTTCTAAATCGAAATTTAGAATATAAACATTTTAAAATAAGTCTAAATTGATCTCCATAGCAGGATAAATTGAGGGGTATCAAAAATTTGTCCGTCATACTTGACGGGATATTACTCTTATTATTACTATTATTATTTAAAATCGAGAGGATAGAGAAAAATCATATAAAATTTTTAAACATGCGACTTTTAATAATAATTTTCCAAAACATACCGCAATAAAGTTAATTCCTTTTTAATTGGAAAACAAAACCGTAAAAATGCCTTTCAATCAATATTTTGAATCACAAAAAACTCATAAAATTAAATTTTATCTCTCTGTCTAAGTCATCTTATTGTAAAATCATAACCAGGGATGTTTTGTGGAATATTTTATAAATATTTTAAATTGTCAAAAATTTCTGTAGAACACCTTTTTAAATAAAAACTTTAAGTGAATGGTTTTCCCTTTTCCAAATATAAGTATTCAAATTGACATAATGTAGTATCAACTCTGAAGATAATTAAACATAAAGAAATATAAAAAAAGACTTTGAAAACAAAAAATGTATATTAATATCCGCATCATTAATTTATTTCAATTTTATTGCAGTTTGAAAAATGGACATTTAAAGCGATTTTCGGATGAGTGTGTAAGAAAAATATTAAGAGGAAGAAGTGAGTGAGAAAGAAATTTAACCGAGAAGGCAAGAGAAAAAATCTGACCGCAAAAGGCTAAATAAAATCACGTTCGATTAATAAGATTATAAATCACTTATGATATAAAACATACTGTAAAAAATTATGAATATTTAATTTTTATTCAAAGTTTTTTTATTTCATAAATATATAAGTAAAAGAAGTTGATCTTTTATGGACTATAAAAAAGTGAACATAATTTAGTGCTTTTGATTTTCAACGAAAACCCCCGGTGTATATAAAATAAGTATAATATTATAAAAGAAGTCGTGAACGCAATGATATTGAATAGGAATTCAGAATTTTTATAGAATAATAATAACAAAAATAATAATAATATAATATATCGATGTTATTTATTGTGGTTTAAGCAGTGGAAGTTTTTACTATGCGACATTAAAGTACATCCAATAAGAAAATGGAACAACCATCCCGATTGTTCGTATAAGAAACTCAAAGTGCAATAGTAGTATTAATAATAACAATAACATTTGCAATAAGTATCCGAGAAGGATATATAAAACTTTTTATAAGAATTTTAATTGAAGTTGAAGTTTATCGTGTCAGATTCATACTGGAAATAAGCTATACTCACAAGAGAATCAACACAAAGGTAATTAGGAAATTGTTTAATATGATTTATAAAAATAAACAGCATTTGAATCAGTTTGTACATTTGACACAACTGATGAAAAATAGAACTAAATTAGAAATATATCAAAATTTAAAATAATTATTCTATACCAAAAAATCTGAAAATGCGTTTAAATTTTCTTTTTTGTATGAATTCTAACTTGCTTGAAAATAATAAGATTCCAATTCATTAAACTTTTTATTACGGAATATTGTCGACAAGAAAATGAGAAGCACCAAGTTTTGAAGTGCTTCAACTTAATTAAATATGTCAATTAAGATATGCTTTGTTTTCTATAGCTCTTTATTTCTTTTTCTTTTCGTTATTCTTTTTCGTTTTCTCATTTTCATTTTTGCTGCTACTTCAAAATTAATTAATTATGAAAAATGAATTTAATTAAATCATTATTAAATTTTCATTGTGTGATTTTATTGTGTGTTTGTATTTCTTTTTTCTAATTTAAATCATTTATTTTCAATGAGAAATTGATTTTTTCTTCTTTATTATTATTGGAGTTTAATAAATTTAGAATTCTACATACATAGAAAATAGTTGCAAGGATATTATTGTCATTTTAAATAAACCCAATAGATCACATGCAAATAAGGGACTGCTAATTCAGCTACTTTGTACGAAAGAAAATCCGCATTTTATTTGTATAAAGGAGTTATGGAAGAAAAATAATGTCGAGAGAATTCTAAATAACTTCGAAACGATATATTTCATGAATAAATAAACCGCTGAAATATGGTCAGAATTCTGGTATTTTTCGGTTATTTATGTTCAATTTATACACGAAAGAGAAAAAAAATGCTAAATTAGTTGAATTTTCTCTTTTTTCGCTCAAAACGTTTTTTACATTTCTTTTGCTTCTTATGATTTATAACACCATTGAGTGCATAGAAGGTATTATGGTTTCTCGTATTTCGAAAATAAAAAATAAGTCTGACCAAAAAAGACAATAATTTCACACTGGACAATGCATAAATTCAATTTTTAAACTTTAATAATAACATGAGAGTGCAAAGGTAGAAGAAAAGCATAAATCAATTGCTTTTTCAGTGGCGAAATGGTGATATCACAACATTGCAGTCATTTATGGAAATAACTTTAATATACCTGCGACATATTTTTTCAAAAATTAACTTAAAGTTGGCTGAAGCTGAATGATTACAAAAAATAAGTATTTTTGATATAAATTCGGAAACTAAATAATAATATTCTTTAATGTAGTGTGATAAATGAAAATAAGCATAGAATATATTCATTGCAATGCTTCACAAAATGAATGAAATGATCGCTGCTTAAGGATTATTTAAATTGATTAGAATAAATAATGCTAAATTACAGTAATTAAAGTATGTTTACTCCATGATTGGAATTTATTTAAAAAATGTATATTTATTTACATAAAACACTTAAGAATTTTAAAGCACGAATCGATTTTTCTTTCATTGAATTCTCTTGCAAAAAATGTATTTTAAAGTTTAAATTGTTCTAAAACTGGCAGTATATGTGAAAAAATATTTCAAGAGTTTTTAAATGCCTTTAACCCCGATTTTCTCATTTTTCTGACTGGTATTACAATACAAAATATTTGCTGCATTAAAAAGAGGAGATTCCTCCCTCGCCGACTGTCGAGCAAGCGAACGAGCGAGCTCCGTTTTCATTTTTCCTCACAAAACATTATTATTATTATGTTGTCAACGACATCGCAACAATAAGGCAACGCAGGCATATTGTCTGACATATAAAAACATATTTTTATGCACATATACACAGAAGAACCACCCTCGCATTAAAAATGTACTTTAAAGCATTTTCCAAGTATTTTTTAATTAAAGCATTAGACGCAGCACGACATAAATTGGAAAGATTATTGTGGATTTCTAATTTTTAGCCATTTGCTACTTGAACCCTTCGTTCAACGTTGGTCGTCAATTGAGTTGCAACACCTCTTTAATGAATGTAAAGAAAAATTCTTATAGTTTGCATCTATTCATTCAGCATTCTTCAAACAGGAAAGGGAAATGAAATTTTATTCAATTTTTTTAATGATTCCGCAATTCTTTTCTTTTTTTTTTCATTTTTATTCTAACAAATCCTATAGTGTTCTTTATGGAAAAGAATTTCCCATTCTAATGAGAATTTTTTAATTCTGAATAAATCAGAATGAATGCTCGAAAAGAGGAAATCAATTCATAAGTGGGTGATAATTGTTCAATTACTATACTTGTAATATTAATTATGTGTGTATTTTTACAATTGGGAAATGCCGACGGCATTTACCTGCCCGCGAACGAACGTGTGCTGTTATAAGCTCATAAACCACTTGAATATAAAAATGTTTTTAAAAAAGAACAAGTAATAAAAGCCTTTCTTGCCAAATTTCATAAAAGCATTTCAAGAGATAAAGTATGTAATTTGAAATTTAGTTAGTATTAAAATGTCAATTTTTTATTAGTCTTAATCGTGGAATAAATGAAGACAAAATGAGCTGTTAATCTACTCTCTCTTAAAAATACTTGTATCGTGAATACAGAAGAGGAAAAAAAACATCAAAGTGGAAGTAAAAAATGAGCTACGTATATGATTTTTTGAGACACATGTGAAGAGAATACACATCAAAGAAAATATGTTTCTAATTAGATTCATGCAAACTATGGATAAATACATGAAAAGTTACACCATGTTGTATTCAGAAAGTGGCAAGCATTTCATTACCTTTTTACGCCCTCATAATTCACTTGGATGTTGTTCATACCTTCATGATTCTACTCCATTTTTAGAGAAAAAGAGATTAATTATTTACTTCACACTTCTTTATTTCATACCAACAGGATTGGGTATGCGGTTGTCCTTTATGTAATAAATAATATTAATTAATTATTTAACTTTCATCATCCGACACTCCCGAAAAAAATAGCATGAACATCAACGTTATAACGCTTTTTCCATCTAAAACAATTTCATAAAAGGACATTAAAATCGCAAATAAAAATGTAATTACTTATTTAAAATCATTGAAGGCATTCACATTCATAGCGTTTTATGCTTGCTTCTTATTTATTTGTATTATGTTGTCATGATTATGCACACGCGCATGTTTTTAATTAAATTGTATTCTTAAGTATTAAAAAATGGAAATGCTTTTTTGTTGAATATGTGTGGTGTAGTAATGAATGAGATGTAAAACTTTTAAAGCTTCATTATTCATTTCATTTTAATTAATTATAAAACACAAGGAGAAAAGGAGAACAAACTGAATTTTCTAATTAATACTAAAAATTAATGTGGCAAAAATAAAAATAAATCAATATCTACAGATCGGCAAATCAAAAACTAACAAGGATTAATAAAAAAATATGAAGTAATTTTTAAAACAACAAGAATTATAAAAACAAATTCGAATGTTTGTCAAATGAGATCAATAAATTCTATTCTTAATTTTGACAATCGGAATTTTTGTAGAACAATAAATTTTCACTCTCAGCATCACATTTAGTATCTTTCGCGCCTCTGTTTCATCCAGTGTATGATACCGATATTATGAACATTTAAATTTAAATATTTATGAATAATGCGTAAGAAGAAGAGTTTTGAAATTCGATCATAATGATCGTGGCATCCGAATTTAAATTTCTAAACTTTTTAAAGATCCATCAGCATAATAATTTTATGTGATCAGATAGAAAGACATGCAGAGATTCAAAGGTGCGCACATTTCATTCATAATCAAAAAATGTGAAGGAGAAAAAATTAATAAATAAAAAATGATAAAAATAAGTTAGAAAATATTAGAATAGTGCAAGTTTTAAGCGCTTTTCGTATCCACCACAAATTAGAGAATTTATTTTTTTCAAAAACGTTCAGACATAGCAAAATCTATAGGGTGAGAAAACAGTAAGTTCTTTCTTGAATTCATATAGCAGCGTGCACACGTAAAAAGTTTATATTATCTTTCACAGAAGATATGACAGTAGAAAGAGATAATTTTAGAATTTTCATAAAAACGATCCGCCGGACTCTCTCAGCTGGATATTAATGAATAAAAAATTATAATCATCATCCTACCAGCAAACTTCTCTTCTGTTGCTCATAATATCTTTGCTGCTTCTGCTGTTGATATTATTGTATATATTTGATATATGAAATACTTTTTTGTGTTAAAACAACACACAGATGGTCTTTCATTCACTTACTATCTCTGTCTTCTTGATACAAAAATGTGAATATTAAATGAAATAAATAAAATTTTAGTAATAGAGGCAATATTTAGTCAGTAAGTCTGGAGGCTAAGGCGCACTTGATTTTTTTAAATTTGTAAACCTTTTTTTTTTGACAAATTGAAATAGGTATAAGTCTAAAAACTATAAATTACATTTTCTACTAACTGAGTGATTTTTCATTATAACTTTTCTACATAAAAATACTCAAAGACAAAAGGACGGTAGAAAAAAATTAGTTTTATTTCAAAATATAAACGGACAGAAGAGGTTAAAAAATAAACTGAAAACATTTCAAAGAAAAGGGGTCGTTCAGATATTACGTAACGCTAAAAATGGCCATTTTGACCCCTCTTTTCTCCCTCCCCGTAACAAATTTTATGAGAAAATCAGAAAAATTTAATAGGAAGCGTATGAAAACTTTGAGTCCCTCCCTAAGCGTTACTTAATATTCGAACGACCCAAAAATGAATAGTGTACCTTAAGTTATTTTTATATCTCATCTACCACTTTTGACTGTATTAAACAAAAGATTAAAGTGTGAAAATGTTATTCATTTAAGTCAAAAGAAAAATGTGAACAATAAAAAAACAACAATAATAAAATGAACTTAAATACAGTCATCATAGCATTTATAACATCAATAGTCATGAATTGTTAGGTATATTATAGGAGAAGAAAAATCAAATTCATTCATAAAAACTAATTTCAATGAAGATCTTTTTGTCGACATTCATTCGTGGTTTTAAAAATTTTACTTTTTTAAATTTTTGTATTTAGAACAGATAAAATTTGAGAATTTTCAGGATCATGCCATACAAGGATAAAGTTGTTAGTTTAAAGACTTGGAAAATGTCCACAGTTCAATAATCTTTGTTTAAATTAGCACGTTATCATTTTAGTTGAATACGTGACAAAATTTTGATTACTATTCTGAAAATAATACCTCACGAAAGAAATGCCTGTAAATGAATATTGCTTAATTTTTGCAATTGCAATTAAAAATTGAACAGCTCGAAAAATATTTTATGGGAACTAGTTCATATTCTATTTTCTTAACATTTTGAAGTAGCTATTATAAATGAATCGGATTTAATATCTTTTTTGTATATTATTTTAAAGTTATTAAACTTTAATTTTTCACGTACTGATTCTAATAAAAATTAAATCAAAAAGCATATTTTCATATAAGTACTTTCAAGTAATATAAAAAAAACTGAATATGGGAATATACATACACAGAGATTATTGAGATGAGTCATTTAAAATTTCTTAAAAAGTTTCCCGTCTGCTTCATTATTCGCGTGATTGTGATGGCATAAAATATCAACGTCATTAAATTAACGAAATGTAATTTCTCTCATGCATGTATGTTTATCACCTAAAATGATTTGCAGAAAAGCCAAGCAACATCAAGCAAGTGAGAAAAAAATTAAACGGAATTCCAGCTGAATATTAAAGAAACAGAAAAGAATTTGTCGAAAATAAAATAAAAAGAAAAAAATTCACGAAACTCTTCGTCATCTCTAATTTTTTTTCTCCTTTCCTCCTCTACTCCATCTTCATCGCTTCGCTTTAACTCGATGTAATAAAAAACTCAGCATGCGATTGTCCGAGTCAATTACTTTATTTCGTTTATTTCTTTTCTTTATCACACCTCGGATCTCTGAAGCTTTCTTTTTCTTATTCAAATCGCGCAGCTACCAAGTTTTATTTTTTTCTGCCTCGATTCTTCTCTACAACAATTCAGTTTGGTATTCAGATTCAAAAATATGATCATGACTTTACATTGTTCTTTGACGCAACCAAAAGAAATGAAAAGAAATCCTCCTCGCGCTTCAATTCGGCTTGTTTGAAAACGACCGAGGAAATGACGATAAGAAATCATGCACAAATTTTTCTCTCTTTCTTTTTCAAAAAAATAATACTAATAATAATAAATGTTTAGAAGGCGAATGCGAGTGAAACGGAGAGATAACAAAAATTGAAATTCACAAAATTAACAGCTTCCATTGCTCGTTTCTTTCGCTCTCCCACGATACCGTGAAAGATCAAAATATTTTTTCATGCGAGCGAATTCTTTGAAAAATTTATTACTCGACACTGCTGGAATTAAATCGAATTGCCACATGAAAAATAAAGTTTCCATTCTCTACTGATTATTTTTTCCTTTTCTTTAATTTATTCAATCTTTTTGTATGCAGATGATTTTTATGACGATGATCTTTGTCCTTAAAAAAGTCATGAACATCAACTCATTCCAGAAATCTCTAAAACTCTGCAGATAACTAGACTAAAATGCAGGTAGTATAATTTATCAAAACACAGCAGAATTATAAGTAAAAATTTACAGTTTGAGAACAAAATTATGAAGTGCAAGAAGTTTAATATTGTTAATTCAGCTACATTTTGATAAATTATGATATCTACTTTTTGACTGCATATTGGTTGCATATTTTATACTATCACATCTGTTGTTTTTGAAAAGTCCTGGTATTATTATTTTAATTTCATTATTAAAGTCTATTCAAAATAATATATTTTCCTTTCTTTTATGTGGTTTGCGAGTTAAAAGAAAGGAATGTAAACTCAAAATTGTTCGTGATATGCGTGATATAATCATAAGCTCAACAACAAAGCGTAACAAATGCGTCTTTATAAAAAGAAGAATGAAAGCTCTTTACATACTTCAAATGCTTCATTCTTTTTGCTTTTTGGACAATACATGATATTCGTGTGATATAGTTTATGGTAAACAGGCATTTTTCTCGTTTTATGAATGTTATGTATATATGTACTTAACACCTTATTAAATAAAGATAATTCATGTGAAAAAGAGTGATGCATAAAGCTGAACAGTTTCATTCCACATCCCGCCAATCAAACTGTCTTGTTCATACATGAAATCTAATTAAATGCTCTGTTGATGGATCTTGGGAATCGTTTAATGTCCATCTCATTTACGGGCAGATTTTTTCTACTGAAGTAGCAATTTAATTTCCTTTTTTACTGCCTCATTTTGTGATCTCACCAGATCATTAAATACGACCATCAAAATGAGAGACGAAACGATATCCAGTTACAGAAAAATATTGAATTATCTCTCGTGTCGTTGTTAATGGTGTCTTTTTAGACATAAAATTTATTTGTAATATTTGTTCATTGCACGAAAAGAAAATATATTGTTTGTGAAAAAAATTATAAAAAGTGGCACTACTGTCTTCTTAATGCTTATTTTATTCATGACAATAACGAACATTTTCTTGATTGTCAATATTGGGCCATAACATAGAGCCATTAAAGCGAGACAGAAGCAAAAAATTCTTAAAAATTCTTTTCGAAATATAAAAAGTTAAAGCTGTGGTCCTCACTATTCCCTATTCCTGTATTTCCCTGACTTTTTTTGGGTGACATGCGGCGTATATAACGTAAAGTTATACGTTATGTAACGTACGTTTTAAGTAAGTCACTTTTGAAATTTTTTATGGCTAGCTGGATAATTGCGCCTTGTATATGACCTCATCAGAAAATAAATTTGAAATTATCCTGAAAATTTGAAATTATAATGTATTTTGTAAAAAAAAACTCAATAACAAGTTGTCTGGAGAATTGTTAAAATCTGCTGTCTCGAATGTCCTAAATATTTTAATTGGCTTGATATTAACTTACGTTATAAATAGACAGTTTTTAAGATAAGTTAATTAAGTTCAAAAACAATATGAAACAATTTTAAAAACGAAAACATGCAGAAAATTGTAAATAATATTTTAAGCAAGTTGGTAAGCCTCGCAGTAAAAAGTCTGAGGAAGCCGCTGAACATAAATTCTCTTAAAATTTGTCTTTTTATTGAAAAACAGAACTTCTTTCAGCTCATTTTATTTTCTGATGTCCAGCTGTGACATTGGTCAATAAATATATGAAAAAAATGCTGAATTAATGTTTAATTAAAGAAATGTTCTTTTCGAATGAATGTAAGAAAGAAACACTAATACCATTATTTATGACTTTCCAGGATCGTTAAGCAACAGTTCATTTGGTAAACTAATAGCATCATCAACGACAGACATAAAATCGAGCAACGAGCTGCGAAAGAACTGACTGAAAAGAAGGAATAACACGAAATAAATAGAACTTGATCAAAAAAAAAATGATGGATCGAATACCATCATTATCTTTAACAGGACTTTCATTGTCACATCATCCGCTATCATCTTTACAATCACAAAATCTCTCATCAACAACAAATTCATCATCAGCAGCATTAAATCAGCAAGCATTAAATTCTCTAAACTTTCATCAACAATCGAATCACAATCATCACACTCAGCTGAATCAGAATTTAAATCACTCAATTATAACATCGTCAAATAGCGTTGTTCCGCACCACCAGCATCACCAACAGCAACATCATCATCAGCAACAACAATCACAGCTTCATTCGACAAATCTTCATCACCATCAACAACTGAATGGATTGCTCAATAACGTTGGTGCAAATGGGTGAGTATTATTGCGAAATATATTCTCAATGAATTTTATTTTAATCTCTTAGAAGTTTTTTTGAAGAAAAATTCTTTTCTAATAGTTCCACAATTTTTAGTCTGCTAACATCAACGTCACTTATGAAAAAGCCACACGATGATCACATAAAACGTCCAATGAATGCCTTTATGGTGAGTTTTGTCTCGTTCAGTCTTGATAAATTATAATAAACATTCTTTTATGTTTTATTCAAAGGTCTGGAGTAGACTCCAACGACGAAAAATTGCACAGGAGAACCCAAAAATGCATAATTCTGAGATTTCAAAGCGATTAGGTAAGTGCTATCTATCATCTATACTCTTATATTCCGCTCCACATTCCCTCGCTTTAAACAAGTAACATTTGAAGGAATTAAAATTTTATACCATTCTGAGTGTGAAGTCTAATATATATAATTTTTGTTGATACAGAAAACTAAAAAATAATAAAGTGAAGAGAAGATTCTTAAAATTTAAATTCCTTAAAAATACAAACAAAGAGTAGGAATGAGAAGCATGTGTAAAGGAAATGTCTTCGTCTTTCATATCACTTCCGAATTTATTATGACAAACAAAGCTTAGGTTATATAGGAATAATAACGTAAAAAATTCAAGTGAAAGGATGGAAAGAGGAGTAGAAAATGTAAATTATAATTACCGAAGTTTTTCATTGTGTCTCACGTATTCATTAGAATTTTGTATCGTTTTTTGATGGGAGTTTATTGTTCCAAATCCACGAGAGCACTCGCAAATATACTCATGAATAATGTAGATATGGAAATTCAGAAAATTCTTGTCTACACCATACACATATGCGGTAACAATAAAGGGAATAAACTGATGACTTTAATAAATTCTCATTTGAATGAAATAATCTGTTAAGTATACCTAAATGATAATACTTGAATATTTGTGAATTGGTTATGAAATTTCAATTTCACTTTCACTTTATTTTCTGTTATTATTCTAAACCAGTTTTCAAAAGCCTTTTAGACATGCAAATCTTTAAGATTAAAATTATATAATATAATCTTTAGAAGACAGGTCTTTGTTCTAATTACATATTTGGTCTATTCGTTGATACGTGGAAACGCCAATATGATTGTAGCTACAAGGCACGAGGGAGTTCTGAAATAAAACTCTAGAACGCAATCGTGTAAATTTTACGTCATCATATGTTTTTTTTTTCTTAAAAGCTTTTATTTATCATTTTGTGTTTTTATTTCAAGACTGAAAAATAACAATAAGTGAACAAGAAGAAGAAGAAAACATTTTAAATTAAAGTTGAAAATCCTGTTTACTTTAACAAAAGGAACATAGCACAAAAGCCTTTAGTCCTTTGTAAATAATTTTCAACAATACGAAAGAGAAATAACTTTTTTTTGGCATTTTTCCATTTTCATTTTCTCAACTCAAAGAAAAGGAAACTTTTCTCATGACAATAGGATAAGAAAAAAATGTGAAAAGAGCAAAATTTTTGCTTTGTTATTGGCATTTCATTTCTCCTTGAAATTCTTATTTAACTTTACGTTACAGACATAAAATTAAATTCATTTCATTTGTACATATTTATGGAGTAAGAAAAGGAAGGTCGGCTAATTTCCTGATCAAATATTTGAAGTAATTAATTTATCAGTCAATAAGTATGTTATAAAAGTTTAATATTCTCACATAATTGTGGAATTATCTAAATATTTACACACATTTAGGGTAAAATTGCCGCCAGCTATCAAACACAGACCAAAATTTAAACCTAATTGCCTCCCTAAATTCTTTTCAATCTATTTTAAATTTACAGTTTAACTTTACCTTTTTCTCATTCAATAACTTTCCTTAAATTATTATTGTGATGTGCAGCATGCGTTGCCTTTGCACAAAACCACAAATGGATGATAGAAATGAGATTTGATTTGAATGAGAACACGTGGCAGACAAACACCATACGTCACTATCAGCAATCTCTATCACGTTATCAATTCAATTATTATTGTCTAGATTGGGTGGATGGTTGTTTAATAAGGTAGCAATATTGAGAATTGAACAGATTGACAGTATTGAATGTTTTAAGACAAAATTATTATGTATCGTTATATTATTTTTTGTGAATAACTTTTTCCTTGAAAAGCTACTTCTTTGTATCATCTAGTTCCAATATATGAAAAATCTTACCAAATACAAAGCTTAATCCAAACAATCTGCCAAAGAAAAAATGTTAAGGGAAGACCTGTTACTATATAGTTATAATCGAACAAAGTATAAACCCTCAACTGATGGTTGTATAATCCTCCTTCAACACATTTCCTTCTCACAATAATAGACAACACACAATAGGAAAATTCTTCTCATTAATACGTTAAGGGTTATTATGAATTGAAAGGGATTGAATTTTTTTGTTCTTGAATCGAGTAGCGTTAACGAAGATTCGTACACATACATATTTTTCAATAGTCTCCCTCTCCTTTATCATCATCATTACCATCGGTTGTTTTTGTCGATGAAAAGTGTAAACTTAAGTCTAAAAAAATCCATTTGCAAACAAGCAAGCATATTGTATTGATAACCATTGGAAATGAATGAAGGAAAACAAAAAAATTATCATATTGTTGTGAATCGTTAATGCCAAGCAATGTCAATAAAGGAATATAACAATGATGATCCTACTAACTTCAAACGCAGAAGTATATAAAAATGGATTTAAATTTGTCAAAAGAAGTCAGAAGCACTTCTTATTCGAAATTTTTGGGGCAATATAAACTAAGAAAGATATGCTCATTACTTTAAAAATCCATCCTAATCATTGCAAAACTGATTGTATTCCCCTACTAGAAAATGTACTGAAAATTGTTTGGAAATTTTCTTTCGATTTAAAGTTCAAAATCTGAAAAAAGAATCTAGTTGATTGACATCTCAATAGAAATTCGGTCCAATTTTAAAAAGAAAATCATTTTTTGAATGCCTTTGTTGATAATGAAGATTTTTTATTTTTCTATTTCCTCAAGTTGATTGAGTGCATGCATATACTGCTCGTCTCGAATTCTCTTTTATTTGAAAAGTCTTTTTTTTTGTTACGAAACAAGACCTGAAATGTAATTAAAATTGCTTACTCTTTTTTCAACTAAAAGATACAATCAAAACAAAATGAATCAATATTTTGACATTTCAATTAAACTTCTATCCATTCAATTGATTACATTTCTTCATCTTTGATCAGAAGTATTTCGATAGTGTCCGTCAGAGATGAAAATTGAAACACCAGATATGATTCTTGTGTCTTTTTTGGAAGAGTTTGAATGTTAGGTATTTAATAAATTTTACATTTTTGTTGTTATTAGTACTTATTTGCATGTAGAAGTTAATGTTCTCGAATTTTCAAATTGATCCCAACGCATTCACATTGAAAAAAGAGTTGTTTATGCAAACATAATCGTCGTCATCCATCCATCCATCGTCTATAGAATACTTTCAATAAAAACCGTTGCATATTGTAGGCAAGTTCCCCTAACGCATCATCTCACATGAAAAAGAGTGAACAAAAAGTTTCTGACTCTGACTGAAAAAATTCAATTGTTTGGAATTGAATAGTGAAAACAACAAACAAATGAAGCCGATGAGTTTCCTCTCCCGCATTTTGTTGTAATTGAACATTGATTAAATATTGACAGGAAAATGCACGAAGCTGAGTTTACTTTTGTTCCATTTCATTGCATACTGCTGTTTATGCTACCTGCCAGATTGAACAAAAACAATTGAAGATGAAAATTAAAGTTCTTTTTTTACCGTATGACATTTTTTTCCTCTCATAATAATCAATGAATATTTGCAGTTGAGTCATACAAGCAGCATAGTAAGACAGACAGATCGGATCAAATTTCGAAATCTCATTTCCCCACTCACTTGATTGTGCTCATAATCGAATTTTTATTATATTTTCTCTTTAAAACGGAGCACGTGTCAGAGAATTTAGTATTCTGTCGCATCGTTAAATGTTATCTGTCAAAATACTTGAAAATCCCTTTCGAATCGAAATATCAGTCCACTAAGCAGGCAGGTTTAATCGCATTAGAACTGTCAAAATATAAATTAAATCAAAATTATAATTTTATAAAGCTTATGTGTGTCGAATTTCTTTTTTACTCTCTTGCCGTATGACAAGAGAATTATGCAATGAAATGTACAGACGACGCATTATCTTGAGAATCGGAAACCAAAAACTCGTGTTTTCTTTACAATCAGGATAAATATCCTTGCATGATACAGTAAACATTTTTTATTAAAAAAGTTATGGATTACATTCAGTCATACTTTTAAAAAATCTCGACTTTTCTCATTTTTTGCAACTTGTATTAAATTTTAGTGTCTAAAGAAAAATATTTTCAAGGACAGTTCCATTAACATGTTACTAAATCTTCGTAATTGACCATCTATGACAAATGGGGATTGTATTTTATTATTATGTATTATTATCATCAATATTTTTATTTTTTAGAAAATACCAGATGCAGTACTATGTATTGTAAGAAAATAGCTATCAAGAACTATGAATTAAGTAAAATAAATAAGAAAATATATATTTAGCATTGAGATGAACAAGAAATTTTTATTAGTCTGAAAGATACTTTCTACATATTTTGATTCACATAAATCTTTAATTTGCTTTGCAATAATATTTGATTATAAAAATTCATTCAATAATTGAAAAAGATTGATAAACCATCAATTTTGTATATCTTACTTAATTTAACAATCGTATGGAAAATGCATTAAATGTGAGCAAAATCAGCGCTTCTCAAACGTTATTTACCGGCATCAAATATTTTAAACGACATAGGATAGACAAAGTACATGGGTATGGAAGTTTAATGGAACAGCTAAAAATCCTTTTTCAATATTTTTGCCAAACATTGTTCTATTATGTGAAATATTCATAAAGAAATCCGCTATTGAATATTGAACAAAATTGCATATAAGCAATTGAGTGCACGTTAAAAATTGGAATTCTAGTACAATAGAAATATTTGCTGAATAAGCGAAGGTCCTACCCTTTTAATTGCATTCCTTTCGCACTTATATGAATTTCGATGCACATACATACTTTCAGTATCATTATTATTATTATTTTTTTTTGATGAGAGTCAAAATTAATATTCAGTCATTCAAAATGATGATTTTTCTTCAAGTCATCAATTATCTTATTGCTATTATCTGGTTCCATAACAAGAAGCTCATTACATACAAGAATTGGAAACAATGAACAGAAAAATCGTGTTTAACACATCCCATAAGCACTTTTCTATTGTTTTACGGATCTTACAAAGGAACTTAGTATACATACATTTTGTCGGTATGAATGAGAAATACAATACAATTCAAAGTTATAATTTTTTTGTAATAATCACATGCTTTCACTTCTACAAAATCACAAATAAAAGAATGAAGTCCTTTTGTTATGAAATGTTGAAACAAGAAAAGACTACTGAAAATATGAGACTTAATACGCAAATGATTATGTAAAAATGATGAAAAGACAATGGAATTAAAGTAGAACAATAAAGAAAAGAACTTTTTCTTCTTTTATTCGCTTTATGCTTTCTGTTTTAACAGAAAAAGAGAATGAAAAAGTTATATAATAATTGTGGATTCGGCTTTAGGATATTTATAGCAAAAATTTACTTCTAACATTCCAGTATCAAAAATTTATTATTTTTAAGTTATTGCATTGCAGCAGAAGGCATTTTTAACGACTTTGATAAAATTAAATTTTACCCGTTTTACGTAAATTAGCGATTTTTCGGTCACGAATGGTAATGTTAGTTATTAATTAAAATGAATTTCCTAAACCCCCATATTCGTAGATAGAATTAAATAGAACAAACAAAAGCATTCATTTAGGCCAACTTTGTATATAGCAATGACAATGATTAACGATGGAATGTGAAATAAAAAAAATTAATTAATGTTGATGACTCGAGAAACAAATTTTTGTCCTTACTTTCTGACAAAATAATCCTTATTCAAATGTTAAAATGTTTTGTTTGCCATATTCTCAATTCCCATTGCAAATATTTTATTCAAACCACTAAAATAAAATGAATGAAAGAATAATTAAAGCTGAAAATTTAAGTTTGACTTCAATTTAGTTAATGGTTTCTTTAAATTGAACGTTGGAATACAAGAAGTGCAGTTTTTTTGTATTCTACATCATTCTGTAAAAACTCAAAAATAACTCTTAGTAAAACGTGGTTTTATAAACGATAAGATGAATATAGAAGCGAAATTACTTTTCTCCATTATCATCTGAATTTTGCATCCACCATTTTTTAAAGAATAAAGACATAAGCATTAGTCAATGGAAACTGTTTCATATATACGAATATTTTCAGAATAATGCATACTTTTTTTTATTACTACTTTTGAGTCGAGTCGAATGAATGAATGAATGGAAAATTCTTTTGGATGAACAATAAAGGAAATGATTTGCGAGCTTTTCTACTTCAATTTCCGTTGATTTGCTTTTTCTTTCGAACAAGAATATATTTGGATAATGGAGAGAGGGAGATTGTGAGCCATTAAACACAATAAAAATGAGGAACTGTATATAGTTTTGTTTCCTATATTATAATTTTAAAAGTTTCTTCTTATATTCTTCTGCCATTGTTTTAACTCACATTCACTTTTGATTAGTTTTTTCTTCTCCTTTGTTTCGTTTCCGCCCACAGCATATGCGCACAGCAGCATATATTTTTTTTTCTCTCATTCATTCTTTCATCGATTCGTGTGTATTGTCTCCTCTATCTTTTACTCTTTTTGTCTAATAAGAGAGAAAAAAAAACTTTTGTTTTGTTTGTCTCATTCATGTCTTAATTCATTCATTTATTCGTTCATTGAATAGGAGCTGAGTGGAAATTGCTTACTGAAGATGAAAAAAGACCGTTCATTGATGAAGCTAAGAGGCTGAGAGCTTTGCACATGAAGGAACATCCGGATTATAAGTATCGACCACGACGAAAGCCAAAAGCATTAAGACGAGAAGGATATCCATACCCTATGCCCTATCCATCCGTTCCTGTTGATGCTTTAAGAGCTGGTGAGTCATTCTTTTGTCCTTTTATATTTTATGTTTTTCAGAAGGAACTCAATTAATACATATGGACTTGATTACTCCAATCAATTTTCTCTTTATTCAAACACAATTCATGTTAAATGTGATCAAAAATTGCTTTAGAAAAGTAAATTACAATAATTCGTCGTCTTCATTATTGATTAAAAGCGTTTTGCGTGTCACAATTCCATTTCTTTTCGGCTGTGCTTGAGTGATTTAAGATACAACAATGAACTTAAAATGCGTATAGCAGGCAAAAATATTGCTTAAAAATATACATAATAAAATGAAACAATTTTATGTCACAGTGGCTTTGCAAGAACACTCAGCTATAGTTTATTTTTTCACAGTGTAAAAATATTATGAGATATCACGCGATTCAAAAACGGTTAAATTCAGTCCTACAGGAATGGAAACTGTTTTGATGAAAATTTAGTATTCTTTCGAAGTACCTTAAAAAATAATGTTATCGCTTACTTTTGATTGAAAAAATACTTTGCAGAATAAAAATATTGCGAAATTGTCTAATTGCCTGTTTTTTTTATTCCTATCTTCCTTTTCTCTTTGCGTTAGGAATAACACCAGCAAGTTATTTCACACCAGGTAACCCGTATCATTTGGGCAGCCATTTATCATCACAAACAAGCCCTCAAGCAACACAACAGGTATTCTTTTAAAGACATTCCTCTGTGTGTACTCTCATCATCATCAACTTATTATTCACATGTATATCCCACCTTTTTTCATGAAAGATATAACTGGTATAAAATGTGGACACCTCGCGAAAGCGCATTTTCCTTACACATTGTCAGCACACTACGTGTATTTATTTTCAAAAACCACTTTAGCGAGTAAGGTCGATATAAATTTTTTAATTGAAATTAAATAAAAGTCAGCTAGAGATTTAAAAACACACCTAACAAAAAAAGTTAAACTCTTTATGTTCCGCATTTTGTACTTATTAACTGTTATAAGATATAGCCTATAGTTTATTGTCGCAAATGTTTGAAACCTTATAGCATACATTTTAACCTATAAACTAAATGAAAGATTAATTAATTAAAGCATCAGACAGACATAGTGCTGAATATCATTGCGTCTTTTTCTGGGAAAATGCGCTAATGTACTCCTATATAATAACAATTGAAGAATACAAATAAAAAAATCTTCTTTATTTGCAAGCACAACTTAATTCAAAAATTTTATTTGTGATTCTTTTATCTTTCAAATTTTATTTGATTTTAAGTCTTTATTTATGTGTGTGTTTTTTTGTTGTCAAAACTTTTTTTTAATGAATTTGATTATTTAAAGTAAAGGGGCAGGATTTTGAAAAAATCTTTTTTATTTTGAATGACTAAATGTTTAGTGTGGAGACTTCTTCGCACAAATTATATAAGTGAAAAATAGTTTATCCTTTGTTAGAATTTTGATTCTAAATAAAAATATCGCATACGATTTGAATTATGTAGAATTGCAGTTCTAAAATTCACCATTTGCTTTCGTGGAGAGTCGTGATAATTCAAGGATCGTAAAATCGAATGTCTTGATTTTTTATAGATTGACAATTTCATGTAGGCGTGAATATACAACACATGTTATTAACGTAACTATGTCGTGATACTCGTGGCAAAATAAATCTTTTAAAAATGGAGGATTGAATAATAAATTTTCAATTATTGAATCGACCGAGTCGCCCAATAACTACAATTCATGATCCATGAACTGAAAGCAGAATTTAGAACCATTAGGAAGCCAAGAGCATGGCTTTGTGTTTGTTAGGTATACGTTTGTCGACAATTATTTAACTGACTGTCAAAATCCTGCTCCTTTTAATTTTTCAAAATTAATTAGAATTGTAAATTTTTTAACCAAAAGATTTAAAATAGATTCTTACAGAATTTGCCGTTAGATTCGATTTGCTTATTTATTTATTAATTGATAGAAAATAATGGACTATAAACACTCATCTGCTCATTATTATATAATGTGCGTAAACAAAATTATGAATATTTTTCACTACTCCTTATTTTCATTCATAATTGAAGTAAAATGACGATGATAATTTTTTTTAGTAAAATAAATAAAAAAATATGAAAGTGAAAACAAATTTTTAAAGTTCAAATAAAAATTTTTTGTTTGTTTTTATTATTTTCATTATTTGATATCCGGTCTCATAACTGTTTCATATGCACACCATTATCGTGGAAAAGTAAACAATTTTGAAGAATGTGAAAGGTACTTTAATATGCAATTGTGAAAACATTCATAATTATCAGATATGCTTCCGATTGGGAATTTTCTCACACCCTACATGATGTTCTATTTTTTATTGATTTAGTTTCTATTGAGAATAAATATTGTTTTGATATTTAAACATTTTTGGTAGCTATAGCAGTGTTTCACAAACATTTAGTCCGATGTGTATTTTTTATACTGATCCCCTAACTGGGTGTTTCACAGCTTCAAATTAAAGACAATGTATAAAACGGCGTTTATTCATAAAATTTTAAATCTTTACAACTCTAAATACAGCAGCATTTCTAATATTTCACTTGGGACTTTTTTTCTGAAAAAAAAAATCATCCATTCATAAATTTTTTCATCTTTTGTAAAAACAAATTTTTTTCTTGTAAACACAAATTAAGCAATTGTTATGCTGATAATGATCTCGGTTCTCTTAAAAACTGGTAGCTACAAAATAACAACAAAATAGCATTTCATTATGAATAGAAAAAATCATCTTGAGACATTGGCATGAATTTTTTTTATTTCGGGACTCTTTAAAAGATTTTAAAGAAAAACGAAAGAAAGGAGAAAAGGCCACGAAAGAAACATAAAGAAATAAAAGCCAGTAGCACTATGAATACAAAAGAGAAGCTAAAAGAGAGTCGCGGATACCGAAAATAATGTATGCCTCCAGACATCTTTCAATTCTGTTGTTCCTTCTATCCTTACTTCACTCCATTCTGCTTGTTGAGAAAATTTTAGAGAACAAAATAATTATAATGTGAAAGGGAATGAGAAATGTTTTCTGAATGAAGTCATAATTACAAGTAGGTGTCAGGGATTTAAAAATGTTGAAGTATCGGAAATGGTCTATGATTTTCAATTTGGTAAGGGGCCGAGGATAGGCAGTTGTCTTAAAAATTAGTTTTTGCAGCAATACATTATAGCAGGGACGTAGCTAGAAATTTTTCGAGGGGGGATTTTCAAGTTTTTTGGTACGAAAAAATTTAGTCCAGAATTTTTTCCCCAAAACCCTTAGTAAATGATAAATTTTGTCAAGGGAGGACAAATTCCCCTGTGGCTACGCACCTATATTATAGAAATTAAAGTGATATATTCTATAACTTAAGCGCTATACAAAATTACAAGTATTTTAGTCTTTGAAATATTCTAGAATCTTTAAGCAGACAACCAAAATCTCTAAGCTGCAGATCCCTTCACCAATTTTTTAATATTTGTTTTTATTATCAAACAAAATCTATAATTACAATAATTCTTCCCATTTTCTTTCACATCATCGAATTTTTTTCCCTTTACCTTTATTCTTATTTCTAAATCTTGCTTTAGAATAAAAATTCACTTGGCTTAAAGAAAAAGAAATAAAAGAGAATAGAATTGTCTTCACTATATTGAATACTTCAGAGTGTTTATTAGTCTTAGAACTTCTGTTGAATCATTATAAACAATTATCCCATCAAAATTATACATTTTTATTCATTTTAACAACACATTTTCGTCTACTGAGGTGTTGATAGATACCTGATTCAACCAAATTTGTCTTAAACGATTCTCGAGCCATAGAAAATTGTAGTTTTGGTTGAGACTACCGTGTGAAGCATTTAATCATTTTTCCCAAACGAGGTAGGCGTACAAAATTTAATTAAGATGTCAAATTAAGCTATGGTGGCGGTGACGAAGATTTGCGGAAAATAGAAATTTTGAAATAAAAACAGATTTAATTTTCATGGATTAAAGCATAATTAATTGGATTACTAGAGCTTGAAATTGCAGAACATTTCTAATTTAATTTTTTTTCCTTTACCTAATTTATTTTGACCTCCTTCTTTAGTTCTCCATGGCTGTTCTTTAACTAATATAGCAGCTATCGAAAATTTGAAACTTGTAAGAGAAAGCAATTTTCGATTATTCGGTAAATTAAGACATTTAATTCGAAAATATATTTTCGTGCAGAGTTTCCTCCTTTGAAACTACTTGTTTTTTTTATAAAGAATCTAATTTGAATAGAAATAAATCAGAAAACAACATAAAATAAATATTTGAGGAGAAAAAAAGAAAGAAAATAAAGTTCATAAATGGATATGGCCTCTATTGAAGAGAATATTTCTATTAACTTAAAATCACGAATGGGGTAGGTTGAAAACCTCAATTGTTCAGCAGCAGATTTGCACGTGTCAACTGTATGATAATATAGCGCCATATTACATAAGCTTAAATTAGGTGTTTCAAGGTATTATCAACAATCTAATACAGTGCATTCACTTTTAAAACAAAAAGTCGACAAAATTTGTCTCTGGATGCAAACGTGCTATCGTGATTTCAATTTATTTTTACTGCACAAGCAAAATTAAAGCAATTATTGCTCGAAAATTATCGTTTAAAGCATTTTTCAAATAAAATTTGAAATATTCAATCATACTACCTGCATCTTTAATTAAGAAATCAATTTAGCATCCAAGAATACTGTTAGCGATACAATAAACATTCACATCCATCAATCCTGCTAAATAATAATAATAATTTATAAAGATGGGCCTGTCAAAACTTTTAAGTATGTTTGTTGTTGTAATAAGGTAGCACGACCATTTTTCTTCATAAAAATTACGAAACAAAACATAAAATTACGTTCAATGACTTGTTAAAATGTGATGACTTTATTGAAAAAAAAATCCCTTTCTCTTATTTCTCATCTTTACAGAAGTTCAATCTAAATTATGGATGGGTTTCATTATTTTAAATTATAGACACTTCATAATGATAGAACAATTTACACACATCTCACTGTGAACAAGTATTGAGCTTCCCGCAACGAGAGATAGTAACGCATTCGGACACAAAAGTTCAATTTCTAGATAATTACATAGAAACTACATTAAATGCAGTAAATTACGAAAATTTTATATTAAATATATTAGTGTACAAACAATATATTAGTGTACAAACAATCAGTAGCCAAATATATTCAAAACATCTACGAAACTTGTAAACGACATAAAGTCAAAGGATGGCAAAAAATATCTTATTCTTTTGAAAAGGTAGCTAAGCATAAAATAATGATCAATTCTTCTTTCTCGCTCTCACCTGGACTTGTAGACAGTTAAAATTATAGAAATTATCTCATTTCGACAACACACTTGCTGGAACCCGTCAAAATTGTGGGTCTCGACTGATTGAATAATTGATAGATATTTACTCTTTTCGTCATGGTCAGTTATGTTGTGGGGAATTTGGAGAATTTTAACAAGTTGTTCATGCTACAAATTTCCTAATGTATGTATGTAAGATTTTTTTCTTCATCTTTCAGTGCTTCTTCATTATATTGTGAACTTTCTTCTTTTTATTCAAATTTGACTAAATACTCAATTTATGTATTCAAGACATCATTTTTATGAATAACAGCGTACCAAAAAATAATAATAATGTGTTAAAATTCATGAGAATGGCATGTCTCTTTTTAAGAAAGAAAAATATTTAACGCATAATTGCCCATTTAATAGTATTGTGTACTAAACGTTCATTTTACCATCTTGAGTCGTTCATTCATAAACTAAGGTCTTTTCTCACATTCATTTCTTCATTGTAGCATTTTATTCTGTGAAATAATTCATAGTTGACTCTTTGACTTTTGGGTAATATAATAAATATGTATCGACTGAATTATTAAATGTACTTGCTAATCTCAAAAAAAAAAAATCTTGAAATTTAATGGATATGTAATTGCCAAAATTCCAACTAAAATTATCCGTTTTTGGCATCTAAAATGCGTTTAATAAATCACACCTCAACTTCCCACAAGACGTTGCCAAGCTTCTCTCATAAAGTGCAAATAGAAGAAGAAATGAGGGAAGAAGCACAAAAAAAATTATTAATGATTTTTTGAATGGTCGTCAAATGGTGTTGTCGTCTAATAGCTTAATGGATGAATAAACGTCTTTCTCTCTCCCTCATACTATGTCTACATAGTGACATGAATGAAAATGTATATTTCATTAATGACGATAATTGTAGGGAAGAAAGATACTTGTATACTAATTCATTTCTGGATGGAATGTGTAATGGAAGTGCTCTTTTGTTATGTTACTGTTTCAATTCACGGTAAAGAAGAACTCGTTAAGTCGTTTCATTGTTCGTGTGTCATCTTTGTTGTGCCTTTTTTGTTTCATATTCTGGACCTCATAATTTTCTTATTCTTTTGCATGATTTATTTTTTCATTCATATCTCACATATGCACGATATGAAGCATTGCCTATGTAACGCAGAACGAAGTGATGAGACGAAAAAAAATGAAATTTCAATTTCCATATATTTTACATTCAATTTGGAAATTTATTCTTTTAGTATTAATTTAAGGTCTTGTTCATTTAAGATGGACGTGTCGAAATTTACACTCGATCGTAATGCATACTTGAATACAGCAGCTGCAATTTATGAATCAACAAAGCAACAAGTATCTTCAAATTATAGTGCTTATCTTGATCCATCCGTTCTCACGAAAGCTTATTTTGATTCAAAAATGTATTCCGATCGCGCTTCATCATCAAATTATGCATTTGATATTTCAAAAATTTATGGCAATCAGAGTGGAAATCAGGACATGAGTAGCGGCGATCGAGATTCAACGCCACAATTGGACGATAGTAATAAAAATATGGCAGATGCTCATATGGATTTTAATGGTAATGGAGCTGCTGCAAATTATCAAGCATTCAATCAGCAACCCGTTAAATTTGAAGCTGAACAAAACTCACAGCAAAACACTTCAAGTGGCGGTGGAGATTATCGACGACCTCTTACTGTTATATTTTAAATTAATACTTTTTTTAAAAAAAAAATTAAAATGCAATCAAAATAATTAATCGTAACAATTGAAATTGAACGAATTTCTTTAATTTTTACTAGTTTTATCTTTAACTTTATAAAATGCTAACGTTTAGTTGAGACTGGCTGGAATTTGAAGCTACGGAATTTTTGCATATCTGGTGAAACAATATTTCAAAAGTAAGCGAAAGAAATTTTTCTTTAACCGAAATTGGAAATTAATAAAAAGCTAACGTTTGCAACACAAATTGAAAAAATGTTACGCAAATCTAACGTAACGTAATGATGATTTTCAGCTAATTCCAACGAAGGAGGCGACCGATGTCTACTATAATAAAGCTCAACGGTTTATTTAATGAGTTCATATGAGTGATCTATTTCATTGCCCTTCAATTAAAACAAAAAAAAAACAGAGTGTACAAAGTAGAGTGTAATGTACGACTTTAATGAATTTATATTTATTTTTTGAATGATAATTCCAGTCAGCTCATAATTTTTACTCAAATGTAACAAAATTTTAATCAATAATGGAAAAATAATTAAACGGTATTGGATATTAAATAAACAATTAACGATCAAGTCATTATGATTGATTTTATTGAAAGTAAAAATGTAGTGAAAATTTTAATTGAGCATAAGAAATAATAATAATAAAAAAAATAATAATCTAGTGAATGGCTAAAAGTTGTCTATGTAATACAATAATCGAATATCGCATCATTTGTTTAGTATCTTGGATTTTTTGGATAACTGAAAATTTTAAACTTGGGTAATCCGACATAATTTTAATCCTGCAAAATTAAACATTTGTAATATAAATGATAATGAAAAAAAATATATAATAAAAATGCTAAAAGTTATTTGTGAATGTAGAAAAAATGAATGAATTTATTAACTTTATCGTCAGTTTGTAAAATAAAGGTCATTTGAGACAAGTCTCAAATTTGAAAATTATAAAATGTGCAATACTTAATAACCGCTTCTACTTAACGTAAATGCATCTTTCCACATAAAGTTTCGTAACTTCCAAAGAGCATCAATTACTTCTTCAGGTTTTTCTCTGCCGCGAGCTCCTAACCAATGTGTTGGCAGTCGATTTACATCGGAATTGATTGTCTCGCGAGTTGCTTTTACCGACTTTTCCCATTGACCAACATATGCATTATTGTTCTGCAATCCCTCAATATATTTGATGTATGCTTCAGAATGCAAAACACGTTGTGGACGTGGTGGAACTGTCACAAATAATGGCTCAACTGGTGTTGTAACATAATTTATAATATTTTGCTGAACTGGTGGCTGATGATGAGCAACGATATTTGTTTGTGGACTTCCAGTAGCGATTGGAGTTGTTTGAACTGGTTGATGTGGATGATAGACAATTTGTTGATGAACTTGCTGTTGAACTGGCTGATTATTCTGATGTAAATGTCTCCTTGTACTTGCAACATAATTTTTACCACGATCTTGTGGCTGCACAATCTTTCCTGGTGCCTTGACAACATGAACTTCTCTCACATGCTTCATCAATCGTTGAATATTTGGCAGTGGAGGCTGATTACGTCTAGCACGAATGCAATTCCTCCATAAGCAATGATAAACAATTGGCTCATTCTGAGCTGCCAATTGTTGAAAATGTCGCTGAACACAGCCATTACTATCAGTTATTGTATGTTCCAATGCATCACCTGGATCTTCAAATTGATAATCACATTTGTCCCAACAACATTCAAAAACCTATGAATTAAGAAATATATTTTCATGAGAATCATTATTAACAATAGAAGTCCAAATGAGAACAATATAATCCCAAATAAAAACAAAGAACAAAAAAAAATAATTGTTAGCCAAAACGCGCAAAAAAATGAGAATCTATTGTTGTGTTTCAAAAGACTACAAGATAAATTAGTCATTGAAACAAAGTAATTCATTCATATGGGAAATTTCCCAATGTGAAATATTCACTTTTTAAAAGAGATAAACTTCGATCCTCTGGCGGTTATCCCAACAATTAACAACTATGCATGTAAGTAAGCAAATAATTGCAATGGAATGAAAAAGTGCACTTTTGAATCACAATCGTTCCTCAAAAGTACACTCGAATATATTTGTTAAATTTCTTATGTTTCCATACTTGATTCTGAATGAATTCATGCTGCATCGATAATTGGTTCGGTGTCAAAGCCATTGATGAATTTGCAATAGGACTATCTTTTCCAGTTTCTCTTCCACCATTTAGAGCCATTTCTTCAGCATATTTTGATGCATTTTGCTCATTAATAGCTGACGCTCTGTCTTCCCATTGACGTCGCTCATTTTGTGGTAATGCTCGCCATTCATCTCCAATCATTCGTGAAATATCACCAAATTTACACTCTGGATTTTCAAGAACTTTTGCTTTTCTCACTTCACTCGAATACAAAATGTATCCAGTAATGACCTTTTTTCCACTCTTGCCTCCAGTAAATGCAGCAGGTCGTTTAGACGTCGAAGCTGGAGTGCTTAAAACTGTTGTGGGAATTGGCGATGAAGTGTTGAGGGCAAAACCATCAGAGCCAATATCAGTATCCATCGAATCTTCAGTCATTCCAAAATCGCAGCTGTTTCCTCCCCCAATCGCTTCCATCTTTAATTGATCCTGTGAAATTGTAATGGTCAGAAAAATGTTTGTCTCAGTTTATTTTTGAATTTTTCATATTAAGTTCTATGGCCAACCAATGAATTAAACTTAACAGTTCCAATGGATGTATGTAATGTGTTGGACGGCCATAGACTTTGATATTTTAGAGGATTTTAACTATATAATTCATCTACTTTACTTCCAAATCATTCGATTATTAATATCAATTATTTATCGTTCCTACCTTTTTCCACTTCCTCTTCTGAAGTGCACAGAAATTGTTAAAGAAAGTTAAAATCGTTATTGGATTCAGTGAGTTATTAAACATGTTTGTATTTACAGTATTATTCATGCAATTAATTACTAAATTAACCGTCAAAGGACCATCATATTAACTACGAATATCTTTGTGCTACAAAAAAAAATGCTTAAGAAAGAAAAACACTTACAATATCAGACAATGTTGCTGTTTTAGAATCCACTTCACTCGCAAGCATCTGTCAGAAAGACGATATATATAAAACATCAAATACCAGCTACTACCACACATCACATCAAAAATAAAAAGTAATAATAACTAGTAATAATCTTACTCTTTGGATTAATATTGGGCGCCTAAAGTAGTATATTTCGTCTGGAGTTACAGCTTGTGTATGAGTAAACTTCTTCAAATGTCCAGTTCCTTGTAACTTTTTGATCTGCTTATTGAATTCGTCGTAAATTGATTCACAGAGGAAAATATCTGATTCGGGAATTTCTGTTGGGCGTCTTGTTGTGTATTCATCAACTTCCAGAACACAGCATTTCCCTACAATTCCAATTGTAGGTGTCGTTTCTTGTACAGTAGACAAAAATACTTCTTGTCTGAATTGTAAATGATTCGCGAGAACCATTGGAGGCAATTCTGTCGGTGTTAAAATCCATGGTCCTCTGAAGAATGACTTTCCTTCTTTTGTCTCCCAAATAGAGTTGATCTGTGCAATCGCTTGTTTTCCAGATTCTGTTGCAACATAAACATAATCGCCAGTTTTGACGGTTCCACTACAAGCAGTATTAAATTGCTCATAATATGTATTCATTGCATCGTCATTGCCCTGAACAATAACTTCAACATTTGGCTTTTCTTTTTCGGTTAGTGCCAAATCAACTTCATCGATTGGTATGTCAAGCTTAAGGGGGTCGACAGGTCTATCTTTAAAGACAGATTGAACGCGTTTTGGTTCAAGAGGTTCTTCACGCAAAATAAGTTTAGTATTATTTGTTTGAAATGGCCATGCCTTAATTTTCTTAAATGATCTTGCTCTCGAATTGTATCGAAATTCACAGACATAAACATCTTTGTCTGCGAATGATTCAGGCTTAAGCTTGAAATAATCCTTAACACTCATAACATAGCATTTTTGTTGTAATTCCTTTAATGGGATCGTTTGATGTTGATCACTTTTGAAAACTTCTTGTTCCAAGAATTTCCTTGTTGTCAAGTGATACGTTTGATAAGGCCGAAGATAGACGTTGCCATGACATAATTTTTCACCACTTTGATCAGTGAAAAGTCTTTCAATGTACAAAATTCCAGGAGTTTGATCATCAGTTAAAGAATAATAAACAAAATCGCCTGGTGTAAAAATCTTTCCATTATCAATTGACATGCTTTCACTTTGAGCAGGCGCGACAATATCAATATTTGAGGATTCTGCTTCGGGTTCTTCTTCTTGTAAAAGTTTTGTTTGACGAACCGCCTCAACAGCTGCACTTAAATGCATTGCAGTATAACTTAATGCTGGAGATGATAAAACTTCTCCATTTTTACACAAGTCATCTCTTTTCTTTATAAAGAACGATTGCATTTCAATAGAATCTTCAAATACTTGGGAATCTGTCCGAGACACTTTTCTAGCTCTTTCAAAGCAAGCAAACATATCTTCTTGGAAAATATCCAAGCGCTTATAAATTCCTTTGTCAAGTCTTCTCTTTATGAGATCTAATGAGATTGCACGTTGCTTTCCTCCTTCAATGTCATCTTGTTCTGGCAATTCAGCCATTGAATCTGAGTAGCATCGACCTTCTTCATCCTGATAATTGTAAATTGACGTGAATAGTTGCATCAACAAATCCAGAAGAACTTGTGGAACGTCAGGAACATTTTCATCTTCCATCCTAAGTTCAGTTTTCGTTTGAATGCATACTTGCTGTAACATGAGAGCATCCTTATAAATCTGGCTGTCTGGCTCATTGTATTTACACGCATTTTCCTATTAAAAAAATTATTTTTATTGAAACTTAAAAAGCAAAAAATATTTTCAAACTTACAAACATGAGCATCAAATCGGATGAAAGTTCATCCACAGAATCATACTGCTGTATTCTTAGCTTATTTCCAATCTTCTCGAGATCGATGGGTTTTGAAATTATCTCGTAATAGTCAGGATATTCCTAATATAAAACGGAAGCAAGATCAATTTTAGTGGGTTGTTATTAGGAGAAAAAAAATGTATGCAACATATAATACATGCAACTAAGCGACAAAAAATGATATGCTTCTTCCTTCTTTGTGCCATTTAATTACCTTATTCTTTCCATCCACAATCCACAATTATAATCATATTATTTAATTATCATCAGAGACAAGGAAATCATTATTGGGAATGAGATTATTTAAAAAGATACATAAATAGAAAATGACGGAATGAAATAAAGAAGAATGTCAGTTGATTACTATCGAAAAAGGTTTTGAGAGGTGAGTTAAAATGTGGTTGTGGTGATAAATTTTGAATAATATCAAGTATTTTATGGCCGAATCGGGATAAGACAAAACTACATAATTTTCTCTCTTTAATGGGGGGCAGTCGTTGTTATTACTTATGCAACTTACCATTTTACTCGGTAATTTCATAAATATTGTTGCAACCTGACGGTTTGTCTTGGGATCTTTATAATCCTTGATTGTTTCATACAGTTTCTTCAATTTTGTGTCTAAAATCATCTGTGCCTTCTTACTTTGCATTTTCATCCTAAAAGAGAATTTAATTGATCAATAATTAAACAATAAAGCATTTTGATAATTTAAAAGCATTTTGCTTACATTTTTGGCTTTCGATCACCAATACCAGACAATTCCTTTAATCTATCATTCAAGATTCGTTCCAACATATTAGCATCATCGTAAATCATGGAGTTTTCTTCATTATATTTTCGGCAGTTATTAAACATAAGTCGATAATCACCGACAATATCATCGACCGTGCCATAGCGATCACTCTCAATGTTCTTTTGAATACAATTCATATCAATTGGATGCTGAATGATTGTATAATAATCAGGATATAATTTTTTAGATGGTTTTTCAAGGAATGGTTCAGCTGGCTGTCGGCCATCAAATGAATATTCCATTAAATGCTTATGAATAGCCATTAATTTCTTCTTTAGCGTTGGATTATTAGGAAATTTATAGAATTTTGATGCTGGTGGAGTTGGAGTTGGTGCTGGCGAGGTTGAAGAGGAAACTGGATGAATTCTTGGTCTTCCTTTCTTTTTCTTATCAACACTCCCTTGAATAGAACTAAATGGCTGCGAATCTTCCGTATCTTCTGTATCGTCATCGTCTAATCCATCATCGACCAATTTTTGATTCAAAATCTTTTGCATTTTTACAGCATCCTTGTAGATTTTTGACGATGGTAAATTTGCCTTCTTTGCATTATCAATCATAAGATATAAATCGGTAGACAATTCAGTAACATTGGTATACTCATTTTTCTTCAATTTCTTTTGAATCATTGACATTGAGAGAGGCTTTTTGATGATCGTATAGTATTCAGGATGAAATCGTTTGTTTGGCAGCTTCCACAAAGATTCTCCGAGTGGCGATCCTCCTAAAGATCCATCTGTATGTCAGTTTAATTTGATTTTAACAAAACATTGACACATACAAATTTAAGATGGACAACCAAAATGAAAAGTAGAAACGGTAATGGACAGAAACGAAAAACAAGAAATGATAATCAATAAAAGATGGAAATTAAATTAAACAACTATCACCAACCAATATTCTCAACTCAACACAGCATAAATTATGAGGGATAATGCAAAAAAAAAAAATACATCAAATTTAAGCTTACCGGAACTTGATTGGTTGTAGAGATTATCAAACAACTGCCAAAGTGGACCAGTTTGTGTCTCATCGTCCATTTCATCCATTTCTTCTTCTGATGAATCGAGCTCTTCCTTGAGAGCAGCACAAGCAGCACTATAGCTTATTGGACGACTACGTCCTCTTGTTGGTGGTCTCTTATATTTTCCAGTATCAATATCTGATTTTCGTTGAAGAAACACTTTCTTAAGAGTTTTTGCATCTTTGTAAATTTGACTTCCTGGTTCGTTAAATATTTGAGCATTCTTAACCATTTGAATCACATCCTTTTCCATATCATTAAGACTTGTATAAGCATTTGTTTGAATTTTATTAGCAATAAATTTAAGGTCAATTGGATGATCAATGACGGCATAATAATCAGGATAGTGCTTCTTTGATGGTAATAATTGAAACATTGTATGTAATGAACGTTCATCAGAAGGGTCAGTAGCTGTCATAATTGCAGCAAATAATTCCTCATAAATATCGTAATCATTATTTTCCGAAGAATTTTCTGATATTTGATCATCGTCTAATATTGACTTTCTTGGCCTCCCAATACGACGAGGTTTTAAAGGATCAACAGCACAGCTTGTTGGTGTTGATTCCTCATTCATACTGTCAAGAAGTTTTGATTTGTTGCTGTTGTATACCTCCCATAAAGAACAAGCATCCTTATATTCATTAGAATCGGGCTTATAAAATGCTTTAGCATTATTTACTAGTAACTCAATATCGGTGGTCAGATCATCAACATCCTCGTACGAGTCCGTTTTAAGCTTTTGCTGAACTCTCAATAAGTCAATTGGATTTGTTACAATTTCGTAATAATTTGGCTCTTGACGTCTCTTTGGTGCTCTTATAAAAAAATCACACAACTGAGTTCCATCATCCTTTTTATGATTCCTTATTGAATCATACAAGCTCTGACATTGTTCCATCTACAAAAAAAATACATGCAAAGAATAATAGCAATAATAATAATAATAGCAATTATAATGAAAAACTTACAGGATCTAGTTTTTTGCGCTTCCTAACGGCCGGTGTGCTATTTGGATACAATCCTGAATCATCATCAGAATCTGTATCAATATCCGATGATGTTCGTCTACGTTTACTCATCATTTAAATGCTTTGAAAATTGTAGCTTGGCTTCAAAAATTTGAGTTTCAATTAAGTTGTAAATTTCGAAGTTTCCAATAATGTGAGCACAACAAAATCGTTTGTATTTCTTTTATGACACGAATTTAGTTAAAATTTGTTAATTATACTAGGTATTTCTCAGAGAACATTAATTTTTTTTCTCCCAAAACTTTGTTGTTGTTTTCGAAACAAATTTTCGAATTCGAAATTATTTTTTCAAAAAAAAAAACTAATTGTTTTGACCGTTATTAACTTCTTTACCGACTTGGCAGATTCATTCAATACAAAGTAATTAATGTATTTATCTGAATTGTAATTAAAATCTGAAATTTTTGAATTCAAAGTACTGAGTCGTTTTAGCAATGTTTAATTTTTATTGGAAGTAAATGTAGGTAAATATTTCAGATTTTAATAAACGACGAATCACACAAAACTTACTTAACAAATGGTGTATAGGTACAAGCAATAATTTATGGAATAAGATGATGATATTTTTTTGGTTCAAAGAAAGTCATTCATGCACAACCTATCATTTGATTTAAGTCTGCTAACATATATGTTTAGTGGTTTTCAGGGCTGTTCCTTAAAGCTTTAATTTTGCATAGATAGCAAAAATATATTCGAAACGCCAGTTTCAAAACTTTTAAATTTGAAAATGTATCCCATAGTTATCCTCTTAGAGAATCTGAAGAAGAAGGAACAACCAGTTCTGTTGATGATGAAGGCCTTTCAATTTTTAGTGTATGTTGTGGAATTTCCTTATCAGCTTCGATTCCCATTGAACTATAAATCTCCTTTACGATAAATAATATTGTATCTGCTGAGTCCTACAAAAAGTTATTGAAAATATTAATAGGGAATACTGTAATTTCAGAACGACACAAAAACTTACCCAGTAAACAACATGAGAAGCAAGTGCAAACAAATATTCGTTGAAAAATTCTAGTGGAGCCTCTTGAAGGACATAATCAAATCGTCTTCCCTGGTTCAATAAACCCATATTGAATTGATTTTCTATAGTCGGTGATTCTTTTGGAGATTCTTCTTTCTCGACACCCGTTTCCAAACTTAACTGCTTATTTAAAACATGATCAACTTCTTTTTCAATTGCCTTATGATTAATGTTTTTGTTCAAAGGATTTAACGCGCAAACAGTTTCGGTTACATTCTTTACAGACGACATTAATTTTGTTTTCAAGTCTGCAGATACTTGCTGGAACGTTTCCTTTAGCTCAAGATGCATACGCTTTCGTCCTTTATGATGAGGAATTAAGACTGGTGTAACACTCGCCAAACTTGGATTAACTAGAGCCTCAATTCGATATGCAACTGGATCAAATGGATGAAAA
Source organism: Chironomus tentans (assembly GCA_963573255.1). Lineage (NCBI taxonomy): Eukaryota > Metazoa > Arthropoda > Insecta > Diptera > Chironomidae > Chironomus > Chironomus tentans. Next base: position 480,540 of record OY754304.1, on the reverse strand, counting down.
ATGTTGAAGAAATGATCACATGTTGGTAGACTAAAATCTAGTCCCAGCTTATCAATGCCTCTTATTGTAACAAACCTAAAATTCATTCAATTACATTGATTAAAATTATTATTATTATTTTTAATCGTTTCATATTTTTCTTCTTCTAGTAATGTGGTGCTGTAATGTGTTCAAAGGTTGCAGCTAAAGCAAACTTTGTACATTTCTTCTTAATTCTTTTAATTATGGAATGATTAATCGATTTCTCTTTTGTATGCGGAAAAATTCAAAAGCCATTGTAAATTTGAAAACTTATTCAAATTAATAAAATAATTAGTCTACTTACATTCCAATTGGGGATCCTAGCGCAAAGAAGTGTTTTGGTTCAAAAATTAGTTGTTTATAGGTCATTAACGGCTGGCCTGTTCCTGATAATCCAAAATTGTAATCAATTGCCTTTGAATGTGTCCGCGTTATAGGCTGATGCATTGAAATTTTTTTCATTCTTGATGGGGTTCCAATTTCGTCAGGGTTCTCCAAATTTTCTCCGTTCAACTCTGTTGGTTTTTGATGACATAATAAATCAAACAGAATAAGTGACCCCAAAGAATGACCAGCAAGAGAAACGCGACCTTTGAAGTTCTTATTTTTCTTTAAAAACATTGAGTACTTTTTGTTCAGTGCATTAGCGACTGTATCAACGATTCCTTGAGAAAAGACTGGAGAAGTATAGAACAGAACATCCAATAAAGTTTCATTCGTAAAATTTCTTAGTCGAGGTATAGAGTCTAATGTTATAGATTTTAGTTTTTGATCAATTCCAGAATCGTCAGAGTGTAGAGCTTTATACCAGCTAACAGGTAAAACTTCTACTCGTCCTATTTTCCCTTCGTCGTAAGCACTTCGATAATGAGCCTTTATTAACTGTTGTGCAATTGTACGAAACTCATCGACCACCTGCTCCACAGTTCTAAATTTTAAATCACAAACACTTCCAATACCGTGAACCATGAATAGCAGATGGTCAATTTGGTCACTATCGCCTTCATCAATGTGAAAATCATCAACACCTCGTTTGACAACTCTGGGCTTAGCAATAGATGAATTTGTCGGTGATCCCCAAGAATCTGAACTAGATTGTTGCTGAAAGTGAACCATAACATTGGAATCGTGAAAAACAACTTGTTCGCTGTTTGGTAAATCGATGCGTCGATGCCATTCTTTAGATGTCAAAGCCTCTTGATATTCTGATTCTAATAAATCAGCTATTCCTTCTTCATACGGTATCCAACGAGAATCTACTTTATAAAACCAACTGCATCGTCTTATTGAAGTAGATTCTGCAGTCCAATAAACAGGTAATCGTATTCTTTCTTCAATATTTACTTCAAAACGTCCACCATCTGTAGCAATTTGATGTCCCTTGCGACTCAAGAAGGCTTCTTCAAGGGCTTGCGAATCAATAAAATTGAACGGCGTCCAACGCTTCTTTCCTACGTAATTGTCAATGGTCGTGTGAATTTTTACAAATTAAATATACCAAATCAATAATTCAACATACCGTCTATCAAGTGCTCGTAAAACCAGTGTTTTAATAATTTTCCAGAATCCACTGTTTCGTCCAAGCTCTCTTTCGATGCCATTTTATAAAAGTCAAATAATGACTTGATGATAACAAACTAAGTGAATTTCTCTTGTGCGCGCTGCTGATAAACTTTTAAACTTCTGGAATTTTCAATGTTTCTTTTCTTACTTTTTTTTTCTTCTCTTTTTTTTAATGACCGTCTTGTTTGAGTTCTATTCCAAAAATGTCTTATGCATTTTGTAATCTGTGATATTTTATGATTATTGATGAGTCAAAACAAACATTTCACAATTTCAATGATTTCTTCGATTTTTTCTTCTCTCACTTATTGCATTATTATACAGCTCAGCTGTTTTCGAATTTTTACTGAATGACTAATGATGAAATACTAAAATAATACAAGGAAATATGCTTGCAGCACTAAAGGGATACTAACTTTAAAATTTTACAAGTTTTTTCGAACCACGTGCTAAATGTTTAACGTATTTTTGAAATTTAAACCGCACATGTTCAATGTTTACAAATAAAAGGCGCAAATTAGTTGGAGAAAAATCGAAGAAAATAAAATTAATTAGTATTTCTATTAATTAGTGCTTAAAATGAGTAAAGAAGTGATTTTGAAGACTCCATTCATGGTGTTTAAAGAGGAGAATATATTGTCATGTCCTCAAAAGTGTAAAATACCTCAACAAGATCTTTCTTTTCCTGCAAGTTCTTTAATTATAGTAAAAAGTGGTGAAATAAGGATTTTATGTCGTGTATTCTATTTAAATGAGTGCTATGATTCAAAGTCAATATGCTTTATCGATGATTCAGTGCAAATAAGTAGAAATTTCAACGAAATTAAATATGTTCAGGAACTGGAACTTATTGATAAATCAGAAATTACAGAATTTAAGCAAGTTAATATTAAAGTTTATGTTGATTCCACAACACTGGATCTGAACATTATAAAGACTAAAGACGATTTCAAAAATGTAGTAAAAGGTATTTTAAAGCACTATTCATTCACGTCAAACTGCACAATTACATGCGATAGATTCGGAATAACTAGAATATATGTGTCATCAACAAGTGATATGCTCAAATATGGAACCTTAGATGCGGAATGTACATTAGACATTGAGGAAATTCTCATCGAAACATCCTCCAATTGGAACCAATTGACATTAGGAGGATTAAAAGATGAGGAAAAGAAATTGGAAGAAATAATTACAAGCAACATACAGTATACAAAAGATCAACGAAAATTCCCTGTCAAACCATCAAGTCAGGTACTTATTTATGGACCATGTGGAAGCGGAAAATCATCCTTAATCCATCAAATGGTTAATAAGTTCAATTGCAATCTGTTTGAGATAACTGGAGACATTTTTAAGCCGTATCCAGGCGAGACAGAAGAAGAACTTCAGAAAATCTTTAATAGAATCACAGAAATCACAAATTTAATTTCATCAAATCTCTCCATCGTCCTTATTGAAAATATTGAATTGTTCTGTCCAAAAGCTGATATGAAGATGAAAGAAAATTCCCATTCGTCGAGAATAGCATCATTGATTTACTCGTATCTTGATAAAATATCATACACAAAGGGGATTTTAATAATCGGAACTACAACGAAAATAGAATTAGTCAATATTGCATTACGAAGATTTAGTCGATTGGGAGTAGAAATTGCTTTAGAGATGCCGAATGAGATTCAACGATATGAAATTACTAAAATATTACTCGATCGAATTCTTTTAAATTACGTAAAGCTTGAAAATGATGAAGAATTGAGTAGATTTGTGGCTCAAAATACATCTGGCTTTGTTGGTGCTGATTTGGAGATTTTATGTCAGCATGCTTTATGGCAATATGAGTATGCTCAAAATGATGACATTCGTTATCTATTGGAGACTGGATTGCAAAAAATTAATCCTAGTGTTATGCGTGATAATCTTGGAACAATGATGAAATCTACAATGAGCTTTAAGAACATTGGAGGAATGGAAAGTATTAAAAAATCTCTTTTGACTTCCATTTTGGGACCTCTTAAGCATCCAGAAAAATTTAGTCGCTTTGGTGTAAAAAATGTATCTGGAATTTTATTGTATGGAGCAAGTGGCTGCGCAAAAACGACGATTGTAAAGTGCTTAGCAGGTGAAAGCAAAATGACTCTGTTGTCTGTGAGTTCTGCTGAAATCTATTCTCCTTATGTTGGCGAAGCTGAAAAATTCATTGTGAAACTTTTTAATCAAGCACGTCTTAGTGCACCAACAATTTTATTTTTCGATGAAATCGATACGATTGTGGGCAATCGAACTCATTCAAATGGAACAAATGATGCACATATGAGAATCTTATCAACATTACTGACTGAAATTGATGGCTTTGGGGGAAATAGTAAAGCAAGCAAACCAGTTCTTATTGTTGGAGCTACAAATCGTCCCGAATGCATTGATGACGCATTGATGAGACCTGGTCGCTTTGATAAATTAATTCACATTCCAGCTCCGGATTATGATTATCGATGGCAAATACTCAACTTTCTATTAACACAAATGCCTATAGCACAAAATGTAGATGTTAAAGACATAGCACGTAGAACTGAAAACTTCTCTGGTGCTGACTTGGTTAATCTTTGCAATGAGGCCGCATTATGTGCTGCAACTAGGGATATGAATTGTGAGGAAATCAAACTAGAAGATTTTGAGAGCGTTCTTATGTTTCTTCGACCTTCACTGACGAAAGAGAAGATTGAGTTTTATGAGAGATTCGAGCGTCATCATAGCGAAAGGACAATAAAGATGGTAATTTTAATACATCTCAATTTATTAGACATTCATCTTGTGTAAAATATGATTTTCTTCAGCTGCAATAAGCTTTTGTTTCTCATAAAGATTGAAACTCGTTAAGACTACTTAAGAACTTTAATTAATTTCCTTTTCGTTTTGATCTATGTAATTGCAGGAAAACTGATGAAACGGTTCTTTTCTCCATCGTTGCGTTTATTGTCTTTCACAAAATCATCATCATCATCATATCGTACAAGTAAACAAAGTGAAAGACGGAAACAAAGAAGAAGGGGGTAGTTTAAAGTTTCATTGCCTTTCTAAATGAAATAAGTTTGAATGAAGCAAGATGAGAAGTTGATAGAAGCCGAGATGAGTAATAATAATAAGATTTTTCCTCTCAATTCAATGTATTGCGAATAAAAGATTACTAAAGCATAAAATATATATTTTTTAAAAAAAAATAAATGTATTTATTTTCTGTCACTGCCAATGGCAATATTAATTTACCGTGATATTCTTCTTTATTTACAGTTAATCATAATATATCATATTTAAATCCTTGCAAGTTTTAAGCTCACTCATCTAAATTAAATCAATAATGTTGGTGTAACTGTAAATTTTCCATAAACTTTTTCCTCATGATCAGAGTAGCTTTCGATATCAACGAAAGTTGTTTGACATTGAAGAGGATCAGATAAAGATTCAGGCTTGTTACGTGTTGATGTTGAGGCTTTTGGTGTTGCAATTGGCTCCGATTGTTTCAATGGACTTTTATTTTGTTGGGTCATATTATGATCAGCGGAACTTGGCATGCTTTTATAATAAGAGTTGAATTCTATGACACTTGGTCTTGGCTGATCTTTCTTATTACTTAATTTATGCATTAGCGGTGACCATGTGTGAGTATGTGGATAAAAGTCTTGTTTTAATAATTCTGCTCCAACACCTCGGAAATTGTCAGTATTAAGGTATTCATCCAACTGTTCTTTAATCCTCTTTGCATCATCAGCATTTAATGTTTTATTGTAATCACGAGCAATAGGAACGTCATGTTTCCAAAATTGTCTCTCTTCTTCCGTTGATAAGGGAGCAACTTCAATTTTAATGCGTAGAAAAATATATCCCATTAAGTAAACACAAATTACATTCGAAATTGTTAGAAATAAGCTTAAAGCTCCCAAAACCAATAGTTCAACTGCAGGATTTTGACTATATTCTGAATTTTTTATGTTAAATATTCCAGAAGCTTCAGTATTGAGAAATTGAAAAATTTGATTGACACTTGAAAACGACCACAATAAACCCTAAAAAAATCATTAAAAAATTAATTATTAGTATATTGTTTTATGTTTTGCAAATTAACTTACAGTATTGACAGCTGGCGGCAATAAAGAAGCCGAAATAGCCACTCCAACAAGAGAGCCAAAATTCTCTCTTAACAGCGCAATCGATTGAGCAGCTCCAGAAGGAAGTGCAATTAAGATTCCAATAAAAACTGAGCGCCATGTTCCTCGCGAAAGCATTTCAGCAGTAAGTTCAATTTTAATTTCAAAAATGTAGTCTGTAATGCAGACAACGATTCCGAAGAAATATCCAACAACTATGCACAAGATTATTCCGATAATCTCATTCCAAAGGCCCCAATATTGAAGCTTGTGATCTTTGATAATTGTTCCAAATGTTGCAGCCAAAATAGGCATCATTAGCGGTGAAATAAGCATACTAGCAGTTAGAATCAACGTGCTATTTTCAACTAATCCAAAACTAGCAATAATACCAGCAACGATAAGCAGAATGATAAAGTCAAAGGACAACGTAGCATCAGATTTTACAGCATGAACGAGCTTTTCGACATTTAAGCGAGCTCTAACATTTCCAATATGCTGATTCCATGATGTTTCGGGACCTTCTGGCGAAACATCTTCAGATTTCTTCAGATGACTTTTGTCCTTGTAAACTGAACACGGAATAATAACACATGATGATCCATTTTTATGTCCAATTCCGTATTTGCTCAACAGATGAATAGTGTCATCTAATCGATATCCTTTTTCCAGACTAAATGAAATTTTATATGTATTTCCATTATTGACTTTTAGCCACGAAACATTTCTGATTTTCATATTCTCAATTATCTCTCGCATTACATGTTCCATCGTCGTGTCCGTGGGATGATTATTACTGACTGTGCTTACATTAAAAAACTTTTCAACAGCTTCCTCATTCTCTCTTGTACGAGTTTCTCGTTCAACTTTTCGCATAAACACATCACTATCCATTGATCCTCGAATCTCCTGTGGCCTTTCATAACCAATATCCGGCTACAATCAATTAAGCTTAACTAAACTTTAAATTGCCTTTTAAAAAATATTAAATTATTTACCTTTTCATTTCCATCACCAATTTTTTCCGCTTCATTATTTACTTCCACATTTTCACTGCTTGTTGCTGCTACGTTCTCAATTAGAGGTTTGCTTGAATTAGAATTTACACTGGATTCCTGGAATAATCAGAGCAAAAATTTATTAGTTTTTTAATATAATTTTTAATAAAACAAGAACAACCTGAATGGAAAGACTGGAAAAACTGCTGTATAATTTAGCTTTTGCCTCATACAACCCATCTTCGTCACTCGATTGCTGTTTGTTTGATATACACTTTTCATATTTTTCGCGAGGTATACAAACAACAAATAAAACGCCTGCCATTTCTACTGTGCAGTTAAATTTTCCTTTTTTCACTGCCTACTGTTTTTCATTGAACTTATCACAACTTCCTATTGCACAAAATAAACAATAAATGTGGATTTCCACAATAATTAATAAACTATAAATAATTTCTTGAAATGTTTCAAGAACGAGCGTTGAGAAGCTACTCTCCAGAATTGAAAAATGTACGTTAATATGTGCTAATCTGAACCTTTTTGTAGAATTAAATTATGACCTAATAAGACATCCAGTCCAAAAATATTTTTGAATAAAAATCAAAAGAATGTAAAATTTGTCAAATGACTGACGTCTTTGAAGTAAATATTTGTTGAGAATATATCAACGGTCGTTTGTATTTGAATTATATAAGCAACTACAATTATTTGACTTCCCCTTTTTGAGTTGTTTTCCCCTCTCTATGTAAAATTTAGTCTTCATTATAACTCGTATGAGACAACATCGTCTCTTATTAAATAAAAATTAAGTCACTTTTAATTACATTACAATCGTGCAGTTTATTTATACCAATAATATTATTCGATTCATGCGTCGAATGGTTCAGACGACATCAAAAACCATAGGTAAAATTGACTTGGAGAATAAATTTTCTGAAAGAATCAGACTATTAAAACGTGATATCGTATTTGTTGTGAATTAATAATGTGGATCTTTATTTAATCTTCATCTGGAACTGCGCTTTGATTTTCTGAAAAGTATCAAAGTTAAATCGTATTATATATCTTAAATATTTTGTTTGGAATCGAATTCTTACCTGCATTCTGTTTAATTTTTTTTAAATATCCTCTAACAACATGAGAGTCTTTCTTCATTTCATATGCTATGTCTTCTATCGACATTCCTTCACTTCTCAACGTTTCAATCTGTCTTTTCTCTCGTTCCAACAATTGTTCAATTTTTTGCGCTATACGTTGCTTTAAATAAAAAGAAAAAGTACTGTTAAAAATTGGGATTTTTCGCTTGATTTTTTGAGTAGCGGAAAATTTTGTCCTAAATATCCGTGGAATCACCAAATGTTTTGTTTTCTACTCACATTTCTCTCTTCAAGAGTTCTTTGATCCTTTTGCCGAGTGAATCTTTTTTTTATTGCTTTTGGCATTATTATTTTTATTAATTAGATTTTACGGACTGACACGAATTTTTACGATGAATGTTTTTGTCTAATACAGTGGTGTCCAACCTTTTTTGAGGCACGGCACACCTTGAGGTTAAACCATGACCGAAACCGCACACAGCATACGGCTCGTGGGGTTTCCTAAATTTTTTCGCGACACACAGGTTGGCCATCACTGGTCTAATATGTTTCAAATACTTTTTGACCGTTATTTTTTCAAATATTTTTTGACCGTTATTTTTTCAAATATTTTTTGACCGTTATTTTTTCAAATATTTTTTGACCGTTATTTTTTCAAATATTTTTTTACCGTTTTTTTTTCAAATATTTTTTTACCGTTTTTTTTCTCAAATATTTTTTTACCGTTATTTTTTGAAAAAAGAAAGTACCGTTATTCTTTTTAAAAACTTGTGTTTATTATTTAAATATTTATAGTTTTCTGCAGAGACTAAAATGATCAACATTTGATCATGATTTTAAAAATTAATCATTGATCAGAAAAATCCGTAATTTTTTTGATCATACGTATATCATTACGTAGAAAAAATCGCACGTAACAAAAATCACTACGTAATGATTTTTCGTTACGTAAAATTTTATTGCATGTTTTTTTTATAACATTTTTCACCCAAAAATTCACATTAAACAACTATTTAATACATTTATTAATATAATTAATTAAATTCTTAATAAATAATCACGGAATTAAGCATTTAATTAATTATATTAATAAATGTATTAAATAGTTGTTTAATGTGAATTTTTGGGTGAAAAATGTTATCAAAAAAAAAACATGAAATAAAATTTTACGTAACGAAAAATCATTACGTAGTGATTTTTGTTACGTGCGATTTTTTCTACGTAATGATTTACGTATGATCAAAAAAATTACGGATTTTTCTGATCATTGAAATGATTAATTTTTAAAATCATGATCAAATGTTGATCATTTTAGTCTCTGCAGAAAACTATAAATATTTAAATAATAAACACAAGTTTTTAAAAAGAATAACGGTACTTTCTTTTTTCAAAAAATAACGGTAAAAAAATATTTGAGAAAAAAAACGGTAAAAAAATATTTGAAAAAAAAACGGTAAAAAAATATTTGAAAAAATAACGGTCAAAAAATATTTGAAAAAATAACGGTCAAAAAATATTTGAAAAAATAACGGTCAAAAAATATTTGAAAAAATAACGGTCAAAAAGTATTTGAAACATATTAGACCAGTGATGGCCAACCTGTGTGTCGCGAAAAAATTTAGGAAACCCCACGAGCCGTATGCTGTGTGCGGTTTCGGTCATGGTTTAACCTCAAGGTGTGCCGTGCCTCAAAAAAGGTTGGACACCACTGTATTAGACAAAAACATTCATCGTAAAAATTCGTGTCAGTCCGTAAAATCTAGTCATAATTAATAAAAATAATAATGCCAAAAGCAATTAAAAAAAGATTCACTCGACAAAAGAGTCTAAGAACTCTTGAGGAAAGAAATGTGAGTAGAAAAGAAAAAATTTGGTGATTCCATGGATATTTAGGACAAAATTTTGTGCTACTCAAAAAATCAAGCGAAAAATCCCAATTTTCAACAGCACTTTTTCTTTTTATTTGAAGCAACGTATAGCGCAAAAAATTGAGCAATTATTTGAACGTGAAAAAAGACAAATCGAAACGTTGAGGAGTGAAGGGATGTCGATAGAAAATATTGCATATGAAATGAAGAAAGACTCCCACGTAGTTAGAGGCTACTTAAAAATTAAACAGAATGCAGGTAAGAATTCGATTCCAAACAAAATATTTAAGATATATAATACGATTTAACTTTGATATTTTTCAGATAAGCAAAGCACAGTTCCAGAATCAACTTCAGATGAAGATTAAATAAAGATCAGCATTATTAATTCACAACAAATACGATATCACGTTTTAATAGTCTGATTCTTTCAGAAAATTTATTGTGGTCGTTTTCAAGTGTCAATCAAATTTTTCAATTTCTCAATACTGAAGCTTCTGGAATATTTAACATAAAAATTCAGAATATAGTCAAAATCCTGCAGTTGAACTATTGGTTTTGGGAGCTTTAAGCTTATTTCTAACAATTTCGAACGTAATTTGTGTTTACTTAATGGGATATATTTTTCTACGCATTAAAATTGAAGTTGCTCCCTTATCAACGGAAGAAGAGAGACAATTTCTATTGCTCGTGATTACAATAAAACATTAAATGCTGAGCAGGGGGAAGACTACTTGGTGGAAAATTTTTCCGCCACGTCTGGCGGAAAATTTTCAGAGAGCACTAAGAATCAAATTTTTGGTGCTAACATGTATAAAACCTTAATACAAGAACTACTGACCCTTTTTCCGCCAGAAAATATGTGCAAATTTGGATTTATAGCTCAAAAAGTGCGTGGCGGAAAATTTTTTTTTGGCGGAAATTGATTTTTTCCACCAAGTAGTCTTCCCCCTGATGCTGAGGATGCAAGGAGGCTTAGAGACACATTACTAGTTTCGATTGTAATCTGTTTATTTTAGGTGGGGAATGATTATGTAGAAAGTTTTACTTGACGGACCCCACACCCCTAGCGGGGGGAAGGGTCCGCCAGGAAAACTTGCTAAATAATCATTCCACACCTTAAATAAACAGATTACAATAAAAAAAAGTGAGAAAAAAAGAGTAGGGCAACTTTTTCATAGAAAATTTTACCTTAAAATTGATTTTTCTCCCTAATTTTCCACTAAAGTCTTAGTCCACTAGTAAATGCTTAAAATTAAGCCTTAAATATTGCGTAAGTAGCAAGGGCGTATCCAGAAATTTTTTTAGGGGGGGGTTTTGAAATTTTTTTGTATGAACGGAAAAATTTAGGTAGGGGTTTTAGGATTTTTTTTCAAAAAACCCTAGCAAATTGAAGAAATTTTTCCAAAAAGGGGGGGGGGGGGTTTTGACCCCTAAAACCCCCCCTGAATACGCCCCTGGTAAGTAGGTAAAATGTATGAGCTTCGATGAAAATAGTTCACCAAATATCATTAGAAATTAAGAAATTTAGATTATAAATTTCTAGCGTTAGCCACGAGGAAATTTTAATAAAACTATTTTTGCTAAAGAAATAGGCTAAAATATTTTAAATTTTCTTTTAAGCATAAATTCTATCACATTATCACATGTTTTAAGCCGAACAGAACAATCTTTACGTGGGAATTTAGTGAATTAATTTAGGAAAACTTTTATAAACACAAAACGTTAGCCACGCAAGCGCTTCAAAAACTGTTCAAATCCAAAATTTCCGTTAAATTTCATTACTTTTTACTTTAAATCAATCATTATGATACAGAAAACTATAGTTTAGAGTCTAAAATTAATTCACTATTGCTCATTTGGTAAATAAACAGCTTCCATTTATTAAATTTTACAAAATTTGGGAATTTTTTTTGACAAGTTGAAGAAGAATTACAGTGTTTTTTGCAATTTCCACTCTTCTATGGATTTACCCAGTAGCCAGTAAAGTATACTTTAGCCATCAATTCCAGAGATCGAAGCCGCCGATTTTTAAGCCGGCGGCGGCTTACAAATCGGCTTACTAAGCCGATTTTTTTAGCCGGCTTAAATTTTGGCTTACGTAAGCCGGCTTAACTTTTCGGCTTACGTAAGCCGATTTTTAAGCGACGGCTAAGCCGCCTGTAAAAATGGAGATTTTCATTGTTTACAATCTATTTTTTAAAACAGAAAGTCGTTATGAATTTAAATTTTATAAAGCCATGATATGAAAATTGTTTAAACACAAATAAAAATATTTATATTGTGGGCCTGGAAGTGACTTTGATTCTACTGGATGTTACTTTAATCCTACTGGATCTTTCTATTGTCTTAATAGACGTTACTATGCTTCTACTGGATCTTTACATTCATTTATAAAATTTAAATTCATAACGATTTTCTGTTTTAAAAAATAGATTGTAAACAATGAAAATCTCCATTTTTACAGGCGGCTTAGCCGTCGCTTAAAAATCGGCTTACGTAAGCCGAAAAGTTAAGCCGGCTTACGAATCGGCTTACGTAAGCCGAAATTTAAGCCGGCTAAAAAAATCGACTTATTAAGCCGAAGTTTAGCCGCCGATCTATGCGACTTCGATCTCTGATCAATTCTTAAGGCGAAAATACTCTCTAAAAAACGACCAAACATAGCATGTCTATCATATACAGTAGCGCTCAAAAGTATTGCAACAAAGACATTTTTAGTTATAACTCGACAATAGTTGGGCCAATCTTAATGAAAATTTTACAGTAAACGTAGTTTTTCATAACGTAATCAATAAAATAAAGTATAGTTGGGAAATCGGAAAAACTTTGTTAAGAAAAATAATTTTCCATTTCTCGATGGCTCAAAAGTATTGCAACACTTAATCTCATTAATTTTTTTGAAACTAATTCAGCATTTTATAACTTTGAGCTGTATTTTTTACAAAGATTAGACAGAATTCTAGCGTTTGTGACTAAATTTGGTTTGAGTTTTCCACTTTCCACTTAGTTTTTCTAAATTTTTCTAATCTCAGTGCTGTAGAGTATGATTTGTCAAAAATTTACATTTCTCTTCACGTAATACTTGAAAATTAAGTTGTATTTTGTTGTATTTTGAATTATCTTTTGGAAAATATATAATGATATTAACTTATTTAAGCAAAAATTTAAGAAAAGTATAAAATTTTGTAAAATTTTCACCATTGTGTTAGAAATTTTTCAATTTTTCACAATAAATCCACAGTGCATTTCCGATTTTATTAACTAATCTTAAAGAACTTATGACTATTAACAATCCAGTGAAAACCGAATTGTTCTAATGTGCACAGTTAAAGAGAAATTTGCATTTCAATATGCCGCCATATTGGATTTTCATAGCATCAAAATCACAAACTTCAAAAATCAAGTTTTCATTGCTACATGCTAATAATTATTGATTAAAATCAATCCAAAATGATAATTGGGTACATAATAAACTATTTCAGACTAACGAACTTATTTAAATCTTGATTTTTGAAGTTTGTGATTTTGATGCTATGAAAATCCAATATGGCGGCATATTGAAATGCAAATTTCTCTTTAACTGTGCACATTAGAACAATTCGGTTTTCACTGGAATGTTAATAGTCATAAGTTCTTTAAGATTAGTTAATAAAATCGGAAATGCACTGTGGATTTATTGTGAAAAATTGAAAAATTTCTAACACAATGGTGAAAATTTTACAAAATTTTATACTTTTCTTAAATTTTTCTAATCAAATGCTTAAATAAGTTAATATCATTATATATTTTCCAAAAGATAATTCAAAATACTACAAAATACAACTTAATTTTCAAGTATTACGTGAAGAGAAATGTAAATTTTTGACAAATCATACTCTACAGCACTGAGGTTAGAAAAATTTAGAAAAACTAAGTGGAAAGTGGAAAACTCAAACCAAATTTAGTCACAAACGCTAGAATTCTGTCTAATCTTTGTAAAAAATACAGCTCAAAGTTATAAAATGCTGAATTAGTTTCAAAAAAAAATAATGAGATTAAGTGTTGCAATACTTTTGAGCCATCGAGAAATGGAAAATTATTTTTCTTAAGAAAGTTTTTCCGATTTCCCAACTATACTTTATTTTATTGATTACGTTATGAAAAACTACGTTTACTGTAAAATTTTCATTAAGATTGGCCCAACTATTGTCGAGTTATAACTAAAAATGTCTTTGTTGCAATACTTTTGAGCGCTACTGTAAAGAATTCAATGATGAAATGAACTTGAAAAGTTTTATGGAAACATTTGTCAGCAAAAACGTTGACTGAGTGCCGAAATGCTATTGAAGAAATGCGGAAAATGAAAGAGTTCAATCAATTGGAAATATGGAAAAATGAAGTAAATAAGAGACGCATAACAAGTCAAATGAAGAATCAATTGAAAAATAAATTGTGTATGATGATGATTTTAGATTCTCCAAATGAGAATGATTTTTATTTAATCCTCTTCGATGTATACGATTGTAAAATTATAAAGTCAATTGCATCGTTTGAATGCTCAAATCTAATAGGAATTGTTAATCTATTTCCAAGAAATGAAAAGTTTTATCAGAAGGGTGCAGAGAAGTCTCAAGATTTTTGGTTGAAGCTTTTGAAAATAAAGTATATGAAGGATTTTGATAATGTTGCATTCATCGACCTAGACGTACCTGTTGAGTCGAATTATATCCTTCAATTACGCTCTCAACTCATTTACGACCAGTTTTGTTACTTCTTTTATGACTTCAAACATTTAAAGCTCTCATATGAAAAATATTGTGAACATCTCATGATACGAGCGATAAATGTTAAAAAAGACGTGAATGACTTCCAACAATTGCAAAAACGATTAAATCAAATACCGACTAGAATACTCGAAGTAGATGACATTTACGAAGCTATTATTGAGCAAATTGTTCAAGATGAGAGTTCCTTTATGATGAAAAATTCTATGGGAAAATTTATGGAGATTGAAGCGTTTGGCAAAAAAATTTATGATGTGAATGATAAATTGAGAAAGGGATATACTCAAAATCCAAATTTTTATTCTCAAAAAATACTGAATCTTGAACATCTTTTGGGTGATATGTGGAAGAATGTAGATACACAACAATCAATTGAACAGAAACAAATTCAAAATTATTTCTTGAGTAAAATCGTAAAATATCTCAAGTGCGACGAAAAAGGTAAAAATGTTTTATCTGAAATATTTTTGTGCTGATCCTTACACATGTGTCTTTCATTTCTAGGGTATGATTTCATAAAACTTTATTTCTACGTCATTCAATTTAAAAACTGGCATGATGTTAAAACTTATGAAAAAACTTTCTTTGAAAGTCGAAGTGTGGGACATAAGAAGACAGGAGATGACGAGAGGCCTTTAAAAAAAGTTACTAGTGACACATGTATTGAATATCAGAATTTATCGACATTTCCTTTTGAAGTGGAACAGCTCATGAATACGAGAATAGACTCGGATGACGTTGGAAACTTTTACATCCAGCTTTTTTTCCCAACCTGCAATGTTGCAGCATATTTCCAGCTTGAAAGAAATCTATAAACAATATTCTCATCAATATTCAAACAATTTTGATGTTCAGCTTGTCAAAATTCACAGGAAAACTTTATCAAAACCGCTGTGCTTTCGGAATTTTAATGATTACAGGAAATATGAAACATTGAATGAAAACATAAAAAGTTTCAGTAACTTTTTTGCTAAGGGAGTTGATAAATGTCCAATAAATGATTTTCTACGTGAGAGTTTTATTCTCACAATGTCCATCAAATCTCAACAAAAGAGAAATAACGAAAATTGTGAGGCAAAATGTAAAACTTTTAGAGAAACAATTGTTGAGCAAAAATTAGAAAATGTCACAGACGAGAAAAAAGAAGTTTATAACGTATGCAACAAGCGAATAGAGGAAAGTGAATTTCAATCATTTCCACTGTACATAAAAGCTACAATTTTTACTTGGCTAAACATGGAAAAGCACTTGAGTTTCATATTTACATTACAATGACAAAGTACAACTTTCATACTCCTATGATCTCCATACAAATAAATTCAATAATGTTACATTAAGAGACGAGCATGCAACCGGAATGATTTGCAGTATTGACATCGGTGATACATCACAAGAAAATAATAATATGGTACTTTCATTTCCACATGGAATGATAATAAAAATCATCGATGTAGATACTGTTGAGATAAATTGGATGGAGTTGATACAACGTAGTCATGATATGAACATAAATAATACTGACGGTAGTGTTGAAACAAAGAGAACATATTTCTCAAATAGTTTCATAATGATACACATGCTGAATGGTACGGTAAAAATTTATTCTTGTAATGGTACTATATATGAGATTGTAAGCAAAAACGAAAACTTCAAAAGGAGCAGCAATTCTACTCGAAATGATAAACTTACAGAATTTTATAAATTTTCCATTACATCAATTCATTTCCTTAAAAAATACGTCAACATTTCAACATTTGTGATGATATTACCGACAGGAAATAGATTCATCATTGAAAATGATTGGATTGTGGAAGAGTTGAAGCCAGTGTATTAGGTGCGAGAACAAGGAAATTTTCAAATCATACGAGATGATGGACTTAGAGTTTTTCATGCTAACTCATTCACGAAATGCTTGTATGGTGATGAAACATTATTTGATAGCAAGAAAATCGATTTCAATTCTTGACAAGATTTGGTTAACTGAGGCAGAAAATGAATCTAAACTTTTAATGGACGATATTTTGAATTTTGTAAATGATGATTATTTTGTGAATATAAATCAATTTTGTCAACTAGAGCACAAAAAATGTGGCTCGTTTCGTTTCATGAAAAATACAATCGAAGTAAAATTATTTAATGGAGTGACAATAACCAGCAAACAATCAAAAGAGTATTCAATATCGCTTAATGGCATATCATTTCACATAAATGATTCAAATATTGAATTTTATGATGAAAAATGTAGCAAGTGCAGCAAGTAACAAAAAAACTTGCGGGATTCTATGAAAACCATATTTCTAATCACATTATTTTCATTCCAGCAACAATAAAGTCCTCATAAATATTAAAAAAATTCCAACTACTGACAACGATAAGGACAAATGCCAGAAGAAAATTCTCATATCTGCAGGTGATGTTGAAAATAATATATTTGAGATTGAAGAAAATGGTGGACAGGTGTTTTATGAAAAATGGGATCCAAAAGTATGTCAACAGTGTAAAGACACAAAAAATGAGCACAACATGAGCAAATATGGTGAACGCTGGATTGTTTTGAACCGTGACATGTCGGGTAAAATCTAATTTTTTTAAAGGGTATTAGCATATTGATTAGGAAGTTCTAACAGTTTTATTAAAATTTATTTTGACTATTATAGGATATGAAATTTTATCAAAGAAACCTGATAATGATAATTGTAACAATAATATATGGATGGAAACTGATGACACGATGAAAACCAGAAACGTAAATTGTGAAGAAGAAATATCGATCTGTCACACAAATTCTTCATGGTTAACTGTAGACGACTCATCAATTTCATCAGATGTTGTTTGTGGGCGTCAAATGATTCAATTTTACTCGAATCCACTTCTTGATTTAGCAGAAGTAATCAATGGCAGGTACATATATCACATTAAAAATAATTGGCATAAATCTTTATTTCATTTCATTTACTCTTTAACTCTCAGTGCATATTTCATGTTACACAACAATAAATTTACGGATATCATTCGAGCATTGCGTCATTTAAGAAAACATTCACGTGAAAAATTCATCATTAATGTTGATGGATTGATGAAGACTCCTGTTGAGATGAGAACATTTCAAGAGCATTTTAAATTTATTGTAAAGAGGTAAAGTCACGTTTTACGATCAATTTTTTTCATCATGTTCTTTCTTCTAATACATAAATTTTTCATTCACATTTTTTATGCTACCGTTCTCTTCTTTGCATTAAAAATAAACAAAAAAAAATGTTGTTTGTCAGGTCGATTGAAGGATACATTCAAGATAAATTGAAGTTGTTTCGAAAGAGCATAGCACGAGTGATCATTGAAGATTTATTGGAAAATGCATTCAAGAAATTATTTGATGGAATAAAAAGCATTAAAGTCGATACAAAAAATGAAAAAGGATTGCGTGCTGATGATTCATCAGTTTACAATGCTCATCCAATTCATAACAAATCATTTTCATTTGTATAGCTGATTGATTTTTGAAAATGTGAAAAATAAATTTTTTTAGTTTTTTTCTCGAAATATATTTAGTTTTTATATTTAACGATTTGAAAGACTTGATGCATCTCAAGAATATTTAGAATTTTCTGAAAAAATCATCAAATACTGTTGAGAATATAAATCCGATGTAAATTTTTAAGAGTTTAAAATT
The DNA here is from genome assembly GCA_963573255.1 of Chironomus tentans. NCBI lineage: Eukaryota > Metazoa > Arthropoda > Insecta > Diptera > Chironomidae > Chironomus > Chironomus tentans. Next base: position 462,415 of record OY754304.1, on the reverse strand, counting down.
AATTAATAAAATGACCCACTTCATAAAATATTCCGATAAAATAAATGATGATTGTATATTTCACTTTTGAATGAGCGCAGTAAAAAAGTTTTTCGCACAGCACCAAGCTACAGGTGCAGTTTCGATGTTTATTGCAAGTGAACATTTGATTAATGGGATAATATTAAACCAACATGTTTGCGCTTCATGACCATTGTAAGAACGATATATTTGTTAATGTAATTTGAAGCTCATCAACCATTAGAATAATCATTAAGAGATTCTCCTAAATTTAATATTAGCTGTCATTATTCTATTTTCTGTACGATATGTGAATTCCCTAGATTATTAATATTAAAAAAGAAGATTCTTGTGAAATTCTATTTACTGATTTGAATGAGTCACAAGCAACAAAATTTTTCCTCTTCTTTTCCTCCAAGCAAATAAGAACCATAAATATGAATAAAAGCACGATAAATTATAAAAAAGGTCTGTAATTTACATCCGGTCAACTTTTCCCTTTTCAGTTCCATTAATGTACAATAAAATTTAATGAAATCCCATTGTCTGTGCATTTAAAAATAAATACACGAGTGGAAGAGTAGTGCTTTTGACTATTTTAATGACTGCGTCGCAAAAATTTTGTAGTGAAAACTTTAACGTTCGACAAATGTTAAAATACCAGTATTGATTGTTACTTTCAACGAGGACACGAGAACTTATAATCGTTAAATTTTCTTGTGATTTTAACTTGGATGTGCGTAGAGACGTAGAGACTTTAAAACTTACTCTTTAAATAGATTCGGAAGAGAAAAAATTTAGAATATAAAAAATAGGGTTGATTTAGGTGAGATAAATGTCACTAATACTTTTTTCGAGTCATGAAATTAACTTACCTTTTAGATATTTAAATACCTATATTTCAGACTTGTCAACATTCAGTAATATATATAATTTCATGTTGTCAAAGAAAGAGAAATTAAACTACTTGTGATTAACACAATGACACAGTACCCAGAATATGAAAAGGGTTATTTTATAATAAAATCATTAAAAAATATCTTCAAGATTACATTCTTTCATTTCTTTACATTCTTATCTCTTAAAGAATAAAAAAAATTATGCATTTTGAGAACTTTTTGTTTGTTGTAGAACAAAAATTCCAATTTTCATCTCATTCATTTATTCGTTTTACTCATGTCTGCACAGTTGGAAACTTATATGAAAATAATAGGAATGAAAACATTTTCCTTGCTAGATTTCGATAAGATAAAATTGTTCAAAGGCATTTGTTTGTTAAATAACGTAAAAACAATTCTCCCATTTCGCTAATAAACGAGCATTAAAGTGTGGAAATAAATGGAAATCTTTTAAAATCAACATCAACCTTTTTTTGCCTTGTAACCTTGAATAGAGTTTTAAGCAATTTAAAAGCATTTTTAAATGTGTGCATGATCTACTTAAAATTAAAATTTCATTCATCTAAATTATTAATTTAATAAGAGAAAAAATAATTTATTTTTTATATGGATAAATAATTAAATTAGAGTGAAATTAGAAGAAATCATAAAATTATTTCAAATTGCAAAGAATATTTTATATTAGGACAAATGACGAAATGACCAATGATAAACAATTGATCGACTTAACATCTACAAAATTAATTTTCTACATGACTATTAAACTTATGAACAATTACGTCCAGAAAAATTCACATCACATAAATTAAACGCTAGACTAAATTTCAAAAATTTATCAAATGACTAAATAACTGTTAAACTAGCAGCCATAAATGGTTACATATCAGATGTAATAATAGAGATGATATATTATTTTGACGTCGCTTTATGACAAAGAAATTTACATATAAATTGGTTTATTTTGTGGATGAGAAATTGTCGGCATTCAAAACCATTTATTTGTTTTTCAGTATGCTTACTCGCAATTTAGTTTCAGTATTGTACTAAACAAGCAATTTTGTTGTATACTGTATGTCACTTTTATGAGATTTAGGAGAAAAGAAGGAAACAAGTTGCGTGCTTGGTAAACGTGTGCTGTTATCGAGTGATGTAAATGTCAACTAAAAAGGTTTTTTTATTTCTACATATTCTGGAATTTTATTGATCGTGTCAATCGAAAAGTTATTGCCTGTGCTGATAAATGAGAAAAGTGAAGAAGAAAATGTTAAGGTTTTCATTTTAATGTTACTAGTGGCAAAATAACTGTTTTGATATCAAATAAACTTTCTTATTGACTCTCACTTTTTTCGTCGAATGCCATGATGACTTTTTAGATTAGATTTTAAGGCTCAGATGTTAAGATTGCTTTAATTTAAACCAAAATATAGATTCGTTCTACATATGATGGTAATCTAAACAGTAAAAATTTGATCTGACTATTAGAAATGCTCAATTTATGTTTCTTAAAAAAAGTTTATTTTATTTATACCAAATTTTTGTTCAAATTATCAAAAGTTTTAAATCACAATAAATTAACATCTGAATAAGAAGAGATAAAATTTAAAGAAAATCCATAGGATGTATGTAAGAAAACACCAAGCTTTGAAAAATGAGACGTTTAAGCGAAAGAGAAAATTAAAAGAGAGAAAATTTTCAGCAGAAGAGAGTTTTCAAAAAAGCTTCAATTTTCTTATCTTCGAAAGAATAAAGAGTAGCATGATGTTAAAGCAATTAGCTTTTATCTCAAGGCGACAGTAAGGTATCATAAACAGAAGTGTAAATGAGATATTGTAAATATTTTAAAGGGAAATTTCAATAAGTTGTGGCCTGAAGGTAAGATAATCCCAAAAAGGTTATAAACAACTTTTAACAATTTATGAACGTGCCTCATCGATGCTTAAATTGATTTTTTGGCTTATGCTAATTTATTATAAATTTGTCTTCTGGTTTGTTGTGGGGATCTATCTGATTCTGTTTTTCAGAGACGTTTTAGATATATCCAACGTATCAAGCATCCCACATAACCAAAATTATCCAAGCATTTTCCTTTGAATTAAATGGAAAATATTTGTACTACCCCTTAAAAGTACAATAAAGGAATATATTTTCTCAAAACAATTTAAAACCAACTAAAATAAAACTTTAAATGAAAACTATTTGTTCTTACAAATAAGAAGATTTTTATATTGTTACAAATCAAACTAGGGGTCGTTCACTTATTACGTTACGCAAAAAAACGAAATTTTAGACCCCCCCTCTCCCCCCTTGTTACAAATTTTCCAAGAAAAATTTTTTTCTTTATTTGATTTTTCGTAATAAGTGAACGACCCCCTAATGCAACTATGAATGATTTATAACGATTGATTCAAATATTAAAGGAAAAATAATAATTTTTAAGAAATATTCTTATCATCCCTGAATGGATGATTTTCATTCCATAAATGTAACATGACATGCATTTAGTATGTGAATATTCATATTGTTTCGGACTGTTAAAGGAAGAAGTCGTAAAATTAATTTTTCAGTACATTGTTTTGTTTAATTAAAGAAAACTTCAATTTCTAAATAAATTCAAGTGGTAGGAGTGAAATTGTTTGTATTTTAGTGATTGTGATATGGGAAAATCTAAAGATATATTGAGCATAAAGCAAAATAGTTTACAAAAAAGAAATCATCGATCTTTTAACTCTATCCAAAAAAATACAAAGTGTAATTAATGCAAAAAGATCACAGAACAATTTCCATGATAATGAGTTAGAAATTTGAAATTTTTTTTTATTCTGGAAACAGAACAACAAAATAATCAAGAACACACCACTTCCATAATCTACGAGGAAAATAGAAGTAATATCAATCAAGATAATGTAAATGACACAATTGACAATAATGAAATATAACATAAACAGAAACGCTTTGAATCCTTTATTAAAGTTTTTACGGAAATTTGATACAAATTTACCAACAGATTATCGAAGTTTATTTAAAACCCCGCGTGATTCACCTCAAATCCTCATAGAACCTGGACAATATTTACATCTACCGATTAAATCACAGGTAGAAAACTATCTGAATAGTATTGAAAAACCACCAAGTGAATTAAAGTTAAGACTAAATATAGACGGAGTTCCTGTCTATAAAAATACAGGAGTTGTTCCTGCTGTGTGGCTCATCCAAGATGATTTTGGAATTAATTCATGTCAGCCATTTATTGTTAGAATCTATGGAGGCCCTGCTAAGTCTAGTTCATTTAATTTGTTCTTAAAATGTACAATAAATGAGTTAATTAATTTGAGAGAATTTAATTATAAAGATGTAAAAGTGAAAGTCAAACTTGATCAAATTCTTGCTGATGCCCCTGCAAAATCATCAATTTTATATACGATTGGACATAATGGCTACTTTAGCTGTACGAAGTGTGAAGTAAAAGGACAGTTTATCGAGAAAATGTGTTATTCAGAACTAAGTGCTCCTTTACGAACTAACGAAAGTTTTAGGACCCAAAGAAATGAGGAATATCATTCAGGAAAATCGATTTTAGAACAACTAGATTATTTTGATACGCTAGAAGGTGTATGTATTGATTACATGCATACTGTACTTTTAAAAACAATGAAAAAACTGTTATGTCATTGGTTTATTGATACTGGCAGTTTAAAACTATGTAACAGAGATAAGCAATTAATTTCCAATGTAATTAATTGTCTCAATCAGAACATGTTTTGAATACAGAACATAAAGCAACTGAATTCCGGACTATTCTTTTATACTATGGACCAATTATTTATAATAATTTTATCATATAGCAATGAGAATATTATGTGATAAGAAATTTGTATTAAAATATAACAATGTAGCACAATCACTTATAAAAATTTTTATTGAAGACATGATTTTATTATACGGCGAAAAGGAAATAGTATATAATACGCATTTATTATTTCACATGCCTAATGAATGTATAAGCCGAGGAGTCTTAGACAATTTTTCCTGCTTTCCTTTTGAGTCCAATATGGGAGTAGTGAAGAAATTAATTCATTCCTCAAATAAGCCATTACAACAATTAAGAAATCGTCTCTGTGAAGTTGATTATGTGAGAAAAATTCTACCAGACTTACTTAATAAAACTCAAAATAATTCAAAAATAAAAGAAAATGAAATTACGATCGATGGGATGAAAATTAATTGCACAGAAAAAAATGGTTACATCCTTCTAAAGTGTAATAAGATTTTTAAATGCGAACAATTTTTTATAAAAGACGGAAATAAATGTGTGAAAGGATATGTTCTGCTTAATAGTGAAAGTTTATATTATCAACCCATTCAATCGAAGCATATTGACATTTATGCCTTTACATCTTTAGTAAAAGAAGTTAAAGAAATTAATTTTAATCAGCAATTTGAAAGAAAAATGTTTGCGTTAAAACATGACTTCATAAAAGATAATGGAATGAAATTTGTTGTTGCCCTTTTCCCACTTTAGAACACATCAACTATGTTTTACATAGTAAAGTTTATTAAAACCAACTCGATTGGAACCATAAAAAAGGATCAGCAATGCAAGTATCCACGTCAAAAAGCAAGTAAGCAACTGTCACTTGAGGGTGATGAAAATGTACCTAAATGGAAGATTTATGAATGTCAATTGATGTATCCTAGGAATAATGGAAATGACGGAATTGAACTTTTGAAGGATGCTTTGGATAAGGAAAAGTTTTATGAAAACTATTCAGATACTGAGGATTACGAGACACAAACAATTAAACAAGAATATATTCGTTTACATCCGACTGTGAGATTTAGTGAACATATCGATTTAAATAATATGATTCGTGAGGTGATATAAAATTAATATACAAATCGATATACTTCTGACATGTATTTATTTTATAATTATAATCTCAAAAATGAAATGACAGATGTTAATCGAGATGAACAAATTCTTGCATCATCAACGAATAACGACAATTTGAGTGAGACGGAAGGAGCATGTTCAGCAATTCAAACTGATATAGAGATTAATAATAGCTACTTTGCGTTGGAAAATGAGGCGTATAATTCACAAAACTTTGGCGTACAACAACAAGTAATTATTCTCAAAAATATGTAATAAATTATTATCTTCTTACAAAATTATCTCCTCAGGTTATTACTGAATTAGTTCCTCAAGAAGCAGATTACAAGATGTTGAAAAGTATTCTAGAGAAGCTTGATGAAATATGTAGCTCAAAATAATGAAATTATAAAGGAACAAGTTGCAATGAGTGCACATTTAAAAATTTTGGATAAGCCTATAGAGAAGCTAGAAATGAAGCTCCAAAGTGATATGGAAATAGACGATTTTTCAATTAATGTTATCGACAGTGGTGATGAGCTTACAATTTTTTCACAAAGATTGCAAAATGATCAAGTTTATAATGCAAAATGTGTAAGAATACATAAGTTTTTATGGTATGACTTACTGATCAAATACTTTTTCTTTTAAATAGGTACGATATCTAAATAAGCACTGTCCAAAAGGGTCAGCTAGATACACACATAACGGTATCGTGAAATCAGTAATCAATAAAATATTCACTCCGGTCTTTAAGAATATTTGCGGTTGGTCTACCAAAAAAAACGTATGTTAATTAAGTTATTTAATTGCAATATCTTGAAATTAATTCTTTTTGAAATGTATTTTTGTAGTTCAACAGATAATCCACGAATTTTATTATGTGAATACAACAGCTTTCAAAAGTTATTGCTGGATGTCATGAATTTTAATTCAACTGAAGTTTTTACATTGGATAGCGTTAGTGATGGCATTAAGGAACTTTTTAAGCGTTATACGAGAGACCACGAAAATAACCGTGATCCTGGCGAAAAGTCATCATGAATGTATCACTTAAATTTAAAACATTATTTTATTGAATAGTTCCTTACTAAATCGAATGTGATATTAAAAAATATCTTACTCTATTTCCCTCTCATCTTACTTAATATTATACATTACCTATAAACTAAACAAAAGGTTTCAAAATCAGAAATTTATTCACATAGAGCACAGATATCACTAAATTCAGATCCTAAACTTTAATATCCACTTAATCACTTTATTATTCACTTTATTATCCACTTAATCATTTATAATCCTTGAATTTTTGAGCTTAATATCTATATAATTAAAGAAAATATGTCGTACACAGAAAAAGGTAAACAAACTTTTTTTTCAAAAAATTTATCATAACCGTTACAAACGGTTAATGGGCGATTCCACGGATGGAAGGAATTCCGAAAAATTCAGTTGTAATTCTTCTTCAACTTGTCAATTTTTTTCTCTTATTTCATCATTTTAACTAATCAAATAATACAAGAAACATTGTGATTATATTTCTTTAGCTGTTTATCTGCTTAATCAATTTTAATTTTAATTAAATCTAAAGTAATTAAGCAAAAATCAAGACTGATATTCTGTATGTTATTGCGGATTAGGAATAAAAAAGCTTTTACGTTGCCCTACTTCATTAATTGGTTTCCAAGTATTCATTTTTCTGCTTAATTACAGGTTCATGAGTGGATTTAAGTATGCAGAATGATAAAACAACATAGAATGTACAGTAAATGAACCATAAACAGTTGTCTAGATGTCTAAAAAGTGGAAAATTTTAGTGTGAAAATTCAGAAATCCACTTTTTGAAATAGTGCAACGCTTACAAAAATTCAAATATTTCTTTAACTAAAGCATTTAGAAGGATGAAATAAGTTTAGAAAGATAGATTTCAGCGTTTTACGTAAGTATATGTAGTCATTGGAACGTCTAGATAGCTGAATTAAGAGAAAAAATGATTTAAAGACGAAATTTTTGAAAAATCACATCCGTGGAATCGCATTAATGCTCTTTTTTGTTGCGGAAATCATTTCAAATGTATAAAAGCCGTTGTTAAAATTATTAATCTTCAAAAGTAGCAAATATATGTGAAAACTAATAAATTGGTTAAGATTTGAGATCTAATAATGTTTATTAATAAAGAATAATTTAAACCCATTTAAACATAAATCTGATTAAGTTATTTAAGATTTTTTTTCCAGAACTCTACAAATGTTTGATATAAAATACGCAAATGTATTTTTTATGTAGTACAAAAGTATTATGATTGATGTTACCTAAAATTATACATAAAATCGTCCATTGTGAAGGACAATATTATCCATTGGATGATCCATGCATCATACCTAAGTATTGTACATGGAAGTTTTTTATGTAATACATTTATCTTACATTGGGGTGTTTTTGGCTATGTGGGATGAAAATTCGCTTCATTCTGAGCTTTTTCAACCATATTTTTTGTATTTAGTGTTAAATTTTTGTGAGAAAATGTTTCTCGTTTTATGACCTTTGGAGACCATTTCAGTAAATTATCACAGAGAGAAATAAAAGGAGGACAAGAATGAAGTAACATTTTATGCTTTCACAAAATGAACTAAGATATTGGCTCAAAGCCGAATCGGACATATTCACACCAAGTTACAGAAAGTCTCATGGATGGATCGAGTTTCGCGTGGACACAAACTGCTTATAATGCATACATATAATTTTAAATGAAATTAATTTTGCGCCATATAAATTTATAGTTTATATAATATTGAAAAACATAGTGTGAATGTATATAAAACTGCATTAGGCTCTTAAAAAGTTTATGAAGATAAATAGTACGGTTAAATAAAGTATAAGTTTTTAAAGTGGCCAAATAAAGTTTCTTCCTTTGTTGCATGCATTGCGAAAATTTAACAGCATTGCGTATGACATTATAAAGTTGTAATAAATGAATATTAATATTCGAGAACAATGAGAAAAAAATAAAGCAATAAATTTCAATAGAACAGGATTCTAAGACTCAGCGATGTAAGCTTTATGATAATAATAAAATCCCTTTTATTGGTGCCTTTATAGTTCAAATATTAAGAAAAATACATATATCTTATTTTTAGAACAGCTCTGCGAACAGCAGTCAGCAGTTTATTTTTAGGAGTCAGGCTTTCAGGAAGAATCATGTTCTCAAAGTAAAAAATAAATTTAGAAACGAGTGTGTTCTAATAAGAATGTTTACTATGTGTTGACGAACAATATCAATAAGAGCCAAAAAATTTTCTTTTGGAAAGACAACAAAATTGAGTACATAAACGTGAAGGAAGTTTGTATAACATTTTACCAGCAGTTGCTAACAGACGATTTTGAAACATGCTTTCCTGAGAAATTTTTTAAATGAATATAACTTAACGTCATGAAAATGTAAGTAAATATTGTCAAAAGCTCAAGATCTTTTTTTCTATGAAACAATTATAATTTAATCTAATTTAATAATAACTAAAAAGGATCTGTTTTTCCCTTAACAGAGGAAAATTAAAAAAAATAAAAGAACAACTGTTAAAAGAATGACAAGCAAAATCTGAATATTTATGGAAATGTTTCATCATCATACATAAAAATATAAGGGATGAAGATATTACAGAAATTATATCCGAGAGGAAGCATGATGATAATGAAATTAACAGTACTTGTCTCAAATTAAACCTTAATTCATCTAAATGAATATCATTTGGCCTTTTCAGGTATACCTGTTGCTTTAGAGCATTTTAGGTTGCTTTAAGTTTTATTACCTATATTCTTAGTATCTTCTAATGGCAAAAAACATTCGCTGTGTCTTTTGTGAATTTTTAATGATAAAAATTTTAAAGCATGTCAAAAACAGATTGTCATTATAGCCTAATCATTGTTTTAATGATAGTGTCATGTTTTCTCGATTAAATTTAAGTAAATTACCTTTATTATTTAGATGCCGTAGTTTGAGTTGTATCTGTTTGAATTATAGGACTTTGCTGTTGACTCCCAAAATTAATTCATAAAAGCGCACAAGAAATATTGCACAACTCGTTTGTACCTGTTTTATCCTGTGGACGAGCATTACATTTTATGACGTCAATTAGCGAAGTACTCTTTTTAATTAACTTTCTGTTCATAAATGGAAACAACTTTGTTGGAAATCGAGGTAATTTCATTATTTTATATCTATTTGAATAATTTTTATTACTTTTTATTCATTACAAAACTCCTTTTATTCTTTGTAAAAGGAAGAACATGAAATGATAATGATAATTTTTTTTTGACATCACATTAAGTATGCATAATTAAACAGACAACTAGAGTTCCTTTTTTCTTGAATTAATAAATACTAGGAAAATAAATTAAATTATGATAAATTTAAAGGTCTGAATTCACGAAATAACTATTGCAACAAATTTCTTTTGGTTTAGGTATGTATTTGAACAGCAAAAGTTTTTAATGACAATAATATTTAAACTTTGATGACTGTTCATTATTATATGGAATTAAAAATATTTCTTTAAAAATTGTGCTAATTTAATTATGTGGGATTACCACTTTATCAGGTGTTTATATTGATCATTTACTGAAATTCTCTTTATCGTTTCATATCCTAATATTATACTGAAAGAGAAGGCAGCGGATTGAACGAGACGAGCTGAAAGACCTTTAAAAAACATATGAAATTTCTCTTCAATCCAAAGCTCAACAGCAGCTCTGGCAAAGGAATCAAGTCGCTGCACTTGTAATCTTGCACGAATAATGTCAAGTGGATTGGTAATTATTGTCGTAGTAAATCCTCCGGTCGCACCAGCTACACATTGAATGAATAAATGTGATGTATTTGCTGGTAATATTTTAATTAGTTCATCTAAACAAAAAGTTAATGATTAATATTTTCAGTAGGTATTTAAAAATTTGATGAGAATATTTACCTTGATAAAAGTGATAGAAAGCCCACCAAAGGGCTGAATTAGGCACATAAGCTAATAAACTAGCTGTATAGCCTCGATAATATCCTGCAATTCCATCTCTTCGATATATTTCTCTTGCTATCTGTATAGCAAGCTCTGTTTTTCTTAATTCTGTATTTATTCCTAATGGATTAATTATTTGACCATGTCTTAGTCCATGAGCATTCATTCCCAACACCTATTGGAATGAAACCAAATTTGTATTGTTTAAATTTCAACCTGATGAACTAATTTTACCATCATATGCTGTGAGATAACATCAAATGGCACAATGATTGTTTGTCCAACCAAACTAGCTGCACCGCCTGCAACAATAGCTTTTGTACTTGAACCATATCCTCGTTGTCTTAACAAATGTCTCACACCCTCGTAAGTTGATATATAAAACACTCCTGATACAATTTGAAAGGAGGATATCCAAAAACCCCTGTAAAGTCCTTTTCCACCTTCGGATTTGTAAATTTTGCATGCACAATCTATCATTCCATTATAGACATCATTCTTAAACTGAACTTGTAATTGTGTCTTGATGACTGTTAATGGAAAAAGTGCACAACGAACCGAAAATGATGATAACATTGAGAGTGGAAAAAATTTCTAGAAGAAGATGAATAAGTAAAATCATATGATGTGCGTGTAATTTCATAATCTCACTTACTTTTTTGTTCATCATTTCCCACTCAATGGTTTTTATGAATGGTGGTGGTGATTCCATGATGGATGCGATGAAATGGATTCGATCAGTTGTTTTTTAAAACACTTACACTTATTTTTGTTATTGGGTCAATGACATGTCATTGCCTAAGATAAAGTCTACTCTTCTTTTTATTAAGTATTGAAAAAAAAATCTTCTTCTTTATGGCCTTGATTTTACTGTCGTATTTATTTTTTTTATAGTGAAAGTGTAAATTTTCAAGATCAAGTATATGCCAGTTAATTAAAATAATAATCTACCTTAACATTATGTTGTAACAATCTAGAAAACAATTGACATTTTATTAGTATTTTAAATTATGTCATACACTGATGATAGCTATAATACTTACATATCAAATTTGTTTATTTATTGTAATAAAATTTTTATTATTAAGTTAAATAATCAAGGAAAATCTTTTTTAATCACTAATCTTTACATTTTTCTTATCGTATGTAATCTTTGTCATAAACGTAATACATCTATGATATGGTAACTCATAATAAATTCTGATTTTTTTTAAAAAACTTAATTAAAATGAATTTTGCACACTTTTAGATTTTCTAAACAATTCACAGATTAGGCAGGATGCCTATTATGGCATATTCACACTGTTGTACTCGTACACATCAAAAGTTTTTGAAATTTTTAGATTTTTTAAACTTTCAACTGATGTTTTAAATTTTAGAAACTGTAAATACGATTTTTGTGCTTCAAAATAAATTTTTTTGACTTTGTTTGGAGTATTGCTATTAATAAATCATCAAGTTCGTCTTTTTATTAGCTCAAATAATATTTTTTAAAAAAATCTTAATAATTACCAGTAATGACCAATCATTCGTACCATAAAATTTGAAATAAAGCAGCAACACTTAAGGCATACATAAAAAATTGTGTGAATATAAAAATGTTCTTAGTTCCTCGCCTTCAAAAGAAACATTTAAATATATTTTGGCCGTTAAGTATTTTTATTCATAAAAATGAACTTTGTTAAATTTTTCCATGTTTAGCAATTAAATGAAACTACACGCATTCCGAAATTGATTAATGACATCAATTAAGATATGATTTAATCTGAAAAATATATTTCTTTTGCATTTTAACTTATAATTTTTAATGAAAATAATAAAGATACAAATAATATCAATGAAAGTTCCTTTTTGAATGCATTACCTTTTTGCCATGAATTTAATTCGAAATCCTCTCTTAATTTTATCCAAAACTCTGACCTCTCAGTTAAAAAGTTTTCTTTTAATTGAAAGAGACTTTGCGAATTTCCATTTTCATTTCCAATTTGTAGGTATTTCATTGACGTTCCAGAAGCAGAAGGCCATTGTGGCAGAGAAGGGGAATTTTCAGGATTAGGTTTACTAAAAAAATTATAACAAATGAATATGTCAAAAATGTTATTATCGCAAATCTCACCCTGTTCTCGCAAAGTTCACCCACATCGCAGTCATCACCCTTATCAAATCTTTGTCGTGTTGAGTAGGTATAGAGCTGTAGAAATATGATTTTCTAAGCGAAAACAGTGGAATCAAGTCATCAACATGACAAGTTCCATAGAAATCCTTCGACTGACTGAAACTTGCTGTGCTTTTGTGTGTAAAATAAAAAACATATGTATTGTTATTTCCACCTAGTGCAAATCTATTTTTCAAGCTTTCGAACATTCCGATAAACCAGCCGTCTATTGGTTGAAAGGAAAATAATTTTATATATTTTAGCAATCATAAACTAATAAGCTTACCAGTCCACAACTGAATTAAAGAATATAAAATTATCAATTGAAATATCGTATATACTTAAAAATTTTTAATAAAAATAACTTACGTCAATCAAATCTTTTGGCTCTCGCATTCTATCAGACACGTTTGTGCTGCCGAAATAAAAATCATTTATTTGTTTTGTGATTTCCATTTGTTGATTGTCATTTAAGTGATTGTAAAGGAATGAATTAGGAAGTTTGTTATCCCAATCAGTTATTAATTCATCTGCGAGCGTCTTGTTATCAATGAATGCTTATTTAAATGAATTAATTCAATCAGTTATTGCGTTTAATGTTTAAATGAATGCTTACCAGCAGTTTTTAGTAACCCCTCCTCACTTGCCATGCCAACTAGCCATGGAATGTTAACAGAATGAGTTGCAAAGGAACGTTCTGAGATGAAAGGTTCTTCATTGGAACTGAAATCTTCAATAACCGGATGAAATAATACTACGGGATCATTGTCCCAAGTATACATTTCCGTTGAAGCTTCAATAAGTTTTTTAGCATCGACTTTTCTTAAGCATTCAATGAGTTCTTTTGTATCTTCCTCAATTGATGGAGTACAATTCACCTTTTCAGCTATAAAGAATGCTTTTTTTCTTTCATCTCCTTTTCTTGCGGGATCTGACCAGCAGGTATTCAATGTGCCGCTATGAGAAATTGCTCGATGAAAAAGATTCTTTGACATTGGGCTGAACATGTGATAATTCACTGAAGCTCCACCAGCAGATTCTGTATTTAGATTCATAACAAGAAATATAAGAATAATAGCTGTTAGCTAGTAAAATAATAGCTTTTAGTGAAGCACTCATAGAGAGAAATATGTCAAAAAAATGAAATGTTTATCAGTCAATTACTTACCTCCCCATAAAGTTACAGAGTTTTTATCACCTCCAAAGAATTCAATATTTTCTTGAACCCACTTGAGAACAAACGATTGATCCTTAAATCCATAATTTCCCGGGCAATTTTCGTCTTCAGTTGATAGAAATCCCAAAGTTCCCACACGATAGTTGGCTGCTATATAAACTATGTCATGGTCAAGAAGATACTCCGGCGAGTAAGGATAAGCATCACCTCTAATCCAACCCTATGATAAAATATTTATGATGATATGTCCAGATATGTCGTATATTTTGATAAGGATTTATTTTACCCCGCCATGTATATACAATAGTACTGGTAACTTTTTATCACTTTTCTCAGGTGCATACACATTGATATAAAGACAATCTTCATCACCTTCGACAATCCATGATCGTATGAAAGGATTAAACTGCATGCACATTGGAGGACGATTTTGTGTCGGTAGAACTCCATTCCATGGCTTGACTTTTTGTGCAGGCTTGAATCGCAAATTTCCTATTGGTTTTTCAGCATAAGGAATTCCGATAAAAGCTCTAATTGTTCTACCAGAATTCGACACAATATGACGACCCAAAATTTTTCCATCATTAGTTTGAACTATCATGTCATCCTTTTCTTCATAAGATGAACAAAAGTTTATTAATAGAATAAAAATTAAAGTATTTAACAGTTTCATTTTAAGAATAAACCATGTGATCTGTCCAATAGCACTTGAATGACTAAAAATATTTCTGGTTGAATTTCATATCATTCGTGTTCAAATAATAGATAAGGAATTAACAAAAGTGGTTTCTCTAGAATATTAAGATTAATATTTGATTGGGGGTATAGTAATTAAAATTTACTTTGATAAATTATTAATAATTTAAAAGCTTTTTAAGTCCTATTTTCAACGACCGTTATTTTTAGTAAAAAAATGTAGAAAAAACTTTTTATTGGACCTCTCTCATTTCACGTTTATAAAATTATTTATTTACAATTCATCTCTGCTCTTTTTTTCGTTCTTCCAAACTCTTAATCCATATTTTTCTCGAAGCTTTATCCAAAATTCTGCAGCTTTTGCGTAAACGTCTTTTTTCATTTCAAGCAATTTGTCAGAATTTCCATTTTCATTTCCAATTCGCATGTAATCGAGTGGAAATTTTGTTGCAGGTGTCCAATAAGGAAATCTGGATTCTTTACTCCATTCAGGTGTTGGAGTTCTATAAAAACATAAAGTATTATTATTATTATAGCTCAATGAAAAATCTAAAACATTCTTCATGCAAAATAAAACAAAAAGTTTCAAACTCATTGTTATCATACCCAGTTGTTGCAAAATTAACCCAAAGCTTTGTCATGAGTTTCCTCAATTTTGTGTCCTCATTTGTTGGGATTGAGTTGTAATAAGTTGGAGTTGTGTGTCGTATTGGGAATAAATAAAGCAAATCATCTCCATGGCAAGTTCCGAAAAATTTTTCTCGATTACCACCCCAAATTTCTGAGAAGCTTATCGATCCTTTGTGTGAAAATAAGTAAACATAAGTATTATCACGGTTATTGCCCTCTAATCTTTGTTGTAAATTATCAATAAATCCATTAACCATCCAACCTTCAGACCACATCTAAAACATAATTTCATTAGGATTCTAAAAGTTAATTTTTTCCATCATATAAATGTTTTGTACCGTTGTTAAATTTTCTTTGTTTTCTCCAAGAAAACCAAGATTGTGGTAAAAACGATAAATTTCCACATTTATTTCAGTTATTTCCTGTTCTGATAGATGATCAAAGTAAAACGATACTGGAATTATAGTTTCCCAATTTTGTGCTAAATCGTTTGTCAGCTTTAGACTATTTAGAATTCCTAAAATAAAAATCAACATATGTATTTGACCTTTTTTGAGCATAAAAATACGGCTATCGATCAAATGAAAATTTTATATGTTAGATTATGTATATAAATATGTAAACATATTATTGATGTTTTTTTATCAAACATATTTATACATCAAAGGAAAAGGTAGAAGACCTTTTTAGAATTTTTTGCTGCCTAATATATGTACTAGAGTCGAAAGCATTTAAATTTTTTTTCTCTAAAAGCATGGTAATTTTCACGAACATTTTCTAAAACTGATCTCAATTTATTATTTACCTGCTGTTTTAAAAATTCCTTCTTCGCTATTTATTCCTACCATCCATGGAATATCCAGTGAAAATTTTTTATAGTTCAAGTCCATAATAAATGGTTCTTCTTCAAGTTCAGAAGATTCTACAACTGGTCCAAATGGAATGAGGGGATCATAATCCCATTCCTGTAAGGTAAATTAAGAAAATATTGAAATAAATTTTTCACCTGAGGACAGTCGACCCTTATAATGGCCTTACCAAAAAGTCTCTAATAGCAGCCGTAATTTGTTCCGCTGGCACATTTCTTAAGCATTCAACCATATCTTTAATTGTACTACCAGAAATGGGACAATTCATCTTATCTGCAAGCCTAATTGCTTTCATTTTTGCTAATCCCTTTCGGTGTGGATCGGCCCAAACGTTCATTAAATTTCCAGATTGTGAAATAGCACGATGGAACAGGCCCCGAGACATTGGAGAAAACATATGGTAGTTAACAGATGCGCCACCTAAAATGTATATTTTCATTTAATAGAAGGTTAAAATCTTTTTAATTACAAGCTGATGCATACAAGCATAACAAGCTTAATTAAATATTTAAGAATATTAGTTACCTGCACTTTCACCAAAAATAGTTACAGAGTTTCCATCTCCACCAAATTTTTCAATATTCATTTGCACCCATTCAAGCATCATTAATTGATCTTTTAAACCAAAATTCCCTGAACAATGTTCATCTTCCGTTGATAGGAAACCCAATGGACCTAAGCGGTAATTTCCTGTTACGAGAACAATATCATGTTCTAAAAGATATTCTGGGCCATATAAACTATGACCGGAATGACCCTCAACCCAACCCTAGTTCAAAGCAAAAAATTTATCATTAGTTTTTTTCATGTTATGCCGGTAAATACAAAACAAAAGTAATACATACACCTCCATGGAACCACACCATAACATTAAGCTTCTTGAAACTCTTTTCTGTTATATTTATCTGTAAGTGTATTTCAAATAAAATTTAAATCTGATATGTAAGTAATAAAAAACCAATACATACATTTGGTGTATAAACATTTAGGTATAAGCAGTCTTCCTGTCCTATAACGCGTTTTTCAGTACGATCGTAAATATTTGTTTGGATACACATGGGTGGCTCGTTATGTGCTAATAATGAGTCATGGTACCATGGAGTTGGTTTTTTTGGTGCTTTAAATCTCAACTCTCCAACTGGTGGAGCGGCATAAGGAAGACCAAGAAACGCACGAATTCCTTTCCCAGAAATTGATGTTAAATATCGTCCAATAATTTTTCCATCATCGATACGAACTTTTAAATTTTCAGCCGTCCGTCCTTCGCAAATTTTAATAAAAACTAAAAATGATAGAACTAAGCACAAAAACTTCATTTCTTTACTCTTTTAAGTCTAAAGAATGACTGAGTATGTATGAACGTAGATAGACTTTAATAAATAAATGCACACAATCTTATCTTTTTTCCGAAAAATTCATAGTATATGAAAGATAATAAAGTAAGGCAACAAGCTCGATTAAAGGTACTCAGCTGAGTACTGTTTATATTATAGTAACTTTTGACCGGTAACGAAATAAATATTGAAAATGATGTATGCATGTAGCAACAGAATGAATTCAGAATATTTAGATTCTCATCTAACCTAATTACTTTATTATAAATATTCATATTCGCATAAAAAACTGAATTAATAACAGATTTCTTACCACGTTTTTTTATTTATAAGTTCGTGTGACATTTATTGATTTCTTCTTCGATTTTGAACCTTTAACGGCATTAAATTAAAATGAAAAACTTGTAGAACTAAATATGTATTAAAACAACAGCGTTGAGTAATATGAAAGGTTTAAAATAAAAAAGGATGTTCCTGTTTATTTTTCATACCTAATCTTGTTATTTGCCGTTATTACTTGTTAGCTATAGAGCAGCTATTTTATTTATTGCAGTGAAAAAAGTTACAATTTTTTTTAATATTTTCGGGGTATTTTAGTAATTTGTGACAAATAACAGTATCATAATTTCAAATTGTTTCAATCATATGCTTGTTTAATAATATCCATAATATCTATATTTCTTTTTATATTAGAATGTTATCTAATAAATAAGCAATTGCAATACATTCACAAATAAAGCAAGAAAGGGGAAATAAAAAAGATAGAACTGTAAACAGAAAGGAAGGACATGGCAACAAAGAAAGTCATTTTAAGCAATAAAAAAGATTGGATGTGAAATTGAATGAAAAGGAGCTCAATCGTTTGGAAAATGAGGAAAATTGATTCAACTATCCAACATATGTTTGAATTAATCAGCTTGCACAAAATGTATGTTCATGCATGTATTTGTGCGAAAAGTTTATTTTTGTAAGAAAATTTTCCTAGTTTTAAAACATATGCTGGTAAAATTTTTTTTCCTGTGAAAATTAAAGTTTCCTTAACGGTGATTTCTACATTTTTATTATTACAGCTGTCGCTGTTATCAACCTTGTGATATAAATGCTTCTTATTATTGCGAAAGAGATGAGACGAATATGGCATGTAAAGAAAATTACATTAAATATTAACATTTTTTTCTTCTCATTTCTTTCAGAATGGATATATATGACAAGAGTGATAATATTTAACATCTTATCTTTGATGGAATACTTAATGTTAAAATGAATGCTTTTATTTTATTATTTAACAATTTTCTTTATATTAACGACTTTTCATTTTGTTGCGCAAGCATAACAGCAGCATATTTTCATCTCATAATGGATTTTTAATATAAGCATAAGTCTTACTCACAAATGCAATTTGTTATACAATTTTCACATTCTCCCTCAAAAATTTGTGAAACAGAAAAAAATTGTTCCAGTGTAATATTAAATTCAATTTTCAGACGAGAATTTTTTAGCAGCCATCATTGCATTATGGTAGAATTATTTTAATCTTTGAGTATCTTCTTGGGTAAAAAATGAGAAAATAAAATTAAATGGGAGTTCATATATTCAATAAATTTTTATTACGCGTATTCGCATTACCTAAAACGTTTTCCGCTAATAAAACTTTATTTTTATGTATCTAGAATTTAATTCAGATAACTCTTTCTTTGTCTAATTGTCTATTATATTAACTAGTTTTTAAATATTTTTGGCACATATTAGGCACGAATTATTAATGCTGATTTTCTATTATTATCTGATTTAATTTTAAAATTTCTCTTAGCGCTATATCCAAAAGTTAATATTATTTGAAATAAATGAGAATTTTACTTTATGTTTAGTGTGAATACATGTAGGGATTTATTTGTGGGTTCATTAATAATAAACCTCGAGTATAAATGCACATACTTTGCTACCATTTTAATTGTAAATTTAAGAAGCTTTCTTACATTTTGTTCCGGGAATTTTCATAACAGTACAATCAATTTATTCTTTTTCTATGGCGTTTAAAGATATTCACATTTAATACATCTGCTTCAATGATAAAAGTATGAAAAAAGAATAAGAAAAATGTTTCATATACGAGATGATAATAAAAACTTTTACATATGTGGATAAAGGCATATTCATGTGATTTTTTCACATAAAAAGTAGCACATAGGATAAATGCTTTTTTGGTGTATACAACTCTTATTATTTACTCTGTAAAAGGCAGATTTACTTTTGTTTCACAACTGAAAGAAAAAACACATATAATTCTTTTTGAGGTTAAAATAGCAAATACGGATGTTTGAAGTCAGTAGAAAGCCATGAAATGCAATGTAATTTCATAGATAAAAACATGCAAACAATCTAAAGAATATCCCAGGGAATATCCTATTGTCTTATAGATAGAAACAGAAATGTTTTATTTTAAAACTAAAGTATGAAAAGAGTAACCGTAGCTCGAAAAAAGTTCATTTACAGATCGAATCACGAACAATAATCTCATAATGGTTTTTCAGAAACCACATCGATGTCGTAAAATCAGAATGAAAAATACTATATTACATAAGGTTGTAAGAAGAAGAAATCGATTAAGGGAAGAAAATTTATTCTTCCTTGAAAGGAAAAAATTAAAATTTGTAAAATTATTGTAGCGCATTTTTGATCCAAAAAGAACTCTAGTTTTTGATGTATGAAAAACTAGTAGTGAAAATCAATTTGAACATATTGACTTATACAATTCAGGAGAAATGATGTG
Source organism: Chironomus tentans (assembly GCA_963573255.1). Classification (NCBI taxonomy): domain Eukaryota; kingdom Metazoa; phylum Arthropoda; class Insecta; order Diptera; family Chironomidae; genus Chironomus; species Chironomus tentans. The sequence continues at coordinate 442,009 of OY754304.1, read as the reverse complement.
AATAATTTTTTTACATTGAATTACTAAATATTCCATTTAAATATTAATTCATTAACCTAAACTAGCATAAACAAGAATACTTGATTTCAAAAAGCATGCTAGATGTTATAAAAAGAAGAGAACTGATATTACTAAGCAATTTACTGAGACAAATTCGTTGAGATTAACAATGGTGGGGGCGTTTGTAAAACAACATAATGAAATTCCTTTTTTGTACATAAAGTGGTACGAGACAAATTTCATATATTTTTTCTCTTTAAATCGGTTAAGTCACTGAAGTTCTTCTTACTAATTCCAGTAATCCAAGTTTGTTGTGTTTCAGTCTTTATGAAATTACTGAAAAATATTTAGTCTCAAGAGCGAGAAAATTTATTGTCTTTTCTAGGATTTAGAGACAAAAACGAGAACATGCCACGATATCATGTCAAAACTAAAGACGAGAAAATGAGCACAGTTCAGAGAATTGAGAATCAGCTTAAAAATTAATTTTACATTTTCCATAGCTTTACTGCTATGTAAAGAAATTTATAAAATTTATACTTATGACTGAAATCGCGCAAAATTAGAGGATTGCTCATACTAGAGTTTTTTGCTGATTTTAGTGATACTAAAAAGAATAGTACACAATTTTAAGAGCACATTTCAGTTTTCATATTTTGTTTGACTTTAACCCATGAATTCTTTTTATTTTTATTTTCATGCAATAAAAATCATATGATTTATAATAAATAACAATTTTCTATTTTATCTACCTAAATACTGTTAGGTCGTGAAATGAAAATTTGATTTTTTATTTTATATCTCATTCATGACAATAGCATGATGTGAAAAATATTCAATTTTTTTCTACGCTTAATAAAAAAATTTGTGCTTTTCAGCATTTTCAGTGAAAATGTGTGCGTATATACCTCTACATAGTCGATTTGCTAGACACAGAAAGATTTATGGAAAAATTTTCTATCCCAAATTATTTATTGTTTCGCATTTTTTCACGTCGAGGATTTTTCGTTCGCATACCTTTTCATGCCGACAAAATAAATAGAATAAGAAGATGAAGTTAAAAGTTTCTTTCTTATTTTAACGTTTTTGCTCCTTTGTAAGCGTTTAAAAATATTCTCTTCATTTCTCATCATTTACTATAGCTATTTTTCTTCTAGCTGGTGCTGACTCAGAGATATATGTATGAAATTGAAGATGACGGAAATGAACTTTTTCTTTTCATTTCATTCAAGATGAAACTTTTTCTCTGTTCTATAATATTAAAAAACCGAGAGATATAAGTTAGATGAAGGAAAAGCATGAGCTTCTAAGAATAACTTTCATTTTGCTGACGAAATATGATATGAGGATAAATTTGTTCAAGTAAAAGAAGATTTTTTTTCTAAAAAGCATAATATAAAAATGAGTGCTGACAAATAAACTGAATTTTCAATCGTACCTGCGTATATATCTTACTATTAGGCATTCCGGGACTGGGACCGAGTTTTGTTTAAATTTCTCATATTATTTATCAAACTTTTTTATTATAACAAATAGATTTGTTTTCAAATTTACTATCTAAAATGATTTATTTAAGTATTCCATCAATTATATATTTTTGGGCTTAGTCACTGAGCGTTTAAGAGCCAGATTCAGAGGGGTTTTTACATTTTCTCTTATTTAGTTACTTTAACCAAATATTTTAATAGACTAAGATATTATTCTCCACAAAGTTGTTTATCTTAATTTAGGAATAATTTATATACAACAACAAAATATTCTAATATATTAAAACCTAGAAAATATTAAAATCTTATAAGAAACCAGCGTTTTTAATATTTTTTAATTTAACCACAAAGCCAAATTTATCATAACTGTGCACAAACCAATAAAACAATAAAATGTTATTGTTTCAATTGTTGCTGAATAATCGTAATAAATAAATTCAACAAGAATGAAAAGACTGCTGTCGCAAAAAGGAATTGGATTAAGCATAATCTCTCTAATTCAAAATATTCAATTTGAAATAAAATTAAAGAGTAAAGTGGAATTAATAAAATATTAATAAAAATGACAAGCAAGATGGATGAATAAAAAGAAAAATGGTTAAAATTGAATATTTTTTTGTCTCTTTCAGTTTTGTTTTTTTTCTGTTCCATTCTTATAAAACTTCAAAATCCTTTGCATTATTGTTTGGATATTAATAGCGCCGATAATGTCGATAGATGGATCAGTTATCATATTTTATAATGTTTACTCAACATTCAGGGATTTTTTTCAACGTTCGTTACTAAAACAGTTGATGCACGTAGCTTTTAGGGAATCCGGACCTCCTAGGCTACTCCTATGACTTTTTTCATGTATTATCAGGCATCTTATGTCTGTTCAGATCAACTTTAACCTTAATTTTATTCATGTTTACTTGATGTTTACAAAGCAATTAAAAAAATAGCGTAAATATTTACATTACTTACTGTAAACAACAAATAAGACGTCAAAACCATGATTATATGTCTCATTCGTATAAAAACCTGATGTATAAGTGGGTGCTTACTAAGCACTGCTTAGCACATCAAAATTATTCCACCCAGAAAATTCCTCTCTGCAAAGCTTGGGAAATGGAAAATCGTTTATGTTTACAATATTAACTAATATATTTTTCTATATTCACAATAATTTATTATACATACGACCTTCTACATTTTACTAAAAGTTGGAGTAACTTTTTCAAATTGTTTTCAACTACGCTTCAATTCTATGAAAATACTTTTATTTTCGAAGGGTAAAAAGGAAACAAAAATTCATTAATAATTTTTCTGCTTTTAAAATTCAAAATGCGTGTGGAAATAAATCTTAAACTTATTAACTTTTCTCTTTTTTAAATGTTAAACATTCACAAAAGGATCTCAAAGATGAAAAATAGAATCTTGATGATAAAAAGCTTCTCGTGAACATCCATTATAGAATAATAGCTGTGTGTAGGATGAGCACGAATGAAATAAGCAAGATTGAATAAGAAGGGAAAAACTTTATAGCCAAAAGTGGTTGGTTTTTAAGATCGTACATGATATGAATACTTAAAAAACTAGAGTGGATTTTTTTGTTGAATAACGTTACCATTTTCTAACTTTTCCTACCTCTAAGCTAGGGATATTAAAATTGCTATTTTCATTTTAAAAACAATCATGAAACAACAATCATGATACTTTTAAAAATGAAATCTTAGAATAAAAAAAACTCTGAAAATTCAATTTGAAAACTTTTAAATTTAAAATATTTTTTAAATAACATTAATTTTTGATACTAGTTGTCAGAGTAAATAGTCGAATTTAAAACCCTATTTGCCACCTAGGAGTTAAAGTTTTAAAAGCATTGCCAAAAGATTTCTTTGCTTCTTTATACTATTGAGAGTAAATTACGTATTCAAAAAGTAGATTTCACGTTTCACAAAAGGGAAAAAAGAGAACTCAAATACACTCATCTATTCGTTCAACATTCTATCATTCATTCATGCTCTCCTTAGTGAAACAGCTAAAGAATAAAAAATGTCACAATAGAAAGAAAAAAGCGAGAAGGACCAACTCAATGTGTAGTTTTTATGTTATTCACAATAAGTAATGTTTCATCATTATCGTCGTTGTCACGTACAAGGGGAAAATTGCAGATTGAATAAAAGTTTGCGGAGCTTTTTCATTATTTTGTAATATATTGCATAGAATGTATCTTGAAATAGCTTATATTGTATTTTATTTTATTCTCTTTTTCACAATAGAATGACTATTTTCTTCTATGTTCTACTGAAGATGAGTCTTTAAATCAAGTGCTCTTATCAGAATGTGCCTTTAAAGTTAAACACTGTGCTTGGATTTATTTACATTGTGAAGTGTCTTGGTGGCATAGTAGTTGAGTATTCAACCTGGGAGTCATGAGCCTGAGGTCGAACATTGTCGACTTGAAAATGATATTCTTTTAAACAATAAATATATTATATTTTAAATGAATGACTAACAATATTAATTCATTAATTTTGTAAAATTTGTTCATTAACCCCAGAAATTTAATAAGTAAAGATAAATTTTTAAGGTAATTATATTAAATGCACGTTTCTATATCATAAATAAATTACATGGTAATTTTCGATTATCAACTCAGCAAATACCACTTGATTGGTTACGGCATTTATCAGTGATTCCGCTTGCCAATAAATTTTAATTAAAATGAAAAGCCATGAGAATGAGAGAAAAATCCAATTAAATTGCGCAACATAATAAAAAAATTAAAAGAAAGAATATGTTGAGAGGAAATTTTCAATATTAAACAAAAATGAATCCTATTAACTGTTGTCGTACGCTTCTGGTCATTTTTTATTTACTTTACATATTATTTTCATTATTGTTTAATGAATGCAGAGAAGTTGAAAATCAAATTAATTCATTCTCTTTCCTTCTCGAGTTTTTTTCTCCCAAATGGAATCGCTCTCTAGCTCTTTTATATAAAAAAAGTTAAATTGATGAAAATCAACATCAATCACACTTGTGGCATTGATGGGAAAAAATCAACTTTTCATTGCCAATGATTATGTTTGAATGTTGAGAGAAAGTTTCATTTGACGACAAAGCTGCTCTTGATACTTCTGCTACCACAGCTTAATGATATAAAAATTAAAAAGTTTTGTTCATTATTCTTCTTCTTATTGAATGGAAATTTCTCCCACATTTTGATATTTTCGTCGTTTAAGACTGATAAAATATGTATCAGCATTTTCTTCTTTTGTACAATGAGATCCTGAAAAAAGTTTGATAATTATGTGAAATTTGTCTTTGATAAACTTTTTTGCGAGCCCATATAATCACAAAATGCTAAGAAAGATGATCCGTTTGGTATTGAAATAATTCAAAATTTCAACAATTGGAAACACTCCTCTCAATGTGGTGGTTAAAATTGGTATCAATTTCCACATGACAGTTGAGTTAATAACATTTGAAACTAAAAACTTTGCTTTTATTAATTCTTTGTATTGTTCAAGCTAAAAATAAAATTTTTGAAATTTATTATTCGAACCTTACCGAATTGTGATTCCATTAACATTGACGACAACCAAAATTTATGACCCGTTAAAAATAAATCGAAATAAAGCAAACGTTTCCAACATACGAATTGTATTGCAACATTTTCCAATTTTATTGTTATGGTCGATAAATGTGGATGATACATTAAAATCGATTTCAAACACCAAGATGTTTTCTTTATTCGTTGGGAGCTGATTGATGCTTGAAAAATACGCGTAGAGATATTTTTATGTTCATTAGTTTGATAGCTAATGAACACGAGTTAATTAATTTAAAGACCTAATTTAGTCATTTTTTACTCTCTCCAATTAATTATAATTAATACTTCTTATTCCTCTTGAACGAGCAAATTGTAGACATGAATTACCGCGCTTATCGTCTACCAAAAGAACGTGAAATTATTCAGTTTGATATTTTAGTTTAGATTTTAATTTTCAATGAACACGATGCCCAGATTGTCGTGCGGAATGTTAACATGACAAATCATGAAATATTTTTTTAACTCTCTTTTTTCAAGAATATTATACTGAAAAATAAATGTGGTTTGCTTTACCACAGCAATTTAGAATTTCTTTATCATTTATTCAATATTTCTTAAGCAATAAACATATAACTTCTGTATTCAAAATGATTCATAAATATTCTTCTTTATTTCACTCTTGCTATGATGCTAATAAAGTTTCAATGTGATTGCCAGTGTAACATATTTAGTATCATGACAAAATTTCAAATGTAGAAGCACCTTGCGAAAAGAATTTAGGTTAAAATATGAAATTAAAATCTTTTCTTGTTATTGCTTTCTTGGTCTGACATAAAAATGAAAAGAACAAGCAGCTGAATGTGATTTTGGTATAAAATTTCCATTTTTCTCATTTTATTACTCAACATACCAACGTGAATGGCAATTTCATTATAGAATTATGAGGCACAAGAAAAAATTCAAATTTTCATTGTTAAAACAGACGATGTGGTGAGCAATACCAGAAGAGGGAAGAGGGAACGATTTTAGCGAAGGTGAAGTTGTTTTTCCTTCAATTAACAGATTAAATTGCAATTTCAAGTGCCAAACAATTTCCTTATATGAATCTGGAATTTAATGTATGAAATATAATATGCTATCTTTGCTAAGTTGAATATTTTTCGCTTCCATTGACGTCATTAAATGAGTACATGAGTTTTAATTAGTTTTTTATAAAAAAAATTGTGTATCATATTGTCCAATGTATATCAATTACTGTATAATTATTCAATTAATAACTTCCTTACATCAAATTTAATATAAAGTTTTCTTCATTCAATTTATGAATAGCCAACTGCAGAAACTATTACTGGCTCTGTCTCTGATGAAAAAAATATTTAAATAATTTCACTGAAATATGTAGCCACAATGACTGTAAATTATTTTAACACAATATATCTTAAATTTCATTCCGGAAAAGTTTTAACAATTAATTCAGCTGTCAAATACAAAATTGCTTCACTACGTACTGTCTACTAAAGTGCATTGCATTGCTGTTTTGTTGCCGCAGTGGAAACCAAGAGAGTAAGGAAAATTGATTAAAAACAGAGCTAAAAGCCATATCCTCATTTTGTTAAAATCTATCATTGATATACATCCATTCAAATTTTTCACATTTCATTCCTGTTTTGCTTCTTCTAAAAACTCAAATATATGCATGCTCTACAAATGGTCCATGTAGAAACCATGTATCTTGATATCTTATACTTATGTCTCTATCGTGCTTTTTCGCTTTTTATGCCTAAAAATGAATTCGTTCTCCGTTCAAATGTATTTTTTGTTGCTTTTATCATTCGTCCTTCATCTTATGTTGAAAGAAGACTCAAAATGAAGCAGACAGTAATTGTCGAACGTTTGAATAGATAACTTCAGTAAGATAAGATTTTGCTCTTGAAAATATTAAAAGTAAATAAATAAGGCGATAGCATTAAAGTGATTTAGTTAAAAAAAATTTGAGCACTAATGTCAAAATGAAACTGTTGACAAGAGCAAGTGTCAAAAACTTTCAAAAAAAAAATATTTTTTTTAAACAACATATCTGTCATATTTTTGTTGTTTAGATAATGATGATTAATTTTTCTTTCATCCCTAGCCTGATGGCTTCATTTCTAATTTTTTGGGTCTTGTATTAATTAAATATTTGATTTGGTATGTAAATTTTTATGAAATATTAATTCGTAAATAAGCTCTAACCAAAAAGGTTGTTCCTTGATTATGGGTCTTTCAGCATTTAAAATTCATTATTTATAACTCAACGTTTAAGGCAGAATTTTTGAATAAATGAAAAGAATAAATAATGATGTCGGTGGTTTTGAAGATTTCATGAATTATTAAACAAGATACAGTAGAAGATTCTTAGAACATCACGTAAAGTTCAAAATTTTATGTCGTAAAAATTATGCGAAAATTACTTGAGGACATGAAGCAGCATTTTCTAGAGAATTTTTACACAAATTTGTTAACAAATAAAAACTTCCGCATGCAGATGATTCGAGCACATTTTGTCGTAAACAACAAGTCACGCACAGATGAATGTAAACTTTATATAACCAGGATTGGGTGTTTTTAACCAAAGCATTTCTAAGACATAAGTTTAGTATTTAAACTTTAATTTAAATATTTATTGAATTTTTTTAAAATTAAATCAGATTTCTGACAATTTCTATTTTCAAAAGATAAAAGATTTCTTCATTTTTACAAGCATTTTTCTGAAATGAATAAAATTTTAATCGAATGTCAAAAGACAGTTTCGCCATAAAATATTATTTCACTGATTCTCATCGTCCAAAAATTCTTACTTTTTTATTCTATTATATTCATATTTTATTTCGATAAAAATCCTAAAATCATTTGAAATGAATCTGTAATAAGTATATTTTTCCTCCTATCTGTTTTACACCAACTTATGCATATTATTTATTGGTATAATCTTTATTGTATTCAATACTGGCCACGTGCTTTTAATATCAAATTGTTGGAATTTTTCTCTTGATTAAAAGGAGCAAGACCGAAGAGAAAAAGTTTCAAAAAGAGAGTGAAATGGAGCTTTTTGACAGAAAAAAGAGAGGAAAATTTATACTTTGCTGAAGTATTTCCTTCGTACCATTTCAGTTCTTTTCTAGACTCCGTAGATATAAAATGCGAAATTTTTCAGTTCCCTTTCGTGAGTTGCCTTTAGTTGAAAAAATATACAAAAATAAAGAGATAACTGAGTGAATGTAAAAAATTGAAATAAAATTTAATACATATCAAGGGACACATAATCGTGTAAAGAACGGAGATTCTTGAATTCAATAATTGACTTCTTTTTTTATTGATATTTTGGAACAGAAAAGGAAGAGATTTTTTCACAAAGAAAAAATTTGACACAGCAACATCAAAGTGACTTGTAATAATAAAAAAATATTCTCGCTTTTCTATACCAAAAGTATGTGTATGTGAAGATAGAGCTAAAAAGGAAGGAAAAAATGTAATAATAATAATTTACATGATGTATCGATTTTTGTGTTGTACTGTGAATTGAAACCACAACAAAAAGATGTGTACACAAAATTGTAGCGAAATGTATGGCAAGATATGAATCTCATAAAAGTGAATTAAAGTGTATTTCGTGATAGAACTTAATAATAATTGCAATTGCTAGCTGAAATAATTTTTTTATACATACATACTTACATTAACAGTAATCATCATCATATCACTTTGTGTACAGTAGACACATATAAATGTATATACTAGTCCTTAACAGTCATCACTTTTTGTCATCATAGAATATTTTTCATACAACGTAAGTTTACAATCATTTTACTGAAGTAAATTAAAAACCACACCTTGCCGCTGTCTATCATCTACCTACTCGAGTACACAAAATAGAATTATGTTTGTGCTGTACGCGAAATAAGTGTAATTGATATTGATTTTGTCATTACCAATGTAATTACATTGCTGGAAATTATTTTGATAGTGGATTTAAGCCACAAAAAAGGATAAAACAAACAAGATTAACAAAATGTATCTGTACTGAATTACATTTAGAAAGTTCATAAGTGAAGAAGTTCAAGGAATCAAGTGCCAGTAAATTCAGTTTTTTTGGAGTGCAATATATAAAAAATCCAAAAAGTTACTGTAAAAACTAAAAAAAATGAAATGAAAAAGAAAATCATTCTCTTGCTGAAGTTAATGAATTAGTTTGCTACGTTTGCTCGGCCTTCACTCTGAAAAAGCGAAAAAGGAAATTTTTTATATATTTTATTCCATTTATATTAATGTGAGTAAGGGATAATTATCTTGACAGCAAACTGGTAGAGATTAGTAAAATGGAAAGTGGATAAAATGTTTTATGTGTCGGCTGTAATTTGTTGATTATTCATTATAAGGCTAGTCCGATAACATTATACCAATAAAAATTTAAACATTAGTCAGAAAATGGATACAACTAAAATGAAATTCATTTTTGAAAATTTATCTTATAGCAAAATTAAAACTAAGTAAACCGAGAAATTGAAGAAATTTAGGTTAATTTTCTTCCAAGAGGAATTTTAGTTAAATAATATCAAAAGTCGGTACTTTATTAAACCATTCTCAAGAATTAGTGCAATAAATTAAAATTTTAAAAGCGAATTAATTAAATTAATTTCTAAGCCAAAGACGAAAGAAAATTAATGGTTTTAAAAACATTTCTTTCTCTCCTGAATACAATAAATTTGAGGTTTTCATTTAACCAGTATAATATTATTTTTGTTATCATAGCATAAATTTATCCTCATCCTAAATGGTGGAGCTTAAATGTATATGGGGGACAAAGATTATAAGCTGTAAAAATAAGCCTTAAGACCTGAAAAATGTATCAAAAAAGTATAAAAATTCTAAATTTATTGCATGTAAAACGACCGCAAATGTTTGCCATACGATTGTACAAACATCTACACATATAAAAGGTTAAAAAAGGAGGAAACTTTTTACGTGTTTTTTTTCTTCTTTTCCTTCACTAGGTTTATTGAAAAAAGATTACCTGGCAAATTTTCCAATCGATAAGGAGATGAAAAAAAAATCAAGAAAAAAATGTGTGTTTACAAAACACTCAAATTCTGCTCTTTTTATTCCGTGTTTTGCCATGAATCTCATTTATTTGGAAATGTAAAGTACAACATGAGCAGTTCTTCTATGTCTCTTTCTTCTTTTATTTGATATTAAATTATAACAATAGTAGCAAAGCAAAACAAATTTGTTGAAAAATATATAATATTATATGTGAAAGTATCGACGATAACAACATTTTGATACCTTGTTAGCCATCACTCAATAAACGATTGGTTTATCTCTTAACGACCATTTCTCGGGAACATTGTGTATATATTTGGAAAGCAATATAGACTAACAATGTACTTGTGTTCAACAAGGCGTTCTTACTAATGAATGTGATGGATGTGCGCTGATTTATTTTCGCAGTAATTTGGACATGCGATAGATGTATTTGATTACAAACCTTGCAAAAATAAAAGTAACCAATTGAAAAAGTTATCCCTTACTTTTATCGTAAAGCTCTTTCAATAAGACCTTTTATTCAGATTTATGATTGCGTAAAGCAGAAGAAAATAAAATAAAAACATTATTTTTGCAAAAGGAAAATTTCCCCGAAAAAAATGTGCGTAAAGCTTATCACCTACCTAAATTTCACACTTACAAGGTATTGATTCAGCATTCTCTATTGTGTGCTAAATGTACATTTATAATCGTTGTTATATTGGTATAAACATTTCGGAGAAATATCTTTACGATGGAAATGTCGGGAGATACAGTTCTTTGAGGATGATACAATAAATGAGTGTAATTGAAAGATTTAGCAAAAGACAAAGGAAGATTTATAGTATTTATAATTTTGTGCCAATTTCAAATGATATTTTCACTTCAAGATTTCCTTTAAATTACATTGAAATGCTCATTAATAAATGTTTGATAAATTTCATTTTGCAATCCCTGGCTCTTAAGATAAAAGATGTGGATTTTTGATGAAATTATGAATAGCAAAATGATCAACCATCCTTTTCAAAGAGCTATTTACTTTGTGAGATTTTCTTTAAGAAAGATTTTCTTTATCTTAATTAACAGAAGAGAACTTATGTAATTAAAAGATTTTGAAAGAAATATTTTAATCCATTGACACTGATAAGCAACGAAGGATGCTATTAAAATCTAAATATAATTTATAACTTTGAGAGAGAAAAGTCATTTCAAAGTAATTGAGAAGCTTTAAAAAGATAGCAACCGAGCTCGCGAAATAATACCAATAATTCTTTACAGTGAGTGAATAAACCTTGAGCCTCTAAAAGAAGAAAAATTGCTGAAATGGAATGAAAAAGAATATAACAAGTAATAAGACAATAAGATGAAGAATTTGATATAAATCTTTTCACTTTCGTTTCATGATGAGGTAGAAAAATTGTTTCTTGATGGGATGATTGCGTGAAAAATACTTTGAAATGTTAAGATTAAGTTCTCGAATTTCATTGCAAAAACATAAAAGAATTAAAAAGTTTTCATTTTCTTTGCGTTTAAAATTTTATTTGTGAGACAAAAAACAAACTTTTCTTATTTTTATTGTTCTTAATTGCTGCTTTAAGGAATCTCTTTATTATTTCGTGATTTTTATATAAAAAACTTTTCAATCCGGTGTGTTTGTAGATGAAGAAAAAACAAAAACAAAATACTTTTGTTACTTTTTCTAGGTATGCCGCCGGCTTAAATAGATTGAAATTCAAATTCTTATTTTTTTCCATTTCATTTACTTCCGAAGCAGCAGTGATGTCCAAACTTTTTTTGCTTGCGGTAAATTAAAATATATTGTAACATTATAAAGGAAATTACTTTGCCCTCAGATATTTAATGCTTTTGATTTGTGAAAACCTTTGTGTCAAACGGAATATTCTTGGGAATTTTGAAGACTAAAAAATATTTTTGGAGTGAATACATATCAAGTAAAATCTCTTGAGTAATATATGAATAATTTATGTTTTGAATTTCAACAATTTTTATAACGTTGTTGACTAAAGTTTTTGATTAATTTCTTGTAAACGAAAATTTGATCCTTCCTTGTAACTTCCTTTGAACTTAAGAAAGTTTTTTAATAAGATTGAAATTGAATTTCGATTTCTTTCTCTTTTGTTTTTCTTTTCTCGAAAAATGTATGAAGATTGTTATGCAAATAAGAGAAACAATTTATTTGCAATTTAATACTCGAGGGTAAAATCGAACAAAAGTTGAGTCGGTTCGATATCAGATGATAAACAAAATGTAACACGCGTTAAGGAGGGATACAATGACTGAAAGATAAAAGTTTTGAAATTTCTTATTTGCATTTTTTTCCCTCAGCTTATCTTGCAAATTTTGATCTTTATTCCTGTAAAAAAAACACTGAAGATGATGAGAATAAAAGGATAAAGTTTACAAGACGACAGAATGGATAAAAAGGGGCATCAGTGTGAATAAACATATTTCAAGGAAGTATTGCAAAGTGGAATAGGATGAACACTTTTATCAACTCAATCTTGCATACGAAATCAGAAACCCTTTTTTCTTTGTCTTTTACCGTAAACTTTTGGTAAACTCCTTGTAGAAGAAAGAGCAAATTTGTGTCTTAATATTTATAGAAATTCTATCAGAAATTGATTTTGAATGGTAGCAAGTGCTCGTTGAAATTTCTTTTTATTCCTTTTTCGTTCCGTTTCTCGTTTTCAAGTCTCAAAATTCGTTTAAGTTCCTATGTAAAAAATACATAAATAGAGAGAAAAAGGTGAAAATGGAATAAATAGAGAAATGGAAAAGGTGCTGTTTGGACAATACCCTTATGTGCTTTAAAATAAGCACTCTTCTTCTTATTTCTAATTGACAAGACTTTTCATAAAGCACAACTAATTTATTTGAAAGTGATTTTTTTAAATTTGATCACTTAACTTGGTATAAATTAAGATCTTTTGGATTGAAACCTATAACATTTGTATGAATTTAAATGTGCTCTGATTTAGTAAATCTAGCGCTGAAATTAGTTCAATTACCAATAATGAAAAATTCAAGAGACTTAATAAAATTAAAAGCTTAAAATATAGGAAGAGATAGTTTGCAAACAACAACTAAAAATGTAATTTAAAATTTAAGTCTGAGCATAAGTTTTAAACAGTTCAGTTCCTTAAAACTTCTTAGTGAAATGCAACTTTTATATAGTTGAATAAATTAGAAAGAAAGACTTCGTGTGAAAAAAGAATAATAGCAATAATAAATTCATAACTTCAGAAATATGAAAATTGCTCCCCAATGAAACACGCCAACTAAAAAAATAACTTTATGTGCATGAATAATGCAATATGTAGGGGAAATAAAATTTGAGTATAAAAACTTTTTTCTTTTTCTTATTCCAGGAACAGAAATTTTAAACAGTAGACGTACATACACAATTGATATAATAATATTTCCAAAAGGGAGTTTTAAGTTGTAATAAATATTCATTTAAAATGTTCTTTGTACAAATTTAACTTTTCGTTTACAGTTTTTGGTTACTTCCGTAACAGAGAAATATATTGGTTTACTACTAGAATTAGACGCCTTAATTTTCTATCCTTGGTTTAATGATTGCTCAAACTTTAAAGACAAAAAAAGAAAATATTTTTATCGCTTGGCAATTTGAGTTTTTTTAAAATATTTATTATTTACTGAGCTTTATGTTCTTTTTGTCTGAGTAAAGCTAAGAGTGTCTATGTCTTGATGTGCCACGATGTTAAGAATATTTGAAGTGAAAAATGAGTCCAAAAGCTGTGCATAAACGAAAAAACGAAGAAGAAATGGAATAAGTTTTAGAGAAGAAAAAAAGTTTAAGCACCACGAGCGCTACAGAAAGTAAACATATCGATTTATATATATATTTGTACAAATCAAATGAAATATATCTGATACATTGCTTTATCGAGATAGAAAGAAAGAAGAAAGAATGAAAATTTTGTGAAGAACATATAAAAGTACATAAAAATGAAGCAAGAGTGGAAAGAAAGAAGGAAGAAAGAAAGTTTTTCTCCAACACTGTTTGCATAAATATTAAATATGTTTCAATCTCATGAATAGAAAAAGCTATTAAATTACATAATTCAAATAAACATGAACTTCTGCTATGAGTATACATACTTCAATGTCAATATCTTTGATATGAATTTAGTATAGTTGAAGTAGCAATTTCACTATTGATATTTTTTGTTAATTGGTAGCGCAAAAAACATATTTCATTTAATTTTTTTTTGAAAGCTTATCTTTTGTAATGAAATCACGGTGATTCACTGAAATGGAACATTTAAAATTCATTTTAATGTTTGCAAATAAAGTAAAACATGAAAAAGCTTTTTTATTTGAACAGAAAAAACAGCAACATTTCATTTTAACACTATGAATACTTAATGTATTTAAATATTTATTGTCACGTTTTGGGAGCTAATTTTAAAACTTTAATGAAAAACTGTTGAGCGTCACTAGATTTTTTTTGTAAAATTGCACGTAATAACTCTTATATAACATAGAAAAATGGAAGAGAAATGCAAGGAGAGCTATAAAAGAGAGTCATCATTCATTCTATTCTTAGATTGAAATCATCATGATTTATTTTTCCATCGGATGATTTCAGATCGATACAACTGAAGATATGACTGGATCAATTTTATTTTCATTTATTGTGAAAGCTTCTAATTTAACAAAAATTTTAAGTTTAGAACAGACAAGGTTAACTTTTGAGATATTTATTTCAAAGGAAATGAGGTAAAGGTACTTTAATTTTTTCATCCTTTCTAGATGCCCTTCACAAACGCAATCCGATCGCAATGCTATTAGCCTTTTTATGTTGCTATAGTTCATAATAGGACAATTTTAAACGAAGGAAATTTAATCTTATTATATTATAATAAAATTTGGGTAAAAAGATATTCGACAAAAATGAAATGACGGAAAAATCAATATCATTGAGACACAAAAAGTATATAACACGCAAAAGGAAGCAATTTTTCAGCACAAACATTAATGCAATCCCTAATGAGTACAATAGATGAAAAATTGGATACGACATAAGAAACTTGATCTTGACATATGTGCGGCATCTGTTAAATCCTATGAAATAGTACAGCTTATATGAGAAAAATATTTTCTATACATGTATGTAATTCCTTATATACGACACAGATGGACACACTTTATACAACTGGTCACGGATTTCATGGTTTTCCATCCACATTCAACATATCGTCACCCACATCATCATTATACAATCCCGGTTCTGCATGGGGTAGTCAAGAAGGCATTGTGGCATTGGGTGTCGTACTTGGCAGTTCAATATCGTTAGTCGGATTAGCATTTGCTTTTATCACTTATAGGTAAGTCTTTCAATATTCTACTCGCATTCAAAACAAACTTATATATTTGAGGTGTGCTAATAGATATTTTTGAATTTTAACTGAAACTCGAAAACGTTTTACGAATATCAATTTTTACACATTTTCGCAGTGAAATTTAACCTATTGGCACAAACTAAATATATTTTCTTATACATATTAGAAATAGACTGACATATCTCATAGAACGTAATATAAGTAAATTAATATTGCGATAACACAAGGACGTATGAAAATCAGGTATACATACTATTTGAGTGTTTTCATACATTGTATGTTGATAACTTGCTGTTGCCATAGCAATAAAATAGGATTATTAATCTGTTGCGGAAACTAAGAATGGAAAGAGAGAATTGAGACTGTAATCACTCATTGTTGAAGTATTCATATTATGCTTTATGAAAATATTTTATTAATGATCTTTGGAGCACTGCGAAGCTTCCTATTCATTTCTTATTTTAATAAAACAATTATTTTGACCTTAATACAATAATCTCTCCATAAAATGATTTATGACATACACCTGATGGCAACTTTTATTTCTTTAGCATTGTCAACAGCACTTGGATATTAAATTGAATATAAAAATGGAACGAAAAGAATTTCCTCGCTGATTTCAGTTTTTTTGGGTCATGATGAAATTTTGCTTGTAAGTGCCACAATGTTTCTGTAAAGTTTTCAGTAGGCGTATATGTAAGTGCTAAAAATTTTAAAAGTAAATCAAAAGCTTTACTTTGACGTCAAAATAAACTCCGACATTTTGTGATGATTATACCATTTTTGTTTAGTCAACTTCAAGCTACTGGAATGAATTGAAAACGGGTCTAAAAGTTTTATTTGGGATTATGATTCCGTGCAATATTCATTTTATCGTACACTTTTTATGGCTTCAAAACATGTAAGCTGTCCTTTTATATCCATACATAAATAGACCTGACAAAATGAAGACTCGAATAGGGGAAGAAAAAAGGTATCTAAATAATTGTGGCATAGCTATGGAGATCATTTGAATATAAAAGAGGTTTCGTCAAGATATAAAAACACGTAAAACTAAGTGAACAGCCCTTTTTCATCATCAAAGCAACGAGTGAATATATAATTTTTTCTCCAAAAACCTACGAGATTGAAAAATAGCAAAACTGAGTTGAACAATAGAAAAAGTCTGAATGTCATAAAGCTATAACATCATTATCATCATTGTTTTGTCATCATCATCATGAAATGCTCGGATGAAAAAAAAAATCCTTTTTACTATGGAAATGTAATGTTGAAAGTCACAAGAGCTTTTTAAAAGCTCCTTATTGTGCTCTCTTCCTTCATTCAATATCTTACACACAAAACCGGATGGCAGAAGAGAGCAATGAAGCAATCAGTTTTCCAAGACATAATAGGTTTGAGGAAGCATTTCATCACAAAAGACATTTTCTCTCCTTAGTTTCGTTTCATTTCTTTTGTGTTCTTCCTCCTTTCCCATTGTTTAAAGTCTTCCGTGTGGAATTTCATTGAAACTTGAAAAAGTTTTCGTTTATAAAATCATCTCTTTCTTACATACAAAATAATTTGCGAAATATGTGGTTTTATGTTCGCTTTGACTTCTTGAAAATCTCGCATATTTACTGAAATGAAAATACACCAACACTGACTAAAGAATTGATAATAATATTTTAGAAAAATGCGTTTATTGTACAAAAATATTCCTTCAAGCTCCTATTTTCCTCATCGTTTTTTACCATCTTTTCGTATTCTGACATTATTGTGTGCTGCTGTCTCGGTAGGATTATTATTTGAATGTTCATCTACTTACAGTACATTGTGGTTGATTTATTTTTTCCTTAAGGGCGACAAACGATTCAATGAACAAAAATTTGGAGCACAAAGAAGAATGTAAGAAAGTATACACAGAAGTTAATGGCACGAAGAAAAAATTAAACACCTCGCGTATACACACCCACGGAAAAGGGAATAAATAATAACGTTCATGCTTAGTCTCTCAAACTCATAAAATAACATAAAGAATGGTTAACCATGAAAATTATTTTTAGATAAACTTTATATAAAATCTCGCTGCTAGCTTCGTGGATGTTATTAATATTTCATGTTTATTCGTTTATGAATGTGAATCAACAGACCTTTCGAGCTTGAAAAGGACGAAGAAAAGGTCAAGAAAGAAGAATAGCTAGTGATGGAAAAGATTATGAAAAATGTGTATTAAAGTATGGTGTCACATAGGAAGTATAACAAAAGTTCAAATCTACTCATTTTATAGAGTTATGCTTGCGTCACGTTATACGGGCAACTGCAAAAGGAAAACATATTTTATTATTCTTTTACGCCTACATAATTACATTTACCACTTTATTTTTAGTTAATGGCATTTTGATATAACGCTTCATAATTTCATTTGTGCTCTTTTTGAGCATGTTTCATTACATAATGCTTTTTTAAAGAAAAAATTCATTCACAATTTTCAATTCAAATTTTCCGTATAATCATCATCAGCGAGCGGAAACTCCGGTTGTTAGCTTTTGTCTGTTCAGACATGTTTATGGTCTGAAGTTGAACTCAATTCATTCAAAATTAACTCGTCTCGACAAACATAATGTGGAAATAATTTAATTCATGCTAATGTATGTGCATCTATCATTTTGAAGTCTGCATTTAATTTTGTTTCATCGTAAAAGGAGAATAAATGTAGGATGTATGGAATTCGTGAAAGTGAATCAATTCAAATTTTAAATTTCTAAAATAACAACATTTTTTCAATTTAAGTCAGTCTCTACTTATGTTAAATTTACTTCATTTAAAATTTAATTTCGTCCTTTTTCAATTTATCTTTTTTACTACAGTCTATTCAGTGACCTGAGGTCATTAGCAGGAACAACCCTACTGAGTCTGCTAGCGTCATTATTTATGAGTCAGTTGCTATTCGTCATTGGTGTTGGTGGAATTCAGGTAATTTTTTTCTAAAATAAGAGTATATAGTTGCAGGAAAAAGAAAAAGCTTCTTGCTATCGTCTTAAAAAATGATGTTGATGACGGTGGAATATAGCGCAAAATCATGGGGAGATGGTAGTAGGAATATTTTTCTATGGTGGCAGATAAGTTTAATGGACCTCATTTTTCTTCTGCCTTTTCTGATGATTTTATTTTGTATTTTTTTTTTCTTCTCTTTCTCTTTTCTTCCCTATAGGACGCCGAATTATGCTTATCACTATCATTAGCGCTGTTGTTTATGAAATTGGCATCATTATGTTGGATCTGTTGTTGTTGCCATCATTCTCTTATTATATTTCGTCGAAATACAAACATATCTCTTCAGCCAGAACAGAAAATGGGAAAAGTTTTTGCACATTACAGGTGAGATGTTGCAAGAAAAAAAAGTCAAGCTATGGAAACTAGCTTTAAGCTAAAAATTTTTGTTATTGTACTAAATTTTAATTCCTGTATGTAGTAATTTTTTATTAATTAAGTATATGAAACTAAATTATTTAAAGTCAAATTCAAAGTCTTTAGTCATGCAGAAAAATTATCCACACCTTGAAAAAACAAGCAGAACAATAATAAGCATAATGAAATTTCATTAGTATGAACGAGAAAATGAGAGTGCTCATTGCATGTCCAAGGTTTAATTGAAGTTTAATTAGTTTTGATGAGTTTTGTGTTACTTTTGTCTTCTGTCGATTTCACATTTGTAATACCCTACATATATTGATGCTATTATTTTTGTTTGAAATGCTGTGAAACTTGATATAATAATTAATTAATACATGATTCTTCTAGAAATGTCCTTCCTCTTAATGTGTCACATATTAATAAAAGTTGTTTTGTTTTACCCACACGACATCATGTTGATAATTATAGCTATCAGCATTATATCCAAGTTTGACAATAAATGACACTATAATGATAATATTAGTAAACATTTGCCTAATTTACTTCAATAGTTAACAATTATGTGCTTGATATAATGAAACATATCAAATGCAATCTTATTTAATGTAATATTCTCTATCGAAAATAACAGAGATTATGTCCAATGTATTCGAAACCAGTTGTTTATATTTGAGGATATTTCCGTTAACTGATAACAGAAGCTTTATGTTTGGCAAATTGGTCTTTAATGAGAATTAATGACAAATTTAAGCCGTCCTCAACATGTTGAAATTATTTAAGATGATTTGAATAGAAAATCTTTGATATTAAAACGATAATGAGAAAAGAATTTCCTTTTAATTCATTACGGCATATCATATAATGAATATTATGAATTTCTAATGGCTGCTAATTAGTACGTTTCCATAGAATTTCAACATTTGCGGCATGGGTTAAATGAAAAGGTAAAAAGGCAATCTGTGCGGTTTGAACTTTTAAAGTTGTTATTCGATGCGGTATCTAAGAAGGTATCTGAGAAGGTAAACAAATGATTTCTTTAGGTAAACAAAAAAATATGTTAGGCGTAAATTTTAAACGGAACAAAATACCAATATTTTGTAAACATTTTTTCTTGAAATGTGTTGAAAAATTTAAATTACGGAAAAGGTTGTTACTTTTTATATATAATAGCAAAAATATCATATTATAAAAAAAATCCTTTCAAAAGTCACCTTAATGTCAATTCAATATAAAAACGCGCTCAAAACATACAGAACCCGGAAATATTATTCTGTTCTACTAATATGTTTTCTTATGGCTTATGCAAAGCTATAATAATAATTAGAATTCAGTTTACACACCTACGTAAAGCTTTCTAATGTCGGTAAAAGTTTATACTGTTAATATAGCAGCAATGGAAAGTTTTGACGAAATACTGACGGAAAATTATACTTTGCGTGATAACCTGATAGCCTGCTGTTTAAACATGAACCTATACATGCATAATTGTAGATGATACTTACATGCTAAGCACAAACAATACCTCTAATTTAAGTTAACCTTTGCATAAGAATGAATGTATCAACGTGAAGCTACTGACGTAAATAAATTTAATGCCGTTCCTTCGATCCACCATCTTACCTTTCTTTCCGTATATTTCATAAATTTTTATTGCTTCGCTTTTATTTCACATTATACATTCACGAGTACTTTACAGTATTGATTTTTTTTACATATACTCTAAAATAAGCACAATGAAGTTAAAAAAGAGAAGAGGAATTAACCTGCGGAAAATAAAATTCTCCTTAGTTTTTAGCGCAATTTTGTAAATAATTGAAATATTAAGTAAAAATCTACAAATTTGAGTTTGAAGTGAATAAGAAATATTTACTTTTTCTTTATGGCACATTAGAAAATTGTTTTGGGTTAGAATAGAATTTATTTGCAGCTTTATTTACTGTTTATAAAAGACGTTGAATCACCTTTTATAAAACGACATCTTTCATTTCATTTAGCATGCACAGTGAATAATGTTGGCTTTTTCTTTTATCTTTCCTAACGTTGTTATTTGTGTGGTACATTCTAAAAGTTAGCAAATAACAGAAAAGAATAAAAATGTAACGATGCGGGAGAGATGCGTGATAATATTGTTGTTTTAAGGCTTGCTTACTTTGATAACCCAGTGCTTTGTTTGGTAGAAGACACTTCCCAAAAATAATTATAATTAACATGATATATCATTATAACAAAAATAAACAAAAACTGTATTTGAGATCTTATTTCATTTTGAGAGATCCTTAAATACGATAAGATTTGAGGTATAAGAACATGCTGAGGGTTTTTTAAAATTAATTAAAAAATGTGAGCACTTATCATTTTCATAGGCACTTGAAAATTATAGTACAGAAATTATTTTTCATTAAAAAGAAAAGATTTGTCCTCTTTGGCAACAGCAACCAAAAAAATTGTTTCTTGACTAGAAAATAAGATCAAAGAACATAAAATGCTTTCACAAAAAAGTGTGGGCATGGCGTGGGTTTTTGCTATTCAATAAAAGTCACATTTTCAAAGAAAACAGCAACCCAGGAGATTTTTGATACTTAAGGGTACTAGATCAATGAAAAGGGAAAAGATGTATAGAATGTTCATGTACTATAGCATATCTCCTTTGTATGACATAAAGCTTGCCGAAGGAAATATTGATAAACTTGCTTCTGAATTGAAAAAGTATCACAAAGCTGAAGGCGTGAATCATTCATACAACTTTTTTGGCAAAAAATTGTCCACGAGTCTAAGCATTGAAACATAAATATTTATTTTTTCTCCTTTTTCTTTTATTTGAATTCTCAATGTCATTCTAAATGACTCTTCTCTCTTCTTACTTGCTCTCTTGAGAACATAAAATGGACATAAAATGAGCTCGCTATGCATTGCTTCATACAAAATGAGATCCATCAACTTGAATTAAAATTAAATTTTTAAAAGTATAAAATAAATAAATAACTGAGCCGCGAATAACACTATGACGCCATTAAGAACATATTAACTAATTATATATCAAGTACACAATGTTAATCATACACAATATAATAAAAGTTTGCAAATAAAAGTTCAGTTTTGATATAAATCTATAACAATATAATTGAATTACCTTTAACCTTTTACATCTTTTTCATAATTCCTTTCTCTTGTCTCATTACAGTTTATTTTCATGGGGTTTTCCATTATTGATGTTAAGTGTTTCAGCTGCCTTCATATATAAGGAACGTGATGCAAAAGCCTCCTCGTCAAGAGGCAATCAGCTTGCGGAGGAAGGAAACAGTGACATACATTGTTGGTAAGAAACAAATTGATTTATTTCTATCCCTTTTACCAAGACACGCATGTATGCGAATTCAGAAAATAACATAAAATTTTTCTCTTTATTTATTGATTGAGTAGGTTAATGCATGGATCGAGCTATATTTGGGGATTTCTTGTTCCCGCAAGCTGTCTTTTATTTGCTGGATTTTATTTATCAGCGCAGCTTTCTAGTGCCGTGAAATTAACAGCTGCTTTACAGATAGATCAACGTGCAAGAAACAAAATTATTAAGAGACGTGGGCTTCAAGTTGGATTGTTTTTTAAGGTGAGAAAAGTTTTATTTATTATCAATTGTCAGTATGCAGCATATAATAAGTTTTACATGAAAGATTAATACGAATTATTAATATTTTATAAAGTTGACTTTAATTTAAAAGTTGAAATTGTCACGAAATATTTAAGTACGAATATACTAATCCCAGTGGAAGTTTATAAGCTTATCTTATTACCTAATTTTGCTGTCTTTTCACATTTTCTGTATAGCGAAATCCAATTAAGTTGGAACAAAATTAAGGACGATCATAAAAATGATCGTAAAAATAAGATAATCCCTTATTACTTGAATTTCGATCGAATCTACAATTAAGTTTATTGTTTTACTGTAGTCATCATTATCATCAACGTCCTTTTTACGAGAAAATTGTATGCATAATAAAGTGTTTACATTGAGAAAACTCTCATAGGAAGAAAACTTTCTCCCCTAGCCAAAGAACTGAAATTCTTTAGGCAAAAACTTTTCTTCTATTAATTTACATAAAAAGAAACATACAAATGAATTCATTTAAAACTAAGAATTTCTCCATAGGAAAAAATGTTGAATTTAAATGATTTCATTTTATTTCATTAACCAATGTTTCAACTTTATAGAAATATGAAAAAATGGTTTTAAAAAGCCACATACACTTGGGTACAGTTTACATAATTTATGAGATTCCTTCAACTATTCTCAAAACACAATAAAACATTTGCTATACTGAAAACATTGCTGCAGGAATAAGGTTTCATTCTGACTCGTTTCTAATTAAACTTTTTGCAACATTGGGCACTTGAGAAATTTTCCCCAATTGCTAGGATATGAAAAAGCGTTTAAAGCGCATATAAACTAATCGTTTAAATTTTTTTTTGTAAAAGTTAAAAAATTATTGTCAGAAATTTTTTAGTTCCAGAATAAATTTATTTTTACACGGATCAAAGCTTTGTAAGCTTCTTAGTTTTGACCTAACAAATTTAGTTAACCAGTCAGCCAACCAAATCTAAAACCTTCATTCATTTCTCTCGAAAGGGTACCTAAAAATCTTTTTAATGCCAGACGAAGAAGAATTGTTACAAAAACAAAATATAAAACTTTCCTTTCCTTTCCCGTAGAATGGCAAAAATTTAACAGCTTTTTCTTTCCCTTTTCTTCTCCCTGAGAATGAATGGCACATAAAAAGTAACAAAAAACTTTTGCTACTGTTGAGTAAAAAGCAAATAAGTTGATAGCATTTTACGGAAGAACACTCTTGAAATGGAGAAAAGAAAGACGATGATAAAAAATTGTAATAAAATTCACGGTTGCGTATCCATTAAAGATATCAAAGCTGTATGTGACTTTTTCCCACTAATTTTTTTCCATTGTTTTAATATATTTTCAGCTTTTGTTGATATTGACAGTTGTACAGCTCATTGGAGCGATAGCATCGATTACCGATATGTCAGAATTATGGGCAGTGTATAGTGTTAGCCAGGGAATCCAGGTATGATAAATTTGTCTTATTTCTCGCCTTTGAATCATTTAATTTTCCAATTCATTTGATTTTTAATGGCGAGGGTGAAAATATCAATTAAATTAGTTCATGTGCTTTGCTCACTATTAATGGGATTTTATCTTATTTTTTTCTCTTCTTGATGCGACCACAGGGTCTTCTAATATCAATGCTGGTTTCATGTAATTGTAAAATTTTGAGGTTATATGCACAACCTCGCGGCACAAAAAAGCGAAAAGATAATTATACAAGTCTTAAGGAGGGTGAAGGTGGACGTTTTGGCATCCTCACAGTAACAAATCCTAATTATGAAAATTTTGCGACGACGACTCAAACGCCAACAACAGAAAGTGATCAGAGTCTCGTAAAAATGTCATACAAAGAGGACAATTTCGTTGAGCGAAATGAATTCCATTCACAGCAGCCTATAAATGATAAAATTTTTGGCGATTTGTCCAGTGCATTAAATATAAATGAAATAGTCAGTGGACCGACTCCAACAACCGTTTAAATATTCACTACCATTCAACTATCTCATCATTTTCTTTCTTTTATTACATTCTCGCAAACAATAATCAATAATGTTAACATGATGGTACAGATTCAGAGAGTGGGTTGAAAATATTCATCCAACCACTGTCACTGTGCTGATACAGCAAAAACACTGTTTTTACTGAAAAGCACTAAATGCGTGTAGATCCTGCTGTGCGAATGTGTCAGAAAACTCAATATACAATCAATGAATAAATTGAAATCTAATCAAAACAATCCTTTTGATTTGATTTTGCTGTTGTTAGTCCTAAACTTTAGGAAAGGATGCCGAAACGTTTGTGGCGATGGCGCATTTTTGCAGAAGCAAATAAGTTGAATTTTAAAAACTTACTGATTTGGTAATGAGAATTCTGTGAGTTCTTATTAATATAAAAATTATAGTCCATTATGTTGTTAATGTCGACTTCACTGTGTGAAAATGTGCTATGTCTGACACGAGGAAAACACAAATAGAATAGAAAGAAGAATCTAAATAGCATTATAGTACACTGATAAAAAAAGGAGTATCGAAGGAGAAAATAAACGGAAAAGGACAATAAATTGAATTTTATGGCAGCAGCTTTATTTGAACAATCTCAATGTGTCCCTTGTATATATACAACAAAAAATATCTCTAGAAAAAATTCATACAAATATACATGTATGCATGTTTCTATGAATGACTTTTCATTCCTTTCCTGTAAACCTTTAAATGGATTCGTAAGAATGAATGAAAAGCCAAAGGAGCATAACTGAGAGGCCCATACATCAACCATCAGAAGGACTTTGTCAAGAGAGTGACAGAAGAATAACTTTTGATGTCATGTACACACACTTGTTTGTAAAAAAATCTGAAATCCCTTATCATTTCTCTCTTTTACTTCTCTTCGATCACTTATTCTTCCTTTTCATTCGCTTTCTAATAATAGTGTATGAAAGAGTAACTGAACGACGATGGTCAACATTGAAAGTTCTTCGGAAGTTAAAAAGAAACAAACAAAGAAACATGCGAAGAATGAAGAATAAAAAAAGCTCTAGAAAAGGATTATTCAAGCTTGATGTGAGGTTGACATGAATAATACATTTAATGTGTTCTATTGATACAAGATATACAAAAACTAGGAAAAAATATTGTAGAAAATATTCAGAGAGTGTTAAGGAAGCAGTGGCGTAGTCAGGGGATGAATGGGTGAAAATTCATCCCCCTTCTTGCGAAAAATTGGCACAATCCGAAAAATTATTCAAAATTGCAGGGTTTTACAATGAAGAAAACAAATTTTCAACCCCCCTCCAAAATTTCTGGCTACGCCACTGTAAGGAAGGATAAATAAATCTCGCATAAATTGCATGATCCCAAAATGAGGTTGAAGATGTTTTTTTGTAAAGAATGGAACATATTTTGAGTATATTTTAAAGGCGTTTAAAGCTTGAATTCAAAATCAATTTATATTTTTGATTTTTTTAAAAGTTTTATAAACCATTAATGAAATTGTGGATACGCTTTAATTCCAGAAAAATGTGTACAAAATTATTATTATAAAAATCGAATTTATTTTGAAATGTTAAAGAATTTGTTTGAAATATTCAATTCTATGTCATTAAAGTGCTGCTTCAAGCCAGAACTGAACCTTTTGCTACCCATTGACACATAAGTTTCTTTATTGCAACTTAAAGTAATTAATCCCGGCTATTAAATAAATGAGATGGTTTTTATAGTAATTTAATTTCTTCTTAAGAATCCCTTGAGTTGAAAAATCATTAACGATACATATCATAAATTTTTTTATCGATTTTTTTCTTATACTTCTCATTTCTGTTAGTAAGAAACTTTTTTTTATTGCAACATGAAATTAATTATTGTTAATAATTGAACGCCGTTCCATAAAACTTCCAATAAATGAGGCATTTCATGAAGTCTGTATAAGTAATTTCTGACACATGGAAAGAAAGCAAACGAGGAATTGAAATTACGTGACATGTAATGAATATGTACTGTATGCAGGTCGTGGTAAAAACCCCAATCATCATTTTTCTTTCTATCTTATTTTACTTGAACATTTAGGTTACGTGTGCATTATTTGATGGAAAAATCCTGAAATGCTTTATGAACAAGGATAGATAACTTTTATTTATCGGTTATTAAGTATGTTTGCTACTTATATTTTGAATTTTATATTATGTATGGCTTATTATGCAAAATTTCTTCAAGTTTGTACATATATTTGATAATTTGTAACCTAATCTAATGAAAAAGTCTGAGGAACTTTTCAAAACCATACCGTACCGTTCCATTGACAGAAATAAAGCATAGCTTTAGAGCTTATGATATAAATGAAAAAGATCATCAAGATTGAAAACCTTTTTCTCTCTACAGCACAATCTTCGTTTCGCTCTAATGGATAAATTAAATTACAGAGAGAAAAGAGGGAAAAAGATTCCATTAAGTATATTTTGTATGTCAACAATAGAGGATGAATCAATCAATATTGATATTCTATATCCTCTTATTTAAAAAAAAATTGTTTCAACTGTACGATGTGTATAAAGCTTGTGGGAATTTTTTACGTTGTTTTAAAAATGGGGGTTCGTGAGAGATAGAAACAATGTAAACGATAGAAGCAAAATTGTATTAAATAAGATGAATAATAAATTATAATAAAAAGAAGATGTGAAAAATTATATTTATATATAAATGATAAGATTAATGAAACAGAATAAAGTGGAATTGAGCTAAAGTAATAATTTTCGTGACTTTTTCTTCTTTTCCGTCCGTGAAATGAGATATTAATGGAAATTTACGTTTTTTATTAAATTTTTCACAGATTAAGACAGATTGAAATGAAGATTGATTTTTGATTCAATTTCAGGCTTAGCATTAAATTTTTTATGATTTAACGTGGGATTATTTTTATGTCTTATGATTTTGTGCATTGTTCTAAGTAATATAATATTTTTATTTGGTTTGCTTATGAATTGTTCTAATATTTTAACTTTCATTCTATGTTAACAAAAAACAGCTTTTAGGCGCTATCACGAAACCCCAATTTGAAAAGTCAAATAAAAACGCCAACCTTCTGCTTAATATTTATTAGAAGATTAATTTTAGTAAGTGCTACAATGTAAAGCACTATAATTGAAGCCTATTGTCCCCGCCTTTCTGATAAATTAAATTGATAGACATTGCAGCGTCAACAATAGTTTTGTAACAATAATGAATATATTATTTATGGAAAAATTAGGACAATGACTGACTTGTTGTTTTAATAATGAATTTCCATAAATTACATCGCTCTAGTTGTGTAACAATGTATTAGGATTCCAAGAGAAAGGTTTAACAGCTTATTAATTTCGGAATAAAATATTATGCATTCCGTTTTCGAAAGTATTTATCGTTAATATTCAGTCATCTGCATTGCATAGAGTTGACTTCCGCTATCATCATTTCATTAATGTATCAAATTTAAAGAAATGATAATGAACATATTTATGGATTTAACCGATTTAACCAAATTTTGAATTTTACTTGTGTTTTTTAAGTTCTGTGTATTATTCGTCAACTAAGTCACATAACACTATAATTAATAAATCTAAAATTCTGGCAAAAATCTTTGAAAATGCTTTCAAAAAAAGTAATTCCGTGATGTGATATTGATTTTCAATTCTTTAGCACATCATCTCGATTCATAAATCAAGAATACATTCTATAAATTTTGCGGATTTTTTGGCATTCAATTAAGGTTAGCTCTTTTTCTAAATTATTTTAATGTGCATAATTGATGACATAACTATTTAATTTTTAGTACTTAATTTAAAAAAATTAAATCTGGAACCACATCACATTACGGAGATTTTCGGATATAAAACTTTCACATAAATTAAATTTATTGATTAATTAATTTCATAATTTCCTAGGATTTATTTAAATTTCGCTAATATAAGTTATCTAACAACGATTTCCCGAGATTTCATTAAAAAAAATAATTGTGATATTTTTGTTAGCGGAAATAAAACTGCGTATATTCATCTCATACATCCGATGTAGACAATCTGTTTAGGTTAAAAATTACAATCGTTCTGAAAACATAAACATCCTTATTTAAAAAGGGATAAAAATAAACTTTGACGTAAATCAATCAAATTACCAAGATGATTAATTTACTTCTCATTTTTTCTTATTTTGCACAAAAGGTCTCAGGTGTAAATTTACGAGCTATAATTTGTAACTCAAATAAAATTATGGAAAAGTTAGAAAGGGAAAAGCAAAACGGGCGTAAATTTATAAAAAGGAAAAACTTTATTGATCGGAATGAATTGTGTTAACTTCTATGAACAAAAGTAAATTTCTGATGTTTTTGTAGCGATTAAGAAAATCAATATCAACATTTCTAGGCTTCGAACGCAAATATTAAATGAAAATGAGAAGCAAAACTAGTTACTTTTGGTCTAAGTCGATCATAAAAATTTTATTCTACAAAAAATGCTTGTTGAATTACTTAAAAGCTTCCTGTCCCACACCCGTTAGCATAATATTTAACTTTATGCAAGTCACGAATCTGAAACGGTGTAATTCCCCTTCTCATTCCCAAAATTATTTTTCATTTTACCATTAAAAGAAAAATCGTAGTAATGACGGCGTACTGTAATCAGAAGCAGAACAACAAAGAATGAAGAAATCAGCGAGTTTTTCAACGTTGGGAATACAAAATACAATTAGGAGAAGCTATTTGCATAATTTGATACTCAGCTCAAAGTTTTGGAAAAAATTGTATCTTGGGATAAGAAGAATAAATATAAAATCCACCAGCGCGTAAAAGGCTGAAGCGCACACCTTTTAGCTTGAAAAGTTTATAAACTTTCGAGCTTTTAATGCTATTTAAAGCTCTATTTTGATTTTTTTAAACCGTTAGAAAATAAACGAGCAATAAATAAATAATAAATAAATTCTTCTTCTCTCTATTTAGTAATGAAATCTAGCACAAAATTATTATTTATGCTGTGATTCATGAATACTTTCTTACTGATTTTGCTGCTAGTAAACACCAACGTTTGTTCTCTCTTCATAGTATCATGCATGTTATAATAAAGGATTTCATCCATAAAAGCTTATTAATTTATTATTTTTGACACGTGCTCTGGAAGTCAAGATGTTGATAAAATTGTTCTTTCATCATTGCTCTACATTGTGAGAGACATGAAATGAATCCCTTATTAGAAACAATTTATTTAACTTTCCTTCCTTTCAATTATCAGAGTTTTAATATCTATGGAAATACTCAGGATGTGCTAATTGAATTTTTTATCTGGGATTTTGATGATTTTTTAAATTATAGTCACATTTCTATTGGCACACTATACACTTTTTATTCAGAGGCTTCTTAAAAATCCTGGCACGCATTTACAATTTATTTAACTTCAATAATCATTGAAATAATTAAACCTTTGAAATGCCTTAATGCTACGCAACCAGCATAACGGTTATATGTATAATGTATACGATACTATAGTTTCAAAAACATTTTCGGTATGTATGAAAAAACATAGGGTTGGGCAGAATCGTATACGTATATATACGTATATAAATATACGTATATTTTATACGTATATATACGTATATTTATACGTATATTCATTTTTCAAATTTTTTCCGTTACATATCGTAACTTAACAAAATTAAATTATCTCAGAGTTTTAAAACAAAATATGCACTTGTTGTTCATTAGCAGTGCTCAAACATCATTATTAGCTATAAATTATTGTCTAAATGCTTTAACTTTTTCTTTTACAAAATTTTTGTAACGGCCAAAAAAAATTCAAATTTTGCTCATGATTTGTAAACAAAGAAAAATTAATTTTTTCAAAAAATTCTCATTTTTAAATTAAATCCTTGCTTAAACACTTTTAAAATGCTTAGTGGAGCCTTAAGTTACTCTATTTCACCTTTTAGAGTCCAAATTTCAGCATTTTAACACATTTTTTAGCAAATTAATACCGTACTTTTTGCGTTTTGAAAAATCCATATACGTATACGTATACGTATATATACGTATATTTTGTTCTTCGATATACGTATATATACGTATATATACGTATATTTGCCCAACCCTAAAAAAACATTGAAAAAAATATTCATTTTTGTCATGACATCTTCATCACTACCTAAATAATCGTCATTGTGTGAGAGACGAAAAAGGGTCACTTTGGAAAAATTTTCTATTTACAGAAAAAGGAACAAAATAATAATCGCCATAAGCGTTAAAAGCACAAACTGAGTACTTTTCAAGGTTCAGTGTTTTCCTTCTTCTTTTCCTTTTCCCTAATGTAATTTGTGCATTTATATATACGCTGTGCTACAAATAGCTAACTATATGGCACCATACTATGCATAGAGTATCCTGAAAAATTACTTACATAATATCATTTGCTTTCTTTCTCGCTTTTTTCCTCCTTTTACATGCTTTCCTTCCTTATCGATTTCCTGACCGTGAAAAACTGATTTAGCAGAAATATGAGAAAAACACTGACGTCTGCAGTCATTTTGAATTATACTGAAATTTTTAAAAATATCTTTGATTTTGAATTAATTTTTTTAAAATATTTTTTCTACTCTTGCTGAAATCAATGAATATGCTTTCACGTAAACATTTGTGGAAAAAAATTTCAGTAAACTTTTATAATACTGCATTCTTGCTCTAAGTTCCTATCCGAGAATGTGTTTTTTATACATAAAAATTATTTAGGTGCACAATGGATGAGAAAGTCTGAACACTGATAGTTTTTCCCTCTGAAAGGAATTTAACACAAGATTTTTGTTTTACGTACAAGTTGTTGACAGCATATTTACATAGTTATAGAATCGTAAAAAGATGTTTCTCTTGTTAAAATAAGCAGAGAGCTAAAGATGATGAAAAAATATACATGAAAATGTTATTATCCTTCTGGATCATCAGATACATAAACATCTGTGTGTTTTTCTGTGATGAGGTAATTTGACTAGATATAAGAAAAACAAAAAGCATTAAATAAGCATAAATGATGTGTAAGAAAGGGAAAAATTATGTTGTTTCATTGTAATAAAAAAAACTTTTTTACATAAAACAAGTTGATGTAACGTAATCACTCAAAAATATTGCAAAAGCGCAATTCCGATTCCTATATAATATTCCCATGATTCCTGTGGTGATTAAAAGATTATTTTTGAGAACAAAATAAAACGAGCATCCGATTTTGATGATTAAGATATTGAAAATAATTGAATTGAATATAAGGTGTTGTAAAATTCTTATTATTTATTCAAATTCTCATTATGATGTTTTTATAGGATTTAAAACTCAGTAGGATATTTAAAGGTATTTGAGATTTTCGAGTAAATTTACAAACTTACACGTAAAAATATTTTTTGGTGTCATTAAGAATTTTTCAGTGTGATTTTTCCTCACATTCCTATGAAATACATTAAATTCTGTAAAGGAAGAGTAAATTGAAGAACGGACCAAAATAGTGTATCCATAACACATATTAAAGTTTACAGGACTGATCAAAATTCAATAAAGTTGTCTAACAATTCCCAATCATTATTTCTAAGACTAATATGATTTTATAATTTTCATTAAGGATAAAATTCCTCCTTTACCATTATTTAAATTAATTTATTTTCCAATTAACAGATTATTATCATCTAACGACCAGAAAAGTTTTAATCTAGTCTAATTTAATTAGTTTTTGCCTCATGTTTTATCATCTTATGGTGCAAAGTTTTTAAGTAACAGACAATTTTGTAGGAAATGTCTTGAAAATTTAAAACAAATAATTTTCTTCTTTTTTATAAACTTTTCTCATAGACCTCTTTTGTCTTTTTCTAAAAAAAACATTCCTCAATTTGCAACTATACTATGCTTTAGTCATATAATTTCTATAGAATCTGTATATTCATTTATTTTTAAACGAGTTTTGTACTAAAGAAGCTCAATTACTTTATTACTCCTTCCACAAAATTTAATTTTGCTATGAACGAAAATAATTGTGAGCGGAAAATTTGTCTTCTCATACACATTAAGCCTTTTTTTCTGAACTGAATGTTATTCTCTTTAATTCATCTCCTGTTCCCTAATCTTGTATTATGAATAAGAAGATATTGTTTAAAATATACATCCTTATTTAATCTTAAACTGTTTTAGTAGACTTTTAATTTTCATTTAAATTCCTTAGTTTAAAAGCAAATTTTTATGAAATTTTTTTAATGAATTTTAGTCATTTTAAAAACGCTTATAAATTCATTCAGACATTTACATTCTTTACTCATTCTCGGCTCAAAGTTTTTTTTGCCTTCTTAAAACTCTCATGTTTAGCATATATTAAAATATATGTACTCATATATACATGAAAGGATGTAAATCCGTTCTGACTTTTGACTTCATGCTCAAATGCTTTTAATCCTATTAAAGGCTTAGACGAGTTCGCTGAATAATTAAATTTCCTACATACATAAAAGTAGCAGTAGACGTAGAAGCGTCATAAGGTACGATATGATGAAAACGAAGAAGAAAAGGTTGAGGAACTATGAAAATGGTTGAGAATGTGATTTGAAAGAGATTTTGTGACTTGTGATAACAGATAAAACTAATGCTTACTTGACCTATTGATATTTTTGTCATGATCTTCTAAGGGTATTTTGAGAAATTATCTTTTTTTG
The DNA here is from genome assembly GCA_963573255.1 of Chironomus tentans. NCBI lineage: Eukaryota > Metazoa > Arthropoda > Insecta > Diptera > Chironomidae > Chironomus > Chironomus tentans. Next base: position 408,827 of record OY754304.1, on the reverse strand, counting down.
GCCTAAAATCACAAATCGATAAAATCCGTTTTGAGGTTTGCACTTAAGGTCAAAAGATTTAAGAAAATTCTTTTTATCTTATTAAAGCAGCAGATGCTACAATAAAGTAAATTGTAAGCTTTCGTATTATATATGGTTTGATTGAGAACAGTCTTAAGTCTGCTGATAAATTATTAATATTTTTTAAATTCGAAAATCTTTTTTCTTAAATTCTGAAAACAGAAAATGTAAAAAACCATACTTGAAGTTTCCAATCCTTTCTCCTAAAATTACGCAGTTTACAAAGAAGAGACACATGCTGAGTGTTTATACCAAAATCCTCTGATGTTTTTCAACGAGATGTGTGTTACTTAAGCATACAATATCATTTATTCCGCCTACGCAAAAAGATTCTCATCATCTCATCTTGCTTAATGAATTCTTCTTTGAAAATGATTATAGGAGATGCTGTTACACGTACATTATATGCTATAATGTTACATTATGTATTGTATTTTCTTAATACTTCTACAAATTGATTTCCTGACAGTAAAATATTTGTAAATGCATTTTATCTGAGACAAAGGATTTTTTCCTTGAAATTTTCACCAACACAGCAGAGTCTAATGTCTGTAAACATTTCATATTTTCTTCTTAATAAATCTTAATAACAATTTAATTTTGAAACTTTTAAGTGTCACAAACTAATGCGCCATAAATATTCTCCCACGATTTTTCTAATACTTGCTTCAAGATGCTCTGAAATTTAATTATTCACGTTTTGTGTACGATGTAAACATGGGCGACATTCTTTCATCTCTTACTGAGAAAGAAAAGTAAAAAATAATTGAAATTTAATGAATAGAGTACCATTGAGAAATCAAATCACATAATTATGTATGTTGTCTTTTTATCGTATCTTTTTTTTACATCCCATAGATCTGACTATGATTGTAGAAAACAGAGAGAATCCCAAAAGATTGTTTCTTTATTTAAGTCATTCGAACTGCTTTTCATGATTAATTTCAGCAATGTTTCAAGTACCAACGAAAAATTCCCAACAGTGATGCTTTGTAAAAAAATTGAGATTGATTTTTTCTTTGCTAAAGCAGAAGAGGAAGCTACAAATGTATGGATTTTAAGATATATGAGCGACATATTGATCTAAAGTTTTTAAAAAAAAACTACATTGTAAAATTTATCGATAAAAATCAGTTTAAGCATCAGGCAGGGGGAAGAGCTGAAAATTTCATCTGTTGTTATTTGAATAGCTGAAAGCATTTACATCAAAATTAATTTTTAAAATGTCCAAAGCATTCAATTATGAAAGCAAAACTACAGCAAAACACAAGAACATTACAGTCTCTAGACACTAGAGTAAAAGTATCGGTAATGAGGTTGTTGAAGTAAGAGATCTCTACATATTGCCCTTGACATAAAGTGTCGTCTAATTAATTTCAATTAAACCATGAAATTAACTCTCTAGAGCTTATTTAAATAAATTTTACACACTAATTGTCTTAACTACATTTAACACTAAAAGCACACCATAATTTCACATGCTGCATCAGTGGTGCTAATATAAAAACTCAGAAATGTGAGCTCTAATAAACTTGTATTTTTCTTTACACTCATTCATTGCATAGAAATGGTTCATAGAGGCTGCATAAATGGTAATAAACAGGTAAATGAAGTTGGCAACAACCCATGAATGGAATCATAAATATTAAATGAAGATTCATCTACTTCAATGTATTTTTTTATTCCTGCTTTGTTGCTGAATAGAGACTAAAAAAACTCGTATACTTTTATGGTCGGAAATTAGGTGAAAAAGATATTCTTTATAGAATATGAAATGCAGTAACTACGTGTTTGCTATGATTTTTAGTACCTTTATCGATTTGCGGTATAGTGTTGGCTTCAAGCCTACAAACGAAAATATTAATACTTTATTTGATTTTATTATTACTCATTGCAGAAAAATTAAAGCGTTTAAACAGTGAAAATTTACTAAAAGCAAGCATAATTATTAGATAAATCACGAACTTCTGTAGATGTCATTTGTTCAGTTGCAATAAAAAATTAAAAGTTTCCTCATATTATTTTTTATGTAAGCACCTCACAATTGGTTTTGTTGCAATATACTCCATAAAGATTAGGTTACTATTCCTTCTTTGAATAACTGTTGCCATTAAATATAAATTTTTAATGTCTCTCTTCATACATGCTCTTACCATATTCAAAAATGTGCAAAATAAATTATTATATTTGAAATATTTGTGAATATAAATTTTTTTTTGGAATAAGAAGATAACCAAGGGAAAATTCAGATCAAAAGCGCGACCTTACTCTATACACGACAAAAATCTCATCATCATCACTAACATGCCTCTCGCCTCTCTATATGTCTCACAGAATCCATATCGAAAACTCACATCCATTTTTCATTCATATGATGCGTAAATGCTTGCTCAGTTTCACGAATGTGCAAAATATAAAAAAAGAAGTAAGAAATATATTCAATGCTGTATGAGTCTAAAGCGTATTTTTATGAATTGAGATAATATGTTGAATTTATGTAGAAAAAATTAATATATCATAGTTGAAGATTTAATATGTTAGACAAAGTGAAACCAAACACGAGCTATTAATTTCAAAAACCCCGAGTAAGAGCAAATGAAAATGACAAATGAATAAAATTGTGTGATGTATGTTGTTGGCCATTGATGGTGATGCTGCAAAATAAACATATGTTTTTGTATGAGACATCATCAAGTATTCGGGTAAGTATAACTCACTCGAGTACTCAAGTGGGTGGTAACATTTTGGAATAGAAAAATTGCTAGCACTGCATTATTACAAGCTAGTCATTATATAGAAAATGAATAGAATCATCAATCTATTTCCTCGATTCTATGTGTAGACGATTCTATATTTTGTGTTATGTTATGCTAATGTAGCACTTTTCTTTTCCAGCACTTATTCTTATTTTTTCAATTATCAGCATGTACTCTGATAAGCTATTGATTTATGATAGAAGATTGTTATTACTTTTGCCCTGACTTTTGCATAATTTAAACTCGACTCGAGTAGTGGGTACTAAATATAAACATTTTTATGAAGCATGCTGTTGACACTTTTTCCAATGGTATATAACAAACATTATTTCACGTTGAGATGCGCTTTACTTTTTACATCATCAATTTTTTTTTATTTTCTCTATAAAATAATTCAAAAAGTTTTCCCCGCCTCCGCAGAAGAAAAGTTTTAAGTTCGAAGATAAGCTACAGTGAATGAACTATACAAAAAGTACACCACATTGACTTATATAATGTTTATAAATTTTACTAAAGAGGCCACAAAAGTTAAGAAATTATAGAATGAAACTTTTTCGTTCCTTGTATATACACTCATTAATATCAACAGAAATTTTAAAGGTTCCTATTTTTTCAGCACTGCTTTCGATGGATTAAAAACTTTAAAAAAATTATAAAAGTTTAATTTGTTTGGCTTTTTCTTTTGTATAAAAACAGCTTATTGTGGAAAGTTTAAGAAGTATGTTGTTTTGGCAATTGAAATAAAAAAGAGCAGACAGAACCCATAAAAGAGAATGAGTTTATACAACCATTGCATTAATGCGCTTTATTTTAGAAATTTTCAGAATGCTTGGATGTTAAAGGCTTAAGAGGAGAAATTTTGAGGATTGTTGTTGAAGCTAATGATGGTGACGATTGTTCATCATTATTGTTTTTAAAGCTTTAAATTAAAGGCAATTGAAGCAAAGCTTTCATGCTATTTTTTTGAATTTCTAGCATTTTTGCATTGTTTATTAAAACGTTTAAATGTCTAAACTATAATCATAAAACATTTCGTCGTCGTGCTTCCTAGTGATTAGTGATATCCCATCTATCTATATTAAATGAACTACACTTGTCTGTCAATCTGTAAAAGTAAATCATGTTTTATTTAACACCAACTTTCCGATGATTGCCAATTAATCATGAGAGCATTATAGAGAATTCATCATCTTGTAACCTAAAGATATATTAATGTATGCTCTATGTTTCTATAAACAATAATAACAAAACAACAAGGAATAGTTTGTAACATGAAACAAAATTTCTCACACTTCATTGAATCGCCATAAATCACAAAAGTTTGTATAATCTGTTTTGTTGCAAAAACATAAAAAAGAATAAGAAGAAGATAGTAAAAACGGTAATGAAATCCAATAAAAAAAGAATTGAAGAATCATGTCAAACTTTATCCTAAAAAACAGAGCAAAAGTTTTGTCTTATTAAAACTTTATGTATAAAATTTCATGCACATTTAACGATATAAAGTTGCCTAAAGATGCAAAAAGATGACAAAAAATATTCACGCAGTGATGTCCATAGCGCTTTTTTTCTAAAGAATTAAATGTGAATTTTACCTGCTCATTTTCTGTACATTCTTGCATGATGAACAAGAAACTTCCTCATTCAATGGCACCGGATCTTATTAGCGAATCATCATAACTTGAACTTGACTGAGAATGCTTTCCATATAGTTGCTGGCAAAAATCTCAATGCTTACGATTGCAACGAACAAAAAATTTAATTTGCATAAGACAAAGTTTATGTTTAATACCTCATAAATTTCATACAACAAGTTATATCTTTACATCAGAAGAGACTTTTATATTCTACAGCGAACAATTCTCTTATTATTTGCATGAATAACAAAGTAGAATTATGAATGTATACTTCATAAAGCACAGCAATTCAATTCAAGAGGAAAAACAATTAGCGTAAGCAGTTTGTTATGAAAAAAGTACGTACAAACGAGCTTTTTATGATTAAATTGAATTCATTTAAGATTTTTTTCTGATTCCGTAATTTTTATAAATCAAGCTACCTTCATTTAACTGATGATGAGAGCTCGAGTTTGCCCATCAACTATTGATTGGATCGGTTACATCAAAAAACTATCTATTTTCAATATCCTATTAGCTATGTAATTCATCACATTGATATTTTTTTCATAATATTCTATTCAATCTGATTACACGCCACCGCATGCTGTGCACATTTCAAAAAGTATGTATACATCTTTTAAAAATCGATTGAGTCAAAATATATTTAACTGAATATATTTTTGATTAAATTTAGTGAACAAGGATTATTCTGGTTTTTTTTCAATGATTATAATATTCTAGATTGTTTTATTTTTAACAACTTTTTATACATGGAAGTCTTTCTCAATATTTGTTCAAAATAATACTTCAAAAATGCGCTTTATTGATATGGTTAAATGTATTTCTAAACTTTTCGTCTGTAGGCTAAACATAGTTTATTTCAAGATCGAGCATTTTATGTAAAAACTTGCATTTCTTATGTCGGTAAATTTATAATTCAATCAAATGATTAATGGTTCGAAAATATTGAAGAAAAATGGTTCAAATTTTCTATGCTGCTGATTATATGAACATATTACGACCTTGAACTTTGTGATGATCCCACAGAAATATTTAAATTTTTGAGCTTCCTTTTCTAGCTAATTGAAATGTTTGCCTCCTTTTCATTCCATAATTTTATTTACTTTTCATTATGAAATCACCCCTTACAAGAGAATTGAGATGATTTAATTGTAAAATTTCCATAAAATATATAAAATGATGAGTTCGAGAATGGAGCATGGTGTTGCTCATTACATCATAACAACATAATATATAACAATCATCTGCTATATTACATATACATTAGAAAGGAATTCATATCGAAATAATTTAAATCATACAAAATTTTAAAAGAGTTTATGGAACAAAATCGTTTTGGAATATATACTAACAACAATAAAATGCTTGACACGTCGTGTACGAAAGAAACATCAGTTGAATATAACAAAAGGAGCAGAACTGAATAAACTAATATGTATTGAATTTGACAGCAACTGCACTTCATCTCTAGTTTTTTGCTCTCTTTCGCATTCACATGTGTCACATACGTGTGATTCATATTTAGAGTATTAGATGAACATCCGCAGGCACTATGAGTTATTGCTTATTGTGGGCAGCAAAAAATAACATGACCTTCAATGATTTTACCTTTTTGCACAATGTCCACATAATGTACTGAAATAATTATTCCTTTCTCAATATGACGTACTTGAGCTAAATTTTCAGTAAAGTTTTTGCAAAAATATAAATTTAATCATTTTGGCTGCTTTCCATACCTACAGAAATTATTTAAAACTATGCAGTAATAACTCATGCGGTTCACAAAGGGTTCTTCTTCTACTTCACAACCTACACAATTTGCTACTTGAAATAGTTTACTATATTTATTGATCTTGAAATGAATAAATTTTCGATCATATTATTAAATTAAGATCTGTATATACATAATTAATTGAATATGATCATTAGTCAGCAATTTAGTAACCGTGCTATAATCATTAAAATTCTGTTTGAATTGTTGAATTTTGTAAAGCGCAGCACGTTAGATGTATCTCTCAACATCGCATAGCTCATTATATGATTAAATGCTGTAATTGAATGCCCAAAACTATAAATTTAATAGTTTCATTAGTTAATAAGGCGAAAAAAATATGAATTAAATTTCATCTTCTAATAACAAACGTTGCATGGTCAGTGTCAAGTGCAGATTTATGGGGAGTACTTACAAAAAGTTGAAAAACATATTTCAATATTTTATGGATGAGTGAATCTGACGAGTAAATTAACAACTATCTAATTATACTATATCTTTTCTTACAAAGCTTATTGATTTATGAATTTTGAACTGGCGTGGATTTCATCACCTTTTAATGTTTTTTAATGTATCACATTTCAATTGCACGATTCTTTCGCACATTACAAGAATAAATGTAAAATTTCTTGAATAATAGCAATAAAAATGTCCTCACTCTTTTCCATAACAGAAGAGAGTATTGGAAAAGAATGGAGGCTAAAAATTTTTAAAAGTGGAAAAAAGATCCATTTCAGCAATAAACATCGTTCACGTACAATTAGTATCATAATTTTTTTCCTCACTTTAAAAATAAGAGAACTAATATTCATATTTTGTCTTCGTTTGAGCTATTTCCATTTTCATCATGTAATGGAAGAACTGAGAACTATGTTAAAGACATGAATTTTAGCTTACAACTAAAATATTTTCTTGAACTAACATAAAATGCGCGTATTGATAATAATGCAAAAAGCGTGCTTAAACTCTATGAGGTTATAATTCTGCACGTTCATCATTGCATAGACATTTCTTTTCCAAACGGCTTGAGATGTTGAAATATGGCGTGAAATGTGGTGCTCAGAAAATTCTTTCTCACTTTCATTATGTATATTGCATTGAAATGATGTAATTTTATGAATATAAAAATCACATTAACATGGATGCTGATGATGATGACGCTAAAGATGTATCAAGTTTAAAGAGACTTGAGCTTATGAGCTAATAATATATCCACAAAACCAATTGTTATTAGTCAATGATTTATTATGAGGTAGAGTTTTTATTTTGCTGTAAAAATCATGCAAAAAAGAGAATTGAATGTAAAGTTTTACTTGCAGCCGCATGTTAACTGTCAATAAAACAAAGTGGTTCAATTAGGTAATGAAAATGAAAAACAAGCATTTAATTATCATGTTTAATCATTTTACACCTGACAGTATTAGTTAGTATAAGTCGTTGATTAAAATCAAAGCACTCTACGCACATGTCAGTCAGATGATCAAGATCTTAATATTAACTATAATGTGTCATTTTGATGAATTAACATTTAAATATAATTAAAAATTTGTATTCATACAAATGAGAACTATTAAGCGAATTCCATCAACTTAAATACATTCATTATTTTCAAGTAAAAATCTTTTACTTTTTCTTTCTCGCATATTTATGAGATTGCGCATTATTTTGAATGCATTTTTATGTAATTTGTAGATGTTACCTTAATTATATTTCATTTTTCTGTTTCTTCGCCTCATTCAGTAATTCTGTAAATGCATCAACATGCATTGAACATAAAAATTAAAAAATTATTGCATCGAAAACAATTCAAGGAGTGAAAGGATCTAACATTGACTTAGATTCACATAAAGCACCCATCAGTCTTGATTGTTTAATGATCTAGTTTGAGGCATGTGCTACTATTAATCTTTTATGCACAAGGAGATAGCCGTAAAATGGTTATGTACTGAAAATGATTGTTTTAAATACAAAATATTAATTAATTTTTAAAAACTGGCTTAAGTCAGTTAATTCTTCTATCGAACAGACCCATTTCTCCCTAGCATTACAAAATATTTTGATACTTTGAGTTATATATACACTTTTAAGTTAAATTTTCCATTTTTTTGTCCAAGCCCATATTTATTTAGTCGAGGAGGTATACATATGATTGGCAAATGGGAACACATAAAGCATCATCATCATGTGTCGCACAGACGATTGAGAAATTGAACAATATCTTTCAAGCCCATCATCTACTGTACATATTATAATTGTTGCTTTAATTAATTTACATTTTATTCAATTTTTCATGTAGCCATTATTCTCCAAGTAGCACTAAACACTCTGTGCAAGCATGAAATAAAGATTTATCACCATTTTAAGACATGAAATCTCATCAATTTCATCGTCTTCTTCGTTCCACAAAGAAAGAAACAAGAAGAAGAAGAACTTAAACTACATCAATTATGCTCTCTTACTACTGTTAACTGTAGCATGTATATTTTATATCGAGAGTCTCAGTTTCACATCAGGAAAAAGATGCAGAGAAAAAAATACAACTTAATTCAGCTTTATATTTCATTATTATTGCAAATTCTTTCATTCTCTTCTCGTTTCTTGTTTTAACTTTTTTTAAAAAGCCATATTAAGTAATAATAGAAATTTTTAATCGTGACAAGATTTATTCATAATGCATGGTAATGATTTAATTGTTACAAATTTCCACTTAAGTTATTATTAGAGATGCTCAAATGGTGACAAAATTCATTTAAAGTTGTCCAATTATCTAAATATTTTCTTAAACATGATTTTTCTTAAAAATTTCGAAAGAATCAAATAAGATGAAAACTTTTGTCTGAATTTTCATTGACTTAGAACAGAAATAATATTTGGACAATATAATATGGGCATCTTCTGCGAAGGGCCAATGTCAGTAAAATTAAAACAAATAAATTAGCTCAGAATCAAAATTAGAAATGCCAGATGAATTAGAATTAAAGGTTGAATGCAAACAATTTGTTTTTGTTACTTCATCAAAATTGTATGAGGAATGCTTATTAATTGTATGTCGAATGAAATGACCAGCGCAAAAAAATGAAATAAATTTGGACACAAGAATCTTACAATATGTTATTAACAGAAATTTTTCATCTTCCATTCCGCATTACTTATGAGTGATTGAACTTTTAAGATTATTTTTGTTTTATTGTACTTCTATAAAATTTATCTATAAAATTAGTCGATGGTAATAATACACAAGGATATATGTAGCAAAATATGAGTTCCTTGTAATAATAATATTTATTGAAATACATTTGCAACAATATAATGAGCATGTGTAGCACATTTGGAGCAATGGTAATAAATCAATTTAGAATTCCAATATAAAGAAGATTTATGCTTCATTTCAATCTTATAATAATGCTGCTATACAGTGTAGAATCATCATTTCAAATTATGCTTATCTATAGTGATGCGTAATTGAATTTATTATTTGTTATTTTCACTAATGAGGTTTGAATAGGAAAATGAATTATTGAATGGGTTTCTTCGTGGAAAATTATTTTTATATTTTATTTGAGTGAGCTCATTTGAAGTATTTGACTGAGAATCTAACAAAGCAGCCATGATTAGTAACCAAAATGTACATTAAATATATAAGCAAACGTATTATGGCATTTTAGGATTGAAAAATTTCATTATTGAAAATCAAAGATAAATGTTTATTTAGTAAAATTATTCGCACACTACTGATATGTCTTACTGAGAATAACTTCATAAATATAAACTTTCGACATGTTTTCTATTACAATAGATTCTTAAAATTGATTAAATTAATTTCAGTGCAACAATAGGTTTGATACAATGTTGCAAAAATGTAAAATACTTAAACGACCTTTACTGAACGCATATTTCTAATAAGTAATTTGAATATACATTCTAAGTGCTGTTGTGTAAGTGATAAAAACTTCTTCAGATAAAAAAATAATAATTTCACGAATAAAAAAAGTACTTTTTGTACAGCAAAACCATTTATGATTTAAAAATGTCGGATCTTCACAAAAATAAAAAGGAATTTCAATTAATTTCAATCTTTTAATGATTTTTCGGCTCCATGATACCTTTAAATCTTTATCAGGAATTAAAAATCACAGAACGGAAGGAATTTAAATCATCACAGCCTAACTTCAGCATTAATGATGATAAATACTGAAACACTCAGTAAGAATAAAATATAGAATGCTTGATCCTTATCTTAATGAACGATGTCTGAAATATAATAAGATACTAGTTAAGTTGATATAACAAAAAAAAAAATAAAAGTACGAAAAAAAATATATGAGCGTTTTGTTCTTGTTTAAAAATACACAGCTTTGAAAACCTGAAGAAGCACTTTGAGCTTTAAAGAAAGTAACGTCAAACAAGTTTTTTAATTATGTATATCTCTGTCGAAATTGGAAACTTGAAATCCCTAAAAGCTCATTTAGTAAACTTTTATTAATTAAATTTCATATTCATGCAAATTTTCCATCTCATCTCATTTACTTAATGAATAATTTTTATGAAAATGTAAGACGTTCTTTTTCATATCTCTACTTTTAATTTGAAAACAATTCTAATGAATCAATTTTTAAACAATTTTTTTGTTATGAGCATTATTTTTATTTTGACAGAATTACAGATGTTGGGAGTGTCTGGTATGAGGTTCGTAAAATTGCGCTATAGGTTATAAATTTTCAAATGATCTTTGTCACTTTTTCCCTCCTGTACATTATGCTCAGTAAATGAATGTTCAATGAACTGAATTTTAATATTGCTGTGACATTTTTGCTTCCTGTTTCCCGTAGCTACGATTTCTCACTCCTTGTCTATTAGCTCTACTGAAGTTTTTATCATTACTTCCCATACTTTATTGCATGTTACAACAAAAAAATTGAAATCGTCACAAAACATCATCTCATAAATTTATTTTGATGCCATGGTAAAAAAAACTAATAAATCCCATGCGCTTGCTGTCATAAACAATCTTTAAGAAAAGATCTGTAAACTGCATGTCACAATGAGCGTTTTTTCGAATGTTCTTGTTGCACAATTTATGGCCTCAGAGATGTTTCGTTGATGCAATAAGTAAAGAAGTTGTGTACTATTATTATTGTTATTATGCAAAAAGGTATTTTCTTTCAAAAGAATAATAATTATTATTATTAGCTTATGTTTATTTATGCTGTTTAAAAAATTCCTCTTTGTACATAAAAATCCGGTGACCATGAATGTAGTGTGAGATGAAAAGCGATGTGCAAATTTATGCAAAATATTTAAACAGCATATTTTTGGCACAAGGAAGTTCTGAAGCCATAATGCAGTGTTAATGTTAATCGAAGGCATGACAAAATATCACAAAATGACATGAGCCTTAGAGAAAATGATATATATTGGATAAATACCACATCACTTGATGGACATAAGTAGCATCGACATGTTAGTTAGATCTTAATTCATAATATTTATTGATATGTCTGTCCTGATGTTTTCAGGCACATAAATGATGCAAAGATGAACATTTTCAGTTTCTGTTACTGAGCGGCTCTCACTTCTAAGCACAACCGTAATTTAAAAGATTTATTTCCATTGTTGGAGTGATGACTAGATTGCTAGATGAGATTTTCGTGAGGTTTGGATTTTTTAGCCAGAGAACATGAAGAAGAAATTTTTAAGGTGTTTGCCAACTACCTAAATTTTATTTCATTTTTAAAAAAATATTGAAATAGTTATGAAAAAATGCCATAGAAATTTTGTAAATTTGGTTCTTATTCAAAAACTTTGTTTTCAGATTGAATAAATTTTTATGAAATATTTAAGATTGACTTATCGTAATAATTAATTTACCCCACGGGTGTCCTAAAAATAAATTTTTGTATGCTCAATTAACCACATATTTTGTAACAAAAATGAGTTGATTTTTGGTTTTAGTGTTAATATAAGATTAACTTGTTATGAATTATTATTTCTTAAGTTTCAAAATGTTTATCGATCAAGCAATATATTACGAAAAAAAGATTCAATTAATTTCATAGAATTAAATCCACCATCCATTCAGATTGAGGAAATATACATGAAAATCAATATTTTGAATGACAAATTCAAAGATTTTAAATATTATAATTTGATTAGTTGCTTGATTAGACTAGGAGAATATACTAATGACCCTAGTTATCCAAACATGGTAACTCAATCAAACGCTTTTTGAGTAATATTTCAAACACATTCTAAGGTCTTTTTATACATAGCCTAATTGTTACAGTTTTTCTTCTTTTTTCATTCATTCATACATCCAACAATTTGTAGACTGAAAAAAACATACAAAGCTTCAATGCAACCATGTGCGATCTCATCAGAGATTCATGTTCCTTCTTCTTTTCACAATCTTCTCTCTCTCACAACGTTGTGTGCCTTTCTGTACTTTGTTGTAATTGTTGTTGTAAAACATGTAGCTTTTACAGTCTCAAGTGTGGTTTACTCTTAAAAAAATAAAAATAATAATTTTTACAAGCATCAAGTACGCGGGAGATACAGATTCACTTTTTGCAGGTCGATTTATATAAATAGACGATGTATCTTTGCAGAGTTATTCATTCGACAAATTAACAATCAAGCATTCAAATCTATAACAAAGTTTTATTGAATATAATTGAAAAAAAAACAAAATTTATTTTTTTACATTCTATTCTAAATCTCATCTCCATTCATTTGCTATTTGAGCATTCATAGTGCAAGAATCAATTTTGTGATATATAAAAAAAGTTAACAAAGTTTAATAGAATAAAAATGATGAAGGTACGAGAAATTTGATACTTTTTGAATGTGAAAATTTGTGCAATAAAGTCTTAAGTGTGAAAGTTAAGAAGTTTACCGTGCATAATATGCATCCATAGAACTGCATCAAGTTTGTGCGAGGAAACATTATTGATGATTATATTACGTGCATTTAGTGCAAAACTACTTAACGAGCTTGCAATAGAGAGCAAAAGTTAATTTTGAAGAAATTTAATATTCAGCTATGTACTTTCATTACCCGAGAGAATTCATTGAAAATTGTGCAATTAAAGACGATTTGTTCGAGAATGGAATATTAATTTGATACTAACATGACATTGCTGTAGTGCAATTTGAAGCAATAATTTAATTTTATTACTTTTTCATATAATGAGATAAGGCGATCTTTGCTCATTGTTTGTATTCATTCGAACTTAAAATTCATTTTCATTTAATTTTACTTTTTTAACACAGTGCAATATGAGATGTGTGAGGAATCAACAAATCAACAAGAAAAATTGTGCTGTGAAAATCAAAAAATTTCTTTCACATTTTAAAGAACAAATCTTCTTTACATTCTAATTTTCATATTATTATTATTCCTTACCATTTAGCAATTTAATGTACGCAAATTTCTGATGAAACTTAATTTAGAAGTACCTATGGCAATAAAAATTAGGCACACACGCAAAAGTTTTGCAATCAGGGAAATAATGTTGAAGCGAACGAATGAAAAACTTTTTGTCGCGACATTAACATAATACACGTTACATTACATGAGAAAGAAAGAATGAAAGGAAATTAAGTGTGGGAAAAAAGTCTCGTTGACAATCTTTTGATAGCATTTGTGAGAGAATTTTCTCAAAGATTAATTTTATCTTCTGTTTATTTCATTATTTTGCAATACTAGATCGCAATTGTATCAACTCTTTTATTAGCAATGGCACTTGCTGAACCACCAAGCTCATACTTGCCACCACAATCAAGAAACTTCAATGGAAACTTCGGAGGGCAATCAAGAAGAGGTTCAGCACCAAGAACCCAATATGGTGCACCATCACAATCACAAGGACAAGGCAATCGAGGAGTTGCTCCACGTACAAACTATGGACCACCATCTGCCGTTTCAGCTCCCTCAACAAATTACGGTGCCCCATCAGCACAAGACTTCAACAACTTCGACAACCAACGTGCCAATAGCTACCAACAAGCTCCTTCAACAAATTACGGTGCCCCATCAGCTCAAGACTTCAACAACTTCGACAACCAACGTGCCAACAGCTACCAACAAGCTCCATCAAGTCAGTATGGCGCCCCATCAGCTGCCGATTCATCATCATACAATGCTGCACCTGCTGGTGGATATGTGAATGGAGGATATGAGGAACCAGCTAAATACGAATTCCAATATGATGTTCAAGATGAAATTGCTGGACTCGATTTCGGACATAAGGAACAACGTGAAGGAAGCGTTGCAACTGGAAAATATTACGTTCTCCTTCCCGATGGTCGCAAACAGGTATTAAATTACAGAACAGAACAAATGGAACTTACATGAGTTTATCCAATAATCTTCTTTCCATTCTTTTCCTTTTTTCATGCGCTCAATTCCATATAATTTGATGTGATGTATGTACAGATTGTTCAATATATCGCAGACGAAAATGGTAAGGAAAAATAAATAATAAATCCCATAATCAGATTACTAATTCAATTTTCTCTTATGTTCAATATAAAAACGTATTTATAAAATTAGGATATCGTCCAACAATCTCATACGAAGATACAGGTCGTTACAATAACAATGCACAACAAAGCGGTTATGACAACAATGCCCAAGGCTTTGGCGGATATTAAATACGAATGGGATGAAATTTTTTAGGACAAATAAAAATTAATTACGGTAAATGATTCGGATCAATGTAAAGTGTTCTTCTGTTAACAGAAAAATATAATTTAAACGGATACTCCTCGAGACATGATGATGAATTTAGTCAATTAATAATTTTTATACTTTTACTACTTTTAATTTTTAAGGCATTATGAGAAAGAAAGAAACAAAAATGTTATTAATTAAACAACATGCTTAAATTGTGAAAACATAAAGGTGCTAAACTCTACTTTAATTTTTATGACCTCTGAACCTTTTTGCAATTTAACTACGCTGTTTATTATTTAGCAGAAAAATTCTTAGGTAACAAAATTATGAAACTTTTTGCGTTGCCAAAAATGTCACTTCCTATCCTCTTTCCTTTTATCTCCTTCTTCTCTTCTGAAAAAGGCAAAGAAATTTGTCAACTCTTGTTGTAAAATTTCTCTATAATACTCATTTTGTAAATACATTCTATCTCTAATTAATCTCATAATATGAAGAAGCCATGAAATAATATAAATATATGTAAAAAGAGAAAAAAATAATAAATATTACTGTGAATGCAAAGTTTTTTTGTACAAGACAAAACATTATTTGTTTTAATTTAAATTCAAATTTGAGAATATTTCAGCTACCAACAGAATCAAATTTAAAATGTTTTTAGAAAATACATTTAAGTCAATAAACATTAATTGGATTATTGTTTTGAAAAATTTATTATTAAAAAAGAATAAACCTTATAAACAGTAAATTCTGTCCCTTCTCAGAAATATGAAAAACATTCCTATTCAATGAAAATTTATAATCCATTAAGTATTTTTCCCGATAAAAAAATCTATAAAACTAAAAGCATTTTTGCTTGATTTTTTAAGCTTCTTTAAGATTCCATCGAAAGCATTTTCATTTATTTTTAGAAATTCATAACAGAACAAATTTTATGTGAGTCATAAACAAGAATGAAAGAAAGCAAGCAAGCATTATAACCCAAGTGTTATGAAATAATAAAAATTCTATCTAAGTTCCTAGTTGTTCCACATTTACAGCATAACGCTATAGAAATAACAAAAACGAGCATGCACAGAAACGGGAAATTAAAAATGTCCACAAAATATGTCTTAGACGATGATAGCGGAAACATTGTTAATGGAACATCCTTGTAAATCCAGAATATTGTAGGAATTTTTTTACTCCGTAACAAAAAAAAATTAACACAAAACTTCGCAGTGAAAAATTCTTTTAAAAAATTAAATTTGTTGTACAACAAAGTATCTGTATCTCAACTTTTCTAAATAGAATTACAACCGGGGGCCATTTGATGGATAATTCAATCATTTCATCCTTAAATTTTTTCATCTGTTCGTGATTTGAAATCTTTATCACCCCTTCAGCGACCTAAATACCCTTCAGTAATATTTCTTTGAATGAAAAGTTTTAAATTGATTTAAAAAAATCTTCATTTCCATTTTTATTGTTGACAGTTGAGTAAAAGTGTGGTGAACTCTACGATCATTAGTGACATAGGCGAATCTTTTTCTTCTTTTTCCAAACATCAAATCCTCAAAAAAGAATGCTGAGTGCTCAAAAATATCTTAAAATCCTTTTTCTGCATCCGACAGAGCTTTTAATAAAAGCAAGAAGTTCATTGAAACTTTCCTCATGAAAATGAGAAGAGTCTTCTCCGGTTATCGATGCGAAAAAATTTCTCATTAAAATGTTGACATAAAAATTTATAATTTTAATCCATTCCAATTTTCTGCTAATTTTAATATTCGCAAGGATTTAATGTAAATCAATTTCCACTTCCGCGAAAAGTTTCACTACGTTTACTCTTATTAAATTAAATTTTGAATAATTTAAGCTTTCCGGCATCTTTCATGCTTGCGTCTGGTATAAATATTTTAGATATAATCTGCATTTTTAATCAAATTTAAACCGTTAATAGCTTTTATCGAATGCTTTTCGAGAGTTTTATATTTCAACCAAGTGAATTTGAATAAAAAGAACCCTCAAAACAATATCACGATGCAGTTAAATAGAATAAAAATGGTCTTTAACTGTCAATTCACATTGAATTACAAAACGATTTGTACCTGACAATGACCTATAAAGTTAGCCGATGGCAACGCCATTAGTTCAGGTACGGGATGATAGAAAAAAAGTAGTAAGGTGAAGCAAGAAGTTGTTAAAAAGCGTGCACTATGTGATGATAATTGGTAAAGATTAGTTTCTTTTCGCAAAAAGTCATTAAAAATTTTCACATTAACTGACGTTTTACGCTTCGATTCTTGAGCACGTCTTTAACTAAAAAATGTTTTCAACTAATTTTCATTGTTGTAGCTGCTATTTTTTCTAATATGTTAAATTATGCAACTTAAGTATTGAGTCAGCAAGTCGCTCAATGATAAATGTGGCTTTTGCTTACTGATGAGTAACAGATTCAAACCATAATTACTTAATATTTCATATCACGACTTGCGCGTGCAAAATTTTTCATCATATTCCTTCTCTTTTCTTTCATTTTCAAGAATTCTTAGTCGTGCTGTTCGTCTATTGACCAGAATGCCACAAATATGTGGAATTTACCCCCATGGCTAGTTTCTTTCTCTATGTTTCATACATCTGTCGATACTTCAAACAAAAACAAACTCTCAATTTCAAATTCAATCATCATGACGAGCACGTGGTTGCATAAAATCAACATGCATTATATTGGTGCAATTGAACTGTATTAAATATTCAATTGAAAAGCTGCTGAAAACAACATCATGCAATGCATCTAAAACGCATTTTGTCAAAATCCTGCTAATTTTATCATAAATGCTAAAAACTAAGAAGATATCTGATATACTAAGAATATTCAGATGAATTTTATTATTGAAGAAAGTTCACATTAAATGCATCATAAAAACAGTATGTGGATATGATTCATTCAATGAAATGGTGCTGTCAATATAAAATAATACAATAAATGAAAATCGATTATAGTTTGTAACAAATTGAAGTTTTGTAGTTATCGGCAATAATTTGATACAAGGTAATGTGTAAAGTGTGAGACTTGAAAGCGAAATGAAGGCTTTAAATTTTATGACTAGTTTCGGATGAGATTTTAAAAAAAAGATCTTGAGGAAAGAGTTAACAAAGCGGAAAGAAAAATTATTTTCAGATGATTTTTATGAGATTAGAATGCGTTTAATGAGGAATATAATTGATGATTAATTTTTTCATGTTGCGTTTGGCCTTAAATATATAATGTTTAAGGAATTAAAGCGTCACAAAAAGGTACATTTTGTGATTTTTTATAAATTTAAAATATTTCGCAGGAGGACTACAATTTTTGTCAAGCCAGCATTATCGACCACAATACATAATCATTGTTGCTTTGATTCTTGAAACCAATACTCACTCCAAAAATGCCCATTAATAGCATTGTTTTGATGAACGCATGCAGAATATTAAAATATGTGTCTTTATAGTGCCATTAACATCAGTTTAACGCATATAAATAGTAATGATTGAATCAAAAATATTGTCATTTAGTTTTTATCAATCGCTGTTGAAATAACTAAGCCATAAAATGAAGCTTTTAATAATTTTTATTGTCATATTAGGATCAGTTTTAGCAGAGAAGCCAGCACCGTATCCTCCAAAGGGATGGAAACCGCAAGGTGCAAGACTCGAATTGCCACCATCCCGTGAATATGGAGTGCCTCAAGATCCTGATTCTATTGAAATAACAACACTTACAAATGAATATCTACCACCACCAGCAAAAGCATCACGAGCAGGCAATGAAAATGATTTTTTGAATGTACAGAGTCTGCCTGATCCAAATGCGTTCTCACAATTTCAAAACTTCAAACGTCAGTCAACAAATCAGCAGGCTAGAATTGTCATGGCACCATCACCAGCATTAAACTCACAGCCTCTTCTTCTTGCTCCCGTTTTTGCACCCCAATTTGCCTCTTCGAATCAACAATTGCGTGAACAAAAGTTTGGCCAACAAAGAAATCCCAAAAATGATGCCCAACAATTGCCCCCACAAGAATACGGACCGCCAAGAGCAGAACAACCTATAACCACTGAATTTCCACAGAGAAATGAACCAGAACAACCGCAAAACTTCCCAAACAAAAACACTAACAACAACAACGATGATAATGATGATGAGAGCAGTGAAGAATCGTCTGACGAGAGTGACGAACAGCCTGTCATTGCCGTATCAAATGCACAGACTTACGCCAAACAAATTTCTGCGACGCAACAAGGTCAGTATGGGCAGTACTATATTTTGTTACCTGACAATTCACTCCAAAAAGTTCGATTTGCTACTGGACAAAATGAAGAGGATCGTCAAACTAATGGATTTTCTGCACAATTACGGTAAAATATTTTTGATCATCTTTTAAAATGAAATGATTTATTAATTTTTAATATTTTAACCACTAGATACTCACCTGTTGAGCCAATTAAGGATCCTGTTTATGGATATGATGAACAAGGCAAATTAGTGCGATTATTTAAATGAAGCACTGATGAAGATAAATGAAGAGATTCTTTTAATATTTTATGTTTTAATGTTTGATTTTTCTTTACTTACCATTGTGTTTTAAATTTTCGACGAAATTTTTTTTATCATTTTTTTTTGGTTTTGGACTTAGTTTACAAACAAAATGCTTAATTTTTGAAATAAATTACTGAAGCCAAAAAATTAATTTTTTTCTTTTGTGGTTTTTGTGTTCTGTTTCTAGTTAAGATAGTATCATACCATACTTTGCATAGGTACTATAATCAAAAGAACGGAAAAGAACTCTTAACCAATCTGCTGATTGCTTTAAAAATTTCTTGCACTTAATAAAATGATGAATTTCTCAAAATTTCATACTAAATAAAATTAACTGGATGTTGTGGTTGTGACGAGATTATGCGACTTTTCTAACATATGGTTGTAAAACTTCTAATACATTTTCAACGGATGTCAAATATTTTTCTAATACCTAATAAAATATTATACGTCTAATGTTGGCTATGTGATAAAAGCTATGATTATGATGGCATGAAAATGGTTTACGTCGTTAAATTTTATGATTTCAGCATATACTTTTGAGGATTATGTGTTAAACATTTTCTGTCTACTTTTCATGGCGTTAATCTTTATTGAAAGTTCTTATCATTTTTTTAATGCGAAATTATTACAAAATTTCGCAGTAAAGGTTTTATCGAAACAGATGCGGTCTTGAGTATTTTGCTAAAAATTGTTTTAATTTCATTACAGCCGAAAACTTTTATTTAGCTATTGAGTTTAGAAACCCTAAATGAGTATTCTATTTCAATCAATTGAAAAATATAATAATTGGTGTTTAGTACGTTTAAATATCACATATTACAATACATTTATAAAGTTGTTATAAGAGAACATAGAATACCATCATCTAATATGCAAAACTCATAACATATTTTCTCAAATTTAATAAATTGGAATACTCACTCATGAAAATAACAAAGTTTTAGGAAACTTTATCGTTACTATGTTACAGACAGGAAAACTTCAAAATTATGTGTAAAATTCTTGTAAATTAATATTTGCTTGGAGCTGTTGAATTCACAAATATGTATACAAAATCTAATCAATTTACATTAGCAAACATTTTATTAGAACTTATTACAAATTTTGTTTTATGTTTATTCAAAAACATTGTTTAGTAGTAGCCATGACGTTTTGTTATCTACCATGACAGTATCATAAATTCGAATAAAGTGGAAAAACAAAATGCGTAATTTTACTGAGAAACATTTTCCAAATAATCGATATGGCGACAAGCTTCAAGTCTTTATTGATGTCAATAAAATTATGATACCTAATTAATGATGATATTTTATTACTAAAATATCTCATTTTTGATATCAAAAGAAGACGCAAAAATCGATTTTTTTTCTTCTGCATGAAAAGTTTTTCCGATACATTCAATTTGAGCTCTCATCATTTCTAATTCATTTAATTATAATTTTCTATACTGCTATTTTTATGAATAGAATAAAACGTAACCATCCCAAGGTCCTGTTTCTATTTCACGAGTGATTGAATACAATGTGTAATGGTAATATAGAGTGCTTATAAAATTTTAACGCTCAACTCGAAATTATTTATTTCAATTCCTTTTTTCCAGTCATTTATGTCTGCGAATTCATTTTTGCTCTCATATTTACACATGTTCGTAAATAATAGTTTGAAGGAAGAAGAAGTCGAGTCATATTGGTAAGGAATCAGTCTTCAAATGCTTGACATAGACGCAATTTTTTAAAAATAAATGGTTTTCAATTTTAAAACATTTAAAAATTCTGTTTTGATATAATGGGATATAATTTTTAATTTCTGATCCAGCCGTGATTTTTTGATGAACTTTAACAATTTAAATGCATAGTAAATTGGCTAGCCAACCAAATAAACAGAATGAAAAATCTAAATTTGCACCAAAATTGTGATGTGCGGTATGTGATCATGATGATGGAATAGATGAAACAAGATTTATGAAAGGCCTAAATCACAAGAGCATTTCTGAAATTCAATAAATGTAATAAATGAGTTGCTTCGTTATCATATTCATTCGATCAGCATTTAACAAGTGATTTAATTTCAATTTTATTTTCAATTTAAGCTCCCATTCATGACTAAATGGATGCTTTGAAGACGATGAAAAATATTTTATTTCAAAATGTTTGTCATTTGAGATTTTTTCGTACCAAATCTTTCATTGATCAATATATAAACTTTAGTAGGCCTCTTTTTCAGATCATTTAAAAATGGAATGAATTTTTTGACAAATGATTAATTTGTACTTGGGACAGAGCGTCATCATGTGCACACACGAGTGACCTTTCGTATGAAGACAAGAAAAGAAGACAGATACAATTGTGGTATGTTCTTTTTTGTATGAATTGCAAGTGTCAAAGACACAATTACATTATATTCTACATTTGTTACTTTATTGTTGATGTGCTCCACAACAAATCCATAAATGCCCTAATTGATTTTCTTCTTCCTCATCTCCATTCAAAAGAGAAGAGACGTGTCTTTACGGTTTTTTGTTTGTGCATTCAGAGAGGTGCTCGACTATGAGAAATAAAAATATTTGGTTCATAATTGATTTTCCAAAATAAAAAAACACACAACAAATTCCATTGAAATAAGTACCTCATTATTGTTATTTTTACTATAATATATGTATGCTGCGTGAGGTAGGTCGTTATAACAAAAAAAAAATTGAAAACACCAGAGATTCTCAAACTTTTTATAGTTTTTTCTCAAGCTTAATTCAAGCTTTTTCTAAGCGAGGAGCTTTCCATAGCACATTTTTATGAATGAGTTTTTACACTGAAATAAATCATTAAGTTTTTCTTGTAAATAACAAAACTAGTAATGCGTCCACGGGCTGCGGACGGAAGTGCATTTTCTTAAACTACTGTGCCCAGAAATTTAAACGTATAAAAAATTAGTAATGATAAAGAAAACTAATGCACGAAACACTGACGCAAAAAATTAGTCAAAAATATTTGAATAATAAATATAAGTTTTTAAAAAGAATAACGGTAATTTCTTTTTTTTGGAAAAATAACGGTCAAAAACTATTTGAATAATATCGGTCAAAAATATTTGAACAATAACGGTCAAAAATATTTGAAAAAATAACGGTCAAAAAATATTTGAAAAAATAACGGTCAAAAAATATTTGAAAAAATAACGGTCAAAAAATATTTGAAAAAATAACGGTCAAAAAATATTTGAGAAAATAACGGTCAAAAAGTATTTGAAAAATAAAAATAATACCCCCCGTTTTACTCCCCTTTCAATTCACACCAAGAAAGGTTTACGTAATGTAAATTTACATAACACGTATTTTTACGTACGTATTTTTACATAACGTAAGCTTTAATTAATTTAACTTCGTGAAACGTTCGGAAAATGTGAGGAAAAAATTTGAAAATGGAAAATTTTATCATAACACATCATGAAATATCAAAAAAGTGTAAAAAAGTACAAAAAAAAAGTTGCTCGGAGTGGGGCTCGAACCCTGGCCGGAAGATTGTAAGAAAAATCACGTTTTTAAGGGCTACGTAAAAAATACGTACGTAAAACGTAAGCAATTTTTTCAACAAAAGTTAATTTAATTAACCTTCTACTGCACCGATCAAAAAAATCTTTGGTCAACCTTTTGCCTGACCTAGTCCACACATTTTAAGCCAAAAACCGCATCGAAAAAGCTTAAACTGGAGGAGGAGATAGGGCGACAGACAGACAGACAGACGGACGGACGGACAAAACGCGGACAATAGTGTCTTTTCCCAATGGGAAAATGCACTAAAAAGGAGTTATTGCAAAGCAAAATTGTATGAATCCACTTTTTAAATATGTTTTATCTTGAGATTTTGCTTTTTATGAAAGTAGAACTTCTGCCATGAAAAAAATTTATAAGTACTTAATCTTTTATATCAAATCGTAATCAATTTGAATTAGCAGTTTCTACACCTTCTACATATTAATGAGAGATTTGTTCCACAATAGTAACAGGTCATAGCTATAATTTGCTGATATGATCATATACACTTTAATTTGTATATTCAATCATTGTGTTTTATGATAATGATCATTTTCTTACATTTACAACTTACAATTTTTAAAACACCCATTTACGCTATTTGCAGTTATGCAAATACGAATTACACCTTAGTCATCAAATATTCATAATTTTTTTTCCTCATTTTTAAGGTGACTATGCAGTCTCTTTAGAAAATATTGAAATCTTATTTGATTATGAATAGATTAGAAATTAATTAAAGTGATTTAATGAATTATTGTCTGTAAAACATAATATGTCGGAAATGAAAAAAAATTCCCACTAAAAGATTTACAGTGCAAACTTTATTGAGAATCGTTATCATCCTACTATGATAAACATTGTTTTCAGAAAAAATAACGACTTGTTAGTTTATACTTGATGTTATCGACAGTTAAAATCGTAAATAATCTTCGATTGTGAGGTTCTTCATAATAAACAATTAATTGTCAATCGATTACTTGCAATTTGATACATTGTGTCAGGTTGGACAAAGTGAGATCAGTTGACATATTTTAAGGAATTAATGATACATGATTTAAGTTATTAGCACGTGCAAAATTTCACAGACAAATTCTAGTGGAGAATATTTTAGAATTTTAAATAAACTCGTGTAAGTGAATGCTAATTGATATTGTTGTGTGATTCATTCGCGAAGAAGAGCGATATTTTGCGTTGTAAAGGTGAGAAAGAAAATGAAGAAAAAAAAAACGAATTTATAAATTGCTCTTACTTACGTAGAATACAAACCGGATATAAATATTTGTTTGCTGATATACTTTAGATATAGCATTCATGCTTTTCTAATTAAAAATTGTCAACTTTCAGCTTGTAATAATTTAACTTGAAATTAGTAATTTTAGTAGTGAAACTGATAAGAGTTTGTTTATCATTTTGGGTAAGCCTGTTGAAAGGAAATTTATAAAATAGACAAAATGTTAGTCACAGCGGAACCTTCATGGCATGTTAAATAATGATAGGTGTATAATTTCAATGTAATTCATTTTTACATACGATATGCCACACTTTGAAAATTGATTCTTACTTATAAGCTGCTAATTATTTACTTTATAGTTCCATATAAGTCTTTAATTATATAAATTAGAATATTCACATATAAATTTAATTTTACGACACACACATTCAAATAAGTCATCCCATAATGAATATCAAGGATGTTATGGTTGTCAAAGCTTTTGATTTGTTGCACGAAATTTTGACTCGATTATTTCAAAATCATCAGACAGTTGACAGATTAAAGTTGAGGTGGTGTGAAATCAACGGAAAAATATCAAAGCTCAAAATTGGACTAAAAGTGAATTTGAAAAGTCTTGTTAAGTTAGGAATACATGAAAGGTTTTGATTGGTCCCTAATTTTTTCTTAAATATAAACATATTTTTCTTAAATTATTAATCGATCTATTCCGTAAGAAGAACTTAGAAATCTACATTATAATTGGAAATATCATCGCTAACCTACGGCAACGAATCTTTGATAGTATGGTTATTTACAGTTCTGGTTATTAATCTCCCAAGTATGTTTATTCATCATAGTGGCTAAAAATATTCCTATGTCCTCATAAAAATGCAAAAATCTGTAAAGTTTTCGTCAATCTTTTTAAGATTTTTCGTTCAGTTGTTTAGTACTGGATTATAGAGTTATCATAGTATGTCCGTAAATTTTTCCTTTTCAAAATATCCAGTGAATCTTTTAAAACTTTAAAAATATTACTATAAGCTGGTTATTTAACCGTATTTAATAAAATTATTCCCTTCATTCTTGAATGGTGTATATTCTAGTTCATAGTTTCAAACCTGTTAGATCTGTTCCAATCTTTGTTTGTATCACTCCCAAGTGTGCATTCTTTTAAATTTACGAAAGGATTAATTTCATCATGATTTAACTTTTGCAAAACACAAGGTAATATCAATAATCTGATTTTGAAACTTTTCAAGTTAACTTTGTTTAAGACTTAGCTCAGTGCCTCTATGTCTGTCAAATAAGAAAAAATTCTTTATGCGGCGAAAGTCATTTTGGTCGAAAAAAGTGTCTTAGAATGGCATGTAGTAAAGAAACTAAATAAACTTGAAATCAATTGTTATTTATTGCAATTTTATTTCTACTCAACCACAGACAAGTAAATTGTTCTAGTGCTCTTTCATTGAAATGAACTAAAGATGTAAATGGAAATGTACTTTAAATATTTACTTGATGAAATTGTCATTAGTTTGAATAAATTATTACTATTGTTACCTAAAAATTATTTGAAGTCATTTGAATATGATATCTTAATATTTATGAAGTATTAAAGAGCCAGTTTCTGATCTAAGGCTGTTAGGCTTTAAAAAGCATAGAAAACACCAAATATTTTACAATTAAACTTCAAAATGGGTCGGAAATATGAAAGAAAATAATTAAAATCATTTAAGTCGGGGTTATCAGTAGATTTATGTTTGTATTTTAATAAAAATGGCAATAATAATTTGTTTATTACACACTAGGTCTAGAAATCTGCTTATAGAGGAAATGATTTGGATTTTATTCGTATCGCTAATCCAGAATAAAAATAAGTTTGAAATTTTTTTAAATTATTTAAACTGCTCCAGGCAAGTTCGTGCTTTAAAAAATATACAATAGATACGAAGTCGTGTATTTAGCAAACACATTAAACTATATATTGAATTTCAATAGAACAGAATAACTTTTCCTCTGACCATCAGAATCCTGAGATATGATTAATAGAATAATAAGTTTTGATAAATTTCAATGGAAATTGTTTCATTAACAATACAATCATCATCATCATCATCATTTATCCATCCCTTTATTAATAAAATTTATGATGTCATTAGTGAAGGCTAGAATATTGTAAGACACAACAGAGAAAAAAATCGATACAGAACATTTTAATTGCAATAATTCTTTACATACACACTAAACATTAAGACAAGCCCCATAATTTTCAAATAATTTATCAATTTAAAATAATTTATAGCTTTTTAATCTTTCTCACATCACATTCTCGCTCTCCCAATTCTCTATTCAAATAATAAATATGAAAACAAAATTGGTGAGTCACTTATGACATGAGATTCGTGACGTTATAAAGATTACGATTGAGTTTTATTTTTAACACATTGATGCTAAGGGATAAAGAATGTCGGTTACGTATGCATTTATCATTATTATTCCTTGCATTGTTTTTAGTGAATTAATCTTACTTAGTTAAATTTTAATTTAATTTTTATATTTTTTTTATTAAAGTGAAAAGTGCTTTTTTAAATGACTAACTCGCCACATTGTAACAAGGATCAGAATGTAATTTTTCATTAATGTGAAACTTGTGACCTAGACATACTGACTCTATTTTATGCAAGTCAACTCATCAACAAGTGTATGACTAAACATTAATTTTTTTCATAGGGAGAGTTTGTATGCAAAACAAAGTAAAAACGAGAAAAATGGAATGCATGATCAGTATTTTCTACCGGAAAACCACCCGTCCACAATAAATGTTGGCTTCTCTTTGTTGATGAATTTCTAACAGGTGTCCGTTCACTTCTTTGACAAGTTTATATTTATTAGTGAAAAATTAGGTCTTTTCGCATCACATGCTAGTATTATTCAATGAATTAATGAAAAATAAAGATCTAAAGAACTTGAAGTGACATCGATTGATTAGCGTCGACACAACTGTTAAATTATTGCTAAAATAAAATTTCAATTATTTTTTTTTTTGATTTTTGAGATGTTTTTTTTTGTTGATAATTTTGTTTGTGCTTTTGATAAATATTTTGAGGGTTGTAATAAATCATGAAGGAAATAGTGATTGATAGTTATAAAAGTTGAAAACAAATAATATTTTTAAAAGACACCTATGCTTCTGTTCAAGCACATAACATGAAGAGTATTAAAATAAACAATAGATGATTATAGACTAAGTAGAAGTACGAGTTCAAAATTAAAAGTAATTGTTACTTTGAGGATTGTTACGCGCTTTAATGATTAGTGTGGATTCAAGTGATTTAATACTTTTGCTTTTAGTTCAAGACAATCTGCTTTATTCTTCAACTTTAACTTTCGACAAAAAATGCTTTTTGGAAACTTAGCATTCACTGATCTCTGAGAAACATGAACGATTGAAATCGAATAGGAATTACTTCAAAATACCAAGATTGAAACCATCTTTAACCATTTAATGACATGTCAAAACAATTACCAACAGAAGAATTCCAAACACTCAAGCATCTCTTAGAAGTTCACATAAATAACTTGAATAGAGTACGCAAATTGAATTTGTACAATAAAGATTTTTAGTGTGATAATTTTTTGGCAGCATGTCAAATCAGACATTACATTTTCTCGGAAATTCAAATTTTACGTGCATTTTTTGAAGGCAGATGTTTGAGATTCAACAAAAATATAATCTCATATGATTCAAAATTGGCTTATTTTTCCTGAAAATATGTGTGTCAAACTTCCTATACATTTTTAAGCTTTTTATTTAAATGAATGTTGAACGAGAAGCAATTCGAAATTCTCGAGTAAATTTTATTTAAGGGAATTCGATCATAAAGTTAAATTTTTAAATATAAGACCGCCTCAGATTTTTTGTAAAAATAATTTTAAAATCCTAACGATACAGATGATTCATTTCTAAACGAAGTTTATTCACATGTAAATTACAAAATTGCCATACAATGCCCACAACATGTGAAATAGTAATACAGTTGTATTATTACTAATATTATCGTTTCATTTCTTAAAGTCGTCTCCAATTTTTTTATAAGTTTATGAGAAAATATTTGCTCAAGCAAAAAGTACACAAGTGTTATCGTAAAGAAATATTTGCTTTAAAATGCTACAACGAGACACATGGACAAACTGCTGGAAGCATGGAGATTTTTTTAATAAAAAATTCATCTTTTCCAAAAACAAAACATTTTCAAAGCCATATGCTTCATACTTTTTTGGCATCATAAATTTTATTCACATCAATCAAATTATAATTTTATTTATTTATGTTATTTTTGTCTTTTTTTACTTCTCCATTATTCTTTGTTCCTCGAAATCTTCTTCTTAGTATTTCTCTTCATTGTTAAAGAAGTTATTATCTTCAGGCGGAATATCTAAGCTTTTAACAGATTATCGAACAATGAAGTGGAGAATACTTATTTGAGTATTTTTAAGTAAAATATGACGAGTAAATTATCAAAAGAAGGAATTTTCAGGAAGCTATATTTTACACCATTTAGAATTGTTAATGAATCACGTTATTGTGAACAAGAAAAACAGCAATTTAATTTGTTGAAAAAATTTAAAGTAAACTTTTTTTTAATTTTAATCTGAAATTTTATATTATTGATGTGAGCTATTCAGAATGTGTTCCAAAAACGGCTAGGTGTTACGACTCAATACTATTGTTGTCCGTCCATGAAATATACTTCAACATAATTCTACGATTTCAATTCTTCCGTGAAATCTAATGCTTACGACAGTTGAATTATCAACGTTAAAAAGCTTTATCACAAAAACTTAATTACAGTTCTCCCGACTCACTCTTATCGTAGATCCTACCAGATGTGAAATTTGATTAAATTGCAAATTGATTACTTGGCAATTAGAGATATAATCCATAGAATGATTCTACATAGAGTCAAGCGCAATCAAAAATCAATTTTAAACTTAACATTTTGTTGCATATTTTATACTCTTTATAAAACCATTTTCATTACAAAAAAGGCTTGATTGCTGCACACAGAGAACTGGACATGAGAAATTTATGGAAAATTATTTTGTCATTTAAGCTTTATGGTTGAAATTTAAAAATATGAAACTTCAGTCTAGTGAAGAATTCATTAAAGTAAGAAGAGAGTTTTTATTGATCAAATGGAAATATAAGCTGGATAAATAATAATAATAATCTATTAATTTTCCTTATAATGCCCTAACCTTCTTGTATCTAAAATTTAGACATGTGAAAATATATGGTTTTTCAGAAGGAAAAACCGAAATGTCGTAGTATTCATTCTTCTTTTCAAGCACGTAGTTACCCAAAAAACTAAAATACCAGATTCGAATCATTCTGTACACAACAAACACTTAAAAGAAAAATGTTCTTCTGAACTAGTTATTTCTGTATTGTTGCTAGAGTCATTCCCATAAGAAAAACTTTTCCTCATTTCGTGAGAAATTCAAATAAAAGTTAAGCAAAGAAAATCGAGGAAGAAAGAAGAAACTTAAGTCGAGTCACGATAAGTCAAAAAAAGTTTATTTTTTATGTTTAGTTATTTGCAAAAAATATTAATTTATCTTGTGATAACAGCTCACGAAAAAAGTGTGTATTTACTTCTTGATTAATAAAGCCCGCGCATCAAGAAGAACTTGTGCTATTTGTGCTGCATGCCATAACGTGTCAAATGAATACACATTCGTAAACGGAGATCTTTTATGGCTGTATGAATAACAATTTGTACATACAAATGAAATGTTATGGATATTTTATGACTATACCTCAATATACATATTGTTTTTTCTTTATTCCCATCAGTTCGCTATGTATATTTCTCAGCTGAGAAGGTGTGTATTCACTGTGTGCGCTTTTGAATCAGTAAAATGATCATCGTTGAATTAAGATGATCAGAGCGAATTTTTTATGTTTAATAATTTACAATAAAAATTTCAAAATATATTCAAAAAGCTTTGAGAGTTATAAAAACTATAATGTATGTTTGTCAGCCAGACAAAATGTATAAAAATTTAAAAAAACAACTTGAGCAAAATAACGATTTTGCAAAAAAATAGAAAATAAAAAATAAATTAATTATATTAAATGGTTAGTATTTTTGAATGATGATGAAGAAGGGGTTTATTTGTTTATTGTGTCATAGGTGAAGGCAACTCGTTTTCTCAATTAATGAAATAAACATAAAAAATTGATTAATGACAATCAAAAGTGCTTAAAGTCTATCAAAATGTAATTACTTTTTTTGCACTGCAATTTGATGGAAATTATCGTTTTTTTGTGCCTCGTGAGTATGTCCGATTATATAACAATGATAATGAATTCCGTACGATACAAAATTATTGACACATGAAAGTAATATAAAAAGCTACAAGATTTAAGCAGGAAATAAACGAAGATGCAGTCGCAAAAATTATATATAAAATATATATATTTTTCAGAGGTGGTCTTTTTCTAAAAATAATAACGTTGAGGAGTATTCATTAATTCTGATTGCGATGATCAAGGATTTGACACTTGAGAAATTAATTTGAATAAATTTGTACCTAGTTCATAATAGGAAAATCGTAAATCGTTTATTGCTCTTATGCGAATTTGTCGTACTGAAAAATTCAATATTCTTAGTTTATGGCTTAATTTTTTTGTGAAGTCTTTGCTTTACGATCATAATAATGCTGCTTTATAAAATTAATATTGAATTTTAGTTGCCTTGCCTGTATGATTTTTGACTTAGTAGTAAAATAAAGAGAATTTACTATGATGAAAATTTGCTTTATTTTAATGGTGGCATTTCTGTCAAATGAATGAATCCTGGAGTTAAATAATGAACATTTAGGAAAATTAAAAAAAAATGCTTCAAATTTATTTATGGCTTATCTTTTACACTGTCGTATGCCTCACTCATATGTATGTATATTATCAATGTATTATTTTGTATAAAAATTGATCAAACTTTATGATCTTCCGTGAAAAATTATTAAGTGATCAATCATTGACTTTAAAAGTGATTAAAAAAATATAGAGAATGAAATCGCTACAAGATTAAGACTAACGAGTTCTGATTAATATTATTAATGCTATTTTTTAAAAAAAATCTTGACAGAGATATCAGAGAACAATACTAAGTCAGTATGAACTAATATTAAAGAAATGATAATTATCATGTATCAAAATCTAGTTGGTTCCGATAGAGACAATAATGATGAAAAGTGAAGAAGCCATAGTGATAACAAAGCAATGCAAAATAAAAATAATCATTGATGACCTCTCTTATTTCTCGATCTATTCTTTTCTTTGTTAACTGATACGACAAAGCCATCAATTATAATTAGGAAGATTTATTATTGACAAAAAAGTATTCAATGTCACAGGTTTTTTACGTACTACACACAGAGAATTCCAGAAAAAGAAACACAATATTTGAGAGAATTTCTGGTGAAAAACACTAAGCGCATATTTTATTAAATGAAAAAAAAAACAGATATGATATTCACTCTAACAGGTGTTTGATAAAAAACTACACTCAGCTTCTTAGGAGCCGACTCAAGAAGAAATGTAGACAAAGTGTGTGAAGAAAAATCTAAATACTTGTGCATTTCTTTCGAAAAAGTAAGCAAATTAAAAACACAAACATCAAAAATTATGGGTTGGAGCGTGGCACTTGGCATGTAAGCTACAATAAAACCATAAATGAATCTTATAACACCCCTGATTCTTATCACAACATTCTATAAAATCACGAGGCGTATCTTCTCTTTATACATGACAACATACCTTTGCGAGTAAATAAAACTTATCAGTTTTTGGTGTCATAAAAATTAATCGATGTGATTAAGAATGTGAGCGCAAAAATGTACTTCCTAAAAAAATTCCTCTCCCCAAAAATTAATTTTTTTTGTTTATTTACAAGCGGATTCGTTTAATGTTCAAAGTAGCGTAACGACACATTTATGTCTCATCTAGCACGGATTTTTTTGTCTTTGATGTATTTTCATTTCATTATCAAACTTCCCCTTTTTAATTTTTCAAATTTATTCATTTGCAAATAATAAAAGTTATATATTTGTGTACGCGAAGCTTCCTTAAGGTCACGCGAATGAAGGTGTGTTGGTATAGATGAATGTATATTAGTCG
This sequence comes from Chironomus tentans, assembly GCA_963573255.1. Classification (NCBI taxonomy): domain Eukaryota; kingdom Metazoa; phylum Arthropoda; class Insecta; order Diptera; family Chironomidae; genus Chironomus; species Chironomus tentans. Next base: position 376,444 of record OY754304.1, on the reverse strand, counting down.
AGATGCCGCTTCGTGATGCGGTATTAATTAACGAATATATTCAAACATTTTTTGTGTTTTCTTTTTCTTTTAATTTAAATGTATTGCTTAAAGAGCGGCTTTGTAGAATATCAACAAAAACAAAAATGTTTTCATGGAAAATTTTTCTCGTTTCTATCGTCAGAAAATATATGAAATTTTTTAAAAGTAAATTCCACTTGCATTTTTACGATATCGAGGGTCGATAGGATCCATTAACATCTCCAATATGATTAATTTATTTTTAACAAAAATTAATTGGCGTTGTGCTTAATAATAAGCGCATATGAAGATTCGGCTATTAGACATGATCTTGCGATTAATAAACAGTTGAGATGAACAATATGAAAAATAAATAATACAGAATTTTTTTTCATATTTTTCAGTATTTGGTGCTATTCTACTGCTGGTTGTTCGCTTCAAGCAATTAAAAGTCAACACATATTTAGATACAATACGCATTCTAACTCATATACTGTATATTTTTATAACAATTCGTTATTTATGATTATTCCATGCTCAATGGGCTTTATTTGAATGTCTGAATATCACGAATTTTGTGTTCTTTGCTACTCCTAAGCATATGCGTTTGCAAATTTTTAAACTTTGCTTTTACATTTCGTTTGTTTAGCACAATTTGTGGGTAAAGTCGTAGTTTGTCAGCATAATGTCTATAATACATATAAATGTACAATATTTTTTCAGAGAATCAGGAAAATTCATTAAATTTGATTAAGGAATCATAATTCAGTTTCCATATTTAATATTAAAATATGCAAATCTTGTTGACATTACTTTTAAATTCGACCCTCTTGACTATTAAATTAAAAGGGAATTCTCACGTGTACTTCACATCATATATGTCAGGAAGCAAAGTTACTGAATAAATTGATGATAAGTAATATTAATGCGCCTCACAGTTGTCAATATTCATAAATATTTGCCAACTTGTTCGATCTTCTTTCGAAGAGAGAAAAATAATAAAACACATGATGTTTCAAGAAGAAGGAATGAAAATAAGAACAGTGTTGGGTCTTTGATATTTATTTCGAGGAATTAAAATTTTTCGATCAGGACAAGTTTCAGGAAAAGATATGACAACTTATTCGAGTATTTTCCGTGAATCCCTCAATGATAATTAATCAATTGATAAGGTTTATAAGAATTCAAGTAGCCTTTTATCATTTTTAATTTTCGATTAAACATTTTACGATATCATAAATCACCAGAAGTTATAAAAAATTATTCGCAAAATATCAATCTTAAGAGACTCCAACCCGTCACTCAACGTTCTTATATTTTCACTATACAATGTTAAAACTTGAAAATCATGAGTGTATGGGTGCCTTTAAGTCTCTCATATGCTTTGAAAAATCGCCGCGAATTGCTTACATCACCATCAGCCAATCGCCTAACGCTAAAATGACGTTATATTCCTATTTTTAGATCCGCACTACGTTCGTGCACAATCGGTTATATATGCGAATGTAAGTGTAAGCCTAAAAGCCAAACGTACCTAACTCCATTCTTTCATGTATATACTTATATTATTTTTTGTATTATCATTAACGTCTGCTATCGTTGTGATCGTCGCGTAAATATAGAACTTTTTGCAAGTGTATTTTCGCGTGTGCCCACGAAGTAATAATTTTACTTTGAATATTTTTGCGGCTTATAATTTTCAGTTTCACATCCGAAGTCAAGACGGTCGCGCATATGTTTTGAAGCGCCCGCCCGCCACACAAAAAGCGGATTAATATTGCACCGAAAAAATATTGATTCAAATGTGCCTCTTTTGTTTAATATTAGTTCTATAAAAAATAATTAAGAGATATTGTTGTTATTATTTTTTATTATTATTAAAAAATATATCGTCAAGCCTTAAAAAAGACGGTAAATCAAAAGTTCCCAAAAAGTTTGAAACTTAATAAACAAGTGTCCTTAACTGCTGTGTACAAGTTTAAATATAATTAAGTGAATATCACAACGAAACAAAATACTTTTTTGTTTAAATATTGCTGTAAGCATTAATGATATAAAACGTGAGAAATTGGATTTTAACGCCAATTTTTATTATTGAAACTGAAAGGAAATTTGATATCAACAAGAGCTGTGAAGATTTTGTTTATTTTAGTAACCCATGAACATTTGAAAATCAATAGTAAACTTTATTGTTGTTTAATTTATATTAAAAAAAATTAAAACGAATTCTTATGTGCAAAATCAAGCCATTAATTGTGGAATATTAAACAAGCAAACGCATTAACAAATTTTGTGGATTAAATTAAAAAGAACCAAGGCAATTAACAGTGAAAATATCTGAAAAATTCAGAATATCAAAGCCTATTGGACTATCAAACCACCAAGTTGTGAAAAATCCTCATGGAAAATTTCATCCTAAACACAAAAAATGAATTGAAAATTAATGAAAATTTTGTGCATTCGAAACGAACATTTCATGACTGCTTTTGTGTACTTTAATAGTGAATATACATTCAGAAGTCAAGAAGAAATCTTACGGATTATAATTTATTTACTTTTTGTTATTTCGTCGAGAAGCAAAACGGAAACGAAATTTGAGCAGTATTACTGAGAGTTGGTGAGTAGGAAAAATTTTTTGCTTAATTTTTATGGACAAATGGAGGCGTTACAATTGATTATAGTTTCTTTTTAGCTTAGTATTATACTTTTATAAAATTGTATACGTTTATATTTTGATCCCTATCTTGATTGTAGTTTTTTCTCAGATTTTATGAATGAACTGCCTAGACTTACTAGATTTTTATTTAAAAATCATTTTCCCTCAAACATTTAGTTATGATCATTTTTTTAATTTTATTGTATTCTGACTTGTTACTTGATCTTTGACATCTAAAATTCTCTGAATTTTATTATAGTGGAAATTTTTTAATGTTTGTTTCATACTTGAGTATAATATTAAAAGCTCACTATCTTCTTATTACTCAACTAAATCCATCTCAATCTCATATCAATATTTAGATTATTTTCAATAACTTAATCCAATATTCCAATCCTACGATCGAGATTATCGAAATAAATTTAATTTTATGCCGACATTTCTGAGATTGGTTTATATTTTATTGCCAAGTTCAATGCTTGTGCAGACAAAAATATTGCCTGTTAAGTGACTTCTCTTTAGCAACAATTTGCGATCTGCTATTCAGTGACACTGAGAATTTCTAGCTAAGTGGACTTTCTAATTAGGCAACAAAGTTGCATATTATCACGTGGTGAATTGCAAGTTATTTCAATGATTCCATCTCCTAATATATTTCGTTAATGACAGCTGGTTATAATTATAAATGTTATGATCCTTTACTCACAATTTATATTTAACTCGGTTCTTAACTCTTTTTTGCTATTTATCTATCTTAATTGAGGATATTAGTCAAGGTTTCCAATTAAAAAAACTAAGGTTACCAAATTTTTCTCACATTTTATTAGCCATTCTAAATTACGTATTGAAATCTTTTGCCATATGTACATAGTAGCTTTATCCCTTTTTGATAAAATATCGTGACAAAATCATCCGTATTTATGTCACATATAAGTATAACAATGAAGCATGGACGGAATAATTAGTGGTATTTTTATTGGAATTTCAATGTTAGAAAAGTAGGTTTGATTGTCTGATTAGTAATAATCACAATGTTTAAGTTGGAAGTCTTGACTTCTAATACAAAAGTAGACTGCTTTCATAGCATTGCTTTTAGTTATATTTTTAAAAAATTAACATCAATCACATCCCTAAAACAATAGCTATAAATTAAATGCATTGTTTTTATTATACAAAAACTAAAGTTTTTTTTATTTACACTTAACAGCATTTACTCAGCAAAAAATTATCAAGCTAAGTTAATTTAAAATTTCGACATATTTTCAAGACAGAGCGCTTTAAACTTAATCCTTTACACGATGATAATCATGTACGAACATGATGATAATACATTATATCCTCATTTGCCCATGAAATGTACTTTGTCGTCTTTAAAAAGAGACATACGTATCATAAACCGATAAGATTAGGTTCGAAAATCTCGAAAAATACCGAGAACCATAATCGTCATAAATACGATTGAGAATTCATGGTTAAAAGTTTGATAATTACTTCCCTAGTCATTTAGATAATATTTTAGGCTTGAGTGCCACGAGAATTACGTGAATAAAGGTCTAATGTGTTTTTATAACATTTTGACAAATTAACATAAAGAAAACTTAATTTATTACCACAATAACTTAGTTCTAATTCAATTAGACAAAAGATGCTAATTCAAATAGCAAATAGTAGACACTAGAGATGAATTGAACTGAAAACAATTTTGTGCTGCCATAAAAAATTATATAAGAAAACATCCACATCTGTTTAAAATATGTTTTCCTACTACAGTTTATGGTACTGTCATTATAGTATTTTTGAAGTTTAAATTTAGAAGCGATTGTTAGGCTTTTTATAAATTGAACTGTCAATGAGGAATCTTTAAATTTTTGCTTTGTCGATTGAGGAATTCCTTAGTTTTTTAAGATGCGAGATAAGTTGTTAATTGAAACTTATCTTCAACTCTAATTTTTTTATTAAAAATTTCTCAATTTATTCAATTAAAAATCCATAAATTTTTCATAACTTTAATGGCAAAATTCCATAAAATTTTAATTTTTTCCCTTCAACTGAACAATCGTTGACTGTCGAAAGGAACTGATTGTTTAAAAAAATGAAAGTTATGAATACAAAAAATCCTTAAATTAATTATAATGAGTATAGTAAATACTCCAGCGAATTTCGTTTCTAAAAACTAAGGTCACTTGACGTTGCTAACGAGAAGCACTTAATTAAAGAATAGCATTTATTGTTTAGTGTACCAAAAAACTTGTTAATGAGTCGTTGTTCTTTATCCGCTCATTTATATTCATATAAATAAAAAATAAGTAAATGAGGATCGTATAGATTACATTCATATGTGTGTTAAATTCTCTTTATACGCTATTCGGCACTTAAGAGTAAAGAAACTGCAAAACACACCCCAACAGGCAGAAATAAAATTCATTTTTTTACATTTTTCTCTACTTCCATCTCACTCATTCGCGCCTTTCAATTCATTCAGCAAGCACACAAAAAAGCATTACCATAAAGACATTAATGGCTCATTTGTTTTCTTCTTATTCTTATTTTTTTTCTTCTCTTTTTTATTTCTTTGCATATTTACTTCGAAATCATACACAGAACAGGCCAAAAAATATATTAAGCACAAAAGAAGAGAAGAGAAACGACAAAAGTCACAAGAAATTTGCATCAAAAGATTATTTTAAAAAACATTTAATTTTTCAACTTGAAGCTCCAAAAAGCACAAAAATGTACAATTTTAACACTTCGTTATCAACACCATTGCTCGGTGTCGGGGTTGATTTTTGTTCCAATACCCCAAGAACACCGGAAATCCTTAACTCGCTCATTGCAATGACAAATCCATTCGAATACTCATACACATCAGCAACATCACAAAATCAAACCATTCCAACTATATCATCAAATGGTGGTAGCATTAGCCATCTACTCAATGACACTTCACCAGTGATAGCCTGCAAATTGGAAAATTCATATATTAACCAGCAATATGATAATAATTCTCAATCGAATTGCTCGTCTTCATCGTCACTGGAATCTCCAAGTACGACACCACTTCACATGGCATCAACAATCGCTTCCACGACACCGAGCTTGCAACAGGTGAGCATGATTAAATATTAAAATTTAATTTCTTTTTCTCTTTTCCTCTGCCTCCTTTTCTTCGTTCATTGTTATTATTATTTATATTCGTTATGTTTTGCATTTAAGCCAAGATTTTTCATTAGTTTATCTCATTTAAATTCAACAACGGATCTCCCTTATGCATATGGATGTATACCCACAATAATTATTACTTTTTAACATATTTTCTGGCAAGACCATAAATGTTTAAGACGCTCATTTTGACCTCTTACTTAAGTACATTTTAGACTTTAAGTTTAACTGAGATTTTATCATGTGATCCGTGCTGTGCATAATGTAGGTGTGTAATAAGTTTGAAATGTTATTAAATTTTCGAAGAGATATTTGCATAAACAGGGTTGGGTAGACAATATCGATGTACGTCTAAGGGAATTTTCACTTTTTGGGGATTTCTTATTTTCCTTTAGATAAAATGTACATGTTCCACACCACGTAGTCAAAAAGATTATGAATCATTCAAATATCGTCCTATAGAAGCTTTTTTTATTGAATGTTAACTTGATGTTTATTTTAAAATTTTGTGATTGGACCCGCTTGGACAAGACTGATATCGTCAGTCTCGAAAAAGTATGATATCATAATTTTAAAAATCTTTAATTCCATGCGATTTTTCATAATTGAAATAAATTTGCAATAAACCGTTAATTTTTTTATGCACAGCTATAAAAAGCCATCAGTTTGCTCTTTAAAATAAAGCAATATTTCATTCGAAATTTGACATATTTTCCTTGTTATTTCATGACCAAATGGACAAAACAAAACCATGTATTCATCCGTGTACGATGGGCTCTCTTACTTATATTTTGTGCGTTATGTGAGAAGTTGCCGTAAACAGAATATAAAGTACATGAAAGAGTAGAGAATAAAAAAGATAATTGAGGACAAAGTCATTAATTAGTTATTAAGGATTTTCTTGGCTTATTCATACACATCAAGTACATTTGTTTATGTATTTTTTGAAAGTGTGACAAAATGCAGCAGCTCAAGTTGCAAACAGCACATGACGAGATTATATCTTACATGCAAAACTGTGGGTGTAATTTTGTAAATGCTGCTAGAAATTTTCTCAAGAGCATTTTCTGTTCTTTCGGTTTGTTTATTGAGAATAGGTGGTTTTTAAGCTATTCTATTATTTACAAATTAATTGTATACAATACGCATAAGTGCATATTGATGGCTTTTTTCTAAAAAATCTTATGCAATACAAAAAACTACAGAGGAAAACTTTCAAAATTCAGAATTATTTTAATATTTTCTTCTCTCGGTTTTTGATGTGATTTGTGTATTTCGATCTGCACACACTTTTGTGTGGGCATGTGCGCGCGGACACATGAGTAAATAATAATAAAAAGTTAACGGAAATATATATTCTTTTTTACGATTTCATTTCATTCAATTTTTTTTCTACATTTTATTGTACAGACTCGCTCTCAATTAATCAAGGCTGGTGTAAAGCTTCTAATTCAAAATAAACGAAAAAATAGTGGAAGTTCTTGTGATGCTGACTGTAAACCACCGCCATTAAAAATACGAGCTACTTCAACTTTATCATCACCAACATCATTATCACGAGATTTTATTTCTAGCATTCCAATAAACAACAGCAACAACAACAGTAGTAATAGTGACTCCTCAGAAATTGTGCCATTGACATCACCCAAGCAAGTTGCGTCACCTATTAGTGTACGAAACTTTTCAATCAAAACCGATTCAACGACATCCTGTGACGAAGATACGGATAGGAAGCCTTTGGTGAATAAACATAATGTGAGTATTTTTGAACAAAAGTTGGGAAATGATGTTTCTGACTAATATCCTTGTCAAAACAGAAAGAATCACATATGATTCCAACCCTGATTTTGTCCATTAATACCTCAAATATTTATATTTAATTTAAACTCATTTCCTACATGTATATTTCCATAGCTTACACCCGAAGATGAAGACCGCCGTAGAAGACGCCGTGAACGTAACAAAATTGCAGCAACAAAATGTCGACTTAAGAAACGTGAATGTATTAATAATTTAATGCGCGAATCGGAAACTCTCGAAGCACAGAATGTTGAATTGAAAACACAATTGAAAAGTTTGGAGGAAGAGTATAAATACTTAACTGATATGTGGCAGGCGCATCAGCATGAATGTAAGAATTTAACCCTCTTAGGATCATTAACGAATCGAAATACGAACAATATATGCGATGGAAGCCTGGATCCCTTGAGTGAACTCGATGCTGCTCTAAAAGACACAAACAACAATAAACATTTGAACGACCATAGCCAACTTCCAAGCTTAACACCACTAATAAATTGCAATGTGTCATTTGATTTTTATTAAAGTGGCAAAATTTTCATATTCCGGTCTCAAATAAATGTTTTTACATTCTGTCGTCAAAACATATACATTGCAAGAAATATGAAAACCGAATAATGAGAAAAAGAAGAGAAATTAAACGCGAATGAAATAACATAACATTTTGTAACTTTTTTTTTTAAAAAAAAATTCCCTGATGACAGCTTAATTGATATAAAAATGTAAAAAGAAGAGAAATACGAAAAATTGAACTCAATTATTCATTTTATGAAGTGAGAGAACAACTTTAAAGAAGAAAAAAAAATCAATTGCAAAAAATACCTAGAAGAAAATCGTAAAGAATTTTTCAATGCAGCGAAAAATTTTCATAATCCACAAAAAAATGTGGCTTTTAACTGTAAATAAAGCTTCTTTCATGTTATTATTTTTGAAACAGGTGTTGTTTGTAGAAAATAATCGAATAACGAAAAGTAAGCTAACCCCTTACAATAATTTGTGTCAATCAATCAATCTGCTGAAATCAGAGTTGTTCATGTCCATTTTCTATTTAGTCTAGGCTCTGGTACCTATAAGGTACCAGAATAGATACGTAGTACAGTATACGAGGGTAAAATAAAATGACATTCTTCTTATAAAGAGGCAGATGTTTAACACATTTCTAGACTGAAGATAGAACAAAAAGTAGCAACTCTGAATATAAAGAGAGGAATCACAATCTAGGTGATGCACTTAATGAAATTTTCATCTAGATTTATTGATTTCATCGGTAATGTAAATCAATAGACAAATGCCGATTGATTTGAATATGTGTAAGGGCGCAATTGAAGCAATACATTTGCACTCGCTGCATGATACTTCAATTAAGATCAATTAGACATTTTTTTCTCTGTAACAACTTGCATATGTACAACATTAACATTCATTGAATAAGCTCATTCACTCTATTTTAATTTATTTAGAGCGAAGTGACGTTTACTAAACAAATGTGCGATAATTTTTAAGCGTTTCATTTAATTACTTAAATATTTTTATTATTTTATTTCAACTCTTGAGGACGGTACTCAAGACGTGTGAAAATGAAGTTATTATTTTTTTTGCTTGAAAAATGATTTCAATTTTTCGTGAGTTCAATAAGCATTTTATTTTATTTTCGGTATGCCACAGGTTTTGCAATTTTCTCTCTAAATTGTTTTTCTAATTTATTTATCAACAATTGTGAAGAATTCTGGTCAAATAAAGAGTAATGATGATTCATTCAAGATATTCTGGAGCTAAAACAGAGAGCGAAGATCAATTTGTGTTCATTTATTTCAAATTTTACTTTTCATTTTAATTATTTCAGGATAAATTATTATCTTTTCCGTAAAATGTTGGCAAATTTAGAGGCACTGCTTGAAATCGCTCGAAATAATTCGTGGGCGATATTGCATGCTTCATATATGAAAATCATTTTAAGTCAAATTACGATGCTCGAGGTTTTTGCACCGCTCTCGTTCTGCTGTTAGCTGTTTAGAAGAATCCTTATAAATGCTCGATACTTATTATAATCTTGAACAACAAATGACGCGGAAAATTTGAATTACGATATCGTTCAACCCAGTTGATTGTTGTTATCTTTTTGGAAGCTTGTTATATTTTATCAATGCAATGTTAATTTATAGCTGGGGTCTTTTCGAGTGTATCAAGATTGTGTTATTTTTATCAAGAAAACTTTTACTGTAGGTGCACGTCAAAATGTTAAAAATTTTTACTGACAAAAGACAAAATCACATGGTTTACAATACCTGACTCGATAGTTTATTTTGATTTTTTTTTAAAAAAATTGATTGGAACTTTGTCATGAAAAGGAAATGAGAAATCGAGGAGATTCCTATTTCCCAGTTAAAAAGAAACAAATGATAAATTTTACAACTAAAATTGAATAATTACTCGAAATGAGAAGAACAATTGGTGTTTAATAGACTAAAACATTGCTGAGAGAAGAGAGTTGGGGAAAATAGAAGGTTCTGCAAATATGCAAGCTGTCTGCTGGATAATATGATAAATATTTAAACATATGGAATACATTAAATTATTTTTAAGTAAAGCAGCTTACGATGGAAATTGAAATTTTCAAATATAGGAGTTGCTGAAAATGAAAATTAATGAAAAATTTTTCGCATTGTATTTCATCAAAATTCAAAGATTTATTTCGTCTTTCATGAAAGCATTTTAAAATGTATTTAATTAAACCTTTCTCTTTACTTATAGTATAATCTTCATTTTTTTAAATTTCCTCTTTAAGTTCGAACGATATGAAAAACGCAATTTTGTACGCATGTTACTCATTTAAATATTTTATTTAATAATTTATAGTGACAAATCTGTTATTCGAACTATTTTCTACATTGATTTTTTTAATCTCTATTAATTTTCTTTTATTACTAAAATTTCATTTTAATTCACTTTTGATTCTCAAACATTAACTTTCAGTTTTCTCAAGATAAATTTTATCGTCATTTTCTTTTTATATAAAAAAACTTTATTTGTGCAAAAATTTATAAATATTTTGGAAATATTCATTTGCATATTCTCAACCAAAAAGACTTACTAAAATCTATATAAAAACATTTTCCTCTTTATTTCATTTATCTATGTTTAATCAACAGTACAGATTAGGTTTTATTTGACAATATTCCAAGAAACATTTTCTTAACGACTAAAATACGTAAGTAATAATATGGAATACTATGCAGGTATAGTTCTAGATAATATATTGAAAGAATAAATACGAGTGACTGGGAAATTTTAAAATTTGATTTCATTTTTTAGTAATCATGTTATAGTTTAAATCACATATAAATTCATCAAAAAAGATAGTTATATTAAAATATTATGCATTACTTGTGCTTATTAATTGCGTGCACTAGATGAAACTGTTTTGTGCCATCAATATTATATCATTTTCAAGGTCATCGGTGTTTACATCTTCACGTGGTGAAGGTCATAATGGTGTTTTGTTTACAATTTTAATACATGACATATAAATAATGCTATGAACACGATTTTGAGCAATCATTTTGTGATATTAAAAGAACCGAACAAATCAGGATAAATCTTGTATGAATGTCTAATTTATAATAAAATAATAAATTGCAGATGTATTTTATCGTCATAATTTGAATAAATTTCATTAGCACAAGCTTTGGCAATTCCGTTCGGAATGTTTGGAAGAGTATATTTGTTTACTTAATGTGCTTTTATCACTGATCTAAATTTTATTTGCAGTATCATTATAATTGAATTAAATACAATGTCAAGACTTAATATTGCATAAAAAGTTCTCCAGCCACTTGTATTATTCTAATATCCAGAACTTTTGTGGAATGTTTATTGTATTTTTCATTATTTGAATTTAATAGTATTGGCTATGCTTTTTTTTCCAGGAATTGATACTCAACTGTATCAAAAGTACTTGAAAATAAGTGGAACGAAGTGTAATGTTATAAAAAAATACTTTTCTGAAATCATTAAAATGAAATTCTAAATAAAAAATGTTGCTACTTTTTGTAACTAATTGTGCTTGAATTCTTAGAATTTAGTGTACTTAGCTTTTCAAGTATCAGAAACTTATTGAAGTACCAATTGTTTGGAATGTGACAATTCAGGATGTTCAAACAAATCGGACGGAATAAAAACCTTAACATAATTATGGGAATTTATCAAGTTTTATCTTCATATTAAAACGAAAAGAAAAAATATGTGCAATAAAATAAGGCAGTACTTGCCGCAATAACGTAAAATTAAACGTCAAATTCTCGCTCTAAGTTCCAATGGACTTTCTTCTTATACTAGAAACGATCTTTCGACGCTGCCGTATATTCCATTTCGGTTAAATTTTGGATTTCTTGGAGTTCCTGGAATTTCTCATGGTCTCGAATGTGTGCATAGTTTGCTGCCAAACACATCAAGTAATGCACTAAGCTTAAAATTATTAAAAGGCATGAGAGACTTGCAAGGATGAACATAATTTCAGCCTTTTCCACGGCATCCTTACAAAATGCTTTTACTTCATATTCTTCACAAACTTTCATATCCTCTTCTCGTGCTTCAGCTGGGAATAAAAAGTCTACAAAACGAAAGTAAAAATATCATGAGTACATTGAAGCATAAGATGAAATCAATATGACATACTAAATTGTGTGAGATCAATACACGTTCGGTGAGTTTGCACCTCAACTTTTGAGCACATTTTCCAAAAAAGTGTAAAGCAAAAAGTGACGATGCTCAAAAAGCACAAAATTATAATCCAAATTATTTTTAAGATGTATGTGATTGCCATGAATACAGCACAACTAATTCGTCCGCCAACTCTTGAGCCCCATGCACGATACACTTTATGCCTCGTTGCTCCCGTTGCCAAACATCCAACAAATAATATCATGAAACCAATCGCTGCCATTGTTGCCGCAATTATAACGAAAATCATTTGTATTGCTTCAATCCATAAAAGTTTGAGATGAAAGACGACATCGAACATGATGACTGATAGTGATGCTCCACGGTACATTGTTGCACAAAATATTCCTACACCAATTAGCAGCATTATTGTCGCTAGCAGTGTGGCAAATGGTATTCTTGTAAGACATGATTTACAGCAATCCCCTAAAATAATTTGATTTATAGGACAAAAGAATTAGAATCATGGTCAAGTTTCATGGACAAAATTTTTGGTACAATTACAACAAAAGCTTGATTACTGAATGAAAAATGGGTGGTGTAAATGAATGTGTTTAATAAAAGCATACAGAAGCTGTTACAAAAACAACAAATAATGCATCTAATTATTTTGTTTGCTGCTTCCAATTACTCGCTTTTGTGTATACAGATAATATGAGATGTGCAAGAGTACAGATTTTCGGCGCACTTTTGCATGTGACTAAATTTATTCAGTATGAGCACTAGAAACTGGGCGTTACCATTGAACTTGACGTAATGCCAATTTAAACTGATAAATTTTTAACTGAACTGCTATCTTATCTTCAAGGCTTCATAAGTGCTCAAACTTTTTTTTAAATTATAAATCAGCCAAAGGTAGGCAAAAATGCGCTTCAATCGTTGCGTTGAACACGGTGATCACTTTGAGTAAATTTTTGTTTTGGCTTTTTCTTCCACAAAATGATGTTTACTTAGTGCTTCACATATTTTGCATACAAATTTCTTTTGACATATGACAATATTTCACCTTCTGAATAGCTTTTGGCTGCATCTGAATATCGATCTATCGAATAATTTGATCGATATGGTCGAGGTCTGTTTAAAGTACTCCCATTATTATTATTATTAACATTTGAGTTATTAGAAAAATGAGCTCTCGTTAATGCACCATCGTCATCAAAATTTGTTTCCAATAAGAAATTGTCTCTTGGCTCCGAATTTCGATTTCTCGAAGACATTTTTCACTGTTTAAATTTGATCTATAACTTTAAATTTTATATTGAAATTTTGACGCGATTAAAATTTACAGTTGAACTAACTTGTTGATTCTCTCTTCTATGACTAATGGAATGTCCAAAGAATATTACGTAGATATCTATCTTACACATACACTAATACACCTAATATTAACTCAGAATTCCAATGCGATTCACGTATTTCTCTTTTACACTTCGCTCTTTTTATTTTACATTCGTTAGCTCCCAATGAATAAAAAAAATCATGTACACAATGAGAAACTTTTCGTTAATCTTTTCTTGCTTGTTTGTGCCCTTTTTTTTCTTATTTTTGTTTATGTGGAGCAGTAAAGTGACAATTTATATTTCCATGCAATTTATCCGAATTAATAGTCTTAATTGTGAATGGAGGAAAAGAAAGTGAATGAGAAGAAATTACTGGATGTTGTCCAAAAAATACGCCCAAACTCAATTGATCGAGAATTTTTTTTTACTTTGCTTCTTATCTTATCATAGTTTTATTTTTTTTTATCATGGCAGGTGATAAGTAAACAAACTAACGATTGCCTTACCCATTTTAAAAATGATGATATTACTTTTTGTTTAGAAAATTAATAAGAAATTTAACTTTTCTTTCTGCACCCCGATATCGAGTAAACAAAAAATTTAATTTGACTTTTATTAGTATCGACTTTCCTATTATTGCTGCACTTTAAATTATTTTTATTATTTAGATGCTAAATAACATAGCTAAACTTTATTTATGTCATTTTATCCTCACTAAATAGTATAAATTTATCTCGTTTAAATTTATGCTTTATTCAAGAGAAATTGCAAATTTAGCGTTTCCAATAAACCGCCACGTGATCATAAATTTAACGGTTTTACATAACTCAACGGTTTTTTAAAATTTAAAAATCAACTCCATAAAGAATAAAATTTTTAATTTTAAAAGTTTTTTTTTGCGATTCAATTTATTGTCATTTAATAGGTAGGATTTAAGGAGTTTTGTGTGGCAATTAATAGTCCAAATTGTGCAAAGAAGAGTAAGCAAGTACAATAAATTGATATAAAAACAAAAACATCAGAAATGTTACGAAATTCGAAAAATATCAAGTCATCTTTAATATTACAACATTGTAAGGCAAAGCATACATCTGGAGCAGTAGAGAAAATACGTGAACGACTAGAAAATGGTCCCAGTTTTCATGATTTTATTCAAAATCCAGATCATAGTCGTGAGGAATTATCAAAAGAATTTGATGGGAAATTGAGGCGAGAAAAGGGTGATAAGGAACGATTAAGACTTCCTAAATGGCTTAAAACTCCAATTCCTTTAGGTAAGTATCCACAAATACTTAAAAAAAAAAATGCTCAAAAAAGGAAAATTTTAAAAGATCCAGTAAGCAAAATTGATTAATTTGTAGGAAAAAATTACGACCAAATTAAATCTCAGCTGAGAGATCTGAAATTGTCAACAGTATGTGAAGAGGCTAGATGTCCAAACATTGGAGAGTGTTGGGGTGGAGGAAAACATGGTACACAAACAGCTACTATAATGGTAAACAACAGAAAAAAAAATTATATAGGTCGAAGTCAAGGTCAAACTGATTGTGAAAATTTTTTATTGCTTACTAGCTGATGGGAGATACTTGCACAAGAGGATGTAGATTTTGTTCCGTAAAAACGGCAAGAATTCCACCACCATTAGATCCAAAAGAACCTGTAAATACTGCAAATGCTATTGCTTCTTGGGGTTTAGATTATATTGTCTTAACAAGTGTCGATCGAGATGATTTAAGTGATGGCGGTTCCGCGCATATTGCTGAAACAATTAGTGAAATCAAGAAACGAAATCCTGTAATATTTGTTGAATGCCTTGCGCCTGATTTTAGAGGAAATCGTGAGTGCATTGAAAGGATTGCGTTATCTGGTGTCGATGTCTATGCTCATAATATAGAGACTGTCGAGAAATTGACTCCTTTTGTCAGAGACAGAAGAGCTGAATATCGTCAATCGCTCAAATGTTTAGAAACAATCAAAGAAATTAATCCAAATTTAATCACAAAATCGTCAATAATGCTTGGTCTCGGAGAGACTGATGAACAAGTAGAACAAACAATGAAGGATCTGAAGGAAGCTAAAGTCGATTGCGTCACACGTGAGTACAACAAAAATTATTAGCTTAGAAGAATTAGCTGAATGAGAATTTGTTTCATTCTTCTAGTCGGTCAATATATGCAGCCAACAAAGAAGCATTTAAGTGTGATAGAATATGTCACACCAGAAAAGTTTAAACATTGGGAAAAACGCGGAGAAGAAATGGGATTTTTGTATACAGCATCAGGTCCTCTCGTTCGAAGTTCCTATAAAGCAGGCGAATTTTTCATAACGAGTATATTGAAAAATAGACAAAATGCTGCTGCTAACAAAAAGGACTGAATTTTTCGTCACTAAAATAAATTAAACTTTTATTTTTTATGTCCTACTATAAGCTTATACGGAAACAAATTTAGTTGTTGAAGAATCGTGTTGAAATAGTGTGTAAATATCCAATTTTAACAGTCGTGTAAATATACTGCTCCATATTAATCAGCTTTTCGATATCATTTTCCATTAAATCTGTCAATAATGATAATTCAGCACCAAGATGATTAATGGATGCTTTAACGATCAAATAAATCGTTATTGATAGCAGATTATCAGCTGAAAGCATGAATCCTATGTTTGATAATTTTTTCGAGCAATTATTGATGATTTCAAATGTATCCTTAATTATTTTCAGCATTTCTGATGGGCCAAACTTTTGGTTTAGTTTTTTAAAGCACTCAATGGCTTGATAAAATTGCTCATCTTCCAGCAATGGAATTAGATTTGGTTCTATTTTTAATAATTGACGTAGTTCTTCGTTACTTTTCTTCTCACAAGTTATTAAGCGATGAGCATAAAGCTCATCTTGTCTAGAATTTTTACTTGCATATAGTAAAAAGAAGCAGGAATAAATTTCGTCGTTGAGCAGCAGTTCGTGCATGAAATTTAACGGTGCTAATAGCTTACAATCGCCATCATAAACATATTCATTATCACTATCATTATCTGTTGATTCACATGGAGGAAGATGTGGAAATAAGAGCCGAAATATGCTGTAAATTTTCTTCATTAACGATATCCATTCATTTGTTGCGATTTTTGATAGAATTGAAATGGGCTTGCTTCTCCAGTTTCCATAGCACGCACAAAACACTTTTCTTAGTTCATTTACTAAAAGATGGAATGGATGATGAATATCAATAATGCTCGCATTTAAATATCCTTTAAGTTCCTCAATCGATTCTGAAGTAGTAAACGAACTGTTGTAAAATGATGGAACAAAATCGAAATCACTTGCAGATACTCGCGACTTTTTTGGTACAGCAACTGAGCTGATTGAGTATTCACTAAGAGTCCTTAACGAAGTAGTCTCAAAGTCGTCAGAAGAAGCTGCTTTAATGTATAGTTCTGAATTTGATCGAGAAATCGAAGGAATTGCTAGTTGGTCTTGTTCTAATGGAGCCATAAATTGTGCATCACTGTATTCGTTGTCATTCGTATCTTGTGTCACAAGCATAAAGTTTGTTCTCATATCATTTTCAAAACTTTTTCTTCTGGCTATAAATGATGAAATTCGGTACCATCGATCTTGTAAAATTAATTTCTCAGGCCAAGTTGTTCCAAAAACCTCCTCGCACCAATTCTCAAAAAATGTAGCCCATTTACGATCTGCTTTTATTTTCAGATAACTTGATGAGCTGCGTGAGAAAAAAAATGAAAATGTGAATTAAAAAAAAAATCTTTAGACTGACAATAAATCGAGTCACTTACTTTGGTGTTCTCAGGAAGATTTCGTTCATCAACATAGTACCATTAGAAATTTGAAATTTATCCCAAGTGCCAGAAAGAGTTCCTTTTAATACATTTCCTTTCATTCTCATGTTACTATCATCTAGTTCCATAATTTCTTCAATTATTTCCGTTTCAGGGATATGAAATTGTCCAATGCCGTTTGCTCCATCAATTGTTAATTCTCCGATGTAATAGGAACCATTTGGAAATATAGCAAGACCATCTCCTGATAGTTGATTATTGGCAAATAATCCTTCAAAATACGATCCATCCATTGTTATTAAGCTTCCTGGTCCATGTCTCTTGCCGTCTTGCCACATGCCAATGAATTTATCTCCACTTACTGCATCATCTTCAATTCCATAACCATTTTTAACATTATTAACAAATTCTCCATAATAAATTACATCGTCATGTGACAGAACACCATATCCATTGAACTTGTCGTTCCTTAAAAATCCTTGATAAAATATATTTTTCAGTTTAGATTTAAATGTCCCAAACCCGTGCAATTTTGCATGCAGAAATTCTCCATGATATTTAAATGTTATATCTTCGATTATCCCATGACCACTAAGATCTCCAAGAATATTGGTTACACGACATCTATACAATCGATTAATCGCTGGATTTTTAATATGACACAAATCAGTAAATTTACCCTCAAACCATTTTCCGTCAACCTCTATGCTCGGGAATTTTGCATGTCGTTCAGTAAATTTATAACAACCATAACGACTTATTGGAAGTGCCTGATTTACAGTGTTGGGACTTTTCCTTAACGAGTGCCATATACATTCACGGATATTTTTCTGCCAATCTGTTTTGTCTTGAGACGTAAGCGTATAAACTTTCATGACATTTTCTGGTGTGATAATTTTAAAAGAGAATTTATTTGAACTTGATGTGCTGAAGGCTTGTAGCCATACTAAATTTATTGGAATGAATTCGGTGCGTGTTAAGGAATAAGCAAGGTAGTCATTAAACAAGATAAATCTTTGTTTTCCGAAAATTGTTGATCGGTCATGATGCTTTAATGGAACAACTAGAGAGTCCATAACGAATCTTCTCTCTTGGTGATGCAATTCATGCTTAATAGTTGAATCATTCAATGATTGCCAAAATGTGAAAGTATCGTGTGCTTCATGAATCTTTTGTGGAACAATTATTTTTCTAAAATCCTCAATTATCTTCTTCCTCTCGACAGTTTGACGCTTTAGTTCCTCAATTTCTTGGTCGTGAATTGAGATATTCGGATTATTGTTGTACAAATGAATGTCATAAATTAAATCAAGTAGTTTTTCATAAATCTCAAGACATGCAAATGGCTTTTCCAGGACAATTTTGACAATCTTTCGGTCAACACGCTTATCATAATGATTAATTGAGTAGTAGGAGATAATATCACAGAGTTGTTTTAAATAGCGCTGATATTCACGCATAACATCAGTAAAGTGAGCATTAACTATTGTACTTTCAAGTTTCTGCTCACAGTCGCTTTGTAAAAGGTCAATAGTCATGCGAAGATTCGCAATGGAAATGTATAAAATATTTTCAAAAAATTCAACCAACTTTCTGGTATCGTCATCGATATTTCTAATATCTTTCATAAACTTTTGATAAACATTAATCATAGCACGAACATTCTTTTGTTCCTCATTTAAATACGTCAAAAGGAACATCGATATATTTTTCTGATTGACTAGCAGAATCTTATTGTGACTGATTATATATGGAACACAATAAATGCCCTCATTATCTTCAATGTTGCCCGCATCGTATTCATACTTCAAATCACTAGCAAATTCCTCGTTATCATCTAAGGAATTTCCGTTTTTGCCAAGAATCTTGAATGAGAGATCGTTGAATAGTATTACAGTATTTGAAGTCGCTGTTGTTACAGACAGAATATTTTTCGACATCTTTCCACTAATTTCACTCTTAAACTCCATTGGTGAGCTAATGTCTTGAATAGACGTATCTATTGATATCTGCTGATGATTATTAAATCCCCATAAAAATAATTTTCCATCTAATGTTAGTGCAGCTGCATGATGACTGCCACAATGTATCTTATAGACTCCAATGTCTACTAGCTTTATTATCACAGCATAATCTTTACGCTTACTGTGATCGCCGGAACCTAAAAGTCCTGAATTAAATTAGATCTTTGTTATTTTTAGAGAGTTAAAGCAAACTATAGCAACAAAAGATGGTTTTTGAGCAGGGCAATGGAGGCTTATTAGTTAGAAAAAAATTTACGTACCTTTATTAATCGATCCAAAACTCCAAACTTGAGTCTTTAGTAAATCTCGTCCATCAAATCTGGTCTTTTGCAGAAAATCCTTTTGATTTGCGCTCGAGTCATTATTATTAGGACGTTGAGGTAAAACGAGAACTAGCGCAAAATTATCACCAGTGGCGACTTGTAAAGCTTTAATGCTTGAAAAACATTCAATTTTCTTTGGCTCATCGCTGCATAAAACATTTTCAAAATTTCCCATTCCAATCATTTCATCTTCATCGCTGATCATCAACAATCCGTCTCCATTTCCCGAAATCTGTTTAATTTTATGTTCCACTTCTATTATATCCCATCTGTTATCATTGATTTGTTCAATATTTGTCTTGAAAACTTTCCCGTCATTGTCAACGATGTAAAATAGAGGATAACTGTATGACGCATCAACTACATTCTCTCGTAACTTTGTAAGATTAGAGTTATCGTCTTTCTTGATAAGAATTAGGTAATTTTGTAGTGTTAATATTAAATTAAAATTTCCACAGTCAAAGACTTTCAAAACGTGGTGCTTCCATTCGATATTGACCTTTTTATTTTCATAGTAGATGTTGCAAGACATTTTTTTGCATTGAAACTGAAAGTTAATGTTATTAAATATTTTTTTTGAATTTCATTGAATATTATTAGAACTCACTATTTGCTGAGTTTCTAAAGAATTTGACGACTATTACGACCTTTAACTGTACACCCACATTATTTAGTTGCTTGTCAATTGATTAAAACTAATTAAAAATAGTTTATTACGCTCAAATCGTCATTATTAATTAATTTCGTTTTATCGTTAAAAACTTTTACTTCCAAAAATATCTTTGTTTTTATTTTACTTCGTTCGACTGTCCACTAAACTTTTCGAATTTTGAATCTTACAAAGCCGTTGACTTTTTCTTAAATATTCTTATTAATTAAACTGAATTAAAGTAATATTTCACTTTTCTTCTGCCTATAGATATTATTAAGCTAATTTAAAATCGTTTTAATTTTACTTTGTGCATTAAAACTTCGTTAAACGGAACATTTTTAGCTGATATTAGTGGTAGGAATTATTTGTAAACAAACGCACGAGGTGTAAAGCTAAAATCAAATAAAATTTATTTTTGTGAATTTCTGCTATAATTAACAAAAGAAAAATGCCGAAAACAGCTGTAAGATAAGGTTATTTATCGTAAATAAATGAAATTATTTCGAAATCATGTCAATTTCAGGGACTTTTTGTGAGAAATCCAAATTTTGTTGCTCAACAATTGGACGAAAGTGAAAATGAGGATTTTGCGGAAGCAAATGGTCAATCAGATGACTCTGGAGTGTCTGAAGACATTGTTGCTGATAAATCAAAGTCAAAGAAAAGGAAAAATAAAACAAAAGATGGAAATAAGCCAAAAAAGCACAAGACTTCACAAGATGAAAAATTAACTGCTGAGGAAATTAATGAAATGAAGGAATCCGAAGAACTGTATCATTCAAATATGTTTAGAATGCAAATAGATGAGACATTAAAAGAGATCAAATTAAAGTTCTCTCAAGAAGAATTCATCAAAAAGTGGCTGGCAACATTTAGAAAGTTCCTTAATAAGCTTCCAAATGATGATATTTCTGGACTTCTTAAGCACAACGATTATCCATTAAAAGTTAAACTAATAGATGAAGAAAAGAAGATTCAGATGAGTTATCAATCTCCAAAAGATGCTTTCATTTATGGATCATATGCTTTGAGTACGAATATTGGGAACGATTCAGCAGTTGACATTCATTTAATCATGCCTGATGAGTTTTTCCAAAAAAGTGACTATTTGAACCACATCTTTATTCATAAGAAAACAATTTATCTATGGTTCATCGCAAAAAAGTTAAAGGAAAAGGGAACGTTAGGTGGAAACATCAAAGTGACTTATTTGAAGAATGATCCTTTAAAGCCTGTCTTAATACTCGATGCTGAAGAGTTTCATATTTCAATAACTGCATCCACTTCTCAAGAGTTTTTCAAATTAAATCGCTTCGTACCCAAAACAAACAATATAAAGCTAAAGGAGATCGAAGAATCCACAACACCAACTCCACATTATAATTTCAATGCACTTTATGATTGCACGATTGAAAGGAATCAAAAGTTTCTATCCAACGAAATTGATAAGTTTGATAACGTTAAGCATGCAATTAAGCTTCTTAAAATTTGGCTGCATCAACGACAACATGACACTGGTTTCTATCCATTCAATGGATTTATTGTCACCAATTATTTGATTCATTTGATAAAAATCAAAAAGATTTATCCAACAATGAGCTGCTACCAGATAGTGAGACTTTTCTGGAACCTTTTTGGACACTCAAAATTGGATATTAGTGGAATTTCGTTGTGTACTGAGAAGGATCTTCCAAATCAGGTAAAAATAATTGCGTTCTGTTAACTAAGTTTTGCTTAATAAAAATTATGTCTACCTTTCCAGCCAACGATTCATGATTTTCACGAGTTTTATGATGTAGTAATGGTTGATAATTCAGGATATTGTAACATCTTATCATTCCTCTCTGTTGATTTATATCGAAAGGTCCGCTATGAATGCCTGAGTGCTATCAAAGTTTTAGACAATCAATCAATCAATAGCTTCCAACAGCTATTTTTGACAAAAATCCCTTACTATCTTCAGTATGATCATTTTATGTCAATTAAATGGGATAACAAAACATTTGACAAGATTATCGAGAAGAATGGATCAGATGAAGATAAAATTGATTACAGAGCCATGTCTTATCCACATGTTAGAAAATTAATCATGAATGTTCTGCGAAAAGGACTTGGTGAAAGAGTGATTTCAATAATTCCAGTAACTCATAATCATAGCCATGACTTCAATATTGGAATAGTTTTGAATCCCGAACATGCATTTAATATTGTTGACAAGGGTCCACAATCAAATCAACCAGAAGCGGAGGAATTTAGAAAGTTTTGGGGAAATAAATCAGAAATAAGAAGATTTAAGGACGGTTCAATTACAGAATCAATTCTATGGTGTAAGGCAGATGAACCAATAGCAGAAAAGCGAGCCATTTGCCAGAAAATTGTAACATTCTTGTTGAAGCATCATTTTAACATCATTGGTGATAAAATCGTGTACAATGCTAAGCAATTTGATATTGTAATTCGATCGATTTTTAATGAACTAAATGAAACGAATGAAGAACGATCATTAGCCGCTATTCGAGCATTTGATGAAATGAGTAAAGAATTGAGAAATTTGAATGATCTTCCACTGGAAATTGTGAGTGTTTTAGGAACTGATCCTGTTTTTAGATATACGGATGTTACGCCTCCCAACTCACTGGCTAAGACTACAAATAGTGGCTTTATAAATAAAGAATTGCGAGGAAAATTTCTGACACAAAAGACACTCCACGGAGTCATTCAATTGGCACCTTCAGGGAAATGGCCTGATAACATTGATGCAATAAAAAGAATCAAGGCTGCATTTTACATTGAAATATCAAAGAAAATGTCATCAAAATATCCATCAACAGTAATTCAAGTAATGCCTGATTGTGTAGAAATTTTAAAGGATAAATTTGTGTTCAATCTTAAAATCGTTCATCCAAAAGAAATTGCATTGGCTAAGGAAGAAATTTCCAAGAAGAACAATTTGACAAAACTTTATAAGGAAAATGAGGAAAGCATTCGTTTAGAATTTGAAAATGTTCTTTTGCCAAAGATGAATAGTTTCCTTCATGGATTACATTGTCGATTTCCAAGTTATGGTCCAACAGTAGCAATCGCAAAACGTTGGCTGTATTCTCAAATGATTGATTCATATTTATGGCCTGATGAATGCACAGAATTATTAATTGCTGAAATGTTTCTTAAAAATCATCCACTGGAGCCAAGTTGTCAGCCTCAAACTGGTTTCTTAAGGTAAATTTTTGTCTAGATTTTGGTTTAAGTAGAAGCTTCTAAACATTTTATTTTTTTTCATGAATTTTTCAGATTCCTTCAACATTTAGCAACTTCTTCTTTCGAAAACGACATGGTTGTTGTAAATTTTAACGACGATATGGAACCAGAACAAATTGATGAGCTCGAAGTGAACTTCAGAAAGAATCGAAAGAATTTTCCACCAATTTTCATAGTAACATCATGTGATTCACCTCATCAGTATGGTGTTTGGAGTGCACGTGCACCATCAATCTACATTTTAAAACGTGTTCAACTTCTTGCACAATGTTCGGTACAAATTGTTGCAGAGAATTTCACAAAACTGAACATGAACGTTGTAAAAGATTTATTTACACCTTCATTTGAAGCATATAATTTATTGATTCATTTGAATGATAAATATGTAAAGAAAGTAGATATTGTACGCTACAACTATACAAATTTCAAGCCAGTTCAATTGGACCAGAAAATGGCAATTTCTGGAGGAATTGATTTCGTGGACATTTTTCTAAAAGAAGTCCGGTCAGCATTCGAAAACATCGCTATCTTCTTCTATAATCCAATTGCCTCAAATAAAATCGCTGTTTTGTGGAAGCCATCAATCAAAGAAAAAAGAAAATTTGCAGCATCACATGTAAACATGTGTAAACTTACTAATGAGAAATTGGAAGTAAATGTCGATGCAGTCTTGAATGACATCCAAATCATAGGAAAAGGATTGATTGAATCTATAGAAGTAATGCAGGATTAAAATTGTAAAATAAAGATTCGCTAGATTTATTTTTTTTTTCTTGTACATCAACCCCTAAAACTTATGCAAATATATGATGGAGTATCATATTCCATGATAAAAATTTAAAACTATTTAAGTAGTCTTTCTAATCTTAAGCATAACTATCCATATTTCAGTAATCCAGTGATTCTCAATTATTGTCTACGAATCAACCCAGATTGATTTTCCAATCAACAATACGTTAATAATTGAGGGTCTTAGACCCGGCAAGAGTCAAATTTTGAGAGAAACAATCTAGTACAAATTACCATTCTCTCTCACTCATTGAATATGCTGCCGAAATATTAACAACTAAATACAATTCATATATTTGTAGATAATACAAGAATTTATGAATGTAAATTAATTAAAAATTTCTGCTGCATGACATAAATCATGATGGTATTCTAAAAATATCCTTTGCACGTTAGGCATTCAAAAATGAGAATCTAGGAAAAGAAGTGAAGAAATTGAGCGGATACAACGTCAAGTCATTCAAATACACATGCTCACAACTGAAAATGAGAGTAATATTCAGTCAAACTGTGAATTGCACAAGGCACAGACGTATACAAAACATTTCGGGGTGTTGTAAGAAAGGCCGCTGAAAAAAGAGAAAAAATTTATGAAAATTAGCAATTTTTAGGACAATTCTAATCAATTCTGAGTGCAAGTGATGTAGTTAAATGTTGCATTTAATTAATGCTATTGCCTAATGTTGTGCACGCAAGACTGATTCATTTTTACCAGCGCGTAAACGCGATGAGCGAAAAAAAAATTCAATTGAACTACGAAAAAAGAGTGAAATAATGGCGGCTGAGTATTCGAATGCATATAAGGTAAATATTCATTGATATTACTTGATTAAGAGTTAAATTATGAATTTAAGGAATCAATTTTGTGCAACAAAAGTGAGCTTCCTTCACCTCATTATCGTATTCTTATAATCAAATTAAAGAAGACTCATAAATCGGTTCTAATTGTCGTCCATTTCTCTCTCAACATCACAATTCTACATACGAAATTGTGAAAAAAGGAAGAAAAAAGTGAAAAAGAAAAGAATTTTTATTCATAAAATTTTATATGCCCGATGAAAATATATACTGGAGGGAAAAATCAATATTCTGTATTTTTTCGGAGCATTGTTTTTCTCACTTTCAATGCTCACACACAAAGCAAAAAAAAGGAGAAGAAAAAAAAATTTGGTGTATATATATTGTGTACACTCACACACATATACAATGATAAGCGGCAACATTTGCACACATTTATTTTTCCTTTTTGGGAAATCCACAACATAAAAAATATGTATCCTTGCTACTGCTGCTGCCACTCCTGTATAAACGTACAATTTTCTCTTCATTCTCTGTATTGCTTGTGCTGGCTGGCGCTTCTGCTGACTCTTGATGCGGAGTAATGTTGCTGCATAAATGGCAATTCGTACTATTCCCTTTTTGCAGTTGATATTTAATGTTACTCACCATTACCATCATTGTCACCAAGCATCAATTGCCAAACATAACAGAACGACGGCGGCAGCAGTAGAAGCAATTCCAATGGTGTAGTAAAATATGAAGAGAAGTGAGCAGAAAAAGGAAATAAAGTACGAAAACGTGGAAATAACGCAGAGAATTTTAAATGGCTTTCAAAAAAAGGAAGTTAAAGAAAAAAAAATCAGATTTTACGTACGGATGTATGTGTGCGTATGAAAAGGGCATACAGCATAAATTCGTATGGCGTTTGAAATAACAATAATCAGAGAAAAAAGCTTTCGGATTTCAAGTAGAAGGAGAGGGAGAAAGAGAAAGGGCATAAATAACAAACAATATAACGATAATCTTTACCTGTACCTTAATTCTTGGTGATATCTGCGATCACTATCAGCATACACTGAAAATGAGATTATTTGAACGAGGTAGGGTAAAAGGGAAGTATGTAGCGCCTGAAGAGAATCGTAAAGAATAATATAACATAACAGAAAGTACAAATATTTTTTTCGTACTCCCCTACTACCACAACTACCAAAAATCTTCACTTACACACACATAATCGCATAATCAATGAGGAATAAGAAGCTACTTTGATTTAAGATTAATCTAAGAAAGTAAGGAAAGATAAATTTATATATGAATAACATAATTGAAGGCTATTGATATTTCTGTATACATATAAACTCGAAAATCGTTTGAACTTGCGTGGGATGAATCAATGTTGTTGCTTCATCAATTATC
The DNA here is from genome assembly GCA_963573255.1 of Chironomus tentans. Lineage (NCBI taxonomy): Eukaryota > Metazoa > Arthropoda > Insecta > Diptera > Chironomidae > Chironomus > Chironomus tentans. Next base: position 349,790 of record OY754304.1, on the reverse strand, counting down.
GAATTCTCTGACAAAAATATCAAAGCTTGCCAGGAAAAGCTTCATATACGTATTAACACAACTCGAAGAAAGTGTCCTTTGATTGAATGATTACACATTATATTTTTATCTACTTATTGAATGCCTTCTAAGAGACCTTAATCCAACTTGTCATAGCTTTTCGATAGATTTGTGAAGGCTATCGAATAAACTCTACTTTTTCTGCTTGTAATGATGTACTATGCTGAATATCCTTAAGGTTTAAGCTTTATTCAACATGTGATATAACAAGGAAATCTACTTATTGGCATTTTCACTTGTATTACAAAGGATTGATTACTGTCGAAGGTTACTTATAATTTTTTTAAATGGAATTTCGATGTAACAAGTTATAGTCAATATAATGGACATAAATGCCTTTTAGTTTTAATAATTCATTGGAATTTTCCTTCTTAAATATTAATTGAGCTGTTGTAATAGACGTTGGGTTACATTCAATTGATCTGTTTACACTAGCACTTTCATTCAATTGATCCACATTATTCTTGAAAAAAGGTAATCTAAAACGTTTTAAGGACATTAGCGCTCTCTGAAATATACAGCTTAATGGTACTATAATTTTAGAAATTAATGGCATGCTTAAGCCTGAAAACTTTCAATAATTTTCAACGTGGGATTTCCATTATAAATCAATAAGAACAATCAAGACCAATTTTCAACAATAATGTCTCTATATATACAACCTAAATTGAATGAAATATTGAAATAAGAATATGAAGAAAATGTGGAGAATAAGAAATTATAAATAATCACGTGTCATTATCCTGCAGCTCTTGAGTAAATCACTTCATGTACAAATTGTTTCAAATCTACAACCACTTTACGTTCTCATCTCCTGTTACCTTCGTCATCATACACAATATTACTTAAGAGCTCCATAAGTAGAAAGGTTCTTAAATTAGCAACAGCAGAGGTGGTGGCACTAGCCTTGCAATGGTTCACTGCTTATAATCAAACCCCCGTTTCTTAATTCAATTCTTAGATCCCTTCCTTTGAATTTCTTCTTATTTACCATTCCCACGTACGGATACGAGCAAAAAGTAGCAAAAAAGAAGTGAAGTGTTGACAGTAAACTTGCACCTTCCCATTTCAAATTACTTTACTCTACATCTCTCATGTACTTTTTGTGTATTTCGCTACAGATTTATTCTTATATAAGTTGAAACGATATGGCACACACATGTATGAAATTTATTTCTTTTTTTCTCCATCTCCCTTACTCCTTTCACATTCTTTGATTTTTTGTTCTGTGCGCTTTGTTACATTCTTACTTATATTCCGAGGAAATATATATGTATAAATTTTTTTCTCTTCGATATTCTTTGATTTTTATGGGTCTATATGGTATATGCTTAACGAGAGAAGCGAAAATAGAAAAAAGCCGAGGGGGATGGAGGAGGATGAAGGCAGAAAAAAAGTGCTGCGTAACGCAAAAACGAAGAAATTCAACAGCAAGAAAAGTTGGAAAATATGATGGAATGTTACTGTGAGAAAGCTGCTTGCAACGCATTTTTATGTAAATTTCTAATCAATCTACTTTTATTGTACGTACAAGCTTATTATTCCTTTCTTGTTAAATAGTTTATTGCTGGTTTTTTAACATCAATATTTTTACTACATAACAAATAACGTCACAGATATCCTTGATATCCAGTCAATATGATCTTAACTCAGCCCGTGCACTTATTTTTCGAGAATGTGGCAATAAGAAAATGGTACTAAAACAGAGAAGAATGCGAAAAACAGAAAAGAAAAAAAAATCGTGTACAGCAGAACGAAAAATTGTTATAAATATGTATGAAAATTGAAAAATGTGAAAATAGCAAAATTGGAAGAAATATTTTTCACCAGAAATAGGTCTGAAATCAGGGGTTAGTGAAAAGTATTTTTTTTTTATAAGAGAATTAATTCAACTCATGTTTGAAAATAGTAAAGGTTATTGTGTAGAACAAGCGAATGTTTGTGATAATCCTTAAATAATATTTAGTGATAATCAATATTCGTGTCAAAAACACGATTTAAGTATTTTGCTCCATAATGGGTCATAAAAGTCATGATGATTATGAAAAATTTTATATTCAGTATATCTAAAAATAATCGTGTGACAAAACTAGGTTGCGGATTTGCTAAAAATCACTATTTTCGTTCAATATATTCATGACCTATCAAACTTTTGATGATTGTCGCAATTTTTATTTTTTCCATTGCCATTTCTATTGCTACACATAAATATATTTAATCTATTATTTATTCTGAAATTATGCAACTACATGACTTTCCAATTCCATTTCGGCAATCATCAGCATAAGTTTTATGTTCTCTTCAGTCTTGTCGTAACGATCTTTTATTCTTTCCGATTATGTTAATGAAAACTGACATTTAACATAAAATTTAATATTTAATGAGCATACTTATAATCATGAGAACTCATCGGTTTGATTCCGTAATGATGAGAATATACTTAATGGAAAAATTCCGATTCTTTTTTTAAACCAAAATTGATGACATTTGTTTCAATTTTGTTTCTTCTACTTCTTCACACTGCTCACTCAATTGGTCGATTTCTTCCCCTTTGCCGCTATCTGAATTTTCATCATGATAAATGTTGATGATGAAAGGCATCTTACAAATTTAATTTTTCACACTTATTTTTATTTTTAAGACGATGAAATTTAATATATTTGTGACTTCAACGAGGTTTGTAAAACATCAACCGTATGAATATGATGGATTGAGGCAAATGGCTGTGAATGTAACCGATATTTTATTACTGAGCATTTTTTATTCATTTTATTACAACCCATCGAGAATATCAAATTGTAAAATTAGAATTCCCTAAAGGATTTCATAGTTCGGAAAAATCGTTTTAAAAATTCAGTTTTCATCAATCTATTATTGCTTATAAAAATCAGGTCACAAATAATAGAAGTTTCTCCTTTCTCAAAAAAAAAAACTACTCGCGTTCACAAATTAATTTAATACAATTTCATTCGCCATTGTCATTACGCGGGGAATTACAAACGAAGAAATTGTAATAATTTCTTTTATGATGGGGATAATTAAATTTCAGATGATGATGAAAATGAGAGATAGAAAGATGGAGCATGAATGAGGGGAATGAGGGCAATAGATGGAGAAGAAAAAGTGAAAAAACTTCTTCTATTGCTGAGTTTTTATTCATTTAAGATTCTTTGACTTGCTCCTTACATAAATGAAGAAGAATTTTAACAACAGTCTGTTGGGTATAAGTGTATGTATGTATGAAAATCCAAAGTGATCGTGATATGACAAAAAAAATTTTATTGCCATAATTAAATTTCTTTCGTTACATTTTCTGAACATTGTAACTTGATGTTTCTTGCTTCTGTTAGAGTAAAAACTGAAAAAATTTCTCTCAGCTTAAGGAAAAATGCGCTAAAAATGAAAATATTCATAAGAATTTTTTTTTGTCATCCATCTTTTGACGTTGCCTCATGAAATTTTAATGGCAAATAACAAATGATTCTTTTTGACATCACAGTCGCGTCATAGATACAAATAAAAGAAATGAACTTTTTTTTATAAATGTGTAAGAAAATCTGTTGGGAGGGATACGGTTGCTTATTGCTGATCCACAGAGCGTAGAAAATGAGTCGAAATTCGAACGCAGATATAATAATGATAATTAAAAAGGGGATTCTTATCTCAAAAGGAAGTGAAAGCACTTTGATTGTTATTGTTATTCTTCCCAAAAGAATAAAGAAAAACGCGGATTCTGTGGCACTTTACATTATTACTTTGAAGGGGTTAGAACAAGAGACTGTAAATTGATAATGAGAATTTTATTAATGGATATCGCTTTTATATCGACAATAAAGATGTCATAAAATTTCTGTCGCTAGTTCAATAGCTTGATTTAAATTACACACAAATGGAGTGGTGGAAGAAAATTGAATTAATGAAAAATGATGTCTTCATGTCAAAGTTAAACAATGCCTTCAAACCATATAATAACTTTAGTTTAAAAAGTCGGGCAGACTGTATTAAAACTCTAACCCTTCTTCTCAATAAGCTGCAAAGATACGTTAAAAGGGAGAGATCCTTACCACCCACACCGTCATCAACTTAAAGGTGTAAGAGGATTGAAAAATTTTATTCACACGAAACTCACGAAGAACACATAATTTTGGTGTGAGAGAAAAGCCATTTGTCATTAAGAAAAATGTACCTCCGCGATTTCATCGAGCTCCCCCATTCATTTCGCTCCCATGGAAAAGAAAAGTACTTCAGAAATGTGAAATAATGTAGGAAAATAACGATAACGTATGTAATGTGAAGAGATTGCAGATTATACCAATGCAGTATTTAAGAGAGTGAGAAAAGCGAGAGAGAATCGACAACCCCAGCAACATTTCCTTGGATTTTCAAAAGAACCAAAGTTCATAAACTATATACTGCCTGCTACATACTTCTGCTTCCCTGTTTCTTTCCTTCTTTATTCTATTTTGTTGTTTTTATTCTTTTTTTCTTCTTCACCCTCTTACAATAAGCAATAGTAATTCAATGCCAATATTCTTTATACACATATGCACATCGTATATATTTATTCGAATTCGAGGTAGAACAAATCTGAAAATAAGGAAAATAGAAGAGAAGAAAGAAAACTATTGTTAGAGGAGAGAAGTCACACATATGCCATTGTTATTATTTTCCACACTTATTCGCTTCATCTACATATCGCTTGGCATATCAATAGAAGAAATAATAATTGAATGTGTATCTGTACAAATGATAATTTAATTGCTATAGAAATAGTCTGGGAATGTTAATTTTCATAGAAGAGTTCTTTGCTCCTTCACATCTAACATTGAGAATAGACAATATGCAATACTCACACACCTCATCGTCATCAATATAATTTCTTTTAATTAATTGGCATTTTGGAGAATCACCTACAATGACAAATAATTAAGTTGTGTATCTAATTTGTTGCAGAACGAGACTTGTTCTACTATATGTGTATGATTTTAGGTCTGATTAATTGTGAATACATACTTTGGGGGTAGGATAATAAAAGTTGATTGCAACCGAATTAAATTGGCAATAAAACTTTTCATTGAGATGAATAGCAACAACAGAAGTCAACGAAAAAAAATGACTAAATATAAAAATAAATGTCTCGTCAGTTTTTTCCTTTACAAATTCTTATAATTTCAATGCGCCTAAAGCAATTATTTACTTCATACTATAGCAATTCCCCAGACACTCAGTGATGGACCCTTTCTAAATATAGAAATGTAATGTAAAGAAAAATTCAAAATTTCAAGTCCAAAAAAGTTTTATGTTGCTAAGGATCAAAACGCATGTTATTCAAGAATATTTTGAAAAATTCTGAATCAGAAAAGTGATCCAAATTTCAGTATAAACTACGACTACCCAAAGTGTATCATATTTTCTATGGAAAAATGTACTAAAAGACTTCTATGTTGAATTATTCTAGAATAAAAAGAGGAAAGCAAAAATTATTCAAGCTTGAAAAAGCAGAAATGGAATATAATTTGATGGTGAATTGACAACATGACAGCAGCTCATTATTCGCACAACTATTATTTGTCTCATACTCAAAGTTCTACATAAATGCTACTTTATTCTATCAATTTGACATTTGATCCGATATGTTATTGAGATAATAAAACGGAGAAGAAGAAAGACACAAGAGTAAAGAACTGGATTGAATTGAAAAGGGGAAACGATAAATTTTGAGGCATTTAACAAAGTTTTCTTTTCTTTCATTTTCTTTTCCTTTTTCTGCTATTTCTGGAAGAAAATAATATATAAAGATATTTTTGTATATTTATATTGTGCTAAAATTATATCTATATGTTCTGTTTCATGCTTGTTCATCCGATATGTCCTATTGTTCTTTCATTCTTAAGACTCATTTGCAAACAATGGTAACATGCAACAAATGCAATAGTTGTATTTAGACTATCTCCGGTAATTTTTGGTAACTCCAGTTTTCATTTTGACTTATTCACAATCTTTCAATATATTGGATGTATGTAATTTCTTACTATTTCGAAATGATTTGGAAATGAAAGGGACTTCTGAAAAACAAAATTACAAAGATTATCTTTCAAGCATATTTAATTTTAATCTACAACAATTCTGTCATCGTATGTCCTGCTTACAGACATTCGTAATTAATTATATAACATTCTGATAGCTTTGTCAAAAAAGTTTGACCTAATTACCATTTTAATTTTTTTAATCACATAAATGAGGCACATTTCATAATAAAAAATTCAATTAAGTTCTGAAACCAAACTGCGGCCAAAAACTAAAAGTTCTCATCTTGATAAAAGCTAAAATATTCTGTATATAGAAATGGGAACATCCTTTCGCCACAATTATGATGAGAAAAAATATGACACACAACAAGTAGATAGCTAAATGTGGCTTGAAAAGAAACTCAGGAACTAGCATAGGAACTACTTAATTCGAATGTTAAAAAAACAGACTAATAAACTTCATTGTCAGTCATTTTGTGACCAGAATTTTTTTAGATGTATATTTATGTACACAGAGTACACAGTTTTAATGCTTAAGCAGGAAGAATGTTTTTATGAATTAATTTATAAATATATATCAGCCACTCAACTTAATACTATAATCCTCTTATCCTGCGCCCTTCTTCCTTTTCATCCTCTTTGCCACTGAAAATGAAATAAAATAAAAACCCTGTACATATAAATTCTTGTGGTTGTCGTAGACTCCACATAAATTTTTATACATACATTTCTGTTATTAAATATAATGGCTAGCCAAGCCTTTTTATGTGCCATTATAAGCGTTAAGCGCAGCACTTCCCGCAATCCCGTATTGCCTCTTATTCGCTCATCACTCTTATCATGTTTTCCTTTCTGCCGACTATGATACAAATAAATGTTTGTGAATGTCCTTATAAGATGATAAAACATATTTGTGACTGAGTAAAGAAATTTATAAGTGTAAATAAACTTTTGTTACTGCTACTTTATTACATTTAGCACTTCATACAAGCAATTAATCTAGCGTAAAATTTTAACATTGATTTTTTTGTCCTTTAATTTTGGTCAGTTTTTGAAAGTATAAATTTGTATAACTATAGTAAGCTTTGAAAAATATTAATTTTCTTCATACAAAATTTTCCTCTAGTAGGAAATATAATAAATGTTTTTCTTTGTATATAAGGAGGAGTTACAGCTTAGGTATATTAATTAGTTGACAACATAAGTAATAAGGAACATGCGATGATGTAATTCTCTGTGATAATTAAGAGCTAAACTTTTATAACACATAAATTTTGTTTCTTTCTTTTCGCCATTTTTTACATGCTTTATGCTGTGTAAATAAGACATGTGTATTTAATAATAATATGCTACATACGTAGAGAGAAGGGTGTTTGCTAAACTTAATTAATTTCATAATCATGTAATTTGTTGATCAATCCATTTGTAGGAAGGTCAATAATAATCACTTGTTAAGGACCAATTTTAATTATACTGGTTTTTTTAAATATAAAAGGTAGAACATTAACTTTCATAAATAAATCCATTTAATCAAGATGCATGAACTTTGAAGTGCAAATTCCTTTAAAACTTCATAAGTGCAAATTATATTTTATAGGAAATTTTTCTCTCGATTTAAATTCAAGAGCTTGTTCGTTCAACTGTGTATAAAAACTAGCCTACAATGCATAAAGCCTCCTCCAACATATGCACTTTGCGGTTAGAACTTGCTCATACGTAGAAACAGCAATTTTTCAGTGCATTAAAGAGGCACTTTTATTTAATCAAATGCAAATGCAATTGTTTATCGTCGAGAGTGAAAATGCTTTATGCTTTGATGCTATGCATATGCATGTATATCGTTACTAGGGGAAATCGTTTGTATATTTTTATAAAAACAATGCAAATGGATATGATATCACTCGGTATCATATTTGATTTTGACGAGAAAAAATGTCAGAAAAAAATCGAAAAAAGAAATAAATATCTACAAAAAAATTCACTCTTCAATTGTGAAATGTTTTATTTAAATTTTTCGCGTCTTCCAATGGAAATACAAATTTGAATAACGCTGTTGAGCAGCATTCGAATGTAGTCAACAACTGAATAGATATGGAATCAAAAGCAGAAAACAATTTAGGTTGAATTGATTTTGTGTAAAGTCATTGAATAGAAGGCAAATTATTCTTGATTTTTAAATGTAACATAGCTTTTGAATGATTTCTGCATTTTATAAAAGTGAGAAAGAGCAAAAAAATGTCTATGCTTTATTTTCAGTTAACTGCTTATTGTTTACACTTTATGATTTGGATTTTTTAGCACAATTATTTTTGGCTACATAACGCAACAAATATGAAAAAAGTTATTGAATCCAACTCAACAATTCCTTCTTACTCCTTAGTAATTAATCTGAAAGCATTTTCTTGAATAATAACAAAATTTTGACAACATACAAAATATAATTTTACGAATGAGAGAAGAATAACAAAAATCTGATGCTAAAATTATTATTTGTATGGCACTTCCAGAAGGAGTCAAAAATAACAGAGACAATAAAAAGTATAAGATCTTTTCCTAAAAAAATCCTGAAAATATGGCACATAATATGATTCATCATGACATGATATGAGAGATAACGAAATGAGTAATGAATAAAGAGCTTTTTTATTCCTCATCATTATATAAACATTAAGAAAGGCAATAAAAGAGAGGAAAGTCAAGCGAGAATTTTATTTTTATGTGAATAATTCTGCCACAAAACATGAGCTGAGTAGATTTTTCTCGCAAAATAATATCAAAGTCAAACAATGACGAGTTCTGTTTTGAACGATTTTTTTGTCGCAACAAGCTGTGACGCCTCACAAAATCCGAATAAAAAAATCAACACAAAAAATACTCAAGTATAAATATTTGTATTTGAGCTGATAATATGAGTTTTTTAGCGCATTTTTGAAACTTGTTTTAAAAAGGTAGCTTAATAATGCACTTTGTTCGGCTGGCTGGCTGGCTCCAATGAAAAACTTTTTAACCAGACATCGTAGAGAGCTCTAGTTTTTTGTAATAGCTCCGTGCCATCGAGTTATTGGCCCCCCGGACAGTTAAAAATCTCAAAACCATCGCTAAATACTATAATTAATGATTTTTTGTTTTCAATACAATAGAGCCAACTTCAAGTGGGATAATTTCAAATATTTTTTGTCCGTTAGAAAATTTGAATTTCAAAACACCGTTAAATGACAAATCCTTTTAATATTACAAAAACCCATACATTGTTAATTATACTATAATTTATGATCTACTACTTTTGGCGGGAAATTTTCAAATATATTTTGACCGTTAGAAAATTTGAATTTCAAAAAACCGTTAAAGCCATTTTAATATATGAAAATTCTCCGCAAAATTGTTAATTATACTATAATTAATGATTTTCAAGTGCATTTACGCGGGAAATTTTCAAATATATTTTGATTGTTAGAAAATTTGAATGTCAAAAAACCGTTATCGAGCCGTCGAATTTATTTAAGTCACAAAATATTCATGATTGACTAATTTAATACGAAGTACTTTGCTAATCAAATACTGATCGCTAACACAAAAATGCGCTGAAGTCCCTCGATCTATAACACGAGGACTTTCTTTAAATTTTTACTATTATAAGAGATATTAATCATTTAATAGAAGAATACATTACCGCACGAAAAGCTTCTATTTTGTCATTTAACGAGACTTTCTTCTGGAAATGCTGTCAATTTAAATACTTACTTAAAAAATTAATATCTCTAGATGTGCCTGCTAAATTATTGTCTACAATTTTCACTATTTTTAAATTATGCTCAAGATATTCAATCTTAAATTGCTACATATTTATTTATTCAAAAACAGAGAAAAGAATAAAACGTCAAAACCAAACGCGATCAGTAACTGAAAATGGCAATAAGAGATATTTTTACGTCATGAAATGTATACATATTTTATATTCGAATGCATTTGATACGTATTCAGTAGCAGCATGATATTTTGATATAAAAATATTCAATTGTACTTTTTACACCATTGAGCATAGCTATAGAAAGAAGATGTAGATGGTAGAGTGAAGATAAAGTCAAATTTCTCAGATTCCTTTTGCTATTACTTCTTCTATATCTTTTGTTTTTTTCTTCCTTTTTTACAAACTTCATTGCTTCTTGCTGTTTTTTGCATCAAAAAGATTAAAAGTGCAAATTTATATTCAAATCCTTTCAACAGTTTCTCCCTTTGTAGTTTAAATAAAATGCAAATTAAATTGAATCAAGCAAAAAAGAATAGCAAATAAGTTAAATAATAGAATTACAAAGTACATATTTAGAATTGTAAGAGTTTTATGATTCAATGAATAGTGTTGATTACTACAAATTTCTATGTTTACAGATTTCGTTTAGGTTGTTTACTTTATACATCAAAATAGCAATGCATAATTATTCGATTAAACTGAAATCAGATGCACGTGCATCATTGTTTTGCATAAAAATATGCACGTTTGATTGAAATTACTATATAAAGGTGTAATTGGCAGCAATGACATTATAAACATTATAAATGAAGTTGAAAAATCGAATATCAAGTAAAGTTTGACAAACTTTTACTAAAATAATATTTTCATTATTAACCAGGATAATAACTACATTATATTTAAAAAGAAAAGTATAGGAAGTTTAATTGAAATTGATGAAGTCACTTTCTAGGGTTCTAATTATTGCTGATGATTATTTTTGTCAAATCATCATGAAATTTTAAAATCTTCATCGTGTAGAAATCAATTAACTCGTAAAAAAATCTATAATTGCTTTCAATTCATTTTCATCAGCATCATATTTCTCCTCTAATTTGAAAAGCGACGTAAAAGTTCAAAAGTGCATTGTTCGCAGAAAAAAATCATTCTGATCAGTATGATATCGTATCAAGTAACTAACTGCACCCAAATGTTATCGCAAACAATTGTTGCGATAAAGCAGCAAAAAATCTATCTTTCTGCTATTATAAAAAAAAATTTAGTTTTTTTATTATTCTCTATTGAAATTCAAACTATAATAATCTCTGCCATGTCATATCTACTTTAACAATTTGGCATGCACAATCTCAATGGAGTAAAAAAATTGCACTCCTCCTTTTTATTCTACGACTACATTCTGACTCAATATGAGGAATGACAAGAAGCAGCAGCAGAAAAGCTTCACAGTGAGAATTTATTTTATTTCTGTTCTTCAATTGAACAAGAATGTGAAGTGAAAAGGAGAAGAAATGCAAATTCATGACATCAGAACGATCTACAATCTACGATTCCACTTGACATGACAAAAAAAGTGAAGATGAGATATAGCGAACAAAACCTCGGAGCAACAATTTTTTTTGTCAAATTGCAATTTCTTTCACTCAGTCGTATGTATAGATAGACGAATAAAAAAGGAGTGCATGAAAAACGAGCTCCAGATTTAGCTTGAGGAGAAAATATTACAAGAAGTTTGAAAATGTCATTATTTTACATCACCGAGAATGTAATGTCGTTAACCATGAAAAAACATGAAGAAGAAAAATACGACAAAAGCAGGAACAATCTTTTCAATATATAAAGTTATAAAAATTGTTTAAAATATGCTTCAACAGCTGTTACTATTATAATAAATTTGTGTGCACTGATATTTTTAAGTGTGCTGTATAGCATTCATAGTATTTTTTTTTGAAGAATTAGATCGCAATTTAAATGTATTTGAGACATATTATAAGTTCTTTTACATTAGATTGTTTTGAATTTTTAATTTCATGTTGATATAATATTTCATGGTTTTATATTAATTGTAATTTTAATATGAGTTACATGACGAAGTTTTCAAGTTAAATTTATGTCAAGATGAATATTTTCTGAAAAATTTTAAAAATAAATTATTGACATTATTGCTCTAAAATAAAGTCTCAAAAATTAACACAAATCTGTTAAGCAAAATGAAAATGAAATTCATGATGAAAAAATAGACCTATTCATTTATACCACAGTCTCTCCATAGTCATATAAAGCACATAATACATCGTGTTTTTGTTATTCATTTATTAATCAATGCCCATAATAAGTATTTAACATCTATATAATAAATCACGTAAGTGAAAAGTCAGTAGAAAGATTCCAGCAGTGTATATTTGTTATTGGACCTCCCATCGACCATATTCATACATTTATAATATATGAGCCTTTGTCGATGAAATTGATATATTCACGCATTCACATGAATGATGAATCATTTGAAAGATTGATTCTCATTTTGGAGATATTGCTTTAAATTTTTTCGTAACATCTCGCTTTTTTCGTAATTCTCTTTTCTGGGTAAACTTTAGAGTATTTAAGAAGATACTTACTTAATGCGTCATTTATGGTAGTCGAAATAAAGACAAGAACTCTCTTTTTAACACACACGCACTCACTCGTTGGCAGTGAGAAAAGGTTCCATTTAAAATTAATGATGTGTCCATATGTGTGTTATCAATTTAACATATGCTTCATCGCCTTAAAAATTATTTCCCATAATTTTTCTCTCGTGTATAAGTAAAGAAGAAAAAATGCTGACAATAAGAATTTTAAAGCACACCTTACATTTCTGCTTTTTGTTTTTATTACGGGAACACTAAGAGTTTTTTTCTTCCTATATTGTGGTAAAAGCGCACGAAATCGTTTTATTTTTATGCGTTGCATCATAAAAAGGAAATTTTTATAACCGTCATGTCATTTGAAAATTGAGAGGGGAAGTTTCGGCTTCGGTTTTAAGGGACAAAGCGTGACCATCTCCCTTGAAAATGTCTAATATTTTACGCACTATACTCCACCACATGAAATTTTATATATACATAATATTAAATGCTCTTTTCATGACAGCACAGAATTACAAAGACCTTTCGTACTAAAATATTTTTTTCTGCCTCTTGTCACTCGATTTTCTAAGTAATTGACCGACAATGAAAAAATTTTAAAGTCAAAGTAACACAATTAATTCTATTTACTTAATTAATTTGAATTAATACAATTATTTGAAACTTTTTTGCTTCAGTTTCTCCCCCAATTTTAGACATCTCTGTTGTGCATTACATTTTTTTGTTTTATTTATATTTGAAATAAAAGTAGATAGCGTTTATGTGGAATTTATTTAATCGATTATTTCATGAAAATTGTCGAAATTAATTGTGATACTTCAATATTGAGCATTTTTTCAAATAAATCTTAAGAGACCTCTTTTTTTCTCGTCATTAATTAAGGAAATTATTTAGCTGAGCATAACTGCTGCTCCTAAAAAAATTTAAAACCCCTAAATAAAGATTTAAGGAGAAAACTGGAGGTCTTAAGACGAAAACACACTTAATAAATTTAATCTAGTTGAAGTGATCTCATAAAATCACTGAAATAAATTTTCTCATCAACAAAGCCTCAAAATGTCTCCACTAGCAACATTTTCAATTGTTAATTTATTGAGTCACTTGACGATAAATCTAAATTTTAACAGTAAACTAATTAGTAAAATTTACCTATATTCTAATTAGCTTAATTAATAGCTTTCAAATGAGAATAAATTTTCATTATTAACTCATAAAATTTAATTTTCTTTCCTTTTCTCATTTTAGATTACTAGTCACAGTAAATCGTCAACAAAAAGTCGATTTTGGAACAGATCGTTTCACATTCTATCAAGTGAAAATAAAATAAATGCAAATATTGATGAAATGAAACACGAATGGAGTCACATACTACAAATGAATCTTGAAAAACTTTACAATAATAAAACTAATGGAAATGAAAATAATGAGAATAATAAGAAAATTATTATTAACAGTAATAATAATAGTGAAAATAGTATATGTAGACTAGACCGGAAAGAGAAATATGCGGAGTTTAATACTACAAATAGGAGTAGATGTAATTGGAAAAGTTTTTTGGCCTCCATAATTATAGTCCTGCTGCATCTGACATCGTCGATTGAATGTCTGCAAGCTAGACAGGAAGGTAAGTGATTTTTTTTATTATAAAAGTGGGAATTTTTGTCCTTTCATTTTAAATATCGCATTATTAACCATATACGTCAGTGTTACTGTAAAAAACGAAGATGAAATTGTTTGGCTTTAAAGCATATTTTTTTTAAACTTGAAAGCAGATTATGTTGTAATTACATGAAAAAATTCTTTATTAACAACATTGTGATGCTTATGCGAGGTACGTATACTGTACATAGTAGAAGATGAGAAAATATTTTTATGTGCAACAAAAATAGACGTGGAATAAACGAACATGCTGCTCTATCCTCATCATCATTGTTTTTAAACAAAGATTGAGAGTATAAGTGGGGTGGCTGGGTAAAATAAGACGGATAAAAATCTCTTCCTCAATATTTATGCTTAATTCTACATATTTTTCTTTGCCATCTCCTTCCTTCTTTAATTAATAAGAAGAAGACAACGCAGCAAAAAATGGCTCATAGCATAATTTTATTATGCATTTATTTTTAAATCGACTTTTTGCTTCTTCTCGTTCATCATGTCTTTTATGCCTCGTAAACATAATTTTTTACAAGAGGAATTAAAAAATTCTTTCACTTTACAAAAATATTATGTATACTCATGCATAAGAAGGAAAAATCATCTAAGAGATTGGACGAATAAGGAGAAGTATAAAAGAAAAACAATAACAGATTCTTATGCATAAATTAAAATGAACTCTTTATTACTATATGAAAATATTCCCGTGAATAATAATTAAGGATTTTTGTTGTTAAGTATCTCGCAGTTGAGGTAAAATAAACATAAAAAGTAAGGGTCTCATTCTATATATGTAGTGGAATGGGCAAATAGCTTAAAGAAAAATGCAGGAAATTTAATAAACCATAAGAAAAAGTTTTCTTTTGTATAAAACATAAGTTAATAAAGCTTTTAAGAAAGAAATTCTCCTAGCTCTCAAGGCACATGTGATGATGATACATCCTGTTTCAACCCAAAAATATCCATACAATATCCTCCTATATCCCACGAGTAGATATATTTGGAATATCCTTTTTTATTATGAGTGTATGTTTGTGTTTGAATAAATGAATATCTATTTTTATGATAAAAAAATCTGTAGATCCTCATAATTGTATTTTTAAAATTTGAAATTATGAACATTCCATGGATCATTAAAACTTTACATTATCCCAAATACTGTCTTTATTTACTTCATTCTTGTCTTAACAATTCGTTTGAGAATCTGTTTATTATTTTTTTTTAAAAATTTTTAACTAAAAATTTCATTCTTTATTTATTTACTTTTGCTACTTTTTTTTCTCGTGAAAATATATTTTTTTATATTGTGCATCAAGGTATGTGCCTTCAACAAGACAACGATGCGAAATATAAATAGCATAAGATAGAATTGCTTCAACCTGGAAAGCACATAAATTATTTTTCGCTTGTAGATAAATCCTTTTCAGATTTATTATGTTCCTCTCTTTTTTACTACGGATGCCTTTGACTTTACACTATTTACCAGGGTCGTAGACGAATGTGAGGCTGTTTGAAAATGGAAAGGTTAAGGATGGATTGAGGATAGTTAAAAATATTTATCCTTTCTATATATGAGCAGAAAAGAACAACATTTATCTAAAGAAGAGAGGAGAAAAAAGTGAAAGTATCAACGAATGGTTGTGGTGCTGGCAACAGCAAGATTATAAATATTGTAAAGTACTCGAGAGTTAGTATAAAGAAGGAAAAAGAGTGTGTGTAGAGGGCCATTGATAACACTAAAGACATACTTCTCATATCATTATACAAAATTGCTCAGATTCATCATTCACCAGAGAACGATATGATGTATAATGTGATATTATGTGCGATTGCAAGGAAAATAATTTTATATTCAAGATTAGCTTTTTATGCCTTTTTATTTTCTCTTTTTATTATTCACGTTTAAAAAAATGGAATGAAATATAAAAAGCACAAAAAAATCCTTTCACATGTTTCTTGGTTTTTTTTTCATTTTGGCTCCAGACAAACACACATCATATAGTAGCTGCAGAACCTGCTAATCTTTTTTTATTGCCTCATATTTATATTCGGGCTCGACTTCATTTTTTCTTCTTATTTTTGGCAAAGGAAAAAATGAAAATATATTTGGAATAATTTATATGCACACACCTATACAATTCAGCTTACATATCTATCTATATGATGTAAGGGTGAAATTTTTGTCGAAGGTATTTTCTCTTAAGGCAATAAAATTTGAGGGATTTTTAAAGCTGAATTGGTAAGAGAGAAGAAATGTTATTATAAAAATTGGCAGTGAATTGAAGAGTCAATCAAATAAGAATTTAATACCCCCAACATCTTTTTCATTTCTACATCTTCTTATCTCGCACTCATTCCCAATTCAGTATTACTTCTTTTTGGAATTCGAATGAATTTAAGGAAGCATATCATTTTTTATTATTCAGTTATTGATAGATCTTCATGCGATTTTTTATGCCTAATATTTTTTGAAAGATTTCTTGTTTGCCTCTTCTTGGATTATTCCTGAGGGCTTATTGCAATAAAAATAATATTGCCAAGACGGTTGGCTTCAATTTTAAAATACACTCAAGTATACTGTAAAATTGATGACATTGGCATTGAATTTTATGCTGCTTTTTATTTCATTCAGCTTTATGAAACTTTTCGGAAGTATACTTTTGTATCCATTTCTCTTTAATAACAGACAAAAAATTCTATAATTTTTTTCATCGGCTGAAAGAAAAAAGAAAAGGTACGAAAAATTCCAGAAAAAATTTATTAGGCAGATCAACTTTAATTTTCATGCTTTTCCTAACGTATATAATATAAATTTATATTATTCGCCCTTTTTTGCTTGAGCAATGATATAGAATACACTTGACGGTGCGTGACTAAATTTATGTTGAAAGCATTTCTTTGCTATTTTTTGTTTTGTTGATGGAGCCTTTTTCGCTTCTCTTTCACTTCTCATTGCTTTGCACAAGAATAATAAGTGAGATTATATTTTACCAAAGAATAAGAAAGAGAACATGAAAAACTATTAAGAAACTTCTTTTGAATGATTTCGAATAATAAGTGGGGGAATAAATTTAAATCATTATGTCTAATAGTGACATAGGTCGCTCATTTGAAGAACACAAGTGCTACACTCACTCTCGATGAATACATCTCTTGAAATATTAAAGGATAAAGGCAACCACATTATCATTCATTATCGTCATTACGGTTGACGTATAAAAAATTCCAAGAAAAATTCTTTTTTGATATGAAGAATGACCGAGAGACCACATTAATTTTATTTGACATGACGTGGCGATATTGACAGATTCTCTTTCCATCTTTCTTCGCTTGTGTGGTTCTTTCATATTAAAATCTTCATCAAAATCAACCGAAAATTATTTTTTAATAGCTTACTTTTTGTCTGCCTCTTCTACCTCTTCATAACTTTTATTCTTCTTATTCAGTCAATCTGCGGATACCCATATTAATCGAAAATATACGTTTTATATTTAACAGTGATGTCTTTATTTTATAACGATACATGAAAAGTAAGGGTCAATTAATATGCAAATTACTGTTACATGTTTAATTCATCTACTCGTATAATTTAAATGGTAATTTTTAAAAGAGAACAAATTTCAACTCTTCTAGGTACTCAGTTTTGGCATGTTTATGGTTTTTTCGGTAAGACCAGATAGAATGAAAGAAGCAAAATGAATAATCATCGCCGTCTGTGAGCAGAAGTAAACAAAACTGAGTATGGTATTTTACTAGTAAATCAATCTTTTAGGCGCATTGTAATTCATTTTGAATCAAAAATTCTTAAGTGATTTATAAGATAATTTTTATGGAATTATTTGTGCCAGCCAAATAAACAAATCAATTCGTTTTTTCTTCTCATAATATAAGTTTTATTTATAGTTTCAGTATTTTCTATTGTTAGTCATTCAAGTTCAATGAAGATGAATCACTCTAAACATAGACATACAATTGTCTGAAATACATTCGATAATTTTACTCTAAAAATTACACTTCGGCAGTAATTTTATTCTATTGTTCTTCATAATAGACATTTATTCCTTAACGCTGTATACTTCGCTTATAGAAAAACTGAAAATCGTTGAGTAAGTGAGTTCATTTTATTATGAATAAAGAAAATCATTATTATCGCCTTTAAATTGAAATAAGTGCTAAATATATTTGAAATTTAAATGATTGAAGTCTATCTTTAAGCTAATGTATATGCCTCTATTGAAGAGAATGGAAAATAACACGCGTGTACAATACTACATATATGAAATATTGAAAAGAAAAAGGCATAAATCGATAGAGAAAACATAAAAGCAGATTCCGCCTTTTATTGTCGATATATATAAGCATAAATACTTACTCATACAAATAGATTGCTTAATCGACGGTAAAATAATTGTGCGTTCAAATCAACTACTCAATTGAAGTGCATTCTAACAAATGAATTATTCAATGGCATATCAAATTAACCAAATAATTTGCATTTTCCTTTCCATTTTCAAATCCAATTTAATTGCCTTTAAAGCTCTTTCTGCTTTTATGTTTGCTATTATACACAGGCTGTAATTTTTGAAATTGAAAGACTTCTCTCCGCAAATAAATAGTAAATGAGTTGAAGAATGTATGGTAATAAAAGGGAATTAAGTTAAGTATTAAAGTTGAAAACATTTTAAATTAGAATCGGAGACCATACATGCTTTGAATTTTGCTTTGAAGAAATAGCCAATTAGGTCAGAATTCTAAGAGGGTACATGAACTCATAAATGTTTGATGGATGAAACCATAAACCTATTTATTTATTTTTAATTAGTTAAAGATTACTTAAAAAGTTCAATACACGCGATATTAAAATTTAACTCAATCTTTGTCTGTAATCATTTTTGTTAAACAAAATCATCTTGTCCAATGCAGCAATGTACACACAGCTGGTTATATAGCAATTAATACAATTATACATTTTTTGTTTGCTATTTTAAACAATTCATTGTTGTTGATGTTTTGCAATTTATCCTCATAAATAAAACTGAACAGGACGGAAAATGAAAGAAAGAAGTAGAAATGAAAATGGATACATTTTCAGAATTGGAAAAGGGAATTAAAGGCAATCCTTTTGTTCTCAACAACATTACAACATATATTTTATATTCTCTGCCATTTTCCGCTTTTTTCCTCATTTCAACTTGTTCCTGCTGCAAAAAAAAGCTCCATTTATTCTAATATAAAAATTTATATGACACTGCTTGTTTCTGGCAAAGAGTGAGTGAGAGCATATACACAAAATTTTACTTATTTCACATGCCATGAAATGTAACATAATGTGAAATGTGAACGCACCATACACAAAAACCCAACATGAAGAAAGAGCTTAGTTTGAAAGACAATATGTGGCAGAAAAAAATAAATGAATGAAAAATAAAGAATTTTTCTCTTCCTCATTGAACGCAACAACAATCAACAAATAAGTACATAGTAACAGAATTGGAGTTGTAAAAGTGGCAGCAAATGAGGCAGTAATGCGTTTTTTCTGGGGTGAGTGGAGAGTGTGAGTTACTCTTTCCATTACACTTAATTATAACCTCCCTGATACATAACCAAGAACATAGCCAGTTGCTAAATTGAAATGAAAATGAGAAAAATGTACAATGTTATGGTTTGAAGCAAGAAACAATCTTATGGAATTTATGTATGCTTTATCTCAATTGTTTCTTCATCTCCCTATTCCCTTTTGTTAGTTGCAATTCATTTTTATTTAGGATACTTGCAAAACACACTCTTTTTCCTACTTTGTCTTCATGACTGTATTAGAAAATATTAATATTTTTTTAATTGTTTGTTCAATTGTTTTTATGCGCATCAGTCATCAACCAACATTTTTATACTATTTTCATTTCTTTGGATGGCTTCAGCAACACAATAAAATGAATAGATATTAGCTCAAGCTACCCTTTTCTTCTTTCATCAATTCACGTTTTTTTGTGTAGTCATAAAATTTTTCTGTCTATTGTATTACTGTGTGAAATGAGAGATTAACTGAAGTTCGTGAAATAAATGAAAGTTACTGTTCAGATTTTTCATCAGAAGCAACATGAGGGGCTGTAAATTTTTTTTTCTGAAAGATGAAACTCCCCTAATCTCATCAATTAATTCTCAATGAGGACATCGCGATGTTTGTACTAAAATTTAATTAATTTAATGTCAATCAAAATTTATTGAAATTTCTGCTTTAGGGCACAGTAATTATTTCTGAGATAATAACAATCATGAATCGATTTGTTTTTGCAGATTACTTCAAATATGGTTCAAATTTATATTTAAAAGTTATGAGAAGTTAATTAGTTTTTGTAAACATTAAATCATTTAAAGATTTGCTATTATGTATCAATTTTTTTCTATGTTTATCAGAATGATAGTAAAAAATTTGAATTTCTGTTGAAAACAAGATCATTGATTAAATAATTGAGCTTGAGAACTAAAGGAAAATTATGACTTTCGTGGGCTTATTTATGCATACTGTAGACTTTTTAATTTTCTATCTGACAGCTTAAAAAATTTCTTGCAAATTATTTTGTTTCAGACATAGAAGCGCGTCATAAACAAAGACTATAAAAATTTATGAAATAATAAATCATTTTTACGCTTCCGCTTCTTCCATGGCTCCATTAAATCATTTAAAGTCTTAAAGTAAAAACAATAAATTCTATGTTCACGCGTGGAAGTTAAGAATGATGTGAAAGTCTGCAGAGGAAAATCACCAGGTGCAGTTAGAAAATTGTTGCATTAAAATAATTGACTGTAAGTCTTTTGAACTATACAAACTGTATGATTATCCAATAAATATTTATGTACACAGAGTCTCGTTCTGTTATTATTCTTCCTTCTCTCCTCTTTTTTCGATACGTTATATGTATCAGTTACTCTAGCATCACGAATGGAGAAAAATTCATCAACCTTACATGTACTTGTATGCGCTTTAGAAATTAAAGAGCTTTAATGTTGGAAATTTCAAGATGAGCTTTTTATTTTATTTATTCATTCATTCAGTTTAGACTAGAAAACGTTGCGGTACATCACGTATTTATGAAAAGTATTGCGAAATATTGCACATTTTAAAACTATTTTTACAAAGCATTTAAAAGTCCAACAATTAATAAAATACAAGAAACCTTCTAATTCTGATACCTATTGAAATGTGTAAACATAAATTGCATAAATCACTGTAAATTTAATAAATTTTTGCTAACTAATAAATTTTCTAATTGAAAGTAAAAAGATAATTGTTCTTCTGGCTTTAGCTCATAAATTTGTGTTAGAATCTTCTGAGGTGAAACATCTCTAATAAAGCTAGAGATATACACATAAACAAATGTTGCCATAAGTACATGACAGTCGAATCGATCCATGATTCCACCATGTCCAGGGATTGAGTCTCCAAAATCCTTAAAGATTTCCAAAAAATAATAATAATAATTAATATGGCGACAGCATATTGTGATTTAATTGTTGTTTGAAAGATTATTTTGTTGAAAATTTTAAAAATATCAATTTTATGAAGAATATTGCAAATATATAAACCTCATATTAAGGAATTTATTTTTCACAAAAATTTGATGCTACCAACCTTTCAAATGTTCTGAGAAACAATAAAAACTAACTCTAAACTTTTTTAGTAATTAAATTTTCTGTTCATTGCACGCTACCAACTAATGAAAATTTCACTCTTCTCTTCATTTTGTTTATCCTTTGTGGTTGCTATTTGTGAAAATAATCCTCTAACCCTTTGCTAAAGGTAAAAAGTATCTTCTTACCTTAATCTTAAACGCTCTCTTAAATCCTGAAGCGAAAAATCCACCAAATGGGCCAATTACAGAACTAAAAATGCTCAATGAAAACGAATGAAGTACAAATGGTTGAATATTGAAAATTGACTGGAAATTTCCCTGTAGCGATAATAAAAGGAAAAGTTTTGCATATTTTAACATGAATAAATTGAAAAATCAATGGAGTGCGCTTACAATGCTAATTTTATACTCTTGTGTCTGGTATAAATAGCCTGGTGTGCAGTCAATGATGACAATTCTGTCTGCATCTTCTGAATAATCCACAGGACATGTGAAATATGGATATTGTGATAGAAAGTATGTCAGAATGACTCCAAACAATACAGTTGCTATTCCTCCTCCTAAATACCCTTCCCAAGTTTTCTTTGGACTTAATTTGATCAATGGGGTTCTTCCGAAGAAAAATCCAAATACATATGCCATGATGTCATTCATAATGATCATTAAGGAGGGCGTTATAAACCAAATTAATCCTATAATAGAATTTTTATAAGTATTCAAGAACCTGAGATAATTTCTTATTATTGTACCATCAAAAATATTCCTTATTAATAAGTAGCTCTGCATGACTGTGATCAATATGGCAACATGCGCCCAAGCAAATAAATGAAATTGTCTTGTGTTATATTTCTTCACAAGTAGCATCACGAATACAGTAAATCCAATCAAGTACAAGCAATACGAGATAAAACGATGTGATTTGATAAGAAATTGAAGTGACTCAATTCGATTCAATGGTTGTCCAACATAATCAAATAAATATTCACCATAAAAGAAGTAATTTGATATGCACAGCAAGTACCATATGAGCTGCCGGAACCATGGTATATCATCAACTCGGTAGACATGGAATCCAACTTGCATTATTTCTTGAAAACATTTTACTTGAATGGCGATCACCTAAGATGATTTTTAAAGGTGAGAGTACCGAAAAGTTTAAAAAAGGATGAATTAGTAGAATTTATTTTAATAAACCCAGTAAGAATGTTCCCGATAACTTTTGAAGCTTTAAAGAGCGGCAGAAAAGTTTAAAAATAAAATATTGAAAATATTTCAAATAATCGTTTTCGAAAATATTAGGCCTTAATCGTTATTTAATGTTGGACAAGTCTAAATATTAAGCACATCTCATTTGATTTATGAAGGATAAAAAAATCTTCTTTAGAGCCAATGTTAGTAGAAACATTCAAATTTGACTGGGCATGGCAAAGAATATTATTTTGCATACTAAACCCATTAATGCCAACGGGCCACCTGCTATTAATACGCAAAAAGCTGAGATCATTATTATTGCGAATACGAAGCGAACCACCCAATTTTTCCATCTAAAAGTAAGAGAATTAAGCTTAGAAAGATACTTTTCTTTAATAGTGATGTATAATACTTCTCAGGAAGACCTTTTAAAGCAGATGATAGGAATTTTGGTACCTTTTTAGTTCCTTCCTGATGCTTTTCTGTTAATTCCTTAACATACTTTTTATCGATTAGAACATCCTCTGATTCTGAGTCAACCTTTTCATCATAGTGTGTTAAATAAATTAGATAAAAATAGAAACTTTAAAATAATTTATTTTGAGTTTCACTTATGCCATGCGGCTTGTGTAAACAAACAATGTTGTGTAAACTGGTGTAACTAGTCTGAAATTTATTAAAAGTAGAACACACAAAATACTCTTACAGTGTGTGTAAAAAAATAAAAATAAGAATCAAAAGAGAGAACGAGATAAGAAAATAATGGAAAAAATAAAGCGAGAAAGTGTAAAGCACCTCATGTGAGTTCTCGCAAATTATTTAGTAAGAATAAGAAGTGCTGATAATAGGATACTGCGCAAAATAAAATATAACATCCTGGTATCATTAGACAAATGACTATCTATATTCTAAAAACATCTACATCATTATATATAAATTCACCAACGTACGAAAATTCACAAATTATATTGTTAAAACATTTTTAAGGCGTCACTAAACAGATATAAATGCAAATTTTTTGTTATTCTAATTCTCTCACATACATGATCAGAATCGTTTGCTAAAGTCTCATTTTTAATGATTTTTCTCCTTATATTGACACTCTCGTACAATAAATTTTTATTGTTATTTGAATATTTTGACACTTTACTATCAACGATCATTTCAATTCAGTTTATCACTTTGCATGCTCATTGTCGACTGTCTCACTAACTAAGCTCATGTGGGCTGAACGTTTTATTTTTTCCTCATTTTTGTGTGTATACTCTTTTCTCAATTCAAAAATTCTCTCATGAAATTTAATTTATAACAATCTAGCATTACTGTTATAATTAAAGCAGCCGTGAAGCTTATCTTATCGCAATATGATAAAAGGTTATAATTCTAAGCTCGATAGCTTTATATTTAGGAAAATTTTCTTTTGATAAGATAAAATAAATACATGTGACATAAAAGTTGATTGACCATATGTTAGCACTTAAAGCCTTCGCATCTCATAAATCAAATACGACAATTAAGAGCAAACAATTCGATTTTTAAATACATTATAAATTTTTGATGATAGATTTATAATGCTTTTAATTCAAAAATAAAAAAAGCCGGAATATAATTTACAAAAAATATTCATATAGTCATCCTACTTATAATAAAAATTCATTTACTGTAATTATTTTGTTCATGTTTAGCCCTTTAACATTGATTGATTGTTAAGTTTATGGTATACACGAGCAACTTTGAACGAGTTTGCGTGAACAAAAAAACCCATTTCTGAAAAAATGACATTTTCTTGATCATTCATGTGTTTACAGACATCGAAAATTTAATAAATTATTAAAGCAAGAACTGATTATTGCTTGGCTTATCAAGCTTCAGATAAAAATAAAAATTAGTCTAAGCAACCGTGACTGAAAAATTTAATGCATTTCAGATTATTTGGTGATGTTGCTGATATTTTTTTATATTATTATTACACATTTTATAAACATTTTTGTAATCAATTCCAATGGCTTAAAAGTCAAAATTTGATAACATCTAGATAACATTCAAAACTCAACAATTCTTTTCAATAGACTGACAATAGCTTTAATTTGTGATTTCTTTTTGTCGTTTAATCCTCACATCAATATTTACGTGTTCCTTTTCTCTTAAAACCACAAACTTATATCTGTTCATTGGTGTTTTATAAAGATTAATGTAGATCTATATCCACACAATTCTATAATGTACACTTTATGTTTCTCGTTCTTTATTGTCCTCAATAATTTTTGCCGTCTAAAAGGTTCAACATTTTCTCTCTTTCATTTTTTCCATCATCATGTTGTCGAATAAAAAAATGAATAGCACTTTGAGTGGTTCCCGCAAGCAAACTTAAATGTGAGTTCATATATGAACGACAGAATGAATATAAAATGAAAATTTGCGATAAAAAATGGTGTGAATTCATATTGAGGCTTACAGCAATGCTTTTTATTTATAATATAAATATGAAATGTTTTTTTTTCTTTGGCAAATGTTTTTTTGATTTAAAAAATGAGAAAATGAATGATGAATTATGAGCTGTATTTGAGTTGAATATCCAATGCGTTCGTGATTCATCCGTTGTTTATTTTTATTCTTCTTGTTTATTTCTCTGTGTGTTTAGATGTGTTTTCGTTGTCCCTTTTTCGGTTTTCCAATCATTTTTCCCCCGAATTTTTTACACTCACAAACAATAGAAAATATGATTTTTGCTCCGCTGTGGTCAAGGATTATTCAATGCAGGCATAAATTTATTTAGAAGATATCTATGGTAGAATCTTTATTTTTAAATATTTTGAGAGGAAATGGATTTTGTTTATAGATTTTTTGGGTGTTTTTGCTAGTTTTTGTTGTAGAAAATTTGATTCGTGGATAATATTTCAATTCGTGACTTGTTCGTTAATCAATGTCTATGAATGGTTTAAAACTATTTCAAAAATGATATCGTATGAATAAAATTTCCTATTTCCTTTAATTTCTGCAAATTCAATTTGCGGTAAATTTTATAATAATTCATAAGTCAATAAAAAGGCGAGAGAAATGGAAATTTCTAAACGCTATAAAAATATCTAATGAAATTGAATGGGAAATGTAGCAATAAATGCATGTAAATATTTGTCCTTGAAACTTATCTCCATTTTCCATTCTTTTATAATAGAAGTTTCAAGGATGTATTCGTCTAATTTTAAAATGTTTTTCGATTAACTGCTGCTCGTCTATTTTTGGATGAAAATTTTTTTTACTCGTAGCTGAGCATGTAAAGGAACCAAAATATTCTCATACTCTTCTCATGCTCAACTTTTAGCTGACGCGCGCATCAAATCAATATTTTTAACTTGTGGGAATTATTTTACATTTACAATTTTTATGTAGATATAGCACAAGTAACAGAAGGGAAATATAGAAAAAGTGTTGTTGGCATTTACTACAATGAGATGGAAAGGAAATGATATTCAAGCATAACACAATCATAATGATAAACAAATAATACTAAAAGATTTGAACAAATAGAAAAAAGGGAGAGATGGAGGAGAGATATGGGAGGAAAAAAAGAACGTTTGATAATTTTAATATAAATGTGCACTAGAATTTTATGCAAAAACTCGCTTTACAATGAAACATTAAATATTTGTTTACGAAGCTTTTTCCATTTCAATTCTTCCATTGCTTTTATTTTTGATGCTAGGTGTCCTTTTTTTAAAAATCTAACTTAATTTATTTTTTGTTGCTAAGAAATTAAATTTCTTCATACCTTTCCAGTCTTAATTCAAAATTTAAATAAAATGATAAATGAAGAGTTTATTTAGTATAAAAATTATTATCATTATAAATATTAATAGTTTGGCTTCATTTCATTATTAAACGAATACCTGTGAATACCATGCAAAAAGTACTAAAAAGTTGTAACTTTCAATGAGAAATCGGAAAAGAGTCTAAAGAAGAGATGGAAAAAACTCATAGTTATGATAATTGGAACATTTCGTTTGAAACAAATTGCGAGAGTCTATTTTCATAGGGATTAACTCATTAATATGTAAATTACACAGTCTGTATTCACTTTATAGTGCAAATTCTTCATCTCCTTTATCTCATAGCACTTTTTGAAAGGCCACTAATATACAGGAAAATGAATTTTTTCATCTTCTTTCATGATGAGAAAGAGTTTTATATCATTTTTAGTGCTAAAAGTTTTTATGACCAAAAGTGCTACTTTTTTTACACCCGTTTCGCATTAAAACATAATTCTTAATTAAAAAATTCTCCTGGAGATTTTTATATTCTCCTCTATGCTGAAGAAAATAATGTAAAAACATGAAATTAGAGGATGGTGAGCATCGATGAAATTTGCCGGAGGAGCAGAATGGAGAAATTTTAAAATGCAACCATGTTTTTGCTATTAAAAGCTCGACATTCATAAAAACGGTTACGATGATTACCACTTTACTTAATTTGTTGGATATTGATGTTCCTCATTGCATTTTACAAAGTCTCAGTCATTATTGAATTAAGATTATACGAGAAAGATCGGAAAAGGCTTATTAAAAAAATTATACGGTAATGGTTACTTTACCCTACTAAAAGTCATTTCAACTGAAAAACATCTTATCAATAAAATAATTATATTGATGTAACCAGTTGCAACAATCATAAGTACTAATGTCCATCAAAATGTTTTGATATTGCTTTTGTAGTTGTGCTTTCAGAAATATGATTCTAAATGAAGATTATGATACTTAAGATTAAGATAAAGTAATGTTCGTTCAGTTGAATAGAGAAAAACAAGCATATTCAGCACATTATGTATCAGACAAAAATCTATCCACTCAGTTGTGTGACATGACATTTGCGGCTATAATTGAATCAAAAGTATTTTGTGCAATATTTACTGACTATTATGAGCACTTATCCTTTCACAAATCGCATTATAACTTAAGTATTTGCAGTAACAATGAAAATAATGCAGTATTTTCTTCTTTATTGAAGTGAGAATGATAAAATTATCGGATTAATGTCACATATATTTCAATATTTTTCTTCTTTCTGTTTTCAGCTTCCTCAAATTGTGTATTTCCTCAGCAATGGGAAGGCTCGTGGTTTCAGTCAGGTGTTCCACAAACAATAAATATTCAAGGATCAAAGATGAGCAATCGTGGTGATTGTATAGCAAGCGATGGTGATAAGTTCCTTATGCGAGAGTAAGTGCAAAGCCTTTCTAATTTCAGTTATCAATGTTGTGCTAACAACTTGCATATTCGATGTCAATTAACAATAAAAATTTCTTTCTATTCTTCTAAATTTTTCATCCCCAACAAAATTTCTTTGCATAAATTATAAATACCTATGAAAATATACAGCAAGCGATGTCATCGATGTGTAGTCATCTATGAGAAACATAAGAATGTTTTGCAATATAAAGAAAGTGAGTGTGAAGAAATGGACCATTTTAATCCATCAGCGTTATCAAGCCGTAGCATTATTAAAAGTGATCAAAATAGGGGGGTTGCATTATCATCCCATCCCAACATGAGCGGAAAGTTATCGGCATCGGATCTTTTATATAGATCCCATGACGATAGAATTATTAAAGATGATTGTAAGCAATAATCGTCCAAGAAACAATTTGAAAAAAAAACAAACAAAAACAGATATCTTATTTGTTTAGTCCTATTTCTCGCTTCAAGTTTTATTCCAAGAAAAATTAATTACATATTGATGATGAAGAGAAGAAGTTTGTGATTTGAATTTATCTTTAGTCTCCACAAAAATAAATAATTGTTGTTCTATAATAAATTTTTCTCATGAAAAATTTTGTAATTTTTTTTAAAAAGAAATATTATTTTAAGTTCATAATAGAAAAGATTAAGAAATCTCCAATCTCTATTATCTAGATTCTAGAATATTCATTACCATCATTACTTTTCAGAATAAAAATTTCTGAAGCAGTTTAATGTAATTGAAGGACAATTATATTCCATTGACGTCACTAATTTTAACAGAAATTTCCCAGCAGTGATCGAAATTTCTAAATTTCCTTGTTTACTCTTTGTTAACGTTGTAGACATATCCCAACAAATAGAAAGCAATATCAATCAAAGAAGGAAAACACATGAATATTTTATTATTTACTCCATTTCATGATCAATTTATTCGATTCGATTACGATATTTAACAACAAATTTCAAAGAAAAAAATTGCAATTGAGAAAATGTTTCTCTGACATGATGTTACCCTCTTCAATCACACACCTTCATCATCAATTATAAGAAAACCAAAATAAAATGGAAGAAGCTGAAGTTTCTTCATTGATGATTTCTTATTATTAATATTATAATTATAATGATAAACGACAGTGAAACTGGAAGATGAAACTGCTTAGCCACGAAGGTAATACATAAAACTAAATCAAAATGTGATTTTTGGTCAATTTTGGATAGTTTGAGTTACTTTTCATCTCTGAGCTGTTTCATCGTCTAGCAAAAATTAACAATTTATAGTTCTGTTAATTAATTTGTTTTAATTATTATTTCTGTGGCGTCCATTTTCATTCAATTTATAGTTTGATATTTCCTTTGATTTGATTTTGCGTATTGTGAGTATTTTTGTTTATTTTCTATGATTTTGTATTCGTAATTTTTATAGAGTAGAATTTTGTCTTGTGAGTTCAATTTTGAAATATTTCTGTGATTGAATCGAAAATACCCAGTTAAGAGAATTAATTTTATTGACTATTGGAATAGTTTGATATCATAATTATATTGTGAAATTTTGAACAGCTATCAATTTCTTGCTGGGTAAAAAATCATAAATGTCATTGAAGTTATATAAAAATATGGTTGACAAAAAGGAATTTATTTGAACACAAAATATATATATATATATATCTCTAATTACCATATTGCTTTTTCACATCTCAATTTTTATATCAAAAGTTTTCTGTATAAAATGTCGACACTTCAAAATCATATCACATAAAAAAATTTAATAGCACAACGAAATAAAAAAGTAGTAGAAAAATATAAAATAAATTGCATAACATGAAAGTTGAATGAATGAGAATTATATTTTATGCCATTTCTGTCAAAAGCAAACAAATGCCATAACCGTCAATATACAAAATTTTCTCATCGTTCTCAATATATTTTTGTGTGCAAACTTGCGATTTCATTCCTTCAAAATGTCAAAAATGGTTCTTTTATTTAAAAAAAAATGGATTGAACGATTTCTCATATTTGTTTGTCGATATGAACGATAAAGTATATTTTCCGTTCCAAAAAATGGAATTATATGTCGCTTTGTGATAGAAAACCATTAATTCAAAATACAAATAAAAAATATTTCTTATTTAGTTCCACGATTGCTCATAAATTCAATTTCCAAATTACTTTTCTGTAATATTTGTGCTATGAATTTAAAAAATTTCAATACATACACAAATATCTTATCATATTGCTCTAATTACAAACTCAAACATGTTATTATTTGAAACTATATGTAATATTAGGGGTTATAAGCACTTTCAATGAGGACAAATTTGATTTGAAGAATAGAAATCTCGGTAAAATATCGTTAAAATATCACGTATAGTGTTACATAATATGAATAGATAATTATTAGATAAGTTTTAGAAGTAATTTGTAATTCAGTGAATTTTATTTTTCTAATTTTGGGTTAAACAACACATATTTCAAAATTCAGTAAGTTTATTACAATCATTATATAAGACAATTCCATTTTGAATAGAAAATCATTATAAAAAAAGTTTTTTTTCTAGTTATTTTGAAATGATGAGACGTGATGATGGTAAATTTTGAGGGAAAATTTTGTAAATTGGATTTTGAAAATTTAGATAAGGAAAAGAAGTATGAATAATTTCAATATATTAACATAGATTTTGAGATACATATCTGGATACATACATATTTTTTTCAGATATTCACTAACTTAGCTCACGAAATTAATGTAAAAAATTTGCACACAATATTCATTTTTTTATGACTTTGGTTGACAAAACTTCTGATCATTCGTCAATTAATAATTAAATTATATTTTTATACTCATTCAATCTTCAATCCTCTCTTCTGCTCATTTTAATAAAACATTTATTATCCTTAAAAGACAGTTTTAATGAAAAAGTTGAAAAAGTTCGCATTTAACCAAGATTGATTTAATGGAATGGCAGAGCATTCGTAATCTACTCATTGATTAAAATTTTATTGCCATAGGGACCGGCAAATTAATATGAAATTGATGACTTTTGGGTTCAATTTTATAAAAAAGTATATTCAATTAAAAATATCGCTCTTCATTTTTCGTGTACATTTTTGAATTATGTATACACAGAGTTTGATATAAAAAAGTTTAATAAATATAACAAATTGGATTCCTCCTCTTCCTGATAAATAATAATTTCTGTGCTCATTAAAAAGTTTATGCAAACAGCATAAAATAGATTTTAAAGCATTTCATTTATGATACCTACACCATTTTTTTCATCATAAATAGAGTCAGAAATTGAATATTTATACTGAATTTTGCAATTCAATGAAATTTAATACTGCATCAAATACTGTTGCATATCAAACGATTCATATGAATCACAAAAATGATGTTCACGCATGTACGTCTGCATCCTCTACTCTAAAAGTATCAGAATTTTTGAAATTAATATTTATGTCACATTGTATCACAATGTAAAGTAAAATGATATATACATGTACAAAAAGCAGAAATATTTCACTTAATATGTCTTATTTCAAACTTCAAAGGCCACATATCTGTGTAGTTGCAGACATTTATTCACTATCTGACAGAAGCCATAGTTCATAAACCAGTCAGTGAATGACAAATGAAATTTTACGGCATTTGAGCAAGAAATT
Source organism: Chironomus tentans (assembly GCA_963573255.1). NCBI lineage: Eukaryota > Metazoa > Arthropoda > Insecta > Diptera > Chironomidae > Chironomus > Chironomus tentans. Next base: position 317,960 of record OY754304.1, on the reverse strand, counting down.
TTCCCTTCGTCTACTTACTGCCCTTTTACGCACTCGGATTTCATTCTACATCTCTGCTATTTTTTGTTCCATTTATTGCTGCCATTATTTTATGAGAGAACAAAACAACAAGAACAACAAAAAAAAATGTAAAATGAAAAATTGCTTTTTGAATTTCACATTCTTTTGCTTTTTTTCGCAAAAAAGTTGTAGTTGAAAGGAAAAAAATGAAAGAGGGGAGGTAAAATGAAAGAAAATAAAACAAAGAAAGAGCTTTTCATTTTTTCCATTTTCTATTTTTTATATTGAGAAAGGAATGAAAATTGAAGGAGAGCATATTTTAGGTCATTATCATCATTATCAACTCAACGACTTTTCTCGTTGTATTCTTTTACTCTCTGTTGTCTTGTCAAGTGCCTTGACTGATGCTTTAACTTTATTCCTTTCATATAAATCATTTCTGCCTTTTCTCTCTTTTATTTCTTAGTAAATGGAAAAACAAAAATGTCTATATAGACATTAGACACATACAGAAAATGAAAAAGGATTGTATGGAAATGAAATTTATACATTTCTTGGTGCTCCTTTTTTCTCAAGAAATAAAGAGGATATAAAAAGGGTTATAAATTATAATTAATGACACTTAAATGAATTTTTCTTTCTGAAGTTGTCATGTATTTACCACCTGCCATCATCACATTATCATTCGAGAATTTCATATTGTTAATTTATTTTATTACGAATTTCAACGATCTCAAATCAGAGACAATTTGGTCAATTAATGATGTGAAATCTGACAAATGCTTCAAAAATTTGCTTTAAATTATAAACAATCTCATTTATGTGTATGTATGCTCCAATTTATTTTGTTTATGTATGTGTGTATGTCTATAATTTTATATATGTGTGATTGCTTCTATATGTGATATTATAGCATTATATTTTTGTTGATATCAAACATATGCGTATATCATTCAGGTTAATAATATTAATAATAAAAAAATACCTTCGGATCTTACATAAATCTCATTTTAATATCCTTTTGCCTTCCTTTAACCTCTTTAAAAGAAAGAATTCTTAACTCAATAAAAAGCAGAAATTTTTTCTTCATTCATATTTTTGATTTAATAATATTAATAGATATGAAAAAGGTAAAAGAAAATTCTTTTGTTATCGAAAAAATATTTACATGTTCAATATCATCTCCTTTCATTTACTTTTATTTCATTGATTTGCCTGGAAAAGAGGATCCTTTTTGTCATACATATCGATATATACATATATATAAATTTTTTTATATTACCCATCTATCTATCTGTTTTTTGTTATTATGAAATATCTCACCGTAAAAAAAAGTTCAAGCATACATTGGATATAAAAATTTATGAAAATTGATAAAAAAAATCAAAGTAAAAATGTTGGGATGGGGTTTGTGTTTGCAGAAAGTTTTTTTTTTAATGTTTTTTATCACATTTTTTTTTGTTTTTGGTACAATGGCTTAAAATATCTTACTAACTATCTCTTCTATCTACTCCATGCATACATTGTGTTCTATATATCTCTCAATCCTTATTTTTGCTTTAGTTTTTATTAGTTTTTCAAGCTTTCGATATTTTTATTGTTTTAGTTTATTTTTGTAAATTTCTTTTTTGTTGTTGTTGTAAAGTCCTCAATTCTATCATATTTATCTCTAAGCATATGAAAAACATGTGTCCATTGTTAAAATTGAGAACAAAAATATTTTACAGTTCAATTGATTATTTTGCGAAAACAAAACTCTTAAACTTGAGTGGATAAAAATTTGAATAAATATATATTTTATGTTTTGAGAATTTTCAATCATTTGATTATTTTACATCGTTGAATTCATATTTGAAAGAATTTTGAGGTACATGGAATTGATACTGTGGCAACATCCTCGTAGCTTTTAAAATATTAGATTTTCATTTATCTTAGTTTTTTATGATTATAAATAATACAAAGAATTATTCATAAGTTGATTTTTATTATTGCAGTATGAGGATCGAAAAACTTTAGAATGTATAAACAAAGCAGGAAAAACATGGAAGAGAAAATATGCAGTAAACTTATCCATCATAATTTTTTCGATTTTAAAATTGTAATAACAAAATTTTCCATTTCATTATAATGAAAATTCATTGAATGCAATATTTTTTATTGGCATACCAATAAATTGGCAATGTTGTTATTATTATTACAACAAACAAGAAGCAGAGACAGGGAGAAAATTCTTAGTGTGGAATTCATTTTCTGATTTTCTCCTATTAGTATGAAAATTCCTCCTTTTGAATGAATGTTATTTATACAATTCCAATATCTCCATCGTCTTCCTTGCTTAACTATGCTCCATACTATCTCTATACATTATCGTCTATGATGTCTATCAAGAAAATTATGATGCATACAAATCAATATTTCTCTCTTCATTTCCGTTCATCTTACAACAATCTTTTCTCTTTTAGACGGTATTATTATTATTACCATTTTTATTCTTTTTTCATTATGTGAAATTGCTTGGAAAATATTGATGCAAATAACAATCATTTCTTTTTATTTATGTAGGAATAGAACAAACTTTTTTTTTTGTACTTTACTTTCGAATAATTTCTTTTAATTTATTCATTATTAAAATGAGGGTTCTCTGTGAAGAAGAGTGTAATTTTTTCATTCATTTCTTTTGGTTTGAGTATGAATTAATTTAAATACTTTTTATTTAATTTTAGTTTTGCTTGAGTTATTCGTTCTCACTCATTCAATTTTAGGGGGTCTAAGGTTACACTGAATTTTAAATTATGAAAAGAAAAGACATGAAAAGTTAATCAAAAATTGTAGAAAATAAAATAAAGTTGAAAAATACCAAAAGCAAACATTTTATAGCGCTTTTTATATAATTAATCACCTGCTTAAATTTTAAATAAACTGAACTTTTAAAATAAAACATGATTCCAATTAAGGGCTCTTTGAAGTGAATTATCAGTAAAATAGAAACGCCTATTTATTTTTTGCAACTATTATTGTTTTCATCGAGTATCAAAGGGCATTCAAATATGATATCAATTAATATTTAAATTTTATAAATAAATATTTTAATAATTGGACTATTGTTTTATTATGCCGAGTTAATTATGACCTGGATTGTCTCGATATGCTCATTTATATTTTCCATTCAAATGCATTAATTGATCTTTCTGAAATAATTATTATGAATATATTAATGAAGTTAAACATTAATTGATAATTAATGGTGAAAATATTGAATAATATTCAAATTAAATGTGGAATTACAGTGCAACCTTAAACCTAAATAGAATTAGTTTAACATAATTTAACACTTGTTTTCATTTTTATTTAATTTCATTGAATGCCACAGTTTTATCATTTACTAAATTTCAATCAAATTTGTTAAAGATAATTTGGTTTTCTTTAATTTACTTACTTCTAACATCCACTGAGATAGTCGAGAATCAGCTAGCCCTATAAAAAGTCAACATTAAAATTGATAGTTCTCATTTAGTAGTAGATAAAATTAACGAAAAATCTGTTTTCCTCTTTTACTCATTAATTTATATTACAACTTGATGACAATAAAAAAGGTATGGGTTGTAGAGGACGTGAAACGTTGCAAAACTTATGTGATCAAATACCAGGAGATGCTCTTCTTTATAGTATGTTCAAAATTGATGCGGACCCCATAAAATGTCCTATAAAAGGTAAAAATGTCATTAACAATAAATTATTTGCAGAGAATGTTAATGAAGATATCATGCGTGTATTGTACATCCACAGGTTCATATTTATTCACATATAATCGCGGTCATGGCGAGTGCAAAAGCCCTGTGTCGAATGTTGAAAGCTGCACAGAAGATAGTAGAATGTTACTTAGTTTTCAAGCTTGTCCTGATGTTCCAGGGACTGAAAGCACAAGTATGAAGAAACTTATTTATTTTTAATTACTGCCAATTTTGAAACCACTCTCAAAGTCTGTCTAAAGTGCCAACTTTAACACTTTGAACCCAACCACTTATGAGTTACTCACGAGAAACATATTTCAATTTATTTTCTTTATGCAGTTGAGGAATTGACGTGCTTGGCAACATGGAAAGACGGTAATGCACGCTTTTTAGTTGGTCTCATATCACACAATCATGCCACATCAAACGAAGAACGATATCGATGTTTCGTGTATGAGAAAATCAGCGGCAAACGCGGTAAATTCTCTTGATTTTTTTTCTTTCAATTTTCTATCACAGAAAAAATTGCATGTTGTAGGATAAAAATCCATAAGGATTTCTTAATGTACAAGCATGAGAAAAAAAAATATAAAAATGGAATTAAAATAAATTTATGTTTTATTTCTCCTCTTTTTCGAATCTACTTTTCAATGTTGTACAGACGATTTGCCGAAAGATGCTGAATATAAGCTAGCTCAATCTGGTGATGCAACGTGCAATGGACTGGAAAGTGCTGAAGTGAGTTTTTAATGCCTTTTCCTGTTGTGTGTGTAAAAAGATGGAAAAAAAGTTTTTATTTCTCTTTTTTCCTTCACATCGACTATTTTCTCTCATTTCATTTCTCCAATGTTGATAGGGTGGAATTTAAAAGGAAAGGAAAAGTATCTGCATTATATTGGATTTTTTCCTCTTCTTACATTTGTACTGACTTTGTTGTTTCTCTCTTCTTCAAAATAAAATTCATTGAGGTTATTTTCCATATTTTACAAGAAATTTAATTTCCTAAGTAGATTTTTTAATGAAATTGTGAAGGTTTTATGGTGTTAATAAATTTTAAAATAAATAGCTATGTTGGTAATAAGTCAAATCCTAGTCAATGCAGTAGTAAGAGCAGAAACTATTGTAGAAATTTTTGAAATGGGTTTGAAACTAACGATGCTTTTTCTTAAAAAAATGTTAAAGAAACAAATATTTCCACCTTTTCAATACAAATCATCAGAAAAAAATAAGAGAAACTTTCATCATCCATAAAGAGGATTAAAAATTTTTTCTCAAGTTGTTTTCTCAATATTTCTTTTCTTCTTTTTTCATCTCCTCTTTTTTGCTCTACTTATAATTTATAGGTTGGGTCACGTATAATGACACTAAGGAAAGCACCTCCTGTTGAGCGCTGTGATTTTCCAGCATGGATCAGGCATCAGAAGCATTGGCATACGCTTTCAGGAAGTGTTACTTACACATTTCATCAAAAGTAAGTAAAAAAGAGACACCCAAGAGGTTTCAATTAATGAATGGCTATAAATTTTCATTCTGCATGTGTCTCTTTTTTATTAAGGAAGAGAAAATTTCATTTTGTATTATTTTTATTTCATAAAGAAGCGAGATAAAAATTGCACTTATTGGATTTTCTTCCACTTACTCTGTTTATGAATTTCATTCACGAGCTCTTTTTGTTCCGGTCTTTTCCTTCTCGAATCTTTATTCTTCCTTAAAAAAGAAAATTTTCCGTGTTTATATACTTTTTTTAAAATAAAACGAAAATAAATAACAGAAAGTCCATTATGATTTTGCCTCTCTCTAGTGAGAGTGGAAGGGTAGTTACCTTACAAAATAAGACCAAAAGAATTTTTTTATTTGTCTATCCTGAATTACTAGAGCATTTTCCCCATGTAAGGTAGGTCAAAATTAGCGATTTTTTCGATTTTTTTTTACATTTTTAGCTGTAAAATCTACAAAGTTTTAAAAAAATTGCTGAAACTTGGCCTGTTTTTTGTGAAAGAGTTACCTAATAAAATAAACCTAAAGAGTTTTTTTATTTGCATATCCTGATTTACTGGAGCATTTCTCCGATGCAACGTAGTGTAAAACTTAAAATTTTTAACGAAAATTAATTAATTTTATTTTCAAAAATTCTGTTGTGCTATTTTTTTTAACTTTTCTATCATTAATATACAGTATAAGCTTAAAAATAAAAAATTTATAAAAAAAATCAAATTTTGTGCTCAATAAGCTAGTTGCTATAGTAGCACCATTTTAAGCCTACTTAAACTGCTGTAACTTTTTATTGATGCAATATTTTCTAAATCTATTTTCTGTGCTTTATAGCTAAGATTAGTATCTTTCTAACGGTATATAAAACTTGATAGCTAAGTATATCCTTGGCTATAAATACGGCCCTTGTCTGTGACCAACCCCAAACACATTTTAAATTTATTTATAATAATTATGACTACTAAAACCCAAATTTTATATTTTTGAAACTTTTTGCTATCTGTGGATAGTCCCTTGTTAGCCAAGTATGTAGTACCACAGTAGCCTACTAAGTAACTATCCACAGATAGCAAGAAGTTTCAAAAATATAAAATTTGAGTTTTAATAGTCATAATTATTATAAATAAACTTAAAAATTTAAATATAATGTCTTAATATAGTTTTAAATAGTATATCAAAAATGACATTTTTGAGATTTTCACTAGTTTGGGGTTGGTCACAGACAAGGGCCGTATTAATGGCCAAGGATATACTTAGCTATCAAATTTTATATATCGTTACAAAGATACTAATCTTAGCTATAAAGCACAGAAAACAGATTTAGAAAATATTGCATCAATAAAAAGTTACAGCAGTTTAAGTAGGCTTAAAATGGTGCTACTATAGCAACTAGCTTATTGAGCACAAAATTTGACTTTTTTTATAAATTTTTTATTTTTAAGCTTATACACGTTGGGCGAAAAAGTGAAAAGTTTGGCAAAAATTCAGCTTATGGGCTTATGTTGTAGACATTGGGCCATAGTATATGGGAAAAATAAAATTTTACCCCAAAAGTGCACAGTGCGCGAGGTGGGGGGGAAAAGTGTTTTTCTCGTAGTTGACATTTTCAAAAAAATCTTGTGCTTCACCAGCTCAACCGATTTTTTTCAAATCTTTTTTATTTGATAGATAATAGTAAGAGCTTTTATAAAAATATACATATGATATACATTTGATGCACTATGGTTACGTTAAGTGAGAAAAAGTTCGAAAAAACTAGGTTTTTTGACATTTTTTCATCCTCATGTCCATGTAATGCACTACGAATTTGTGTAAGCTACTGTTTATTATAGCTCTTATTTATACCTACAAATATCATATACATTATGTACTAATATTATGTAGTTTAAGTGGTGAAAATTGACTTTGAAGTCAAAAATTTTCAATTTTTAGCGAATTTTTTCTCTTAAATGTTGAATTTGACCCACTATCCATGGACGGCCCCAACATTTTATTTTTTGTGTTTGTAAACTTTGGTATGAGCTATCGATTAATTCAAAAAAGAAAGAAAAAAATCCACCAAGAAAATATCGAAAAATGGTCTTGAAGGGGGTCTAGTAGGGGTACCCAAAAATTCAAAAATTTGTAGCGCTTCCCAACCTTAATGAAAAAAGATGAAATTTTCAGGGAATATTTAAATACTAACGTACTTAACATCCACATCATTAAAATTTGATGCACGGTGCAACTTTATCAAAAAATTTAAAAAATTGAAATTTTGGTGTTATGGAAAGACTAATTGCTTACTAGACATACTGTAACTAGCTTAAATCACCATTTTGCACTAAATAATACATAGTCTATCAAAAAACCTTTCCAACGATGTATAATAAGATATACTTAGATAAAATATCTCTTAAATAGAGCGAAAACTCAGAAAAATTATTCATAATTTTGAGATTCTGAAGATCTATACACCACAAATTTGCTCATAACTATTGAAAATCTCAAGTATATGTAACAAATTTAGTCTTGTTAGAAAGCTTAGAGTAGTACCAACTTACTAATATAAAAGTTTGAGTTCGAAAGTTCCTTAGTGTACAGTTACGCTAAGTACAAAATGTCATTTTTTGACTGCCCCTATAAGAAGCACGAAACATCAAATTTCTATTTTTTGAAGTATTTTCCATAGATCTATGCTAGAACTAATAGATAAAAGTCACAAAGGTTCTTTTTCGTTATTAATTACAGAAAGTGAGTAAATGAAAAAATCTTGAAAATAGCAAGTTTTCGAAAAATTTAGGAAAATGTCATCTACTCATTTGCTGCAATAAATGACAAAAAAGAACTTTTCTGACTTTTATCATTCAGTTCTAGCATAGATCTATGAAAAATATTTCAAAAAATAGAAATTTAATGTTTGTTGCTTCTTATAGGGGCAGTCAAAAAATGACATTTTGTACTTAGCGTAACTGTACACTAAGGAACTTTCGAACTCAAACTTTTATATTAGTAAGTTGGTACTACTCTAAGCTTTCTAACAAGACTAAATTTGTTACATATACTTGAGATTTTCAATAGTTATGAGCAAATTTGTGGTGTATAGATCTTCAGAATCTCAAAATTATGAATAATTTTTCTGAGTTTTCGCTCTATTTAAGAGATATTTTACCTAAGTATATCTTATTATACATCGTTGGAAAGGTTTTTTGATAGACTATGTATTATTTAGTGCAAAATGGTGATTTAAGCTAGTTACAGTATGTCTAGTAAGCAATTAGCCATTCCATAACACCAAAATTTCAATTTTTTTGAATATTTTGATAAAGTTGCACCGTGAATCAAATTTTAATGATGTGAATGTTAAGTACATTAGTATTTAAATATTCCCTGAAAATTTCATCTTTTTTCATTAAGGTTGGGAAGCGCTACAAATTTTTGAATTTTTGGGTACCCCTACTAGACCCCCTTCAAGACCATTTTTCGATATTTTCTTGGTGGATTTTTTTCTTTCTTTTTTGAATTAATCGATAGCTCATACCAAAGTTTACAAACACAAAAAATAAAATGTTGGGGCCGTCCATGGATAGTGGGTCAAATTCAACATTTAAGAGAAAAAATTCGCTAAAAATTGAAAATTTTTGACTTCAAAGTCAATTTTCACCACTTAAACTACATAATATTAGTACATAATGTATATGATATTTATAGGTATAAATAAGAGCTATAATAAACAGTAGCTTACACAAATTCGTAGTGCATTACATGGACATGAGGATGAAATAATGTCAAAAAACCTAGTTTTTTCGAACTTTTTCTCACTTAACGTAACCATAGTGCATCAAATGTATATCATATGTATATTTTTATAAAAGCTCTTACTATTATCTATCAAATAAAAAAGATTTGAAAAAAATCGGTTGAGCTGGTGAAGCACAAGATTTTTTTTAAAATGTCAACTACGAGAAAAACACTTTTCCCCCCCACCTCGCGCACTGTGCACTTTTGGGGTAAAATTTTATTTTTCCCATATACTATGGCCCAATGTCTACAACATAAGCCCATAAGCTGAATTTTTGCCAAACTTTTCACTTTTTCGCCCAACGTGTTATACTGTATATTAATGATAGAAAAGTTAAAAAAATAGCACAACAGAATTTTTGAAAATAAAATTAATTAATTTCCGTTAAAAATTTTAAGTTTTACACTACGTTGCATCGGAGAAATGCTCCAGTAAATCAGGATATGCAAATAAAAAAACTCTTTTGGTCTCATTTTATTAGATATCTTTTTCACAAAAAACAGGCCAAATTTCAGCAATTTTTTTTAAAACTTTGTAGATTTTATAGCTAAAAATGTAAAAAAATCGAAAAAATCGCTAATTTTGACCTACCTTACATGGGGAAAATGCTCTAGTAATTCAGGATAGACAAATAAAAAAATTCTTTTGGTCTTATTTTGTAAGGTAACTCTTGCACAAAAAACAGGAGAAGTTTCAGCAATTTTGGTTAAGCTATGTAGATTTTACAAATAGAAATGTAAAATATGTGAAAACTGGTCCAAGTTGCATCTTCAAGTGCTCATATTTCTGACCATGCGTCTTCACAAAATTTAAGAAGGTTGTTTTTAAGCTTTTACAAAATAGCACAAAAAACCCACATATAGTGTTTCACTTAACTCGTTTGGTCTCCGTTCTACTTCACGGACACTATAAAATATATAGTACTTTGATCGAAAAAACTTTAGTACACGGTGTGAATATTCTCATGAAATATGTTCTGCTTCTTTACTAGTTTTTCATCTTTAATGGATTGCAAAGCTCTCCACTAACTGTTGTTACTATTTTTTCTCATTTATGTACGTACAGGAGCATCTGTAGTACGATAACATGCCAAAACACTATGTTCATTCATTCAATTTTTATTCTCTTGTTCTGTTTCAGTGATGGATCGATGCACATAGTTAAGCAAAATGGATATTTAGAAACGAGAGTACTATGTGAGCAAATCAATAAACAGACGCCGAATGAGATGATGGCAGTTGTTGAAAAAACTACTGGATGGTAAAAAAATTGTTAAACATTTAAAAAAATTTACTGAATATTTTTTGCGTGTTTTTCTTTTTTCTCTTAATTTCCATCCAATTTACAGCAAGTCAAGATTTGTGTGTGTAATGTTTTATCGTCGAAGTCCACATGTAGCAGAACTACAGATGGGTATTCCGACGGACCGATTAGAGCATGCTTGCGCAATGAATCATTCTGATACATCACGATTGCCATTCATTACACTTTTGGGTAATTGATTATCTTTTATTTAAAAATATATATGTTTTCCTTTTACAATTTAATGATTTATTCATACACAATAGTTTAATGTGTATAATCGAAATGAATTTTTAAAGTGAATTCATTGAAATTTATTAGAACTTTTTTGGAGATTCCATAATGCTCATAACCTATTAAATAATAGATAATGCATTCGTAATAAATTTGAATTTACTCAAATATGCATACGAATTTATTTTTCAATTGAATTACAATTGAAGTTTATAACGATCTCTCGAAATTATTCTGACTGGTAAAGTCATTTAAGTGGTGCTAAATAAAAACGACAATTCTTCAAATTAAAAGCTAAATTTAGTTTAATTTTGAGCTCAAAATTAAATTTTTTTTGTAGTAGATGCAAAATTTTTTTATTTAGATTCACTTTCATTTAGCCGATTAAATTTATTTAATTTAAAAAGAAAATTATTAAAAGTATCACAAGAAATTAAAATATAAATAAAAAACTTCTCTGTTCGCGAATTGTCATATCCACTTTTTTCGTTTTTAATTTCCTTATAAAAAATAAACTTTTAAAACCATAAATTTGCTGGAGGGCAATTACAAAGTTTTCTTCAATTTTTAGTAAGTAAAAGAGTAGGGAACAAAAATCGAGGGAGGAGAGAGACGACAGTAAAGAGGGAGACAAAAAATTAAATTAAATGATAATAAAGAGATGAAAAACTTTAATGACGCTGCAATGGAAAATATTAAAAAGTTCAAAAGCTTCTTGTTGCTGTATAAATGCTTTCTGTCTGTCTTTCTATTCTACCCTCAATGACAAATGAATCCGCTTTATTTTCAATGGTACTTTAAAAGTCATTTTTTATAATTATTAATATCTCCACTTCTTCCTTCTTTTCCATTTCTCTTACGCTCTTTTTCATGACATCAAATGATGATGGAAAAATTCTAGCATCAAATCCCGATCCAGAAATTTGTCCACTTGATGGCTCTTATACATTACGAGGACTTATAAGTCCACCATATAGCACTTCACGTCATAAAAGAAACCATAATTCAAAGCTTCACAACAATCATCATCATCTTCATGATTTATCATCGTTAGACGGTAGCAGTAATATCTTCAGCAGCAGCATCAGTAGAATAGCAGCGAATAACAATTTTAAAGTGCATACGTCATTGAGCTTTAGGAATGAAGATGATTCGCTTAAAAGTTGGCACTTGAATGATCGAAATAAATCATTGCGACAACGACGTTCTCCCGTGCAACTGCAGCTGAAAAATGAACAAAATCTACGTAGAACAGAATTGAATGAATCTGACAGTGAGAATTCAATTGAAATGACACCAAGAAATGCATTCATTGATGTGTCAGACGATGGTAGTGATGTGACTGACATCAATGACGATCAAGTCATTAAATTGGTTCGCAATAAGCGCAATAATAATGATAATAATAATAATAATAATAATGATAATCTAGATAAATTTAGTAATGGCTTAGATATAATGTCAAATGATGGAATGAAAGGCAATAGCAATGACCCATCACGAAGTCGACGTGATACAACAATAAATTGTGGTAGCAGTGTAAATACAAAGTCGAGACAATTGAACATTGGATGTTCCGTTGAAAATAAAATTGATGTCTCACCACAATGCATTGGCAATGATGATATGGAAGAAGGTAAGATATATAGCGGGAGAGATTGTTTGAATCTAGAAAATTGGATATTCTGATTTTTTCTTTTGTTTTCATATTCATATGTGAATTTAGATTATATATTTGCATGTATGTATTTGTGTGTTTGTGTATAACCACAGCAATGACACATTGATTAATTGACATACAACGATTGGCATGTTCATTTATTTTAATATTTTTTCCCTCTGTCTCGTCTCTTTCATCCAAAATATTTCAATAGAGTATACCTGTCATGGTTCCTGGCGTGAAAATCAAACAACTTTCATTATTGGACGCCATACAAAATATGTTGTGTGCATTAGCTTTAAGCAATTAACGACTGATACAGCTCAATTATATATTGGTGATTCATGTTATCGCGAAAATCAGAGCCCGGAAGTTTTGGCCGAGCGACAATATACTTTAGCAAACCTAACCAATGTTGGACGTAAGTACCGCAAAATAACTATTTTGTTAATCCTTGGACATTTTTGATAACTATTCACCATATTTTTATCTTATTAAAACAGATCAATGTGGGGACATCAGTTCTTCCATTAAACTTAAATTTAATTGGCATGCATTAAGCTTAGCATTTATACCATGGTTATCAATGTACTTCAAAATAATCAGTTGATTTGTTTCGTACTATTATCATTAAAACAGCAATTATGATGAAACGAGAGAGAATGAGTATTTTGGTAGTGCAAAGCCAAAGAGAATATTATACTACATGAATGCTAGATGTACTGCAATGAAAATTTGGTAAAGAAAGATTATGTTAATTCTTTTTTTAAAAAAAGCAGAAAAATGAGAAAAATTTTGTATATATGAAATAATGGCCATTGAGCCATTAACAAGTTAATGAAGAATACAAAAATGAGGTAAATTTGTTTAAAAACTGTTTTTTATATGTCAAAAATGATGAATTAAAATTAAATTTTAAGAGATAAAAAATATGGAAAAGTGATATATTTGAGGTATGTAATGTGAAAATAATAATAATTACATAGCTTAGAAGAAGAAAGAGACATTAAAAATGAAAATGTGTAGTGGATGATAAAAGGAAACTAGATAATTAAAGAAAAAATGTACTTAAGGACATTAGGTGTAAAAAATTATTGATATTTTTCTTCGTGAAATTACATTAAATGAAAAATTGAGTCATAAAGCAACAGGAACCATAAGAGTGAAAAGAAAAATTTATGTTGATTCAAATGTGAAATAAAAAAATAATTATTTTTCAAATGGATGTCAAGGGATGTACACAACGTGAACATATAATTTTCTCTATGTTTCAATGTAATTAAAATTGCTGAAATTCAGTTGATTTTAATGTTTATGTGTTGCCATACAAGAGTCAAATAGAAGTTTGTTGCTTCTGTTTGTTACAAGGTCGAGATACTTAGGTAATAACGAAAGCAATTTTATTTGCTTAAATTATTACGACTACTGCTCCTGAGTGACTATTAATGAATTTTTTTCGTTGGTCCAGTAATTAATAGAGCTTTATTTGTGTCAATATGAGTTAAATTTCAAATCCGTACTTAGTTCGTCAAGTAAAAGACGTTTTTAAACATTGATTCATTTTTCAAATGTTTCCCTATGTCCATGCAACTCAAGACATGAATGTGTCAATTCAATATTATATTTTTAATGCTTATTCTTATTTATATTATCAAAATTCCAATTCTCCTCATGTAATCAAAAAAAAAAACTTTTCACTAATGAGTTCAAAGCTATTCTCTATATTTCATTTAATCACATCTTTTTATAAGCAACTTCATCTCTTTATACTCAAAAAAGATCGTAAACTTCATAAAATAAACCCTTACTTATTTCTCATGTACGTAAAACTATAAGAATTAAAATCAAGAAAAAAGTTTAATTTTTCTACTTCTTCTTAGCAATAGGCAACAAATTAAATCATCGAATCATAAAAAGATAAAAATTGATATTGAATTGTTAAATAGAAAATAAATGCTTGATGAATAAGAGAAAATTAAAATAATTATTCATGATACGACGAAATCGAATTGGTGATACTAGAAAATATTTTGCAAGTATATAAATAATGATAATTACATAGAATTGAAGCCATAAGGTTTTCACGATAAGAGAAAAAGGAAAATGTAAAAAATTGTAATTAAAATAATTTTGTATTCTGATCGGAATTTTAAAATATTTCTGAAGGGGCAATTAAATATTTTAGAAATTTTCTTATTTATAACAAGAAAAGAGTTTCAAAGTTGGAAATTCTAGATTATTAATTAATTAAAATACATAGTTTTTTTTTAAAAAAAAATAAGAACATTAACAATTGAAACTGAAATTTCATCACTGATACTCTTTTAGTCTAGAATTGTAAAATTTCTTACACAAAAATTGTTTAGTAGGGCTAAAGTTATAATATGATTCTCATCAAATGATTGGAAAAATGAATGAATAACCTTAAAATTAGTTCTTATTTATTTGATGAGGATAATTGTTATTGTTATCATTATAAGAAAAGTCAATTCAATGCCTAGTAAATGAACTTTTTCATACAGTAAGCGTGAAATAAAAAAATTAAAAGGTTATAATAATTTTAGATAGCAAAAAAAAGTCAAATAAAAATAAAGCTCAACTTCAGAAAGTTGAACGGTTCTGATTGGAATATAATTTTAATTTATAATTTTTAAGGATAAGGAATAAACAAATAATTGTAAAAAAATTCGAGTAAGAAAATAAACGGTTGTAAAAAAGTTATTACTGATTATTAAAGAATGATGATTAATATTCTATAAATCAATAGAACAATGAATTTTTATTTCAAATATATGAAAGAATAATTTCAGTACCTGAGCCATCAGCTTCAGTATCCACAAACGACCTACCTACTCAACAAACTAAGAAGCAGAACAAAAAATATGTTAAAATGTACTCAACATTTATGTACAAACACAACTCATGAACATAAGTCGAATGGAAAAATTTCATTTATTTCATTCAACTTTATTATACCCTCATTCACTTGATTTATTTATTCAAGTATATTGCTATAAATAAAAAGCTAATTTGCCTTCATCAATTAAAGCTTTCAGATCCATTCCAGCAAAAAATAAATAAATATAAATAAATTTTTTCAAGGTTTCTTCACTTTGATATATCATAAGTCTTCTCATCAAAAATATCCACCATAAAAGTATCTGGGGAGATGATTTTCTGCTGTTGATTGACTTTTTGAAATATATGCTTACGTAAAATATTGATCTTTTGTAGGTTATGAACAGAAGCTCCATCAATAGTTGTTTTTGATATTAATATAGAAAAAGGATCTTATATGGCAGTCTATAATTTTCAGAAAAACAATGCTCCAGATATATACCTCATAAATGTTTATTAAACAGACAAAAACTGCATAAAGTAACCAAGCCTGGCTTTACTTCATAAAAATAAAGAAACAAAAAAAAATCCACACAATTTTCCCCTCAAACAATGATGAAGAAAAATATAAAATATAAAAAAGTTAATTGAAATCGCGCAGATGAAAGGAACTGCAAAATTAAATGCTTTCAATTGTTGTAACAAGATGAGAAATGAATAAAATACAGATTCTTTTGCCTCTCTCCCGTTCTCTCATTTTCCTTCTTTTTTATTGTTTCATTTCGTGTAAGCACATTTGACCTCTGGTTACGTTTTCTTTCATTTCTCCCAAACATTTTCATTTCAAATTACATTTTCTGTCTTAATTTTTTATCTCTCCATTATAAAAATGCATAAAAAATTGTTTTTGCTTAAAGTTAATTCATCGTACTTAAAGGGAAACAACTGTTCATTCATTCCTTTTCATCAAAAACATGAGCGAAATATGAAAAGAATTATTTACTTTTTTACAATATTTTTGCATCGTGAAAAAAAAGAAATTTTTTCCTTTGTGTGCTCTTTATGAAACGTGAATCGTTTTTATGCGAATTTCACATCACAATCGGAACTGTTTGTATTCCTAATTTGATTATTTCGTATATTTTGATTAATATTGAAGGATTTTTCCATATTTCCATAGAATTTACGATACAAAATCAATATAACTTGACACAAATTTCAATCAATCATGGATTTATCGTCATAGAGAACATACATTTTTCAATTATTGTTACAATCACGAAATCAGTCACTGAAACCTTCGTTATTATTAAATTGAATTTTACGATTCATTGGATAAAGGATATTTTTTTACATCGTGCCTAAAAAATTTGACTTTTTATTTTTGATGATGAAAAAACGACGGAAATGTTTGTAAATTCTCGGGAAATTTTAAGCTATATTAATATTTAATATTTATGCGCGGAATCTCTCCAGAATTAAATTATTGAAAAGTTCCCACATTAATTTTCTGATCAAAAATCATAAAAGCGCAGCTCAACACTAAAATACAGAAATAATTTTCATAAAAATTTACCCGATAATGATTACAATAAATTTTCGCCAGAATATAAAAATAAACTGAAACCAAAACACTTTCTGTTGTTCTCTTTGCTCTCACTTCCTTCAACATTTCTGTAATGAAAGAAAAAACAGACAGTTATAATACAATAAAAATGAATATATTACCTCATTATATATTTAAAAAGCAGAAATCCACTTTACGTACTTATAACACAAGAATAAAGGAGAGAGGAAAAAGAAGAAGAGAATAAAAAATATTACATTCATCTTCACTTAACTTTACTTCAGTTACTAAAGAACTTCTTTATGTCTTAGGTGTAAGAATATAATACAAGTCAAAAGAATTGTGTGCAATGATAAGCGCAAAGTACAGAAAATGCATTATTTTTTAAATGAAAAACAGCATCAGGATGAATACCACAATAGCAGTCGTTAGTTGTCTCCATAAATTGTGTAAGAAAAAAGAAAAGAAGTGATATAAAAGTAATAATAATAATAAAAGTAATAGTCAGGAAAAAATAAAAAATATATATATAGTAAACTTTTTTCTTCTTTTATTCTCATTTCTTTCACATTTCACCTTACTAACTTGATACATATTTTAAGTGCATTTTTTGTTGCAAAATTTCTATACCTGGACATCCATTTTCTTACTGCCTTTGACTGGTTAGTTTAAGTTCAGTTATACTTTCTGATCCTCTTGAAAACTTTATAAAAATTGGACCATAACTTAAAGCTAAAATACGTTATAAACCTTAAAACTGATATTTTCACTTACAGCAGCAAAAATTATTTGATCCTCAATTGAAAAGAATTTTTGTAACTAAACACCATCTCAACTTCTACTTCTTTCTCGAACTCAAACATATTTTCATGAAGATTAGATATCATGAAGGAAGAACCTATTAAACCTTAGTCATTGAAGAGTCAAAAATCATGAATAAAACGAAGGAAAAGTTTATAATATTGCATGCCATTGCATAAATTTTGCACATATACAATCTCAAGACTGAAAATTGTAAAATGTTAAAGACGAGAAAACTTGTTGTAAACATTGTAAATAATTAATGAAGAGAGGAGAAAGAAGGAATAAAAATGAATAAAACAAGAACTTGTGGTTGAAGACTTTTTACTTTCCATCTCTTAATATCTTTTATTTTACACCATTTATGGCTACCCTTAGGTAGGTTTATGCACTTGGTTTGCATTGGTTTAAATTAAAATAAAAATATTTTACACAATGACCAAAAGTTTAGATTTTACTGGAATGGACAATTCCTTTGAACAGAATTTAATAGTCTTCAAGTTCTTCGAATCGATGCATCGAAATGAAGTATTACTGGACATAAAAAAGTTTTTTTAGTGAGAAATCCTTGATTTTTTTACTGCAGTTCATGTCATTTAATACTTCTACATGACATTAGGTTTCCTAAGATATCTAGTGGTTTTAAGAATAATTTATGAAGATATTTCATAGCATTTCTTGAAAGCTACTTGACATAAATGCTAAAAGAATATTGTAGCATAAATATCTCAAGAAGAAAAAGTTATATTGGACATCAATAAAGGAAAAAGTTTTTGAAAATTGTAGTTGAAATTTTATTACAGTTTAAATATTTATGTTTTTGATGAGTTGGTTTTTGACATGTTTCTTCTGTGTTTGAATAAAAAATTATGATTCCAAACATCATTATTTGGAATTTCACAGAGTTATGTATATTATTGCACATCCAATTAATTAATCCGATAACTCTCTTTTTTTAATTCAATTTTTTGCATTGACATTTGCTTTTAAAAAATCATCGAATATCACAAAGCATTTTTTGTTTGTTACAATGACTAAATATTTTATGGCAGTTGCGCTATTTGTTTCGATAAAAAGAATTGCTAACCGCGAGCAATAATCGATATTAATTCATTTAAAATAACTCAAAGCGTGCCAATTTTTTTTCGCATGTTTGTTTTAATGGCATTGGGGGATATGTTTTATAGACAATTAATTTTTTGGACTCGATTTTGTGCTGAATAAAACATGTAAATTTTTTAAATTTATTGCTGAATGAAAGCTTTCAGGTGCAAAAAGCTGTGCTGAAAATTATTAATTATCAAGTATTTTTAGTATCAAATGCTTCATTTTTACACACATTTGATGTCTTCATTCAGAAATTTTGTCAAGTTAGGTAACTCCTGCAAAAAATGCGCAATAAAAACCAATCACCAGCTAGTTCACAACTTGATCATTGTTTTCTGTAAATCTCCATGCTCTTTATTTGGCATAATATCAATTTTCAAATTTAATTTAGTCAACAATATTTTTTTACATTCATATTTACCTCCTATGAATATATTCACATAACTCTCAACATGTATACCCGGTTGAAAGTGAAACGAGTATGAGTTCACAGACATTTTGAGAGTAATGTTATTTTTTAATTAATTTAACAGTGAAAACATTTTTAACTTCACAATGTTGATGTCCCTTTTATTAAACAATTTTTTTATGTTCTGAAAGAAACAAACAAACAATGAGGATATGGTGGAAAAAACGCAATCATATTTTCTGTCTCCAGTTCAAAAATTTCAATATACAAACAAACAAACAAACAAATGAATGCGATTTCTTTTCTCTTTCTGTTTCATTTGCCATTTCATATCGTAGTCGTAGTCAACGTTTGTACGGAGTAGAGAGTGGAAAATTTAAAAGTCATGAATATGAATGAAAAATGGAAATCATAAATCATATAACATTTCCCCATTTATTTTATGTCCTTATTTTAATAATCAACGGTATCAGCTATCTATAGTGTTTGAATGTGAATCTGTTTGTAATCTATCCTGTATATTTATACATGTAGATGTGAATACAATACCATCAATGAATGAAAATTCAGGACTGAGCCACTCTACTAGATTAAAACTTTTTAATAAATAATGTCGAAATCTTCCGATAACTTTTCAGTGTCATAACCCTGACAGAGAGTGAAATAAAAAGAGAGACGGGGATACAATGACAACAGGAAAAAACATTAATTTTTTATGAAAAATTAATAAAATATCAGAACGGAATCATTTGCTGATTGAACAGACACACCATAGTAATGTCCTTTAGTGTACATCCAATAGTGATATGCAGATCAAGTTGCATGTACATATGGAAATTTTTAATGAAGTTTTTCTACCAAATGGGATTTTTTTTTGTGTTGATAACTATTGAAATAATATTTTCATTCGCTCTATTAAACATCTTCAATATTGTATATTGACTGAAGCTTACAGGAAGGATGCTGAATTTTGATTTGATTCTTGTGAAATGATTTCTTTTTTTAGAAAATGAAGAATGGCTTGGGCGTTATTTTAGTTGAGTGAAAGCTTGATGTCTGCATTATCTCATTTAAGCAGAATAATCATCAGAAATGATCATAAAACATGAGATTATGTGACGCTGTAAATTTTTATTCTATAAAAACTGCTCACTTACAAAACTTATGACGGTTATGATAAAGATCCATATCATATTACCATACAACCGCAAAATGCTGAATATTCATTCAAATTGATTTATGACATTTAACATCGTCTGCATTTAGTAAAATTGTGCAAACAAAACAAGTACATTAGATATGGTGCTAAAATGTATGTAGTTCTCACAAAAACTTTATTGGAGGATGGACACATCAACTCTTTTTCTGCTTAAATTATGTCAGACATTAATTTTTATTTGTACATTCACCGTGGCTTTGTGTTTATCATCATGGTCGCTTAGTGTACATTTTTTATAGTCCGCGATAACATTTTTATACTACATAAATTCTTTATGAATTCGTGCAAACCTGAATATTAAAAATTAATTAAATTGATGTTAAAAGCAAGCATAATAATTACAGTAATTTTACAAAAGCTGAAATTTCTGATTGAAATTTGCAAATATGAAAATATAACGCACGCATCTATCTATTTTTTAAGTTTTGAATGATAAATGAAACATTGAAAATTTATTGCTGTCATCCAGCCACAATGAACATAAAAAATGTTATTTCTACAAAAACTAGCTTTCGCTCAAAATCTTCGACAAACTGCCAATGGCTCTGTTATTATTTGCACGACTCTATATTGCATGCGAAATGTGAAAAATTTTGCGACTGCTAAATGGAAAAGACATGTTTGGTCTAGAAAAATAATGAAAAAAATTAAAATTTATGTATGAGTGTGTGAGTTTATTCTAATTCAATTAATTTCTACCATTTTTCAAAAAGAGGAAATTCCTCCTTGCATGCCTTTGCTCCATAAAATTATAATGTGTAATTTGTATGATTATGCGGGCTGCTGATTTTATACAACTTTTTTCCACCCTCTGCTGACATGAAAAAATATTCAGATGATGTTAATAAACTTGCTAAAATCACTCGGACATATTTTTCAGGTCACACATGAGTCAATATTTGTCATCAAACTTTTTTCTCACTCGGAAATTTGAAAGAGCACTTTTGTTGTTTGCATTATACTAATATGAATGTAACTTTTTTTTAGCGATGTAATGAAAATTAGTTTTGAAATTTGTTACTATATTCATTTGAGCTTATGTTACTAAGTTTGATAAATCAGAAAACGAACTGTTTTAAAATAAATATAAATATAAAAATTTCACTGCATGTATTACTCAAAATTATCAGACATATATGATATGATCTGATATGATTTTTATCAGAGATGTAGCTAAAAAATTTTCGAATTTTTCGAAGATTTTCAAATTTTTTATAAGAAAAAATTTTGACCAGAAAATTTTTTGAATTTTTTTCCTCAAAAGCCTAGGAAATTGAAGAATTTTTTGGCGAGGGGAAATTGTCCCCCAAATCCTTTCCTGGCTACGCGCTTGATTGTCATCATAAGTAAATGAGAGATTCTTCTTTCCTTAAAAGCGTTTATAATTTTAATTATTTTCTGTTCTATTTTGAATAACTATAGTAAATTGCTTATGCTTATTGATTGTTCTATATTTTAATGCTTGTTGTTGTAGCACCAAAATATGAATAACGGTCAGATTTTATTTGAAAATATCTTGGGCTACTCAGTCTTGAAGTAAATTTAACGGATGAAAATTCAAATTCGTTTTACCGCATTGTTATCCAAGATTTTGTGAAATCCACATGTAAAAATTCAAGAAATAGTTTAATTAAGAAATTTTGCATATAATAAGATTAAGAAATATCAGAAAAACATTGATACAGGAAATCAATAGTAAAATTAAGTTCCGAAGCAAACAAGTTTGAAACCAATGCCGTAATTTTGTAATAGCATTGGATAACAATCAAAAGTTTGTCAAAAGAAGCACTTTAAGCTGTAATTTAACCTCGTTTTTAAAAATCACTGGAAGATTCTAAAAAAAGAGGTTTTTTGGCAGATATTGTGTAATAAAGAAAAGATCAAGAAATCACACTTTGAGCCTCCATTTTATTTTCGGGGCTTGTAATACGAGAACCCACAGCAGAGCAAATAGAAAGTTTTTGCTACAAAATATCCGACGGGAGGCGACTGGCGTCGAACAACAAACAAAGTAGAAAAGAACGAGATCCAGCAAAGTACAAAATACAGCAAAATGCTCATAAATCCACCTGCAGTCGTTTTGGTAATGGAACCAGTTCCAAACATACAGCGGAAGCGATATCAATTCTTGGTCCAGACGAAATTTTTGTCAGAGCGGCAAATCTTTGCTGAAGCCTTTTTAAGAGGATTAATTTGTGGACAATCGGATGAATTAGTGACAAGTGAACAACGTGCAATCATTGATAATCAAATGAAATGTGATTATGAGAAGTGGTGCTTCACTGGACAAGATTTGACTCCAGTATTTATGAATCATAGAGCAACAGTTGGAGAGATAATAGCGATAATTGAAGAAGTTGCAAATGAAGTCGCGAGATTAGAGGCTTCTGGAGCGAGTGTAATGGCAATAGGAGCTCAAATGGACTTTGCTGTTGGATGTTTAAAGCGCACGGTGATCGAAAGTGGTGAAATTAATGCAGTAAGACGCATAATACAGCAAGTTAATCAGAAATATCATCAGATTTGCAACCATAATAGAATCAATAATAATAGACCAAATAATTCTCAAGGGACAGCGAATGATTATGAGATTACGTTTGATAATCCAAACAATTCACGTCCAGCAAGATATGTATTTACGAATAGTCCAATACATACTAATCATCGAGCTCAACAACAAATGAATACGTCAAGCTATCAGAATGGTAGCGAAACAAACTACAGTCGCAACATGACATATAATTTGGAGACTCAACAGAATCCAACGAGATGCCCATCACCGCGACCTACACCTGAACATACAGCTGAAGGAGAACAACAACAATTTCATAATGTTGGATGGAATCAAATCAATCAACAAAATGTCTCAGATCCAATTCTAATGCCATCACGATTTTCAACGCCTGTTACAACAGCAAATAATGAGCGAGGATTAAATAATAACCGTAACTCTATGCTGAATAGTAGAGCAAACAATTCGTTAATTGGCCCCAATAAAGTGAGTTCAACGATCATTACAATTTTGAGTAAGAATGTTTATGACCCGACGATGGATGCTCAAGATCAATTGGAAACGTGGGAAAGTCAGTCGATGTCACTTAGTTTCCCTGTGGATTATTGTTTAAGCTTCATGGAAGTGTTATTGTCGAAAGATTTGCAATGTTGGTGGCAAACAAATCGTGTGCGAATATTAGATTGGACTCAATTTAAACGGCAGTTCTTGGAAGACTTCGGAGATCATAACCGAGCAATCAAAGCAGAGCAAGCAATTGCAAGTCTAGCACAACTACCAGGTGAATCATTTCAACAATTGTTCTTAAGATTCACTAAATTGATGGGACATGTGAAGCCAGAAAAATCTGAAGAAGATAAGCTTTACATTTTGAAAGCAGCATTAAAGCCTGAATTACGTTCTGCATGTATGACAGCTACAACAATTGCGGAATTAAAGAAAATTTGCCAAATATATGAAGGCATGGCAAAGATGTATATCTCAAAGGAAACAACAGCAGGTAGTTCAAAAGGCAATATCCATGGCGTCAATATGATCAAAAATGACTCAAAATTGAAGATTGATGAAAGTGGAATAGATTATTGGAACAATGAGATAGACTGGCGAATCATCAGTGATGATGACGATAGAATTTTCTTGATAAATGACAGCTTAGAGAAAAGGAAACACGCCATGAACCAAAAATGGACAAAGGAACAAAAACAAGAATGGCTAGCACAGCAGACTTGTTACAATTGCAATCGAAAAGGTCACTTGCAAGGGCAGTGCGATATCAAATGGACACCGCATTGTGTCAAATGTGGTAATAAAAGTGTCAACAATACGAAAGATTGTAATCAATGTTCGGGAAATGGATCAACTTCAGGAACGGGAGGAGCGTCAGCCTGAAGGAACAACAAACCGCTTCAATTAATTCAATCAACAACAAACATCAAGAGAGACATTGTTGCCATCGAATATATTTAGACGTCCAAATTTTCGGGCAACAATTAAAAGGACTTTTGGACACTGGAGCAACCATAAGTGTGTTGGGAAATAAGACAGAAGAAATATGGAAGTCGTTATCCAATAAGAATAACATAAATGAAGAATTAGTAATAGCAGCAAATGGAAAATATATGAAATGCCTAGCTAAAGGAAGAATATCAATTGATTATCAGAGAGAACGAAAGGAGATGAAAGTGCTCGTAATACCAGAAGTAGTTGAACAATTGATATTAGGGATAAATTTCTTTCATCTTTTTAATTTGAAAGTGATGGATGGAAATTATAATGAGATATCGATGATACATACACACGACAAAATAATCTCGATAGGACATACAACTGAGCATGACATTACATTGAATGAAAGTCAGAAGGGAATATTGAGTATAGCAATAAACAAATTCACGTTCTCATCAGATGAATATGTAGGATGTCAGAAGAAGATAAAACATCACATTGATACAGGAAATAATAAGGCTATCTGTCAACGATTGTATCAATATAGTCCAGAGATAGAAGCAAAAATAAAAAAGGAAATCGAGAGATGGTTGAGATTGGGATACATAGAGCCGACGAACACCGATTGGAGACATCCAATAGTGCCAGTGATCAAAAAGAATGGCAAGGTTCGCTGTTGTTTAGATGCTCGCAAGCTAAATGGAATCACAAAAAGTGATACTTATACATCACCAGACCTAAACAATATTTTTAGGAGATTTCCACAAGCAAATATGTTCTTTAGTGTGGATCTTACAGACGCGTTCATGCAAACGGAATTAGATGAAGAATCTAAGGAAAAGACAGCTTTTGGAATTCCTGGAATGGGAACATATCACTTCAATCGAATGCCATTTGGTCTACGTAACGCTGCTGCAACTCAAAGTCGAGTAATGAACAGTATATTAGGAAATGATCTGGAACCACACGTGTTCCATTACTTAGATGATATAATCGTAGCAACTGACAACTTCGAGCATATGATAGACCTTATAGAAACAATTGCGTCACGGCTGACAAATAACGGATTGACAATTAACCCAGACAAGTTGGAAGGTCCTACAAGTAGAATCAAATTCATAGGAAGAATTTTCGATAGTAAAGGACAACATCCTGATGAAGCGAAAGTGGAAGCAATTAAAAATATCCCAGTGCCAAAGACTGTAAAAGAAGTAAGATCATTAGTGGGCGTAGTAACATGGTATTCCCACTTCGTTAAAAACTTTTCAGCATTAATGACACCAATAACGTCTTTAATTAAAAAAAAGGCACAGAAAGTGGTATGGAATGAAGAAGCAGATAAAGCTTTTCAACAAGTGAAGGAGATTTTAACATCAGATCCTATTTTGAGACCACCTGACTATCGTAAACCGTTTATCGTACAATGTGATGCAAGTCTATATGGAATTGGAGGGGTACTGGCCCAACTGGACGAAAATAATAGGGAATATGTAATCTCTTATTATAGCCACAAGTTAACAAAAGCGGAACAGAAATATCATGCGTATGAGAGAGAGTGTTTGGCGGTAATCAAATCGTTGGATCATTTCAAGCCGTACATTTACCTTCAACCAATCATAATCATGACTGATCATCATTCACTCACGCAAACATTAAAATATAATGGAAAGTCAGGACGTTTGATGAGATGGTCTTTAATTTTACAACCACATGCTCACCAAATAGTTCATCGAGCAGGAATCCAAATGGTAGTAGCTGATGCATTATCAAGAGCTAAATCTGAAATCCAGGAATCAGAAGATGATGACTTCAAATATTACCGAATCAATGCAATAGATTCAAATCCAGTACAAGCCGTAATCCCATTAAATGATGAACAGTTATCACAAGTAGACAATAGAATACAACAGTTCGAGTTATTAAGACGCAAAATAAGTGAACATCCAGATGCCAATGCAAGTTATCGAATAGTAAACAACAGACTTTACATGAAAACTGATTCTCGAAATCACAAGAACGAAGATTGGAGGGAAATTCCACATCCTACTCAAGAAGAAGCTGCAATAAAATGGGCACATTTAGAATCTCTTCATGGAGGTGTCGATAAAACGATAGACAAATTGAAAGAACGATTCTATTGGAAAAGTATGAGAAGAAGTGTACAACAAATGGTGAAATCCTGTACTCGTTGCGCACATGTAAAGATTCCAAATTATTCATCCAGAGGAATAATGCCGCCGTTTCACATGCCTAAAAATATCGGAGAACAAATTCAAATTGACTATAAAGGGCCATTCCCAGCAACAGCACAATACGGATATAAATACATTATTGTAGCACAAGAAGCGTTATCTCGATATTTGATAGCAGAATGCACAACAACAGCAACAGTTGACAATACAATTAAATTTTTGAAAGAGAAGGTATTAACAATATTTCCGAATATAAAATCAATCAAGCATGATCGAGCATCGCAATTTTTATCGAAGAGATTTACGGATTTCTTACAAAGTCAAAACATAACGCCTTTTCCGACAGCCTCTTACGCACCTCATCAGAACCCAGTGGAACGCTGCAATAGGGTCATTGGCGAGGCATTAGCGATGTTAATGCTGCAATCTAATGAAACGCATACAACGTGGCACAGATACTTGAAGGAAATTATAAGTAAAATCAACAACCGAAAGCACGAAGCGACGAAACTAAAACCATATGTTATCGTCTTTGGGAAAGATCAAAACAGCGAAAATCAAGTGAACAGACAAGAACATCTGGAACTGATTAAGCAAGCTTATGATAATAGCAGAAGAACCTACGAGATGAGGATGAAAGAGTACAACAAAAAAGCAACAGTAAGGGAATTTACCCCTGGAACATGGGTAATGGCCAGATATCGAACTTTGTCAAGTAGTTCACATAACTGGATGAGTAAACTAGCAGCAAGATTTCAACCCGTGAAGATAGTTCGTAAATTGGGACACAACACATATGAAGTAATGGATAAATTTAAGACAAATCATGTAATAGATGTGAGAAGCATAAAAGATTTTAACCCTGAATTAGAGGAGATATTGAAAACTCTCGATAACTAACTAGTTGCATAAGAATACGGGGTACGAACTAAGGGTTTATATTTTCAAAAAAATTTGTAGTAAATTTTTTATTGAAGAGAAAGGGTAATTATGTAGCACCAAAATATGAATAACGGTCAGATTTTATTTGAAAATATCTTGGGCTACTCAGTCTTGAAGTAAATTTAACGGATGAAAATTCAAATTCGTTTTACCGCATTGTTATCCAAGATTTTGTGAAATCCACATGTAAAAATTCAAGAAATAGTTTAATTAAGAAATTTTGCATATAATAAGATTAAGAAATATCAGAAAAACATTGATACAGGAAATCAATAGTAAAATTAAGTTCCGAAGCAAACAAGTTTGAAACCAATGCCGTAATTTTGTAATAGCATTGGATAACAATCAAAAGTTTGTCAAAAGAAGCACTTTAAGCTGTAATTTAACCTCGTTTTTAAAAATCACTGGAAGATTCTAAAAAAAGAGGTTTTTTGGCAGATATTGTGTAATAAAGAAAAGATCAAGAAATCACACTTTGAGCCTCCATTTTATTTTCGGGGCTTGTAATTCGAGAACCCACAGCAGAGCAAACAGAAAGTTTTTGCTACATTGTATCGAGTAAAAATGCTGTAATCGAGTAAAAACAGTGAACATTTATATTGAACAGAGAAAATATTATAGGATGTTCATGCCTTGGATGTGTATTTATGAATCAATCCAGAAATATGAAAAGGCATGCCTCTTATTTAATCACTGTCGCTAGTCACAAATTTTGTTATAGTATAAATACTCAGTAGTGTGTTCTCATTTGTATTGGATGATTTCTGGATTAAAATTTTTAATAAAATATTTTTTTGGCACAATAAAATTCGAAAATATTGAAGTGTAAGATGATTGATCAATCCGCATGTTTAATAGCATTCACATTATCGATTATCGGTAAATAATGTAAAGATTTATGTGAACATTAATTAATTAGTTTTAATGATTTAAGGAAATGGTTTCATAATTCTAAGTTTTTTGACTAATGAAAAAGCATTAAATACTTTCACATCTTTAGTAATCAATATTCTGTTTGTTGATTTAATTTACGCGATTTTCATTGTATTGAGTATTTATTTTAAAGATGTAAGTACAAGAAAGTACTATGGAAAAATTTCTATTAATTAAAACATTTCATTTTTAGGCAATTCATGATAAGGAACTTTTTAATTTCTTTGAACAATTATTTCAAACTAGCTCTCGGACAATGGTTTTGATGACGCTGATAATTGTATCATTCTACGTTATGTTCTCATCAGTTCAGAATGTGTTGATTGAAAATATTGTCTCGAAAGAGAATATATTCATAATTATCTTTGTGCTGTGGTCAATAATAGTTGGAATGAATTGTGTGTATCAGAAAATAGTCATCGACTTTTCATCTTGTATTCCGAAGCATTACGTGTTTTCTATTGATGGACATTTGGATTTGGGTTTATTTGAGATTTTAATTTTACAGCAATGTGTAATACTTTTTCTTCAAGAAAGACGAAAAAATGATGCAATGAGGATAACGCAGTCTGAAATATTCTATATCCACAATAGTGTTTCGATTCAAAATATACCATCCCATTTTGATGATATGAATAAGTCGCTGAGATACTTGTCATACACTTTTTCGATAATCTTTATAATTTTCTGGCTTCCTTTTTTCGTTGCCCAATTCTTATACTTAATCGATGAAACGATTGTTACGTATGATTTACTTGTACATTTATATTTCCTTGGGAGCATGAAAGGAGTTGTAAATCCAATCATAATTTTGATTATTTATACGAAGAGCAGATATCTGACTTACAAACTGATTTTTAAATTTACACGGTGGGAAGTCCATTTTGATTGATTTGAAAGAGACAGAATTGTATAATTTTAAGCATCTGTTTTAAATAGATTTATTAAGTAAAAAATAAAGTGAACAAAGCCGTAAATCATCACAGGAAATATAAAGAAAAATACAATAGATGCACAAAAAATTAATTGCTGAGAAAATCGGGATATTTCACATTGTGATTTAGCCCTGTCGATATAGACTTGAACACAATTCTTAAATGTGTCTTGATTAAACATCACATCGAATACATAGCATTTGTTAGCAGTCTCCTTTCCAATTAATATGTCCATAATACATTTGATTAATTTTGGATTTTCCGGATACTGATCTTTGACTATGCGGTGAATTTTTCCATAAATCATGTCATCTAGAAGAGATTTTATCTTCGGTTTAAGTGTAATGGTTGAAAATCCGATTGTGGTCATGCATACGGATGTTAACACAAAAATTTTTAATAATCTGAAACAATAAAGAATGAATTTATTTAAAGAGTTAAGTTTACGTCAGGGTTTGCGTGATAATGAACACTTACTTCATTTTAACAGGAATTTTCAATGACTTTTAGCTGATATACAAAAGATGAAATAAAAATGACAAACTCAAAAATTTTCAACAATTTAATAAATCTTTTTAGTCTAAGCCTACTTTTATTTTTAAAAAATTATTGTTCAGTTATTAAAATTATGTTTAACATTGGAAATAAAACGTTGCTATGACTAAATTTTTTTTGTTCAATGATCCAATTATAGAAACGGATCATCTTTTTAATGGATCCATATCCTTTGAAAATTCGACTTTATGAAATGACTTGTGGGAACCAATTTTTTTAATAATGAATATTTTTAAAGCTTAGATATTACTTCAAAAGCGAGTTAGTAAGATAATAAAGTATTCATCACAGTATTTCAAATGATAAAATTCTGATTCATATATTTAATTTCTAAATTTATCACAGTCATTAAATATCTGTAAAATAAAAGCATTCTAAAAGTTTTAATATATCGTAATGTTAGAAATTATAAATATTGTGTTGATAATTTTTTCGATATTTTCTACTACAGGTAATCAAAAAAATGTTTTAAAACTAAAAATTTTAGAATAAAAATTCAGATTTTAGTAAACATATTTTTAATTTTGAGTATCTCGAGTAATTTTTAAACCAGAAATGCATTTGGATCGTTTGTTATCAATTTAAGTATTGCAGATATATTTTTTTAACATAATTACTCTATTTTAGTACAACAACGAAATTAACAAGAATTCATTTTTCTACAAAGCACTTGAGACTTCAATTAGATCCATCACTTTGATGCTTCTAATAGTTTTATCGTTTTACTTAATATTCTCT
The DNA here is from genome assembly GCA_963573255.1 of Chironomus tentans. NCBI lineage: Eukaryota > Metazoa > Arthropoda > Insecta > Diptera > Chironomidae > Chironomus > Chironomus tentans. The sequence goes on along the minus strand of OY754304.1, from coordinate 287,567 downwards.
TTAATAAGTCAAGGAACAGTTGAAAAATATTTTACACCTGAAGACACATCATATTCACACCAATTTTAATTGTGTGTGAATATTTATTATTATTTTCATTCTTTGGTCATTAATTTGTGGAATTCACCTGGTTTATCATAAAGTCAAAGCCAAGTGTGTAGTCTATGATATTTACTATAATATTATTGTTTCAACTACTGACGGCGTATTATCTAAGATACAGAAAACTTCAAAGTTCTAACAACACTGTTAGCAGATACGACAATTTTGGACTATCTCTTCTCAGCAGTCCTGGTTATATATGTAACACTGATAAATCAATGAAATCACTGATCAAGCTTCGATCAAGCTTCGGAATTTTATTTATTTTATTCTGGTTCCCATATTTCATTACTGTTTTAATCATTTTTTATGGTGTAAATTGGGACTATATCCATGATCTATCAACATTTATATACTTTTTTTTTTACAACGAAAGGTGTAGCTGCTTGCATTGGAACTTTCATTGTGTATCCAGATAGTCGGATGATTATGCAAAAGATAAGAGCAATTATATTGACCTTCAGATATTAAGTTGTACAATAGATATGCAAGTCATCAAATGAATAAATTGGTTACCCATTTAAAGGTTAATTTCATTGAATGAATGAATGAATGAATGAATGAATGAATGAATGAATAAGTTTTATTAACCCTATCGGGCAGATATTTTTACAAGTTACATATTTAGTGACACATATTTAATGATTTGATGATTAATAATTTTATATTTAAAAGGAGTAATAATTAAAAGTGTTACACTCAAAGTGTTTGTGATGATTAAAATGAGTAATGTACGTACCCGCACAATTAAGTAAGTATTAAATGAAATCAATAGCATATTAAAGTAGTTTAAAGGAGATCATTTCACATATCATTCACATATCATAAAACTGAAGTTCAAATAAAAAAAAACGTTCCAATACAATTCAAATTTACGCATCTCAATTTAGCATCTCATGGATTATGCAGATTTGAAAATGTTGTTTACATCAAGTTGATTACCCCGCAGAAAAATTAGTTTATTTTTTAATAGAAAGTCATTTAGTTTACGTTTAAAGAGACCGTATCTATTAATCTTTCTAATTTCTAGTGGCAGCTGATTGTAGACCTTAGGAGAAGTTAAGAGAATTATTTTCCTGTGAATCTTAAATTAAATTTTTTTTTCGAAATTACTTTCCCTAATTATTAAAGTGATTATGAAATCAAAGGAAAAATCTTCCTAAAAGTTATTTAAAATTTAATTTAGATAAGTGAAGAATTTTTTTTCTGGCAACAGAAAGCATTTGTAATTAGTATACAGAGAATGTATATTTATGCTTATATGAATAGAAAAGTGATAAAAAATACAGAATTTAGGGAATTGCATTAAAATGTTTTGTGTAGCATGTTGGCAAAAAATTTAAAATTTTTATTCGAGCTAGCAGCAATGACTATGATACAGTAGCATATGTATATATATATATACATATATATACTGTACATATATATATATATATATATATATATATACTGTACAGTTAGTTTGGTAGTTTAAATTGTTGGGACGAGTTGTAACTCCAAATGTTTCTAATTTAAATATCTCGAAGCGTCATACAAAAAGACATCTACAGTAGCATATAAAACTTGTAATGGAGATTGTCAGTATTTTTTAGAATATTTGAAAATTTATTTAATTAACAATGCTATTCATTTATATCAATATATAAAATGGCTAAAATTTCCTTTTTCTTTAACTTTATATATAAATTCGTGTCACGCGGTGCGATTATGATAAAAAATACCCTTCTTCCTTCTCTCATTTGCTTTTCAAAAACAATAAAATCTTAATATGTGACGCAATTCCGCATCTTGTATACGAATAGAAAAGAGACAATAATCATAATACATTCACATTTTCCTATATCTCTTTAGTATTTTTCCTCTTCCTTATTTCTTACCGCACTAAACTTTTGTCTCATAGCAATAAAATCACGAAACTTTTACTTACAGTTAAAGGCACATTCCGTTTACTCGCAATCTCCTTCATACTTCCTTCATACTCTTTGTCACCATGTTGTATTCGATATCATACTGCACATTTCTATTTCTCCTCTTTTCGTGCACACTTTACTATTGCATATTATTGTATAAAAAATGCAAGAAAGATTTGAAAAGTTGTGTGCTGAGAAATATGTATTGCAAATTATCAACAAATTGTTTTAAAAAGATATTATAGTTTTCTTCAAAACTTTGTTACATTTCATAGTTACTGCTGCAATTTTCGCACTCTTTCTCTCTTTCTAATTCTTTAGGAAAATTCTTGAATATTTTAATATTGTTATCTAACTGTAAAAGGAAATACATGAAATACAAGAAAGTTTTGTGGAAACTTTTGTTATCCTTTTGGAAAGGAAATGAATGTAAGTACGTATTTACAGTATTATGTCCATTTATGTATGAATAAGAAGTATAAAAAGATGAGGTACTTATATTAAATGTGGAAAAGGACCATTTAGTAATAAAAAAATTATTGTTATTGTACGAGTAGCTCTTGATTTGGTCTGATAAGTTTGGATGTGGTCGTTTTCTAAAACTGTCAAATTATTATTTTTTTCTCCAGAGGATACAAACTTAACCAAAAGTAATAGTCTGGTTCAGAATAAAATATAATTCATTTCTTAAAATTAGTGTACAATTAGGTTATATAGCTTTTTACAATAACACGATGCTCAGAGAAATATTATAACTTAATAGTTTATTATCGAATTATTAAACAAGAGTTTTTATTATCAGAAACTTAATTAAAATTCAAAAGATGAGAATTTTCATTGAGAATTAAATTTTCATCATCTTACAATTTGCCTAATTATGCTGCGAGATATGTTCAAACACAATTTGCCAACCTCTCTTTCCGTTCTTCATTTCGCTACGACGAAGAATTAGAAATTCATTTCAACTAATGAAAATTTACATGTAAGTGTGTAAGTCATGTCTTATCAATCTGTAGAATATATTATAACTTCATATAAAACTTAAATAATTAAATACTAAAAACTCTTTGAACTGTAATTACCACCGCCAGAAAAGTTTGTGCCGTGAGCGAGTAAGAGACAAAGTCATTAAAATTCTACGCATCACATTCACAGAAAAATATCATAATATGAGTTGAAAAGACGTCGAATATGAAAAAAGGAAAATAAAGCTGAGGTATTTTATGTGCACGGTATATATAAATTTCACATATCCTTACTCAAATGTCTTACTTCAAGCCAGAATAATAAGCAGTGAATGTAAAAAATTCAAATTAAATTATTTAATATCATAAACTTTACGATCTCCCTTTCCTACTCATTCATTTCTTCTTGTTATCGATGACAATCTTTTAGAGCTTTCATCCTTAAGCATAACACTGTATCACAAAAATTATTAGTAATGAAAATTATGATAAGAAACGTAAGTGAAATGACGATATATAAAATTTACAATGATTTCTTTCCTCAAACAATACAAAATTCAGTAAATCATTACATGGAATATATCGATTTTGAATACTGAAAAAATTTGTTATTTGTGCCTAAAGTAAGTGCCCAGAGCTTAAAGCCAACGAAGTTTAATTTGGATAATCGAAAACTGTTAAATATAGTAAAGTCCTAGCATAGTAGTAAAGTAATTCTAGCATTCTGTACCTCTAACTTTGTTCAAAACTGTGAAAATGACAAACAAACACAATAAACTTTATGATGTCGCTTTATCTTAATTTCATTTTTGCTAATTCTCATTATCACATTTATCTCAAACCACAAAATGTGATTATGTATAATTCTGAAGTTTCTCACTGCTTTTCGGGTGTATTTACTGTATAAAAAGAGAAGAAAGTAAAAATTTTAATAATGATAACTTTTAATTAAAAACTTATTATCAACTTTTTCTTACCGTATTTGTGTACAAAATATTCTCAAATTTTACTGAATTTCACTCATTATTTTTTTGCTCATATTGTATTTTGCAACTTATGTAAGATAGGATGGTTCTTGTTGATGTGAGAATCCATAAAAATTCCCTGTAAAGCTTAATCTTTTGGATCCATTCAATCATTATGAAAGACAATAATTCACATTTCGATTATGTAAATTTCAGGTAATTAATTATCTTTTGCCACTAAATTCAAATGAGTCTTAAAAATTCTTCTTATAAGATATAATTTTTTTAACGATTTCATTCATTTGATGTAAATTTTTTGACATTTTGTGTCTTTATTTTATCGATGCATGTAAATTTATCGATTAAAACATAAATTCATAATTTTATGGCAAAGCAATAAAATTATTCAAGCTTATTCATTTATTACCACATCAATTATGGCACATGAAATACGAAATATTCAACCACAAAATTCCATTTTACATTCCTTTATTGTTTAATCTAATCTCGAATCTATCAAAAATTTGTTGATAATTCACTAATCCCATCCATATATTAAGTTGATAATAACAACAGCCAAGTTATGTGTACATTCAGATATCTAATCACAGGATATATATCTCGTTCTCACTCTTATCACAATGGCAATATATCAACAAGAAGAGCTTGATGGCATAAAATTTTGCGAAAATCAATTAATCATTTTCTTTATTTTTCCCATCCATATAAGCTACCGAAAATTTTCTCTCAATCTATAAGTGTGTATATACACATGTAAGAGAGCAGCAAATAATTTGCTGTGAGAAACATGTATTGATGTCATATTACATTATATTACATTACAAATATTAAGCAAATACAATGAAAGGGAGCGAAAGGCATTAAAAAATAATTATTATTAGATTTTGTATGAAAATATCTGTAACATCAGCGGAATAATTAAGGGAAAGTCACTATGTGGAAGTATATACAGAGAGAGATTATTATCACATACGGATTATTATTTGTTCTGATGATTCGATTGTTTTATGAATATATGGGAAATTTCTGAATACTCCCTTTGCATGAATAAAGTTGTGTTAATATGCGCGGAATGCTGTAAGAGAATTAATTATTAACAATAGTTGATTATAATTAACTCAAATTAGTTCCTTTATTTCTGTACTTTTTATTTGGATCTTTTTAAATTTTGAACATCTGTCTGATCTTATCTTTTGCATAGAATATGCCCACAGAGACATAAGATCTGAATTTTATGTAAACGTATGACCACGTTCAAAAATATGTCTAGGCACTGCGAATCTTGTACGCGAGGCAATATTTAAGCTAAATAAATAAAAATTAGCAGAGTAACAAAATTCGAAACCAGTAAACTCAATAAACTCTGGATAATAAATCCAATTAAGAATGAAATGCCAGATTTTTGGCACCCTAGTTTGCCAACCTTGACAATTTATTTAATTGAATATTGAAAATACAAAATTTTTCATTCCACCATATAAGCCCCTCATCATGATGAAAAAATTCCATCGCAGTTAATTGAAAAATTCCACACATAAACACAGCATATATAATTTAATGTGTTTTAAGCTTTGCTAGATTTTGTGGTAATTTTCAAAGTTTTTCACTTTAAACACCAGCAAAAATTTTCGCATGCAATCTATGAGAAATTTTTTAGCAATTAAACTTTTTCATAAATTCGTCAGTGTGAATTTTTATGAATGGAAGAGCAGGAAAAAAATAAATGAATATAAATAAAAATTGTTTCATTTTCTGGAATGTAAACAATAAATTTATTTGGAATGCACAAGCAATAACAACAAATGCCGGAAAAACTAATAACTCAGTTCGTACATTATTTGCTGTGTAACGCACCTGAGTTTTTTTCACCAGAGCAGAATAAATGGAATAATAATAATAATTTATGCTCAGGGATCTTCACAAATGAAAATTTGCTATTTATGTGCTTTTATATTCAAAAACATTGTTTAGTTGCTATACATAAAATTTTCTAAAAATGAAGTCTCTTTTGGTGCACATTCCCATTCAACTCTGTTATTTTTTAATTCAAAAATTGATAAATGAAAATTTTCATTGCGATCGATATTTATTATGTGAAATTTGAACTCGAAATTAATAAACTGAACTCATAAAAAATTGCAAAATGAAAAATGACAGAAAATTATATTTGATAAAAAAAACATTACCTAAACATAACAAAAATGTTTGGGGCTGTTCACATATGAAGTCCAACATTTAGAAGGGTCTAGAGCTGTGTCTCACTTCTACTAAAAGTTCCGAATTTTTATGGACGTCATGAGTGAATAAAACCTTTTATAATTTTTAGGAATGTAGACATGAAAACGAGAATAGACATTTTATTCGAATGATTTTATGGAAAGAAGATGTAAATCAATTTAAATCCCACAAAAGCTTTTAGATCAATACAGATTATTGCTTTACCGAAGCTTACACAGATTGCAAATGCTTTTAAAGCTAATCACTGAGGTAAGCAGATGCTTTGAATATTTTTTACATTTCATATATATTTCATTGCAATGACAGCTTATGAATTACTATGGTGCTTTGCAAGGAATAGTATTATAGAAAATTGTTGAGTGATGTTTTGGAAGTAAAGCTTTAAAACTCCCCTTTGGCATAGCCTCCCTAAATATACTTCTACTCTCAACTTTATACCATGTTATAGGATATTTCCTTCTAATTGATTCAAATTTAAAGTTTACTTTTCTTGGACTCCGTCGAATATGTCTAATATGTATAATGTATACATAAAGGAAAAATAATCCACGAATCTTAATTATAATAATTTTCTTTAAACACACCCCATAATATGCATACAAATGTGAACTTTGTGTGAGTAATTGAATTCACAATATCATGCACTCGCATATTATGTCTAAACAGATGATCTACATCCACATAATGGACATGACGACACATACATTTTATATTTATTACCAGTCAGAATGTTTAGTATGCATGCATATGAAAAGAGCATGCAATGAATTGATATAGCGACATGATAAATATTTCATTCATATCTAATCAGTAAATCACAAATCACGAATCAGACAATTGAATAAATAATAAATTATGAATTCATTTTCTTTACCATTTTCATTTCCTTCTTTAAGTTTTGATTTTTAGGTCTAACACTAAAAGCTTTTCTTTCACTGAATTTGGGCGTCACGCATATTCAATGTATTTTATTATTTCATGATAAAAATATGTTGTATGTAGATTTTTCATGTTGCATGTCGCAACTTACTTCTTTTTCCGTCTTCTTCCTTCTCACTCCTTTACTTATTCATTTGTTATTACGACAAAAAATTCCCCGTTCTAAATTTATTATAAAAAGAGATTTATTTCTCGTGTTGATTGGGTATGAATAGAAGTCGATAAATTCAATGAATTTGAATACTTTTGTAGCTTTTTTTTTTTTTTTTTTTTTTTTTTTTTATAAATAATAATATTTTATTTCTGTATGTTAAGTATGTACAAAAAAAATTTAAAATACATGTTCTTGAGGTTGGTTTTTAAGGAACCAGACTTGAAGTCTTTTCGTCACTTAGTTTTGGTTTTAGATTTGAACTGTTTTTGCTTTATTCAGAATTTTGTGCTGCAAGACGAATGTTGAAATTCGCTTGCAATTTTCTGACGTACTCCTCGATGGAGGGTACTTTTGCTTCTGTGTGTAGATCTTTGATCTTTTCATATCTTGATTTGTTGAGAACGATTCTCAGGAATTTGTTTTGTAAAACTTGAAGTTTTTGAAGATGAGTTTTTGCCATGCTTTCAAAAGCTGGACAACCGTACGTGAAGATCGGTCTGATGGCTAGCTTGTAGATGAGAAGTTTGTTACGAACGTCGAGATGTGAATTTCTGCTGATTAGCGGATACAGCAATCTGAGTGCAGTGTGAGCTCTGTCACTCACGTACTCCACATGCTGCTTTAGAGTCACTCTCTTGTCGATGACCATTCCCAAATATTTTGCTTCGTTTTCCCACTTGATGTTTTCGTTGAGAAATTTGATGTTGTTTCTTGGAAGTTGCCTGGAGTATCTGTTTGTGATGAATAAGGCTTGAGTCTTCTGTTTGTTTAGATTTATCTTCCATTTGTCCATGTATTGTTGGACTCTTCTTCCTGTGTGTTGAAGGTGTGTCACTACATCTGCTGAATTTTCTGAAGAATGATACAACGCTGTATCATCTGCGAAGAGCGCGATGTTTTCCGTTGTCTCTCGTACAATATCTTGAGTGAAGATGTTGTAGAGAGTTGGTGAGAGCACTGCTCCTTGTGGGACACCGAATTTGATTTTCTTGGTTTCTGACAACTGACCTTTTATAAAAACTGAAAAAGATCTTTCACTGAGAAAAGAACTAACAGTTTTTATGAGAGGCAGCGGAAAGCTGAGCTTGAGCATTTTATACAACAGTCCGTTGTGCCAGACTCTGTCAAATGCTTTTTCTACATCTAGGAAGATCATTCCTGTTGATTTCTTCATTTTGATGTTTTCTTTTGCTGTTTTGATGACTTTGATGAGTTGGTGAGATGTTGATCTTCCTGTACGGAAGCCACATTGCTGATTTGGGATGATGTTGTTGTCTTCTATATGTTCATTGATTCTGTTCAGCAACACTCTCTCCAATATTTTGCTTATTGAGCTTAGCAGACTTATTGGTCTGTAGCTGCTTACTTCGTTAGCTGGTTTTCCCGGTTTTGGGATTGGAATTACTTTTGCGTGCTTCCAAATCTTTGGGAAATGATTGAGCTTGAGACAGGAGTTGATGATGTACTTCAGGTATTCAAAACCTTTAGGTGGAAGGTTTTTGATGAGTATGTTGTTGACGTCATCTAGACCAGGAGCTTTTGGATTTTTCAGATTTCTCACGATGCTCAGGATTTCGTTTACGTCTGTTAATTCTGGACTGTCTTCATTGTTCTGTTCTAATGCTTCCTTGACTGTGTTGTTTACTTCTTGGGTATGCTCTGGGTCGTTTTGTTCAAGTGGATTTTCGTGTGTTGAACGAAAATACTCGCTGAGGACGCTGGCTTTTTCCTTGTTTGTGATGAACGTTTTTTCTGAGCTTGTCAATGGTGGCATTGATTTTGTTCCTTTTTTGCAGTGTTTTGCAATGCGCCAGACAGTTTGATTCGATGGTTTGATTTCTGATAGGCGTTTGTTCCAGTTTTTGTTTTTGAGTTCTTTTATGTTTTCATTGATGATCTTCTGCAGGATATTCAATTCAGCTTTAATTTGATTATCTCTGCTTCGTTGCCATCTACGTCGAAGACTTCTTTTTGTTTTGATTAAATCTTTTATTTCTGGTGTGAGTCTCGTCGATTTGAAGTTGATCTTTTTCTTTTTCACACTTAGATTTCTTGCCTGCATAATGAGATTAGAGAGAATGCTTATGTGATTCTCAATCTCTTCTGCTGTGCTGCAGTAGTTTACACAGATGTTGTCTTCGATGCGACGAGCGATGTATGATTTGAATTTTTTCCAGTTTGCGTTTCTGTAGTCATATCTGTAGACTGTATTTTCAGTTCTGTCAATTTTTGAGGTTTTGATTTGGAAGTAGACAGCACAGTGGTCACTCATTGCTTCTGTGCATCTTAGTTCTGTCGTTTCGAGGTTGGAATTTGAGAGCATGAGGTCGATTGTTGATTCTGACTTTTTTAGATCTTCAGGGTAATACGTTGGCGAGTCCGGGGAGTAGATCATGAACTCCCCAGACATGTCTTGCAGTATTGTTCCTGCTTTGTTTGCCACGTTGCAGTTCCATTCTCGATGTTTTGCATTGAAGTCTCCACAGATGTAGTAGTTTCCTCTTATTTTTGTTATTTTGTTGATGTCGTCTCTTAAGTGTTGATCTATTTCACTTCCTTTGCTTCCTCCTGGGAGGTAGACGGAGAGGATGTGAAAGCTGGACGTTTCGTCGATGAAAACTTTGATTCCGATGCATTCTAATAATTTTGTGTTGTAGCTTGGTTGAAGCTCATGTTTTAAGTTTCTTTTGACAATGATCGCAACACCACCTTTCGGTCTGTCTATGCGATCAAATCGATGAATTACGTAGTCAGGATGTGAGTCGACTTTTGAATTTGGCTTCAGGAAAGTTTCTGAGATGCATGCGACGTCGATATTTTGTGTGCTTAGGTAGTCGAGGAATGCTAACATCTTGTCAGTTAGTCCGTTTGCATTCCAGTAAAGCACGTTGATTCTTTGATGTTTATGATTCATGATTGCTGATGGTGTTCATTGGCGATTGAGCCGATTGCTTGTTGAACAAAGTTCAGGCATTCAGGATTTTGAGCAATGATCTTGAATAACTCTTTTAAGAGGTGCATGCATCTTGTTGTAGATGATTCAGATTCACTTTGATTACTTGTACTTTGAGCTGGTGCATCGATTTTTGATGTATGTTGCTCTGTGTTGCTACTGGTTGATGGTTCAGCGATGGTTTCATTCAGAGTTGGTGAACTGATGATTTCTGTTTCCATTTCTTGAACAACTTGGTTTTGGTTTTTGTTGTTTCGTTTGTTTTTCTTGTTTTTATTGTTTCTTCTCTTCTTTCGTTGATTGTTCATTGGATTTTGTTGTCGTTGAACTACGGGTTTGTTTGTTGAAACGGTGTTGGTGTATTGCTGTTTCGGTTTGACTGGTGCAGAATTTTGATTAACAGAAATTGGTGCTCGGGATGTTGTTGGTACGTTATTTCTGTTCTGATGATTCTGCGGTACGAAATGAGCAGATTTGTTTGATCGTTCAGACGTTCTTGGTGTCGGGGGAATATTTCTCCGTTGTTCAGTTTGATCTTGTGAATGGCGACTTGCAGGCTTGTTTTGATTTCGATTGTTTCCATTCATTGATTTTGCTTTCCATTTCTCTATTATTTGCAATCTTGTCTTGCAAACTTGAGAAATAGCTGTATGCTTTTCACCGCAGAAGTGACATTTGAGTTTGTCGAGTGGGACTTTGTTGTTATCTTTCGATATGTGCGGGCATGTTTTTGAGTCATGCTGTTCGGAGCATCTGAAGCAGGTGGGCAATCTTTTGCACCCACGTTGCCCATGCCCAAACTGTAGACAGTTCGAGCATTGGGATGGTCCACTGCGCTTGTTTTTGTATTTGTCCCATTTCACTTTGAAGTTGTCGACGCTTTTGATGTTTTCGAGAGTTTTCATTAGATTTGCTTGTTCTCCCTCTTGATTGTTTCCTTTGAAGTACAGCAGGTAATTTTGGTCGTCGCTGTGTCTTCTTTGTTTCATTGTCATTTTGACGATTTTGGCTGGTGAGACTTTTTCTGCTTTCAACGCTTTCTTCAATTCTTCCAACTCCATCGCCGGAAGTCCGTACAAAACGAACTTCATCTGCGGCTCTTCTGTAGAGTAAGTATGGAAGTGATGCTTTTTTGTTTCGAGTAGTTTGACCAACTTATGATAGTCATTCCAGTTGTCTGTTGTTACTGTTTTCGTCCCTTGTTTGTCTTTTCTGATGTCAATTAGGAAGCTTCTGGGTTGGTTGTTTACTTCATTTGCACATCTTCTAATATCAGCTGCTGAGCCACTGCTGATGACAATCGGTGGTGGTTTGTGTTTTGGGTATTGCTGAGCTGTTTTGCTGCTTTCTCCTGCAGTCAGTGTTGTCTTTTGTTTTGGATGCTGTTGCTTTATTTTGTTATTCTCTTCTCCGAATACAAACGGTTCTGAAGTGATTTCTACGACATCCATATCGTTTGATGGTTCATCATCAAACAATTTCTTGGCTGTCGAGAAATCAAATTGCCGCTTTCTACTTGAGCTTGATCGTTTTTTGCTCGGTGCACTAAGCAGTTCAAACGATTCGTTCTTGCGCTTGTTTGTCGTTCCTCCATTTTGTTCTGGTGCTTTATTTGCTGAGTTTGCAAATTGAGTCATTGTTGTTTGTCTTTTCTTTATTTTGAGAATTTTCTTCTCTACGTTTTGTTGTTCAGGAACATTTTTGCAGGTACTTTCCTCATTATTATTGAGATTTGTCACTGTAACTGCATTTTGTTTTTGAGAACAATTTTGTTCAGGTTGATTTTCAGAAAGTTTTTGACTTTCCTCGTTGAGATTTTTTGGTGTCATGTTGTTTTGAGAATCCATACCTGTATTTTGAGAAACTATTTGTTCAACAGGTACGATCTCTGTTTTGATTCTTAATTTTTGAATTAATTTGCGGAGCGTTTTGAAAACACGTCTGTTCACGTTGAAGGCTGGATGAAGACTGTGAATACTTTTGTAGCATTTTTTCAATAAATTTCATACTTTCCCACTATTTAAAATTCACAACAAGACTTAATGTCCAAAACCTAAATGTCAAAAAAAAAATGTTTAATATTCTTAATCAAAATTAACCCGAAAGCAAATAATCAATAATCAGACAAAAGCACAATTCTAATTAATTAGGAAATGAGCTTAATTGAAAACACAAAACTCATATAAACACATACCTAATCATATATGTATGATAATTATCATTTTATGATCAATCATCTTAATTGTTCTATTTGTCCAATTTTTCATTTTCATTTGTAAACAACAAAATCATTAAATGAAGAAAATTGTGTGGAAAATGAAAGCAAAAAATTCTTAATAGTCATTAGTATAATGGTAATTAATTGTAAGTAATAAGTCTGCATTACGTCGTTGTCGAAGAAGAAAAATCTCATTTGAATAATTTATGCTATACTTTTATGTGATTTACCAAAACTTAAATATTCATTGTTCAATTGTTCTTCTTGTTTACCATCCATCAGTCATTAATAGCATTGATTGAATACAGCACACAAAAACAAATAAAATGAAATCAAAATTCAAAATGGCTTGTAATTGTTTTGGCGATATGAAAGAAAAGCATGCATACCTCTATGACGAGTGACTGGTGAAAAAATGGCAATAAAAATTTTCGAAATATTTTTTCGTCATCAAAAAAATAAAAAGATCAAGATTGTTAGACTGGGCATATAAAATCCGGAAAGAAATTTCCATTTTTTGAACAAACAAATAAAAATAGATTTTTATATCACAAATAGAAAATTATGAATATAAAAGAGCGTTATTGAAATCACATGTTTAAGCATTTTTCTTTTATTTCGACCCCTTTTCTTTCGCACTATTATTGTTGCCCATTTTCTAAAACAATAGAATATTTCTGATTTGTCAAACTGTCCAAATGAACATTTTTTACTTCAACGTTACTGAGTTTTGTATGGAAAAACTGAACTGTCCAAATCCAATAATCCAGTTTAATAAAAAAAATTCTATGTCTTCAATTCTATGCGTTACAAAAATTCAATGTCTAGTTGAATACTTTTTGCTAGTTTTTCTATTTTATATATGTCTGAACGAATATGACATATGAATTGTGCACAGTTAAGCAAGCGTGTGTGTATTGACTTACAAATTTGTGCGTTTGATGTAAACATATATTTATGCAAAGTATTATTACTATTGCTCTAACCATTTCTCAAAACTATACGACATACACTCATATATTTATGAATAGTGGACAATATTACTTCATAATAAAATTCTCATTTTCTAAATAGAGCAAGAGAATGAGAAAGAGAGCAATAGAAGGGGATTGCTGAATAATTTAGATGTCCGGACTCATAATTACTATTATGGAGTTGGACGGTTGTTTACTTACAACTGGATATATGCATTCTTGAATAAATTTATTTAATGAACAAAAAAATCTATTTACCCATAATAGTTATCTTCCTCTTTAGTATTTTATATGTGTTATGTACAAACATAATATGAAACAAAAAATTTCTGTAAACAAAAATTTTCATCAATATTTGAGATTTTTTAATTTTTGCCATACAAACAATTATTTTAAATTTTTAATTTTTAGAGATCAATAGTTTTGATTGTTGTTCCATTTTACATTTTAGTTACATCAAATCTATTTTAACTTACATGCTCCAATAACCAAGTGAATGTCTGAGTAATCAAATAACAAATTAGGGATAATGCCATTTTCAGAAACATACAATGAAAATTAGTAAAATCTATTTGTGGTTCCTCACATTTAAATAAATTTCATGCATAATCATACAAACGAAATTTCCTTTAAATTGACCAGTACAAAACATTTTCACTTAATTCTCGGTTTTAATTTTCCATCTCATTTCCAAAAATAATTTTATATCAATTTTCAATCTCTCTCTCTCTTCTTTATTCATCATCAACAATTGATGTTCATTTTAAGTTCTGATTCAAATGATTGAGTGGTGTATATCTGTGTGCATTTGAAGGAAATACTGTTGATGTTGAATTTCAGAAAATCTGAATAAAAAATATGAAAATTCATTTTGATCCCCGGATTGATATGGGAATGGAAAAAAACAGAGAGACAGAATTAAATGAAATATACAAAAAGTTGTAGGAATAAAACATGAAATATAAATAATAACAGGAAAATATGCAACATACGATATATAAAAAATTATTGAATAAAATTTTAAAACCATTCCATCAAAATGCCCAAGGATAATTGTAGAATGCACGTAAATACATAAATGAATATAATAATAAAATGGGAAAAGAGGAAGAAAAAATGGCATGTGCACATGGAAAATGCATACCTATAATTAAAATCCGATCTGAAATTGTGTACATAGATATAGTTGTATATATATACATAGACGAACCTGCCATGAAATTCGAAACCTACAAGCAACATATCAAACTTATTTTAAAATTAAAATATATCTACAACAACTGCAGTAGCAACAACAGAATATGAAATTAAATGAATGAATGCCCAGTAGAGTGCGAGAGAGTTGTTGTAGAGTCGCATATTTCAGAAATTGAAATATTAATTATTGAAAATATTATTGCTATGGAAACTGGAAATTTATGGCGGCGGTAGATGAGACAATTAAAAGGAGGTAGAACAGGCTATTTTGCTGGAAGTAGAAATGTGAATTTCTCATGAAAAGGAAGGAACAAAGAGATTTTGCTGTACATATGAATTTTAAATAAAGATTTTTGAATATAAGTCGAGCTTTCTTTTAACTTTGCATTTTGAATGTGGTTTGTATGCTCATTTATATCGCTCATAATATTCTTCTACCAGATTTTTTAAAGTTTGCAAAGTCAAAAGTATTAATATAACACTTAAATTCCATTATGTGAAGTTAAAAAATCCAATAATCCATATTAAGTCAATAAAAAGTGTGTTTTTCAGCTCAAATAAAATTTAATTGTAACTCCAGAAAAAATACTGTGGTTAGCCACCAAGGCAGGAAAAATGAACTGAAAAAATTCATTAATACTGAAATTTCAAAATGAAGGCACTAGGGGGCATCATATTATGATCCTTGGAGAAATTATCAAGTTTTATAAATGAACAGATTTCGCTAGTGAAAATATTTATGCAATTCACAAATTTATAAAACGAAAAATTGAAATATTTATTTCTGGCTGGTTTTTGTAACACAAAAAAATATCCTGACTATTAAATTTTTCTGTCAATGCATTTTAGCTTTATTTATTTGCGTGTGTGGGAAATTTAGATTTTCATATTTCATTTTTATAATATCTTTGCATAGACGAGTAGTTTGCGGTATACATTTATTTCTTTTTTCTGCCCATTCATTGCATTTACATATTATGAAGAGAAAAATAGTGCTCGCGCTTCATCTGTATGTATGAAAATGGAGGGTTTCGTTGTCATATGCAAAGGCATAAATTATTTTTCACAACTCTGAATATTTATTTTAACGGCACAATTTTTTTCTGTATTTTTGTCTCTCTGTGTGTCTATATGCATGTGAATATGTGGTGAAAGAGTAGCACAAAAGGACATAAATCATTATGATATGGAAGTAAGCAAAAATGATATTTTTTTATGAAAGATTTAATTAAATTATTACGACCGAAAAAGCAACAATTTTGATATATGCAGTAATATGTTAAATCCAAAGTTTGTTCAAACTCACTTATAGACAACTATAATTAAAACAAACCCAATAAATCATTCCTGTAGGAAAGTAGATTTCGGATGTGCAACAATCATTTTAAAGGCAGGTTGTTGACAAGACAAAAGTGTGAGACGGAAAATGCCATCCATTAATCAATTCATAAAATTTGGCAAGACATGTTGTATTATACTTAAACTTTGTGTTTTATAATGGATTGGATTTTTCTTAAAGCTTGTTTACAAAAATGCAGAATTTTTTTTTAAAAATATGTTTCAAAAAGTTATTACAAAAATACATTCAACTAAAAAATAGTAAATGAAGAAAATAATAATGAATTTTTTTCCATTTTAAAAATATGTATAGCAAATGGAGCACTGCTGAGAAGTTCTGTAATAAATTTAAATTTAAACTCTATTTGAACACTATAGCAAAGTTGGCAAAAAGTATTCGAAGTACACAGCAGCAGAGCAGCAAAACATTTTATGGCTCCTATAAGAATAAATTGGTGAATACCTTTTGAAAATGAGAGAAAAATGAAAATTTAACATTTAAACTTACATTTCCTTCTTTCAACTTATCTTTTTTGCTTTCAATTTATTTATTTATGTATAAATGTATCTAACAAACAAACTCATGCAACTGAATTTCATGGGGTGAGTGACTTTATGTTTCAAGGCTTAAAAATTTTATGGTGCATTTTATGGTGGATTTAAAAATATGTATTAACATTTACGCGCAAACTCTGAGTTTGTTTACATTTTATGTTGGATTTACTATATTGGATCAACAACACCAAAAAATGAATACTTCAAAAGAATTAAAAAGTGAAGAATTTAAGATTTTGTTGGAATTGAGTGACTGTTTTAATGGAAGTCAAAAGATTTCAGGTTATACTCCTTCCTTCCCTAGATTTTCCTTGATATCAGGATAAAAAGATAACAGTGCTTCTTTATTCAAACTCATAGTGAAGTAAATATTCATTTATTTTCTCTCTTTCTAGATGCTTGATACTTCAAAGAAGAATTTTTTCTTTCCATTTCTTTGGCATTATTTGCTTAGACTCATATGTTCATTCTTTTCTATTTTTTTCATCCTTGGATAGAGCACACATCGAAAATATACATTCGTTAATGGTCCCTCTTGAGTTTCCATCTATTCACTTTATTTTATATTTTATTTTTGTTCAAAAGATCCGATTGTTGTTTGCTGATGTTGTGTGTATGTATCTCCCATCGGAAAATATATATATTCTTTTGATTTCAAATGTATACTTGTATGTAAAATATTATAAAGCTCAAAAATGTCTTGTTTCCATCAAAAACTAGAATAGAATTGAAAGAATCAAAATGGAAAATATGAAAATGTAGACAAACAGAAGTAAATAAAGCATCAAGTAGATATGTTTGATATTTTTTAAGAAATGAAAACAAAATAATTTCTTCTTCCTCTTTCAGTTCTCCCAATGGATTTCCATACTTCTTTTTTATATTTCAAAGTACAGAATTTTTCAGGTCATAAACGACTGTTTCTGTTTTGTCGTGGTAAAATCGTGACAAGCTTGTTTTGTAGCCAACAATATTATTTCTCAATTATTTTTGGATCGTATTTTTACACCAAGTGTCACAAAGTCTCTGACTACCCAACCTAAGTATTGGATGTCAAGCAAATCATAGTATGTTTTATAAGTAGACGAAAACTATCAGAAGACGAGAATGCGCTAAAGAAATTTTCTGTATTGAATTTTTTAAATCGATAAATATCGTCAAACAACACAACAAATAAGCAGTAGCAAAAAATATTTCCAATCTGATTTAAAATCGAAGTTTGAAACGAAAAAAGTCATGTTCATATAGAACGAAAGGAAAAATCGCTGCAAGTGATTCCTCACAATGCATTTTTCTTCATTGCATCTTAGTTGCTCCTTAACTCACTTTCTTTCCCCTATACATTATATTGTATAACGACATAAAAGTCGTGTAGTGTTACATTCATTTGGAATCAAATCAGATTGAAATAAAAACTTTGCTACATCAAACGATATAAATGTTCACGCGAAATGTAAACGTTGAAATGCAATTTTGATAGCGACGTCTTGTGCAAAGCAAAATTTCCTTCACATTGAGAAGAATGGAATGAGAAAAAGAATCGACTCTAGACTTACTGAAGGAAAATAAATGTCTTCAATCCGATTTCAATGTAAATCCGATTGAATTTCATGTATTGATTCAAGAAGCAATGTTACTCTTACTACTATTTCTGCTACCGCTTCTTGCAACTTTTCTATCCTCTACATTTCTTCACTCAGATTTGTAAGAAGAAAATTTCACTTCCTCTTCTTCGTCTTTCATTCAAATGCAATTGAGATAACTAAAAAGTAAATTAAATTTTTTCATACCAGAATGTATGTATGTAGCTATGTGTACAGTTCTTACGTATTTGTTGTGGTAAAGTGATTTAGTTAAATTAGATATTTTAAGGACATTTTGTAGATATTATGTTGATTTGCGGAAATTGGATCTTTTTATAGCTGTTTTTCTGAACGTTTGAAGATAAGTTTTATTGCTGTTGCTAAGTAGCTACGTTTAAGGAATTAAATTAAAATGATGAATGCTGTGCCAATGCAATTTATAAACCTAGGATTATATAATCTTTGTCGTTTTCTATTGATGAGTTTCTGGGGATATCAGCCATGAAATTTTATTTAAATTTTTGATAAAATATCAAGAATCTGGAATAACCTTTTGTAGATTGAAATCAAATATTATCTTATGACTCTCACAGCAATTTTTTTAGTATAGGCATTTGCTCTATTAATATCCATTATAGAATTCTTTCTATTTTTTTTTATCTCATAAGCCTGTAATACAATCCAACTTGACTTTTAAAATGTACTAAAAATATTCCAGTTTTCTCGAATCTCATGCACAATATACTTAGTAAATAGAAATCATTTACGCTAAATTTGATTTAATTTAGTAGATTAAATTTAAATAATTTAATTTCTATGGAAGCTTTATTATAAAATTTATTTTACAAAAACCATAATAATTTATCTATGTTGCCATATTCACAACCCTTCAAAACATTTCCTTTTTAAATCTTATGTAAGCAGAAGATGTAGGATCCAAGTTGTATTTAAAGGAATCTGAAGAGGATTCATGTAATCTTGTAAAATTTCTTAATAAATGACAAGCAAAAATTGATTTTTTGAGAAAGAACGAAGAATTTCATTTTCATCTTTTGAAAATAACGGCACTTCCTACAAGTTGCTCATTAAAAATTTTAAGTGAATAATTACCTTCAAATATTTACATCGATATACATACGCACATAAAGAATGGGAGAGAGTTAAGAAGATATAAATTATAAATTTCATGCGATTAATACTTGTTGTTACATCACATGGCAACATCTTCCTGTTCCTTCTATCTATCTTCTTATAGACACGCATAAACATACATATATACGTACACAAAATTTATAGAAGCAAAAGGGTGATGAGATGAAAAATTTGTGGTAAAATTATAATTAATGACTTTCGAGCTTCTTCATGCTTACCACAGTACGAAAAATATAAATTTATGTATTTTACTTCTCTCACATTTTCCTTCTAACATTTTTTATTTCGATATAAATTAAAATTTGAATTTACATTTTTTCTTTTAAATTATTTAAATTCTTGAAGAATCTTCAGCATGTGGTTGCAACATCGATACCATTTTTCTGGAATTTACAATTAGCTGCATACAAATAAAAACAAGGTTTTCAAAAAAAAGCTTATTTTAAATATAAAAAAATTCAAATGAAATTGAGATAAAAATTTCAAGTGGGTATTTACTGTAAATTTGATAAACTTTTAAATTTAATTTTCAATAAAAATAATGTAAAACACACGACATAAACTTAAAAAAATTAAGGGAAGAAATAAGTTAGTCTTTAAAGAATGATTTTAATACGTATGAATAGGGGCGTATAGACGTTAAAATTTAGGGGGATTTTGGCATTTTTTTCTTGAAAAATCCTAGCAAATTTTCAATTCAAAATCTCTTGACCACCAAAAACAAACCGGCCACCCCCCCCCCCCCCCCCCTTCTGCTACATACTCTCATTAAAATTCTAAAACCAAAAATCAATGAAAAGGAAGCGAGAAAAAACTTTGCAATTAAAATATGACTAATCACGGCTATATTCTTTAAAACGAATATGATTTTCCTTGCCTACTTTATAATGAGTAACAAAATTGGAATTAATTAATAAATTTTTTTATCATTGCATGTCATGCTTTGTAACTTTTTCGCACGAAAACCATTATCACTTAAAATTTTATTCTGCATAAATTTATATACTGAATATTCTCATTGTAGTCTGCGTAGGAGGAGAAACCTCGAAGAAGAAGGAGTCTGTCAAGTGAAATTAAACAAAGTAAGAATTAAATTGAAGCGAAAGTGAATAAATATTTATTATTCTAATTACTTAAGTACCTTTGTGTATGTCTTTTTAATGTGAATAAAATACTTCTTTGGTAGTTTTGGAGATGTAACTTTTCCTAAATTGGAAGTGAGAAAATTTTCTCCAAACTTTTTCATGTTTCATGAAAAAGGAATGACGCAATTGAGACAGAAGGAAGAGATGCCAAGAATAATGAAAATTTTGCAACAATTTTTTTACTTCTCTAGACAATATTTTCTCTATAAATCCTTAATTTCCATTCCTCTTTTCATTATTCGTTGACAATCGTCAGAAAATCTGTCATTTTATCTCTTCTAGGTAGGTAGGAAAAATTTTCAGTCGCTTCCGTTATTTCGACTGCTATGAAAAAGTTTTTCATTTATTTATTTTTTTTAAACATTTCAGGATAGGAAAAGTTTCATAGTTTCTCGTTAAGAACAAATAAAGGATTAAGTAAGGATTGTGTATTGTGTACATTCATTTGCTTTTATTATATTTTCTCTCTTAATTCTCTCTGCCATTTACTTGTACGTACCCATTGCTACAATGTTTATATTTTTGCAAAATTGTCTAGCTATAATGAGAGAATTAAAAGTACATTATTATGAAATGAGAAAAAAATCAGGTGGATTTCCTTACAGATGTTCGAAAAGATTTCATTCTTCGGTATGTCTAGATACTTTTCAATTTCAAGCTTCGAATAATCTCTAAATAAACAGTTTAAAAGATCTTGCAAAATATAAAAGTTTAAACTGGTTTAAACAGTTAATGAAAGTTGCATTCGAAGAAGCAATTATTCAAATTAAAAATAACTCATGTCTTCTCCAGTTCCTATAATTATTGCAGCCAAAAATAAATAGTTTGCATCAAATTTCATCAGTCAAGTTCACAACAATTTTCATTGTGTGTGTAACAATACTTTGAGTTTTATAAAAAAAATTAAATTTTTAATATGGCATAATACCATTAATGATTGAATATGTAACATACAACGTTACGGGGGATCTAAGTTTTACTAGGAGAGAAAGCTTAGTCTTAGATAATAGTTATTAAGCATTATGGAATCCGAATATTTTACCGTAATATTTTAACAACTTAGTGAAAATGAACAAATTTGAATAAAAATGAAATTTACAAACTGCACATCATCTACCTTCAATAGAGGAAAATTGGAAACAAATATCCAAGTTAAAATCTAAGAAATCCGCAAATTCTTTCATTAAAATACCAAAAAAGCTAATTTCATTAGATAATCAAAATCAAAATAGCAGAACTGTTGAACAGTTTTGGAATATTAAGTGAGATTATGTGAAAAGACAGCAATTTAATCCAAATATGAGAGACCATAAAAGGATAAGAGAAAATTTTCATTTAACTAAATTTTCCAATCTTTAAGTGAAAAACTAAAAAAAATCGAGACTGAAAAAAATCATGTTAGCTATTTGTATGCAAATGTTTATGTGTATACATACAAAGTGTATATGTACATAATGTGATGAAAGAAAATCTTTAGAAAATCACGTTTGCAGTCCTTGGAATGAAAACAAAAATTATTCTAAAAAATTCAAAATTCATGTATCGGCATAATAATATATGGAAACTGTCTTTTTACTCTTTGCATGGTTATGCTATTTCCATTATGTAAATTTCATTTTATGCCGAATATTTTTCCTTTTATTTTTTTCCCTCTCTTAACTTAATTCGCGTTGATGCACAGAACAGCATGAATGTAGAAAAGAGCAGCAAAATATTTCTTAAAGCTTAAAAGGCGTTTTTTATGTTCTTTTTTTTCTTTTGCTATAAATTTTTCTTCCTTCCCCTTCTCACACTCTCCATGCTACATAATGCACACATTACTTAACGTTGATTTGTTCTGCATAATATAGCGCTTTATAAGACTGCTTTAAAATTCCATTGATCAAGCGATGAAAGTTTATCTATGCAACAGCATAAAAATAAACTGTGAAAATTAATTTAACATAGCGATGAAATTGGGAATGAAGAAAATAAAAAAGGGTTGAAATATTTTTTATGCTCTTCTCCTTTTCTTTAGTAGCGTGATTTTATGCAAGGAGCAATGTGCTGTATTCCCCGTTTTTCCAGTCAGTCAAACCTGCATCATTACAAAAAAAAAGCTTTACGCATAGATGGAAAAATTAGACTTAATACCATCTTTTTAAATTAATATTTTTCAAAAAAGCTTTTAAAACTTCCAAACTTGTTTTTGTTTATGAAGGAAGAGTGAGCTAGAAGACGAGGAAAAATAATTTTCTGAGACAAACATTGATTTTTAACGTAAAGGAAATTTTATGCTATGAGTATTAAGTTTATTAGCAAATGACCTTATTGATAATATTTTATATTTTTTTTTTATATTTTTTCTCAAAAACCCTAGCAAAATGAAGAAATTTTTCCATTGAGAGGGGGATTTGTCCCCCAATCCCCCTCTGGCTACGTGCCTGCTGAGATGTAAATTTTCTTGATCCACATGAAAAATGAAAAATCAAAGTTATGGGCATGATTTATGATCGGGCCTTAAATTTGTTGTGTCCGCTTGATTGTTCTGCTGTATTCTTGAATATATTTTACTTACGCATGGACTAAGCATGTAAGCATGTTTTTTGAATAAGAAAGACTCTTTAGCAAAAAGTTTTAAATCTAAATTCTTCTGTTCTTCAATAAAATCCTTGACCTGATGCTTCAAAATATCAATTTTATTTTATCTCAAAGAAATTTTTCTTTAACTTAAAGCACAAAAAAGGTGATTCAGCACTTTTAATTAAATTGTTTTTGAATAACTTTTTGAATCAAAATAGTTTGGAAAAAGTTTTTGCTATGGAATTTTTCGTTCAACTTTTTAAATATTTTAGTAAACTGCACATTTTTATTGCTGGATTACACTTGTACATAATTCATAGTTCATGAATATTAATAAAATCAAACTTCATTTATGATCAATTGAAATTGTATTATCATTAACCAGATTATTTACAAAAGCACAGCCAAATCCTTATAGATTCATTCAAAAAATCAATTTTATCCGAAAAATAGCTGCAAAAATATCCAACATTCTATGCCTTTTAATTAAATTGCAGAATTGTCCGAGTTGAAAGCGATATTTCATATTAAAATCCAATTAGTTTATTTGTTTTTGACAATAGCAGTCCATCAATATTGTTGATGATGACATAATAAATAACTCAATACGTGATTGTAATTTCCAAATTTTTTTATATACACTACCGTATATTAAATATATATGTCGGTTATTGGGCACAAAAATGTCATTTTCAAAAAATGACAATGTGAAAAATGAGAACGAATTTTTTCGATGGACGTATTTTTTGGAATTGATTTCAAGTTTTTTCCTCTCTTGTGTCCTGAGTATGTTGATGTGATATGCATGAACTAATGGAGAAACTGTGTAAAAAATAAACAAATCAATATTAATTAAATGTCACAAATCTGCAGTTTGTTGTAATCAAATTATTAAATTCAATTATTGCAAAAAGGTTAAAAAATCTGAATTCATCCTGGAATCAGAATGAGCAAGAGCAATACACGTGATGTTTGACCATCAATTAATAAATGTCGCCATAAAAATTTGTAACAACTAAATGAACAATCATGACTCGCATAAAAATCAACTTAAATTTCATTTAAAAGTGCAGTGAAAAATCACATCAAATGAATCATCAGAAAAATTCCTTATTCTGGCTTCGTACACTCATATATCTTATGCACACATTATAATGTTTACATTTTACACAAAAGATTTCATTCTTTGCACAATATTATGCACAACTAAGCATTACTAAGCACCATAATAGTAAATCGAACACTGCCAATGGCGCAAACATTCTTCATTCTTTCATTTCAAACTTGTTTGTTTATGTGAGGTTCTTAAAATTTCATGGCTTAAAGACAAAAAAAAAAAAATTCTTTGGGTTTCTTTCTTGTTTTTCTTTCATCACACATAAATGCATGTTTGTTGCTCATATTACTTTTCGTTTTATGATAGTAAGTAGATAAATGTGGTGGCAAAACCGGGATGAATAGATACGATTGTACATACTAGTAAAGCAAATAAGAAGGGGGAAGTTTTTTTACAGTAATTATGAAATTCCTCATATCATATTGTTGCTATTTTTCAGGGTTAGATTTTAGTATTAATTTATGAGTTTTGTAATTAGGCTTCCGATCGACCTCATTGTCATACTCCTATTGTTTTACCAGACTAGCAAAAGGTATGATATTATTATCAATCGCTGGGAAATGAGTCTTCCAATTCTGGTTGTTGTACTAGTTATTGTTTACCACATAACAATGGAGTATGAGGAGTAAAGAACAACAGCTTCTTATTTTCCATTCGAGAAAATCTCTTCATTTTTTTCCCTCAACTTCTTTCTTTTATCGCTCGAAGGGATCCATATGGTTTGATAATTTTTCAGCATCAAGAAATTTGTATCGAATGAGAATAATAAGACATTTTCATGATGATGCTGGCATGAGGAATTGGGAGGAAGAATAAGAAGATGATGATGATGAATACACATTACGGTTTGATGACTTATTACTCAAGATCGGATGATGGAATAATGGATGTGAGAGAAGCTGTTGTGTGCACAACGAAGGGGAAAAGAAATTGAATGAAAATCCCATAAATACACACAAACTGCATGCTTAAGGGATTAAACTTAAAATGCAATATTCATACAAAACGAGGACGATACGATGTATATGAAAAGAGAAAAGGAGAAAAATTTTTTTTGCTCGTTTAATGTCAGAACGTTTAAGTGATCGATCAGCATCATTTAGATGAGGGAACGGTGAGGGAAAAAATTGGTTCTTCTGGTGAATTCGCATGCACGTCAAATAATTCCTTATTATCAATTCATCCTCCCTCTTGGCTATGTTTCAATGGTAAATAACTGTGGGGTTGGAAATTCAATAGAATATATCTACATACCATATTCACATTATATACACTAGGATGTGCTCGATAAAAATACATCGTGCGACATGAGAACATAAAAAACTTTTCTTTAGGGAACGAAAAATGTAGAAAAAAAACTTGAAAAGTGTAATTAAATTTAAATTTCAATTAGTTATTATTGAAATATGCTCAAATATACGTAAATTTAATTGTTTCATTTGCATTTTATACAGTTGGGAGCAGAAGTATGAGCAAAGGAAAGATGCTGATACTTAAAAAATAATTTGTATTTAACTTGATTGAAATTTAATTTTTTGAAAGATTTTTCCCATGAAAGAAGAAACTTTTTAATTTTGATAATCAAATATTAAAAGCAAGGGATGTACAATTAATAAAGAAGGTTAAAGAAAGACTTAATCATTGGTGGCCAAAATAATTTCTTCAAATTTATGGTGCTCTACATCTGGAGATTAATTTTAATAACTAAAGTTTTCTAAAAAAAAAGGTAGACAAAAAAAAAACAAAAATCTTTTAAATACTCGAGATTTTTCAAAGTAAAGTTGACGGATCAACGAAGTAAACAAAATTTTTAAGTTCAAAATATTTTTCTCAAAAAATTTAGTGAATATTCCTGGAAGAATAATATCTGATCTGCAGACTATAGAAGAAGTTTTTAAGTAAGAGAGGGAGTTGTTTACGTTCAATTTTCCCACTTCCTTTGCCAAACATTCACACAAGTTCGAGGAAAGGAATATTTTCAACCATCATTCACTCATTCATCTATCCATACTGCTGCTGCTGCTTCACTTAATTAGAAAATATGCAAATTTTACATAACGCAACAGTACACAGAAGAGAGAAAATTGTTTGAGGGCATTAAAAAGGAATGGAGTGGAAATTCAAACAATAGAAGGAAAATTGCAATAAAGCTTCAGATGCTTCAGGGCGAAAATTCTTTAAAAATGCAACTACTCCCATTTTCTCATCTTTTTAACAACTTCCTGCTGATGTTTGCTTGCTACTTTTGTTCATGTACATATCTACAGAATAAAATGTTGTTTGCTGTAAAATTAATTAAAAACTTTCTGGCTGCGGTCAATGAAACAATATTTCGCTTCCATTTTTCATCAATTTTTTCATCTTTCTTTTATTTCATGTTATAATAAAAATATTTAGTATAGTTTACATAATACACCAAGTTTTTCTCATTTTTTAATTTTTTTCGATCTCATTCTTTTTTTGGAAATTTGAAATTACAAGAATTATTTTTTAATCATCTCTTATCCTCGTGGATTTTTCATTGAATTTTTCATTTTTTTACTTTTTTATTTTACGAATAAAAAATTGAACCGAAAAGAGACTGGTATGTAAAATACTGGATATAATTTGTGTTCTTTATTCTTCTAAATTTAATTCTTTTACGTCTTACTTAAATGTAACTTTATATAGATTTTTATCATCCTTATTTTACTTTTGTTTCACTTTACAAGTTTTTCATTTTATGTCGCGTTTTTATTAAAATTTCAAAATTATAAATGGAAATGACAAAAAATGAACAATTACAAGTAAATTATTTTGAAAACTGATGCTTAAGATTTTCATTTTTTAAACTTGAACTTAAATGATTCACAAAGTTTTCATTAGCATAGACGGATTAAAAATATTAAACCGAGAAATTTTATAGATTTCTAAAAATTTTATTTTAGACATAGGTTGACATAGGTTAAATACAAAAAAACTTAAAAGCTTATAATTGGAATTTGAGTTTCAAATTATTTCGAATGAAAATCTTGAGCACATAATCGAATTTGAATACTTTGAGTTTTTTCAAGATTATAGCTTCTTAAATTTTATATTAATGACAATTTTATTTATCTTTTTAATTTTTCTATGTTTCGACCTTTGGATTTTTGTTTAGTGGTAAGTTTTGAATAACTTAAATGTGCCGCTCTAATATTCTGTAATATATAAGAACTACAAAATAATATAGATCTCAAATATATTTTGATTAGCAATTCAAAAGAAACTTTGAAAATTTTCTTCAATTGCATTTTTTATAAACTCTCAATAAATTCGATAAAATCAGATTTCAAAATATTCAATTTCAATTTTTTTTGTGTAATGAAATTTTTCGATTAATAATTCAAACACAGCAAATCGCCGTAAGGATGATATAGTAATAAGATTGAAAAGTTTTTATCACAATTTATCCATTCGTTCACTCGTTCACTCATCCATTCGAATCAATTATCATACTTGTAATTGTTCAAATGACAATAATTGGTTTTATTTATTTTTTTATTTTCACAATTACTAATTAATCAATTAATTTATTACATATTATTTTTATTTTCTTTTAAAAATATATTCATATAAAAAATCAATCATGCATTAAAAATGGCAAATTTTATTGAACACTCGAGGGCAACTGTAGAGTGCTTGAAATGATGTAAATTTAATGTCAATTTGAAATTTGTGGAGGCTCAAAATTATTTTTTGATCCTTTTTAAATTGGAATTTAAAGTTAATTTCATCGCTAAGCCTCAATGCATTTTTATGATATCGCTATTGGCCCTTACAAAAATTTCAAATCTCTCTTAAGTCACCCAAAACTACTCAATCACATTTGTTTAATACAAATTGATGCACAACGTAAGAGAATGAAAGAATAAAAATATAACTTCTTTGCCGAGCGGCACAAATATTCGTGACTCAGTAGCGCCAAATTTAATACAAAAATTCACAGCTTGAACCGCTCGGGTTTTTCTTTATTTTCATTTCAATGGAGCATTAACGTTAATATTAATTCAATATATCTAAATATAAATCCTAAAAATTTCAACTGGGTGAGATGACCCAGGTTAAGTCGTCAGCGAAAGGGACATGTTGGGATTTAAAGATTTACATTTTATTCCAATTCTTTCTGTCTTCCCTTTCTCCTGTTTCTTCTTCCTCTATTTTTTTTGGAGGCTTTTTTCACTCGCGCGCAAAGAATAAAATAAAAAATAAAATAAAGCAAAAAATTTAACAAAACAAGGAAGGAACAAAGCAATTTATTTTTTTTCATCCTTGTTTCCCTCTCAAATCGAATTTTTCATCTTGACTTGTTGTTGTTTTTCATTTTTTTTGTTATAAAAATGAGTTCGGAATGGAAATCTATACAAACAGAAAAAGAAGTAGTCGAAAAGATAGAGAGAGTGAGAAAGAATGAGTGAGGCCATAAAACATTTAGAGAATTTTAAAAAAGTTTCTTCATCTCGACATAGCGACAATAAAAAACGTTTTGGAAACTAAATTGAAAATAGCTTATATCATCACTTTTTTCCCTTCTTAGATCCGTATTAAAACGGAAGAAAATAAAAAGCTTTTCCTTAAGAAATATATGTATAAATTGAGATTTTCCCTTCTTACCCACGTTTCTTATTTCTCCACAAACTTCTGTTACTTTATGTCTTCTTCATTAATTACAAGAGGGACTTTTCTCGCTTTCGTTATGTCCTCTAAAACAAGGCTTCCTCACTTTTACACTTAATTGGTAGTGACTTGCTTTCACGTTTGATTGGTATTTCATGTTCTTTATATTACAATTTACATTTATTTGATTTTTAAAAAATTGAAAATCTGTAATTACTTCATAGAGATGCCAAGAAATACAAATTAATAGGCATCGGCTTTTTAAAAAAAATTCATAGCTGTGACGAATTTTGAGAAAGTATTGAGCATAATTTACTCACATTTTAATACTTGAATCTGTAATATTTTAGATAGTAACCACAAGTATTTCTATGACAACTCAACTTACGTCAAGCTTGTGAAAACACAAATCCTAATGGAAACAAATTTTCAGTTTATATTTAAAGAAGAAAAGCTTGCCGTTGCTAATTGAATTCATGTTTCTGATTATAAACACCTAATTACTTCATTAAAAGTTTTCTCCTTCAAATCATTACCAATTATGAGTATGATATTGAACCTCAAAAATAGGGCAAATAATTTATTTCCAAATTTAGTTGCCACGGGTATAAGTTTTGCGAGTGGTAATTTCCGTTCGTGGAATTTAGCTGAAAATATTTTCTCGTGTGGTACTTTAATATATTATTAGTCACGATCTTAATTAATAGTGAAAAATCTCTTAAATTTTTTACCCCTACCTTCCCTCAATCACACATACTTTTAATGTATAGCTACAAAACGTTTCATTCACTGGGTATTTTCCACTTTTCTCCTTATCTTCTTATACAACTTATAGCTTAATCAATATTTTTTCCTTACTTCATTCTCACTGTTTTTTTCTTCTTCTTTTTTTATGTTTTTACTTTCGACTTGGTCAGCAAAAATTATTTATCATCATGTATGGTATGTATTTATATATATAGTTATGTGGTTTCATCATTTTTTATATACGGAGATCTATGTGTCTATGTTCTCTCATTTTTCCCCTCAAGTCCATATTTTTCTTCTGTGATTTATATTAATATCCAATTTATTATTATTATTATTATTATTCACTTTCTAGTCTCATACACACTTTTTGACGCTTTCTCTATTTACTATGTACGATTTTTTTGTTCGTTGTCATCACTTTGTAGATTTATTGAACTTGAGACTTAATAACTGAATTTTTTGGCCAGAATTATAAACTTTTCATTTTATAATAATGTCTAAAAAATTTTACATAACACATTCACGAAGAATTAGATTCAAAATCTTATTCTTCCGTACTACATAGCTAAGTATAACATGCTAAGTTAGAATTCAAGCCTCAAAATTCATTCATAAAAGCCTCTACAGATTTATTTTTCTTCTTTTTTCCATCACTTATCATAATCATTTTTCAGGCAAACGATGGAGATGATAAAAAGAACTCCATTGCTTTTTTGACATAACACAAAAAGTATTTTTATATTTGTTTGAGCCCTCAAAACGCGCACATGCTCGTTATGCTTGTGTATGTAACTTTATTAATATTAACAGTTTTTTTACGTATGGTGATGTCCAACTTTTTTACTCGTATTTTTTGCTTCTTTTTTTACATTATTATAACAATACAAAAAGAATTTTTCATTCATTCATTTCCACCCCATCATCATCATTTAACCTATACTTGACTATCATCAAAATGGATATATCACGAAGAAAGCACACGAAGAATGAATTAAAGTTTTTCTTTTTATTTTTTTTCTCTTGTGTTATTTTTTTTTGGAAAAAGAGAGACACGACATTGACGATGACAGCAAAAGAAGGAAAAAGTTTTTTTTTTTCATATTTTTTCTTATTTTTGTTTGTTCTTTTTTACTTATACACTTTAAGCATTTATTTGTTATCTTATCACCCGTCGTTGCTGTTGTCTAAATAAAATTATAGCAGTCCACGATGTCAGACTAATTAGTAGTGAGTAATTTGATAATTTACTAGATGAACTTGTATCACCACATTTTCCTGGTTTATTGTTGTTGTTGATATTTTTCGTAATGTCCATGGATACAGAGGAGATGAACGTGAATTTGTGGAAGCAAAAGCAGCAGCAAAATGAGAAAGAAAGAAAAAATAAAAGGAATTAATTAATTTTTTTTCCTCATCAAGCTACAAGATGGAAAATTAAGTTCACCCATTGAAGGCATTTTTTCACATAATTTTCCGACCAAAGAAATGATAAAGATGTGCAGTATGTTATATATGTGTAAATACTCACGTGCGATTCCCGTTACATTCGATATTAAATGATGTTCAGGTATTTCTAATGACATGGCTTCACGATAACATGAATCACCGACAATTAATTGAGCAGAAGCGGAGGAGTCAGTCGTTGTTGATGGTTTAAAGCTAATGCAGACACCATGTTTGGTCCCTGCGTGACGAGCTATGATAAATGTTGTATCATTTTCCGTCCATGAACCGTGGCATAAATATTCTTTTTGTTTTGTTGTGAGGATAGAAGAGAAATGAAAAATCGTAATAAAAATTAACTTTTTGTGTTCCAACAGAAACAAAAAAAACTTTTTTATTTTCATAGAAAAAAGCTTTTATTTACTACTTTTTGGTCTTCAAGTACTGGAAAATTCATTCCAGAAGTCATTCAAAATTACCTTGAAACTATTAATTTTTAAGTTCATACATATTATTCGGATGTACAATAATAACTAAATTTGAAACTAAAGCATTGCCCTATATTCCTGTCCAAGTCTATATTATTAAAAAACTCTGAACATTATGTCCGTAGAAATTTCCTATCTTATTTTCCTGATTTATTCTTCTTCCGTATATTTTCAATTTATTCTAGAACTTTTCAGTAACAGAACTAAGAGAAAATAAAGTGCAAATTTAAAGAAAAAACTAGTTACGTCCCAAAAGATCTGTACATATCTTGAGATAAAGAAGAAGTGGGCAATGTCGGAAGGAAAAAGAGTTAGCATACCATTATTATTATTTTTATTATGATCATTATACAATAAGTATACGATAGAGAAGAAATTGTGTTTTACAAAAGTTCTTTAGTTTCACATAACTTCCTGCTATGAAATTTCCCTTTTTTACTTTCTCGGATCTCTAGCCGTAAGGAATAAAAAGCTTTTTCTCTTTAGATAAGAAAGAAAAATTCAAATTTCCGTACCTTCATCACCAGCTTCACTACATTGTGGATGAACCTCAATAATATCATCGCGTGAACAACCAATGGACAATCGCCGCTTTTGTTTATGTGCATTGGAGCACTTTGACAAATCGCGACGATGCCTTTGGCTATTGAAACGATCGTGTATATGCAAATTATGTTCAAACATATCTTCGTTGCGAAAACTTAATATATCATGACGTTGATTTTTATATGAAGGTGCAGGATCATGCATAATGTGATGATGTTGCTTGCTACCATTTCGTTTGTGACGTGACATCATATATGGTGGACCCAAGGGGCCTATTACTGAATACGACGATCCACTTAGGGGACATTCTTCTGTTTCTGATGAAGCGGCTGTTTTGTCGAAGAATGAAGGAGGAAAAAATTAATTATTAAATTATTCAGCACGCGACTTTCTGTCGTTTATTTCTAATATTTATAAAGTCTCTTTTTTACCCCACAAAATGATATGGCGGTAATAAAAACAATAATATTCACATATGTACAAAACCATACAAATATATTATATATCTTACCTAACAATGTAGTGAATGGAGTACGAGAAGCATCAAATTTTTCCGGAGCACAGGCATCTTCTAAACGTGACGTTATGTTGCCTATTTGCAATTCGACAACATGTGTGTCACGTCGATATATCACCAAGCATAAGAAGCCGGTATTGCTGTGTATTGAGAAAATAAAGTAACAGAGTAGGAGAGATGTAAAATATAATTTCGATACAAACTCATATAATTCAACAAACACCCACACAGACACTAACATACAAACATGTCTCGTAGAAGAAGTAAACGAACGTAATAAAATTAAAGCTTTAAGATGTAAATCACATGAAATTTTTATGTTTCCATTTAGAAGATGGAATTTTTATAATTTTCCTTGCGACATTCCCGCTGTACTACTCGTATCCTTAAGAGAAGCTATTTCTTAGCAAAGCGTCTCAACATGGACTGAGGATGAATTCAGTGGAGGTCAAATGAAAATTTTACAAGGAAAAAAAATTTTAAAGACAGATTTATTCACATTTATCTATGCTAAATGCACGATGTGGATGCCACATCACATCAAGTTAAAGGAAATAAAATGGAACATGCAGAAATATGTGAAAGGAATTTAAACCCCTCCGAACATCTTACAAGACATTTTGAATGGGAAATCATGACTTACAATTTGTGGCGGATGTCTTAGGAAGGAAAAACGAAAAAGCAAAACTTTAAGAAAATAACAAAAAGGGAAGATTTTTTGGGACTCATTTCTCATACAACCACAGAAGATAAATATTTTACCAGGAAATGAATATAGCATATAGACACGATAGAAAAAGTTTATTATCTTTTATATGTGAGGAACTAGGATTTTGCATATTCAATGATGATGATTATTAGAAGTTTTCATTGCTGAAACTTTAAGATAAAAAAAAAAAATCGATAAGGGAAATATGAAAACGTAAAACTTAAAGGATTGCTGGCTCAAGAATGTCGTGATTTCCTTTTTATTTAAGAATTTTCTTTGTCATCAGGGTATTTAAATGGCAAGGATGACAGCAAATTCAGATACGATTTTAAATGTTATGCTGCATATTAATAAGCATAAGTATAGAAATGGAAATAGATCGAAATTTTTAAGTACATCATGTTCATATGTTAGAAAGGTTACATGAAGTCGAAGTTATACAAAAAGAAAAAATTTATCAAATTACAAAGAGAAAAGAAGCATTTAAGAAGCGTCAATTTCTTATCGAAAGAATGAATGAAATTTTTTAATATTCTTTAGGCAATGAATGAAGTGAAATATTTATTTCATTGTAATGTAAGACATTTTTGCCCATAACAACAATAATGATACATTGAAATGTGCTCATGATTCAAAACAGGAGAGATGTGGTGGTACATGATATTATTCACAATTAGATTCATACATATAATAAATTTAAATTGCGTATATTCGATGGAATGAGGAGTAAAAATGAAGAAGGAAGAAGGAAATTTCCCACAATTATAAACGCAAAAATATTTCTGCGTCGCGAATCTCGCTGACTCAATTGTGGTTTTAAAATATATTTCAAACCCATCTGCATGTACACGCCATCATATTTTTCATTATAATGCCTTATAACTGATTTTCCTTATTATCATTTTGAATCCTCTATTGTTTTACTCATTGCTTTGAGGTTTCTTTTATTCTTTCTCCATTCGTACAAATGTAAAATACCATACAAACATATTTGTAGATAGTCAGTCATTTGGAAGCATGAGCATTTAAGGCAATTTATATAATACTACATTGCATTGCAATTGAGAGGAAAGGAAACAGAGAGAAGGACTAAAACATGGAAGATGTTTTCCATTACGATATAAAAATTGTATATTTTCCTTCATCTTTTTTGTGCTTGCTTCAGTCATACATTTATGCATGAATTATATGTAATAGAGCTTGTGACTGAATGGTACAAGGATAAATGTTCATTCAGTTAAGGAGATGAAGAGAAAGAAAAAGCAAAATGAAATGAAATTATTAGAGATGGAAGAGAATTTTTTTTAGAACTCTGGGAAAATATTTAATGGATTTCGTAGATTTCCGCTTATTTATTGTAATTTGTTGAATAAACATAATGATCAAATGGAATAAAAATCAACTATGATGATGTACATTAAGAATCGAGCTGAGCTCAACAAAGTTTATATTTCTAGGATCAAAATTATGGAGATTACAGATTTATATTTAATTGAATTCGTTTAGAGAGCTTACTCAATTTAACCAGTTCCTTTTTTCTTTTACATAGAATCTGAAAAAGTCAACCCCTTCGACCATATCACAGTATTATATATGCAGAAAGAGCATGAGACCCACGGAATCAGGACTAAGAAGTTGAAAAATCAATGCACTCATTCAATTTAACTTAGAATCACTATAAAATATATATCATCAAGTACAAAATGTACATACCATCCAGTAGTCTGCTCAACAACCATTATTGTTTCATTTGCTGTCTGCTTGTTGATTTGTTCACAAACTGCCCTAGATTCCAAACGTTGTGTTGGCTTTTCCTTTGTTATGTGAATCGTACCATCGGGTCTAGAAGATTGTCATCATGGTAAGTACGGATGGATGAGAAATGAGAAATAGAAAAAGAGATGTGAAGGAAATTATTTTTAAATAATTCAGCATGCATGCATAAAAAAGGCTTTTCAATTGACATGATATTCGTCATTGATATTGAAATGAAAATCTACATACTTTTGATGTACATTGTATGACAATTCTCCATTCAGTGAGTGCCAATGCTTTGGCTCCTTGAACCATTTTGGAAAATCACATCTCTCAGCCGGACCGAAACGTTTTAACGTCATGATGCGTGATCCAAATTCAGGATTTTCTAAACCAGTGCATGTAGCATCGCCTGATTGTGCTAGTCGATATTCAACATCCTTTGAGCCGGCTAATGAATATATTAGCAAAAAATTATTTTTTATGTGTGAAAGAGACAGTTTTGATTGTCATTAGTTTTCGGTTGTATGCATTGAATGAATTGCTTTTCGCATTCTATGTTTACACATAATACTAGCCCGCTTATAGAATGGTCCTACATAATTCTGTAATTCACACCGAGGGATCAGAACTTTCTTGACACTGTGATCTATATTCATTTATATGCGTTATGCGCATAGGAAAACAGTTCCATCCCTTTGTTTCACACTATTTCGTAGTCATATAGTCACACGAATGAATGAATAGATAAACATAAAGACAAATCATTAAATATTGAATACCGAATAAAGTGAGTTGAAGAGATAGAGGATAGTAAGTGCAAGTGAGATGGAGATATAAATTGTATGTCCACTTGATACACATCATTTGCAGTAAAGTGTAAACGCATGGAAAATTTTAACACTGGATTCTTATTTTATTGACATTTATGAGTGATTTTATTTGAATTTTGTGCTTCCTCCCCACTTGAAAATCACCTCTCCTGTCTCTTCTACTTCCTTTTTCCATTTACTTTATTATTTGTTGTTATTTGAAAATCGAGCATGGATAGTCAATAGTCATTATTGAATTGATGGTACTTCTGGACTATTGGTATATCTAGTTATGCTTGTGCATTCACTCTATTCCCCTTTCAATTCCATTCAGAATTCACAAGTTTTTTTGTTGTATACGTATTTATAGTTATGAAAATATTTTTATAATAAAAATTTATGTAAATTGAAGGGCAAAACTTTTCCGTTTACAGATACAGGCAGGAGAGAGAAAGAAGGAACTATTTATAAAATGTTATGCATGAAAAGTATATCATGAGAGTAAGAGAAAGGCAAAAGTGAAAGAAAGAAGAATGAAATGATTGAAGATGGAGAAGATGTGGGGGATAATAACTTTTTACTTCAATTACCATAATTGACACTACAATTTAGTGAAAACTGCACTTCATGTCAATGATAGTTTTGAAAAGAATAAATAATTTGATGTAAGTTGGTCTACTCCTTTCTCTTTCTAATTGAATCGACTTATTATGAGTTTTTTTTGTCCATCCTGATTTAAATGGCTAAAGCAAGATCTCCAATATAAAAACCCGGCAATAACATCAATTATGCGAATTTATGAGATAGAAACATAGCACAGAAAAAAGTGTGAAAACAAAATTTAATTAAAAACTCTTCTGAACTGAATCTGTCACTTTACAAAAATGATTAAGTGCTACCACAACAACCCATTATTACCCATTTA
Source organism: Chironomus tentans (assembly GCA_963573255.1). NCBI lineage: Eukaryota > Metazoa > Arthropoda > Insecta > Diptera > Chironomidae > Chironomus > Chironomus tentans. The sequence goes on along the minus strand of OY754304.1, from coordinate 250,899 downwards.
CTAAAACTAAAACGAAAAGCAATCCTGCATATGACCTAAATTGCCTTACCATGTTTAGAATTTGCATTAATTTTCTCATAAACAAAACATCGGAAACGCTCCTCATTCGATGTTGCACGACTGTGCGATAAGGTTCCAACAATGTAATGAGCATTACCATCCTTCCATGTTGCCAAACAGGTTAATTCCTCAACTGTATACATATATTTTTGATGATGATGATGATGTTGGATAAGGCAGGAAATTAGAGAAGAGACAAAAATTTGATTAAAAAATTTTGTGCTCCATAGCTTGAGGGCAATCATTGACTTTATCATAAAAAATACTAAGGTTCATGACATTTGCATACTCACCAGTACTTTCAGTGCCTTCAACATCTGGACATGCTTGAAAATTGAGCATCATTCGAGTATCTTCCGTGCAACTTTTTATCTTTGATACTGGACTCTTGCATTCACCATTTCCACGACTGTATGTGAATGCGAATTGTCCTATTGAATGAGAAAAAAATGTCGAATAATAATAGATGAAAAAAATTCTTCTATAATGCAATAGGTGTCATGGAGATATTGAAATTGTTTCATATTACAAAGAACATGAAAAAAAATTATTTGATATTTGTTTTTGCCTTTTTGAAGTGAGTGAGGAGGATGATGCCAGAGAGAATGAGGAGCAAAAATTTAATTAAAATACCATCAGTGTGTGCCTTCAATAAAAACTTTAGTCCTGTTTATTGAAAATTGATTGATTTTTTGTTGCTGCTCTTCTCTTTTCTCGCTCATGTCACGACAATTTTTTCCAATAAGTGCAAAAGAAGCACCAGACGTTGGCATAGTTCCCATAAGGGGAATGAGAAATGTTCATAGGAGGTGACAAGATAAAGACTATTAAAAAAATTAAAAACATGTTCATACCTTTCAATGGCGCTGGACACTTGACAGGATCGGAATCAATTTTAAATAGACTATGAAGTGTAGCATCGCCTGGAATTTGCTCGCAATAAAACTGAAGCATATCTCGAGCGGCTATAGTGTGTGATTGGGAGGAAACAGATAAAATAAATTAATGGAAATTAATTTTATTTTTTCTTCTTCATCAATGAGTATGTTATTGGATATAAAATTATTTTATTTTCGTATTAATTTTGCTGATTCAATAAGTATTTTTCTGCTCAACTTGTAATGACAATTTTTTCAGTTTTACCTTAGATTCACACATCCCTAGAATTTCCTGCATAATATGTTAACTCACAAAATTTTATTTTAGTAATGAATCTCCTCCTATCCTAAATTAATTTTTGATTAAATATTATTTTTCTCATCTCCTCGATTTCAAATATCAAAGCAAATGCAAACAATCAAGTCTCACGTAAAGGGCAAGTACCTCAATAATTATTAATTCTTCAACCCCTATTCCGATGATGTTAAACTCCTTTTTAATTTCAGAATGTTTTACCACATATTTTATTACTATATAGGAAAATTGGAAAATTCAACCGTGAGGCATGTCCAGTAATCATATTTATATATGTATTCGTGTGTCCACAACCAGTCTATATTGAAAAATTGATTATCAACATACGTACGCTCACATCAACTTTCAATTCACAATTTAACAACTCCATTTTCTGCGTTTTTCATTTCCGAAAAATGAAATAAAAAAATATATATTGAATGTAGTCGGTTCAGTGTGATGTGGGAATGAGACACAATAATTTTATTTAAAACCCCTTGAATTGCATGCAATCATCGCTTTTTCGAATGATGAAAATTTCAATGAACAACATACAAATAAAAATAACAACATTGGGTCCTGTGAATGTGAGTGAGACCGTATAATTAAATCTAATTTGAAATAATTCAATTGAACATAAATAACCAATTTTGCGAACCCTTCACAAAACGATTGGAAAACTCATTTTTTGTTTCTCTTCTTTATGAATAATGTGAAAACTCATCGAATCATCAAATTAAATCGCTCTCTGTCTACTCTTTTGCAACAACACACACACACTCATATATACACGAGTATTTATTTTACAGATACACAAATTTCGACCATTCTGATAACACATAATTTGAGTAAAATTACACTTTATGTGTCATTCAAGTGATATATGCTTGTGAAATTCATTGCCAAATGCAGGTGGAAAAGTTTTCGCAAATGTGTCTATTCTTTATTTTGGACGTTAAACATCTTTCTGTTTGTGAGACTTGTAGGAGGTTTCATTATTAGCATACTTGAAACTTTTATTGTTGATTCGGCCTTCAAAACAAAAATTACGAAAAAAATTCTTTTTTGGATATCCTCCTAATTGAATTAATTTTGTTTCTTGTCGCATATTTAGAAAGAACCAGGGCAAATGATCAGTAAAGAAAAGCATAATCAGTAAACAGGTCAGTAAATGATCAGAAAAGAATTGCAATTAATTATAGTAATTTACCTAAAATTCTTATTAGCATCATAATGCAAAATTCGTAAATTCTCGGACATTTACGCTTTAATTTGATGTTCCTCATCTTAAAATTTCAAGGTATCAAAATTTTCTCAGTTTATGGATCAAAGAATTCTTTGGTGTTTCGATAATTTAAGACACGTTTGTTACGATTGTTTTTATAAAAATTAAAATTATTATCTTCATCTTAGATACTTTATAATGCTTTAATAATGATAGGCAGTATTAGTCTATTCAATCTGAGGCAACCACCCTGTGCACAGGGTTCCTTTTTTAAAAGTAGATTATTAATAAACTCAAAAGTAGACAGTTTTCTTTCACCCTTTGCAGCCTCCTAATTTTTTTTTCAAATTCAATCGATTTTTCTACTACAATGAAACCAGCCAGACCCTTTCATAATTCATTTAGCATAAAAATTAATTTTTTCCAAAATATTTCATTACACAGTTTGATACAATTTTGTATCTTGCAATCAACAGGACAGAGAAGGAAAAAAATGCAAACAGAATGACGAATGGCTAGGAATAATAATGAAAAAATATGATTGCGAGAGGTTGACTATCCTTCCATATGACCACACATGAACAATATATTTGTCGTCAAAATCGCGGGGAGCATGATAAATAAAATTAAAAAAGAGATTATTAAAAAATCATATGGGGTGAAAAAAAATTTCGTCGCTTTGCCCTTTTTGGGCGAATGAAATAAAAATCTTTCATGCTGTTGATGTATCCATACAAGCAAAAAGTTAGAGAGAGAAACTTCTGTTGTATATGATTAATTTTTAATTAAACGCTTAAATATAAACTTTAATATGAGTGGATTTATGAGATTATGAATTTTTTGTACATAGAGAACATTTTGCATGAAAAAAAGAGATTAAAAATTTTCTGAACGGAAAGATTGTTTAAATTAATTTCATTGTCATTTACATAAAAGTTATCGGTAAAATCAAGCATTTCAGCGACAGTAGATTTGAGGTAAAGTGGAATGAGAGAGTATGTGAAATATGCAAGGTAAATTTTATTTTATCACGCAACATTCACATCATTAATGGAAATATATAGAGTCAAATCGAGGATTGTAACATGTGTATTTTCAGAAAAGATGTGCTGAAAAATACGTCAATCAAAATTAAAGTGTAAGCAAGTGAAGTATGTGATAATGATTATATCAATGGCATCGTATTAAACATAGAGATTTCTCATCTCACATAAACTTCTAATTTCCACTCAAATAAAGTGGAAAGATGGGATGGATAAAACAGCAACAACATCCAAAAAAATCCTTTCAGTCGTAATTATTTATCGATTTTCCTGTCTCATTCAATTTCTGAAAACGCACGATGTGATCGAGAGTACGATGGAAGAAGGATGGAGATAGCAAAAAAGGGATGCGAAGATATTTTCTCAAGCATAGCAAAGAAGCAGTAAGCAACTAACGAAAAATAAAAATAAATAATTGATAAGGCATTTCGTATAGCAATAAGTGAGCATTTTGTAAACTTGAGACGGCTTCACCGTATTTCTCATACATATACATACATTTTGGATATCTTGAAGATAGAATTGGAATGAAAATGAAAATTTTAACAAGTGCCACTCAAATTCAAATTCTACTTCAATTTTCTTTCCTTTAATGTTTGTTTATCTATTATGTGTGTCTCTGCAAGATTTTTTGAGTCTTACAGTCAATTATCTATTATAGACTAGAAAAGAGTTACTTTTTTTTATTGGAAAGGTTTATTTAAAAGTTTGATAATCTTTTAAAATTTTCTGATGCAACACTCTATGAATGTCATTTTAAGGTTACACAGAAAAATCAGAAAACCTCATGTGACTTTTATTCTGCAATTTAATATTCAAATGTGCTAAGGATATAACCAAAAATTTACTCGTAGGCAGACTCCATCGACAATATTATTTTTAACTCTATTGAAACACCTACATACACACATTCAATAGGGAATAGCAACTCAAATCGAAAGTTCTTTAAACTTTATTTGAATAAATTTTTTTTAAGATTTCTTAAAGTGTCATTTCCCCTCACTCCTTGCATCATTTATTTACATTTGTGGTTAAACTCTTTTATATCAATCCAACAATATTTCTTATTTGTATTTGTCTATACAAAATTTGACTATTTATTTATTAAGCCTGATGAAATCCCACATGATTTGTTGCCTTTTCCTCTCTCACTCTTGTTATTAACATAAAATTTGACTTTTTACTGACAGATGTACTTTAAGTTTGTCGCATGTCTTGTAATAAGGAATAATGTTTCGTGAACTTGAGGTATTACATCAGCAGTCGTTATGGGAACGAAATGTTAACTTTGAAATTATCTAAGTGGGTGGGAATCAGCAGCGAGAAAAATTATTAATAATTTTTCATAAAATAATCCTGTCACGTAGTTTGTTGAACTTTCTTTACCAATAATCTAGATTAGATAAATTTAGAAGAGATTTTTGGGAATAAATTAAAATAATTCATTTAAATTCACAGTAAGAAGAATTATTTTGACTTTTTATTAAATTCAACCCCCTTTTCATATTTCATTTTGTGATAGAAAGTTATTACGACAATATAATCTGCTAATCCTTGAACAACCTAGATTCAAATAAAATTTCGAACTACTTCATGAATATAGTGAAACATTTTTCCTAAAATTTCATTCTTCGTTAATATTCATGAAATTAAATATTTCTTTAACTCAATAAATCAATCTAATGATGACGTTACAAAATTTTCAATTCCAACTTAATTCCGCCTTAATTTTATTCATCAGGTTCATTATAATCACAGATTGCTGTTTTCTTAGTTCTACTTCTCACTTGAATAAATAAAGGTGGAACAATCATTTCGATTACATCAAGGAATAGCACCTTGAAAACATTAAATAATTTTATCTTTGTGAATTTAAACCAAAAAGTTTCTAAAAGATTATCATCAGAAGCATGATTTTTGCAAGAAAAAAAACGTTTTTATCGTAAGACACTAGAATGATAGTCAATTGCTGAAATGTATATTTTCTAAAATTTAATGAAAATCATCGTCCAAAAGAAAATTCCCGTAAAAATTATTTTCTATTCTAATTTTGGAAACACATTTAATCTCCTAGTTCTTACATTGGCATTACAGCGGATTTGATTTTGTTGAATTTAAATATTCATAAAACACAAAATGTTAATTCATGACTCTTTATTCTATGAGAAAATTAAAGCATAATATTTTGAGAAATTTAATAGGAAAAATATTTTGAATATTATAAAATTTTAATATAAATTCGTAAACAAGTTGTATTTTAGCTATTTAAATATTATTTTTTCTAGATAAAAAAAAGTTATTAATGCTTTGATACTCATTCTTATTATACATTCAATCTATTGAACCTTAAACTTTACAATTTAAATCATTTGCTGATTTTCCAATTGTTTGTAAAACTTTTCCAGCAATTCTGATTATTTGTTTCTAAATTTTCTATTATTTTATTACATATAAATCCAATCCTCTTGTTCAATATCTTACAGTTCGTAACAGTAATTAAAATTTTAAAAAATAAAGCAAAAAAAAAATCCATTCAACTTACTCCCTTTTAAGAGAAGAGAAGTGCTTTTCCAAAAAAAGTTTTAATTAAATCAAGACAAGATGATATTTTGCACAAGACAGGAGGAGTTGAGTGAACAAGAAAGAGACAAAGTATGATAGAGTGAGATGTGAGTGAAAAAGAATGGAAAGCATACAGTTAGTTTTGTAGGTAGTAAGGAAAGAGTAGATTGTCTTTGCACATTATTTGCCTTGGCAAAACACTAATGTCACGGAATCGAGTGACATGAATTTTCTGAATTTCATTTTGCTTACTTTTCAATTAATCTTTTGAATTTTCTCGCTTTCATTAAATAAATCAATTTTGTATTAACGGTCTTTTCATATTTGAATTGTAATTTTCGTCAAACTGAACGAAAGCTGATTTGCCTTATTTTATTTTACACATTCGTGCGGGAAATACAATATTTTTCTTAAAGTAAGTTAATTACACTTTTAAAACCATTTTGTGAACTAATTAAATAAACATTTGTTTAGATCTGACTTCAATAAACAAGGATTTTCAAAACTGAAGGAAAATTGAGTGTTTTAGCAGGTTCCAGAAAATATTTCAGATTTTTCCCACACAGAAAGTTTTAAGAAAAATATTTAAGCGAATTGAGGACTTAAAAGGCACAACTTGAGCATCTACAAACGAACAGAAGGACATAAAGTGTTGTCAGCAGAACAAAAGGCTGATTTACAATTAAAATCGAAAACACATAACTTAAATTTCGATTTTTTGTTTTTTTTTCTGTCATTGTAGGTTAAGATCCAGTCTGTCAAGAAGAGATCCAGTGCTTGCAATTCCTCTAAGTCGATTATTGCCTTCTAGTTGTTTGAAACTAGGATAGTCGCATTTTATTTGTTTGGTTGTTAGAAATCAGACAAATAGCTATTTTGCAAGTGCCGATCAGCAAGACATTTAGGCTCTGTTGGTAAATTCGGTCAGTGCAGTAACAAAAGGAAGGCAAAATGGATCCATTCGTCGGCGGTCTTGTGAATCCAGCATGGATTGTTCAATTAAGCAACAAAGATCCAAACGTGACACATCCGCGCGCATTTTTCTTGTCTGGATCTAAAATTAGTCCAAATGTGAAGTGCAACAGCAAAACCTGTTTAGCACCATCCAGAACAGCAGTATGTCAAAATCAAAGGACAGGAAGTGAAGATTCTCACCCGATGCTGTTTTGCTATTTATGTGACCGATGTTTTCATGTCAAATGTTTGAATTTGACTTTGGAATTGGTCAAAACAGAGAAAGTTCCATATCAATGCCTAGAATGTCGACAAAATTGTATGAATCAAGCGGCTCAAGCTTATTTCAAGTCAACAGGGTACAAATTGCCAATGATTGAACGACGTAAAAGGTTTCTGAAAACAAATATTGAGGAATCAGAGGAGGATTTTGACACGGACAATGAATTTGATCCAAATGATACAGCTTCATTTATCTTGGTAGATAATTCTATGGTCTTTGCTGTTGGATCATCAGCTAATTCAACACGACATCCTACTCAACAAGAATCGAGAGGAAATTCTCAATTGGAAGCTGAAAACGTTGAGTTGAAACGCAAACTGGCTGATTACGATGAGAAAATGCAAAATCTCCAAAATCAACTCACTCAATTCATGCAGTTGCAAATGCAACAACAAAATTCACTTCCTCAAAATCAAATGTCAGTTCAACGCGATAATTTGAATAATTCTCACACCTTAAATCAATTCTATGCATCCAATAATACCGTGCCACCATCAGAAATATCATCACGTCAATTTGAGCCAGTTTCTTTTGCACAACCTCCACGACCGTCAACTTCAAATGCTGCAAATGATGCTGATTTAACACATATTGTTAATCGATTGACAATAAGTCAGGAACGGCAGGAAGAAGATCGCTACTTAGCAAATAGAAGGAAGGCAATGCCAAAAATTGCTGATTTTAATGGAGATCCCTCAAAGTGGTTGGAGTTTGAACAGGATGTTGAAAGATACAAAAGTTTGTATCCTCGTGATGATGTGACGGTAAAGCTTCATGTGAGAGGTGCATTGAAAGGCAACGCATTTAATGTAGTCAAAGATATTTTATCATCGCACTCGTTGAATGAAATTATGCAAGTTCTGAGAGAAACTTTTGGAGATCCTATGATAATGGTAAGGCGCAAGGCTAAAGATTTGAAAGATCTCAAGATTCACGGACCATTATATCGTGAGGACGTGGTTAAAATTAAAATTGCGATTCAAGGATATTTCTCAGCATGCACGTATGCAAAGACGGGCTGCTTGAATTCAAATGATTTAGGTGAAAATGTTTATGAGCAATTGAGTTTGGAAGATCGTGCTAGATGTAAGGATCTTTTTATAAGATTGTATCCACGTCAGCAAATAGTTGTCAATTTAAATTTGATTTATGATTATCTCTCTGAACGTTTGCCATTGCTTGATGAGAAACCGTCAACCAAGAAGGAAAAGAATTTCGACGATAGTAACAAAGATGATAAGAAAACTAAGTCTTATCAATGTTTAAGTACATCTGCTGTTTCACCTTCGTCATCACAAAACAGAGAAGCTTATAAATTCGAGATCAAGGATAAAGTTACCGCTCCTTATATTGGATATGACATTGCAAAGGTCAATCAATTACGCAAAAAGTGCTTTATCTGCAATCAAGTAAATCACTACACGTTAGAGTGTACTAGATTTCAATCAATGAATGAAAATGAGCGCTTTCGAGTCATCAACGACAAAAGATTGTGCAAGAATTGTATAATTTCAGCGGATCATAGGTCATCAGAATGCGATTTGAAACTTGGATGTGGATTCAAAACTGATAATTCTAATCGATGCTCACAAAAACATCACATTTGTATCCATAATGCGAATAAAAATTTAAATCCAAGAACAAATCGGCAAAATAGAAGGTCGAACACTAACAATAATACGAGCCGAGCCCAACAAGCAATTAACAACGCAAGTACAAATGTAGTTCCACAACAACCAGTGATTCCAAATCCTCCAAATATAAATCCTAATGCTCATGTTCATGCTCCTAATGTTCCCAATGTAAATGCGAATATCGCAAACGCAGCCAACACTAACTTTCACGCTCTCCCTCCCCGTAATTATTCTGTCGCTCCTCACCCTTCGTCACTTGCTGGAGTTGTTCAATTTAATCATCTTGCAACTGAAAATTTCCAAAAGACAGTGAAAGTATTCAAAAATCAATTCATTGGACCTAAGGGTATCATAACAGAATACAGCATAGGTGATAGCGCAGCAGAAGTCACATTAGTACGTGACGATTTGAGAGCAGCTTTGGGAATCAAAGGAACGGCTTGCATATTGTCGTTACAATGGACAGATCATTCTGTTAAGGAATGTCAAGCTATTAGATTTGATTTGATGGTTCAAGGAATTTTACCGTATTCAGAGCCGATAGTTTTAAAGAACTGTTATGCGATTGAAGATCTTCATTTACCACGCAGATCATTGGACATGGAATTGTTGAGAAAGAGGTTCCCTTACTTAAAGAACGTGAATTTCGAGTCTTACGTAAATCAGCAACCAGTGATGCTAATTGGATCGCCACATGCGTTCATCATAGAGAATGTCAAGTCATTAATTGAAGGTGGTGAAGGAAATCCTGTGGCTATTGAGTCAAAGCTTGGAATCAGCGTCTATGGAGGATCATGTACAAATAATATAGTGTCGTCTATTAACTGCCAGACTATTGTTGAAGAGATTGATACTGAAAATGCAGTCTCTAATGAACAATTAAGAGATTTACTTGTTCATTTTAGTAGCATAGAGTCAATTGGCGTTAGAGCCAATCAGACGCATGTTACTGACAAAGAAAAGAAAGCGTTAGAGCTTCTTAATGAGGAAATCAAAGTTTTGGACGATGGAACAGTTGAGGTTCCTTTAATTTGGGATAGACTGGATGACAAATCGATTCCAAAAATAACAAATAATTTTGGATACGCATATAAAAGGCAACTGAGTCAAGAAGCACGTCTTAGGAAAAATCCAAGTCACTTGCAAGCATACAACGACAACGTAAAGGATTTACTTCGTCTTAATTACTGCAGAGTTGCCGATGCTGTTGATTTAAATAGTCCATGGCAAAATGTGTGGTACATGCCTATGAGCTTAGTGGTTAATATGAATAAAAACCCACCTAAGTACCGAAACGTCTACGACGCAAGCGCGCGATATAACGGAATATCGTTGAATGATTTACTTTTGAAAGGTCCAGATTTGTTAGTCGATCTGTTGAAACCATTGCTGGCTATGCGAATGAACAAAATAGCATTTACTGCGGACATTCAACACATGTTTCATAGAATCAGGATCTGTCTCAGAGATCAACAAGCACAAAGAATATTGTTTCGAGAAAATCATGAGGATCAAATGCAAACTTTGATCTTAAATGCGATGGCTTTTGGACCTTCCTGCAGTCCGTTCGTTTCACAGTTCGTAAAAAATTGGAATGCAGACAAATTTGTGGATCGTTATCCAAAGGCTTCTTACGCAATTAAAAATTTAATGTATATGGATGACTTAATAGCGTCAGAGTCATCTGTAAAGGAAGCAATAAATCTCGCACTTCAATGCATCATCATTTGCAAGAATATAAACTGGAATTTGATATCATTTCAAAGTAATTCAAAAGAATTATTAACGGCTTTACCAGTGGAATCTGTGAAGAAGGAATTAGTTCCAATTATCGCTTCAGAAATGGAAGAATATACAGCAAAGGTTTTGGGCTGTAGCTGGAATACAACGTCAGATTGTTTCGTCTTCCAACTGGATCGCAACATTTTCATCAAGTTGACAACAAACTTAGAATATCAACCAACAAAACGTGATCTTGCAAGCACTATCGCTCGAATTTATGATATAATGGGCTTGATAGCATATTTTGTCGTTAGAGGCAAAATCTTGCTTCAACGAGCATGGAAGCTTAAATTGGATTGGGATGATAGAATCCCACCTGATTTGCTTAAAGATTGGCGTGAATGGCTTACAGACATTGAAAATGTGGCAAAATTGAAGATTCCAAGAACATATTGCAATCTTGCTTCCTTTTGCGAAGCAGATTCAATTCAATTGCACATATTTTGTGATGCTGGTGCTGAAGCCTTTGGGTGTGCAGCATATTTCGCAATTAATATCAAAGGAGAAATCTCTACAAGACTCATCATGGCTAAAGCTAAAGTGACACCGTTAAGACTGAAAACCGGAACAGAAATTCGAGAAATTCCACGATTGGAACTAATGTCAGCATTATTAGCTGCACGTCTTGGAAAGACAATCAAAGACATTTACAATATGATTGAAATGGAAACATATTATTGGTCAGACTCAGAAATAGTCTTAAAATGGATCGTAAATCCCAACCATCGATTGATTAAATTCGCAATTTCTCCAGTTGAGGAGATTTTGGAACTAACTGAAAGAAGTCAGTGGAATTATGTATCTACACAGACAAATCCAGCAGATTTGTGCACCAAATTTAAGAAAATTGACTTCAGCGATAGTGATTCTCATTGGTTCATCGGCCCAGACTTCTTGAAACAACCCAAAGCCACCTGGCCAAAAATCGCTCCTGAAAAATTGAAGCTAGATGAAATACTAATCATCAACAACATTTATCTTCAAAAATTAAATTATTCTACTCATGAATTACCAACAGTCGATGGCACATTTGCAAAAGACACTAAACTTGATCGATTAAGTCCATTCGTAAGATCAACATGGATTAAATTAGTACGTGCCACGGCACGCGTATTAAAAGTTTTTATGGATGCATTTATACCAATGTATCAAAAGGGTCAAATTGATAACTTGACAGCAAGAAAGGAAATGAAACGTAAATTTGAATCATTCACTCATTTAACAGCATCCGATAGAGAACGTGCTGAACATTTTTTATTCCGAAAGATCCAAAGAGAATCGTTTCCTGATGATTACGAATTGCTGCGAAAGGGAAAGCAAGTAACGCGAAAAGACTGGCTAGAACTAAATGTTTTCATGGATCCTCAAGGACTCATCCGTATAAATTCTCGAGCTAATTTGAATAGTCTTTCATTCCCTCAGCAATTTGCTCCGCTCCTCCCGAGGAATAATGAAACGGTTCATTATATGTTGCGTCATTATCATATGGAATATAAACATGTATGTTTAGAGTCACAAGTAGCAGCGGTTAGAACGAAATGTTGGATTCCACAACTGCGACGAACTCTCAAGACAATAAAGGCAACTTGTAATATTTGCAACTTAAAGAACGCCAAGAGATACAATCCACAAATGGCTCCTTTGCCAACTTATCGAGTTGATCCCAATCTACAGCCATTTGAAGTGACTGGAGTCGATTGTCTCGGTCCTTTACAAATCAAAGGAAGGACAAAAACTTGGATCATGATATTCTCATGTACGCTTACCAGATTTATTCACTTGCATATACTGGACTCCTTAGAATCATTGAGGGTGTTGGAAGCGATTGTAATATTCTGGGGTGCTCACGGGCCTGTTAGAAGGTTCTTGAGTGATAACGGAACAAACTTCGTCGGTGCTGCACGTTTATTAAGAGAAGATTATGAAAATGCGCAAAAACAGCTACAGAAACCAAGGAATATTTTGGCACAAAAGTTGTCAGAATCATATTCAGTCGATTGGGAATTCATTCCTCCTGGAAGTCCATGGTTTGGAGGTTGCTACGAAAGGCTTATCAAAGAAGTCAAACGTTCCATAGCTGAAGTGCTCACACGTCGTCGCAAGGCCGTCTCAAAAATAGAGTTGAGTATTGCAATTCACGAAGCCAGTCATAGAATAAATCAGAGACCACTCACTCACAATTCTATCGCTGCGGACGATGATGTTATTTTAACACCACACATATTAGCGAAACATCGCCCAGGTTGGCCTTTACTTCCAGGCATGCACAAGAATAAATACGCGCCTATTGATGACAAGTCAATTTATCAAAACGGAAGGAAATTAGCCGATCAAATTATGGAGAAATTTGTGTCTTTATATTTGCCAGAATTAACAAGAAGAGCAAAGTGGATCAAATCAACGCCATCATTAGTTGAAAATGACTTAGTTCTTTACATTACGCCAAATAATACTCGAAAAGAATTTATGCGTGCAAAAGTGATAAAAGTCTACAGAGGACGTGATGGAGTCGTTCGAGTTGCAGATATTTTATTTGGAAATGGCATTATAAAGCAGAAATGCGCGGCAAGACACCTTGCAAAAATTGATATAGCCATATGACTAGTAACGGTCATTATAATTTTGAATTTTCTGCATCTTTTATCATACAAACTTTTGCATCAATTATTGTTTACATTTTTCCGAAGAGGTTACGAAAATCGTGAAATTAAACAAATTTTAAGAATTAATCAATTAATTATGGATCCAAAGACGAGAAAGGAGATTCAAAGAGATCCGTTTAAAGTCAGAGTGCTGTTGTTGGAGAAAATTGCGCCGAGAATTAATTTGTCGAGAATTTTACACTCTTTGATCGCCGGTTTTACTCAAATCACGGGAATTGCGCGTGTTTGTGACTATCAACATCGTTTAAGAGACGATAGCTGCTTTATTTACTTCTGTGATGGTAACGAATACATTAACTTGCTCGCTTTAGGATCATTTCACGTTGATGGACAGCTCGTTCAAGTCTCAGCTCCTCATATCGTTTCGATCAATGCCAAATTATCAATGCCATCATCATCTTATCCACCACACTTGATGATACAATGTCCACCATCAATGGGTCTATTCAATTTACGCGTTAACACCGGATCACCAATAAATACGGTAATTTCGGCATTGGAAGCCTTCGAGACGACAAATTCTGTAACTGGAATGATAATTCCATATGACATTAAGCGCAAACGTCCTCGAAACTTTGGATTCATGCTCATGCTATCACGTGTACAAATGTTGGAAGCTCTCGGTGGATCGCCAATAATTCAGGGCCAACAGATTCAAGTCAAACCTGCAAAGGCAGTTCCTGCATTAATTCACGAAATTACAGCCAATGAAATTATTCGTAGAGGACCTATAAATAATGCTTTCCTATGGAATGAAGAGATTATGAATGCAAATTGGTTGAAAGCTAATATTGGAGGACATGAACCGATACGTCCAAGAGTATCCTTGCCTGATTTTGTTCCACCTGTCGATCACGTTCAACCATTCATTTCTGCTCCAAATCTCGAGCCTCAACCTTCAACTTCCAAATCAGTGCCTCAATCGACACCCATTGCTGAACCGAATTTACCAACTGGAAATATAATCCCTCAAGACAAGCCTATAGAGCTTGTCATACTACAACCCGCATCGCCTACATTATCAATTGGAGACAATTATGAATTAACAGAAGATGGGGATTTAGCAGTTCCGCCACCTACGAAACGTCGTCGTTTGAACTAAACCAGCGTCCCCCCCAGACTGTCACGGAATCGAGTGACATGAATTTTCTGAATTTCATTTTGCTTACTTTTCAATTAATCTTTTGAATTTTCTCGCTTTCATTAAATAAATCAATTTTGTATTAACGGTCTTTTCATATTTGAATTGTAATTTTCGTCAAACTGAACGAAAGCTGATTTGCCTTATTTTATTTTACACATTCGTGCGGGAAATACAATATTTTTCTTAAAGTAAGTTAATTACACTTTTAAAACCATTTTGTGAACTAATTAAATAAACATTTGTTTAGATCTGACTTCAATAAACAAGGATTTTCAAAACTGAAGGAAAATTGAGTGTTTTAGCAGGTTCCAGAAAATATTTCAGATTTTTCCCACACACACTAATTTAGCAATTTAAACTCCATCATCAAAGTCAGTAGTTTGCTCATTCTACTTCTACTTATTCTTATTCTTCCATTTTCAAAAGTTAATGGAAGTTGACGAGGCGTGAATTGTTGATGATGATGCTAGTATGAGTGGAAAAAAGAATGCTGGTGTGAGGAGCATGAATTGCCATGGAAAAAGGAATCAGGAAATACATAAAGTTAAAGTACTTTACTTTTCATCAGAATTTCCGAGAATTGAAATAACCATCTTAATTTATAGAAATATACATGTTCTCTCTCAAGTCCATTTGGGTTATTTTAAAAGCCAAATGAAAATGGAGAAAAATTACAAATGAATGAGAACAATGGGGAAGTTGAAAGAGCAACATGGAAAACGTTTTTTCGTTAAAAAAAAGCTTTTATTTCTTCTTCATCCTCTCCTTCATCTCCATACATCCAATATATATGTGTTTGTAAGTTTTATATATGTTGGACGAATTTCATAACTTTTGCCATCTGCTAATGAACGACATACTTCATTTACAAGTTAATTTTTACTTAAAATTAAAAAGTTCGTTTTGCTCAATTTATTTTCTCCTTCAATATCATTTAGACTAGACGACAAATCTTTATCTAAAAGTTCATTACGACAGCATATTTTGAGATTGCATGAGATGATAAACTAACAACTCGAATAGACGATGAAGATAATGTAAAGTCAAGGTAATTAGTGAACATTAAAGTTTACGTCATTAGACAATAAGCAGCAAACAATTCATCTGAATTGATACTTGATGAGATTGTAAATTATTCTTTTGAAAACACTTCATATAGGCGACTTTGTAGCAACTGATGGTACTGATAAAATTTGTGTTCACTTGACTTTGTTGACACTAATTAATTAGGTGTTTTAGGGATATGAAAATGAATGTTACTAAAAAGGTTTATGCAATTAATATGCATTATTATATCTATTTCAATTTTGTCCTGTAAATTCATGCCGAACATATAATTGCAAGCAATTCATTGACGCTGATGTTGACCTCTTGAAGCATGTTTGAAGACTAATTTTTATGTCATCGACAATTGGAGTTGAAAAATAAATATGTAAACAAGTCAATGTATCTTTAATAAGCATTGAGGACAATAAGATTCTTTATATTAAATAAACAAGAGTAGTTTAAGAAAAATATTTCTTTGTCCGAAATCGTCGTCTGTTTTTCCCTTCAAGTTAAAAGAACTTTCAATGGGAGAAATAATATGAAAAAATATAGAAGTGGGAGGATAGAAACAAAAAAGCAAAATAGAGCAAAAAGGAGGATTTGAAAAAAAGAAAAAAGCATAAATAATGACGAGAAACATATTTTTTAAGTAGTTGAAAATAGGATTTCATGCTTCAAAAATTCTGTTTTTGTTAAGGTAACAATACAATTATGTGACTGTCGTGCCTATATTTTTGTCATATTTGTTTTTCTTTAATATTATTGAATTTAAATAAAAAATAAATCTTTTGATGGAAATTGTGATA
Source organism: Chironomus tentans (assembly GCA_963573255.1). NCBI lineage: Eukaryota > Metazoa > Arthropoda > Insecta > Diptera > Chironomidae > Chironomus > Chironomus tentans. Next base: position 234,523 of record OY754304.1, on the reverse strand, counting down.
TAAAAATTTAAATCTTTTCTTGTTGCTAATGGTGATAAAATCCTGCCGATTTTATAATGTATTTAAAAGTTAGAGATGTAACCGTAAAGGTTTTTCAAGCTTGATTACAAAATATAACGGTCATAAAGACAGCAGCATTAAAATAATTGTAAAACTTAAAGATATCCCATTACTATTTTGTTGATAACTTATTTCTATTATTTCAGTTTAATGGCTCTTCTCATCTTGTCAATAATTGGGGCGAGAAGAAATTTCCATTCAAGTGATAAGTTGGTGATTTGAAAATATTGAGAATTTCTCTATATTGAGAGTATTGACCATCTTGAGTAGTTGACTAGAAGTCTTAATTGATTGGCATAAAGTATAAGTTGAGAAAAAGCTTCATATTATAGAAATTTCACTTTTTCATCACGAATTTAATTAAGGGATATCTTTGAAGATAGAGATGTTTGCCTAAATGAAAAAAATCTCAAAATTTTGAGAGTTTACATTGAAAGTTAACCAACACCTCCCTCCCCTAAAATAATTGCCGTTGCTATGGAGAATGTAGAGAAAACTCGCGATTTAAAAATTAATATGAAATTTAACAGAAAAAAAACTACAATATTATTGCTGGAAGCAACAAAGCATTTTCACTTTATCAGCACAATACAAAAAAGAATTCAATACAATTTATATATAAAAATATGATTTTCAATTAAATTAAATATTTGCACTCTCTTCTCTGCTATTTGTTTGCTGAAACTTTATTGAACTGTGAAAAAATTCAATTTGCAATCAAACATAAATACAGAAAAACTGGCAATCAGAGTTTTGCTCTAGCTTTATATATATTTTTATTTTATTTTGTTCTTTACTTTTGCTTGGATCAATTCCAATAAATGATGAAAAACTTTTAGTATAATGATTAATTTAATTAGCAACATTGCAAAAATTGAATTTTTTTCTCTTTTTCGCATTTTTTTCCTGTCTTTCATATTTTGCACTCACTTTAATGTGAAAATTATTATTTTAATGAACGGATCATTATACATTGAGGTTTTCTAATTGAGAAAATAATCAATTCATTAGGAAAATATGAAATGTACATTTATTAATTAACATGAGAGTATATTGGTAATTTGTGAAGAACGAGAGGCTTCAGAATTGAAATTGTGCAATATAAATGAAATTTTTAATAACTTTTTTTTGTACAATCATATTGCATATCGAATTTCTACAAAGAAACACTTCAACTGCAAAGTTTCTTTTCTACAAAATGCGAACACAATGTTTTTCATAAGCTCTCACTAAAGCTCTTAACCAGCATCCTTTGTTGATTCAAATACATTAACACTAATAATGTATACGGTATGTGTATACATGAATAAATCAATAAAATCACACTACACTTCACAATAGAATAGAATCCTTATCAACTGTTGCTAACTTACAGTATAGTAAATATTTAGGCATATATAGCAGAAGAGAATGAAAAAGAGTAATCTATTTTAGTCATCATTCAATTATTTATTCCTTCACGATTGGCTTAAGATTAATATGAAATTATGATCGATGTCTGTTCATTGAATTTAGTTTGTTATATATCGACAGAATATGTAAACACATATCTCTCTTTGCTTCCTTTAACACTCTTCATTGTGCTGTACACATTATTAAATGATTGATGTTGTTATCTTCCATCTTTAAACGCCTTTTCATATTTCTTTTCTGTGAAAGCTATTCGAAAGTTTTCCTAGTCACACATGTGTAACTATACATAGTGTTTCACAAAATATGTGTGTGAGAGTGAAAATGTCCTTAAATAAATCTATCATTGTGCCTATATTCACTTCATATATTCAATTTTCTCGACAATTACATGAGGCAACATATATACAAGGCAGAGCATGTGTTATTATTGTATAAATTCTACTCCACTCTCTAGATCGAGTGTCAATAGAGAATGACAAATATTATCCTATTGCCTTTCGACTACTCATGCTCCATGTGCCTATAAGAATAATGAATGAATATCGATACATTTTTATCATATCACAGATATGTGTATACATATCTATAGTAATGACAAGCGAAAATAACTTTTTTATTTTCTACAAAAGAATTTAGAAAATATAGTGCATTTAGACACCAAAATAAGTCATATAGAGAGTTATCCTCAAATGACAGAGTATACACACATAATTCTAATCATTTGAAACCTAATCAATCAAAAATTCTGTTGAAATTATATTAATTATTTATAGCATCACATCTACTTCCTATCGTCATATACACAAAAAATTATGTAGGAGATTTGGGGAGAATGAAGGTATTGTCGACACCCTTTTTGCCCTTTCTATACTGCCTTGCTCAAATATAGTGATAACATTGATGCCTTGAACGTGAGTTTGTTTCTTATGGAATAAGAAGTAAATTTATGTGTCTAACAAGTATAAAAGGAAATAAGGAAAGAAAAAAGTTTTTCCTCACTCACAAATACCTTTTCTTCTCACAAACCCCCTTTTTCGATGGCATTAATGAAATAGAACTATCTACTTCAAGCCCATGTTTATACATTTTGTATAACACACCTTATAGAAAATAAGTATTTAAAGAAGAAGTTTACTTTTAAAAACTTTTTTAAGTCACTTAAAAATTAGAAAATGGAAGGGAAAGAAAAAAGGTTGGAAAGTTTTCGTTGATAAAGATGAAAATGTAGAGTCATGTGAAATTTTACGTGGGCTTTTGGAAAGCACATAGATGAAAAAAAAATTAGCAGAGCAAATTCAAAGACAAGGAATGTCAATGGAGATTCTTATTTCCTTTATAAAATATATTTTGAAAAATAATCCCAATCCATAGTACCATAAAATTATGACAAGACAAAAAATATTTTGTGGATTAGTTCTCGATCTTATATGAACATGTTGTACATGAAAGTTTTCCATTTCTCACCCGCTAAAGTTTTTTCTACACTCTTCAACTTTCCTTCTGTTTTCTCTACTAAAGGCTTTCCTATATTCAAGAAGAGTCTAGTTCTAAAGTAGCTTGTAGAGTAGTAAATGGATGGTGGAATAAAAAATATATTTCTTTGATGATGTTTTTACAGGTATGTTCATCATGTCGGTTATGGAGATTTTAAAATTCTATCGAGCATAGCAAATGTTTGATTATCCTTCCATTCCTTATATATATGAATGCTAGTCGTGAAGTGGATAGTAAATATATGAATTTTCAACATTTATTAATATTCTGATCTAGAATTTTTTTCTAGTGTAACATTCAATTTTGAGAATATGGCTCATTGTTGATCATATTGCCTTGACTGGATTCTTATGTCTAGTACATTCTATATCCTTAACCTTGCTATAGCTAACATGCAAACTCATAAAATTAATGTTTTAATTCAGGGGTGGCGAACGGTTCTTATCTTTCGATTTCGAATTTTCGAAAGGTCCCTTATTTTTCCGTTAGAAAAATTTTTTGAAAAATTTGGTACCTTTTTTTTCTGTTATAAAAAATTTTTGAAAAAATTTGGTACCTTATTTTTTCTTTACCAATTTTTTTGTGAATATATCATGATTTTTTTTGCATCAACATGAACAAATTTGCATCAAAATGCACTTAAAATTTTGTTCTAAAATAACGAATTTTTATTCTTTAAAAAAAAATCCTGCATTTTTTTCTCAAGAAAAAATTTTTTCTTAGAATTTTTTTTTGAATTTTTCGGAAACTAATGGAACAGTTCTTGTTCGCCACCCCTGGGTTTTAATATTTTCTTTTATTTTACCCAATATTCAAAAAATTCATTCTGGGAACAGAAGACATGCCAACTTTTCAATACTTCTCAGCATAACTATAAATCCACTCCTCTCATAATTTTATGCTTCCATTATTTTTCGCAATTTGAATTTTTTCCTTCTTCGTATATCCTTTATTATTTTTTTAATGATCATTATGGATATTCTAAAACAACATGCAAGCACAGATAATAATTCTCAGAGGATATTCATAATAAGAAGATAGAAACTATAACCCACAACTATTTTTTGAGGGAAGATCAATGTGTGCTTAGTTTGAACACAAAAATAGACCATTTTACGAACGGATAAAAAAATTTGCATATGGCAATGAGCTAGAACAGATTTTGCAAATTGCTTTCACATTTATATGAGAGCATCTTCTTTTCCTTTTGCCTTTCTTTCTTTCCATACACACACGTTAATGGTTCAGGAGGCAACAGAGAATCATTTTTGTTTTTTGAAAAAGAGAGCAAAAAATTTTCATTTTATGTTTTTCATGTTTGTTTGTAAAATGTGCAGGAAAGGAAATCTCATTGAAAATGTAATGAAATTCAAAAAATTACTTATCTTACAACAGCATGTATTTACTTTATAAAATTCAATTTAAATGATGTGGGAAAACATTATTATGATGGAAGCATTTTATGTTTTTGAATTTCAACAAAATTTGTTATTGAAATAAAAAGTTATTATGAAAGAAACATATTTTCTGGTCTGTTTGGGTTGAGTTGAATAATTTTATGAATTTTCATGAAAATTAAACATCATTAAGAATTTTATTATTCATATTTAAGAAATGGCTTTTAAGAAAATTTGTATAATCAATTTTTAATACTTGAGAAGTCGATATTCTGAGTGTATTATATTCACTCGTGTGGGATTTTGTTGAAATTTTATTCAAATATTGAAATGGAATTCAAGGTCAGAAAAGTTTCATGCTTTTGATGAAAATATAAAATATTTATGAGAGTAAAGTTATCAAATAACAAAGGATGATGTTCAAATATTGAAGTTTCCGTATTTAAATAAAATCTTGAATGAAATTTCAGATGGCTTCCTACGCAGTAATATCATTTAATTGAGGAATGGAATTAAAAATTTTTTCTCCAAATTTATTTCAGAAATCAATTTAAAATCGAACACATTTCAAAAGTTTTCAAAGAACTTGTAATGTATATAAAGTTCATTACAGTCTTCATGACAACATACATCAAAAAATAAAATCTATTTTTCCTTAAAGGTTTCATTCTTTTCAATTCTTTTTATCAAAATCCTTAATATGTTTCATTCTTTTTCTTTTCAATTCCTCCATGAATGAAAGGCATTTGTAAATAAATAAGTGAAAAAGGATCCATGGATGAAATAAATTTTTAAAGCAAGCTAAATATAATAACAAAACCCTTTTCTTCGCGTGTATCCATGTATGCCTTTATACGTCTATAATATATACTCAAATAAATGTTTATATAAATTCGTGAAATGAAATGAAAAGAAGGAAGCAGAAGAATTATTTGAATATTCATGAAAAAGGAGAGAATCTTTGAAACATTCATCCATATATGATTTATGATGAATATTTGAGAATGAAGAGAAAGAGCGGTTGGAAGGATCTATATCTCTGTCGTATTCATCATAAATGAAAATGAATATGTTAAATTTTAATCTAGAATATATTTTTGAATGCTCGATATTATTTTATTCTAATAATTCAATTTCCAAAAATGTTCCTACCTTTTTACGCAACCGATCCCATCTCTTTCTCATTTATGGTCCAGATGTTTGTGAAGCAAGTTTTTCTCACAATTAATTTTATTATTATTTCTGACATTATAAGCTACATGGTTAGTATCTTTTTAAATTTAAATCTTTTTTATTCATAAAGCATTTTAGCACAATCTTTTTTATAGAAAGTTTTAAAAATTGGCATTAGATATTAGGCATAATTTTGATTCACGTTATAATTTTTTAAGTAAATTTTAATAATGTCTCTCTTTTCATTTAAAACTCTTTAAAGCCTCCTTAACTAGTCAGTCAGTTGGTTTGAAAATACTTCAGCCCTTCTTTTGACCCATAAATGCTCATAAAGGAAGAGAAAAACTGTCTTGTAATGTAATGGATCTTCCATTATGACATTAAAAATTGGAGATGTTCTCATCTCTGATAAGGAAAATTTATTCTCTTTTATTTCAATTTCAGACGCTAAAACGAAGAAAGGTTCTACTTTATGATTTACAAAGGAAAAGAGTGGTCGGGCATACAAAAAATGACAAAATAAACATTATTATAAAGAGTCACGAGGGATTTCTCATCTCCAACCGAAAGCAAAAAAAATGCGTTGGCAATAAATGTTGCATAGGAAAGGAAGAAAAACAAAGTCAAAGTCAATGAGATCCCTTCGAAGAAGCGCCTCGGTTGCCACCAGATATTGGATAAATTTTTAATATGAAACATTCTTCAAAAAAAGTATATAAAGAGAAGATAAAAATAAAATATAAAAAGTACACAACGCATTTTGCGCCCCAAAGAATGCTTCATTAAATTGATTAATGATAAGAAAGTGGAAAAAATTAGACGAAGGCAGATAAACAGAACAGAAGAAAACAACAAAAGCGCTGAAGGAGAGAAATTGAAAATTATGAAAATTAACTTCGACGGGGGTATAAATGTGGAGGAGAATAAGAAGAAAATAAGTGACAGAAAAAATTATTCAATTTCGTCCATCATAAAAAAAATATGTATAAACAAAAAGAGAGAATAATTTTACAGGAAGGGAACAAGTGCACTCGGAAACATAAAAAGCTTTTCTGAATATTTTTAGAATTTACAGAATTTTATATTTTTGTCACTCTGTTACCCAGAGTTGGAAATTAAATTTTTAAAGGGGAAATTTTAATATTCACTGAATTGAAATAATGATAGTTTTGTAAAACAATATAAATATAATCCAGTAAGCTGAAAAAACACCCCATGACTCATACATTTTCTTTATCAATTCAGTAATTTAATTTGTTGACACAATAATTGAAGCTAAATATGTATGTAAGAGCAATTTTGACAACACTACGTCTGTCAACGGTAGACAACGTAAATAAATTATGCATTAATATTTTTATGTCATATTGTTTGCCTTTAGATTGTACACAATGTTTCTCAACACCGAACCAAAAAAAGCATTTCAAATTTCATCGTCTTAAACATGTCAGTCAATATTTTTATTTTATTTTTTCATGTTTTTCAAGAGTTTAGAAGAATTGGAAATTTAAATACATTAAGTTAAATTGAATTTGTTACAAATAACATTAAGAGGAAATTTTTTCTTAAACAGCATGACCACACGGGCAATTCACAGTCAAGGAGCTGTGAAAACTTTTCATTTTCCTTTTTCACTTGCTTTATTTTTATAATAAAATGAAATAAATAAAAGAAAAGAAAATGGAAAAAGGAATTTTTTCGGTTGTTGTTGTATTTCGCAATGAAAGTCACGTCGCTCTTTCAAAACCATTTTTATAATTTACTTATAGCAATGAAGAGATAAAGTGAATGTAAGAAAAAAAGAAATAGCAAGGCACTTAAAACACTCAACGTTCATTCATGCTGATAAAAAATAATGATTCACGGAAATTGTACTTACTCAACGTCATTCCCTACTTTTCTTATCCCTTTTCCCCTTCTTTACTACACTGCTCTCTCTTTTTTGGGCTTTATGGGGATTAAAGCATTTTCACGACGAAAACTTTATCGTGTTAATTTTTATCGAGGATAGTTGTCACTATGGTTGCAAAACAAGGACGGATGAAAATATATATTTGGAACTAACGTGGATAAGAAGATTCTGGCTTAAAATTAATGATTCATGTTAAGTCATTTTCCAACCCTGTTTGCCTTATCATATTTTATGGGATGAAGAAATTTCTTTTCATTATAAACAATAATTTCTATTCAATTTTCGTAACATCTACTTAAAGTTAAATACAATTCTTTTTTATTTATTACAACACTTTTATCATTATCATCATCGTCATCATCGTCTTCGTTGTTATCATTAAATTGCTTCCAAGAATAAAAGATAAATAAATAAATGAATAAAAGACGAAATTAAGATAAACAAGTACCAATGCATAGAGAATTTCTTTTTCTTATTCAGAATAACAGGACACACCCAAGGAAGAATAACACGCAGCATGAACATTATTTTGCACAAAAAGGAAATTAATAAAAATTACGCATTCACTCCACATCTTAAAATTAATCTTAATTTATCAACAGCATCAGTAAAAGCAATAGCGGTAGATTTTTTCTTTTTTTCTTATTCGCAGCCATGAACGAATAATATTACAGGAAAGGAGCTAAGAATTATGAAAGGTAAAAAGTGTATTCCAGTATGCATCTCTCTATCGTGTATTAAAAATATTAAATTTAGTCGTGATGGACGAATATTTTAAATTATTTAATTTGAAGGTGTCTTCCGAGATATTTTAAGCTTTACGTGTGTCGATTTGTTTGGGTACACGATTTATAGCGATTAAGGTTTATAGTTTTTAAAAACAAAATTAATTTTAAAGGTCGATGTATTTGAGAAAACTATAGGACGAGACTACAAATTCAAGCATATTTTTTTGTTTATTCATTTTAAATAATTTTAGTCACTCAAAAACAAGATTCATACTTTTATGTTTAAGTTTTTATGAAAAAATCTTCAGTTTCTAAAAATATTTCTCGTATTATAAAAATTTCTAAGAACAAAAATAATTTTCTAAATTTATAACAAGGAGTCTGCGTTCTAACAAAACCCCAAAAATAGCAAACTCCATGAAGAAGAAAAAATCATCTGTATCATTCAAGTTGAGGAGCAGAAAAAGTCTTTAAATCAAATGATTTTTTTATCCTATCTTAAAGAGCAATCTATAATAAAAAAAAAGTATATGGACTCACCTTCTAGATCTATATACTGATCATTTCCTTGATATCTTGAGTCAGTATTATAATCGCTTCTGATTACACTACTGATAGCTGCTGATGATGGTTTGTTGTTTTGTTCTAATTCACATTCACTCTCCTTATATTGAAGCACATTTGGATGTTTTTCATAGATGACAACGCATCTTTTACAATCTGTATTTTTACTGGAAATTAGAAAAAAGAAGGAAATGAAAAAAGAGTGAGTAAATGAATGACATGACATAGTTTCTGTGTTGTTATTTTCCGTAATTTTCTACTTAGATGGAAAAAAAGAGAAAAGCATGAAAAGTGAGGAGAAGAAAAATGAGGGAAAACCTTTAATTCAAAAGATAAACTTTTACTTAAAGCAGGAATGTTCATGTTTCATTTGACTACTTTTACATTCCCCATGTATTGTTATATTTTATGAAAAGTTCTCTTCAATGAATTTTTCTTCAAATGCTGAAAAATTTATTGTTGCAAGTTTTTTTGCACAGTTTTCATTCGTAAATGAGATATGTGAAATGAGTTGTGGGTGAAGGAGGAAGACAACCCAGTGATTTATGATGTGCTAAATTGTGTATTTTTCCGATTCGATTTGTTTGGGAAACTTTTATTGAATATTTTCTTCTCTCTTTTTTTGCATAAAGCTTATTTTATTGGTTTCAATAGCAGCATCAAAAAATATATTTATGCATAACTATATATTTCAATTCATCGATCGAATTTCAGTTCTCTTTTATTTTCGTACAGTTTCGATGTTGCATTGTTTGGCAGTTGTTACAATTGTCACGGTGCATTTTGCCTTTTGCCAACTGGGTCACTAAAGTGACTAAATCTTTATCATTTCTCATAGTGGCATTAAAAGGGATGGAGTTGGGTTGAATAATTTCAATTTAATTAGTTGTAAGGAATTAAGATTGTAGTCGAAGCAATTTAGGTCCTGCATTAATTGATGTTAAGAATTTTCAGACGATGTCTGTTTACCATCTCTTGCATTTCGTGCAAGTATTTTTATTATTTTGTTCAATATTTATGAAATTTGCAACGACAACGAGCAAAACTTTTTCTCTTCTTTCTTTATTTTTTTTCGGCAAAAAGCAGATGTGACGAATAAAACTTTCATAACTTTCTATTATCTATCTAGTAAAAAAATAAAGAGAAATATACAAGTAAAAAGAGAGGAACAGAGTGAGAAAGAGGAATTGCACAACACGTGAATAATAATAATATGTTTTACATTTTGGATATATAAATGCACCCTCTAACAAGACAAGACGTAAGAATTTATCAGAAAAAAACTTTTTGAGGATATGTGAGAAGCATAAAGTACTCTTTATCATCACGTCGATACATGTGTATAGAAATATGCACAAATTTCATTTCTTTATTATTGCTTTATGAAAAGCAGCAGTAGAGAAAAAATAAACTTTGAATGAAAAAGTTTTCTCACTTATTCGTGCAATTCGTTAAGAGTTCACTTCACTGCTGATGCACTTTTATTCTTATCCTCACTCTATATCTCTCTTTCTTTAGTCTCTTTCCACTACTTATTCTGAACAGAAAGTTTGCCAGTCAAATGAAAAGAAGTTGAAAAAAAAACTACTCAAAGTTATTTCTTTTGAATACAGATTGAATGGATTAATAATTTTATTGAAGGGTGGTGAATTATGCTGTGCTTTTTATTGTGGAAGTTTATGGTAAAGTTTTAATTAAAATTGACTACGAAAGAATTGCATTATCGAAAACAATACAGTGTAATTAAAATGAATGGATAGGGTGAATTTTCACTCAAATATGAAGGTTTGAGTAGGATGATGACATGAGTGCATAAATTCATGTTGTTTGTAAGTAGGTTGCATTAAATTATTTCCAAGCATCTGTGACAAAGTTGCTGAATTTTGCTACTAAGTAGGATACGATTAACCTCCTTTTGCAACAATCTTGCTGGCATTTCTATTTCTATGTTGTTTATTTTTAGAAAATCAATTTTAGGAATAAATCTTGTTATACAATAAGTCACAATTCATTATTAAAAGCTTAACATCAAGAATTCTCCTTTCTCAAGGGATTTAAAAAAGTTAAAAAGAACCTAAAATAGACGCGGAGGAAATAGAATATTTTTAGAAAAACATACCCGCCTACATATTTTTAACTTTTGAAAAATCTCAGACGGTGAAAATAAAATATTAAGACGTACTTTTTTTTAAAACAGAAATTTAAATTCGCATCAATCAATATGGAGTGGGTTACAAAAATACTTTAAAGAGTTTTTTCTTGGAATTTCATTCATCGTCTTTGCCAGACAATCAATCCGTAAATTCTTTTGAAACTAAAAACTAGAGGATGAAAATTGAGATTGCGGATTGTGAGAAAACTAAGAAGGAAAAAGGTGAAATGAGTACATTAAAATGCCTTTTTAGAGATGAAAACTTTTCATCGTCACGAAGTGAAGGGTTCTAAAGCTTAGTCACTTCACTCCAACTTTTCACGTGGAAAACATATACTTTAAAAATGAAACTAGAAGTAGAATGAAAAGATTGTTCAACATCGAATAATCTAATTTGTAAAGTTCAACTTTTCTTCCTTCTTTCCATGTTCCTTAAATTCCTTTTTTGTCGTTTTTTGCTTCCTCTTAAAAATTGAAGTAAAAAATCAAGTAAAGTTTTTGAAGAAACTTTTCCTTCTATCATTTTTACACTTTACTTCGTGAGTTTTTTACTTCAATTTTTGCTTTATGCGGCAATTCAATAAGAAAACTTTTCCTTAAATAATCATTGGATTTCCAGGTATTTTTGATCACTTACTCATTGACTAGTAGAAATTTATCACCATCACTAGCTACACATCGACCACGAGAGCTCATTGCTGAGCCGCTGAATGTAATCAGTTGTTGCTCTCCTGACTGGAACCACGATCCGTTCCATTGTGAGGGAAAGACACAATTTGTTGACGCTGAAAATATACAAAGAAAATGGAAAAATTTTAACATTAATTTCTATTTATCACGAATAGCAAAAACTTTTGTTTTTATTCTGCAGTAGTCGAGAAACTTTCAGCTTTCGCATATAATTAAATTTTTTACTTTTCTCTTGAGTTTTCCACTTCGGTTGGATTTATCAAGAACGAGTCGATTAATTACAAAATGACTGTCAATTAACACTCGAGTGTATGATCAACTATACTCATAAAAAGTGATCTTGTGTCAGTGAAAAAGCTTTAAAACTAATTTTCCACCAAAAAAATAATTACGGAAAATGCGCTTTCTTCATCTAAGGAATCAAACACGTTTAACAATTATTTTTCCTTTAGACGGCAAAAAATTGGCAATAAATTCAAACACATAGAAAAATTTTTATAAATTATTTTTGTTCAAACAGAAAAAGAAGTAACTTAAACGTTGGTGGAAGAACTTGGAGTGCACATAAATATTCTCTAAAATTATAGCTTCCTCTTCATGTTTTTAGCTTTTATTATTGTTGTCTTGCAATTGACTTTTTAATGGTGAACAAAACTTTTTCCCTGGTTTTTGTAAACACTGTTATCATGACGATGTCACGATATGAGATTCAATAATTTATTTTATGCTGTTTAATGACATTTTTTGTAAAAAAATAATAATAACGAATAATGTGAATTGTGCCAACTGCAAGATGGTTCTATCTGTTAAATTTATTATAGTTCATCAGACTTTGACTCTTGAAAGTTTTGCGGTTTCGATATTTTGAAATGAAAAAGCTATTTTAACAGAACTTGCATCTAAATTGTTTGCTCATTAATTAAATCGAATTAAATAACAAGGTCACTTTAACTCATTTCAGCAAAAAAGAATCTATTGTGAAAATGATAAACAACACTTTTATCCCAACGGACAGTTAGAGATGATTAGATTAGATCTACTGTAGAGTTTTGCAAAAATAGCATTAGATTGAATGGCTCTCACCAAAAAAGGCAATATAAAGAAAATTTTCTTTTCAAATTCAATTTGGAATTAAAAAATTCATGAAAGCTTGTCAAATTAAAAATTCAAAAAGGAACAGCAAAGAATTCTTCCTCCTTAATTTAATTTGTTTTATCATTTTAGTGTTATCACGCAGAATTTTTCTTTTTCTCCTCTTTTTAGCCAAAGTGAATAAGTGCTGGAAATTTTCATTTATTTATGTTTGTACGAAAATATGAGCCTGCCAGTGCCATTAAGTGTCACCGAGTGCTCATAACGTTCATTCCTCATTCTCATTTTCTATGTGTCATTACGATCCAGAGGAACATTTTTTTTTGTTATAACAGAAGCGTGAAAATTTATGTACGCAAGTCCTCGTACGCACTTCCATATACGAACAATATTCTCGACCGCTAACCAAAAGAACCAACAAAAATTACTTTAATTTTTTTATGAATGAAGCAAAAACAACAGCAAACGAGCGATAGAAATGATAAAAAGCTCTAGAGAGTAGTTTTAATTTATGGCAGCCACTCACAAGCCATCAAAAATTCGAGATATTTTTCACCTGACGACGACTGAGGCGTGATTTTCAAAATTAATTTTAGCAACTGCAAAAATTCTTTGAAGATTAATTTTCAGTCCATACATAATTTAGGATATAATTTTTTTTCGAGTGAATTTAGGTTTACACATGGAAGTAAATAAGGCGCTTTTAAGAATATTATCAGCTATGCTTACAGGCTTTAATATTGACCATAAATTTGAATTCAAACTTTCAATAAATTAAAGTTTTAATCCAAAATTGAGAAAAAGTGATCAAGCATTCGTTTTTTTATTGCTTCCAAACCTACACACTTCCTCTCTGTATTTTTTAACAAACTTCTTTCTTTATTTCTTGCTTGTTTATTTGACATGAAAGAGACATACGTAAAAGTAGAAGAAAGTGAGACATTTAATATAACATGAAAGCAGCATATGTGAAGACATAAAGAAACCGCGAAATGCGCGATATATATTTCACAAGCAATTATGACAGGTTTTTGAGGTTAGCGCTTAAAAGCAATTTTTATTCTTCTTCCTTTTTCTCTTAATCGACTAAATAAGAAAATCTCTTAAGTGTCTGTAGTTGGCTGTAGTTTTGCAACAGATTTTTTATTCATCCACACTTGATATGGTGTTAAGATGTATCAAATTTTCATTTCAATTCACAGCATCCACAAATGGGCCATTTTTGAGTTCCTCTCATACATTATCTGCTCATATAAGCCTTCTTTTCTCACAACATGAAATTCCGTTTCGCATTAGACTGAGATCGTACAAGCGTTTATGTAGACGACGTAAGAAGAAAACGAAAACGAGACTGTTGAAAATATGAAGTGAAAAAGTTGAAGGAAAGAAATAGCATGCAATATAATAAATAGATATGAACTAGACAACCCGCAGCTAAATAAATCTTTACCGGGAAATGGTGGAGGAATGGAAAATGTATAAATACATGTGAGTATATTTTGTATTGTGGCAGAAGTCACAAAAAATTTACATCCTTTCCCAGGGGGAGGACTACTTGGTGTAAAAAATCATTTTCCGCCAAAAAAATTTTTTCAGCCACGCACCTTTTGAGCTATAACTTCAAATTTTTACATATTTCCTGGCGGAAAAAAGGTCTAAAGTTCTTATATTAATGTTTTACATACTTTAGCATCAAAAATCTGGTTCCTAGACCACCCAGAAAATTTTTCCACCAAGTAGTTATCCCCCTGTCCTTTCCTCTCTTTCTGCCTTTCACTTCATATTTTTTTATCGAAAGCATAGAAGCTCCAACTCACACATAAACTTAGTAAAAGAATCTTTCGACACCAGAAGAAAGAAAGGGGAAAGAAAAGAAAAAGAAAAATGGAAATTCAGCCCTATAATAATATGAACATACCGCGAATCAGTTGACAAACACATTCCTTAATATCATTTCATGTATGCATAAATATGAATGTGTGCCATTTGGCATAAAAATATAAATCGCGTAGCGGAAAAAAGAGGAGAAAAGAAGAGAAAATAAATAATAAAGAGAAAAAGTGTCACAGATAAATAGAAGTTTGTATGTTAAGATGATAGGGTGGATTTGCTTCCCCAGCAAGTAAGAACATAATTATCTTAAGGGGGTTCTAATTCTTTTATGATGATAGCTACGTTTAGTGGAAATATGTTTTGGTATAGCGAACATATTGAAATTATTAATAAGTGAGTAATGTTTTGCTTGCATGAGATTTCAAGCTGAATACTCACTGTTCTCTTTAATTTCAGCTTTAAGAAGATTTTGTCCAACAAATCCTATTCCTTATTCAACATCCTTCAACTTTTGGAATAGAATCCTTAATGAAAACTTACAGCCATAAACTATTTGAATATTATTCTCATAAAATTTTTAAACACAAAATGTTCAGTAACGCAATTTGTAATGATAACATTCCATCGTCTTCTGTAAGCATTCCATTTGCGATGGAGAAAAAATGGTAATTTCCAAAACAGAGACTTATTTTTCCTGCCATCACTGGGTATATCTCCAAAAAAAACTTTTACTTCCTTGCTGTTTAAGGAAAGAAGAAAAACGAGGAAAGAAGGAGAGATATATAAAGTGATGAAGGAAAATCATGATAAAAATCTCAGGCTTCAATTTCTCGTGCCTTCAAACTATGAGTGTACATATATACATTCTTTATGAATGGAGGAATAAGAAACAGAAAGAAAAAACTAAATAATAAATTCAAAAAAGAGGAGAAAAAGAAAAAGAATGAATGAGTTTTCCTTTCTGAAGTAACAGAAGCAATGAAAGACAACAACAATGAGCATAGAATTGAACATGGAATAAGGAAAATAGAACAGAAGATGAGAAGAATGAGGGCAATCAGTCACCGGTGTCACTGTGAGAACGAAAGAAAAAATAAAAGAAAGTAAGATTGGGGGGCACTAACAACAGCAGCAGCAGCATGGAAAATGAAATAAGAAACAGCTGAACAGTAGACTTATTATCATTTTTCCGCATTTTATTTTCCACTTTTACCATCCACATGAAAATAAATAAAAAATGTAGCGTCGACAATCCATAGTGAATAGCACATACATACAACAACAGGCAAGACTGATGACACGACAAACAATGAGAACAATGAGCATGTTAATGCTATCTGAGATGGCGAGAGATATATAGTAAATATGTATGTATATAAAAGAAAAGAAAAAAAGTGAGAAAATAAATTGAAGGCACAAGAGAAGAAAAGGAAGAAAAAAATTGTAACTGCTGTTGCTACTGATGCCAGCTATTGCCTTTACCCACTGACACACGTACCAGTAAAAAGAAAATTAAAAATTAAAATTGGTGTGAATATGATTTTACCCTAATTTATTTATTTCGTTCTTACGAAGCTACAAAATTCAACATCTACTCACAATTCTTTTCTATCTCCTTATGGATGTGTTCAATACACAAAATGTGGCTATTGAGAGGAACTACTGGTACAAAACAACACTAGCAAACATTACAACAACTATAAGCTGTAAAAAAACCGAAAAAATTTCTCAACAATTGAAGTAGGTGAAACATGGTTTTCATCAAGGAAATAAGATTAAAGTAGCTTTTGAGAAATATGCTCTATTTTAACATTTTATGGTATGAATTCGTGAAGGAATCATTTTATGTTATCAAATCATCATATTAGTATTAAATTTTATGCATTATATTTATACTTTTTGCACCTACATGTTACTACCAACATAAATTTCCAACAAATTTGTACTTTTGATAAAAAGTCAAATAAATTTTTACACATTCGAAAACCACCCATATATACCTAATCATTACAACATGAGCGACCTTTGCGATTCAGCCTACGTATATTATTTTTAGTATAAAATTCAAATGACAAACGTACATAGTGAATATAAATGAATTTTAGAGTAAAAAGCTTTTGGGCCTACACATTTTCTGAGCAAATTTTTCTGTTCTTGTTCATTTTTATTCAAATGTCGCTCGTGAATGTGTAAGGAATTTCAAGCTATTTTGAAAGGTGATTTATGTATTTTATTACTCAATTATGGAAAATATATGTACTTAACATGAAAATGCTTATCAAAATGGATCAGGTAAATGATTTTAAGGGGTAATTAAAAGTGTTTGATAAGTTGTTGATAAAAAACCATGAAATTATTTGTTCGGATATCGTTGAATGGAGCTCGTAGATTTGCAAAATGTGAAATTTTAGCACAAATTCCGGTATTTTCCAAGTATTTTCTTGTTCTCTTTGAAA
The DNA here is from genome assembly GCA_963573255.1 of Chironomus tentans. Classification (NCBI taxonomy): domain Eukaryota; kingdom Metazoa; phylum Arthropoda; class Insecta; order Diptera; family Chironomidae; genus Chironomus; species Chironomus tentans. The sequence goes on along the minus strand of OY754304.1, from coordinate 217,559 downwards.
ACTGTTTACTCAACTATCATAAGCTTCTTTCTAACAATATCTAATAGAATCTATTCGAAAGTATTGTGTATTTATATTCCACCAGAAAGCAAAGACTAAATTTTCGAAAAGTAATTTGAGAAGATCATCCATGGAATTTAAACAAATGATACTGAGTATTCAATTTTTTTTAACAAACTAAGCTTCTGGTTTTAATGAAATTGAATTATCATAAAAATTCAATTAAATTAAATTGCAAAACTTAATTCATCTCGAAAATGTTCATAAATTACATTCAATTTACAGTCTCTTTTCTGCGATTTCTTCTTCGTTCTTTGCTTATGTGTGTGGATATATACGTTGAGAATTCCGACTACAATAGAAATAGAAATGAAAGTTTTCAGCATACTCCCTTTATTCCATGTTGAGTTTCTCGATTTAATTGTTGATTCCGAGTTTTTCTCGTTTAATTTTAGTGCTTTGTTTTTCAGGGTTGGAAAATTAAAGATATTGTCTGAGTGCTTGATAACGTATCCAATTGCATCCGAAGATATGCCTTGAGTAGATTTTTATTAATTCAAATTAGGTATTTTCCATCCCAGAATTTTTTACATAGGAAAATAGAAAAATGTTTTTGAAAAGCCAAAAAGTCCCATTCCATTAATTCTAGAACGAAAATTGAAACGTGAAAAGCAAAAAATCCGACATTTTGAAGTAGATGAAAATAGCAAATAGTATTAGTATTGAACTTAATTTCTCATAGTAACTAAATAATAGAAAAATGAAAAATGAATCACTGCTTTGAGTAGGTAATGAAAATAAAAATAATATTATTTTGAATAATGCACAAAATTAATCATAAAAATGAAAAAAAAAAAAAAAAAATTAAGAGGTTTTTGATATTAATTCATTATATTCTTATATATCTATTTATAGGATGGGATTGTTTATTAGGGACACGCTTATATACAATGACAACAAAAAACTTGTAAAAAAAATGAAAATTGCAAATTGCAGTTCATCATCTCAACCCCTCCCCTATTGAAATAGAAACTATATCGCATCAATGTCACACAGGAAAGGAGAATTGTGTGCATATGCACGTAAAAAGTAATCACAACCCTTAGTAACCAAAGTACTGGTTACCTCTCATTCGCATTCATTATTATTTTTTTCTACATTATATTGTTGTCCTTTCGTGCGTAATTCAGCTCATGATTAATTATTCCCTTGCTGGTGCTCGTTTTTTAACATTGAGGTACCGCATACTGACTTTATCATTAATTTTCATTCTGATTTTTCATAATTTTCATTTCATTCCGACTTTCTGTTCTTTTTCTCATAATGGAAATTATATTTTATTAATAAATGAGCCAAGAATGAAAAAAGAATAAGAAGCATGGAAAAATATTAAAAAGCTACAAAGGATGTGACACTTCATTCAACAGTGAAAAATTCAAAAAACGGATTAAGAAAATAAAATTAAGCGTCATTCCCCTTTTGAATTGAGTCTTTTGTAATCCTTTTGTTATTTATTTATGTATTTTGTTCTCTCGGCACAGCACGAGAGAGAAAGGACACACGTGCGTAAGACAAAGTTTCTTATATAATTTCTGGTTTTGTTAAAACTTTTTCATTAAAACATTAGAATCGAATTGAATATAAATCTATTTATAATGTATACTTTCAGAAAATAAATAGAAATAGAAGAAAAAGGCAAACGGCAGCAAAAAGGTGGAAAATGTGGTTGCGAAAGTACTTTTTTTCTGTTTTGTGACTACTAAGCTATTTTTGTGGTGACCAAGATGTCACCATGCAATTTGGATTTTATTTTCTTTATACTATTACCATGGTGTGGTAGATGTGATATTCATTGGGATTTTTACATATTTTTCTGGAATTGAGATGTGCAAATTTTCAAATAAAAAGGATTTGTTTTTAAATATATTAAATAGATGTATACTGCGGGAAATGACTTTTGTTCATTTGGTATCAAAAATTCATCACAAAATTCCATTCCCTTTGCTAACAAGAACCGACATCGAAAAATAGATCGACACAAAATCATCCCTCAATTTTTTTTCCTATGAGAGCTTAAGTGTCAGTCTAAGAGACTCAATCGCTTGAGCGAACACACAAAAGTGCGGAAAACGAGATAGGAAACGAAAATATCTCCTCACACTTTAGATGAAGTGGAAATTATTTCAAGTAACAGAAAGAAGATTATGAAACAAATTACAGAATCGATGGAGGCAGCGACGAGAAACTGTCAAGTTTCCTCGATCTTTTCCCATCGAAGCTTTCACAGCGACTTAATTTCACTTTTTTGATGAACAACATGAAAACTTTTCTTTTACTGTCGAAAGGACAGTATTGTATGTGTATGAGTGAACAGGCGATGGTGAGCTATGCTGTATAAATATTAATAGGCAGACGCCTACTTCTGTAAAAAATGAGTAGAGAACAACAAGAAGGAAAGAAGAAAATATTGAAAAGATAAATCAATGGAATGAGGACTTTTGAAGAAATGGCAAATGAAAAACTTTTTGGAAGCCACGGCTGTGTAAAGTAAGAGAAATGAAAAGTAGGAAAGGGAAGTTGTTAAAAACAATTTTTTTTCTTCAAGTCATTATTGCTTTCTGTTGCTTTTAATTCCATCAAAGAATCACTTGAGTGTAGCGAGAACGAGGGAAAAAAAATAAAATAAAGAAGGATTGGTTATTCTGAGAGATGATGCGGCAAGTACTAAAATAAAATAATAAATCAGGGGTTGAAAAAACATTAATTCAAGTATGAGATGTTTTTTGTTTGTTTAAAAGCCTTGAAAAAAATTCAATAAGCAGGTTTCTCAGCAACAGATTCAATATTTATGGTATACAATTAACCTTAATAGGCATGATGATGACTGTATGAAATTTATCGATGCTGCTTGTTCACGGTATGAATTATAAAGATGGGACACGATTACTTGTTTTTATTCAATGAATGACATAAAATATTCTAGATGGCAGAGGTAATTATGAAAATTAACGCTGTCCTTCAATTTGGTTATTAAAAAGATTTAATGCTGAATGACAGTTCATTACGTTGTGATCAATTTTTGACGATGAATGGCAATTAATAATGTTACTTGCTTTCGTTTTCAATACACAAATTTTATTATACTTATAACTTATATTTTGGTGATGATGAGTAGTTATTTATTAATGAAGAGTTCAAGCCTTTTCATAGTACGAGAAAATTATGAAATAAAGCGAATTTTGAAGGGATCAGAGCAAGCACTCTATTTTTTGTCGATTTATATCACTAAAATGAAACGTTTTTTGGATCATTTTATCAACCTAGACATTCAAAAAATTTAAAATTTCGTTAAAAATTATTTCCTAAGCACATGTTTTTATATCAATTTTCTCAAATCGAATATATTTCATTGCGTAACAGAAATGAAGCACAAACATTCAGAATAACTTCCTCACAACAACAAAAATTACTAAATTTACTCTCATATTTCATTTCCACTTCAATTTTTTTCATCACAATTGAATTTCGAAATTGTTTCATTTACCAAATGAATAAGGTTTTCACCATCAATGAAGCAATTTAAACATCCCTTGCTTACTTTCAGCGACAAAAACGACGAACGAAAGAGAGAAAATAACTTTAAAGATGGCAATAATTCAGATCCGATTTCACAGCATGAAGGTAATCGAATAACACTTTTTTCTTCATTCTAAAATAACAAATTTTGTTCTCACTTTATGTTTTTTTTTCGTCGTAGGATGTCAAGTGTATATGCGTACAGAAGGTATCGAAACTTGAAGTAAAAAGAAAATAACTTGCAACCCAATCCTTTTGTGTCAATTGAACGTAAACAGAAATTTAATTAAATAAAGTGCAAAAAATTTTTTCTGCCTCTCAATTTTGGAAATTGAGTTCAAAGTAGATTTTTACTTAAGTTGATGACAAAAATGAAAGAATGTGTGACATTCGACATGGATTCTTTGTTGTGAAGTTAAAAGTGAAGTGACACGACGTAAAAAGTTAGTTAGAGGAGAGAGAAATTGAATGAATCATTCAATATGTGATAAAGGGTTCAATGTTCCATCTTTATGTTCTCATGAACATCTAAAATTTATCGATTACATATTTTTTCTCTTCCTACTGCCTCTAACTTTATGTCCTGTAATATTTTAGCAAATGTAAACCTGACATCACTTTGTCTTATAATAGAAGACTTTTCTGAATTTATATAGTTCTATAATGTGTTTAAGTCTTCTAATTAAGCCAGAAAAATGCGCTTTAATCATCCACTTTTCAAGCTCTTCCACCACTTTTTTTATCATCTTACAAAAATTCACTACGCAGCTCTTTTTGTCTCTCTATTTTCATCCAAACTCAACCAGATATGTATGAAAAAGAAGGCGGCGGGTTGAGGGTTGGAACTCAATAGATTGCTCTTTATCATTTTGACATTCAAAGAACGTAAAGTGTCTTTTTCCTGCTCATCGACGATTGAATTTTTTTTATTCTTCTTCGTCCCAAATCTCGTTTGTTGCTGCTGATGCTTCTGCCGCCGCTGTTTGAGATGCTTTGTATATGTCAGTAGACATAAAAAAGCAATTCGTTTTCCTTTTCTTCTTCTTCTTACTTCAAGATGGGATCAGCGAAAATTTACTTTAAAGAAATGATGGGAAAATAAATGGAAATCTCAGCAAATTGACCTCAGATTGAATTGATTGAATGAATTTTCTTCTATCGTTTTTTGTTCCTTACTTGATGATGATATAAATTTCTTCTCTTTTCTCGGGAATAAATTTAAATACGGAGGGGAGAAAATAAAGTTTCTTGTTGATGAAAAAAATTTGTCAGAATAAATTTGATAGGAAATTACTTGAAGATTTCTTCAAAAACGATGCGTGGAAAATTGTGGGAAATCGATAGAAAATTTTAAAAGGGGAAAAATATGAAAAATTTCTAATACTAAAAAAAATTGACGCAGTTTTCCCCCAATCTTTTTTTTTATTTTTTAAATAATAATATTTTATTTCTGTATATTAAGTATATACAAAAAAAATTTAAAATACATTTTCTTGAGGTTGGTTTTTAAGGAACCAGACTTGAAGTCTTTTCGTCACTTAGTTTTGGTTTTAGATTTGAACTGTTTTTGCTTTATTCAGAATTTTGAGCTGCAAGACAAATGTTGAAATTCGCTTGCAATTTTCCGACGTACTCCTCGATGGAGGGTACTTTTGCTTCTGTGTGCAGATCTTTGATCTTTTCATATCTTGATTTGTTGAGAACGATTCTCAGGAATTTGTTTTGCAAAACTTGAAGTTTTTGAAGATGAGTTTTTGCCAGCTTTCAAAAGCTGGACAAGCGTACGTGAAGATCGGTCTGATGGCTAGATGAGAATTTCTGCTGATTAGCGGATACAGCAATCTGAGTGCAGTGTGAGCTCTGATCAAAAATTCAAATTCAAAATTTTATTTACAAAACAAGCCAAACAAAATAAAAAAACTTTTTGCTGACAAGTATTTACTGAAAGGTTTAAAAAAATTTTAAAGCCTGTTTTTTTAAATTCTTCAAGTTACGACACCTGAAGCCTTTCTGTTGTTTTAAAATAATTTCGATTTCAGATACTAATTAAAATGAATATCAATCCTCTTATAAACTACATTTAATGAAAGCTACAAATATTTTGGGATAGTTACAGATCCCAACGGAATCCATATCATTTCAATGGGTAGTTAATTATTTTGACAGTTTTTGTTATGCTTTACATGTTCACATGATTTTGTATTTAATTTATTAAACATTTTGAATTTTGTTGTTCAAAACTAATTGTACTAAAAGAAAGGAAATGAATTTAGGAATGTTATGGAATCAGTTTAGTAGGTCTTCCGAATTAAAGTATTAAATTTAGACAATGATAATACCGGATGTATTTTGAAGCACTTTAAAAACTTCCTCAAACAAATGAATTCAATTTTTGTGCATCTAAAATTTATACCAAGTAATTCTTGTTGTGAATCTCTAATTATTTACTAAACTTAACCAACATTTTACGAATCCATACCATCACGAAATCAGCAATAAAGAAAATCCAAAAAAAAAATGCCAAAGAATTGACCGATTAACTCGTAAAATCCTTCGTTACATCAGCATCATCTGCTTCCATCTTAAAAAGTCATCTTCTTTTATTCTTCATATCATGCCAAGTTTGCAACATCGCAAAATCATAATTGAGCATAAATTTATGCTAATCCAAGAAAATTCAAATTGATGGCATTCCAATCAAATTGTCATCTTTCTTGAATTTACTCAGAAGACTTTACAAGTAGATAGAGAGTGAGAGATAAAGTGGAAGAGATTTAAAATTCCAACGTGATTTTGAAGTGAAAAATAAATTCAGTTTAACTGACAATGGAAACGTAGTATGAATTGAGCAGTAACGAGACGTTATTAGTAAGAAATTATTTAAAAGTTTCATGTCAAATTTTTGTCATATTTAAATTTGCATTAATCATTTCCCCCTTCTTGAAATGTGATCTGAATATAATATAATATTTTTGTATGGAGGTGTGAAAAACAGTAAATAGAATGGTACTTTTGAGTATCTCTTTAATGTAATATTATAAAAATAAGAAGTGGGTTTAAAACAAAATAGAGTTAATTTAGAAAATTCTAGCATGTCTTCATGTTATTTAAAATCCTAATATGCAGATACTTTAAACATTTGGTTAGTGTCTGACATACCATCCCCACTATCATGACCATCATCATCTACAATATATACATGCAGTATACGTTTACAAAAATTTTCTTAAATTGGTTTTGAGGGGGGTTTATAGAATCCATATCACATTTAAAATCCATCTATTAGATATACAAAGAGAATGAGTGAGTCACACACATAACAAAAATTGTTAGATGAGATGATGAAAGGCGACGGTAGTGTGTATGAAATGAAGATGAATCTTTTGATGTTAGATTAAAAAGCAAAATTGTGAGGATTTTGCCACTGACAAATTTTTTTTAACACACATGCAAGCAACACAACACATCATATGGATAAAGAAAACAAATCTTTAGGGACATATGAGAAAGAAGGAAAAATCTTGATTTTTAGCATGTTTTGAATGAAGTGCTGTATCGGTCGGGATGTCAATTTGTCAGTAAATTTTTGAATGATTTGGACATTTTAGTATTCTATCCTTAACATTTTTGGCTATGTAAATGCGCCTCATTAACACTTTTCAAACAACAACTTCTCGAAGATCCATTTCGTTCTGTACTTAAAAGAATTTCTATTTTCTTCCATCGAATATGTGATATGCATATTTACACTTTTCATTCTCAGCATCATGTATAGGAAAAAAGTGTGCGTCTACAACATGACGATGACTGTGGTGAGATGTGGAAGTACTGTTTATATTCAACAAGGATTTCACACTTTTTCGAGAGTGTACATACAGGAACTTATCTCCTCTTTTATATAATGTTCAAGGATTTTCCACTGAAACTTTAAACTCTCCTCCCTAACTTCCTTTTTATCGACTAGATTTTAGAGAAAGAAATTGAAATTTATATTGGAACGACTTTATATCACTTTAGTGGAAAATCCTTGTATAATTCAACATTTTTCTCTCTCAATCCTACTGTTGCTTTTTCTTTGAGACACAAAATTTTCTTTTGGAACCAAAGAGTAGCAAGAAGCATTCCTTTTTGATATCAGAATCATGCTTCTGTCATTTCTCATAGAAACACGATTTCAATAAAATACATAATAATATTTCGTGAGTGAGCATCATGTGCTAGTAAACAAATTCCTTTCATTTTATTCATACATTAAGAAAAAATACCAAAAAGAAAGAGATAGAATGAACGTATGACTGAAAGGACGATGAGTTTTTGTGCTATGACATTTCATTCCACATCATGCATGATGTGATGCGATTGCTTGTAGAGTCAACGAAGAAGACAGATAAAGTGCAAATTAGTTTTCAATTTGGTTGGTGCGATGTGAACGTGATCTGTGATGGAAATAAAGGATCAATAAAGCATTGAATGTAGATAGCATGGGAACGAGAGGAGAGAGAAAAAATGTTACCGTATATATATAAATTTTATTTAGTTATTTACTATATCAGATACCGTTGTTGTTACATTTTATAAATATAATATGCTCCGCAAATACATACATGCTCCCTATACGTGCACGATGATGAGTGGGTTTAAATATTTTTTTATTATATTTTCTATCGTTTAAATTTGCACGGAAGAAAGAACCTTCCTTACAAACTCAATTTTTTTTGTTTCTTACTTTCATCAATTGATCTCATTCTTATCGTTCGTCCAACATCTCCCACATACATGCACGCTTCACAAGTAAAAAAAATTGATCCGAAAATGAAATTGAGTCAAAAATGGAATAAATTAAAATTAGCCTTCGTTCTCATTCCCTCTTGTTGTCATTCCATTTTCCCTTTATGTGACTCTATGTTTGTATAATGTGAAAAATGGCAAAGTAATGAAATAAGAATAAATAAATTTTCCATTTCTATTGGGAATTCGATTCTTGTAGTTTATATATTTGTGTCTTTTTTGAAATGAAATTTTCGTCATGTGATGTTGCCTTTGGAGAAGGAAGTGTATGAGGATGTAACTTTATATTGCTTGCTAAATTATCATTAAATGTTGTTGTCAAGAGTTCTTCCAAAGAACTTTATGATTTTCAAATTTTACTTCATGGTAAATATTAAGAAACATTTAATTTTAAAGTTTTATTCTTGGTATTGGGAATATTTGGCTTTGAAATGTTAAAGTAAGGATTATTTTTTGTGATAATATGAAATTTTTTAACGTTAAATCTTTTTGTTTTGCAGAAATGTATAGTTTTCAACAGGTGGTTCTCCTTCTATGCAAATTTTTAATAGCTATTACATTGTAGATTATCTTTGGAAATCTAATTTTTATTAAAATTGTTCAACACCAAACATTTTTTCTAAGCTTTATTTTTTAATAAAAATGCCAAATGTCAAATGCCCAAATAGCAATCTTTCTAGTTAAACTTTGAGCTTAAAGCTCACTAAAAAATGAAAATACTCAACTCTTGTCATTCTCGGAGCTCTCTTGAAAGTCCTCAATAAAACTATCAAATTTATTATTCAACAAAAATGAAAATCCATGTGGCGACAGAATATCCATGACCATTATTTACATAAAGCTTTTTTATTACATCTCGTAACACTCTATAGCTTCTCCGCATAGTCACACATCTACTTCATATAAATTTGAATGATAAATAAATATCATCAGGATAGACAATAGATACACACAATACTTGTGTCTGTATGTATACATGATGATACTAAATTTTTCTCTAATATTTTATTTATTGTATGTTTGTTCTCTATATATAAGATTTTTGCGATTATGCTGCGTCACATAATGGCAATAGAGCAAAAATATGGCATTATATATTCATAGAAAAAAAATCATCATCTCTTTCCAATAGAGTGTTGTTATTCGTCATTTATTTACTCGCTCCATCTTTCGCCTTTCTCGTTCTTTAAAAATGACTATCCAATTTTTCATCATTGGGTTGCTCGCTTATGCTCTTCTTCTTCTTCCTATTGTTACTATTATGATTTTTTTCCTCCTTTTTATCTTTGAAACATAAAGTGAAGGCAGATATGATGAAAAAAGGAAAGTAAAGCATGTAATTATAATTATTAATATTATGAGAGCACTCCTCATCAATTAGGATGATTAAGAATAAACAGATGTCTCAGCAAAGAATAAGAAATATCTATAAAATATCACCTAAATAGGCGCAAATTATTCAATATTTCCTACTTCATAACATAATGAAATTGGATTTGTATTATTTTTATGGTGTAATTTTTAGGGAGAACACTTTTGTTGGTTTATCATTTTGACTGAATAATTTTGTAAGGAGCAATAAACGACGACTGTGAGTGGTACAAAATATATTTCTCAGTTTTTTAACAATATAAATTATAAGATTTTTCTCCAAAATTCTTAAAAATTCCAAAAAATATGCGCTATATTGCTGCATGTACTATTAACTTATGTCACTCATCATTTTCGAATGGTGATGTCGTTCTTCTTCTTCTGTGATGATCAACAATAAAATAATAATATAAATTTCAATAAAATCGAGTGCCGCACATAGTCGACAAATTGCACGTCGAGGTAATGGATTAGTTTATTTCTATTTTAAAAAAGAAAAAAAAGAATACCGAGTAAAAAAATAAGTGAAGGCAAATCATGGGGGCCTTAATCTAATTTGATGAATGAATTATGGAGGGGATTTGTTTGGGCGCTCATAAATTTATTTTAACATACAAAAGCATAGTCAGTGAGTGAATGAGCAATAGAGCTAAGATTTATATTTCCTAACGCAAAAATAAAAGAAATAAAGTATTTTTCTTAGGCTGTTCCACTTTGTGTAATTTTTATGATTTATTTATTAATGTGATATAGAGTCAAGTGCGCGACTATAAAAAATTCTTCCGAATTGAATTTAAAATTCTTCAAAAGAAAAGTGAAAATGCCTTGGTAAATTTTAGTAAATCTCGCACGATAAATTAAATGAGTTATAAAATTCAGTTTATGTGGCTGACTGACTGATTGAATAATAAATTTGCCTTGCACTTATTTTGGTTTTTTAAAAAAGTTTTAAGTTTTTAAAAATGCGTCATAAATTTCCATCACAAAAGATTCCGTTTTGTTGTTCCTCATTTCCTTTTCATAATTTTCATACAAAAAAATAAATAAATAAAATAACGATAACAGTTGTACGCACTTGACATACAAAAATACTCAAAGATCCGAGATTTCCATGTTTGAGAGAAGAAAGGAAAGTAAAATAAATTTCGATGGGGTGACTTTTAAAAGAAATATAATTAAATTACACTTTAAAATGTAAAGTGGATTTTTTTTATTCCTTCTTCCACTATTTTTAATGAATTTTTTATAAGGCTTTTCCGTTTTTCGTTCTATGTTTTAATGACGAAAACATTTGACGTGTCTAGTCACCAAATTACCCATCTGCTATGTTCGGAAAATGAAACAAGAACACTTGTAAGCTATTTATTTATATTTAACGTCATTAGCACCACTTTTATCCATGTTGTTATTCATTCGTTTTGAAGCTCAAGTACCATAGTCCAAAAATATATGTATTTTACTATGTAGACGGTTGCTGCTGATGCTGTATGTTTGCGTATCGAAAATGTTAAAAATTTAAGCGACTGGAAAAATGATACATTGCTATAAGATGTGTGATATTTGTAAGGAAAAGTACAACAGAAACAATTTAGCAATTTGAAAGGGGTATTTTTGGCACAAGGGGTGAGTTTCTTTTATTGGCACAGCTTATGTCAAGAAGTTTTCAAAGAAAAAACCAATGGAAATGTTTTCCTGTTTAAAAAGTTTGACAAATAAATAAATATTTGATGCTCAGAAACGCTGAATTTTTTATCGACCATCTAATTTATGGCATTGATATAAATTTTCATGTTTTAAACAGCTTTGGATATTTTTCATCTTGTAAATTCTTCACATTGAAATTTTGATTCCCTACATAAATTTTGATTTAAATCTTAAGAATTATGAGCTTTTTACAAAAAAAAATTGAAATTTCAAAAAAATGAGGCTTATTTGACTTCTCTCAAAATCATTTCCAGGGTAACACTCATATCGATTCAAGCAGTAAACAATCCTTGCTCAAATTATGACAAATGTTCTTGTTTCTTTTATGTACGACACTTTAACTTTAACATCAAGGAAAGAGAAATGGGAAATTAAATAAAATTTCTTTTGTGTACATAAAAAAATGAATCGGTATGAATGTAAGCACTTTTAGCAACATATGTTGCGATATTTTCCTGTTTTTTATTTCTTTTCAAGAAAAAAGTTTTTTACAGATTTTTTTTTTGTTTTTTCGACAACTTTAAAAAGAGTGGAAAAAGTATGAGTAGGAAAAAAAGTTTTCATGCTTGAAAAAGCAAACATACTCAAAAAATAATTTAAAAATCATCATGATAAAAATATGCATATTTGGGTATTACAATAAAATTAATTTATAATTAGATTAATTAAATTGATAATCTTTATCAAAATTATGTATGTATAATTATACAACAGCAATACCATCAACTAGAGATTGGAATAATTCTGAAATCGCGTAAAGTGTAATTTATGGAAAAGCAAACACAGAAGCGAAAATGATATTGCGATAATGAGGAATAATAATTATGCAATTTTCATTTTAATTTATGTATTTTTAATCTCAAACATGCCATGACAGTTTCACTTGACATACTGAATAATAATAATATTATTTAAAAATTTAGCTGGTGTGAGTGTCACAAGAAAAATCTTCAAAGATTCCCCATTGCATATTTGAATAATTATAAATTCCCTTCGCTACTTTCAGCAGCTCCTGCTCTTGCCATGAATTAAATTTATGCATCCCTCTTTCGTCAAATATGAAAGTCATTCACATTTCTTAGTGTTACTTCTGCTGATTTTCTTATTATTGTTTGTTAATGTTGTTATTGCCCGAGAAGCTCATGACTTCGAGACATGGATTTGAATTTTTTTACTCTTAGTGGTTTTTAAATTTTCAAACAAGTATATCCAATTGTATTGTTAACGTCCAACGACTAATGCTTAACTTTATTACTCGGGTCAGCTGCCGTATTTTCCGTTTGATTTTATACATTTTTTCGAATAACAATAAAAAATATTTAGAACAGAGCAAGACAGAGAGGATGATGTAAGTGAAAATGATGGCATGAAATAGATTAACATCGGAATGTCTAAAGTTCAACGAAAGAATTTAATTCATTTTGACATGGGTGTTAATATGTAAGATGAAATTTTCTTTTTTGCTTCTTTTATTTCAAGCGAATAACAAAAAGAAAAAACAGAAAAACAACACACAACAAAAGCAGATGATAAAATGACTTGCGAGTGTGAAATGAAATGTTTAGAGAACAAAAATTATTATACGTTTGGGGCCATGAGCTGAAAAAGAGAACATTCGCATTGTTTGCATGGAAAATAAAAAGAAATTCTGAGAAAAAGTTTTCAGTTTTTTTAAAGAGATGAATAAGAATAATAGTCATGGGATTCTAGTGGTTTCGTTTTTTGCATTTCTTTTAAGCTTTTTGTGTGGTTTGATAATATAAAATATTAAGCATAGTTGATACTGTCAAATGATATTGGAGAGTTTTTTCTCGCGTCAATCTCTCATTATAAGACAGTGCTCTTCATCTGGTATACTAAGTGGACACATATTTTCATAAGTAAGTTATAATATTTTGAAAGGGAAATTCTCTAAGGCAAAGAACCATAAAAATAAAAAGATCAAGAAAAATAGATTGGAATTCAAAAACAAAAAATCTTACAAGTTTCATAATAAGAAAGAAGAAAAAAATAAATTTTATAGTTGAATGACAAGAAAAACTTCTGCTTTGTATTTCGTACAACAAAAACTATTCGGAATGAAGAATTGTTAAGAAACCCTCAGGAATGAATGAAGGAGACTTCGAGAATTGCATGTAGAATCACTTACAAAAAGGACAATAATTTTATTCGAGTATCCACAAACCAAAGCTTGAAGTTATTTACCAAAGATTTCATGTCGTCTGTCCTTTTTTATTACAACAAACAATCACGAATGAATATAGAAAAAAACTAGAGAAGAAGAAAAGATGAAAATTCCTCAAACAAACGCAAAAGCAAGAATTAGTTAAATTTAAAAAGAATTAGACATTCTGTTGAGAATGTAGATAGATGTGGTCGGAATGAAATTTATTATTCTTTCATTTCCTTTTAATTCACCCCTACCCCTCTAACCATCCCTCTTTCCTTTTTACCAAACATTTCCATTTCATGTTCTTTTTCAAGTTTTAATTGCTTTTTGGCAAAACCAAACCAAAAATGAAAGAATTTTGAAGAAGAGATGAAGACATTTGTATGTAAAAGTGTAAAATAAGTTTTTTCTTGTAACAAACTTATTTTTTTTCTTGCCTTCTAAAAAAAGGATGGAGAACAATTTTTTAAAAAGCCACATAAAATTAATATTCTTCAAAAGTAGTAAAAATCGATGAGTTTGTAACATATCATCATATGTGGTGTCGAGAAATGAATAAAGTTTTTGAGCAACTAGTAAAATATAAAAGTGGTATTTTATTAGAGATAAAGGAAGTGAGTTATCAGTGAAACATTTATAAGAGATGCAGTTTGTTAAAGAATCACTTCTTGTTCAATAATTGAACCGTTTTGCACCTAACTATACAAATTGTTCTATAGAATAATTTTGGATGGTTTGACAACTCACTTTTCAAAAAACACTAAAATTATCTTCTATTTTGTCATCAAAAATAGCTAACTTAAAGAAACTAATAAAGCTATTGTAAGAAAATCCTGTTCAGAAACGAAAAACATTGGGGGTTTAAACAAAATTTTATGTTCTATATGAAATCATGAATATTTTAAACATTACATAGCATTTTTGGATGAAATTTTATTATCCTCAAAAATGAGTCTGCAAATAGATTGAAATTTTCTGCTCAAAAAAACTTTACCATAAGCCATGTAAGAAGAGATGTAAAAACTTTTTATTCATAATGATTGAAAAAATTTAATATAGAAATTAAAACTAGAATAATGATGATAATCATACTAATAGTAACAGCTGACATTATTTTTTATGCTTTTCATTAACTTTCCAGTCTATACATTTTACTTCTGCATGTTCCTCTGTGTCTCTGCTTTGCTCCCCTACTCAAATCTTGCAATGAATTTTCATTTTCATAAAATTTCATATATTTTTAAAATGAAAATCCTTCCTATAATTTTCCTTTCCACACTCTATCTTTGTCTCTGTCTCTATGTCGACAAATGTCTTAATTCCAAGTAAATATCTTTTGCTGTCTCAATTTCTGTTTTAAAATTTTATATTCCATTTTCAACTTCCGATTTCATAAAAAAATTCTTATTTCTTTGCTTTTTACTCTCTGTTGAAAAAAGAAAATTATATTTTTGAGATAAATCCTCATCAAATATTAAGCACTTTAAGCCTCATAGTTTATGTTCCTTTCTTGTACTTTCACTTTTTCTTTCCTTCTGACTACATTGCTGTGTTATGTTTTCAGCGAAATTCAATATAATAAAGGGCTTATGCCTCTCTTTTATGCAATATAATATAACACACAACAACCATTTATGTATTTTTTTTGTTGCGGGATTGAAATTGAGCCTTTTTCCATTTTCATTGAAATTAACTTTTGTTGTTTTGCGTAAAAGAATAGTGAGTGGGCACAGAGTTGGGAAATTTTTCCACTATCAAGTGGCTAAATAGGAAATTATTTTTTCTAATGTCTCTAATTTTGTATATTATGTACAAAAAAATTTAAAATACATGTTCTTGAGGTTGGTTTTTAAGGAACCAGACTTGTCTTTTCGTCACTTAGTTTTGGTTTTTTGCTTTATTCAGAATTTTGAGCTGCAAGACGAATGCTAATGTCTCTAATGGCTGCTGGAATGACTAATTTTAACAGTTGTTTTGGTTTCCTCAACTCTGCATCAGAGGATAGAAAGGAGAGAGAAAAATTTGAAGGGATTTTTCATTAAGAACTTTTTGTAATTTTTTTCTTGCGTCTTCTTCCTCTTTCTGCCTGCCTAAAAGAGAAGAAATTATACAGAAACTCAAAAGAAGAAGAAGATCAAGAGATGGGTAAATATAGCATAAGCCCTTTGGTTTTCTTTCAAATTTCTCTCCATAAAGCATAAAAAATATGTCTATCCCCTCGGAAAAAGCGAAGCATAAAAGATAATCCTTTAATAACGAAGAAATTAAGTGTTTTTCCTAATTATTAGTACAGCAACATCTGCAGATGGTGTCAGTATCGATCATAAATTTTCCTCCTTCCTAGTCTATTGTGAATTGTAGACTATGTACATAGGACAGCAAGAGAGAAATGACAATTTTTATGCTTAATATACTTTGTGATTGTACACAGGTATGAGATACAGAAGAAACATAAAAACCCAAGTGGTTTACAAGCATTGGAGAAAAATGCATTAAAAATACAAATTTCTCATTTCATAACTTGAACACGAAAGTTGAGAAGTATTGTATTACAAGTATTACAGAAGAACATTCCAAATAAGAAAAAAAAAAATACGAAAAGTAAAAAGACATGTAGCAAGTGAATTTCTTTCCTTATTCCTTTAAGCCATTTGCATTTTTATTATGCTTCCTTTCCTTTCTTCTTTACTCTCTCACTCCCTTTTGTATGCTCTGTTCGTTATGATTTTCCAATTTGAAATAAAGCATAAAATACTTGTAGTACATTTAGAATTCTCACAATAAAAGAAATTGGAAAAGTATCTAGAAGGTAAAACTTTAGCGCATTTTCTTTAGTTGTATGAAATTTTTTCAAAACTCAATTTGATTTTCTTAATGCCTAAAATTCAGAATTCATGTCTTTCGAGTAACCATTACCAGGAGCATAGCCAAAAATTTTTTTATTTGGGGGGCTGAAAGTTTTTAATTTTAAAAATTCATCACCAATTTAAAATTTTAAGAATTTTAAACAATTATTTCAAAAATAAAAATTTTAAAATATGCTGAGTTTAATTTTGAATTAGCGGGCTCAAGACTCCAAAAGCCACCCTGGCTACGCCCCTGATCATTACAATGAAAATGTAAAAGACAAACGGACAAAGCATGTTTCCCAAATCTTGATTCACAACTAGCACTAAAAACAGCGAAGAATGGAAACGATACTTGCTGTACTTTCAACTATATATGCATGTGATACATAAAATTTCGTATGCATTAAAATTTTCTTTTCTTCCATCGTACGAGAGAAAAAAGGTGATTTTTATTATAGCAGCACTCATTCACTTCCTCATTCTAGATACACTTTTTATTTTATTTTATTGAAAAAATTGGAGATGGAGAGGAAGGTTGATGGTGAGTGAGAAGAAAAAAAATTGTTTTGAGATTTCGATTGAAATTTTTTCTCTCCTCCATCGTTTGATGCCAAGAAAACGAAATCTAGATGGAAATTAAAAATTTATTAAAAAAGAGAAGAAGAGAAATTGGAAAAATAATCAAGAAATGTTGCATAATAATTTAAGGTGGAAAATTGAGAATGAGAACAGAGAGCTAAGGTTAATGGAAATCAGATATGTGGGCATGAAAGAGAAATAAAACTCTTCAAATAATGCATGATATTTGATTAGTATCATATTAGATGAAAATGAACATCGTTTTGATAGCAGCAAAGAGGAAATTTGAAATATTTAGAGCGAGAAAAAAATGATGATTGCTTTAAGCTTTCACATTTAGATTGTGAATCCATATTGTCGAGTAAATTAAAAATTTAATTGATTGCAATTTAAAATTGTAATAAAATCTAATTTGAATTAAAAATTGATTCGACTGAATATGAAAGTTTGAATTCCTGTTCCAAATATTTCATTGATGAAAATATGTGGCACACATGCACAGAAATATAATCTTGAATTCAGGGGCATAACGAGGGTTCATGGCTCCCCGGGAAAAAATTGAAAACAAAATTTAATTAATTTTATATCAAATTGGCCGAGCAAAGCGAGGCCGCGAAAATTTTTTGGGAATAAATAACAGAATATTTTTAAATTTTAGAAAAAAAATGTAAACTTTTGTAAAGTTTCTATCTATTTGTTTAAAATTTATTGAATTTTGCGCCCCCTAAACAGCGGCGCCCCGGGAGAATGCTCCACTTTACCCACCCTTGTTACGCCCCTGCATGAATTTACATAAGTCACTTCATTCTCCAAAAATCAAGAATTTAATTCTGACAAGAGCATTGTAGAAAAGAGACTTATGACTTATAAAGAGTAATATTCACAACAAACATTAAACATTCGTAGAAATTTCATTATATATTAAATTCAAATCCGGCTTGTAGAAGAAACATTTTAATTTATGAAACGTTTCCTTAGCAAATAAATTTCATAAGCAATACAAAAATTGAGGAACGATGATGGAAAAGTTTAGAAGTTTCCCAAAATTAATATAAAACTCAAGCCCTAAGGACAAAAGATGTTGTAGTAAATATTGCATCATTTCAAATCTTAAGTTTTATGATGCAGAAATTCCCTCAGAAATTATCAAATTTCATTATGCAAGCAGCATGAGAACATCATAGATTTGCGTAGATGTAAACAACTTCATGAGAAATAAATAAATAGATATGATAAGGTCAGAGAACTTTGAGAATCTATCAACATAGAAGAAATCCTTAATGGTATCCTCTTTTTGCTCTTTTCATGATGAAATGATGAAAAAAATATTCATAATCATCTCTGCTCCATCTTCTTATTTCCTTCCCTTCAAACAATTTTCAACAATTCAACAAACTTAATTTGATAACTTTTTGTCATGAAAAATTAAATAATTATTCACAAAAAAAAACACGAAACGGAGAAAAAGATAAAGATGGATAGAGAAAAATGAGCGGAAAACAGAAAGCGTTGTCTTTGAAATGAGAAAATTTTTATTCTTGCTTCCACTGTTCTCTCAAATGAAGAATCTTTTGATGTTTTGTCAAGGATTTATGCTTTTTGCTAAAACTCTATCATCCTCAAAGTAATCTCATCCAACAATATTTTTTGGGAACTTTTGTTCTTAGTCGCTCATTTTGTTCGAATCTGTTTGCTGTTTAATATCAGATTACATAGTCTTAATAGACACGTAGCATGTAAATATGCGCTTTTATCATTTATCCCCATTAACAACTTGTCTTTTGTTTCTTCGGTCTGAGAGTATGACAACATCAACCCATAAGAAACTTTGTCCATTTCTTGTGCTGTTAATGTTGGTAACTTCGGGGGATTGAAAACTTTTTGGCAGAAGATATAAAATATTTTCAGGTTATGTCATTATGACAGCTACAGGAGGATTTATAGTTAAAATGTTAAAAATTTTCGCAATGACAAGTTTCTGTATGCCTCAGTCCTAACAATTATGAACATTTTCAGCGGGTACGAAAAAAAATTCATTAAGTAAATCAGTGGTGGAAAATGTTCATTCCACGTTTTTCCTTCAAGCCTAATAAAAGTAGAAGAATATTTATTTATAATTGAGCTATGGTTGGAATCACAAATGTTTTTGATGTTAATGGATGTAAACTAACAGTAAACTCAAATAATAAAATGTCGTTTATCGCTTTTTTGCCTAAACAAACAAACAACAAAACTATTATTGCCCCTTACTCATCCTATTTTACTATGATTTTCTGTAGCTGTTAGTGCTTCCCTTTTTGCCTTTTTTATGTGATTCGTGTCTCTTCTTCCTTTTTATTTTGTGCCTAACTGGAAATTAATATTTATAAAATGAAATGAAAAGAGGAGAAAAAGTTTTTCCTTACTTTGTATATATGGCATTTATTTTTCTCCAAATGTATGTTTGCTATACAAACGAGCAGCAAGTAAGTGAATGAGACACATCCACAGAAAAAATTCCTTTCTACCTTTTCGTTGTTTAGGGAATTGATAATGCATATGGGACGATGGGACATGCTACCTAAATAAATATTACCAACAAGCTAGCTAGCTGAGCAAAACGACAGACAAATATTGAGACCTGAAGCTGTTATGAGCAGATATATAGTAAATGAGAAAAGAAAGACATTTCACAATTTTTTGTATTATAATATAGCAGTGGAGTGTGGGTTCGATGTATGTATGTTGAAAAATAATTTATTAGTCCCCATTTCATGCCCATTTTCTTGTGAATATCTCCCTTAGAATATCCAACAAGTTTCATTCTTATTATTATTTCTCTCATTCCCATAAAGGTATTGTATTAGGAAGTAAATTCACATAAATAGGTAAATAACAGAGAGACAGAAATGTACAAAACATAAAATTTGTATTTTAATCGAATTCAAAAAATCTTTTTCCTCCTTACCCTTCAGCATTTTTCGAAACATTTTTCCATTTTTTTATTATTATACTCTTCCTACATATCGGATATGGACTTTTATTGTCATGACACAGAGATAGCTTTTACATTAGTTATTATTATTATTATGAATATCTTTCAAAATTTGTGGGGACTTATTTAAATTTATATCAAGAGACAATGAAAAAACCATTTCATAAAATTAATATAACAATAGACGATTATCCGGAAATGAGAAAATTTCATTTCGAAAATTGTGAAAAAATAATGACTATTGCAGATTATTTTAGAATCGATTGAGCCAATTTTCGGGTGGACTAGTTATGAATTGTGTGCCATTGTGTTTATGCAATACAACTTCATTACAAGCTATTGAACTCCTTCAATCGTCATCGACCACTTTAAATAGCAGAAGGGAATGTCAATACGATAAAAATATAATCATTGAATTTAAAATGCTCAGTACTTAACTCGGTTAAACCATTGCGTTAAAGATATTGAACACGAAATGTCTCAAGGAAGACATTCATTCCTCAAGAGAAGAGTCAAAACTGACAAGAAATTGGAAGCAGTTCTAGAATGGACCCCACATTCACTCGTTCAATATTTATTTGTATCTTTATTCATTGAATGGAAGAGTTCTGTCAGCAACATTATAATGTGATGTAGGAAGTTCGAAAGAAAAAGAAGATGAGGGAGGGAAATAGACGGATGCTGATGCTAAAGGAAACTGGCACAATGAACAAAATAAAAATAAATGAAAGGAAGAAGAAAAGAAAGAAAAAAAGGAGTTGAATAATAAATAATGATAAATCCATTTGAATTTAACTTGAATGACATTTTGTTGGAGCAAGTGACAGGTTAAGTGGAAATGGGGATGATAATTTTCATTTCAATTGGAATTTTTTTCTCTATTTTCCATTTTCTTCGTTGTCCCATCGGAGTTCAACATCAGCAGCGTTGACTCGTTTTTTCGTTGATTGAGAGAAAAAAACAATAAATTGTCATTTTTACAATTTTTCTTCGCTCCTTCCATTTTTTAATTAAATAAAAGTGTGCTATTGTACAATGACACGAGTAAAATTAATAATTATTTTCCTCAATTAAACGACCGACTATGCAATTTCCTGAATAAATATGAGCAACTACAGCACATATGTAAATAAAGAGAGAAAATAGAAAGGTAAAGAAACCATGCCTACTTCTTGGTACTGCTGTTTTTAAATAAACAAAGTTGTTCCTTTTTTACGCCTCCTTATATTTACATTTTTTCCTATTATGTGTGTGCTTTTTTGGTTTTTTCGTCCACTCGGCCCCCTTATCCCTCTATATGATCCGATAAATGAGAAATAAAGGAAGAAGAAATTTTAGTTGGGCAAAGCAAACACCATAAAATTTGTTGAAATGTCCCTTTTGGATAATAATTTTTAGTTCTATGTGGATATGTCTAACTTTAACGTCCTCTTCTTCCTCATATTATTACTGCTTTGTTTCACTCCTTGTTCCGGTACGTTTAGTAATTTAAATGGGAATGAGTATTATATAGGCACCGGACAATGATACTACAAAAAAGTTCCAGTCTTCTATTTTTACTGCCGTTTTTGAGTTTGTTTGCGTAAGAAAAAAAATTTATATAAATAAAGAGCCATTTTCCGAAAGATTCTCATAGTTTTTTTTAACTTTGTGATAATAAAGATGGAAGAGGGTTATATAAAGGAGGAGGCAGGTGAGATGGATTACTGTTTTGCTTCCTATTTGTGGATTATTTGAATGAGAATCCAATTTTTTGATGTCGTCTGTATTCAATAATTTGTATCCCAAAGCAAACTCATCTAAGGCTTAACCATTAAAGTCACTTGATTCTTGGTTTATGACATAAATATTATAATCAAGAAGGAACTGAAAAACTCTTTCGAAATTATTTTAAAAATTCAATGTGAATTCACTACCCAACTACTTTCACCTACATTGTCCTAAACACGATTGCCTTTTTTCTCTCTTATCTACCTTTCCCTCCACTTCCCACATAATTTCAGTTTGAAATATCATTTTTCAGTGAAAAGAAAACTTTTTAAAAAGTTGAAAACTCGCCTATTTTATATTCCGAATATACACAGAGAAAAATTTTCATAGACATTAATATTTTTAACTAAATAAATGTTACTCTATTGAGGGAGAGTTTTTATTATTTAAATTGTTTATTTATGTCTTTTTTTCTCATTTTTATGACTACTTGCCTTTACAAGTTAAGTGTTTTATGAATTTTTAACGAAGTTTCTCATTATTTCATGAGCATCAATAGAAATGTGTACGTCTGTACACTTTTAATTTTTTATGTTACATAATTGAAAACTATTTTTCCTAGTTATGGAATTTAAAAAAGTTTTTGAAACTTGCTGTTTGAAAATTGAAATTTTTTAAAACCACACAACCCATAAATTGTGTAGATGTATGAAATGGTTTTAAAAATTGTTTCACATTCTACGTTTTATTTCAATTCTATTTCTTTCTTTTCTCCCCGTCCAAGTTTCCTCCAACTTCAAAAGAAAAGAGTTATGGAGAGCACAAAATTAGGAATGGTGGTGGAATTTAAAAGGGATGCATTTAAGGGGTCGTTCACTTATTACGTTACGCGGAACAGCGATTTTTTAGAACCCCCTCCCCCCCTCGATACAAATTTTGAACGAAAAAAAATTCTTTAGTTTAGCCTGTTACAATTGAACCGGAATCTATTGTACCATTCCCTGCGAATAAACTTAAACAGAAGTTAGTAGCTCCGCTATACCGGAGTGTTTGATGAAATTTAATAAAATTGAATACTTGGTCCTTTTAATAGGTTCCGAGCTAGTGGAAACAGCAACTATTAAAAGGACCAAGTATTCAATTTTATTAAATTTCATCAAACACTCCGGTATAGCGGAGCTACTAACTTCTGTTTAAGTTTATTCGCAGGGAATGGTACAATAGATTCCGGTTCAATTGGATTCGCAGTGCCCTCAGCTGGATTCACCGAGTCGCTGACACCCCTTTTACATTATTATTATTATTATTAGCCTGTTACAAAATCTCATAACCCCCCTCCCCCCTAAAAGGCGAACGTATTTAGTGAACGAACCTTTAAGAATAAAGCCCTTTTAAAAAAAGTTAATAAATTTTTTCTTCCACCAATGACCTCCCCACAGTTTTTTCATCATTTATTTTACCAACCCCCTCTTAATTTTTTTCCAAGTTTATTCATCCTTAACACGTTCGTTTGCTGTTCAATCTTATGGGAATAGCTCGCAGATATACATTTTAATTAGATTTTTTTGCCTCTTTTCCATTCGCATTAATGTAATGTAGTGACATATACACTTGAAGAATTGAAATGTCTGAAAATGTGAGTGGATACATAAAAAACTAATTAGAAACCATCGAATCATTTTCATCTCCCATTTGTGGACATTATCACTTCCGTGCAGATGGATTGTCGTTCCTTAGCATTATTATTGTGATTATCTATTTAAATTTTAATTTCACATATTATTTTTTAAATCCACAAGAAAATTTATTTAGTTAGTTTCCACGTGTATGTCATAAATGATTTTTTCTGTTCATTTTATTCTACGAACTCTCAAGCTTAGAAGCTTATAGAGTTGACTATATCATGTAATCTGTAATGATAATTTATGAGCCTGGAAGTTCATAATTTCTCTAATCAATAACACAAAGTATTCTTTATAGACGCAATACCATAGTCGTCGTCATCATCATCAAGACAGGCAGTGAAAATTGTGGTTAACACATACAAAAAAGGAGGGAATGGAAACGAGAGAAAAAGAATCATTTCGCAGCGGTGGTAATATTCATAAATCATGTGAATTTATTACACAAATGTAACACAGAAGAAAATCATAAATTTACGAATGTGACCATTATTTCGTGATATATCCATAAGCACAGCATATCGAAATGATTAAACACAAAATTTTTTTGCTCCTAATGTCATTTGAAGGAAGATGTTAATTTGCGTCGCATGATAACGAGGTTACGTATCATTAAACCATCCTCTTTTTTTCTCAGTCACTTTTCAAATATTCACATTTTCAGTGTGTGCGATAACATGTTTAGCTCATTTGTGACTCATTTTCATGCACAAAATGATCTTTTTAACCTTTTTTTATTTTATTTTTTATATTTTTATTTTCTTCTTACAGCCATGATGTAGTATTTTGTCTCTTATTTACAACTAAGCTAGCACGAAGTAGATATTTAGAGACTGAAGCGTCTTTTTCTCATTTAAATGATGTTCAGTTGTTTTGAACACCAAAAAAATTTTGATCGAAATTCTGAACTTTTTGGAAAAATTCAAAGATTTAAAATTTTTTTTCAAAATTTTTGATATTTTAAGTTACAACATCCTTAAAAACTAGTTGTGAAAAATAATAGTATCTATATGTCAATGTAAAAATTTTGAGTGTTTTTCTGAGGGCGAGGAGGGTAAAACATACTAATGTAGATGTTGTAGATAGAACGAAAAATTTATGGGGACTTCATACAGTCATATATACACTATCTTCTACGAATTCTCATTAGTACAATTAAGCTATTTTGGATGTGGAAATATTTTCTCTCTCTTTTCTTATAAAGACCCAAACCGGTTTCGGAAAATTAAGTTTTATTATTATAAAATAGACACATTTGAGGGAAAGGAAAAAAGTTTTTTTCATGTGTACATAAATTTTTTAATGAGAGATTTTACAGTGTGGAGCTTTTATAGCGTGAGAATAAATGGAGTAAATGAAAATTTTATGGAAAAAAAATTGCATGGTAAAGAAACTGCAAATATTTAGGGATAAAATAAGCTAATGTTGCCTTTTCCCGCAAATTAATTATTTAGTTTTTGTGTAGCGTTAATTGAATGATTGATTGACTGATTGTAAATTACTTAACAGATTTCCCAGAAACACCTGTGCTATATTTATAGCCTTTTTCGCTTGAAATTGGTCATTTTGAATAACTACTGATAAAGAGACATGAGTAATAAGCACTTACATATTGGAGGTGTGTTAAATTTTTCTTGAAAATTTAATGAATATGTTTAAGTATGAAGGTCGAATAGCTTTAATATTATGACAGTGTAAAATACTTTTTGAGTGAAAGACTAAAGGGTAATTCCATGAGTGAAAAAAACTCACAAATATTTAAGTTTTCTAAACATTTCTCTAATTCTTTAAGTATTAATGAATTTTACTTATTTATACTATCAAAAAAAATACCAGTATCTTTTAACAAGAGTGTTAATCTTTTGAATTAGAGATTTCTGTTAAGAAATATATAAGAAAATTTACTGTAACACTGATAACATTAGAAAAAACTTGTTGACTTTCTAACATTGATTTTGATATAAAATATCCTTAAAAACATATTTTTACTTAAGGAAAACCTACAAGAGTTGTTTATAATCTAGTGCTTTACAATTATTGAATGTTTAATGTCAGTTTCATAGTATAATTAACGAAAAAATTGACAAAAACTCTGTAACACTGATAACATTCAACCGGTTATTGCAAAACACATTTCATATTTTTTTTCTAAATTAAGCTACTTTTATAATGTTTTAGTGTTAATAACACATCAGTTGATGAATACTAAGTCTTATTGAGATCAAAAAGTGATTAAATATGTATATTTAAGCAGAAAAAGGTTTTCAAAACATTGTACTAAAAATTTTCAGTTCCGTTTACTCATGGAATTACCCTAAATTTTTATTTATTATTTATGCCTCTACAGAGCTAAGTTTTAAATCTAGGCATCTCCCAACCCTGATAAATGAAGTTATTACAAAAAATTTCGACACATAAAAATCATAAATTTTTAAAAGCATCACGAAAATTTACTGCTGCACATTAAGAATTTTTCTTCACTACCAAAATCATGTCATTTTATTTCATGTACAAAAATATATGAAAATTTTTCAGCGTTCATTAAATTTCATCATTATTTTTGTTATCAGTAACAGAAAAATTATGTTAATAATTTTTGTATGCGCAAATATGAAATGTAACTACGTAAGCCCCCAATGAATATTCTTGGCAATCATAAAAAATATTCTTCTGTACCCTTTAAATGTCATTTCCTCGAGCGACACATGAGTGTTTGTACTAGAAAACTTTTAGAAAAAGTTTGTTCTGTTATCATTATCATATAATGATATCAATTTCAATCACAATAAAAATTACAACGTTCTGCTTCGTATTATTATCATCATCATCATCATATGTATCATGTGATATGTCTCATGCGTACCTTTTTTATACTTTGTCAAATATCCCAATTCACTTAACTCGTATAACACAAAAAGGAGATGAAAAGTTTTCCCGTCGACGTCTCTTCATCTCTATGAGGAAATAAAATTCCAATAAAATATTTATATATGAAGAAAAATTCAGCACAGTAAAAATTTGTGTATAGACTTTGTGGTACAATTTAAAATTAAATTACATTTTTTCATATATTTATCTACTTATGTATACACATGTTAAATATAACACACAACTGAGAAAGCAAGGAAAAAGGCAAATATACCTTAAATGCTTTGGAATTGCTACCATGATTCGTGGATGAAAAAGGTCGAAAATACTTTTTATATATCAATTTTATGATAGAATGGATGAAATATTCACATGGCCTAACTCAATTTTATTTTATTGACCAACGATTTATATTTAATGTGTCAATAACAGGAAGCAAAAATTAAAAGCCTTATTTCCATAAAAATGTATGAATTCAATACCTTTATATTGCATAAGTGCTAAACGTGATTTTTAATAATAATAGTCATCATTTGTTAGGAGATTTAGCATTGATTTCAATGACGTAGGTAAATCTATGAATTTGGATCTAAAATGATCCACTTTTATTATTGTATCTGACCATTTAAATTTGAAAAGAGAAAAGATACTTATTTTAACCGAGAACTTGCTCAAAAAACATGTAATTGAATTTTTAGCACAGTTACTACAGAAATATCGTTCGTTAAACAAGAAAGAGACACAACTAGAAGCAATGATTACGACAGAAGCGGATAGGCAGCAAGTTTATATTTTTCAAATTCAAGCTCAACACAATGAATGCCTGCAAGAGTTATTTCCAGTTAACGTAGGCTCAGACAATACCTAATCGCAGACTTGCATTTATTTTAAAAGTACCCTAAAACTATGAACATTCAAGTTCAGAACGCTTATTTAAAATTGATTGCTTCGAATTCTCTGAATGAATTTTCAATAACGAGGATGTGTATTTTAATAATTCTCACGCTCGCGTTGGCAATGATAAAACCTTACAAGATGCTATCAAATTCTTCCTCCTTTCGTACACACGAATTTCTTTAAATGGAGATATAGAAAAACGAGAAAGGAAAAACTTGGCAGAAATACGTTGAAATTTATCTCACATCATGGAGCCCGTGAACGTACAATATAAATCAAAATATACAGAAAATTTATTCTATTCAATTTCGACTTATGAAAGGCTTTTCTTCCTTCTTTATTCTACCCTGTTTTGACTACGCGAGATAGATGTGAATGAAACATATGTTGTGTATGATGGAATGAAAATTTCTTATAAAAATATAGCTTAGAGCAATGTCATTGCATTAAAATCGATATAATGAAATCAAGAAACTTTTCTCCTTATTCCACGAGTATTACTTTTGTTATTACAAGCATTTTTTTCTCTCGACTGCAACTTAAACTGCTTCTCATTAATCCTTCACACGAATCTCATTAAATTTTTGTGAAAAAAAATCCTAGCAAGCTTATATTTGCTGCTCATTCTGCTACCACATGCACATATAATTTCTTCATCAATCAATCACATGGAATTGTTGTAGGTACTTAAATACAACAAAAAAAGTTTAATTGTTTTTCTCTCTAACTTTCTCGCCTTCCATCTCCCTTATTTTCAATTATAATTTATTTTTTTCCTCTTTCCACACAAGACGTGAAGTAGTTTCCTTCATTTCATTTCACTTATTTCCCAAAACAACAAATCAAAATGAAAATGATTTTAATTTTCCATCAACATCATTCATCAACATGTGAGTGACTGAGAATAATAACAAAGCGGAAAATTTATCGAAATAAATGATATATGTATAGTTTTCACACGAATATGAAGCACAGTAATTTTTTTTTGTCCAAATTCAGACGTGTTTTATTTTAAGGAGTTTTTTTTTGGGTTATATTATTAATTCAGTAATGCTGTTAGCTATGTGCAATCTGTACACGAGAATCAGGGATGGAAAATATCCTGAAAAATATTTTATAGAGTATTTTAGAATTGAAAAACTTTTCCACTAACCCTGTTTGGAAATGACGCTGCATGATGCACAAAAATGTTAAAATTCGAGTGGAAATATATTAATGGTAGATAGTAAAGCAAGGGTTGATGGAATGCTGCAATTTTATGTTAGTTGCTACTTCTGTTTGTGAAATTTAATATGAATAGAACTTATTTTATATTGTGATGATATGTCGTTAATTAATGTATGTAATGATCCAGCGGAATTGAAAGCTAACATTGAAAGTGATCTGAAAAAAATCACAGATTGGTTACATATGAATCGATTGGCTCCAAACATGAATAAAACTAAATATATTTTATTTCATAACAAGAAGCGGTATGAAAATTTCACAGAAAGAAGTCTCAATATTAAATTTAGCGTGTAGAAAAATTAACAGTCCTTGGTTTATGTATAGATGAAGCTCTTAATTTCTCTGATCACATTAAAACTTTAAAAAATCAAATAACTTCCTTCTCATATGCTTTTAAAAGAGTACGATATTTGCTTTCAGAAAAGACAGCTTTATTATTATATTATGCACATATTCAATCGCGAATTCTGTATATGAATTCAATTTGGTCAGCTACACCTCAATTTATTTTAAATTCTTTAGAAATTGCGCAAAAGAAAAGTTTAAGAATAACTTTAAATAAAGACTG
The DNA here is from genome assembly GCA_963573255.1 of Chironomus tentans. Classification (NCBI taxonomy): domain Eukaryota; kingdom Metazoa; phylum Arthropoda; class Insecta; order Diptera; family Chironomidae; genus Chironomus; species Chironomus tentans. The sequence continues at coordinate 188,596 of OY754304.1, read as the reverse complement.
GTTTTGTAGTAGAAATGAACTTTATAATATAAAAATATTGCCAGTAACATCATTATGTAATGTTATACATATGTATCTGCATGTTAGTCTTTAAGATTGTAGCAAATAAATTAAAAAATAATCATGTTGTAGAAACGATAAGTCAAAGACATAATTATCCTACTAGATCACGAGAGAACTTTATTATACCTGTAACGCAAACTCAATTTGGTAGTCAGAATTTTTATATACGAGGATTTGCAATGTTCAATTCGTTAAATCCTGCCATCAAGAACATTTGTTCAGTTGGTCTTTTTAAAAAGAGAATAAGAGAATATTTTTTTGAGAGTTATTGTGATGTAAATCAATTAACGTAATTTAGTGCATTTTATTGTCAATTATAAGCTAAGTAATAAATCTGTAGTACAGCCGTAAGGCTATTTACAATGAAAGAATAAAAAAAATTATTGAACTTTTTTTAAACTTCTTTTGAAATCAAACGTGTGATTTTTTTTCATTTTAAAATTCTAATTAAAATTTTTATGTTTTCCCGGGTTTTTTCCCCAAAAAATCTTTTCTCTTTTGCATCCTTTGAGTATCTTTAGATTTCATATAAAATATCATTATAATTTCCAACAAATAGAACAAAAACAAAATACGAAAGGAAAATCTTCTGATAAAAGAAAAAAAACTCCTTCATCCTTGTGAAATCTAAGATATATGAGAGAGACCACAGATGCATCATCATGAAAAGTAATGAAGAATAAAGCAAGAAAAGAAACACGGAAACGTGTAGGTAAGGAAAAATAATTGAATTCAATTAAAAATAAATATTTTTTGTGTGTTAGTGCATTGGGGGTATCCATGAGAAAGAAACAGCAATAAGAAAAACTAATTATATTTTTGACATTTTTCTTCATTTCTCGAGTGCAACTCTCATAAGACTAAACGAAATCTCAAGTCATGAAATGAGATAAAGTTACTTTCATGCAATCACACTATACATGAAAATCATAAAATGAGAGACGTAGAAATGTCAAGCAAGAAAAAGGAGGAAAACTTTGCTCATCATCATCTCAAGAAGAAAGTACAAATGAAAAGTATATAAGTTGATTCCACTGCTTGATGCCAGAGGGAGTTCAAGCAGGAGCAAATTAAAAAACAAAATTAAGGTAGGAAGAAAAATTCTAATTACATTTCATCTCATCTTTCACAACACTAATCTATCTTGCCAACTTGGAAATGAGAAAGTTCACTCGGACTATTGATGCGGTGAAAATTTTTGCAATTGGAATGAAATGTATTGGACTCGATGGAGAAAAAAAATACATAAGGGATGAATATTGATTGTAAGGGTTTGGCACTTGAGATAAAGACCGTTTGAGTATGTGAACAAATATACATAGGGGATATAAATTGGAATTGCTTTGTGAACCCCAAAATATTTGTGATCGTAATTGAAAAAAATGAGTAAAGTTTTATCGACATCGTTGTCATTATGGTGATTGTGACAGTTTATTGAGATACAAGAAATGCGATGGGGTTGCAGATATTCCGTGGGATTTCACTATATGAAAAATAAACTTCCAGAATAGTTTGATGAAAAAACAAATGCAAAGTAAAGATCATCGCATCAATATGCACTAAATTTTCTAAACCATAAGCATCATTTTGACGTGAAAAACTTTCCCATCTCAGTTTCTGTCCCTCAATATATAAAACTGCCAATATTTATTGCATGAATTGACATTGGTGATATATAGCTAAGTATATGTGGTCATTTGATAACACACTTTTCCTCTTTCACTTTCTCTCATTTCTCTTCTCTTCAGCGCATTAATGGAAAAAGTTTATGATGTGAAAAAACTTATTTTTTTCTAGTATGACCAACAGCAGCCACTTTAAGATCTTATCAAATGCGATAAACAGAATTCAACAGGGGCGTATTCAGGGGTGGGGGGAAGGGTTGTTGGGTCAACCCCCCCTTTTTTTGAGAAATTTTTTTCAATTTGCTAGGGGTTTTCAAGAAAAAAAAGCCAAAACTCCCCCTAAATTTTCCCGTCGATACAAAAAAATTTTAAAACCCCTCCCTCAAAAAATTTCTGGATACTTCCCTGGAATTCAATAATCACAAAGCTGTGCTATATCTTAATAATATATTTTTCTCTGTTCTCTTTTCATTTTCATTCAATTTCTAATTTATGATTCTATATGTTTTTGGCATGATGCTGCTGTGCGAATTTATTTCATTCCTTACCAAATGGGCTGCAAAAAAATTGAGGGGGACAGAAAAAATGCTTAAAATATCTTTGGGCACTAGCGCAATCACATACACATATTTTTATATTCTAGTAAATGTAAATCAATCATCTTAAATACAAACGATTGATCATTGGATCCCATAAATTTCTCTAATCATCCTAAAGGCACGTACGATATAAGCCAAAAAAGGGTTGTTTATGACAATTCCAATTTTTTCTTCTCTTCTCTCGACTGCCTTTCTTTCATTCTATGAAATTGATTGGAAAGTGAGGTCGTTTACTAAAATAGAATCGACAATTGAGAGAGATGAGGGTTCTAACAGGAGTGGCCATAAGTGGACGAGGTGAGTTTAGTTGAGTATGAAAGGCATAAAGATTTTTTGTATGCCAATTTAATAGACTATTAGGCAAAAAAATTGATGCAAAAAAACAAAAGAACAAATGTTCGTGATTTTTTGTGAATAAAATCGAGAGGAGTTTAAGGGCATTTTGAGTGTTCTTCATATTTTCACGTATTTTAGAAATTAGTAATCAACAAATTTTTTTAATATTCAAGGTTAAATTCTGATGGTATGATGAATTCATTGACTTTGTTCGTGAACTTTTGTCATCAATGAAGGTCGCAGACAATCAAAATTCGCGCTTCATTGTCATGATTAAAAATGCAGTCCGTCAAGAAAAGAAGCAGCACCGAAAAAAATTCGTCATATCATATGAAATATGATTATTCCATTTAATGAAACTACTCATCCAGTCATGCCCAAAAAAAGAGATTTAAAATAAAAGATTCAAATAAACGTAGGTACACACGAAATAAAAATCTGTTCTGATTTGCAAAAATGCAAAAATTCATGCATATGACGTATCCACTATTATATGAAACTGATGGCAGAGGAAAAATGAGAATGAATAGCTAAAACATGAAATGACAGAGAATGGTTTGAGAGAATAAAAAAATTTTGTTGCTTCTACTCGGTTCGTTTACAATATTCATTTCATCAACATCATTTTGTGCGCCAGACGAAAAGTGCCTCGAGTTCATTCAACCGAGTGCAATACCGAGACATAAAAAAAATTTCTATATCTCTCACATTTTTGAAAAAATGTTCTTCAATTAATGCAAAAAATGTGTTTTTATTTCCTTTTTTAAAAGTGAGAGTTCTTCATGACTTGATGAGGAATGAATAAAAATATATTTTTGATTGGATAATAAAGCTTGAATATGAGCTTAAATTATGATCAGAAAACAAAATCATTTGCTTGCCGTTAATTTGTATTAGACGAGGTGAGAAAATTTATAGTCTTAATCTAAATATGCGGTTTAGTTTGCATGAATAACATCCACGGAATATTTAAATGGTAATTAGAAAACAATTTTATCATATTTTTGACAATTTACTATCCCTTTAGAGTTTACTTCGCAACTTTCCCAATAATTTTGTAACTACAAAGCCATGTTAACATAGATTTGCATAAGTGAATAAGCAACAACCAAGCATTAATCATTTCTATAATTGATTTTATTAATCTGATTTAATTCATATTAAACGATTTATGCTTTTCAATTTTCATAAAATACATGTTTTAAGTATTTAAGTAAGCTCATAGTCGCGGCATTGTGGGGAGTTACGGTTTGCAAAAAAAAACACCTACATACTTTGCATATAGTCAAACTATAGCTGATAATTAATTTAATATTGAATATTTTAAATTCTGTATAGTACATAAATTCAAATTGGGCATAAAGCGAGCAGCAGTCAGTGAGATATTTAGCAGGATACACTCTCACACAATCGTTATTCAGCGATTATTATTATTATTAGCACTTAGTTGTTTGTATGTCGAAAAACATTCCCATAAACAAATTTATATCTACACACACATGTATAAAATGACGCATATGATGGCATGGTAATTATTCTAATTGCCTGAAATATTCATCAGCAATGCCAAAAGTTAATGGAGTTTTTGATTTAATCAGGATTAAAGCCATTAAAGTTATTATACATTAGCACTCACAAATAAATCTCTTTTGCTCATTTCTCTCACTCTATGTATGAATGTACATTCACAAATGTTTGATGAGATAATAAGTTTTTATGTATAAAATTTTGTTAGTATAAATTTAAAATTTTTCACATAAGAGGCAAAAAAAGCTTAAATTTTTTTATCAACTATGCTTGTTGTTTGCTCTTTTATAATCGTATTTCATATATGATTTGTGAAAATAAAAATTTTCTGCAAAAAATTATGAAAATTTTTCATGCCATGTTGAGCAATCTAAATTGCTTTTTGTGGGAAAAAAAATGTTGAAGAAAAGATTTTGTGAATATTTTATAGAGAAGGCTTAATATTTTTTTGAGAGAATTAAAGAGTTGATGTAGTGCCTTTTGAATTGACTGCATGATAATGAATTGAAAATGTTTTCCCCTCACTCTAGTCGAGTGAACATTTTTGAATGTTTATGAAGTTTTTGAGTGCCTTTTTATGGTATAGAAAAGCTGAAAGCTCATTGATTTCAATCGATTGAAAATTCACAGATGAAGCACAGATATCATGAATCAATTGCCTTACATTCAGTTTATCGAAATAATTGATAAGTAATATTGGTTTTATTTCTGATCGAAATTCAAAAAAATTTAAGCTTTTGGTCTGAAATTTGTTTCTAAAAGCAAAACTATTTGAAACTACTTTTTTTCAATATTTTATGCATGAAAAAATTAATTCAATTCATTGAAATGTAGAATAATAATTTTTAATTCTTTGCAATTTTTATTTGTTCAATATAACAAAAAAAAATAAAATACACAACTCAAATCCACTCAGATGTTAATTTTTCTAGTGGCATAGAAGCGAAACATAATGGCATCAAAACACTGAATTAGTGCTTTAATTTATGGCTTATACCTATTCACCATAAATTTTCAATAACTTTCCAACATGTTTCTTTCGAATTAAGCCACTAAAATGAAATAATCCACTATTCAGCTTCAACAAATGCTTCTGTTTGATGCACTCAATGAATTCAAATGCAATTCGGTTGAAATTAGTTCTTTCATCAATTCAGTTGAGTTGCAAAAAATATGTATAAACTCAATATTCATTTGGAAATCCGTTCATATTTTTTCAACCATTTGAATTTCTATGCTATTTTATTATCAATTTCAATTTTTGCAAGAATTTGCGTTTTTAAATTCCCTTCAATACCCATTTCAGCTCTCATTCATATGGCATACACAATTTTATGTGATTTTTTTTTTCTATTTTCCAATTTTCCATTTCTGCAGAAATTTTGATATTCTTTCCTCTCTGTTTCTGTTTACGCTCTTAATTTGAAACTCAATTTGGAATTAAGTATCCTTCATTTACTTTCTCTTCATTTCAGTTGGAATAACAATAATAATACTAATGTTAGCTACACTGAATTGGTGGCTAAACTTTAGCCGCTAAATAGAATCAATCTCAATTGTCTGATGACCTGAGTGCATTACATCCTATCAAGCATTACTGGACCGGTCAGTACGAAGACAATTTGCAAAAATAGACCTTTTGTTTCAATGCACTCAAAATACGAGAAGAAACAGAACAAAAATTAAAATAAATACGCAACACAGAAAACTGTAGCATTAACAGAAATGTTAAGAAAAAGCATAAATGGAAAATATATTTTTTTCCCGTTCATTTATTCTTCCTCGAAAGCCATTTTCATTCTTTGTTTTCATCTCCGGATTGCTCTCTGTGAGTTGTATTTGTTAAATATTATATAGAAACATTCTTCATATGCTTTATGCTTCGGTTATGAAAGCTTCATAGAGCTTAAACTAAAGATTATTATACATTTCATAACTGCTTGTCTGATGCTGTGTTTTTCACCTTCTTCTGCTTCATAAAATGAATGGTGTTTCATGGATAAAGGAGAAAGAGACAGAATGTGAGAGAGAGAGAAATGTGTATACATAGAAAGAAGACTGTATATGAAATGAAGTAAAGTAACAACAACAGTAGAATAACAAGGAAAATGTTTTCGATGTTTCTGCTGTTATTGTGCGTTGAATTAGTTAGTGAATAAAGAAGAAAAAATATATGTATAAAGAAAAAACATCTACATACATCCACAACAGGAAAAAGATTTATGAAAAACTTGGAGTGCATGAAAAGAGTTTTAATTAAAATTATGTGATTTTCCACTTCGTTATCTCAAATGCCAGTTTATAAATGCACTCATGTATGTGCAAAGTATATACATACAATAGTGGCTTTTGCGGTAAACATTGTTAATTTGTAAAGATGAAAGTGAATTAAGGCAGGAGAAAAGTGAAGAATTATGAAAATGTATTATTTTTCATCAGATTTATATTGTGTGAAGGAAGTGTATAAATAATTCTCTAAAATTTCGAATTTTATCCAATAGATTGTTATATTTTAGACTCCCCATACAAACACCCATCTTATAGCATTAATTGTCTGTATATGCAAGGTAGAAACCCAGGTGTACAACCTTGAATGAAACAGCACAAAAAACTCGAGGCTCATTTTGCTTTAACGTACATTAATGTGTCGGTGATAAATAAATGAAGATATAAAGTTGTAAATGAATTGTTTGCTTAAATAACCTTATGGTTAAAGTAATTTCTATAAAGTAACTAAAAAGCAAATTTATACTTTAGTACATATAAGTGGAAATTTTGAGTTTGAAAGTATGAAAGATAATAGGATGTCCGTATATGCTTATTGCGCGCATTTTATTCTTAATACGATATAAGATATTCGCATATAAATTGTTTTAATAAAGTTGAATATCCTACAGATCAGATCAGATTGCACCAATTTACAAACTTAAATCTGAGCCAAAATGCTCAGCCTCACAAACAAATCCAAAAATGTTCGAGTACTCACCATAGTCTCAACAAACGCAAACTTTGAACCGTAAGAGGATAATAAAAGTTTCTGAGGTACCAAAAAACTTTAATGTAAAAGAAGTATAAAGAAAAGAGAAGGGAAACCTTCCTAAAAACGTAGACACCCATATGTGGTTGCTTATATGCTTGTTGATCCAAGTTAACAGTTTCTCGACTACAGATACAGGGAGAAGTTTCTCCGAAGCATAATGTTGAAGAAAAGCTCTTACCTGAAAAGAAACAGAACGAAAATATAGTTGAGATTAGTAAAAGTTTATAATAACTTTCATATGTCAACCGACAAAAATGGTTCATGTAGATGTGAATATTTTATGGATAAATGAACTAAAATTTATTGTACATTTTATATATGGGTAACTCCATGAGTGAAAGAATTGACGAAAATTTTTGTTTTCCTTTTTTTAACATTAGTTAGTAAATGATCACTTAATTTCAAAGGTTCATCATAAACTATAACCTGATAGGTTTCATTTGTGATATAAACTTTCTTAATTAACAATATCTGCAAAGAAATATTTCAATAATTTTTTTGTCAAACAATTAACTCTTCAAAAATCGTGAAAAATGTTTTATCAAAATTCTCACTAAATACATATTTGTTAATGTGTAAAGCCATCAAAAATTGTTTTAAATTGAATTAACTCTAAAGGAAAGTGACTTTTGCATGAAATTGTGCTGTATTTAACGAAAAAACTGCGAAAAACCTTGTCAAACAGTTAATTTTTTAACGGATTTTTCAAAAATAAAATTCATTTGTTCACGAATTTTATTAATTTAACTAACAGGGGAGGGGGGGGGGGGGGTTGACCCCCAAAAAAACCCCTGCCTTTCTATAAGCAAATATAATATTGGAAAATCATTCTCTATTTTTTGTCAACCCAATTTCTGAATTTTTGCTCGGGTGAATATCTCATTTGAGGACAATCAATTTACATTGGTATTGTCAGTATGCTTCATGGGATGCAATTACGTTGTTGTTCATTTCTCATTTCAAATTTTAATAACATCGAGTAAAAGCTGATCTAAGCTTGGTTTGAGTTGAGTGAATATAATTAAATGGAGTTAAACCAAAAATGCTTTCGTTATTGATACTTCATTTAGCTAATTTCGATTTCTAAAAATAACAAATCAGTGGAATGATTATTTGACTTCATTCGTAATTAGTGAGCATAAAATAAATCGAAATATTATGTAATATTTAAATGTCTTTATTATTTATTTTCAATTTTTATGATATTCCACAAGTCAAGGATCCATTATAAACTTCGAAGGAACAACTAAGGTTGTTGAACGTTCACTTAAATCCGCGTACTCAATTTAAAGAATTTCATTACAAAAATGTTCATTTCACAAAATCCTCGGCAACAATTTATCACATTTCAAATCCCGTAAAAATAATTTTGTATAATGTTAGTAAAATGTAACTGTAGAAGCCCCCGTGAACTCTCATATTATATTAGTTTAATTTAACAAAAGCTTTTTCATATAAATTTATCATTATCAAATGCAACACAAGTCACAATCATTAACATGTGAATGTATGTGAAGTAATTTAACATTTTTCCATCTCTCATATGCATGCGAGGATATGAAGATTTTTTTGTGTAACAATATGAAATGAAAGAAAATAATACGAGAAAAAGGTGGAACTATAAGACAAATGCTTTTTCAGCTGAAGAAAGCTCATTTTTCTAGGGGGATAACAATTCGCGGAAATTTTCACACCTGCTAAGTTTATTGAATTTTTATCAAATCTCTTATTAAGTCTACCAGATGAAAAATCTAAGATGGTAAAAATTTCTATAATTAAGTCATACCCCCTGAAATTTTTCCCATTTCATGCTTTGATTTACATTGTACAAAAGATGGAGTAGTACGGGAAACAACAGAAACACTGCACAAAGATTTAAATGAAATATAAGTAAAAAATTATACTGCTTACTTCAGCTTGTGCTTGCAAATATGAAACTTCTTTTCTTTTTTTCTGCGCTCTTTATCAAATATAATAATTGTAGCATCATGTTATACTTTTTTATTATCACACTCATTATGCAGTAAAGAAATAACAGAGTAAGGAAGAGAAACGGAATGAATGCAATCTCAGGAAACACAAAAAATAAGAGAAAAGAGGAAAGTTTTTAAAGAAGTTATGGGAGGAAAAAAATGACGTTTCCTGATTTTTATTACGATGAATATTAATGTTAATATGCTGATGATGTTCATGATGAGTCATTTCATCCTTAATATTATTATTATTATTTTTATGCATTGCTGCTACTTTATATGAGCATTTATTTCTAAAAAGTTCAGCTTTCATAAGTTAATAAAATTAAATGAAGTTCATTCTTGCTACTATAATAGAATCTTCCTGACAAAAAATCTCTAAATCTTAATTTCATTTCCTTCCCTGTGTAAAACAACTGTCGGAATTATTTTGGCTTTGTCCTTCGTTTTACACTTTAATATGGATATATCTGCATTGAAAAAGCAACACGATAGAGGAAAAGGAACGATCGTGAGTGTAAGAGGCGTTGAAGAATATAAATGAAATTTTCGTTATTGATTCTCATCACGTTTTAACGACATTTATTAGATTTTCAGCTGTCGCCCCCTATTCCACGCCTTTATATGTGGAGATAACAGACAAAAAAATTCTTCATCCTGCAATTTTAACAATTTTTTTCTCATTCATTGTAATAAGTAACACGAACCCACGGATAATGAATATGCATGAATTTGAAGCCATTTCGAGTTTTTTAAACAAAAAAAAATCATCTTTTTAATAGTCTTCATCTCCAGTTTAACTTCTCTTATCTTCCTAATCCATTTTATTATGGTAGATGATAAAAAAATATTTGCATGTATTATTTTACTTTGATTCCATCCAACAGAGTAGAAGCAATATCAAATTTTTGTTCAGTACAAAGATTCTCAAATCGCATAATATTTTTCCTAACTATATCCCTGAATAATGAGAGAGTTATTTTACTTACATATCTGTATTTTGGTTCTCGACAAATGGCTTCAGGTTACGATGTATGTTATGCATTATTGCATTGGAACTTATTCAGCTCAAACTCACTCAACTCTCTATTTCATCAATTTTATGTTTATATATAGCAAGTTTCATTTGTTTTGAATACAACAAACTTCTGATGATAAACAACACAAACAGAATAAAGCTTTAGTCTTTTTTTGAAAACGTTGTTGCTGTTGTTGAAATGAAAAGTTTTTATTTATTTTTTTTATACAGAAAACATTTTTATTTTTTTTCTTGTACTGAAGAGGAAGAGAAGGAGTCAAAATCCATTTAAATTAATTTTTGAAAATGTTGAGGAATGAGAGGAATAACTTCATGGCAACGAAATAGAATAATAAGAATGAACTCTAAAGGATCAAGCTAGTGTTCTTCCTCTTTTTTGTTTTCATAAATCACAGTGCTGAAGAAGTTTGTTATCTCTCATGCAGCATCCAAGGGAAGAAATTTTTTTTATTTGGATTTTTCAATTTTTTGGATTTCATAAAAACATGAATTGTATAAAGTGTTAATATTGATATCCGGCTCATCCCATGCTGTATCCAAAAAATCATGCGGGACTGAGCAATTTGGAAACATTAGGTGGTCCAACATGCTGGAAATCGTAAGTGATTCAAAAAATAGTTATCCCCTGAACACTTTAAATTTTTTATAATATAAAAGTTATAATTGAAATGAAATAAAATCTGATGGCTTTAGAAATGCTTAAGTTTATGCTTAAAATTTTGAGCAGAAAGAGGAGGAAGTTTTGCACAAAATCATTGATATCGACAGAAAAGTAGATATAAAATCAGAGAAAAGTTTTCAGTTTTAAAAGTAATTTTCTAAAACTGATTTACTGAGGAAAAATTGCTGATGGAAGAGATATTATGTTTTAATAACTTAAACCATTTAATTTATCAAATATCATAAATACATTAATTAGTCTGTACGAGTTTTAATGCATAACTTTAAAAATCATTTAATGGATGCTTGAAATCTGCATTTTAAGATTGTTGAGTATTTCAAAGTTAACAAGATACGGAGATTACAAAAGGAGCTTTTACTACCATGTAATGATATACAAATATCCCAATGCATATTCTCATCCATATCAGTTGATGTGTATGTGTGTGTACAGAAAAAATAATCTCATAGCAACAAATCCCCCAAATGGGGATGAATGTAAATTTTTTTTTCTATGAGACGAACCCTTTTATTATGACTTTTAAATTTGTGTATATGTATATGAGATATTTATACTTGTATACATGTTGTAAATCTAACAGATAGACATAAATTTATTATTCCATATGATGATAATTATTTTTCTCTCTTTACATACTCTATTCAGCTCGAATGTAGATAAAAGTGGAATTAAATTCTATTCATAAAATCTAGGATGAAATATTGATAACATTGAATGTTCATAAAACGTATTGTTAGATTTAAACGAAAAATTGCATTTTAGAGCATGATAGATATCTATAGATTGTAAAGTCTGACAAAGAGAATAAGCTTCAGAGAAGAAGGAGAATAAAAAGAATTAAAAACAAAAACAGAAACAATAAAACATAGTATTAATTCACAAATTGTTCATATTGTATGGGATCTGAACGCATTTCATTATATCATTTATTTTTTACAAGATCTCGTGACATGTAAAATTAATGACTTTACAATACTTAATCTGATTCCCTGTTTGAATGCTCCTTGATTACACTAATCGATGGAATATCAATTGACCAGCAGGACAGGAAAACATCACCACTTATTACTTCCGAAAAACTAAGCTAAAATCCATACAATGCGATACACAAAGATATATGATAGATAGATAAAAAGATTATTATTGTAGCAAAATCAGATTTTGCAAGTATCAAACTTCACGTCACATTGAGCCTGTGGCTATATAAAGTGATTATAGTTGTGTATGTGGGGAGCGAGAGGGAAAATTTGAAAAGAATGAGAATTTGTGATACAGAGTGAATGGAAAGCATTAGTTCTTTTTTCATGTGGTATGAGACAAAAATATGGAGTACGTGGAAAATTGAAGTCCCTTTTGTGGATTAAAATAATATTATTGCTTGAAGACATTAGTGTTACTGCTGCTTCTTCAGCATATATAATAATAATATTAGAGAAATAGATTCATTAAGCCATGACCAATTAAAGCTTCATATCCTCATGAAACATGAAATCTCTCTAAATATTAAACTTAATGGTATTTTGCCTTGAAGAACATAAAGTATGCTTTTAAGTACATAATATAAATTTATATAAATACTAAGAGACATCACTCTATCAGCTCCGAAAAATAATTCACTTCCTCTTTCTCCCCATCTCATGTAGGAATTGAGGGAAAACGAAAAAATTTATGAAACGGAATGATTTTGTTTAAATCCAAGGATTTTTCATATATTTGCACAAGAGCAAGTTCTTCTATGTGCTACAGCTCGTATTAACTTTCTGAAAAGAATTTGTAAATAGGAAAAATTCCATCTAATTGCACTGGTAAATTTCGCACATTCATACAGCACGCAACTTCCTTTTATTAACGCAAATATTGTACAAGAGGATCTCATTTGTCTGTGGCACGCACCAATGAATATTGTACAATGAAAATGCTTTGAATTTTTAATCGATGAGGAACAGAAAAGAGCGGATGGAGCAAAAATGAAAGGAAATAAAAAACAGTAAGAAGGTCGCAGGGTTGAGAATTTATAGAGATCTAAAATAATAATTTCTTTGTGGATGTTAACCAGTTTAAATTAAAAATGTTGATTTCACATTGATTTCAATAAGTACTACCAAATAATTGTTCCAAAACCTAATCAAAACGCTCAATAAGAACACAACCCTTGAGAGCTAAAACCCATTCATTCTTGCTCAGAGCTAACAAAAGCTGCGTGCTTGAATAAAAAGCAAAATTGAAGAAATATGATAACGATTTAGTAACATGCACAAAAATAATTTTCCAATCTTGGATTAGTGTGCGTAATTTTTTCATTCCATCTGCATTCAACAATAGATTCACTCATTCTTGTCTACCTTTTCGTGCATGCAATTTCATTTTTGCATAATTGATGAATTCAAACTCGCTGTGTGTTTGGGAAGTGAGAGATAAACCAAATAATCTGATAAGCATGTGAGAGGCAGGCTGTTGATGAAAAGAGGCATAGAAAAAGAAGATTTTTTCGTAGTTGTGAGCATAAAATGTTTTGATAACAACCGTGTCGAAAACACACGCTAAACTAAATTTGCTTCAAATTTCATTTTTTAATTCATTAGACAGAAAATTTTCCTCCATCTATCGAATTTCGTTATCTTTCAGTTGCAGCAGATAAGTTGCCTTCAGGCATTTAATATTCTTTTATTTTTTCGTTACCCATGCCCACGCGAATCAGATTGAATAAACGCATGATTTGCAGCAGTAAGCAATAAGAGTAATTGCAAGTGATCTCCCATCCACAAAACATCGCTAGTCGTAAAGAATAATAATCATCCTCATCATCTTGAAGTGGAGTGCGTTGTACATGAAATTTTCTTTTTGATGTCTTTTGCTCGTGATTTTATATTCATGATTTTTTTCTGACGTTGATTTAGAGAGATAGGAAAATAAAATAGGCAAAAAGTATGGAAAATGTGCACAAAAGGCAAGGGATGAATATGTCAAGAATTCATTAAACTTAATTTATGTAACAAAAATTCTCGAGTTTTTGCACCTTTGGTGAATGAAAATTGGTAAACTTCAAATTCCAATTTTCCGAGAATTTTTTATATCAAACAAAAAGTTTGGCACATGTTCTGAATAATATTTCCTTTGGCATTTTAATGAATTAAATTTAAATTAAATCAAAATATTAAAGTGAGAGACAAAAAATCTTCTTTTCAGAATACAAAGTTGTGACTTGATGAGCTAATTGGAAAAATAGCTCGAAGCGTTTGATTAATATTCACAGTTAAGGGAGGTTTTGAAATAATTTTCACGAGTTTATTTTTAGTACCAAAAAAATCTTGGAGTTTTTTCAAGTACATATATTTACAAGTTAGATCATCTTTTAACAACCTATATTTAAAATTTCAACTCAGATCTTTCTTCAAAACAAATTTTGCATTAATCCCTTTTTAAATCCCGCTAGGTAAAATGACTGTTGCTTTATTGCGAAAAAGAAGGAATTTCTATTGTTTCCTACACCAAAAATAAAAGGCTTTTGAGATAAGTTGAGGCACTTGATTCAATCAAAAATTAAAAGTACATTCATGAGAGTAAGAAGCAACGAGAGAAAAAAATGAGGCAAATCATTGAAATGAAACGTGCCTCATTCATTTTAGATCAAATTATTCTGTCGTTAAAGGAATTCTTCATTTCTCTATGTACATCATCATAATCTCAACTATGAGATTGTTACCGAAACGAATGATATTGTTCGTGTGCTGAGTGTATAAAAAAGATCAAAACAATATGTTTATACAAAAAATTTAGGTATTTATATATATACAGTATGTGTATGTGCTAAGATTCAAGTCCTCGAGGCTATTTTCCATTTCTTCTTCTTCTGAGCTGCGCTTTCGATCAGGGGCGTATCCAGGAATTTTTTGAGGGGGAGGGGGTTTGAAATCTCAAAACTGACTTTTTTTTGGTCGTTGGAGTAAATTTTTCCGCACATTTTTGGCGAAAAAACCTAGCAAAATGAAGAAATTTTTTTTATCTCTTTTATATTTTTTATGTGTATTATTTTAGCTTTGTTGACTGTACAAAGAAACAGCCAAAATCATCATTCGACTTCATTCTTCATCATCGTCATCCAATGCATGTGCAACTTTTTTATTCATTCTTTATTTCATGTCATCACCAAAAGGAACAGAAATAAGTCAGTCAGAATAATAACAGCGAAGTTTCTGTGGATCCATCCAACCATTAATTTATGCGAATGAGCTTCATTTCTTCCCTTTGGAAAGGAACGAAAAGTTTTCTTCTGTATTATACAGTTTATTTCGTGCTCATCGCGTATTTTGTATACATATTTATATGACTTAAAAAAACGACGGAAGGAGGCAGACAAATTCTTGTTTCTGACAAAATTACATGCTTTTGATTTCGTTATGATCGTTCTTTAAGTGGATGAACATGTTACTTGAAGCATTTTTTTTTATTTTTCAAAAAAAATAAACTTTCTGTTGTTCATGCTCATGAGAAAGGAAAATTTTTCGTTTAGGTTTTTTTAAGTTCACTCGCCGAGAATACAAATTTCACTTTCGTTCTATTACATGCACTGATTTTTGAGAAGTACCCAGAAAATAATATACTGCGTTGAATGTCAGTGATTTGCAAATTTTATATCATTATATACTCAAACTGACTCAATCATATTAAAATGCAATGGAAAACCTTTACTTAGTTACTTTTATTTATTTGACTCTATCATTATCTTTATCTTTACCAATGATAACTTTTGTGAGGCATACACATTACTCATTCGTTCCAGAGACGTTGTAAACAGAAGTGGAAAGTGAAAAAAAATTAAATTAAAAATGTATATTACATCTTATTGTTTCTGAGCTTATTACTATTTTAAAGGACAATGAAGTAAGAAATAGCAATCAGCAAAAAAATTAAACAATATTGACTTATTTTTTATTAATTTTAGAAAATCTAGTTTGGTGATCCTTCTTGTTGCTTGCTTTAGTGTGCATGTTCAAGGTTTAGTTAAAAACTTTATTGACGATAAAATTTATGAAACCATTCACCAAACACTAATAGAAGATTATCCAAATCAAAAAGTAAAAACTGATTGCTTAATGGAATTTTATAAGGAAAAAAATCTTGCTGATGAATTTTATACCTTTAATATAATTATTAATCCAAGTAAAGTTCGAAATGCAGTTCAAAAAATAGTGGAAGAAGCACATTTCAAATGTTCTTTGGTTCAGTTTGCTAACTCACTGTTAGGAATTTTGATATCAGGAGCCTTAGTTATAGCTATTGTTTGTATAATTTGCTTACTAGTGAAGAAAGTATATCAAAAATGTTGCAGAAAGACAGAATATTTTGCTGTCAAAAAAGTATATTATATTTCTAACAAAGTTTAGCTGAATTTAATAAAAATCATAACAACATAAGTTTCTGAATTTTTTTTTAACAATAACTTTTATAGAAAACGTTGAACAAAACATGACTGATTATGTATTAATTTTTGTCTAAGTATTAAGCATATACTGTTGTATATTTTTACACTTATCAATAAAGTTTCACTTGGGGGATTGTACATCTATAACGAATTTTGTGACACTTTTAAAAAAATTCTATGTTTCCTTTTAAAAACCCAATTTTTATGAGTTACGTTACTTATGGATAATCTTTTTTATCTTTTAACAACTAAGTTTTAAAAAGTAAATTATATCATATTTTTATTTTTGTATTTATCAGACAAGCTTCAAATGTTTATTTCTACAAAAAAGTAAGTATTGATAACATTTCCAAATATCTGATGAAATTATTAGTCATTTTGACCGTTTCTTATTTTATTGTGATTGATTATGATCAATATTCAATGAACAACGATTAAATCGAGTCATCTAGTGGGTATTGAGTGAACTAAGTTCATTTTATTATTTTCAGAAAATTATTTTATGCGATTCTGTGTTTTGTGCATACCAGAATTTTCATTCAATGTGGGATACTTAAAGAAGTTCCAGATGACAAAATATATGAAGCTATAGATGCTGTACTCAAGAATCAGTTTCCAAATGATGCAAGAATTCACAAATGCATAATGATTTACATCGAGAATAATGATAAAGCTTACAATTTAGCTACATTTGCTTTATTATACGATCAAAATAAAATAGCAACAGTCATTCAGCCATACATTGTTGAAGCTAAATCGTCATGTAAGCTTTTTAAAACTGTCCAAACCTCTCGAATTAAGAAACCTAAACTTTTAAATGATGACTTTAATAGTGCTACTAAAATATTAATAGGCATAATGATTCTACTCCTCGGAATGGCCATCGTTTGTTTGTTTTATTTCATATGTCGTAGAATTGAGTAACAAATTTTTACATTTTTTTTCTCATGCCATCCTCAATGTAAAAGAGTCATGTTTAGTAAAATTATATCCATTTCATATTCATAAATGAAAATAGAGCAAATAAAAGAGCTTAAATGAAAAAAATGATGATGATGAAACATGAAATTTTTTTGTATTTAATGACACAGCTTTCGCGAATATGCCATGCTAACAGATAAGCAAGAAAATACAGAAATGAATAAAAATGTTTGTGCACATACATGAGAAACAACAACCGAGATGGACATTTTATGTATCATCATGACTAGAAGCGAATTTATGGCAAACCATGAATGATAATGTACGTATGGTGCATGAGCAACAAAATATTTTTTTTCTTGTGTCTTGACGAGAACAGAAGCATGCAACTTAAAATTGCACATTTGCAGCACAGCACGAATAAAAGTATTCAACATTGTTTGTGGCATGCATCAGGGAGCTTCTTCATGTATGTGTTCAACTATAACAAGAATATATACATGATCTTAGGTTAGCTATTGAGAAAATAGAACCAAGTCATATAAATGGCATATTTGAGTCATTCAAAAAAAAAATAAAATAGCATCATCATCTTTCTTTGGGTATCATTGAAAGAAATGTTTGGCAAAATTCAGTATCTGAGAAGAGAGATGGATATCATAAAAAATAATATTAAGAAGCTTTAAAGCTCTGTTTTATTACAACACTGTTGTGACATGTACCAGTACAAAATGAAGAGAGACATTGCTGAAAAATTTCACATTACCAAACCAATAAAAGCGAAAGAAAAAAAAGAAGCAGAACGAAAAATTCTCCATCACATAGCAGAAATCTTTTTAAACAGTAGAAAACCCTTAAATCCAATCGTTAAAATAAGAAGATATCTTATTATGTTACTTATATTCCGGCAATCCCCACAACAAATACTGAATCCTTTTTCTCTCGTTTTCTTTCGACAGTGAAAGAAGGATTTCTTCATCAATTTCGACTATGAGATGTTGAAGGAATTTTTTTGCTCTTGTGAAAAGGATTTTTCACTGCTGTTATAATTAGCAATAGACTTAGTATTGCTATAGCAATAAATAGCGAACCATTTTAAGAGGGAACTAAAGCAGTCTATATGGATGTTTGAACGTAATTCCTTGTTAATTAAATTTTCTATAAAAAAATTTTTGACGTCTTTAAATAAAGTTCTGGCGTTTAAAAGGATTTAGAAAAGCATTGATTTGAAAGAACTGCATATTTAGAAAACCAACACAAATAGCTATACTTCAGCAGAAAAATCAATAAAAAATACAGCCGTTTTCTGCTCCAAAAATCATCAAGTTTCTCATTTACTACAAAACAAAAGTAAAATTCATAAATGTAAAATAATTTTGAGTAAAAGGTTGAAAGAAAATAAATTCTCATTCTTACATTTTGACTCAGTAAATTATCCGGAATTCTTATCGCTTTCCTCAACATAAAGCATTTATTGAGAGACATGTATGTATATAATTATATATTCAAGCCCTTGTAAAACCAAAATCCAACAGATTTGTTACTAAAGAGGCAAGACTTTTTTCTGTGTCTCTACTTTCTGCTGAATAAAATTTACTTATCCACACTCACAAGCTTTATTCCCTTTTTTGGAAAACATAAAATCATATAAAAAATATTCTAAAGAGAGAGAGAGAGAGAGAGTGAGAAAATCTCGGTAGAGTATAGAAAAATATAAAAGTGCATGCTGGCATGATACCACTTTGGAGTTGGCAAAATTTCAAGAAACGTAAAAACGAAGAGAAGAACAAAAATTTATTGAAACTGCAAGAGTGTGGAGATGGAAGATTAGCGACACATATTTACTGTTTTCCATTTATATTATATACATTTACATGAAGGTGTGGGCGTCTAGTGTAATTAGGACTTGCTGAGTAATGGATTTAATTCTACAATTGCAGGAATAATATAATCTTCGAGACATGGCTGGATTTGTATGAGCATATGAGCGTATTTTCTCTGTGCTGGATTACGATTTGAAATGAAAATGGAAAAGGGATTTCGATTTATCAGAAAATGAGAATGATCCAGCTAGGGCATTTTTTTTTTAAAAAAATCGATCCATCCATTAGTTTGAATTTTACTAAGAGATTAGATTGAAAAACCTTACATTATTGTATGTATGTTAAATGTTCAGCACGTAGCCGACTTTTATTTAATCAAAAATCTTCTCCCTAACAAAATTTAGAAATTGTGTTATTTTCATTAAAATAAAAAAGAAATCAAATCTAAATTAGTGCTATATAATCCCCACACATTTTCCCAA
This sequence comes from Chironomus tentans, assembly GCA_963573255.1. Classification (NCBI taxonomy): domain Eukaryota; kingdom Metazoa; phylum Arthropoda; class Insecta; order Diptera; family Chironomidae; genus Chironomus; species Chironomus tentans. Next base: position 169,064 of record OY754304.1, on the reverse strand, counting down.
ATCTTTTAAAATTAAACTTCAAATTTCTTCTAATCTTTTGTTGATAAAACTAATAGACATACGCAAAAATACCATCAATTTAAACCAACTTCCCTCCTCTTTCTCATACAATTACAGAATGGAATGAGAAAGAACAAGTTAGAAATGAGAAATGTCTAATATCATCCCCTATGTTCGTATCATCATTCAGTTAGAAATTCAGAAAGTCATGTAAATGTGCACCACATTTCTTACTGTTTCGATAACAAAACCCACATGATGCAATATATATAAATTCACAGCTTGACAAAAAAAATTCCCATTTCTTTTGAGACTTTTTTTGTTCACTTTCTCCTCTCTTAAATTAAGAAGTTTCATTCATTGTTTATTGACAATCGTCGCAGTAGATTGTGTAAAAAAGGCAATCGATATTGGACGAAATGAATGATGGAAAAACCAGTAGAGAAAGTACTAAAAGAGTAGAATGTGGATGGTGAGAGTGCATTTTACAGGTGCTTAATGCTATTCATTCAGCTCAAATTTTTTCCAAAAAAAATGTTTTACACATCAACTACCGAAATCTATTGAACTAAGTAAATATTTCTAGGATTCGAACCAACATTCCTTAGAGTATTATAAAAATATTCAAACTCTCATATATGAACATTAACCCAAAGTGATATCAAAAACTTTGTAAATTGTTTAACAAAAGAGATATAAAACTAACAAAAGTCATACAGTAGCAATGTCAATGGTCTAGATAGTGAACGACAAGCACATAGTTAATAAAATATAATAGCATATAACAGGGCATATAATCATTTCTCTTCTTTTACTTACATTTCTGCTTTTTACTTTCTATACTTATTGTGAAATGACAATGAGTTCTTTACTCATTGATTTTTCTTCTTAACTGTGCTTTTCTGTATTGACTCTGATTGATTTTTCTTCTTCTTCTTTTTTCTTATTCATTCCATTACTCTATTTTAATATTGGTGAGGGGTTGCTTAAATACCCTTTCATTGTTGCTCAAGAAACTTTCTTTAAATGACTTTTTGAAAACTTATTTTCTCCTCTTTTTAATCGATGAAAAAAGAATATTGAAAGAGACGAGGACAAAAAATTGAAAAATGAATATTTGAGACTCGACAGTCGATGAGGACGTTTCTGCTGTCCTATTCACTGTATTATGAATCCCATTATTAAAACTTGTGTTTGCATATTAGAATTGTAACAAATACACTTGAGAGTTACAAAATTTGTTCAAGAGAATGCTCTTCACCGCAACGCCCCTTTAGGGGAAAATTTTCCATACCACTATCCTCACAGAAAATGGAATACTTGTCAATTGTGCATGTACCATAATATAGTATGTAATAATAATGAAGCCATGGAAGCGTAATAATAATAACAATGAACAATAAGAAGGTTTTTTTTGTAATAAATTGTTGCATGTCCATCAAATTTTTGTAGAATAGAATTCTAAGGAATTTGTTACATTGAAAATTTAATTTTATTCCCTAATAGACAAAGAGCACGTTAAGAGCACGATAATTTTTTGTCTGAGCGTACTCACGTGAGCATGCTCTTGCATACAAAAGTTGATGCCACTACTTTACGCTAAAAAGTGTACTTACCTGAGCATGCTCACGTGAGTATACTCTGAGCATGTTCAAATTGATACATAAAATACGCATGCGTATTTTAAAATGAACACACTCTGAGCACACTCTAGAGCACACTTACTGAACATGCTCAAGAGTGTGCTCACTGAGCATGCTCAAATAACACAAAATTAAAAAAAAATTAATTAAGTTAACTATTTTTTTTTGAGTTGAACGGAATTTTTTGAATATTTTTTAATAGTTGTATTAGTAGAATTAATTTTTATTTAATTGAAATTTTTTCCGTCACCCATCTTTGTTTGTCCTTGAAGTCACCATCTGTAAATATATAATAATATATATATGGCAAAAGACATATTTAAATTATTACATTTTTTTAAACATGCTAATTACAAGGAAAAGCAGTTCTACAACATTTAGGACACAACTGACAATTCATTAGTTAACTTAATTAACCTTTTTCCTTCAAAATATCTGAGTATGCTCAGTATATGCTCAAGAGCATGCTCAGTGAGTACACTCAGATGAGCATGTTCGAATTTAATCCGTGACATTTTATTGTTGTGCTCAATATGTGCTCAAGAGCATGCTCAGTGAGTGTATTCAGAGGAGCATGATCGAATTTAATCTGTGAATTTAATCTGATGTACTCAGTATGTGCACAAGAGCATGCTTAGTGAGTGCACTCAGATGAGCATGTTTGAATTTAATCTATTATATTTTATTGTTGTGCTCAGTATGTGCTCAAGAGCATGCTCAAGAATGTACTCAGATAAGCATGATCGAATTTAATCTGTGAATTTAATCTGATGTACTCAGTATATGCTCAAGAGCATGCTCAGTGAGTACACTCAGATGAGCATACTCTTTTGAAAATGTCGCGCTTCTTAAGTATACTCACAGTGTGCTCATGAGCATGCTCAATAAGCATGCTTAAGAGAGTACATTAAGAAAAATTTATGAATCACGTTGTTATGCTCAGTTCTTGTACTCATTCTGTACTCACGAGAGCATGCTCAAGTGAGCACATAAATGTTTATAAATGAGCATACTCTCTAACGTGCTCAATTTTGTGAGCACGTTCAATGTCTACTAGGGTATTATTTATGTACAAGTTCATGGCTCTTATAGAAGAATGAAGCAATTATGACTGAACGTGATAACAAAATACTTTGTCAGAGACTCGATAGATGTACATAATTTTTATTATATTTGTACATTCCTGCAATTTGTTTGGAGGTCGTTTACTTATTATGTAACTTAAAAAATTAATTTTTAGGGGTCCCCCTAATATCTTGTTACAAATTTTTGAATCACATAGTTTTATGAATGTTATTGAGTTTTTAATAATATTGTTATAAATAGCTGGTAATAAATTGATAGATATTATATCAAACCATAACAGGTAAATTTTTATTTCATAAACCCGATACGGTACTCTCCAATTTATACCCTTTGGTCATACACAAAATATTATTCATACATGTCCATGTTTTCATATAATTTTGTTCCAAATAACTTTGAGGATATTCGCATAAATATTATGTTTTATACTTTTATCTCCCAACAATTTACGTGAGAGTCTGCACGTGTGTGTTTGGATTGCGGAGAAAATGAGAAATTATAATTAATGTCACATAAAAGATAACAATTAATCTATCCATATTGTGATAAAATAATGAATTGAGTAAAGGTCATTGAAGGTCTTGTTTTTCATGATCTCATCCCTTTAAAGCAGTGATGCCCACCCTGTGTGCCGCGAAAAAAATTCAGTGTGCCGTGAAAAAATTTCAGAAACCCCAAAAAAACCTTGTTTTTTGAAAACTTCATTCAGCTGTGTTAAGATTTAAAATTTTTAATTTAAATTTGAAAGAAAATTGCTAAAAATTATATTACTCGCTCCGCAGGCCAATATAAAACAAATTTACAATTTTTAAACATATTTTGACTTAACTACTTTCACTATATCACTAATAAAACCATTTTTTTTAAAAAAACATTGGGTGTGCCGCGAAAAATTTTAGTAAGGAATTTTGATGAATTTGTCTATGATCATCCATAAAATGAGGAAATATATCTATCGCCCTTAAAATATCCAAAAATTTCATTAGAATAGAACATAAAATTTCCATTTTAAATACATTTTCCTTAAAACCATCACCCAATCCCCAAGAGATCTTCAATCTATCATTAACTATAGTATGCGCTAATACCCATCTCATTTACATAATCATTTTTCAAACTTGTTTCATTATTCTTGTTCTGAATGTTTTGTTATCAACCTTCATCCTATCAAGTCCCCCTTATTTTCAAATAAATAAATAAGCAATGTGTGTTCCTCAATGCCTTTTGAAAAAAGAGAAGAAACAATGCCGTGAAATGATAAAATGAACAATTGGTAAAAGCATAAAGACATTAAAGCAAATTTTTTTATTCTTCGATTTTCAGTCATCGTTGCACACTGTGAAGTCACAAAAAAGAAGAAGAAACGTCGTCTCCCATTACACAAAAGGCGGTTTTAATGAAAAAATAATTCGATTTTTCTGGCTTGCCGTGCGTTTGTGTTTTAATTTTTATTTAAATATAATGAAAGAATAAATCATTATTGGTGTAGACAGGGTTAGACTGGATGTGCTAGTGACAGGTTTGAACATTTCAAATTCTAAAGTTGGTGATACACGACTAGAATTTAGTGAGTAAAAAACTGATTTCCAACCCTGTGACCATTAATATTAGCTAAGCATTGGCTTCATAATTGGCAAACTGAAGTTCATTACTAAAGGGCAACTACCCCAAAGATTAAAAATTAAATTTTGAATAAATTGGAAAAATATTTTCATCATTCATGCACAAGTTAAAACCGCACTGTGATCGTCGGTTAACAAAAATAATGAAAAAAATAAAATGAAATGAAAACATTTTCAGTGAGATTTTGCGAAATCAATACTTGAGCCTTAGGAAAATGAAAAGTGAGAAGCTACAGCATCTTAAACAGATAGCGAGCGTGCTCAAGAAAAATCTAAGGGTATTACATTATTGAAATTGAGTTAAAACCTACTATGACTTGATGGAAGATTTTATTGCTGTAGATTGAAACGCAATATTTTCATGAAATTTTCAAGAATTTCTGTAAGTTCAAGTATTAATTAATTTTTATAGCGATGCCTGTATTCTTGAAATATGACCAAAAATTTCAATTCTTATCGAAAATGTGAAAATTCTTAGAGAGAAATTCAAATTTCCTTGTCTTTATACCACCATCATGATGATGATCATCATCATCATCATTATTTAGGATAGTCTCTTTGAATACAGAATCAGTTTTATCGATTTCTGCAGCGGCTGTGGGAGAAATAATCGGAATCGTATCATGAAAAATTTATAATAAATGTATTCAGTAAGTAGATGTTGGGAAAGTCAAAAGAGAAAAGTATTTTCTTATAACGTGATTTAAGGCTCAATATAAAGTCTGAGCAGCTTTTACGTAATATTTCCTATGTCTGTTGCTAAAAGAGTGCAAGAAACCACAAATTTAAATTGCACAGGATATGAAAAAAATGTGAGGGGAACAATTTTGTCGTGTTGATTGCATTTTTAAAAATGCAATCCAATTTACTGAATTTTATTTTTTCACATGAACTGATGGAAAATGCTATCAGCAAAATCGACTAATTTCCTTTAACTTCTTTTTCCATTGGCCCATGCATGGGTATCATACAGCCAATTTTTATGGCATTTGCGTGTTTGTAAAACATTTTCATTTCCAAATGGAAGGAAAAAGGAACACAGAAAAATTTAATGTCGCGTTATAAATGCATACATACATCTTAATGGCTTTAAACAGCATAAAATATAATATTTAAGGGTGGCATGGAATTATTATCTATATCATCGCATTACTTTTTGTGTAAATGTCTTTTCAATGACTTCACGTTTACGTTTGCAATGAAATTGACACGGGGAATGTATGTTCATGGGTTCATCAAAATTTATTTTGACGGAATATTTATATCATATAAATAAACCATCCCTACCCTAACGTACCCCATCACAAATTTTGTTTTTATATCTTTAACATACCACACATTTACAAAAAAAAATTATTGCTTCGAATGGTGATAAAATATTTATATGTCAAAGCGCACATATCAAATCGTACTAAATATTCTCTTTTGCTCGTTCTCCGTTGTACTTGTCTGAACATTACTTATCGATTTTAAACAACACGAATAATGTTCTCGTCTCTTTTTTACTATACTCATATTGCTGTTTGGTGATAATAACACAAGCAGTAATAATAATACTAACGTGAAAGAAGAAGAATAAAGGAGGTGAAATGACAATTTGACATGAATGTACATTCAACTATGATCTCAGTTTCAGTTTTACTTCTTATTCTGCTTTTTCTTGTTTTTTATCAGGGGAGGGGGGAGGTTGGTTGTCAACGCAAAATTTAATTGTCAAATTTTCGAAACATGTTAACTGAGATGCAATTTTTCAAGTACTCCAAATGAAAATTAAAAATTTCAATTTTCTCGAAATTTATCCAGCCAATTTCAATTTTTTAATTGAGGACATGAAGTAATTCACATTTTTGATTACTTCCGTTGTTTCTTTTAAACTGAAACTGTATAAAACAGAAGTTATGCAAAATTTTCTTTGACATTTTTTTTTGCAAAACAAATTGGAGTACTTGAAAAATTGCATCTCAGTAAACATGTTAACGAAATTTGACCATTAAATTTTGCGTTGTCCCCCCCTGGTTTTTATATTAAGCGCAATTACACTTTTTTTACTGAATGCTCTGTTTTGTAATGAAGTTGAGGACAAGAAAGAAAACAACTTTGCTTATTTCTTTCTTCTTTGAAGAAGAGAAAGTTTTAGTTTTTCTTAGTGTCAGAAAAGGACATATTCTAAGCCTTATGTAAGATTGGATAGAAAATAATGTCAAAGTTTACTTTAAAAGAAAGTTTGCTGAAATTTTTTTTAAAACATTGACTTTTGACCTCCTGATCTGCATTTCAGTTGATTACTTTGAAACCTAGAATGCGAATGTCTCAAGCTAATATCCATGCAAATTTCAATAGTTAAAGACTCTTGACCCAAAATTCCAAAAAATAATGGATGTTTGAATTTAGATAGCATTGAATTTATATTTGATATAATTAGACATGTCTTCTTGGAATATATGTCAAATATTCAAAACTATTTCCAGGTCATTGACCCTCAATTCAAATAAATTTTCATCTAAAATTTGATGTCCATTCTCGTTCTTCATTTCTATTGTTGAGAAATGAGTAATTCCTGTTTGAGATGATAATAGTTTCCTCATTGATATTTGCATCAATAAGCATTGCAGGAACTTGAATGACAAAAAATCTCCCTTCCTAGTTCGAGAAAAGCTCACTAAACTGACAACCTTGAGGACGAAAGAAAAGAAGTCTTCAAGTAGAATAATAAAAATTCTGTCATGTTCTACATCATTATAAACTCCATCATATAATATCCATAAAATAACTATATACATGGTATAAAATGTATGAATCGAAATTTTTATGACTTATCAATAAATGTGCAGCAGTGAGACGAAGCAAGGAGAAATAAAAGAGCATCAAATGTGAATATGAGAAGAATAAGAAAAGTTTGGTAGAATGAAAAATGACAGTAAGCATCAGTAATGCAATTTAATGGCCTAACTAACAATGAAAGAAAATTTTCTTCTTTTCTGAATTTTCATTTTCATTTCTGATTCCCCTTTTTATTCTTGCTGTATACATAAAAAAATTTATATATGTGTGTCTTCATCCTTTATTTCATTTCAGTTGATGTTTTCCCGTGTTGCTTATGCTTACAATCACCAAGGGGTGTTTATTATCATATGATTTTCAAGATTTGATTATCATGAAGCGAAGCAACAAACACAAAAAATGTTTAACTCAATGTGAAATGGCAGGAGGTTGGTTTCGGCATTTCTGAATCAACAAACGGCACATGAAGTAGTCGCATAAAAAGGAGTTTATTTGCGTTGTGGGGTTTTCTTGCTCGTTTCTCCTTCACTCTTTCTCACTTACTTTGCGTTTCATTTACTGGTATCGCCAAGAGAAAAAACACATTGAATTGAAAAGTTAAGCATGAAAATTGACGCCTTTAACGCATTTTTATGGAACTGGACCAATTTTTTTACATTAAAGAGACTAAGAGGGTTGTAGATTTGTGTGGCACAACTTCATGCGTGAATTACTTTTAAAACAAAAAAAGTACGAAAACTACTTAACTTGTTTTCTTGATAAAACGCGCTATAAAATGAGAAATGAGAAAGAATCAAATAAAATGAGAAAGTGTAGTGGTAAAGGAATATATTTCACTAATTTAAGCGTGGATGAATATGTTTTGAGTTTTGGAGATCTTTTTGTGTACAATTCCTTCACATAAATATGATTTTTTGGGATATGATTTCGTTGGTTATTTTTACTTTTGTTAGTTTAGATAAAAAAGTAGGTCGTGTGTAGGATTTTGGGATTCGTTGAACATATTTTTAGATTCTTTGATAACGAGGAAATTTTGCAAAAAAGCAGAAAAATAAAATTTGTTTTACAGCATCAGATTTCCTTGATAATCAGAATTAAATTATTTAATATAAAGTAAAATGTTACTTTTTCTTTACAATTGCATGAAAGACTTTCAAAATGAAATCTCTGGAAAAAATCTCAATCTATGTCAATCAAAAGATCAAAATATTACCACGCCTCATCCTTTCATTCTCGTAATATTAAGACAAAAAACCGTGCGTTTCCAAACATAAACGAAGAGATAACACCACAAAAAATAATCTAAATTTCATTCAATTTTTTTCTTCCTTTTTTACAATTTAAATAGGAATTATATGGGCGAAAAATATGTGTTGCGAAAGGCAAATAATCTACATATACATTTAGTGTTACCGTAAGAAGAAGGAAAACGTTTTTACGTTTATTCGATATTTGTTATAACACACATTAACCGTAATACCGCTTTTTACAGTAAATTTAATATATTTGTGTTATAGCAACAATAGCACATACTACATGGATTTTTTGCTCTTCTTTCTTAATAAAAATAAAAATAACACCGTGTGTGTGTATATATAAATTCCAAGGATAGATGAAATATTTAAAAAATCTTCATATACATACTAAAAGCATAGATTTTATGGAGTAGGTGGTTGCTTTAATAATAAGTATGCGTTTTACACACGAAAGAGATTAGAATTTCAAAGCATTTTTGGCAATAAGGAGATATAAAAGGGAGGATTTTATTTCTTTTTGAGGTAATGAAAATTAGAGAAAATTGAAAATTGTTGCAAGGTGATAATTATTGTAGAATAATATATACATACATAGCAGAATTTTGACTATATTCATGAAACAAAGATATCCGTATAAGTTGAAACCCGAGTATATATTAAGCCACTAAGACGAGAAGATGTACTTAATTTGTCTTTATGGTAACTACACGTGCCCTTCAGGGTACAATGCAAATTTTCTTCCTAATAAACTTTTCCAAACAAAATCACTCTTTTAAATATGAAAACGTCAATATTTTTATCATTCCTTCAATACCACAAACAGAGGGGAGAATCCATAAGGGAGCAACATTAACAAATATTCATACAGTAATCGCAAATAAATTGTATGTAAATTCTCAAAGCAGTAATGACATCCAATTTTTTATCACATGACAATAAAAAAATTTAACGACCTAATGAAAAATTCTTAATTTTTTACAGCACAGCATACAGCATCGGAGTCATGTCTATGGCAGTAGTTGAATATATATATTTACAGAAAATGAAGGGGGTGTAATATGATGTGATGTATTGTGATGAAATAAAATTCATGTGCATTAAAAAAATTTAAAGGATTTTTTTATCTCCCACCCTCAACAATCCTTTTTTATTTTCTTCATAGAGTTTTTTTACACAACAAACACACAAAAAGTAACCCATCACAACTCTGTCATGAAAAATTAAACAAACACCGAGAGTTTCTCTTTTCTCACTTAGCTCTAGGGTTGGTTAAGGTTTTATGTGTGTGGATGAATATTCTCTTCATACTTATACGACGGTTGATTTTTTACTCTTTTTTTTTGTTTCTTCTTATATGAACCGAATTTTTTTTTAATTAACATTAATTTTTTATACGGAGCACGCTTCTTTTTCGCTTACTCGCTAAAAGTTCTGTAATTAAAATAAATTTGTCGCTTTCAGGTGAAAAAGGTAATTTTTTGTGTTTTCAAATGTGAAATACATTTTTTTAACTTTGTTGGAGGGTGTTTTTTATGCATCATAGAAATAGGAAAATTTGTCCAAAAAAGTTCTATACCGAGAAAAAGGAAATTTATAAATATGCAGGTTCAATTCCTTACTAATTATAACATTTGTTAATTTAACAAAAATTCGTATGATAATTTGAATCAATCCATACGAAAATGCAATAACTCCATAAGTTACTTTTAATTATTTTGCTCGGGAACTGCGTTATGAACTACGACATATTTGGTATCATTGGAAAGCTTAAATAGAGGGCTAGCTATAAAAGAAAATTTTTTGGATTTGGACTTAAGCGGTTCCTCACAGAATACCTCAAAGGTCAAAAAAATGATACAGTAAATAAATAAAAAAAATTTGCACAGTGTACATTCAAAATTTTTATTTGAAAATACCTTATTTTTTCGATATGGATTGATTCATTTGATGATTTCATATTCACACCAATTTAAACTGTGTGTGAATATATTGTTTTTGGTATTTCAGTGAAACTACTTTTTCAGTATAGAAAGACTGTGCTTAAAATTATCAATTTAATAGTGAAGACCACATCTCGATTGGTGCTTCCAGTGCCGAGGAATCGCAAAAAACACATTCTGTCCTTTAGTTAGTTAGCTAATTCTCGCGATAACTCGATTCAAACTCAATATTATGACTTCCAGTTTTTTGCAGCTGATAAATATTGGATATGGCAAGAACTATATTGTGCAAAACACATTTTATTTTTTTCATAGAAAAGGAATATTTTGACCAAATGAGCTGATATTTGGTATGTAGGTTCCTTAGCTGTGCCAGAAGCTATGCCAAACTCATTTTAGCTTTAACTGAACGGAAAAAAACTAAGAATTAGGGAACGTTAGATGTGAGGACGGGTCATGAAAAGATGCAGTTGGAATGAGAAAAAGATTCGAGAGTCTTAAAATCACCGTTGAGTGGTTATAGGTCTTTAAGCGTGGTGTAAGTCTTGTTAGTAATATACATGCTACGGACACCTCAGTGTCGAAAAAAGTCAACATAGTCGAAAAAAGTCGACACTGATTCAAAAAAAAATTTTAACCGACAAAAAAATTTTGACATTGAAAATTAATGTTTAATTAACAAATTTTCTTCATTGTCTTTGAATGTTTTTGGCTAAAGATAGGACATTAAGTCATAATCTTTTGCTAAAATTTTGTTTAATTTAAAATATTTAAATACTTTAAAAAAATTTAACGGTTTTTTGAAATTCAAACTGAAAAAAATAACGGCTTTTTCGACATGTCCATAGCATGGTAATATAATACTATGCTATGAATGAAAAAATTTGAAACGGTGGGAATATACCCATGAATCGTGATCGCTTCGTTACTATTTTAAACTAGTGTAGTACCCCGTCAAGCATGACGGGCATTTTTTTCTTCTTTTAAAACAGTAAAATTTATATTCATAAACGATTAATTTCAATTTTATTTTCAAACTTTAAGCAGTTTAGATATTAAATTTTTTTTATAAACAACATTTTGTGTGAAAATTTTATCATTTTTAAGAAGCTTTCCTTGATGTACACCTTGAGCAATGAATATTTTAATGTTATTGCGATTTCTTGATCTTGATATAGCAACATAAAGCTCATTGATTTATTGGTTTAGTATAGGGCCCCGTCACAAAGAAATTATACGTGAGTGACGCTTTGTTTTTCTTGATTTTCTCTTTACCCTTGAAAGTGACAGCAATGCAAGTTATTTTTTCTTATACAGAAAAAAATTCCCCATCTTTTGATATATAACTTGTTTTCTCTACCTTAACAGTTACTTCAAAAAATCGCTTTAAGTAAGCATCACTCACGTATAATTTTTGTCAATTATGTTAAGTATTTTTTTATGGATTTTCAAAAATGGCGGAAAAATATAGTGGGAAGTTAAAATACCAAAAACGTAAGATACAGTAACATCCAGTAGGATATAATAGGAAATATGAAAATCCAGCACAGTCAAACTCAAAACAGTAAATAAGAATCTCAGTTAATGAAGAAAAAAAATCTCAGGTAGAAAAAAGAACATAAAGTTTATGTCATAAACTGTTTTGAAATTCTCAATAACAAAATTTTTTGAAAAAAGTGGGCGTGGCTTAGAGCGGAATGACAGAAAGACAAATGAAGGCTTTTATATTTTAAATTATTTTTTAAAATCTCATTGTAAATTTTTAAGTTAACTATGATTGCTTATTTCTGTTTGTCTCCGATCCAATAACACTACAGAAATTATTATACATACGCCATTTATTGGACAAATTATTATTTACAAAGGTAAACAACTAAATGAAGTTCCAACGCACGAGTTGGATGAAAAATAAAACAACAAAGAGATGAAAGAGCTAATTGTTATTCGCATGGCGTGATTTTTGTTCTATCCGCTATAACATGGGATTATTCGTTTGTTGCGAATTAAGAGAACGAATTTCTGATACAATTTTTTCATGTTATTAACACCACCCTCAATAACGCTTTTTTGTTGTTTCAACTTCAATTTTATTTCATCATGACACAATCATGGGTGATGGTGGTGATGATAATAATAACGACGATGATATTGGATCATTGTGAGAATAGAATAGGGAGAAAATGGAGAGGAGAGAGAATAAATAATAGAAGAATGGACATCAGTCAGTAGCAATAAAAAATGTATGTAATTATATTGGTTGTCATCAGTTGTGCTGTGAGATTTTCATGCTATATAATATATAGCACCGTATATGAATCATGGGATGGACATGTGGATTTATCATCAAAGGTTATTGATTATCTTTTACATTTTATTTTATTCGATATCATACGGATGGTCAATTTCTTGAAGTGTTTCTAATCTATGTGATTTGGTTTATCAAACTTATGTTGAATTGATATGAACTTTGGTACAAAAACCACTGAAAATAGGAGGAACGAGAATCATCATCATCATAATATTTATGGAAAACCTCAAAATGTTATTGCAGGCATTTTCACATACCCGCCAAACAATTTTCAAACCACAATACATCTAAAACTATCATCATCTCGGTGCGCCTGTGTCTACCATAACACACACACACAAACCTTTTAAATAAATTGAAATAAAAAGTGGCATTAAAGTCAGCATAGGTTAATGGATTAAGCGCACTTTTATCTGATTTTTGGTTAGTGTATGATGAGAATCTTGGTGGAATAAACGCGCTCTAGAAATAATTCTTCAAAGCAATTTACAGTCAATTGCGAATGTGGAATTGCATTACATTTCAAAAACTGCCTATCAATTTCATTTAATGTTACATTATCAAATTAAACCAATTTATTTTATAGTCATAAACTCATACTCTCAATAAATGTACATCGTTGAAAAATTTAACTTCATAATACTGGACTATATATCCGAGACGAGAAGAAAACATTCAATTAAATTAAGCACAGTTTAAGTGATTTTTATTGACGATTTCTGCTTTAAATTATCATAAACAAAAAAGTTTTACGGTCATTTGAATACTCGAGTCTATACTATTTTAATTTATTTAAATTTTTCTTTTTTCGTTGAAGAACTTAATGAATTCCCATTTGAAATGATGAAAAATGAGATAGGAAGTGAACATGATAAAAAGATTGAATTAGTTCGAGTATTTCACGGTTATTGAGTTTCCATTTAAAGTCTTGATTGAAATTTAAGCCTTAAATTCTCTCGAAAATCTTCAAATAAACAAAAACAATTTTTTCATATAAGATGCTTTTAAATTCTTAAACCTTTTAGATCCGAAAAATTTACGTATCAAATTTCTTTACTTGCGCAATGAATTCTAAGAACTTATTTCTTTATGATGTAAGGTGTACTTGAAGAAAATTTTGGGGCGGAAAAATACATGTTATGATATTTATTGGTTTACATGGATTTGACATTATGATACATGAGTTTAGGCAAATTTTTTGAGATTTGTGACGTAAAGGTTGAGCAAATTTAGATTTTTTAGTTTTAGAGACAGTTTTGTGATACATTGAGAGTAAACAATCTAGTTTTCGACAAGATTCAAAATACCCATGAATTTCAATTTAAGAATTTATTTCCGTCTCATAACTCATCATGATCCGACCGCAAACTTATTAAAATGTTTTACGTAAAACGAAGCTAAATAACGAAAATCTTCCTTTTAAGACGCATAACATACAAGCTTTAATTCAAGATACAATTTATCAAGCCTTTGGAATCAAAAAATATTATTGAGCGTGTCGAATTGAAGAAATCAAAATAATCATCAGCTGAGCCGTAAAAAATTTCTTTATATCTTCATAAATATTCAGAACAGAAAATATATAAAATACATACTTATGACTAACGAGCAACAACAGGGCATAAAGAATGGGAATCTAACGAATAAGTGGAAGAAGTAGAAGGAACGAGAGAGTATGTACATTATTCTTCATTTAAATCGTATTATTAGAAAAGTGAAAATGATAAAGCTGGAGAGTGGAAAAAGAAAGAAATGGAAATAATTTACTAACATACATCAAAATGTCAATTGAGTGACCACTGCAGTGACCTCCAATTTTTGGTTTTCGTCACATCATGTTATTTCACATCATAATCATGAGTTCTGATTTTTCACAGCAAGCCATTAATTTAATTTTCATTGGCTTCATTCTCTCTTTCCTCTTTGATATGGACAGTTACCAAATGTATGATCATGTATGGTCGTTGTCGTCGTCGGTGATTGTCGTAACCATATTTATTTCATTTCTTTTTTATTCTTAGGATTACATCGTTTATTCGGATAATGTTCTTTGGAATTTTAGTACCAACTTCACATCAGTCTCCCTCATAACCTTCTCACCTTTGCTTCCATGATTTTAGTTACTTCTATTATTTATTACCAAATAATATGACGAGAAAATGAAGGAAATAAGAATGAGAAAAGATGACATGATAAATCTGACGATGAAAGGAAGGCAAGAAACAAAGTTAGGGGAGGTGTTCTGTGGAACTCGACAAGACACTTTATATGGAATGATGAAGTACCATTGCATTAGTTATATTAATAGTTTCCGCTTTGATCACATTTTTTTGTTTGTTACGTAAGGAATAGAAAAAAAGTCCCATTTCACACAGTGATTGTTTAAGTTAATTATGCATCATACAATGTACATTCATGCTGTGCTACATGTACACATGTGTATCTAATACCCAAAATGCATTCCCTTAAAGTAATCTAATATATATCCACATACGAAATAAATTCTTCTCCTTTTCTTCTTCCTTCATTTTCAACATTAAATTATTGTAAGTAATTTATTTTCTGTCACTCATTTCGTCTTCTCTCTTCTCTTTTCATGACAACAAAAGACAAGTAGCGATGAAAAATGTTAAACTATAAAGTGAAGAAAAGCATATATTGTATATATTTACACATGAGCGAACATATACAAGTGTTTCGTTCATTGTTATTAATCTTATTTCTACTTACATAATAATAAATATCAAAATATTTTTAAAATTTATATACACACATTATTGTAAAATATGTTAATATACACACCGAAAAAATGAAAAATATATTATTTTATGAAGAATTTTTATAATGAAAAATTTTCGAATGAAAATGAATTTATGAATATTTTATTAATATCATGTTATTTAAGAATTTTGGTTAATGATAATATTTTTAAATAGGAGATGCAAAGTGTGCTTATTTCTATCTAGGAATGTTCACAGTTTTTTAAAGATTAAATAAATATTTTTTAGCGAAAGGTGTCTTTTTGATCCTATATTCAGAAAAACTTCTGACTTTTGTGTGAAGTTTTTGACAGTCTTTATAACTTTTGCAGAATTCTGCAACGATAGTAATGCTTTCGCTTTTGACATAATTTCAACAAAATTTCTCTATTATAAAGCTATAAAATTAACTTTTTATAATTTCGTCGCGTAAACCTGTAATTCTATATTAAAAACTTTTCTTCTCAAAATAATTCTTATTTACAGAATGCGAGACGAAATTGAATATATACAAAAAATTAAGTCAACAAAGAAGATTTTCGAGACGCATTTTCTGATGAAAATTTTACCCTAACGTACGTATATGTAGGGTGACCATCTGCGTAGTTTTTCAGTTCTAAGTCCTGTTTTTTTCACGAAAATTTCCGTTAATTTTCAAATTTTACTTTATAGGACATAAAGTATTTTTGAGAAAATTTACCAAATGTCCTATATTTTCATGAAAATTAGATGGTCACCCTACGTATGAATTTACATTATTTTCATTATAAATTCCTTTTAATATATCAACATTTGAGAAATCTTTTTTCCTTCATGGTAAATGTCATGTGCTTATCAAACATCATCACAATTTACTTAAGAATTGAGCAACAACACAAAAAAATCCATCAAGATTTTAATAAAATTAGAAATTTTTTCCCACAGCAGACGATAAAGAAGAGGAAGGAAAAAAATTCATTGCTATAAATTGCTCTTCATTGTTTCACTTCACAGAGCATATTCAGCTGAGATTTGCCATTAATTTTGCCTCATTTTTCACCAACAAAAAAACATCTTCCTCCCAGCCTTTTCGATGCTTCTTTCGTGATTGAATTGTTCCCTCAGATTAGATTCTCATTTTCTAATGCTTTCATTTGCTTTCTTCTTCTTTCCCCCATTTGATTCATTTTCATTTTTATATTGAAATTATTCGTAATAATGTACATTCAAAACGTCTTTAAATATGCTCAAGGAAATAATTTAAAAGATTTTTTTCTTCTCTTTTCCAATATTGACTAAATGATTTCTCATGTTCGACAGCAAATTTTTATCATGTTTGAGTGAATACTTCGAATCAGTGAATGTTAACTCTGCGGAACTAAAATGTGGGAAAATTCTTCAATTATCATACTATTCAATATTCCTTTCATCCTATGTTGCATCCCCTTGAAATGCAAAATAAAATTGACAAGATAGAAAGTTTTAGCTTTTTTCAGATCAATCAATCACTTGAGTAGGAATGGAGTTTTCGATTTCATAATGTCGCGCGCGCATATTCAGTCCAACGTCATAATTAAATTTTCAAATCAATTTTTCTTTCCATTTTTTCCTTCTTCGTACTCATCAAATTGATGGATTACAATCACAATGTTCTTATTAATTCATATAAAAAATAAACAATTGAAAGCTTTCAAGTTTGACTTCCATGTTTGCTGAAGGAGGAGTAGAAGAACCATTACATGAAAATTCCTTCTTTTTTTCCTTCTGTTGTAGATAATGTAAATCAACTGTCATAATAAAGGCATTATTAATTCTGTGTATAAAAAGACAAATATGATATGTCTCAAAAATGACGAATACCTCATAAAATATTCATACGTTTGTTAAGGAAGATAATGCAATATACAGTAAGATATATAATTATGGTATAATGCTAATAACAAGCTTTATGTTTTATTTAATTTAAAAGTTTTGACAGTAATGATATACAAGCTTCTTTTTGGTGGTTCTTATTTCTAATTTAAGAGCTTAGCAGGAACTTTATCATTAGCTTATTTTGTGAATTATTGATATTTAATATGGTTAATCGATCACTTGATCTGCATATCGAAGCGGCAATTGTAGTTGATTAAAATTGAAGCAAAACACGAAAATTAGAAGAAAAACTAATTACATAAATCCTACACAAGCCATCATTCTTAATTATAATTATCGTCCAGACAATCTGGCTACCAATAGAATTTATCAATCTTCAAAGGCATTTTCCAATTACATTGATAGAATTTAATTTTAATGCGTGGTAGTTCATAATTTGTCATAGCCAATAATTCAATTTTTCTTTTATTATTTTTTCATATTCATTTGTAAGCAAGCGTGGGCGGACAAATAAAATAAAAAATTGAAAATGAGAGACTCGTTGTCATTTGAATACGCATTGATCACAATTGAGACGCAAATATATATTATATATATTCGTGTACGAATAATAGAGAAAGTATGCAAATAGCAAACACAAAATGACAATGGAAAAAGCGATTTATCAATTCGATTTTTCAGTATGCGAAAATTGAAGAGAGGAAAAGGAAAAAAAATTAATTTTGAATTGGAGAAAATGGGAAAAACAATGGTGCTGCCTCACCCGATAGTATAAATTAAATATATGTATATATGTTTTTTCAATGGAAAAATGCTGATTCTATCTATATGTTCACATCTATATATGTGGTGTAAATAGTCAATAGCAAAAAATCGACAATAGAAATTCGATTATTTATGTGTTTTATATTTATTGGTGCATATCGCTTCTCGATGCTTGAATGAATCGATAAAATTTTTCACCATTAACGCTTGTTATTTATAAATAAAAGCAAAGAAAAGAGAGAATGAGAAAAGCATTATTTTGTTCCTTTCACAGGACAAAAACAATGAAAAGCATGAACCGAAAATAGCAAGTTTAAGAACAAAAAACAAAAGGAAGAAGCGGAAATGAAAAGAAGAAAAAAATCGATAATTGACAATTGTCATTGAGTCATTTTTTTCGTGTTTGTTGCTATATCTTTTTCTATTGACTCGTACTTCTGATGTATTCTCATAAATCATATTGCCATACCGCAACATAAAAAAATGAAGACGAAAGGAGGAAACTCTCCAAATATAACAACAATAACAAGGACAATAATATTGATGGTGATGATGATTGCAGTTTAAAAATTCCAAACAGAATTTTCATGTTTTCCTTTCATGAACGGAAAAAGAAGGGAAAGAGCAATTTTATCAGAGTGATGAATCATGTTCTGAGTTTGACTGCTTGACTAAATTGGACTCAATGGGAAAACGCAATAAGTTTTTGATTTTCTACGAAAAATTTATTGAAATCGAAAATTTCAAAGAATTCATATAACTGTTTACCCCCAAAATGCGTTCTTGTCCAACTCTATTCAACTCTATTCTTTTCATTAGCTCCCTTTTCTCAAAAGACAGTAAAAACGTAGAAAAAACATCCATATTAGTTGTGACAACTTTTTCATCCTTAACTTAATTTGCTCTCTGTTTGTTTCTTACACATAATATGTGTCTTTTAAAGTTAATCAATGGATATAAATGGAAGGCACTTTGTTATTTGAAATTGTTTACCAATTTTTTTTTCTTTAAAAAGGGAGACTGAAAATGACAAAAGAACAAGTTTGATATATCATCGCAATCACATCCATCAAAATGCCGAATTATCTCCTAGTACAATTTAAAAGAAAAAAATTTTTTTCTTTCCCTTCAATTCAATTTTTTGGAAAAAGAAAGAAATATCGACATATATGTAGGATCTAATTTTTTGATGCTAAAGTATGTAAAACCTTAATATATTAAGGTATTATATATATAATAACTTTAGACCTTTTTTTTTTAAAAATTTGGAGTTATAGCTCAAAAAGTGCGTGGCGGAAAATGATTTTTTCCACCAAGTAGTCCTCCCCCTGTATGTGCATATAAAGAGGAATGTTGTGTTATGTACAAGAAAATTGGGAGAGAGAAAAAAGTAGGCATCACATCCTTTTTTTGCTTCTTATACTTATGATTCTTATTCATCCATTCAAAAATTCGTCATACTCAATCAGAGTGTGTCAATGGCTACTAAATTGGAATTTGAAATTGTAAGAAAATTTAAGATCAAGATAATCAAAGCAACTGATATTTAAAGATACAAGAGCAGAAAAAAGGAAAGAAGCGCGGCAAAAAGAGGAAGGAGAAGGGAAAACGTATACTAAAAATCGATCACTGACAGCAAGAAAATGAAAGCATAAAACTTTTCCATTTTTCAATCATCTCATTTTTATGATGTTTTTTTCGGAAAGGAAATGAACAATCTTGAACCATCCCGGGGTATTGAATGTGAATTGTGAATATAAGTAGATAGAAAAATAGAGAGAGAAATCTATACATCTACTATGTGCGAAAATCGAATCCGTATGTTTTCATTTTTCCGGTATAGGGCAAATATATAATAGACTATCGTGTTCGAAATGTACTCTACTACGTCAGTCATGGAAGCATTTTTTAATAATAATTTCAAATAAACTTCATTTCTTCCTTCCAACCAAAACTAAAAACCAATCCATCCAATGCTCTTGTACTCTTAGCATATACATAGCTCTATATGCACACACAAATAATAATAAAAAATCTATATATATAACTGAAAAGAATATTAATATTATTCCTCAATCATTCCAGTATTCTCTTCTCTTCATCCTCAATATTTCTTATTATACACAATATCATACTTTCAGAATGACTTCCAAAGCCAAATGAAGCATTGAAATTTACTATGGATAGATATTTTCTTCATTTCTTTCTTCGAAGCGCTTCATGTAACAACAAAAAATGCCAAAATTGGAACTTGTGGTGCTCTTCTATTCATAAAGTTGTTCGAATCATTTTATTTTATTCTTTTGATTCATAACAGATTGAGTACATGTCCGAATGAATTTTTGTGGTAAAATATTTTTCTATTTAGAAATCAAAGAATTACTCTTTTTTTGGTTATTTGAGGTGACCCAGCTGACAATCTGGGCTTCTATTGATGACCGGAAATTTTTGGTAAAAAGGATTGCGTCAAAAGATACTAAAAGAAATTAGGATGGATAGATAACACAAATTTTTATTTATATAACATAAAAACTGCTTAGTTTCTGAGATGTAACTTAATATCCAATTTTTTATCTAATAGCACACTTATGAGAAATATTTGAAATATTTCCTAAAAACTGTTAATTTTGAATTTTTTATCTAATTCCGCTAATTCCTACATTATTTGAAATTTCTTACACGTTTTCGTCTAATGCCACTCATAATTTCCCACAAGCCATACACATATTTATTTCTATTCACTTGTATTGTAAACATATATATTTTCTACCATATAAAGTAAGTAAATAAGTATGTAAGTAAGAATATTGACAGAGCCAATTAACATCTTTTCCTTATTATTAGCTGGGTGCTTTTCACATCTCATACTATTTGGTACAGAAAATATACAGCATAATATCAGTAATATTAAAGAATGAATAAAGAAAGAAAGAATCGACACAAAAAAGAACTGCATGAATATTGATTAGTTCTGTGTATGAACTGGTATGAACAAACAAATTCGATAGCTGGTTATTGAATCCAACATTATTATTAGTTTTTTTTCATATACCAAAATAAGAAGCAGACATAATATTCTAAGGAAACTCATTTTATTCAAATAACAAATTATTCTGCCACAATTTTGAAGTATCTGAATGTGTACATTGAAAGCCAGTAGATAGGAATTGAGTAGAGAAGAAAATAAAATTTTCGGGTTCATTTCATCATGTACAACTGAAATCTACAATTCGAGCGAATTAAATCCGATATGTACATTATTATTTGGCTTTAAGGTATTTTTGTTGTTGTTCGCTTGCTCATTCGTCGAGATACTCAACAAATATTAACCTTATCGAAATGTGAAAGAATCATATAAAGCATAGCATAACATTGTACGGAAGACGATTTTTCATTGAGTCAAAAAATCAACGAAAATATGACGATGATAAAGAGAGATGGTGGTGGTATCATGTTTCAATTTCTGTTGCTATGGATATGAGATTAAATTTTTTCGACTAGTGTATTGAATATTCCGGTTTTACAGAGCTTTTGTTGATGGATCAAGAGGATCGTGAACAAAAGATCCCCAATTTCGTCCTCTGTTTTCAATTTGTCATTGTAAAATATTCAATACAAAAATTTTTCAACACGAAAAAATAGAAAGAGATTATTTTACTCTAAAGGAGTGTCATCGACATGAAAAATATTAAAATATTCTTCTCGATATCAACTCTTTAAAATCTTTAAGCTCTACCTTTTTATAGATTTATTCGTAAAAAATCTGATAAATGACTAAGGCTTATGACTTCAACGGAATGCGCTAAGAAATGTCATTTTTGATAATATTTTAATCATTACACTTTCTTTGCAGTGTGAATACGTGATGTGCTTATCACACTGATAACGAATTCTTCTGCATCTTTTTATTTTGATTTATTACTCATATGTTAGACTTTTGCCTTGTCATCGCATGTGACTGTGTTTTAATATAAGAAGATGTAGCCTTGAATTATAAAATGATTTCTCATGAATTTTACGGATCAGAAATAGAAGTGATGGTTTAATTTGGTTGAGTACTAATTGGGATTTATACTTGATCATATTACAATTTATAAAAATATCACTAAAACCTTAATAGAAGTAGATTATGCGCAATCTAAAATAATACAAATCTAAAAACTTTCCACTCGACATTATTTAGTCAAAACAGACTGATTTGTCTATTAGCAAAATTCAGCGACATTCTAATTTTATAATTTAGACATGATTAGCATCAGCTATCAAAATAAATCTATTTTAATGTCAAAAAACAAAGTCAACTCGAAAAAATATATCACTACAAATGAACATAGAAATATCCACTAATTCAATTAGCTAACATCCAGGGGGAAGATAACTTGGCGTAAAATTTTTACGCCAAAAAGTGGCGTAAAATTTTACGCCAATTTTACGCCACGGCGTAAAATTTTACGCCAATTTTACGCCATGGCGTAAAATTTTACGCCATGTTTTTTAACTTGAAATATATTTTTTAGATTTTCTAAACAGATTGCGAAGTTTTAATTTGTTTTTAACTGTACATTATTAAAGTTTCGTTTTGATACACAATACATCATGAGAAAGTAGAAATAGACGGTTTTGACAATTTTTGCACTGTAAAAAATCACGAAAATCTACTTTTTTGCTACAGAAAATTAGAGAAATGTGAAAATTGTTGATTCTGAGTGTTGTTCTTCAGTCAATAACTCGATCAAAAAAATTAAAATGGATCAGAACTTTCAATTTTTTACATCTGAAGAATCAAAAATTAGAAAAAACTAAAGATATTACAATTAAATTATAACTGATACTGAGACCAATTAGACAAAAATCTATCATTTTATTGCATTACTTTGTGTTATCATTCATTAATTAAGGAGATATTTTGATTATTTGAAAATTTAATTGTGATCGAGTTTCTGAAACCTCGGGGTTTTGAAGGTTGAGCTCAGTCTCGGGCTCGTTTGAAAATATCGAGTTTCCGAGCATCTGAATTTATGTAAAACTGCAATTGTTGAAGATGAGAATCATTAAATTGCATTAAATATAAAAATGATAAACTTTAATAGAATTGAAAGACTTTTAAAATACTTTTAGTATGAAAATTTATCAAAAAAATTTAAAAATGCATAGAAAGAATTCGAAGAAACTTAAGGCTCGCACGAGCTTCTTCACCGATTCCTGAGCTTAAGAATTCTAATCGTGTTATGTTTAAGCTTTTTTCTTACTAATCCAGATTAAAATACAGAATTTTTAAAATGTTACATAATTTTTGACGTTATTTACTATTTTATGACGTTTTAATAGAATAATTTCAACTAATAGTTACTATTAATTAGTATTTTATGATTTTTATTTGTTTTTGCTTATCAAACCCCTATAAGTAAGCAATATTTAATAAGTAATGTTTTAAAAAGTAAATTTTTCTTTAAAAATTCCAAAAAAAATAGCTCCAATTAATATTTAAGACGAAAAGTTGTTAATTTTAGTTACTCCCTGATGCACTGTGTAACAAAAGTAAATTCTCATGATGCATTGTATAACAATTATCTAAATCAAAAATTTTTATTTTTCCTGTGTAAAATTTCCGGCGTAAAATTTTACACTAGCGGCGTAAAAATTTTACGCCAAGTTAATTTCCCCCTGCTAACATCTCTAAATGTTTTTTTTATTAACTCATTTATTTAGTAACCTTTCAGAAATGCCATAATTTATTTTTGTTGGAACCAGAAACCTTAGAAACAATTTTTGTGTATGCGTCTCTTAGTGTTTATATTTACTCACTGTCGAAAAATATAAATATATGACAAAAGATATCAATCGAAGAAAGTCATTGACATCGATTTGTTATGAGCCACAACAACTGATATTTTGTTTATGTCATAGAAATCATTCAACTGTAGAAATTCTTCAATATCAGCATGTTCTTATATTAAGTGGTATAGGGTGGTATATAGTGGGGAATTTATCGATTACAGGAAAACTAGTTATAGCGCATAATATTGGACATCATGAGTGAATGATCGCTAAGCCATTTCATTACTACTTCTACGAAAAAAATTGCACAAAGTAATACGTCTATAAGTAGATCTGTCTCTTCCTCCCAAAGGGCGAAGCCAGAGGGTGGCGGGCGGTTCCCCTATCCAGAAATCAAAAACTCATCCAAAAAAATTTTCTTTGGAAAATTTTATAGAAATTTTTCGCAGCAATTAAAAAATACAAATTTTTATATCATTAACTGAAAGATGAGTTAATAACATCAAAAAAAATTTTTTTGGCCCCCTAAAAAAAATTTCTGGCTACGCCACTGCTTCCAATACACATGAAAAAGTGGCAAAAAATTTTGTTAGCTGAAGCAATTAGTCATAATCGCTTTTCGTTTTCAATGTCGTTAAATAAAGCAGAACAGCAATCGTCCAGTAATATATATGAGTAATATATAATTAACATAATATTAACATAATATATAAGTAATATATATATATGTTGTTGTCAGTAATAATTCTATGTCATTAATGTTGTTTTAATTTTTAATTACAGGGTAATTCCATGAGTGAAAAATGCTCACAAAATTTTATTATTTCTAAATAATTCTCTAAATCTTCATGTATTATTAAATATTACTTATTTTTACTACTTTAAAATCCATTATCCTTTAGTATGTGAACTATTCTTGTGATTTAGAGATCTATTTCAAGAGATATTTAAGAAAAACTTTCGTAACTCGGTTGTCATTAGAAAAAATCATGTCAAGATCTTGTTAAAATTATCCTTAAAAACATGTTTTTATTTAGGAAAAACTAACAAGATGTGTTCATAATCAACGTTTTTATAATTACTGAATGTTTAATTCCGGTTTTATAGTCTAATTAACGAGAAAATTGACAAAAACCCTGTAACTCGGTTGCATTCAACCGATTATTGCAGAACACATTTCATATTTTTTAACAAAATTTAGCAACTTTTATGATGATTTAGTGTTGATAACACATCAAATGATGAAAAAGAACACTTATTGAGTTTCCAAAAGTGATTAAATATGTATATTTAAGCAGAAAAAAGTTAAATAAATTTTTGTACTAAAAATTTTCAGTTCCGATAACTCATGGAATTACCCTACAACTACTAAAGACGACAAACGAATAATTTTCATGACTTATTTTTTATGCATTTCTAATTGCTTTGTTTTGTTTTACTCCCATTTCTCGAGGCTTTCAGTCGCGCGAATTTTTTTTTGTCTTCGACTCTTATTCTTTTCCCTCATTTCTCATTTATTTTTATATTTTTGAGTCGAGATAAAAAAAAATAAATTAAATGAAAAGAATTGAATTGAAAGGCAACTCACGATTTTATGAAGTAGAATATTTCATGAGATGAGGGCTTAGAGCAATCTTATAATAAATGTAAGATAAATGAAATTTAGTTATGCAAGGTATGGACATTTTATGGGAATTCTGTTATTAAATTTAATTGAAGTTATGAATTATGAGCAGAGATGGTGATGGTTGTGTTGATGAGAATTTCTCAGAACTATTAATTACTTGTGGAATATGAATTTCACAATCTTGTATTTGAACTGATTTTAGAGCTAAAAGTGACTAATTCAAAATTATAAATCATGTAATTTTTTAACCACACTGCATTGACTGTATGATTACAACTCTGCAGCCCCCCTCATTGAGACTACCGTTAAAATTTTCCTGTTCATAATTGTCTTCCAGATATGAAGGAAAATTTCTTCCATCGCCTATTAAATTTGAAAAAATTTATTCCACTTCGTCTAATAAATATTTCCGGGTTTTGTGAACAATCACATCTCGTTCATTTTTTATATATTTTGTTTTATAATCTTCATTTTCATATCTTTATGATGTTCGACCTTTCAGCATGATTCTTTCTGTTTTTATTTATTTTCTTTTGGTTCGTATTTCTTTTTATTTTAAATTTTTATGACTTTTAAAACATTCTTTTTTCCCATCAAAAATAAAACATTAGAAAAATTGTTTCTACAACCATTTCAGTTTGTTAATTAATTCTTGTTCTTCATTCTATGCACCTATAATTTAGATATGATGGAATGTAAAAGAAAGTTGTTGTATAACGCCGTATGTCATAGACAACTTACAAGATGGTAAATGCGCGCGTTAAAGGGGAAAAATCAGTACTTTTATGGACGTTTTATGTAAATTAGATAAATTACATTCATGTTAATGACAGAAGACGATTATATGGTGCAATTTATTTTAGAGAATGTTAATCCATAAAAAATGAGTTTTTGTATAGGCGTAAAATTTAATTCAATCAAATCTTGAGATATATTCAATTATCAGAAATTTTTATAGCATGAAAATGCATTTGATCTATAAATTTTATGCTCCTCTTCCACCCAAGTCTTTTTTATTGGCTTAATATGGAAGGAAATTTCTCTCCAAGTCACATCTCATATTTTATAAAGATATTTTTTATTTCATATTAAATTTTTTCTCAAAATGAAATGAAGAAATTAGAATAATATGCTGCACCTCACCATATATAATACACAAAATGCATTCAATTATGCGGAATGAATTGGATAGATTTTTCCATCATTTAGATGTCAGCTGTGTGTAACAAAACATACCAGAAAAAAATATGAAAAGAGGAGAAATAAAAAAAATTGTTCGGAAGAATTTGCATCTAATGTTTCAGAACATATTTCAAGTTATGATTAGGAATGAAAATACCTTTAGGCTGGTAATCACTGTTGATTTAGGAAAGGCATCTACTTGATCGAAAAATTGACGAAAAACCAAAAAGTTTGCACTTACCTAGAAAGAGAGAAAAATCAAAATACCAATTAGTAACAAAATCAACAAGTTTTAATTGAAATAATTTATAACAAATTAAAAATTTATAATGACGAAGATTATCCAAATACAAAAATCAAGAAACCATCCTCAGTTCTATTTAATTTTGAAGTAGGTAGTCACTTTAAATAATTACTGAGCACCAAATTATGATGAAAATAAACTTTTTTCCTGACTTTTTTTAATAAGACTTCTGAGATTGTCAACAAGAAAATAATAAAATTGATCAAACATAACCTACTACGAAAATTTGGATAATTTAATTGAACGAGACAGTTTCGATTTCAAAAAGAAAAATAAGTCAAAGAAAAACTTTTAATATTTCTTCATTTCTTTGAGTTGTGTGTTCGAGAAAAGGAAAGAGAGAGAGAGAGAGAGAGAGAGAGAGAGAGAGAGAGAGAGAGAGAGAGAGAGAGAGAGAGAGTTAGCTATAAAGCAAGGTCTGATTTATGGTACTTTTGAAAAAAACTTCATTGCACTTGATAGTTCCTTGAGGTTGATTTTATATGTAAGTATATCTACACATATAGAACAGAACAGAAAAATAACAGAAAAAAGGAAAAGCATTTAACACAATCTGCTGATGATATAAAAGAAATATGTGTGTAGAACTGCAATTTTATAACGTCATAAGAAGAAAAGAATAAGTGAAGATTATAACCAAAAAACCTCCAGAACATAAACGACTTTAGCTTTAAGTCTCTCATTTTCTCCTCTTATGTTAGTACTGCATGTTGAAACATAACGTCCTTGTGCTCAGTCAAAGAAATAAAAACGAAAGAAAATGTTCTCCCATTTCGTCAGATATGTTACATATACTAAAAAGCCATATTAGATAGGGTGCTTTATACAATCGGTGAGGGTAAAAACTTTTCTAATCTTTTTTTTCTTTTTACTCAACGGACTGAGAAGAACAAAAAAAGCAAAGCTATAGCGAAAAAAGTTTTCTTTCTTTTTAGCTTGATTTTTTCTCTTACCCAATGTTTCTGTCTTTATCTCGACTAGCATTTGGCTTAAATTAGATATATTTCGTTTAATGCATTC
Organism: Chironomus tentans; assembly: GCA_963573255.1. NCBI lineage: Eukaryota > Metazoa > Arthropoda > Insecta > Diptera > Chironomidae > Chironomus > Chironomus tentans. The sequence goes on along the minus strand of OY754304.1, from coordinate 141,139 downwards.
ATTCTACCCGCTGGCATAATCTTCTAGCAATTCTATGATTCCCACTAAAAATACTAAAAGTTCTGTAAAAGTTTTTACTTCTTTATCATGTATAGTCTATAGTATTTATATGAGACAATATCCCGAAAATTGCATAAAAGGAACGACTCTCAAAAAAGAGAAAGAGATATGGAAAAAAGTCATAAAAATTGTTCAAAGTTAAATTGCTAAAATTTTCACATGGTAAAAGAATTTTTTAGCAATTAGGTTCGATGGTGATGTAATGTATGCAAAGATGAACGTATCATGATATAAAAAATCTAGATGAAGAAGATATATAAAATTAAAAATTATAATCAACATGATTTTTTTGTGAAGTTATTTGATTTTTATTTCAAATCATTAAAAATTCTATTAATTTAAGAATATGTTCTTTGATAAGATGAGAATATTATTAATAAATGGAAATTTCGCAACGTTTTTGATGTTCATAATGGGATATAAATAATCATAAATATTACTAGGATTTGCATTTTTAAGGAACAAGTTTTTACTTTTGATCATAAATTTCAGAATTTTCCATTATTTTAAGTTAAATCCAAAAAAAAACTCTTAATTTCTCACGACATAAACTATCTCCATTAATCTTCAGCATTGTGTCATTTGAAATATTTTATTCAAATTAAACTTTCCACAATTTTAATAACATGATTCCTTCAAAACTGTGCCAAAATACACAATGAGAATAAAAAATTAATTGCATGTTATTTAAAACAATGAGAAATGATAATAAAAAAAATTCTTTTGCATGCATTCTCATCCTCATTCAAACAACAAAGAAGATATAAATAAATAAAAATTAAAAAATGAAAATAAATACAATAAATTTCATTTCAGAATGTGCTCATTTCTCAGAAAAATATAGACCATAGGAAGAACAATAGCCGGTCCGAGGAGAGTGTAAAAAATATTTATTAATTTTATTTTTTCAAATGCACAAAAAAACGATGCACAATTGAAAATGAAAGGAAAGATTTTAGGGATATAGTTGAATTAATCCAGACAATTTTCAGATACAAATAAACAATATATGGATGAACAGGTTTTGCGAGTTGTTTCTATTTTTCATTCATTGTATTTTTGGCATTCTATTTCAAAAATAAAATCTTTTCCAACACACTAGTGTGTGCCCGTAAAAATAATACTAAAAGTTTTCCATATAGATGAAGAAGGGGCTTCATATTCTGACTGAATAGATGTAATCCACATGTTTAAACATAATCGCATCAAGTCCGGAATTCATAATTATATTATTCCAACGCCATTATTAGCACAGCCACATAAAGTTAATTTCTAACTAAATTTTTCCATCTTCACTGTGCATTTGCTCTGTTTTCATTGTTGATCATTGTAGATGATGATGATGATGTATGGGGCATAAAATAAAATTGAGAAAAAAGTCTGAATTAAATTAAACCATCTACAAATATACAGAAAAGAGCGAATAAGTCACCGGATATATTTCTTCGGATTTTTTTTCTGTACATTTATCTCATTTAATTGTTTGTGTCTCTCTCGACTTCATTTCTATGGAATGGAAATTAAATTTAACAACAACACAAAACTTTTTCCTGTTTACTACTAAGTGCCTTTATCATGAGACTCTACTTTTTTCGCTTCATCTTTCTTCTCACTTACCCACTCACTCAATATAATTACCCTAAATGTTGTAACCAAAAAAGAAGCTATTTAATTTATGCCTTTTGTTTTGTGAAAATATAAACTTTATAAGTAATTACGAAATGGCTCTCTTCACCACTTGGGTTTTTTCTTTCCCTCCTTTCCTATTTCATTTTACTCAAGTAAAAGCAGAAGAAACATTCGAAGGCATAGTAAGAGAAGGAAAAAGTTATCATTTTCATTTTCGTTCTTCTACTTCTTCTGTTTTCTTACTTACTCATGTCGGAGGGCGCGCGCATAACTTCTCGTTTTCTTTTGGGGGTTCTTTCGGATAACTACATGATATTATTAATATCAATTTGGTTGTTGGTTGACTGGATGATAAGCAACTGAATGGTTTGTGGACAGACAGTGATCCAGTAAAATTAAGAATGAACCAAAAGTCCAAACCCATTAAACGTTACGTAGTATTCTAACTACCTCTGAGTAGGAAAAAAATTTAAATTAAGGTTTAAAAATCTGATCACAGATATAAATGCGCTCCAAACACTCACATTTGTCTACTTTATTCAATTTAATTTTATATCAACTTTCATACCATAAAAGAAAATAAGCAGATTTCTATTGAATATAATTTTTGAGGAGGGGAGTCAGAACAGGAAGAAGGAACTTCTAGCCAATTTATTTTTCACGGTTTATTAAATTCAGTTGAGGTATCAATAAAAATGTATGCAAAGGAACGTATTTACATCTTATTGAAAGATTCCTAAAGGCAGCCTTTAAAATTTCTCTGACTGCTATTGAACTCAATTTCATGGAAGGATTGGAAATTTAAAGACTGTTGAGAGTAGACAGCTTTAAGGATTCATAAATTTTTTGGCTTATTTTCATATTTGAAGGGGAGATTTGGTAAATATTTAAGACGTCATTCAAGCTATTTATAAGCAAAAAAACCACTGACGCATTAGACTTTTAACAATCTAAACACATTATAAAAGCATTTAAATCCCCATAAACATTATCGAATCTCTTATATACGAGCTAATTTTAAAGACCATCATGAATAACGGGGAAAAAAGTTTCATCAAACGCAAAAATTTACAAAAGGAATCTCCCTTTTTTGAAACTATGTAGACTCGCACAACACTTAGATACAAAACAGAGTCATTTCATGAATTTACTTTTTAGCTTTTTCTTTGTTCATTTCCAATAAAAAAATATGAAAAACTCACAAAATAACCAGAGCGCATTTTACAGAGGGGTACTATCAGCTTGAGAGAGTTACCAAAGTATGTCAATCAACTTCCGTACCTTTGGACAAAACGGTCATGAAATGCATCAGCACTTTACAAAAGCAATCCACAGTAAAAAAAATAGTAAAACACAGAAAGGTTGGAGGTAGATTGTAAATTATAACAAAAAGCCAAGGCACAGGGCATCATATAACATTTTTGCATTGGGAAAAGCGGTGCTTTGAACGGTTAAAACAACAAAAATTGTATGAATGAGAATGTAAGAGAGAAGTAATAAAAAATTGGATATATCTTGGGAAAAAATGGAATATGCGGTAAAGGACTATATTTCAAATTACACCGACGTTAGCAATGAGCTTACAGTCAGCGTGCGGATCGGAATGAATGGAACTAAAGGAAAAAAGTACGCACAGTGTGTTTGAGGAAAATGAGGCCGCAAAATTGTGAATGTAAACTTACAAACGAGTCAGTCGAAAGGGAGAGAAATGAAATCATCGCCATAAAAATGGTTCAAATAATTCATGCAAATTAGGTTGAAAAAAGTTTACTTGTTTTAGATTCGAAATGAAAGTCTACTCATGTGTGTGTATGTATACATTCATAAAAGTAAAAGCATGAGATGGAAATTTGAAAGGAAGTTCCTTCTTTATATACATCACGCACATTCTTGTTCACTTATTACTATTATTATTAAAAAGCCACTACAGTAATAAACACAGTAAATGATGCAATAAATGTTCTGGTATAAGACGAAGAAATCCTAAATTGAATAAATTTTAGTTCTTTAGGACGTGGATGAGGAAAAGTTTCTCAATAAATATGAATTCAAAAAATTATTTTATGGATTATAAAAAATGATGATAAAGTTGATGTAAAGGAAATTGTTTCTGAATTTACGATGGAACGATTCAAATGATTAGGCATTGTATTCGGATCTGTATTAAAATATCTAAAAATTATAAAATACTTTCAATTAGCAAATGCAAACTACAATTTTTTAACCTCTCCATCCCTTAAGTCGATTAATTCAAACTTTTTGATCATTTCTTAACCATTTTCAAATGTTTTCGCCATTTACTTCATTATTATTCTCCACTCACGCATACATTCGCATAATATTCATATTTTTCAACATTGTGAAAAATTGCCCATTTTCTTCCTCTATCCCTCTATCCCTATTCAGTCATGACTTTATAATTTTTTTGTTTTTCATGACTGTCTCAGTGGCGTTAAATCTCAAACAACAAAATAAGGGACGAAAAAAAGTTTTGTTTAATTAATTTTTTCTCCTTTTTTACTATCACTCGTTTGCGGCATTTCTCTGTGCCCAAACTTATGCCGAAATTGATCATAAAACATGTTGAGTCATGGTCGTTTGGAAAAGTTTATCATACTTCTAGTTGCGGATTTCTTCATAATAAAATGCAGGTTTGTGTTCACTTTGTACAATATGTCGATGTGGTTGTGTTATTAGGATTATAAGCTAAAAGTAGGGTTACCAGATATTTTCAAGAAATATAGAGGACATCCCCCATGTCGACTAGTTTTATTCGTTTTCTGGACGAATTAGAACATTACAAATCTTTTTTATTTTTGAAAAATGAAAATAATAGAGGACTGTCTTCTGAAAAACCAAGCAGATGGTCAGCCTAGCTAAAAGTGCTCCACCGGCACAGTCTACTCGTTTATGATTTTACTACTTTCTTTTTTTAAAAAAAAATTACCACTAGAAAAGAAACAATTTCGTTTTAATATAAAACATGAAAGTTTGCCTTCCCGACTCTATAACTCACTTGTTCACTCATTTTATTGAATCACAATAGGTAGAGCTTATAAAAGCATATTATTATCATAATACAATGTCATGATGTTATTTTTTATAGAAAATTATTTTATAACATTTTATTGTCACTGTTGTTCTGTTTTTTGGCTTATTATTGTTATTTATGAGATTGTCATCCCACAATTTCGGGAACGTGAAATGAGCTTCCATATCTTGTGACACAATGGCATATAAATATCCGTTATATATGACAAAAAAATTTTATTTCACTTTTATCAATCAAAACAAGGAAAACAAAAAGCGTAAATTTAAAAAAATATCAAATTATAGCCAGCATGATATAGTCGTGAAAAAATTGAGAAATATTGCGAAAGGACTTATTCCCCTTTCTATAAAATGCCATGCAAAAAATAAGTATGTCGAGCTGTCTTTTGTTACCATTGTTGTGTATTTCAATAATATTTGTGCAGATGAGAATAATTGAAATTTATGGATATTGTCTTTAATGATATGGAGGACTGAAAATAAAATTTTATGGATCTAAAATTATACGAAGTGAAATTTTTAAATTACACATTCAATTAGGATGTGATTATGATGTAACAAAACGAAGTTAAATTTTTTAAGCAAAAAATTAAACAAGAGGAATACGGAATAGGAAAGAAGAGGAAGGAATTTACCATTCACTCAATGAGCGAAGTCAAGGCGAGGAAATTTAAATCACTTTATTTTATTTGTTATGCAAAACGAGTGACGTGCGATGGAGAGAGAGAGAGAGAGAGAATTGAGCGAGTGAAGAAGAAAAATTTGTAATAAGGTTAGTTTAATGAACGCTTAAGCGCATTTTTCATAAGAGCCATCAATTTTGCTTTCAACTGTTCCAAAAATGTTGAATTTTCAAGAGAGACGAACTTTGAGATTTCTTAAAGTTTCTCTTCCAACTCACTTCCACAAACTGTGCATTCACATTCAGAATAACCCACAAATTCAAGCTAATAAAACTTTTTCCTTTATAGTCTCAGGTATTTCCATCGCATTTTCTTTTGATGTATTTTTTCCCTTCAACAAAGATTGTTTTTCGTGTATCTAATTTGCATTGCCAGATATCAACCTGTTCCTTGTTTAAATAGCATTTTACATTCCCGGCACATCTTTCGTATCTCAAAGAAGTAAAATTTTCTCTTCCTTCATGCCGCAACAACTCTAGATAGAGAACGTAACTGAATGAGTATGCGATAGAGTGTTTGTAAATTTATTTTTGAAGTACCATTAAACAAGAAAAAGGTGCACTCAATTTACTATCGTAAAACTTCCACAATTTTATTGCACTCTCACATTAGTGTATGTTGTTGCTGTTTCTCCTCTTGCTCCGCTGTGTGTGTGTGTCTCTCTCTATGCACATTTCAAATATAAATAATAACAGAAAATGTAAAAAGAGGGTTGGAAAGTACTTAACGAGAACGATTCAGTGCCTTTTTTAAATGTGTCAAATGTAATTAGGAGTGAATAGATAGCAATTCTAGTTGAATATTTTTTATGAACGCGATTTTTACTTTAGAATGTTTTATTATTAAATAGAAGAGGTTTGTTGTGATAATGATGCATTCACATACCATTTTTTATAGGTTCATTATGAGCTTTTTTTAGGTACCAAAGTGAAATAAATTTAATTTGATGCAAATAGACTTTTACAGGATAGTGGTTGCAGAATTATTAGCTTTTAAAATTGAATATTCAAATAACAAGCAATAAAGTCGCTATCGACAAACAACGGATTTTAATTATCTTTTTTGCATATTGCCAAAAACAGAACATTTATTTACCGTTAATACCTAATTTACACGCGTCTAATCCTACATAATTTGAACAAATTTTTATGATTTTCTTGTTTGCTCAAATCCCACTGACTTGAGGATTTCAAGCGAGTTTGTAATCATCAAGAAATTCCAGGAAACTCAATTTCTTCTTCAAGCATCCTTAATTATTTAACATTTTTAAAGATCAGCCTCGTCTCTCATTTTCATGTAATTGATGATGATTAGATCTTCATTATTTTAATTATTACATGATTAATGTCCATTTTTCTGTTAAAGATCTCAAGCATGTCTTTTATTTCCGTCCTCTTGAAAAAGATTTTTATGGTGACTAAAAATGAGTGAGTCATATATAGAGTCTTTAACAACTTGAAGACTCGGGGGTAATTTGGAAAATGATAATGGTTTCTGCTGTTTTTGTTCAATATTCAGGGGGAAGACTACTTGGTGGAAAAAACCATTTTCTGCCAAAAAATTTTTTTCCGCCACGCACTTTTTGAGCTATAACTCCAAATTCACACATATTTTCTGGCGGAAAAAGGGTCAATAGTTTTTGTATTAAGGTTTTATACATGTTAGCACAAAAAATTTGATTCTTAGTGCTCTCTGAAAATTTTTGGTGGAAAAATTTTTGGTGGTGGTTTCCACGTCTGGCGGAAAATTTTTCCACCAAGTAGTCTTCCCCCTGTCAATATTTTTAATGAAAATGTTGTTGCTCATACATGACTATATCTTGAATGTTTTGACTATACTATTATTATAATAGCACTAATATGAATCGTAATAATGATAAATGAACGTATCGAAAGAGAAAATGTATGACTTTTGCTTATCATAATTTTTTATTGCCAATCTTTGGACATAAACAATAAAATTCGATTGTCTCTTAAAGTTTTTCTTAAATCTTCAGTATTATTTTTATTGAATAAATATTTAATCTTTTAGGCTACAAATTTCTCCATAGAATTAATATTCATTTGTTTCCAAAAATTCATTCAGCTTATTGTTAAAACAAACTTACAAAATGAACAACACGGTTTTTAAAATCATGACATATTTGTGATGACTAATTCTCAATAAATTTTATATATAAATACTTAAAATCCATGTTAAAATCCCAGCGCACTATAGGCACAATGAAATGTTTATTTTTGGATTTCATCTCTTTAAATCTTCATAAAATCTTTCAAAAAAACAATTTTTGTGTATTTAATTTCCTTACATGTTCATTTTTAGAAACACAAATACACTTACGTACAAGCGGCAAGTGTCTATTTATTTCAAAAAAATCTCTCTTCTTTTCCTATATAAATGTCTCATATTTTACTGTCTCTAATTAACAGATGTTCCAATTACGTCAATGAACTCCATCCCTTTTTCCTATTTTTTTCTATACCTCCTTTATTCATCAAATTCGTCTGCAGCACTCCATGAATTGCTTTTGTTTGTTTTTTCTACTCTTTAATTTTTGTTTACTCTTTCGCTTATGTCATAAAAAAGGATTCGTGTATGTTAGTTTTTGCTGTCGAGTCCATATGTCGTACAAAAATCTTACACCTTCATAATTGACTGTAAATTTTTATTTTCTGTCGTTTTTGTCCAAAAAAATGTAAGTAAATATTCGAGTGAATGGTAAAGGGAAATGAATGTTTTGCTTCCACTCATCCAATTTTCACTGTTATTTGTCATTTTCAACATACACGAAAATATTTTTATTGCACTTCACAGAGTTCCACTAAATTCCTTAATGCTAAGTTTTTATCGTTCTTTCCACTTCTTCTATTTCTTTCTTTTTTTATTTTGGGAAACGCTTGAATAAAATTACACAAACAATATTCATGGTACTTTATTCGGACTGGATTGTGAACAAGGAGATTACGAGTAGGAAATATTTTGATTTAAAGCGCTTTTGTGATATAATCAACAGTAATACTGGTAAAGGCAGTCAAGAAGTTGTGGAATTGTTGAGTCATATTTATTTAGTAGCCTTTTACATCCAAAGAGCGTTTATTACGTTTATACAAATTTCCAAAAAAGAGTTGCAGTGAAAAATTCTTCTAAGCCATGTGTCACGTAAGTGTGCTGGTTGGCAGCAATAGTACTCAAAAGAAACGAATCGAAATGAAATTTATTTTCAGTAAAGGAATGTCATATAAAATAGTTATGGTAACATGTAGAAAATTCCTTATGCTCTAAAATAAGAATTTTTTGGAAGCACTGCTTTCTATGCCCCCACAAAACAATATAAAATGTATGGTATGTTTGGAAGTGTTCACTTGCGACAAGATATCTTTAATACTACCTATGCGGCTATTAAAAATGAGATATCTGTATATTTATACCCATATACAGGGAAGAAAAAAATTATATTATATCAGTAGCAATAAAAGAGATATACCGATGAACTATACAATATTTAATTAATTTTATGTTCAGCAATATAAATTTTCGTTTACAACTTCTAAACCTTCTTCACAATTAAGTGTTTTTATGTGATAAATCTTTTGTTAGCTCATTTAACGATTTATATTCAGTCAGTAACAACGAATGATCAATGAATATAAAAGAGTTTGCTGAAGGAATGAGCAGAATTTTGTGAAGATGAAAGAATTATGAGGGAAGTGAATTTAGAGAATTTTTTAATCCAATTTTCATATTTACTTCATTTTACTGAGAAATAATATTTCTCATTCAAATTTTTAAGGCTCTTCCGTAGAATATTATTTTTCTATTCAAATTATTGTGAGCATTATATTCATGTTATTATTTATTTCTGTGTTTTAGATCGTATTTTTGAGCTATCAATATTTTGCTTTTTCAACTATTTACTGGCTAATTAGCAGAATAAAATCTTACTTTTATAGACAATCTTTTGTATTGTTGAATAATTTTTATTTCATTAAATTATTTAATTTTGAGACTGTGCCTTCCGCAATTGACTATCCCCCCATCAAAAAAATTATTAGCCTCAATACTTGCCTGTAGCAATCAGTTTTCCTCAAAATAGAAATCCTCAAATTTAATAAGATTTTACATTCAATCCAATTTGAGAATTCAATAGTTTATTCCATTTGAAAGTCATTAAAATTTATACGCAATTTGAAACTTGTAATACAAATGCATTAGCATCATTAAAATATTAATGATTTCTGTTGACTAACTGAAAACTGAATGTAGAGCAAACACCACAATTCTCTAATTTTAATTTCAGACTGATTTTATTACTGCCAATACTGGCCTTTTTATACGTTTTTATTATCAGTAAAAAATGTGCTTAATCATGTTATGATTAAGTAAATGTATGTGACTAAATATTCTAAATAGTGAGTCAACATATATTCCCCCTCTCAAAAAGGAATACTATTTTTAAAGATGTCAAAAAATGTTAATTGAAAGTTTAAAATTGTTTATTATATAGTAACATTATTTCGTGAAAGGAAAAACCTAAAGTAGGTAAAAAAACCTTTCGATTTAGTACATTTATAGAAACCGATTTATATAAATTATTATAAATCTTCCAAATATAAATCAGAATCTGACATTTAAACTTAGTTTATAAATTTGCTAGTTTTAAAATCTATTTTGGATAATTTCATAAAAAATGGATTATAAAAAATAAAACTTGTAAATATTTGATTAAAATTCCTGCGATTGTCATCTTTGATTTCGTTGATTGATTAGACTTCCTTGCTATCAGTTGTGCATGTCGGCATGTTCATTTGTTTCTGAGGCAAAACTGTATTGTCTGTTGGTTGGATAGTAGTTGGGCTCATCTCCCTTTCTTCCCGTCGGTTGGTAATGTTCTAAATTTAAAGTTTTTAGAAAAACAGCGTCTACCTTGCACTTGACTTGTCTCATAGCTTCTTCCGTTATGGCTTGGTTCTGTATCAGTTTTTGTATCTGCTCATCGCGCCTCATCAAGGTTAGTTTTAGATCCGATATTTCTTTTACAATGCTGTGTCCTCCTCTTCCGAAGGTGCTCATGATACGAAGATCCGATGAGAGATATAACTCGTCGCACTCTTGGGCAGGACACGCGCTGTGGATTTTTAGAGTTGAGTTGATTGCAACACAGCAATACAGATGTCCACAGCGAATATTGAACCAGTTCATGTGATCATTTAACAGAGGACGATAGCATTTTACACAGTAAAAGGTGGCTGACTCTATCATACGCTTGTAATTCTCAACTTGGTTGTTATATCCTTTTTCAGCTGACGTTAGTTTCTCTTTTAATCGTTGGATGACTTTGTCCTGATGATTTACTCCCTTTACAAGAGATTTGGCCAAAGTGTTTCCTGTTGAGTTTACTTCCTCAGTCATCGTGTTGCTTGCTTCAAGTTTGTTGAGAAGTTTTAATTATACTGATGCTAGCATTTAGAATTCTAATGCATTTTATACTATTTTTAAATGTGTCAAATAATTGATTTTTGGTTGTTTTTGAGTGTCATCTTTAAACGTGTCGTCAGGGTAATAAAAAATTTGATTTACGACAAGTTGTTTAATTCAAAATTATCTCTGTTCGGACGATAGTTTCCATCATATGCTCTGTTTTCTACAGCATGTATATGATTTGTCTGATTTCTTATCTTCATGTAATGTTGGTAAGTGATGCACATTCCCATTATAAAAATGCTGAGCAGCGTTGATGATAAGAAAAAGGTTAGCCAGCTGAATGGTCTTGTTTTTTCAATTATTGCTTCCAACACATCATTGTATTTTTGGTTTATGTCGACATCGGACATTAAATCGGGTGTTCTAAGTGCAGTTCGATTAAAAGTTTTTTCGCTCCAATTAAATATTTGTCTGTTGAACTCAATAGTTACGAAATTTTTTATGAAACTGGTCTTTTCATAAGGAAATTTAATCATTTCGTCTCCAGCCGTGAATACACATCCTGGTGTTATTTTGACGATCCCAAAAGGAGGCAATACTTCCCGTGTATTTCCATTGCATTGAAGTGTTTTATTCTTGAAACTTATATAATGCAATATGTTGGGAATTGGATAGAGAATCAGATTGTAATTTTCATCAACGGTTTTAATTTCACAATTTTGGTCTGGATACATTAATACTCTGTACACACATTCCGACTCTCTGTTAATTTTGCTTATTTTTGTAGCTTTGATTAAAATATTATCATCGTTTATCTGGATTGCCTCATAAGGCTGTGGAATGAACATCCTGTTCTCTTCATTTATAATAGTGTCGACGACTTGAATGTCTGCTATCTCATTCTTCATATTGAGTGATGGTGCTATTATGACTCGCTGATATACATCATGTGATACTAAAGGTAACGATATTTCATAGTGTAAAGTTCCGTTTATTATGTGTTTATCGAGTGTTACTAGCTTCTTCATTTCTTGCAACTCAAAATTTGGTATTCTAGACTCTTCATTCAGATTGGGGTCTAACTTGGCCTTATTTATGATTTCTTCTAGCTCTGAGTCGAGCAATTCCTGTTTGTCGTAGACTTTTTGTATCTGTGTGACAATTACTCTGTAATCTTGAATTGTTTTCATTATTTGTTGTTCCCTAACAGCTTTGTATATTTTTTCTTCCCATGAAATGGTGTCATTGTGCATCACGTTTATTTCACTTTGTATATTCAGCTGATTGTGGAAAATCCTGCTCTCTATTAGTCTCGTAGCATCAGTAAGATGTATTAGAGCCCCCGTATCTTGTTCTTCAGGTTTGTTGTCATCTGTTAGACTAAACAAATATTCTGCAAACTGCCATAACTTTCCAACAGCTCTCTTCTCGACTTTTTCTCCTCGCCTTAGTTTTTGTCTATTTTCTTCTTCTTCTCGCTTCTTTTCTTCGTCTATTGACTTCATTCTTCCTTTTAAGATTTTAGCTCCCTGGTTGAGTGTGATATTGGTTGCTCCAAACAGCATATTAGCCAACATCCCTCTCCTGACACGTTTCGGAGAGAACCGGTTTATTGTTTCTAGAGTTTGTTGTGTCATCTCCTCGATATCTTGCCATTGATTTCCGCAGTTCAAAAAATCTGTATTTAATTTCATTTTGCAGATTATTGTTATGTTCATGAATATTTTCATGAGATCCATGGCATCTTCTCTAGGAATTCTCTTTGTATTGGAGAATAATTTGGTTTTTCCTGTATATAAATGAGCTACTTGAGCTTCATAGACTACTATATTTGAATAGTTGTTTGGGATGAGTATTTTATTGTCAATCATTTGTCTTTGAGCAAACGTTGTTGTAAATAAAAATCCGAATAAACATGAAATTACACATAGCCCTGCTAATTTACGGTAATTTAGATTTTTTCTTGGTCTCAATGTTCCTTTGTATGACCATTGTGTATTCACAGTTGTCGTGGGACTTGGTAACGATATACTTTCCACCTGACTGTTATTGGAGTTTGCGATCTCTGTATCTATAGATTCAGTGTCTATCTCTAGCGCATCAAAATCACCTAAAAAGTTTTCTTCATCATCTACTTCTAGTTCCTCCAGTCGGCTATTTTGATCGAAATTAACTTCTATAGATTCTCTGCGCCCGTAGTTATTACAGTCTGTTTCAGTTTCATCAGTGATTTCCTTGTAAGGCATCTCGTCGATTGGAATCTGTAAATCTGGTAAAACTACTAGCTTCCTGACATCTCTCATGTAGGACCCATAGGGTGTTTCTACTCTTACCAGTCTGACCTGTCCGAGGTTATCTGGAAAAATTTCTTTAATTAGTCCCTTTTTCCAACCAATGCTGGACTTATTTTCATCCAAAATGGCTACAAAGTCATTGAGTTTAAGGTTTTTCTGCGCAACTTTCCATATTGGTCTATGCTTGATGGAATTGATGTAACTTGTTTTGAAAAGCTTCCAAAAATTCTGGATAATTCCAATTGTTTGCATGTAAGCTTGATATTCCGTCATGTTTCCCGGTTTATGATCGTAAATAGGTGTAGGAGACTTGAGGCTTTTCCCTATCAATATGTGAGCTGGTGTTAGTACTATTTGTTCATTGCTTATGGCATTTCTGACTACTCCCAAAGGTCTTGAGTTTACGGCCATTTCACATTGTTTTATTACGTGATGTAACTGTGAGAAAGTGACTTTATCATTTTGTAATATTTTTTTTAGCTTGCCTTTTGCTAACTTCACCATCGATTCATGACCCGAACCCCAGTGACTTGCTCTGGGTGGGAGTTTGTATACCTTGATACCTCTCTCTTGAGCCATGTCCTCTATGCTTTGTATTCCTTCTGTGAGTGCTTTATTTATAAGGTCCATTCCTTTTACTAAATTTCCCCCTCGATCAGTCGTTAGAGATTTTGGGAAACCTCTTTGGGCTGCGAAATTTAGAAATGCTTGTATGAAAAAGTTTGTTGTCAAATCTGGAGTGATTTCTAGATGGCAAGCTCGACTAATTCCACAAGCGACTACCATGATGTAGCTTTTACCCTCTACTTCACTTCTTCTTGTGGTTTTCTCTTGTTTTTTGTACAGGATGGGTCCTGCAAAATCCGCATAAGCGTGTTCAAAAGCGAAAAATGCTGGTTGATAATTAAAATCCCTTACTTTTCCCATGAGTTGTGCTGGTCGTTTCGCTTTTATCAACGTACATAAAACGCATTCCTTGACCGTTTTCATTGCGGCTAATCTCAATTTTGGACAGTAGAAAGTTTGTTTGACTGCATTTATGACTTCTCGTACACCACCATGCTGTGTCTCTTTGTGCCAGTCATGTGTTAATTTGGATACAAAATTGTGTGGGTTGCTTTTTTCGTAAGATGGTATAACCACTGGATAAACTGTGTCCCTCGAAAGATACCGCTCGTCCAAACGAGTATCAGTTCTTATTAGTCCTTCTGGTGACATAAATGCAATGTTATTAACTAAATCTGGTCTGGATGCTTTGTTATGTTTTTGCAAATGTTGAATTTCTTTTTGCAAATATATTTTTTGTGCTATTTTTAGCAGTTTTACTCTAGCCTCTCGAATTTCTTCCGCTGTTAGATTAGTTTGTGTCGGTTGTTTCTTGAATTTATTAATGCTTCTTACTACATACGCAAAAATCCTTATTATTTTTCTCATGCTGTTGCTTTTGGACAACAAATTATCATAGATTTCTTTGAGTCCCTTATTTTCGCCTGGTTCTTGCTCTATTACGTCTGTTTGTGTCTCTTCTTGGTCTGTTGTGATATTACACGTTAATTGGCCTTCCGTATCTTGATTGTTATTTGGGGTTTTTAGAAAGCTGGGTCCTTGGAACCAGTATTCCATTATCTCGGAAATTTTCTTGGAACGGGTTAAACAGTCGCTGGGGTTATTTTTCCCTTCTACAAATTGCCATTCATGACTCTCTGAATTCTCTAGAATCCTTTTGAGACGGTTTTGTACAAAAACCTTGTGTTTTGCATTAGGATTTTTGATTTGTCCTAGAACTACCATGCTGTCCACATATCTGATTACTTGTACTTGTTTGTCAAAACTTAATGCTTCCTTGCATAGCTTTACTATTTTGGTAGACAATAAAGCTGCTGATACTTCACTTTCAGGAGTACTATATGTTTTTAATTTCGACAATGGTATCATTCTAGATTGAGAGTAGAGTAAGTTTACAGTTATTTCATCTCCTCTTATTTGTCTTAAATACACACATGCTCCAAAACTTAAATTACTGCCGTCAGAAAATGATATAATTTGGTGTTGTGCATCTGGGACAAATTTTATGTGTCTTTTTAACTTGTGTCCATGTATTTCTTTCAAATCTTCATACCATTTTATACATTGAGTTTGTAAATCACTGGGAAGCGGGTCATCCCAAAGTGCTGTCTTGCCTCCATCTCGGCTTCTCAACCAAATGTCTTGTAGTAGTTTTTTTCCTTGTATGTGAAATGGAAGATACCAATTGCAGACATCATAAAAACTTGCTAATAAACTCAAATATTTCCTTTTAGTGAGCGGTAATTCTACTTTTTGTGGAACTTTGCATATAAATGCATCCTCTACGGTGTCCCAGGTGATGCCAAGGACTTTTTGGATTGTTTTATTCACTTTTAAACTTTCGTCAAGTCCTTTTAAGATATTTTTGCTGTTGGAGTTTATTTTGTGTACTTTGAAATTGGCGCAAGCTGTTATTTTCCTGACTTCCTCCAGCATCATTTGTGCTTGAGATTCAGTAGATGCTGTGAACAAAATGTCATCTAAATAAGCCGATTCTTGAAGAATTTGTGATCCTACTGGATAGGCTTGTTGTTCATCTTGGGCCAATTGCAAAATTGTTCTCATAGCCAAAAAACTGCTGCTCTTCCCTCCAAAAAGTACTGAGTTAAATTGTACCACTTCTGGCTTTTCCATGTCGTCAAAATTTATGATTGTTTTTTGAAATCTTCGGTATTGAGGTAGCAGTTTGATTTTTAAAAACATTTTTTCAAGATCAGCCGTGACTGCTATTTTATGAAGTCTGAATTTTATTAATTGCTTCACTATGCTAGGTAGATAATTCTGCGAGCTTAAATGATAATCATTCATGCTGTTGCCAAACGACGTCACTTGAGATAGATCTAAACAAGCTCTCAATGGTGTGGTAAGGTTGTCTGTCTTTTTGACTATTACTAAAGGAGCATAAAATCCTGTCCTATCGTCATTTTTTATTGTAGAAATTACGCCACTTTCCTTGTATTCTTTTAAAATTGTCATGAGCTTTTGCTTGGTATCTTTGTCTAAATTATTTAACAACTTGTGATTTCTACCAAAACAAACTTGATAAGATCTACCAATGTCTTCATCTGTTGAGCCTGACAACGGCAGAGGCACGTGATAGATTCCATTCTTGTCTCTTTTCACTTCTGTGCTGTATAACTTCTCTGCTTGATTTTCTTCATCTTCTTCTTTTGGGTCGTTTTGGAAAATTACGTCTAGATCTCTCTTTATTTCGTTTTTTTCTCCAACTGAGTTGACAAAATTGGTGTAAGACTCTTTAATTGCTTTATTTGATGGGACTTCCCCGGAAACAACATAGCCCAAAATTGTATTTTGAAATCTAAGTGTAGCGTGTGTTTCTGCTTCTGGTAGTTTGATCTTGTTCCAAGGAATGCATCCCAGAAGTAAATCAACTTCATCGGGTACATCGAACAGTTTATCTCCTAGATTTGGTTTTAAAAGTCTTGGTACTTTAATTTTTAGCCTGTTCACTGGCAACATCAATCCTAACTTATCAATTACTGCAACATTTCTGATCACTATGACCCTTTTGTAGTTTGTTAAATTGCTTATTAACACAATATCGCATTCTTGTAGGATTGGTGGTAACTTTGTCCCATCTAGCATTTTTGATTGTTTCCTGACGTTTCTAGTCTGTAGATTTAAAAAATCTACCATCCTCCTTGAGATAAACGACCTTTGACTTCCATCATCACATAGCATTCTTATTTGGTGAAAGGTACCATTTCTAGCCTTTACTCTAGCTCGAATGGTTGCCAATAGACATTCGCCTTCCCGGTCAGTGCTTCCAGAATAGGCTACTATTTTGTTTCTGTTGTCTCTTCTTTTGCTAGCTTTTTTACTGTTACTTGTTTTCATTATTTTCTTGGGTTCATAGAATTTCATGCATAAATATTTGTGATGTGGCTGTCCTTTGCAATTTGGACACTGCTTCTTAACGCAGTGGCAGTTTCTGTAATCTGTACCTAGACAATTTATACAGATTGCTTTTTGCTTGAGTAAATTAAATTTTTCCTTTGGGCTCCTCTGCTTTGACGTAAGTTTAAAACAAGTGAGAATATTGTGTGAGTCACTTTCACATACTGCGCAGTATCTTTTCTTCTCACTGTATACTGTTGCACTGAATTGTACCGGTTCTGTTTCATATCTTCTTTTCTCTTTCGCGTTCACCATTAGCGTTAATCGAGATTTGAGTGTATCAAGTACTTCGTCTGCAGTGGGTATGTCTGTGCTCTGAATATTGAGCTTGGTGGCAAGAAAGGTTCTGTTACTGTCGTCAATAAATTTGAACACGAAAGTTGTCAGCATTAAATTTTTGAATAATTTATCTTTTTGAGCCTCTGTAGGATTCATAATGCCTTTCGAGCGTAGACTGACGTCTACCATACCCTCAAAATTTTTCATAATAGCCTGAATGACATCTACTACTTTTTTTAGCTGTTTTGCATTCATTTTTGGTGCTGGTTCAGGAATGTCTAGTAATTGTTGAATTAAATCTACACCAATAAGTCTCACGATTAAATACAGTTTGTCCAATTGTGCAATAACGTATGAAAATTCTGTTGTCGCTGGACTGAAGAGAGCTACGGTTGATTGAGCCTCTGTTCCTTGTACTGCTTTAATTAAAAAATTCATGAGCACCACGTTGGGAAGTGGATTTGTCTTGACAAAACAGTCGATTTGTTCCTTCCATTCCTTGTACTTAATGTGGACTTGGTTTGTTGGGAACGATGGGAAATGCATTGGGATTCTTTGTAGCTGCATTTCGGTGATCAAACCTTTTAGAGTATTGTTTACTTCTGGTTCGGCGTGAACTGCCGTATCACGTCTACTATCGTTTGAGCCTGAGGCAGTCTGACTTTGGATGATTTGTAGTTGCAACTTTAATTTTTCTATTGTGTCATCCTTACTGTCTGGTGTTGTTATTTGTTTGAATGTTTGATACATGCTTAATAGCTTGTCTTTCAGTTCGGCAATCAGTTTGTCAAACAGCGTTTTAGTATTGAGAGAGAAATAACTTCTTGCAGCCATTGTGGCGTTCTTATCAAGTAACTTTTTTAGGGATTGATCATTATTATTGTACTCACTTGCTAGCTCGTTAACTTCTTTCAAAATGTCGTCAATAGAATCTTTTGTTGCTGCATTGACTTTAACTTTTATGTTTTGCGCCTTCAAAAAGAGTTCGCTTTGTCTGTCTTTCAGCTTTTGATATTCTGTCTCCGTAGACATTTTGATTATTATTAACTGTGTTATGAGAGGTTATTAGTTCAAAACTTTTGATATGCGCAACGTCAATCTTGACACTTCACTAATCTGTCGTGATTTTGAAATTTATTCGATGCTATTGACAAATAGATTTTTTTTTTTTTTTTTTTTTTTTTTTTTATTCTAATCACTTTGATTTGTTAATGATTCTAATTGTTTTGAGTTTTATGTTTTGAAAGAAGTATTTCAAGGCTTTTCTGATAATTTTTGTGAGTCAAGATCAATTTTATTTGTCAAGAACTTCAGATTGAACTTAAAGTTGAAGTTATTTTTTCTCTTGTATTTTTCTAAATTTGAAAACAAAAATAGTCTTTAAAGAATTTTTAAAGCCTTAGATGGGATACGAATTTTCTAAGTTTTGCTTTTTGGTGATAGAAAAAAATTTCTTTTTTAGTTTTTGATTTTAAGATTTTTCTAAGTTTTTTCAGTGATAGAAAATTTTCGACTTAGTATGATTGTTTTTTGCGATAGAATAATTTCTAAGTCTCGTTTCTCAGTGATAGAAAAAGTTTTTGACTTATTCTTGTGATTTTTCTAAGTCCCACACTTATGTCGCGACTCGTAAATGTTAGACTTTTAGTCAAATTCACAACTTTATTCACTTTGAATTACTTTAATGCCCGTTTGTTCGAACTTGGAAGCCACCATATGTTGACTAACTGAAAACTGAATGTAGAGCAAACACCACAATTCTCTAATTTTAATTTCAGACTGATTTTATTACTGCCAATACTGGCCTTTTTATACGTTTTTATTATCAGTAAAAAATGTGCTTAATCATGTTATGATTAAGTAAATGTATGTGACTAAATATTCTAAATAGTGAGTCAACAATTTCATCAAAATGTTAGAGATATTATAACTCCTTCAACTGTTTCAATTCTGAGTATTATTTCGACACTAAGGGTTGTAATATATACTTCATCAAAGTCTAAGTGGAAACAAAATCACATCTGAAATTATTACAAGTATTCATTCTCGTAATGAGCTTCGATAAACGAACATTCTTATCAACCCTCGCACAAGACGTAACAACTTTCTATTTCCTAAATTAAAGATTCTCATCGAAAAATTACCAGTTCATTCCTTTTCCACCTTAAATGATCTCAAATTACAGAAGTTCTGTAACCGAACTAAGAAAAAGAAAAATCAAATCAAAATGTGTAGGAATATTAATTCCCATTCATTTTTTGCTGCCATTTATATTAATACACTTTACCTTATTCCCATAGGAATAAAAGCATTTTTCACAATTTTCATAAATGAGCGAGTAAATAAAGACTCATTTTACATATCAGTTATTATGAACGGGAAAATGCTTTAGAGAAAATATGAAAACTCTATAGTTTTCGTGCATTCATTCAATCTCCATTCTCCGGTTACAAATAATTCCCAAATGAATAAAGCTATGTGGTTTTATGAATGAATGAATGAAGAGAGAAAAAAAACTTATTTTTTCGTTCTTCTTACACAATTTTTTGATATTTTAATATCAGGCTCAAACGTATATGCTTATCGTTAGGTTATAAATTCTCATTAACATAATTTTTGGGAGTGTTTCAGTGTTGTTGTTGTATAATATTGAAAATAATCTTTCTCATCTTGTTCTTCTTTTCATTCTTTTTATATTATATTGTTATATCTCTACTAAATAACAATAAAATGTGGATAGAAGTAGAAGAAATAAAAGAATTGGAATTTTTTTTGTATGTGCTCCACACACGAGAGAAGAAAAGTGGAAAAGATTCATTGATCAGGGTCAATGTGAGCACATCTTTTTCCCAAAGCCGCCTATATTTTGACCATCATTTTCTTATTTGCTGGTAGTCCAATGCCTCTCTTTCTCTACTCATCATAAATTCAATTCTTTTGGGAATATTAGATGTGTTATTACAGGGTTGAGAATCGCAAAATTGTACCTTTTAGGAAAGGAATTAATATATGAAGGTTAGTCAGACTTCAGCACTCAATCTTGGTAGTGGGATCTGAACCACTACTGGCACTTTAGTAGAACAATTTACTCATCAAGTTTTTATTGATAATTTATTAAGAACACTATGACACAACCCAGATAATAGAATCGCTTATCCCACCCTGAATCTCGGCAACCTTCAAAAGGTATGAAAACAATTCAAAAAAGTAGCAACAAAATTGATTTCCAATCGTCCATAAGCGCCCATAAAAATCTCATATATTTATGTATGTTATAGATATAATCATCATGAGAAGAAGGAAAAGAAAAAACGAAAGGAAATAATAAAGGCAAGAGCGTTACTAGATATTTATTTTCATAAATCACAGAAGCACTTTCGACCTCGATATTGAACAGTTTTGCACATCATAATAGCAAACAATTTACTATGTATTTTCATTTTGATTCCCCATTCATTCGTTCATTCATTCTTCTTCAATCTCCCTATGCCCTTTTACAACATAATCCGAAACTAAAGCGCTATTCACGTCTTTTATCGCTTTTCATTCTTCTTTTTTCTTGCTTTCAATTTTTGTGATGGTTAAACGGAAGAAGACAGGATCTCTTGAGATAATTTTTTAGCTGTTTATTTCTTATCTTTGCAATAAATGGACCCGATTTTCTTTTTCTCGCATTTTGTTTCTTCTTTTTTTGCTAGTTACCATGGAATTCCTCTTTATGCTTTAAAAAAGTGTTTCTTAAAATTTCATTAAACAATTTTTCTTTCTTCTTTTTCCTCCTCCCAAGTTTTCCATGCTCTCGTGCTTTTTTTCCTTTCTTTTCAACAAAATGAATATCTTTTCTACTATAAATAAATATGTTTTGTATAAACATGAAAGGAAAGTATCGGAGGGTGGATGGTGGAAATGGCAAGTAGCATAAAAAGGAATGAATGAATATGTGGTATCATATATAGGTAATAAAAGTGGTCTATTCCTTCTCCTTTCTGTTGGGTGTATTTTGCGAATCTTTCTTTTATATAGGGTATTTCTGTACCCGCTGCTGGATATTTCACAGGATTGTCCTGTTTTTTTTAGAAATTTGTCCTGTGTCCTGTTTTAGTCTGTAAATGTCCTGTTTTTTAAGGAAGCTCACAACCGAAGGTTATTTCACGAAATGAAAAAATTTCTTTTTGAAGGCACTGGTTCGAATCCAGTGAAGGAAATTTTTCTTTCCATTTTTTAAACATTTTTGAAACTTTTTTAGAAGTAAATAACATGATTTAAATGGTTTTTGAAACAAAACTGGCTTAAATGGTTCAGAAGTGTCCATACATTAGAAAATTGATCATGTCCTGTTTTTTGCGAAAAATGTCTGGTCACCCTAGTTTTATGTATACATACATATGTGAACCAATTTATAAAAAGAAAGAAAGAAGGCAGATGATATTGATAGGAATGATTGTCCACTTGCTGATACAGATTGGCACTTTATGACTCGAGTGCTTCTTTTCTGTATATTGAGATAGTCTTTAAGTAAACACTCGTATATTTAAAAATTTTCGGTGTCTAATATTAAACCAAGTAATACCTGATGTCTTATAAAAAGTTTGATTAAAAACAGCTAAATATTACTTGACTGTAGACAAGTAAGTAGAAATGAGATCATCGAATGACACTTGCTCTCTTCAACCCACTCTGAAGTTTCCCACTTTACTTGATTCATCTATCACTATACAAATAAGGTCAATAACATTTCCTCAAATAAATAAGTTCATTGGCACTTCAATAATTATTTTCCTTTTTGTGTCTTAATACAACGTCCTTTGCCTTCTTCCTTTCAACTTCAAAATTATGTTAGAATAACAACTTAACGCTTGTGAACATTATACACAAAACATTTTTGTTCTTTCAACTCATAGCAACATATATTTTTATTATTCCGTACACCTCCATATCATCTGCTTCATAACTTTTTTTAAGCAAAGCTCTCTTGTTTCTTTTCTGCCATGTACAGACAATCGCACAAAGAAGTATGTACAAATATATATAACAACAGTAGCATCAGCATTTGAAGAGGCATGAGAGCACTCAATTTTTTGATATCGAACAATTTTTTTCTTTATAGTATATATTCATAATAAAAAAGCAGAAAGATAGAGAGAGAGAGAGAGAGAGAGAGAGAGAGAGAGAGAGAGAGAGAGAGAGAGAGAGAGAGAGAGAGAGATAGAAATGTTCATATCCACATATTTTCAGTATATATTTAGAAATGTTTTTGTTACGGAATATCAACATATGGTTTAATATTTGTGTTCCGTTTTTTTCTCTTGTTCTTTTTCTCTCTTGATTTTCTTTATTATTTCTGCAAAATCCATAAAGTAGAAAAATTCATAGCCATAATAGACATTCGGCAGCATTTTTGTTTCGAAGGATCACTTGAGCGCAAAAAAGCATAGACCGACCGTGTGTTTATCTCTGTCTTTATGTGTGCTATTTCTGTTATTCTTCTACCCCCCAAAATGAAGATATTTGTGGGTATTGGGAGAAATCGATGAGAATGAGAGAAGCTAGAGAACTGAATCCTTAATTGAATGCATAAAGCGCATGGTTCACTTCTATTATCTTTTAA
Organism: Chironomus tentans; assembly: GCA_963573255.1. Lineage (NCBI taxonomy): Eukaryota > Metazoa > Arthropoda > Insecta > Diptera > Chironomidae > Chironomus > Chironomus tentans. Next base: position 118,130 of record OY754304.1, on the reverse strand, counting down.
TTGACTGCAAATATGTTTAAAGAGAATCCATTAAAGTTATTTGTACTTCCAAAAAAAAATCAAATTTCAAGGTATCCGACGAGCAATTTAGAAGACATTCAATATCCAGCTACCCAGTCAAAGTTATGGTGACCATTTGGTACGGTACTTTTTTTCCGAGTTGCTGTGTCCCATCAAAGTCATAGAATGTCCCGGTTTTTTAGGAAGCTCCAAACCGAAAACAAATAATTGACATTTTTGAAAATTCGAAGAAAAATTTTATTTTCAAAACATTTAATTCGAGTTTTCTATTGCCAAATAATCCAAAAATACTATTGTTTTTCTTCAAGAAGCTTAAATTGGGCAAGTTTTAGGTACGAGAAAATTTTTTTGTGAATTTTTTATTCTTTTTTATCCTTTCTTGAATTCAAATAACGTAATATAAGTAGTTTTGCAATAACAAGTGGCTTAAATGGTCCATAGATGTCCCTACATCAGATAATTAAAATTGTCCCAATTTTTTTTTTTGGAAAAATGTCCTGGTTTTTTACGAAAAAAAATCTGGTCACCCTAGTCAAAGTAAACATAATAAAACATTCCATAAGAGAAAAAAACCTTCAAGATTGAAAAATAAAAAGCAACACCAGCAGAAGAAAAAAAAACTTTATCTTGTCTTAAATTAGACGTAGCATACACAAACTTTCCAAATTTGTGGCGCAAAATCTTCTTCTGATATCGTCACACTAAATTCTAACTATATGTGTTACGAAAGTGTCACTTTTATTTGCGGTAAAGTGAAAAACAAAGGCATCTCATTAAGGGTGGATTTGATTCAATTTATCTGAAAACCGCAAGCATATAGCACCACATATTTCTCTTATAAACATCCTACTGGTAAAAATTTGTTATGCTACTTGCATAATTTAAAGACATACATAAATATAAAATAGAGTGAAATAAAGACAGAGAGAGAAATCTCAATATTGCACAATTATATATGGATAAACATTACATGCATGCAAACTCGTAAATTTCAAGATTTCATTAAATTTTTTGCTTCTTCTTTTTTATGTCGTTGCTATCTATCTTTTACGTACTAAAAACTTTAAGAGATGGAAGAAAATTTTCTTTAAAGAATGAGTAGGGGAACGAATCAATTTATGGTTTTTAATTTGCATAAAAATTCACCATTTTACGACTTCTATCTACTTACAATAGATGCTGAAGACGAGTGTACAGAACTTTGTCAAGTAGTTTCGACACAAGCGTCACTTTTGAAAAATTCAATCTTTGTCTTTCAATTAATTGCGTCATAAATTTATTAAGATTTGAAATTGAATGCTTTTGTGGATGTAAAAGTTTTAAAAGAACTCTTCAATTTTCAATTTAGATTGTTTCTGTAAATAATGAAATGTTGAAATCCGATGATGCATGGCATCAAGTACTCATGGCTGTTGCTTCTGAATAAATAAACAAATGTTGATAAATGTCAATGTTAAGACAGAGATATGGTTTGTTGATGAAGTTATATAGCTCAAAATATTTAAAATGAGTGCAAACTGTAAGGAACTCTGAAAACTTCACATAGCCAACTTAGGGAAATTAAATTACATCACAAGAACTAACTTTTCACTAAATTACTCTATAATTTTACTATGTATGTAATAATTTCCTCTTCATACAATACAAACTAATTTACTTCTTTCTTAAATTTATATTCATTTCTCACTCTCATTCATTCCTCCTTCCTTTTCTTCGTCTTCTTCTCATTTCAAATAAAAAAAAAAATTCAAACAAAGTGAATCTCATTTTCAATTCTCATCACACGTGTGTGAATTAAAATAAAATTTGATTAAATATATGTCACATAGAAGGAATTTTTTTGAACGAAATTCTTTGGCGCATTTGTTATATTACAGAACGTTGTAGCACGTTCCAAAGAATGAAGCACAGTGTCGTAGTATGTAGTATTGTAAGTAACGTAAATAGAGAACTCATAAACAAAGTGTGTGAAATTAAATTATCATTATAAGCCCGTACTCTCGTGTACCGTCCGTAAATCACGTCTTGACATACTGATAAGAGAAGTGCATGGAAGGAAAAAGTGGGAGGAAAGTAACACTATTCATGTCGCACGCGCACTCATTCATAATAATAAAAATAATGAATGTATGGAAAAAATGACGACAAATGACCGAAACGGTATGGCAGATTTCAAAGGAATTAAGAAGAAGAAAAAGACGGAACAAAAACAAATTAACCTAAAGTGACGCAATTTTGGATGAATACGTGAAGCATTTTTTTTGATAAAATGTTCCATAAATTAGACTCTTTTTATAGTCGTTCTTGGTGAATTCATATAAAAAAATTAATATTCAACGCTCGACTCTAATAAAAAATCAATATTTAATTAAGCAGTAATGCTTATGTACAATATTGTTTCGCATAAATTTTGAAGAGAATTTCTCTTTATTGGTGTCATGAGATGGTTATAGTCTCTTTGTGAACTTGATTGAAGTGGTCCAAGAAATGGTAAGTTTATCTGATCATTTGCTTTTTTACAATATTTCAGGGGTATATTCTAAGGTATACATGAGAAACCAGCCTCAGGAAATTTTCTGTCAAATCTTATTGTTGAATTTAAAAATTTAGGAGAAAAGTTTTATATCTCATGATTTTGCATACAGGAAGCATCCATCCATTGAGAATGTCTATAAAACCTCCATATGATGCTGATGATGACTTGAATAGACATGTGTATATAGTCACACTGTTGCTTGTGTCTTTATACACAATTTTTATTTTCTATTTCCCTTCCAATCGATAGATATATTTACAACATATGTATATAGTAATTAAATTATTGCGTTTCAATAAACAAAGTGAGTTTATTATGGCTATATAGCATAAGCAACAAAAATCTGAATTAGAAATTAATCATCCGACAAGGGAAAATGAGTGAAATGAGGTTCATATAAATTCAATTTTAGTGCTGTTGAACTATAAACAAGAGTTCATATTAGACATGAAAAAATCGAAGAGATTTTATATTTTATAACTAAAATATGGCAGAGGCGCATTTTGCAGCTTTTGTTTATTTTTTCTCTTTGCAGATTTTATTATTTTCTCTGAAAATTTCATTGTTTCCTGACAAGCAGCCAAAACCTCATTGACTGAAAATATCCATTGGATCCCCTTAAAAAAATTGATTTTTCGACTAGAAAAGTTTATTTTCCTATTAATTTCATCGCATTGCGCAATAAATCTATTCACTCATTCAATTTAGATCATTCACAAAGAGGCTTCTAATCAATCTCAGTAAAAGAGAACTTCAATTAAAGATGAGCATGCTTGCATAACAAACTTCTCTATCCATTCCCCTCACTCAATATGTCAACAAAACTGAATATTCAGAGAACGAATATGCTGTTGCTTGCAACCGCTCTCAACATTAATGTTTTTTATTTTCATTTTCGTAAAATGTACATTAACTCGTCTTTTCAATTGGCGCGTTCAAAAGGCGCCGGCTGAGTATGTGTAAACATAATTTCCATGCTTAGTCAACAATATTGAACATCGGGTGGAAAGTGCAACTAAGCAAACTAACAGAGCAGCATGCAATATACATCAATAATGTAATGAACTCGACTGTGTACGAATATACGCTATTACACACCTTATGTATACATTAAATAATTTTTTTAAACATCTAGTCATTTTTTATGAGACTTTAATATTTACATGTGATATGTGTGACATAAATAATGTAATGGGCTGCGACTAGTTGTGAAATGAAAATTACTCACATTACTTTATAGTTGATATTTACGATTTGTTCGACATTTTCAAATTGGTTGGGGTCATCCAAAAATGGTGTACAATCAACATTTTGGAAGCTATGCGACACTTTACAATCCACTCTAAACAATTATGTAATATCCACACGACTTCTCATTGAAAACTAATAATTTCGAAAGGAAATTGTGTCAAAAATGAATCTAATCCAGCCTGAACAATTAAATGCTTTGTTAGATAAATCATAGAGAAATCAAGGTTTCTGTTGATGAGACTAGCCTCAATTCAAAGCAGCAATATTCCAAATCTTACAAATTACTTACTATTGTACTGCTAATGAATGAACACAAAGATGACTATCATATGCAAAAAAAAGGCTCATAAATTTTATTCTGACATTTAACAAGATTGCATAATCATTGCTTGGGTAAATGACCCCCAAACAAAGCTCATTGGAAAAAATTCGTTCCGCATAATTTAAGCAAATGAGAAAATTGATTCACTAATTAATTTAATTATAAATCATGCTAATCGTCACCACATAAAAAAAGTTAATATTAATTTAACCAAAAATTCCAGTCGATTAAATTTCATGAGATTTTTTCACAATAAATCTTATTTATTACAAACAGTCAGAAAATGTACATAAACTTTAATACAATGGTGAGTGATTTATACAAAAACGACTGAGAGAATTTGTCGCTTATTTTAATAAAATTCATTCGAACAATGCAATTCCATTGATATGTTTAGAACTTCTTCAATTTCAGATTTTTATGAACAGAAAACTTTTTAACACTTTTTATGGCAACATATAACCATTCATGTATGTGTTGCCTGACATTACTTGAGCAGAAGAAAAAAATGAAAATTAGAACACCACAAAGGGGAATAGCTGATAGTAATAAATGTCACATTATACTTAATAATGGGCAAGGAACTGAATAAACGAAATGTGAATGATTCTAGTGAGTGAGCATATTAATGTCACAACATAAGGCCCTAAGCACATATAAAATAAAATAAAAAGAGTCCGCCTTAGAACCCGCATTTCTGAGCATTTTTACGGTGCTTAAAATGAAAAGGAGGAAAAGGAATTAAATCGAGAAAATGTGATGACAAGGCTTCTACAGTTAAATGTCATTTGTAGGAATTTTAAATTCTCTGTCTTTGCTTCTTCTATGTATGTGTGGATAGATATAAGAAGGAATTTTATACACATTTTTGATGAAAAATACTGTCATTGTCATTTGGGAAGCCCAACCTCCTCTTGTGAAACTTATATGCATATATATTATGTTAAAGGAAGTATTGGGTCTACAAATTTTCGCATGCCTACACATTTTAACAGCACACACAGAGGATGATAAGGAAGCATTCACATGTGGCGTAAAAATGGCAGAAAAAAGGTGAAAATTTTCATTCTTCCTTATTCTTCATCTCTCCGCATATCTCCGGTATGTGTAAAGACTTTCATGGTGATTTCTTGACAATTATTATCATTTTTGTGAGTATGTGTAAGTAATGTTTATCATTTCACAATAACGACCATTCTACGTCTCACACAGTGAGCGTTCAGCTCACAATAAGACTTTCAAACTTTGACGTTTTCCTCTCTCCTTCTTCATATAACCTTTTCTCCGTTGACATGTTCTCCACAGTCATATTTTCCGTATTTTTGCTTTTATTCAACTTATTTTATTGTATCATGCCTCGCTTAAAGGATTCTCATAAACATTTCCTATAACACATAAACATTTTTATTTTTGCTCTCTTTCTTGATATGAGGAAGAATGAAGTTTTCTTGAATTAGTAAAAAGTTGAAAATATAAAATTGAATGTACGTTCATGTCAGTGTATTGTTACTTGCGCCTGTTTACTTCTAAGAATGAATGATATTTGTTTGAAGATGGCAAATAATTGAATTTGAAGAATTTGCTTCTTTGCTGTAGAATGACAGCTTAGCATGTTTTCATTAAAAAATGCAATCCTTGGTGTTATTTTTGTCAGGGGTTTTCAGGTGAATTCTCATGATGTCAGTTAGGAGCGTAGCTACTAGCTAGTAATTTCAAAAAGCCAAGCAAAATAAAAAATTCTATAAATGTGGTTTCGGCCTTAAACTTCCCTGCTTTTAAATATTAACCCTCCGTTATATATTAGGCACACCATTTTTAAAGTCTACTAAGTATTAAAAATAATTGTTTTCAAAATAAATCACAAATGATATCATAACTAAATATTGTTTCAGTTTTTGAAGTAGGCTCACTTACTCACTTTTCAAATTGAATTTCGTAGAAATATTTATCCATATGAAATCACAGTAAATTTAATGCTGGAAAATTCTTGAGAAGAATAGAAAGTAACATAACATGAAGGAAAAAAAGGAAGAAGATATCAAGTAGAAACATAAAAAAATTTTCTTACATTTTCTATCTGTCATAAATTTCACATTTAGCTTGATGCCATCAGAATATATTTTTTCCTCTTCTTCTCGTCTAAAAAAATGGGAATATCATGCATGTTGTAAAGCTTTAACAAGGCAACGTGTAGAGATGTCAATTATTTGGGTTTTTACTATTTGTACAAATACCAAATAGTTTTTTGTATGGAAAAAACCAGAAAAAAATATTATATATTAGCAATAATGGGGTCTAAATTTTGTCTAGAAAACCCTATTTCACTAATAAAGTGCGTCAGAATTTAAATAAATGATTCAGAAATTAAAATACTTAACAATTTATAGATAAAGTTTTAGGCACTGCATGAAAAAAAATTATATTTTTCCACAAGAATCATGCAAAAGTCAGTAGAAATACTGATAAAATTGCAGGCTAAATTAAATATTTTGATAACTAAATCAAATTTAGAGAACAGAATTCTCAAAAAATAATAATATCTCTTCATAAAACAATTCTGTTAATTAATTGAGCTAAACAAAATCTGAAGCTGAATACTTCGAAATGTGTTCAAAACTTTATTAATAAGCTTTTTTTCTTCAAATTTATTGAAAATTAAGTCAAAATTATTAAAAATTTGAACTTCGATATCACAAAATTTAACAAGATATAGTTTTTGAATCTCATTTTAAAAATAATTTTTTGTACCCAAATTATTTGGGTGTAAACCCAAGTATTTGTATGACCCCAAATAGTGCTAAAAAACCCAAATACCCAAATATTTGTTATTTGTACCTGAAATCTCTAGCAACGTGAAATATGAGGAAAACTTCCATTCATATCTGAACGTTACGGTTAGCGCATAATATGCGAAATGATAACGAGAAGGAATAAGAAAAAAATGAAAAAGTGATACAGTTGAAAAAAGGGGGAAATTTATAAATATTTAATGAATTTTTATGTTTGTCTTCAAAAATGATTTTAGTATTATCCATTTCATCCCTTCCTATCTACATGTCTTTCATGTTTTTTATTACAATGTAATACCTTTTTGCTTTTTTAACAACACAAAAACACTGTGTTTATGTAATGTTTTATCATTACCCCATACAATAGATGTACTTAAATACATAAAGCTTGCTTGCTTCTTCTCGTTCCGAAAGAAAAAGAATTACAGTGTGCGTGTGCTACACATGCCTTTAAATAATGCATTACAATAATTGAGTACAATTTGACTTTTTTCCATTTATTTTTTCCTCCTTTTATTTTATTTTATTACATACCGCACTTCTTCTTCTTGTTCTTACGAATGTAAAATGATTCAGAAACAATTTCATTTACGTATGCTGGTTGTAATCTTGAGGCAGCATTGAGGCTCAAAAAAGGATGAATGAAAAACAATGGAAAGGTATGAATATATCTTATAAGGAAATAAATGTATTTTTTTGCCTCTCATGGCTGCATCATTAGCGTTTTGTGTAAATTTGAAAATATTCTAACTGAAAAATGACGTTCATTAATAAATTATATTCTTAATTCTCTCTTTCTCCCTGTCACAAGGAAATTTTGTGGAGTGGCACACTATTTCGAGCAACCTCTACGGATGTACATATTGGCACCTAAAATAGCAAAAATGCTTCTAATGGTTGATCCTCAAATTTTTATCTAACTTCCAATTTTTGTCTTTTTATTTTGAAAATTAAAAAGCATTCCAATAAAAATAGGCTCAACAACAAGTCAAATTAAATAAAATAAAAAAATGTTGTATTGACTCAAGCTACCACATCTCTTTCTTATTTATATTTGAACTTGACTCTTTTCTTTTTCTACCCATTTTTATATTTACATTCTCTTGAGTCTCTTTTTACATTTGTTCCATGATAAGAGAAAGAATGGAAAAATCTGAAGAAGAGACCTAATGGGAGAGAATGAAAGGATAGAAATTGGTAAACAAGCAAAAGTGAGTACATACTTAAAAATTTATTACTATCCTCTAGATCCATTAACATACAAAATTGTTACAACAACAAAGTAATGAATCTTTACGTTTACGAAAACAGAACGGTTAGATTTGTGTGTAAATTTCCTCGCATGTCAGTATGGATTTTTATCAACATAACATGATATTACTGAGATATAAATTTATTTGAAGGTAAAATCAATTTTTTGTGATATTTTAGCATCGCTCGCTTTATTTATTCTTGCATTTTAGTATTTTTCTTCACAGGTAAATAAATAAAGAAAATATATAAATTGAACCAAATGGAAAAATTGTCAATGAAAACGAAGAAAAATTTGCATAAAATTCTTTCACGTGCATTGGAAAATCTCATAGTATATAAAAAAGTTATGATCAATTTGAAGACAGTTATTCAAAATGAGAGAAGTCAGGAGGATTTTGTGTGATGAGAGACATAAAAAATTTAAGACACTTAGATTAGTGTTCATTTGGGGAATAAAATTTATTAAATTTTTGGGAAAAATCTTTAGTCACACCAAGTTACATAGGTTCAACTTTGACATAAAGTCTTTAAATTACATTACCCTGCCATCTGCTGAAATATACCACGTTTTGTAATATTTTCATAAATTTTCAAGTTTTACCTAGCACCTAGGATACTTTATTCAATTTTATGTGACTTTAAATCTTCTATTTGATGTAGTGAATTCTGTTCCATGAAAATCTTTTTCCTTCATTAATTTCATTTCATAATAATAACGACTATAATAAAGGCATATCGTCTAATGACCGTAAAAATCAGGAGTCTCATAACAACTTGAAAGAACTCGAAGGAAAAAAATTGAATTCAATAATGCGACTCTGCTTATATGAACATAAAAAATACATCAATAAGAAAAATTGAAAGAAGAAAAAGGAATCTTTTGATAAGTTTCATTTTACGTGGAATATTTTTTTCTTGATATTCTGTTCCGAGTTTTGAATTACTGCAAAAATGATGATAGAATAAAAATAAAAACAGAAATGAGACCAAAATTTATCATCATAAAGATTACATGAAATACTTTATGTTAAATCTGTATTTTGCTTCGATTGATTTCTCTGTTTAAAAAAATATTTCCAGCTGACGCCTATTAGGTAGGTTCAAAGGTTAATATCATGCTAATTTTACAAACTCATTTAACATCTAGTGAACCTTGGAAATACATTAGCAATTAAAATTCTATCATAATTTTAATTGTTTCCAAAATACCAATCATTATAGATACCAGGGAACTAGATTCGTGAAAATCAAATAAAATTTAAAATTCTAATGAATTCATTCATCAATAATTTTCGAATAAAAATGATCGTGTTCTATTCATTAGCTCGCCAATCATCCCACGTTTGAAAAATTCATTCATTTCTACTTGAAAACAGCTAAATTTCTACAATTTTCCATGTAAATTATTTATATTAAGTTGGCATGAAAATTTTTTTTTCCATTTGCTTACTAAGTAAGGCATTTCAATACCAATTTCTTATACAATATAAAAAGCTCATTAATTTAGCATAATAATTGCCGCAGTGGCAAAAGTATACCGATAATAATCTCTTCGCGGTACACTTCGACCTAATTAATTAAAGAAAATGTAAGGAAATAATTATTTTTTGTAGGTGAACTTACCTCCTATTTGTCTCGATGCAATACAATTTATAGACGCTATATGTATCAACACTACGACACTAAACACTAACACATTACACCACCGCATCATCATATTACCACTGTACCGCATACACGGCACCATCATATTTCTGTCGTCACAGCAATTAATGAAATCACGAGAAATTTTAGCGGTGAACGCTTTTTGATTGATTTTATTTATAGATTTATTTGATTGAGTTCTTTTTAATTTCAATTTTAATGATGCGAATCTGTTTTTTGATGGTTGATTGTAATCGCTCGAATCTATTAAATCCATGTTTTCAGCACAAGCTTATGTGTGTAATAAGTTGTGAAAACAACATAAAACAAAAAAATATTTTAACACAATTTTTTTCTTCTTCCGTGATAATTCACAAAATGAAAATTATATGCATACACCCAGGCTATAGAGTAAGCATAAAAGTCTGATTGTTATTATATTTTTAAGTATTTCGAGTTGTAAATTATGATTTCAAGTCCAACAATGTCGACAGGTGATCTGCAAAGAGAAGAAATAAGAATGAAAAAAATTAATAAATTTTCAACATTGTTAGAGGCGAAAAAACAATCCCAGAAATGTTTATTTATTTTCATATTCATTAGTTTCCCACTGTGAGTGTGTAAGCTGATAAAGCTGTAATACAACCGAATGAGAGAGAACGAGCGAGACCGTAACATAAAAACAGTTTAGTGAAATGGGCAATAAGTGAGAAAAATATAAACAAAAAATTATTATGTACCCCCTTTAATGTAATATGAGTAATAAGAAAATCAACAGCTGTTGGTCATAATAATATTATGCTGTGTATATATGAATTTACAAAACACTGAAAAGCAATAAACGTGTGTCGAGATTAAAGTGAATTTATGTATATATATATATATCAATAATCTTTCGTTTAATGTGAACGTGCACTATCCACATTTTTATGTTTCTAAAAGAATTTCATGGAGAAATTCAAAATTTAATTTAAAAGTAGGTTGAAAACTAATTTAGTTACTGTAAATCCACCAACTTCTATCAGAATGCCGTCAAACTTGGCGTTAAATTATTCATCCATTAAATTCTGACAAGTGACGGAAATTTATTCAACTACTTAAAATATGCTGCACAGTGGATTTAACATTACTACTTAAAATATTATCTTCTTTTACAATGTTTAAGTCAATTCCATACATTGTTCTGCATTTGACTATTTTTCATATAGCAACAAAAAAGCTTTTAATAATCTCCACGTTTGCCGCGAGCGGATGACAACGGTTTTTGCATATTTTTTGTACTGCTAACAGCTCACAATTTTGCCTATGTTGAGTTGAATGCGGTCAGCAGTTTTTTTTGGCCATTCTGTTTATTCGTCGATTCTACACTTGCTGAAAAGTCTTTAGCTGTGCTGTCAAGGGGGAAGTCAGATCAAAAAAAATTTAATTCAACAATAATGTTTACAGCTAGCCAAAAATTTACTTGTTTGATTTTTAAAGTTACAGACTTTTAACATCATCAGTCTACCCCCTGAGCTGTATAAATGAGTACATTTATGAAAGACATAACACATAATAAATAATATTAATGACGATATGAAGTGTGTAAAAGAGGATTTAACTCTCATCTTTAATCGAAATCACATTCTGACACGTTTATAATTTTTTTCACTATTTTTTAATGTCAACATTGTTGTTGTTATTGGTCTTTGTTATTTATGCATAAATATTAGTATGTATATAAATATTGCATGAAACATGATTTATCGTACAGCAATTCATTGAGCTTTATTGCAGTTATTATTGTATGCAAAAATTGTTTATGAAAATGCAAATTCCCGAAAAATACGATAAACAGTACAATGTATGGATATGTAGAATGAGTACACTAAACACAGATTTATATATCATTCTTAACTATCTATGGCAATAAAACTAAAGTTAAAGTAAAATAAGTTTTAATTTTAATAATCTGCTGGAGCGCAAAAAAACTCGTGATTTTAATGTTATGTAAAAATTCCACAACCTAAACAAGTACTAGATATGTTCATGCAATTTACAAGTGCCTAGGATTCTTTGTTGACCCACAAATACAACTGGAACCAAATACTACTTCTAAAGACATAAAGACAATTTAAATGTAATATAAGCCATCCAACCAAACCCATTCATTCAAAAAAAAATTGAATCTGCTGCTGAACATTGATTTTTTTCTCTCTATTTATGAATTTTCCAAAAGAAATTAAGCTAAAGCATTAATCAAATGCACTCATTCATTTACATACAAGTACACCAAATGCACCCCATTTGCGTTTTTACAATTTGCATTTTTTTCTGCAGTTGAAAATCATTTTGTGCTCATTTAATCCTGATTAGTGCGATTTCATCCATGTTTATATTTTTTACTCTGCGGTACGCCACGAATTGCTGTCTTTGTTGTTGTTGCCAATGTTGTTTTTATAATTCTCTTTTTTTCATGAAATAAAATTTTAAATGTGAAATTGAACACAGAAAATGCAAATAAAACGCAAATATATTGTGAATGAGTATTGAATAGCATGCGGTAATTTAATGCATGTCCGAGACAAGTTGTGTATAATAGATTTTGTAAGCAAATTGACGCAAAATTGCTTTCGCAAATTAGAGAGAATTTTTTATTGAATGAGGCCTATTTTTTTGCTATTTAAAAGTACAGTTCAAAATTGATTCGGAAGAATTCTTAATTGTTTATCGTGGAAAATAATTCAGCTTATCGTCGATCCACAGTCAAAACATCCGTAAAAATCAAATAGCACCCAAATCCTTTTCCAAAGCCATTCACGCTTTTTTGTTTAATGCCTTACATCATAAATCCCATCCATTAATTAATAAAACTCAAAATCCTTTCCATCTCATCAAAAAAAAGAGTGCAGAAAAAATAAACCACTTATTGTACAATTCAATAATTCATGGCGCTGAAAAAAGAGAGATTGTTGTATTGCTTTTTAATTGAAGCATGCATGCATTTATGATACATTCAGAGGAGCAGAAAAAATGAGTCGACACACGAAAAAATAAATGTATTATTATTCATGCATGTATACATACAAGGAAGCATAAGGGGAGGGAGCAGAATGAACCAAAAGTTTATGGAAAAATAATGTTTCGTTATCGAAGCGTCGAGTGCGAGAAGTTGATTTAGCACGTGACACTTTTTCAAGTGGATTCATAACAGTCAATGTTTGACATGAATACTATACGTTATGTTACTTGAAATGAGAAAGGACTTCAATTAACTTACAGGCAAAAAAGAAAAGGTTCTATGCATGACTTTCAATAAAAATGTGAAAAATTCTTTGTCCCAGGATTGTCAACTGAATTTTCTGGGGTGGAATTGATGAGAGTATTTGTGTATTTTTTAAAAAAAAAAATAACAAAAGAATTCATTTCCTCTAAAATAATCGAATTTTTACCAAAAATGAGACAATTGTGCTATTGTTTCTAATGCAGATTGAATTTCATTTTACTTTCGTCTAGATATGGGGAAGTCAGACTTCACTGTCAGTGTCAATTCAGAGAACACTACTTATATATTCTAGATATCATTCGCACATATGTACATTTTTATCCATACACAAAACACCCGATAAAATGTTACATGAAAGCAATGAAAGTCATAGGAATATCTCGTCATGCAATATTACATATTGAACAATGAGCGCAATATAGGCGAACAACATGACGGCAATGAGAGTACAAAAAAAGTAATCGATTGAATTTTTTCCTGCTCTCATATATTTTTTAACCATAGACTACTGATATGTGTTATGTAGATGATAAAGAGATGGAGGTTGGCAGTCAGGCAGGCACAGGAAGCAGAGGATGTGATTGCGCGCTTACTCATCATAATGTATGACTGGTATGAGGTGTTGATGTTTTTTCTCCAATGTATTTTCATGTATGCATAAAGAGCTTTTCAACATAAAGAGATTAGTGGATTTATTAATTCAGTTTGATGTAGCTTTAAAAAGATAAAAATAATGGTAATATTGAACGCATATTGGTCGCATAAAACAAAACGTCGGTGGATGTGGATAAAAAGGCAAAAACAGAGAACAACAGTTGAAAAGGTGGAAACAATAAAGCCCCATTAACATCGTTTGGTCAAGCATGAAAAATCCGCTTTACTTTGTTGTTCACTTTTATACATATTCATTGTATGATGTGTATTTATACTTCAGCACATATATGCGCGACACAATCACATGAAGAGCATTGAAGCTTAAAACCACACAGCTACTTTACATCAATTTGCTTATCCGTGATTACGATTTTATGCGATTAGTTTAGTGCAATGGGCAGGAATGTATATATAGAGGAGAGGATTCTTCAATGGAAAATTGTTATCTATGAATGCATACAGAACCAGCTTATTATATGGTCAGAAATTATTATTCTCTAATCCTTTCGTTTAGTAATAAGCTTTTAGTTTAAAGAAATTGAAAGGATATTCTATACCGAACCTCAAGCTATTTTATTTAGCATTGAAAGAAACCGCAAATTAAATTTTAGTTAACATGAATTTGTGGATTATTTAAAAAATTCTTATTATTTTAAGTTTTGACGGTAAAAATATATCCATTTAGATACTTAATTCAATGAAAGTCTTCCTCTAACATTCCATGTCATTAAATGAGAATTTTCTCACAACAGAAATCAGTTGAAACAAAAACTTTTCACATCCAAAGAAACATAGCCGTCATCTTGTAATAATAGGATGTAAAAGTGCCAAAAGAATCTCATCTCTTGGTCATTCGCCAAAAATGGAGTGCTAGAAACATCATCTACGAACCAAGAACTAATCAAAAACTTTTTTACTAATTGCCACATAATTAGTCAAAAAAAGTACATGAAGAGAAGATGTGGCAAGCAGTGGAGGAAGAAGTAGAAGAAGAACAGAAATAAAATGATAACATTACGCAGATGACAATAAGGATTTGTTGGTAAATGACGTGAATGTTTCTTGTCTAAAAATATATTTTTATAGAGTACTAAAACAACAATGGAAAAGCTGTTTATTGAATGAAAAAAATCAATATAACTTCAAAAATAAACATTATTTAGAATCAACGCCCTTTCCATTACTGACAAAGTTTTTACACACAAAACTGCAAATGATAAACTTTATTTTTCTTCCCTCTTTTCTCGGTTCTTTTCATCTATACACCATAGAACTCATGAAAATAGCACACAGTGGAAAAAGAATGTATATATAGAGAGAAAAAAGTCATTTTTAAGCTTATCAACATGTTTTCTCGCGCGAAATAAAAACAACAAGGATGAGCAGAACAACAATTGAATAAAGCACAGAAGAAGCATTTAAAAGGCATGAAAAAAATATTTTAATTTTCATACTGTATACAATAGCTTTTCCACATTCAACCACGATGAGAACTGCTCTTTTATTTCTCATATCATTTACTGTTGATCTATAACTTTTATTAGCCAAGAGAAATTTTTTCATTATTAAATCTTCTCTCTTTGTTATTTATTTACTCGACGAGGATTTTTTTCATGTTTTGTGATGAAAGGAAGAAAGGATTTCATGATCCTTCTCGGTAAGGGATTGAAGTATGTCGAGGAAGAAATTTAATCAAAATTGTACCTCAGCAATTTTTCTTTCTTCTTCCTCCATCGGCGGATTTACTAATATCCATAATATTTGAAGAATGTATCCTAAATTCTGGGGTGGAATTTGCCACATTTTTTGATGATTCCTTTTTTGCTAATATTCGAAAGCAACCAGATGAATTTTGATTTAGTAGCTAAATGTTTTGGAATATTTTAGTCCCTCATAATTTACTAAAAAATTTACATGTCAAGCTTTTTTAAGGATAGATGCACAACTCGTTCGAAAATCTAATTCATAAGCAAGCAAGCAAATTTTTGTCAACAAAACCATTTTGAGTAAATGAGGAACATTATTCAAAAAATAAACTTTTAGCCCACCTTCATCCAACATGAAAGCTTGATGACTTTCCGTCATTTAATTTATGAATATGTTCCTGAAAAACATAATAAAGCAAAAACTTCAATTTTTTCTTATTCCTTAAAAATTCTGCTGCAGCATCAAGCGACATATTTTGTTTGCATTGCAGAAAAGAACTTTTCTCTTATGCTTGGTTTTCAGCGCAGCAGCAACATTTTATAATCCCTTGCTTCGGTGTATATTTTGCATTTTTTATGCTCTTTTATCATTCAACAGAATAAAAAACTACATTTTTTCGTCGGATCGGTTGATGGAATTTATTTTTTTCCTCCTCTCCGACATTTCACGTTTTTTTGTGTCTTCTACTTTTGCTGTTTTAACTTCTCGAAAAAAAGAGATGTGATGTCTACTGATTTTCTTCATTCTCTTTTACTTTGTCGTCTTTACTTAAAGTGCCGAGAGAATTTCTTGATAAAATTTTGTATGTCGTGAAGTTATATGATTAAGTAAGACTTGGACACGAGACAATGCTTTGAGAAACAAGTTCTTTCTTTTGAATACACAGATCTTCACTTCCTGACTCAGACATCGTCTGAATCTTTCTCTTTGCGATCATTTGCTGATACACGCTTCTTATGCAAAAGTCAAGTTCAGTTAAATGAGCAAAAAAGATTAAGTTGAAAGAAATAAATTCACATGAAGGAAAATTTAAAATGCAATATCGTGCAGTGATAGAGAAAAAGGTTTGTAAATGGAAATTAGTCACCAAGGTGAAAGTTTATTGTGTGGAACATCCACTTGTGGGACAATCCAAAGTTATACTAAAGTCTTTGTTGCAAAAAAAATCTCTAAAGGAACTCGCAATTTAATTAGTAATAAATTTTCTTTTTCCATTCTATTTCCCATCGACAATGACACTCGACCATGAATATTTTCACACCTTGTGGATCGTAATTTCCCTACTTCAACAGTTCTTGTTTCTCTTCCTCATATCATGAATGTAGGTATAAAATTACGAGAAAAAAATAATGGCATAACATTAAGAATACGAGAATAAAAGTTTGTGAAATGAGAAACAACAACGAAAGAATAAAAAATCTCATGTAAAGCATAAAGGCAAATGCAATGCAATAAAAGTGCAATAAATCACATAAATACGAAAACACTAAAAGTGCACTTTGCAGTGAAATGAAAGAAAGGAAAGAGCATGATATCATTTGCACAAGCAAGTGGGGTAATTAAAACTTTGTTTTGCGCTCTTTTCCTGTTTTCAACTCTTTATATCACTTTATCTATCTTTCTCCAGTTCTACATTTTTTGCACTTTTCATTTTTGCTGTGGCATTTTGAAGCTAATTATTTTTTCATTGAAAATTCTCATGATTCACATCCGCACTATAGGCTTCATAGGGCATACTGAATTCTCGGTCATTATAATTATAGCAAGTATAAGAATTACCCAGAATAGTTCTCATTCGCAGAAACTATATTTTTTTTAATAGTTCTGTAATGTTCTTTTATGCAGCTATTATAGAATTTATGAATAAACAGAGTGTAAATTGTTTGTACGTATTTCATAAATGAATAAAATGCACATGAGAGCAAATAAAGAAACTGAAAATAACGTTGGGAACATGCACATACACAAGCTCATATCCCAATATAAATTGTGCGATATGAATGTTTAGTTTTTATGAAGGGAATATACACAATTGGCCTTCGAGAATACGGACAGCTGAGAAGAGGAAGCTGCATCAATAGCATAAAGTAATATAAAAATGAATTGGAATCGAAATAAAAGGTATAGTTTGCTTTATAAATTTCTGAATGATGTTTATTTTTGAGTATAAAAAAGTTTTTTTTGCTCTTCAACTCAATTTGTATTTACATTGCTCGCTGTCAACCATTCATCTGTTTT
Organism: Chironomus tentans; assembly: GCA_963573255.1. Taxonomy (NCBI): domain Eukaryota; kingdom Metazoa; phylum Arthropoda; class Insecta; order Diptera; family Chironomidae; genus Chironomus; species Chironomus tentans. Next base: position 100,449 of record OY754304.1, on the reverse strand, counting down.
GATATAGTAGCTAGAAAAAATAATTATAATAATTATTTTTATGATGTTCTGACGTGAGAAAAAGAATAACCAATAATGACTAGAGAAAAATATAAAGATATAATAATTTTACAGGGCTTATTCACTCAAGTATTAAAGACACTTTGGAGAATTTTCGTCTGAAAAGTTAATATTTTTTCTGGATCTCATACAAAATTCAGAAAATCATTCACATCACAGCAATTAAAATTTTGTTCAATTAAGCAGTCATCCAAACCATATCCATCATCACATGATTGTTTTTCATAAAGGCTGAAATATGCGCAAAACATTTTCTTATTCTCAATATCTGGAACTTGAATATCTGGGAATTAATAAACTTGACATTTTATGGCCATATAAAAGATATAAATTTTTTTAAGAATAAATAAGATCGAAAATAACATCGCTAGCGTGTGAATCAAATTAAGCGTGCAAACCTTGAGTTGAGTTCTTGATTACAAATCAAATACATAGTAATAATTTCACGCAATATAAATGAACGAATAAACGAGGATGCTGGCATAAATAATTAACGAACAATTTCTAATAGAAGAGGAAAACTAAGCAAAGCAGCACATTTACAATAGACATACCAATTTCTGTTGAGGAAAGGTCCAAATGTATTTAATCTTCATTCTATTTTTACTCATCCATACGCTATTCAATGCCTCGTGTGCTTTTTAGGCTGCTAGCAGTTTTTATATATATTTTATTATGCATACAAACGTGAATGAATGGAAGAAAGAGAGAGAGGAGAAGAGAAATAAGATGAACAACTAAAAAAGGGAAAACAAAGATGTTTAAATAAACAACAGCTCTCGCACTCTCTTGAACAAATTATGATTAATTTCCTCCTATACAATGGCATGAAGCAAAAATAAACACGAGGAGGATAGTGAAGTAGCATAAAAACTAAGGAAAGATAGGAATGAAAAAACCTTGAAACATGATGGCAAAAAATCGAATCTCACGTGAAAAAGAAAACTTTTTTTCCTCCTTATTGTTGTCTGTCGGTGTGAAAGTGGAAGAGAGACTGTTTCTGAAGAAACAAGATTGATTTTCTAAAAGTTCTGAGAAATCTTAACTAAGTAGATGAAATTGGAATTTTTCCAAATAGGCCAAATTTTTCACATAGGACTCTTAAAATGGAGCTTTCGAATTGGGTAAATTAATTATACTTCTGCTTACAGGGCAATTGCTAAAATGTACAAGAAATGGACGGAGAAATGAGAAAAAATGCCCGTACATAATTTTTCCTTTTACATGTTCGTAAAAAAAGATAAGCCATAAAGTAATGTAATTGATCGAACAATTCCAAAAAGCGTTATCGGGAAATGAAACATAAAAGAAATTACATACATTTTAACCCTTTTTCAGGTTCCAACAGAAATTCGAATGTCAACAGTTACCGATAATGTTTTCTTTATCGAAAATGTCTATAAAAGTCCTTTTTTCGCCCTCATATCGCTTCCACAGTATGTAAAATATTTTTGTGTATTGTATCTATTTCTCTTACTGTTGGATTGCCGTGTGATTAGCCGCAATGTGAAAAATCGGTAGTACCTATTGTCGACAAAGGCAATAATAAAAATGCCTTTCAATATTTCGAATGACAGCACAAAACCATAACTTTTGCCTCAATCTGCTAATGTTCTTTGAACTTGACACGTGCGCTTCCGCGCACAGCTCAGTTTTTTCTCTCTTTTTATGTCTCTTTTTCCCTCCCCGACACCACCGCAGAACAAAATATTTTATAAAATAAAATTATCCAGGCCGACTTGCTTCTTATTCTTCATTCACTACTAAAAAATCAACCAGAATGGCGAAATAACAAGAGAAATTTTTTTAATGACAACAGCGCAATGTTGTTTTTCATAAATTTATAGGAAAGTACTCTTGTTTTCCTTTTCTGCCTCTCTATCGAACATCGAGGGTAAGCACGAATTTAAAACTCTATTAATAATACAGGAAAAATAAAATTGACATGAAAATTTAATTTTCCAATAACATTTTTATGATTTTAAACTTCTTTCTTGCTTTGTATTTTGTTTTTCGTTTAGAAATATTGTAACTGGCTAAAAATGGGAATTTAGTGGGAAAACTTTCAGTTTTGTTAGCTGGACCCATTTATTTATTTACAAAATTAATGAACACAAAAAAAGAATTGCTGCAAAAATCGATTATGGTAAATTGCAACTGAACGTGATGAAATGCAGTTCGCCGAATTTTCTTTCATGTCAGCACACGTAAAAACGGGTTCAATACAGTTTACAAGAAACAAAAAGCCTAATGCTCATCTGGTAAATGTAAAACTAAATTTATTTAGAATATTCATGTTAAACATCTAAACGAACAGAGTTTTTGTTCTTCTTTCTTCCCTTTTATCTTCCTTTTACGTGTATCACTGAATTATTAAAAGTATTTCATCTGACATTAAATTGCTTTTCATAGGAAAGGAGAAACTGCAATGCAATGTAATCTTCGCCAGTCACAATAAAAAATTATTAAACCCATGCTTATTAAAAGGAAGATCAGAAGGAAAATTCAATAGTAGCATGTGAATGACTGCTTCTCTTGTTATTATCATATTCCCTGGCGAATATCGTGAGTTCCTCTCATTTTCATGTGAACCAGAATTATAAGATGTTTTCGCGACCACATAAAATTACAGACAGATACATGACAATGTGCAATTAAATATACATTTTGTTGTACTTATAGTATAAAAATATAATTTTTTTAAATGTGCTTTTTCACCCCACACAAAACATCCGCATCCATTTTTATTTTTCACTTTACAGAATTTTTTTTTTTGCTTTTCTCCTGCTTTTCCTTACTCTGACATCGACCGACCGTATCCGCATGAAAAAAACCCATAATGTGCAAATAGCAATTAAATAAAAATTACATGAAGGGATAGCAAAAGAGCGTTTAAGAACGGCGCGGAACAGAAAAAGAAAGGAAAACCTCAATGGAAAATTTACAAAAAAACCGAGAAAATGAAAATAAAGCAAAAGAATTTCCGTGCATTGATGGTGTTTAGTTAAAGAAAATACGATGCTTTATCTTAATTCTCCTCTCCTTTTTAACTTCTGGCCACAACAGCTCCTTTAATTTCATGAACATACAGGATACATAAGCTGCTGCTTGCAAAACTACAATGGATTTTAAATTGAATTTTAATTGAACACTTAATTGTTATTTAATTTCATCTTCATTCATTCTTCATCATGTGATGAAATAAGAGAGTAAAAAAGAAGACATAGAAGAAGAAAAAAATTAATGATGATTTTTTTGTGGCATGGCAAAAGGAATTCGATAAAGTTTGTAAAAAACGAAGAGAGACAATTGGAATGAGTTTGAAGCAATTATTGGAATGAAATCATCGAACGAATGAGCAGATGAAAATAATCTAGTGATTATAATTCGAGGTGGCATAGAGATAATTGTAGGTTATAATCATGAAATTACAACGCTATAGGTTTCTTGATTTCAGTTTTTGTGATGGAAATAATAATAATTTTTAAGGTCAACAGTTGAATTATCTTTTCAATTTTATTGATCGCCATGATTTTATAGATTGTATCGAGGAATTTATGAGCATATTAATTTTTTTCTTCTTGTGGCAATCGACAGGAAATTAGATAGATTTATAAAGAACCTAAAATTGAGCTTTTGTTACATTCAAGATGAATCAAATTTTGGCACTGTTGACTTCTTGAGAGAATTTTTAATGCTACTGCCAATTTTCAAAAATCTCATGCTGATTCATTGGAAGTTTATAGCAGGTAAGGGGTCGTTCACTTATGATGTCCAACATTTAGGGGGGAGGGGGGTCTGACGCTGTGTGACAGTTCCATACAAAAGAAAAATTTTTGTATGAAAATTTTGTGACCGCGGGGGGAGGGGGGTCTAAAAATCATGCTTTTTGACGGACGTCATAAGTGAACGACCCCTAATGTAATAACATGATGTTCGTTCTGCTGTCTTGAGTCTGGAAAAAATATATCCAGTTACAAGTCATGTAATGTTAAATATTGGCAAGACAGAACACATAATAAAGAATGGTTGAATGCTTCATCGATCATGGATTTCTGAGGTGGATATAATTTTATTGCATTTAATATTTTGTATGACCTTATTTTTCTAGATTTTATTTATAAAAGTATCAACTTGACTCATCAGCCTTCTAACCTCAAACTTAAAATTACATCTAAAATTTAAATTTCATGCAAATTTATCATTAAAATCTCGATTAGCTACAATATTGTGCAATTAAATATTCAAAGTAAACACTCATTTATATTCATTGAAACTTATTTCTACTAATGCAGTAGAATGCAATTAATTAACATATATTTGTTTCATCAATAACTATGAACTAAAATCTCATTAATTACACTTAAATGTTTGCATTTTCGGGCATTTACTTAATTATATAATATGGATAAAGATTTTTAATCCAGAATACTTAATTAATGAAATTCACAACCATTATAATGGTCAAATGAATCAAAAATATAATCTTTGTATCGAATTTGAATAATTTCCCATAGCAATTCAGTTCTATGGAAAAATCAATCATATTTCTGTCTGCAATAAAAAATGTCAGCGATTCTTTACAGAGCATCATGCAATTTTAAATCAGCGCTAATTGGTGATGTTCTCAAGTCAGACGAGAAAGAAAAATTTACACTTGCAAATTGAAATCTCGCGTTTATTTCAATAATAATTTCCTTCAGTATTTGCATATCGAGTCAACAGATTCATTGCAAATATAGAACAACATCAAAGTCCTTTAAAAGTACATAAGTCATCTCGAGTACAGCAATTTGACCGAGAGAAGAATGAGCTCGTCATTTAAATATATTTTAATTGCACTCATTGAAGAGAGGAGAGAGTGAAGATGGAAAGAAGTAATTATTTCATGAATTATTACCTCACTGCAATGCCACAGTGTATAATTTTCTGCAATTTTCTCCCACAATTTTATTCTTTTATAATACTTTCCGCTTCTTTTTGTTTATCAATTTAATGCAAGCACTTTTCAATTAACACTTATCCTGCAATACATATTTTCAACACCACCTGATTCATTTTTTACGCGACTTCTCCCTTGCCATTTTTTCTTTCTTTTCTTTTGTTCTTCATGCAAAATAACTCGTACATAAGAAAATTTTCTTCATAACTTTTTGTGTGTGTCGCCTCGTCTCCTCTTCTTTTCAGCTTTTGTTGCATTTATAAGCAACATATTTTTAGTTTCCTTTCTTAGTTTGCGTAATTTTTGGTTTTAAAACTTTAAAGATTAAACCTGAGATTAAATTACTTATTTATGCAATAAATTTTTAAGCAAGTGTACCTTTGACTCATGTTATTAACAAGACTCATTTTTTATTTGATCCTATTAAGTGATCTTTTTACTTTCCAACCACGAACGTGGTAGCAATTCTTAAACTTGTTTTATTTTTTCCGTAATATTTTGTGAACTATGTACTAAACTGAATTACCTGAATTGCCAATAAAAAATAATAAAAGCACGAAAGTTATGCATTTTCTTGTTTAAGAATTCTTATATTTTGTTTTTAAGAAAAGAATTTTTAAGTATTTTGAGAGAGATGAAAGAAGCAATTACCAGGAATAAATTTAATTAAACAATCAAAATTCTTAAAAATCAAGGATTCGCATCACTTTGAAACATGTTTACATGCTTAGCAAACATGTTTAGCTCGTCTCATAGCCTAAAGAGTTTCTTCAAATTATTTTTTTAATACTTTTTATGTACCTATTTATTTTAAATATTCTGCAGACATAATTTGTACAATACTTTAAATTCTCAGAGTCAAATTCTGTAGTCGACAACCTCTTGTTTATTCATCATTTAAACGTAAAAATCGTGTTTTTTAATTTACTTTAAGCAAATTTCGTTAATTATTTAGGTTGCCTTAAAAATCGATTTAATTGATCATTTTCTGACAAATTGCTTTATTGGTTCATTATTTCTACAGATATATCGGTAAGTACATTAAAATTTAGCTTGAAAAAGTTTCAAAGACTTGACCATTCAGAAGAAAACAAAGTCTAATTATGCCTCTATTATTCCATATGAAGTAGTCACAGGGGTGTATCCAGGAATTTTTTGAGGGGGAGGTTTTGAAATCTCAAAACTGGAAAATGTATACTAATTTGCTCGAAAATTGACTTTTAATAACCTTTTTTTTTGGTCGTCAGTTTTAATTTTTCTGAGGGGGGTTTTCGCACATTTTTCACGAAAAAACCTAGCAAAATGAAGAAATTTTTTTCAGAGGGGAGGGGTTTGACCCCCCAAAAAAACCCTGAATACGCCACTGAGTAGTCAAGACTCCTAATCAAAAACCCATCACACCTTAATCAACCAAAACTACAAAGTTCAATTATCGTTAAGTGAATAAGCCTTGTAAATGACTTCCATACTTCTATACATTTTATTGTTATGATGTAGCAAAGCTGCAAATGCATGAGATTAAAGCAGCGCAAAAACTAAATAAAAACCCAATTTTCCATGCTTCTCCTTCAGTTCTCTTTGCCCTTCATTCTCTCCAAAAAAAATTCACAATAACACTTAAGTATGATTATTTCTCTCTATTCTTTCTCCTTTCATTATTTCAACATAATTTGTACATTTTTCGATGCTTGAATGCCTTCATAATGATTGCTAGCGATTTATTCCCATTCTCTCTTGTATTCTATTTCTCTCTCAGTTTGAGTTACAAGAAGTTTTCAAAAAGTCCGAAAAGAATACCCGAAAAAAATTCTTCACTAATGATGCCTTTGTTTTGCCATTGAGTTCTTTTTTATTGCCCATCTAATTATACCCCACCATCAGAATATATACAGAGCACAAAGGGAATTAAGTTGAAAATTTCTTTTTTAATTTCTTTCGCTTGAAATTTTTTGAAAACAAATTTTTTTTGCATTTTTTTGTTATTTTCTTGCAAAACACAAGAAGAATTATTTCTGCTATGTTGGATTAAAAAACCAGGCAAAATTGAGGGGTTGAGTTGAACGGTTGAAGCAGAACAGTAAGTAAGGCAATTAAATTTAATTCCATTCCACAGGAAATTGTCTCTTATAGAAGTTAAATGAGAATACAAGCGGAGCAAGCAAACGGAGATGATGAACAAAAAATAATTATTGGAGGAAGCAAAGGAGTCGATCTGTGTGTTTGTATATTGAGAAATTCTGAAAATATTTCATCATAAGAATAATTTTCTTATAGCATCCCTAAACCTTTTTTATCTATCTTTTCTTTCACTTCAGAGGATGTTTAAGGAATTTCGATTTTAAGGTTTCCACATTGAGGAATGGGATCATGTAGTGAAATAATTTTTTATGGTTATTAAAAATGTGTGGATTTTTTTTCTTATGCGAGTTCAGATTTTTTTCCTCGGTTTGTGTGAAGATTTGATTTCTTTTTTGTAGGTTGGTTTGGAAATATTTCAAGTATTTTTTACCTTTCGCTTCCTCATTAGAACTCTTCGATTTTAATAAGAAATCTCACCTTAAAACAAATTTTTCGTCTCAAAACACTTAAAGCAAAATCACAACAATAACATTCATTACCTCTTCGAGTGAGAAATCCAAACATAGTTGCAATAAAACCTTCACCTTTTTGTTACAAGTGTCGGGTATATTGCCGACTATAAAATTCACCAACAGCACAAAGTTAAGAACAACAAAACTCTTATTTTTAGCAAGAAGCACAAGTATTTTACTGATAATTATAACTTTTATGTATTGCCTCGATTTTTTGTTATTTCTCTTGTGTTAGCCTTCGCCGTGACCGTAAAAAACATTCCTATAGGAAAAGATTCGCGGTTAATCAAGTGGAAAGATTGAAAAAAAAAATATTTTTTTCTTCATTTCATGTTCACTGGCTTAACGAGAGTAAGAGAATGAACGGGAGAAAGAGAAAGAAAGAAAAGTAACCACAAAAACCGTAATATGGAATGTAATCCAGTAAGAAAATGACCTTTCTTTTATAAGGTTTCTCGCCTTTTCCCGTACCATCACTATGTATATTTTTTGCTGCTTCGCTTCTAGTTGCTAACCCAACAGGTTTTGAGTGCATCGTGATGCACATTCTCATCTTTCATGTGAAAATTTATTGCTTTAGTTTATTTAATTTCTAATTTCTTTGCTTTACTTCTCTTCCTTCATTTATGCTTCTTTTCAGATTCATATGTGTGTTGTTAATTACATATTGAAAATTGAATAAGCATGAAGTTAAAAATGCATCGTAATTTAAGGTCCTTTGTGTGATTATTTTTCTCTTCTCTTTTATGTAAGAAAAAAAAATCCTTTTATACAAATGCGATTTGTGTTGGATGTTGAAGGGACGTCGATTGTGTTGTTATTTAAGCTAGGTAAGAATTTATTTACTCTCTCTCTCTCTCTCTCTCTGTCTCACCAACCTTTTGTGTAATTTTTCGAATAGCAATTCAACATAATAAATATAAAGTAGAAGAAAGAAGAAATAAAAAAAAACAGAAGAGAAAGAAGTCGTCTGAATGTTTGAGATTCAAACAAAGATAAGATGCCCAGTTTGTAAACTTAAATATTAATTTGAAATTAAGATAATTGTCCTATGATAAAAACCAATTAACTTCTTCACAGCTTACAGGCACACTCGTCACATTGTACAGCGAATACAGAAACAGAATAGAAATTACTTGCGATAAAAAAATATTATAAATAGAAAAACACGCAATAAATTAATGAAAGAGAGGAAAAGAAGAAAATTGGAATAATTATTCTTGAATGCAGATATTATATCCAAAAATTTTTTCATCATGGCAGTTTCTTTTGTTGTATGACACATTCAGACTTTAATTGAATCAAATTAAATGAGAATTTTTTCATTGTCATGAAGCGAATATTTTTTGTGCCTTTATGAAATAATTTTTTTTGCTGTATTTCGTTTGATCGCAATTTTTATTTTTAATTTTATTTTCTTGTCCCGGAGAAAATTTTTTTTCCTTCAATCAAATCGTAATTTTTCCACTGAAAAAATTCAGCAAACTGTAAAATATAGAAGCATCACTCAGATTTGACGGTATAAATATTTATGAAACATTCCTCATTTTCTAAATTATATTTTTTTCTCGGCAAAGTAAGATTAAAATTCGCCAGAGGAAAATGATATTTTGATGCCTAGTCTGAAATGAAATTTTCTTAAGTTTTTTTCTTCCAAATAAAAATAAAATTTTCCCTAAACATAAATTGAAAGAAAATCCATCCGTCATATTTAAATACAGATAGGAATAGACAGCAACCAACAAACCTCGTACAATAAAGTTAAAAACTTTTTAATTGAAATCAATTATTTACTCTCTTGTTGTCACTCACAATTTTGTCTATCTTCACATGACGAAAATGATAAAAATTTATTTTTTTAAAAAATATTTTTCTTTAATATTCAAATAAATTAATTGCCAATTTTAAACCAATTTACTTCTAATCGCGTTCAATTCACTTCAATGTAGAATTTTAAATTTTTTCCAATAAAAATTTAAATCCACTTAAAAAAATTCTGATCAGAAAAATTCAATCACAACAAAAATATTTCTTATCATCACTTGAACCATGCACAAACTCTCATACACACGTCAATATCTCCGAGCTCAAATTTAAGTCAATTTTCATATTATCATCATTTTCAATGATTCCGTTGTGAAAGAAATCTGAATAAAATTCTCGAAAAATTATCTCACGAAAATTCTAATCCAATTGATTTCAATATTATTCTCATAATTTTTTATGTGAACTCTGATTTGATTTTATTATTACGCTCCATCGTTTCTCTCTCATTTTTGTCAGCTTAAAAACGCCATACACTTAGAAGAAGAATTTTTATTAGAATTAGAAAAGGAATGGTTACTTTTGAAGAATTTTCAGTATTACTTTTTTGGATGTGAATTTTTTGACTAAAAATTATGTGGTAGCTAAGTCATTATATTAGCTAAGACATCCTAAACTATCTGAAAATCTTATGTCATGATAAACTTTTTAAAAAAATTCACATCCCTTTAAGTCAACAGAAATGAAATTATTTATTTATTTTATTAATTCTCAAGAAAATTATTATCATCATCATCAAAGACGACAACGATGACAATCGTTGATTGTAAGAAGAAATTCTAATTCTACCTTGGCAAATATCTCGATGTTCTTTTAATTTTCTTCTTATCCAAGCAGCAGTCGATAATCCATTAGTTTTGGCATTTAAATATTCTTTAATCTTCATCCGTAAATCGTTTCAATCAAATTGATTCTTTTACTTTTAATAATTGAATATTTATGTATATGAATTAATTTCTCATTTCTTTTTTTCACTTCTTTTATTCTTAATTTAATTTCATCTCTTTGGACAACACAGAATGAAAAACAAAAATAAAACTTTAAAGAACAAAAAAGAATTATCTCGTCAAACACCTGTTTCACGACTATACACTATTGCACATTGATCTTCTGATACACTGAATTTTTACTGATTTTTTTTTCGCTTGTTTGTGTAAAATTTTTAAATATTCAGATATTTACGGATTTAATTTCTCGTGATAACTGCTTATAATTTTATATTGGTACAATTTTTCGGTCGTACCTTATTTTATTTACTTTTTTCATTCCATTCACTAAACACATCAGCCGAGTAAGAATTTTTCATTTATTTTTTATATTCCGCAAAAAAATAAAAACAAAAAAATACACAAAAGAAGTTTTCTGTTGTGATTCACGTTTAATTATTGATAACGCGAGTTATTGATAAAAGGTTCACCACCTATGAATGGTCGCTCGGCGGCACTCTAATTATGCCTTACACGGTCAGATATTATAAATAAATTAAAATGACTTTACTTCTGACTATTATTTTTATTTCTATATGTTATTCCTGTTACACCTTTTTTTCTTATTCCCGAGTCATGATTAAAAACGACCTGTTGTGCAAATTGCCTCCGTTCGCGTTTATGTTTGAATACAAACTGAAAAATGTGATCGACAAAATGTATTTTTTCTGTGTGTTCTATCAAATACGAAGCTGAGAAAAAAAAATGTTGTCTACTGTCGACAGTCTAATCGGAGAGACAGAATGGAATATGAACTATGCGGGGAGAGACTTGCGCAGATAAGAGAAGAGAGAAAATAATTCTCTCGCAGGCGAATGCCATATGGAGTGAAGTTGACTGCAGACCATTCGACTTCACACATCTAGTACGATAAATCGAAGAAATTTATATGATGAGGTATAGTGCGCTACAAATAGCTATGGATATATGCAATACACATATTTTTCTCTCTATGGTCAATGAACATGCTCGATATAGTCACAGCTCATCTATCGTTAAAAATGAGCAAGACATCAAATTAATATTCTGACACTTGCTTGTCAGCCAATAGAAGATGAAACACGCGAAATATCACGAAGCACAATGCTACAATGCAAATGACCTAATGGCAAAATTTTTCTTTTTCTCTGTCTTTTCTGCTTGCAAAGCTGCATGTGTCATTCATTTATTTCTTCTTTTCAGAAGCATGGAAGATAAAAGAATATATAGACTGAATACGACAAGTGAAAATGAAGAAGTTATGAATTAATTGAACAAAACAATTTTCTTTTGCGAATCATGCGTCCATAGAAACATCTCAGTTCTTTTATATTCTGTTATATTAATTGGCACACGTTTATTCTTGGTCTAGTCTATAAATTTTGAACTTTTCACGTGTATGCTGATTTCCTCGGATTTTTTTCCATCTTAAGAATTGCAAATTTGATTCAAAATAATAAAACACGTGAATCTCAAATGACATGGAGGTATCAATTTTTAAATGTAAATTCGGTTTTTTAATGAATTTTTCGTACAAAAACAAGCTCTTATAAATAAAGCTACGTAATCAGCCTAGTCCTACGTTTTTTGAATGCAAATTTTTTTGTGTTTTGTTTTGATTCGTAAGAAGAATGATGAGACATAGTCAAAAATATTTTTAAATTTAATCAGCATCTTTATAACTGGTTGATAATCACGTTATCTTGAAAGCTTAGTTGCAAAAATCATCCTTGTTTGTTCTTATTTATGGCAAAACAAAAATATTATTGTCTGATGAATTCAACATTTTAAAATATCACTTAATTTTCTGTAGCATACGTGTATCATATCATCCCATAAAATCAGAGAATGCAAAAAAATATTGTATTGATCTTTAAAGGCCATTCAACTTTTCGTATGCTTCAAGATGCATGCGATAATTATTATAAGTGAAAGGGAAATTCGAAAAGCTTAGCAAGAACAACGAAAGCTATATGATAGTGTTATCCGAATGTGCACACACTCATTAATGAAATAAGCAGAACGCGATAATGAGTTTATTTTCATTCCTTAATTAATATATGGCTTTAATAATATTACATAATACCTCGTAAACGACGTCAAGTTATAATGAACTTGGTGTAAATCTGACTGTCCCTGAAGAGGGAAAAATATTTTTTCGTGTTTCAGTAAAAGTTGATATGTAAAATAAAAAATATATTGATGATAATTTTATGAAGGTTAATTAACGCGACAATGAAGACCTAGAAGGAGATTAATGTAACAAAAATTTGCACATCTCTAAAATGTCTTTGAAAAATGTGTTTCAGGTTTGTTAGAATTTCGATACGAAAATTGTTTTATGGCAATCCATAATTTAAAATTAATGTGAAATATTTTGCCTAAAGATATGTTCAATGCTTAATTTAATCTATTGTTACTTTAAGAAAAGCTGTTCATTTAAAAACGAACCTGCTTAAAATATTAATCAAAATTGCTTTAAGTTAACTCAGGTGTGCCGCGAAATTATTTTAAAAATTCTAGAAATATGTTTTTTCAGAAAATTATAGTTTTTTACTGAAAAACCTCATCAAAGCATCCGAAATTCAATATAATTTTGAACAATAATTACTTGTTTGGTGTGCTGTAAAATTTTCTACCTAGAAATGGTGTGCGGCGAGAATATTTGTACAGTCAAAGTGTGCTGTGTCTCAAAAAAGTTTGAGAAACACTGAGTTAACTATTTCAATTCAAGCGAATTTTAGTCACTAATATTATATTTTAATTACGTACTTACTCTATGTCCTGATCACTTTTTAGAAATGGTCAATGAATAAACTTGACGAAAAGAAATAAAAAATACTTTTTTGATTAATAAAATATTACATGCTTGATAAATTTATGCAAATTTTATAACAAAGGAAGATTAGGAAAACATTATTGGGAAAAGTATCACCGTTATGCCAAAAAGTATCCGAAAGACTTTTAAGGTGTGTCTCAAAATAAAACTGAAGTTACTGGAAAATTGCAAGACCAAATTTGTAAAGGCTATGATATTGAGTTGTCCGAACGCATGAAAAAGATAACATCTGCTTACTCATTCAAAGCTGACATGCCCGAGCTCACTAAGGGAAACATGATTTCTATAGCATGACATTGACACTGCGTAGGCAATACCTTATTCAGATAAAATTCAGACTGTTTATCTGAGGAAATCATTTAAACACAGGTGGTTGAATGACAACTTTAATAATTTTTGTTATTTATTGATGAAGATGAAGCTGATTAAAACAATTTCTATCTGACACTGAACTTTATTATAAAAAACGTATGCTGGCTAATTCAGGAAGATTTAATGATTGTAAAAATCATTCAGACACATTAAATGGATTGCTTAAGGCTACAAGTTGGTAAAAGTGAGCCTTCAAGAACTTTCAATTCTTCGTCAAAGTAAGTTAAAGTTTCTGGATCATAAGCGCTTTTTATTTCGAGAATTCAAGTGATTTTCATCAGAATTTCACAGTTTTTATCAATGAAAAATGTTAAAAATTCTTCTCCCTTTTAGTTGAAACAAAATTGCCCTACCTGCATAAATTCATCATTTTCATATCCCTACAATTTATTTATTTCTTATCAGACAAAAAAATTATTTAACATCTCCGCAGTATGTGCGGTGCATTTTCTGTGAAGGCCAATCAAGGCCATTTTCAACATATGCCTACCGGATAAAATGGGTTAGTATTGAATGTGAAAAGTAAATTTGTTTATGCCAATGATATTGATTTTTGTTCCCTTCCTTCATTTCAAGAGCATCATAGCATTTTATACATACTCAACGTTTTAAATATTTGAGATAAAAATGTATACAAAAAAATTGCATAATATTAGAGACCGAGACATAAATGAGTCCATTCAATTAAGACCAAATCGAAAATTAACAGTGAATTAATAATTCAGAAAAAAGTTAAAAATTAATTAATTTCTTATAATTGACACTTTATTGTTAAATTAAATTAATAATTATGAATACTGCGTGCATTACTGAATTTATGAACTTATAATATGAATTTCGACCTTTGATGGTTTTGGGTAAACATCAGACTGATTTGCATAATCGAAGAGTTTACTTCTCTTTTCGTCAGTAACCTTGCGTTTGGTCAAGATTGTTGTTTATAAGTTGCACAAGTCGTTGATCTTTTTGATTAGCATCCATATATTATGCATTAAATTAGTTTTATCAAAATAGACATTCAGAAATTGACATTTGATATTTATCGCTTATCCGGTTGAGTTTTTATTATTATTCTAAGATCGACAATGATAATTAAAATGATGATCTGGATAACCAGTACCGTAACCATGGATCCAAACCAGAATATTTATTCGCATTTTTTGCGAATTACGATTTAGATAAACAAATTTTTAATAAACTCAGATATAGCAGCACTGTTAACTGTTATTATAACAATATATTTATTAAAAATTGTTCATAAAATCGTGTACTTATAAAATGTAAAATAAATGATATGATGTAAGTTTACCTCTTACTTTCACTTACATCACATATCTTGAAGTGACGGCTATCATTTGGTCAGAATTTTTTCATCACATTCACTTTAGTCATACGCTATTTATAGAATTTCAGGTTTATTCCTTCTTTTTAAACAGTTCCTGTTAATATGAAGAGTGCTTTGATTTTCACGTTATCATGAGATTCAGAATTTCTTCTAATCATGCAAAAAAATAAATTACATCAAAAATAAAACAGTCATTCTACGTAACAAATGTTTAGTTTTCGAATTCGGAATCTCCAAATGTCTTTCATTTTATGTGCATTTTTCAAAAATTATGCACAAAAATAAATTTAGTATTCATAAAAATGCAGCGTCGAATCATTGACATCGTTTGTAAATATTACGTATTGTTTTAAGCTAGGATATCCATGTTCCAAATTTTATTAATTTTTGCAAAAAAATTTTTTTTAAAATAATTAATTTTTATTTCTGTATATTAAGTATGTACAAAAAAAGACGAAGTCTTTTCGTCACTGAGTTTTGGTTTTATATTTGAACTGTTTTTGCTTTATTCAGAAGCTATTTTGAGCTACAAGACGAATGTATTGCAAAATTATTTTCAGCTAAATACTGAGATTAAATTTTGCAAATGAAACAATTTTTTGCAACCATGAATTTGGTTTAAGCTATTTTTTGTTTATGTTAAACTATGAAATTTTGTCTTTATTTTTATATTAATTTTCCAATCAGTTAATCAAACGGTATTAGTTGGTAAATTCTGGTAATTTTTTTCGTGTAGCTAGTTATTTTGAATTAAAATTATCCACTCAAATAATGATAAAAGGTTCAAGAAATTTCAAATCTTATATACAACAAGTAAGAATATCAAAAACTTTTTCAAAATGAACAACTTATATTCTTGATGCTTAATGATGAATATTTTCTGTTAAAATCAACGTCTATCTTTAAACTTTACCATCCTTTTAGCTATTATCGAACAATGTAAAACTTTTATTGATTTTATTTTATAATCTCTATAGAAAATTCTATCGCATCGAGTTTACTTTTTAATCGGCGAAATAGAAAGAAGAAAATATTTTTCTCTCACTTACTCATTGTTCGAAGAAGCCTTCAAGACTGGGGAAAGCTTACTTTATGAAAAACTATATCGTTGTTAAATTTTTCTCTAAAAGTTTCCATAGTGGTAAAAATCATTCCATCAACTCGTCCTGAAGTAATTTTATGTGTTTTATATGTTAGTAAGAATCCTTGATGTTTGCCAATAAAGTTAATTTATGAGAACAGAACTTTTGTTTGAACTCATCAAGAATGAATTTTAAGTTGAAATTCTCAATAAAATTTTTCTAAGCTGTAAAGTACGTTTTATGGATTAAACTTTAAACTTTTAGACGAGTAGTTGAGTTGTCTCTAGCCATTAAGATTTAATATTCTGTATGTTAAAAATTATTTTTCGTGGTCATAACTTGATAAAGCAATGACATTCTTAATTTTGCAAGCAAAATATGTAAAAAAAATATTTCAAGATGATTATCAAGTCAGAAGTTCAAGTTGAAAATGATACAATAACACATTATCTGATAATAATTTATGAAGGTTAAAAAAATAAGTGTGAAAAAAATAAGTTAAAGATTGAAATGAGAGAATAATCACTGACATAATGTACAGATGAGCATTTAGTTGGTTTTTACCTGAAAATATTAAATTGATGGAAGAATAGAATAGAATATAATGAAGGGTTTGCTTAAGGCAAAAAGGCACTGCGATCGATGATCTGTTGTACCATCCCTAGATTCCGTTATGAAATACCCAGGTCCCTGATGTAACTAACAATGTCCGTGTAGCGTTGCTTCCTTATATCCTCCAGACTAGTGAAATCCTTATTAAAATGTCTGATGCGTTGTGTACGCAATGATCTACATTCACATAGAATGTGAACCACGTTCTCCTCAGCTACGTTGCAAAATCTGCAAAATTTAGTGTTACTCAAATTTAATTTTATCAGAAAACTGTTGATGGACTTAGACATAAAAATCCTGTACTTGAGTGACTCATAATCAAGAAGGAAACTTTAGAATAGACTACAAAATCGCTTCTGTCAAGATGACTCGAAAATAAAAATGCAAATAGTATCTCGTTAAAAAGTTTGAGTCATTCCTGATCAAGCTTATTAAAAAATAATCTTGAAATTTATTTTCGATACTGATATCAGTCTAATGACCAAAAAAAGCAATACCAGCAAAAAACTTAAACTTTTTCTACGGTATGTTGTAAGAATGTGCGAGCAGTACACAAATGAATGAATACAGAAAAGGTAAACGCTTTTGTCTGTATTGTTGTCGCATTGCTAATGTATGAAAACTATAAAGGAAAACAAGAAACTGATATTTTCTTTTTGTTAAAAGTTAAATACTCAAGAGACAAGCGTTCAGTTTAAATCAGTCGCGAGTAAACTTTTGATTAGTGTCGAACGATTTGAGCGGAGCGACGACTCGCTGCGTCGAAGAAAAAAAAATATAAAATAAAAAAAATTTTAAATAGTGAAAAAAAAGTTAAAAAATAATTAAAAGAAGTAGAAAAAAGGCAAAGAACAAATACTTAAAATACTAAACTCAAATATTGCACAAAGAATACTCATTTTCAACAATAAGTAGCATTAACATCAGCAGCACTTTTCCCTTCTTTTGCAAAAATAAAATAAAATTCTCAAGCTGAAACTTTCTTCACTCTTCAAACACGAGGAAGGAAAAAAATCATTTTATTCTTCACAGAAAAAGTTTCATTTTGCAAAAGAACTGACTTTAGTGTAATTTTTCATGTTGAGGGAGGGAAAAAGACGGAACAGAAAAAGGAATGAAAAAAGAGTTATTTTTCATTTTGTAATTAAATATTTTTCTGTTAATAACTTTTTCAATTAATATTTCTCGTATCGGGATGTGTAAAACGAAATGGGAAGGAGAAACGACAAGCAAAGCAATGGAATTGCTATGTACTATTTTTTTCCTCCACGAGCCAAAAAAAACTTTTCCGTTAAGAAAGATTTCTTTCCTCAAATTTCATACATGTGCTATTAAAAAGTGCCTTTCATCCCGTCTTTTTCAATTTCTCTTATGATTTTGGCAAAAAAAAATTTCCACTGGAGCAAGACGCGTTTTTTGACACATAAAAGTGTTGCAGATTAAATTCGTAGCCAAAAAATTCACAAATTTGCATTTATAAACAAAATAAAAATCATGACAAAATAATCGACAAATATTTTTTTAGAATCATCAGAAGTTGTTATCCAATCTATTATGCAAATAAGAAGGACCCACAGAAATTAAGACTAATTTTTTTGGAAAGATTTTGATAAAATTATATTTTCCATAATCATGAATATGTATGAATAAATTTAAAAATTCACGCTTGATAGAGCAACATGCTTCATAACTTCATTGACTGTGAATATTTAAGAAAGATAACAAATTGATAATCTCAAAAATATACGTTGAATTTTTCACGTAGACTGAATTTACGTTCTTGAAAATAAAAAGCACAATTCATCTGCAAATAATCGAATTAATGATATAAAATTTCCAATGCATTCCAAACTCGTAGAAAATTCTCCGTTATGAAGGAATTACTATCCCCAAAACGATTTTATATACACATTAAATGCAAGTGAACAAGTTAAAACAAAAAAGAATGAAATTGAACATAGTAAAGAAATACAATCAACAACAATTCCAGAATTAAGTGCATCTGATTTCATTTTCCAAATTCATTTTTCAACTCTCGTATGTGTGTACAATGCTATTGGGAAAATTGCTATTTTTTCCGGTTTTAATGTGCAAAAATAAAATTCTTTCTCTCTTATGCTCTGTGTGTGTACATAGATAGATCCGTAATAAAATAAATGAAGAGAAATGTCAGGGCTGATCCACTTTTTCCACAAGATCATTTCAAAATTGGAACTTTGAATATTTTCTGATCTTCTCAGCTGCATAATATTTTTGTGCAGTATTTGATCAATCCACTAACCGTAAAATACATCATAAAATCATCCTTAACAAACTCATAAAAAATACCCAAGTGGCTAGCCCTTTACGACCATCGTAATAAAATCGAATATTCTTTCATTTCATTTATAGAAATTAAGGAAGAAAGCGAAGGAAATAGATGTGAATTGTTAATAGTTTATATCAAACAAAATTAATGTTATTTCTATGTGAACAATAAATAAAAAGTGGCTGGAAAAATTGAAAAGTGAACGAGTGTTGAGAGATAAGTTTACGAGACGGAGAAATAACAAGATAAGTGAAAAGACATTAATTATTGTTTTAAGGAAAATGCTATCACCATAACCAGGACAAAACTACCATAAAACCGCTAGATATTATTAGACATATACACGAAAAATAGAGGGAAAAGTTTTTCTCATCATCATCGCGGAAAAGCTCCACAGCTGTATCTCGAGGAAATCAATTTTCAATTTTATTCCTGTGCTATTCTTTTTCTGGTAAGTTTTTTGCATCATAAACTTTCTTGTTTTCTGTCTCTTCTATCTCATGTGCATCAGATGTGTGTGCAGAACAAAGTTTTTCCTCTCTTCCACGCTTTGACATCGAACAAAATTTATGATTGAAAATTTATTGTTTAATGTCATTCGAGTGCATTTTTGTGATCGTAATTACTTATATTATTTATTATTTGTTATAATTAACCTGATCAGGTGAGCTGTCTAGCTTCTGAATTGAATACAAGATTTTACACTAAGCGCGTTTATTTCTAATTTTTTTAAAAAAAATAACTTGTGCCTCATTTTAATATTTTAACCAGCTTTTTACCTTATTTGCTCTCATTGTCGGTATTACAAGAAGATTGTTGTAAAAATATTACAACAAATTAAATGCTTTATTTTTGTCATTTTATTATTTAAGTCACTTGTACATCATCAGACGGACAACAAAATTTTTGTATTGTGCAAACCTGCATGTTTTAAGTACGACTTTCTGGGTCACTTGAATTAACTATTTTTCACGTTTCAGCATAAATGAGACAAGAAGTTTTTAAAAATACTTTATTTAAAAAAATATTATAATAATAAAAGTTGATTTGAAATTAAAGTTTTTGAGCAAAAAGAATTTACTTATGTATGTGGCTCAATAAAATAATGAAAATATTTACGCTAAGTTGTTTAAAAAATTCTAACTACATATCTAATAAGCGTGCTAAGCTAGAAAAAATTCTAGAATTATTTAAATGTCACACATTAGCTTCAAAATAAATAAATATTGAAGCTTCTTATAATGCTGACAGATGGTATTACTTTAAATGTGCATTAAAATTACTTACCTACATATGACGTAATTTGTGATGTTTCTGTTAATTCGATTTATGGAAAATTACAATTGAACTTAAAACGCTATAAAATCAGTTTTATCCAATTAGAAATGACGCAAAAATGATATGCATGGACAAAAAAAATCATCACATAGCTTCGAATCTTCTACATGTTGGACGTCACAAGCGAATGACCCTATATGGATTCATTATGATGTATATTGAGTATAATATTACAATTCTGCCTGCAAATAGAAATTTTTTTGTTAAAGTTGATTGACATGCAAATAAGTAAGAACGTTTGAAAATCATAATTAGTTTGACTGGATAAGACTTAAAAATTGGTAAAATAAACTCTCGTGTTGGTGTTTATCACAGTAACGAACTTTACATTTTCAAGGCTGATTTCTCAACATTTCGTTGTTCATAGTTTATTTATCATTTTTTTCTGCATAATCATTGGGAAGAAGTCGATAATAATTTTTTTAATTTGAATACATTTATTTATAATGCTGAACACAAATAAATTATGCAAACAATTCGCATCAATCGACAAGAAATAACTTCAAGACTTATGAAATCAAATGTCAATCCCTCATAGTGTCATGCTATTGATTTTATATATTTATAGTATTTGTTAGGGGCTCTAAAGTCAAAAATATTCTCCAGAAATCTTCTTTCAAAACTAAATTTTTAAGTAATTGCCACATCAAAGAAGGTTAATTAGCAACAATTTACAACAAACCAGATTTTTTGTTACTTTGTTGAGCAAGCACGCTAAAAATTTACTCTCTCAGTTTTGAAGAATTTTTCAACAATTTTACCGACAACAAAAAAGATAAAAACCCTACGACTAATAAAGAATACAAATGTATTCACATTCGATGGCATATAGTATAAGCATAAGCGCATTGTTCATAAATTATTTTGACGCTGCATAAATTTTACATTAATTTGCCTTCGTTAAACAAAAATTTTCATTGAAATAATCTGGAAAAAATTGAATGCGAATTAAAATATTTGAACTTTTTATCAATCATTATCATCACCTAAATTACATTATGTATTGGAATAGTTAAGATTCTAGATAAATAAATTAAGGAAATTTATTTAAATTTGCAAAGTATTCTCATCCATCCTCGTTATTTTCCTTCGGAAAGTGTTTGCTATTGAGACGAGTTGCGCGAATAAAATAAACCAAACAATTAAATTCCAAATTGCAATCGCTGTTTTTCCTATATTCAATAAAAATGTGCAGTCTCAGGCAGTCAAATCACATCCATTAACCCATTCCAGTAAGTTCCCTGGTAAAACTACACAGAATTAAATAGTCCAGAGTTTAAAACAAATAAAAGTTTCATTAACAATCGTGTTAAAGTGCCTTTTAATGTGCGATGTATTTACCTTTAGTTTTGCATACACAATTCAAAAAGAATAATCACTAACTGCTAGAATCAAGGAGATTTTTATTTCTATTTGAACAGCAATTGTGAACATGCATTCGATGAGAATAAAAGTGTTTGAATAAAGAATTTTTTGTAATGAGAATGACTTAACTGCAATAATTCTAATTCCAAGTTAGTATTCATCATTTCAAAATTTTGCAATTACTCTTTAAACCAGTTTACAGCAAATGATGTAAAACAAAAGAATTTCAGATCATTCACCTCGGAAAAATTAAGTGCTTGCTATTTTTTGAAGAACGTAAAATGAATTTTTTTTAAAGAATAGAAGAGAGTTTGCAAAGGAAATTGTTATCTCGATTCGTGAGTATGAATGCATTAATTATCATACAAAAAGTCAATCCATGATGTTGAGTGATTTTATACCAAATATTATGAAAAACGTTACCTCTGTGAATACACAGAGCGCATCAGTATGATCATTGTCAAACCAAAATCATAAGAAATCGTTTCTTTATTAACATAAGTAAATTCTCAAACTGAAATGTCACCAAACCAATCAAAATATACGCAGTTGCTATTCATAAAAAAGCTCAAATACCTTGCAAAAAAAGAATACATTATCGTCAATCTGCATGTATTAAAAATGTGCACACTTGAAAGGAAGGAAAAAACCATAACACAAAACAGCAAAAAAATGGGTTGAGTGGTACCTTTATGTGTGTCTATTTTTGGGGAATGAAAAAAAATGCTCTTTGGAGGGAAATTCTTTCAAGTATAAAAAAAATCACATCGCGATGGTTCCATTCAAGAGAGAAGAAAGAGGAATGAAAAGAATTCTCTTTATTAAAAAATTCTGAAGAATAAGGAAAGGGTTGTTGATTATGTGTGTATATATTATGTATTGCATCCCTATTTCTTATTCATTCTCGAGGTCGTTAAACTCAAGCTATGCTCATGCAACGTTAATGCACTACCACTTGATTTTAAACTCAAATTTTTCATATTTTTGTTCTTTATTTTAACGAATGCAAAAAATGCACTCGAAGCATTTTTCTATAGTAGAACTTCTCATGTACTTATGTTCACATATTTGTTCAAGTGATATGCGTTCTTGCGTCAGTTGTACACACATACGCAAATTTTTTTCTATTCAGTGCGTTATTTAAAATTGCACAAACGTATATGCATGTACATATTTTATGATGAAGAGGCCATTTAAATGATATGAGAACATAAAGAAACGCACATGTAGGAGGATTGAAAGAATTATGCTTCAAAAGCTCTTTTCATTAATTTTTTAACATCCGAAAAAGGAACGACATATGTAGAGCATAATGGAAAATGTTACTGACTGGTGTGGTGTTGGCATCTGTTGTATCTGATGCTTTAGGGCGGACTTATTATATTTCTTTTTCTCGAGGAAGATCAAATTATTGTTCGACCAAGAAAGTAATTAATGTGAAATCTTGAATCTACGCCCTGAAATATAAGTGTTAACTTTCTGAACTTTGTTCTCATATAAAAAAATCATTTATATAATTTGCAAATTACAACCGTTATAGGTTTAATAAAGTTAATCCATTAAACGTCACTTAAAAGGTTGTTTGGATGTTGAAATTGAAAAAAAATTCTCAAAAAATAGTGGGGTCTTCTTTAACTTTTATGAAATATATTCAAATTAATGCGCTTTAATCATCCATCCCCAAATAACTTTTAGCAACTTTTTTATATATTTCATATACACAAATATCAAAGAACCTTTAACAATTGAGATTTGTATGGTGGAGGAGGGAACAAGTTGAAAGAGATGAAGTGACGCAAGAATGCATTATTGCGTGCCTTTCAATGAATCTAGTGAAGCGAAATGAAGAGGAAAGCACTTGGACTGGAAAAAAATTTGCATTGAAATTATTCAATGCTTCATCATGTCATCAGGAATGATGACGATGATGATTATTATTATTGTTATTAAAAGAGAGAGAGAGAGTAACGTAGAGAAATGGAAGCAAAAATAACATAAACATTGAAGCTTCTCTGTTCTTATTTCACAACCATCATTATTATTAAATTTCTTCTACTGCTTTTACTGCCATGTCTTATGCCGTTTATAAACAAGTATGCATTTTTGTGAGAGTAGAAATGTAATGAAAAATAAACACCCTCAGTTGATACTTTCTGTTCGCTCTGTACATTCATTTTCATTATGGCACCAGAAGATACAAACTTTTGTTACTTCTTCTTTACGTTTTTATTGAAGGAAAACAAATTCATAAGATGTACATTTGCTATTTTCCCCGCTTATCCCATTCCTGTTACTTGTCGTGCTTCACGCTATCGAATGTTTCTTTATGAAATATTTCCTACTCTATGAATTGAATTCCATTTCATATGAATGCCAGAAAAATGATAGAGAAAAAAAAGTGACGAATGCAGTTTATGAAATAAAAATTCTTCATTATTATTCAATGAATTTAATTTAGATTTAATAATTTCAATGATGAATTTTCATACATAGACGGCGTGAGAATTTTCTCGATATGAATTTTTTTTAAATATCAATAAACTGAAATGTATAGGCACACCAATAATATAGGAAGTGGTTCAACAACGAAAATTGATTAAAGTTGGCTAAATTTAAAAGAGCTCATAGCTTTATTATCACGTGATGATAGTATAATAATCAGTTCTTAATTTAAGATATTAAAATTTAAAAAAAAATTACAAGACTGAACAACTTGAAGCTGTTTTTATCACAATATTTTGAGAAATTCTGGTTTTTCAGCAGAATTTTTTTTTTGTACAGATCAAGGATGAAGAACAGTTGAATTCTCTAAAACTTATCGTTAATACAGATGGTATGTTGTTTGATTTTCAGTGGAGGTTGAATCATTCATTTACTATACATCATTACATCCTAATGATCATTTAAAATATATATTAAGTATTCAATGTATTCAAATAAAATGGGAATTTCTCGAGAACCCATTCATTAGATTGTGTAAAAAGATGTAAAAAACAGGTTTAACAAGAGCAAAATGCATTAAGCATCGGATTCCAGTCGTTACAATATATACAATCACAGAGCGGGGAAGATATAAGGAAAAAATTAATTGCAAACAATATTTTTGCAGCCCCTTCCAGTAAGTCGATGTCAAACAAAAAGTACACTTTTATGCAAATGTTTGCTCTCTGTTTTCGTTTTGTTAAAGCTCTGCACAATTACTGGGTGGAATGACAGACGAGAGATAGAACTATGATGAAAGATTTTTTATGTGCTACTCAGTTCTTTCTGTTTGATTAACAAAAGTTGACATTTTTTTATGTGAGTACAAGGAAAATTAGTGAAAGTATTGCCGTGTGATTAAGGATTAAAGCGCTTTTATTTGCTAAATATTTTTCAAGCTTCATTTAGTCTGGATTAAGTATAGTTTATGATTTTATAATATAAACATCTAACCCAAAAAATTTAAATTGCAAGCGCATTTACCCTTGCATTTACCTTACAAAACCGGCTTTTAAAAAACACAAAGTTCATTCGCATCATGTTGAGCAGCAAAATCTGCAGCTTGCATTAATGTCAGAAAGGATTTTATGATGTTTACATATGTTGACTAATTTTTATGCAGCAACACATTGATGCTTACAGTACTACAGAAATTGGGTTAGGAGAGAAAAAATTTCATGTACCGATGGAAAATTTCAATCCCATTTTTTTATTCCTCTTCTCCTATTCCTTTTTTATCTGGAACATTTGCGAGATCTTATTTCATAAAATTATAAGCATTAAAGCCCTTAAGCTTTTTTCTGATCTCTTACTCCATTACTGTGTGTTTCTATCCGCCCGTGAAAGAAAGCAACGAAAAATGCGAAAATTTATTCCATCATTTCCTTAAGACGTGAAATGTATTAAAAAAGGCAGAGCATGCAGAAGAGATTACAGATTTCTCTTCTCTTTCCTTTTGACTGCCATGAAAATTTATGCAAATAATTTTCATATAAAAACAACACAAAAAATTGTATAAGAAGAAATAAGAACAACATAAGAATAAAGCGAATTATTAAAATGAAAGAACTAATTAAGGCAACAAAAGGGTCACGAAATGGAGCCATGGAACATTAAAAAAACACAACAACGAAGATGAATACATAATTAATTATCATAATATTTCCGATCCCTCTTCATGTTTTTTAAATATAAAAACTTTGTCATTTTGTCTGCATGCTTTACACTATTTTTTTCCTATTCAATGTAATTTTCCTTTACTCTATAATAAAATAGATTAAGGGTAAGAATAAAAAGGAAGGTTAAGGCAAAGAAGGAAATGAGAAAAGATATAAATTTCTATTAGTTTAATATCAGCTCAAAAGCATAGATCTTCATGGTCAAAATTTTTATTTGTGGTCATTGTTCAAGCTATGGAAAACATGAAAAGACGAGCAATTCTGATCACTTCAGTGCGCATTCAAACGAAAAATTCCTTCTACCTAATTTCTTAGAAATTCATTCTTCATCGGAGATAATTCGCATTACATCTAATTAGTGTGAAAAGTGTCACATCTTTCTATCAATGTTTCTACAAGCATCATGATGTTAATCTCTGAAAGCAGAAAGGGAAGTGGTAGCAGTAGATGTACATAGTATACTTCGTAATTTATCCGTTTGTGAGGACTTTATGAGATGTTCACTTTATCTCACTATGAGCTTAAAATGACGAACATATAAAATACATAGCATTTTTTACTGCTCCTTTCTTTATCTCTACCTTTACAGTTCCCTTTTTACTCTCTCAACGACTTAGTTCACAGCTCTTTTATGTGTCACTTTTGTAAACATGGAAAATAAAGCAGAACATTTTCATTTATGTGGAAATTTTTTATGTGAATTTCTACTCAAAACTGCCTTTTTATTCCTTTAAATTATGAATGATGAATAAAGCTTTAGCAACCACACAAACATAAATGATTAAGTTTTTATATTTTATACATATTTTCCTCCCATTTCGCTCTCCCCATTATAAAGCGGCTTTTAAAGCATGCCTTTATGTTAAATGTCCCAGTTATGTAACTCAAGTGATTATTTCTTCCTGTTTGAATAATATTTTTCATATTTCATCATGAAGGTCTTATCCTGCCATTCACATATGTATGAAAATATTTTTGTAGCATTTTTGAAAATCAAATGTGATAGTTTCTCCGTTTGTGCTTTTACGGGACAGTACGGGATAACTACTTTAAAAAAATATAACTATAACTTTTAAAAAAATAATAATTTACAGGAATTACAGAAGAATTTTGAGTGTGCCAAATCGTTACATTTAAAAATGCGTTTTAAGCTCTTGTGAAAAATTATCATTACTTCACATCAATTCTTCATTTCATTTCACCCACAAACATACGTGAAGAGAGGGATATGAAATTTTAATGATGAGAGATTATTGATTGAATCAATTTGCTGCTTTTTATAATGTAGATAGGTCCGATTGCATATCATTACATTTTAATTCAAATGTTTCACATCCTCCCCCTGTATCGACAAACTCCATCCTTCCCATTATCAATCCCTTTCGGATTCATTACATATATTTCGATAAATTCCACACAGGAATAAATTTTTCATCGAGATATTCTTTTCATATGAATTTGTTTGTCTACAAAATGATTGATTGTAATTTCATAATGTGAATGCAAAAAGTTATTCAATTTACTACATTTTCTCTTTCCATCTTTCTGATCTTATATGTTCCTATATTATTCACAAATCATGGAAGAATAAATTTTTGTTAGAAAACTTTTAATCCTTAAAGATTAAAAAGTCACTCTATGTTGTCAACAACTCTTGTCGACAATCAAATAAGCTTCTTCTATATACAAGTTTTAAGAGCAATATTTTGAGTGTGTGATGAGATATTTTTCAGGTCATCATAAATGCTGCGTAATAACATTTCTTCATAATAGAAAATTTATGTCCTGATAAGAGCTTATGAATAGCCTGATGATGTATTTCCTTATTTTTCAATAAAAGATCTTTTATGAGATGGAAATCAAATAAGTGAAAAGATCTCGAGAGAATTATGGGCGATCAATAATTTTTGAAATCATAAGCTTCTTATTTGAAGCTGTAAAGCATTCATGTCGCTTTGTATGTCAATATTTGATGCACTATTTAGAAGTTCTAATTTAGACTTGAAAAATAATCGAAAATTCGAGCAAAGCACTTTGGTACATTAAAATGTTTGTACTGCCAAACATCAAATATTTATAGAAAACAGTCACAATTTCCTCTCAAATAAAGCCCAAAAAAAAAGTTGGGCTAGTCAAAACAAACATTTTGGAATTTTTGATAAATATCATGTTTGATGAATCATCAATTCAAACCCCAGTATTACTTACTGGAGAACGTTACAGTTCATCACCAGAATTCGCAAACATTCATTCATGCTTTGAATCAAAAACATAAAAGATGAATGCGAAGTTGTTGGAAATTTAGTGTAGAAACTCCTAATAATTTAGTTCCTCAATGTGTCAATAAAAAATATGATACTCATGTTATAATATTTAAAAAGACTGATCGCCTCGCTATGCTGAATAATATATAACTTGTAAAACAAAAGATCTTTAAATGGGCACAAACACTGTATTAATTATGATCTTTTTGCAAGCTTTTAATGTGACCTTTGCTTAATTTTTTTATATTCTTACAAAATAATCTGTGAAACACTTTCATCAGCTTTCATACTGGCCCTTTTGTTAATTTATGGGTAAACATTGTCTCCAAAATAACTTTATATGTAAGCCAAAAAGTATTATTTTCTCACCTGTACTTGATGAAGAGCAAAAAGTACCGAAAGAAAGAAATACGATAAAGATACGGAAAAAAATGCGGTATTGTATAAATAATTTAAATTTTATTCAACTTTGATGATCTTGAACTACATAAACCTTAAAAAGCATAGCAACCTGTTTGGTGTATAAGAAGTATGGATGAATAACTCGTTTTTGGGTGTTACTTAATTCCGCACAAAGATTTTTTTTACTTTTCATTCAAAAAATATTTCATAGATTGTTGAATCACAAGAAAGCAGATTTTTTTACGAAGCTCGTGTTTAAAAAAAAATTAGCAACACGTGAAGATTTTTCGATTCTAGAGTGACAAGAAGTTTCAAGGTTCATTTACAAAAAAAAATTTACATACATGCAATACATTAATTCTTTATAAATCCACTGAAACAAAAGTATGAGTTAATAAGCATAATACTCGATGCATATAACAAATGTTTGAATAAAAAGTACATAAAATTTATATCCATTCATCCACGTGATTGATAAATGTGTTAAGTGGCATGTATCATGATTTTTCCACTCTTCTGTTTCTATATTAAAAGACAAATCAGATATGTG
This sequence comes from Chironomus tentans, assembly GCA_963573255.1. Lineage (NCBI taxonomy): Eukaryota > Metazoa > Arthropoda > Insecta > Diptera > Chironomidae > Chironomus > Chironomus tentans. The sequence goes on along the minus strand of OY754304.1, from coordinate 71,430 downwards.
GAAAAATAAAGAGAATCGAAAAACCATTGACCTTGTTATAGCACGGTTTAATTTTTCAAAAAATTTAAAACTAAGATTTATGAAATATTACACGTATCCAAAATAGTTAATTAGGTATTTTTAAAGCACATTTTGTCAAAAAAATTCAAGTTCAAAATCAAGTTTAGGTTTGAGGGCTAGCATTGGTGGATTTACATCACAAGATAATAAATAATTCCGGTTATCTTGTATCTGCTTTGTGATTGTTAAATTAGTCTGAGATTGATAGATCTACTATATCTAAAGTTTTGACAGTAAGTTATTAAAGGTCATAATGATCAATTTAGAGACAGCGATTTGAGAATACATGAAAAATCAAGATTTTGAATCAACAAAGTTTGAAAATAATCTAAAAAACCTTCCAAAATGATATGTGGAATATCCAGAAAGACCAATAACATTACTTCACTGCAACAAATGATTTCTTCACATGAAAGCTCAATTGTAAGCTTAAAGCAATTTTCAAACAAAAAGGATTTTATGCACATATCCGGTGATATACAAATGTATACTTATCATTACATTGACGAGCTTCTGACCGCAAAAAAGCGGAAAATAATTTTTCTTTCCTTATTATCTTTCCTTACTATTTTCTTATTCCTGAACATAACTGCGAAAAACCATTAAGAACATCCACCATAAAGAACGTTCATCATTCTATTGACTTTTAATCTTTTGTTACTATTGTGAACATAAAGTCAGAAATTGAAATTCACACGCACACACAGTCATCATATCGATATATACGCATTTATATTTATTTCCTTACCATTTCATTCATCTCGCTTCATGGTCGATGAATAATAGAACAAGAAAATCATTTTTTGAAGGATATAGACGTAGGGATGCTGATGTTTTCAACACAACAACAAATGAAACGTAGGAAACAGAAAATAATAACAACAAAAAGAAAAAAGTTTTTGTGGGGAGAAAGAAGAAGAAGACTTTGGCATTTTGACTCCCCAAGCACATACAGAAACAATCTTTCAATCGGGATCAAACACTTGGAATCACAAAACTATAAATTATGATACAAATCACAGACAGAAGCAATACGAACAATAGATTATAGATACACATTGTGAGTGAGAAAACCAAAAAGAGAAAATTGAAGGATGGAATGGCAGAAAAAAAATATTTTCTTGTGTGTGTTTGCTGTATTCAGTCGAATGATTTTTATTACACTGAGAGGAAATCAGGCTTGGTTTAATTCTGACTTGATTTTCATAGAGTAAAACCTGTAAATCTAATTTATGACTCTGTCATACAATAAAGGATTAGTGATAAATTAGATAGGTTGTAAAATATTTGATTGTTGATTTCGAAACAAATTCGAAAACTGTTGATATGTATGCAAATATTTGACCATTAACACATATGCCAAACTTGGTAATAATCTTATTCTCAAGAATTATTTCAATAAATATTCACTTGGATCTACATCTTGAGAAATTAAATACTCCAATAAAAAATTCAATAACTTATACCGGCACACAAAATATTTACAAATGCGCAAAAATGTGGCATAAGAGATATGACATAATCTGTCTACGATGAATTTGGAATTTCGCGAACATGAGCACATCTCGAATATGTGTCAATATCCAAAAATTTTGTATGGAATAAATTATTTTAAAATTCCTTAATAAAATTTTTTGCTTTTAAAAACCTTGAAACCTATTTGCTGTTCGTTCCATAAATAATTTTGGAAGCGTTTATCCATCTTCATCTATTCTTTAAATACACATTTTTCTTTCTTGTTCACTTTCTCTTTCATTTTTCATGATCCAATCATTCAATCATAAAGCTATCAATCACTTTAGCAGACAAAATAAAAAGAAACGGAACATAGTAAAAAATATTTTTTTTTCTCGCCGTGCATCAAGCAAAAATCGATTCTGTGTGTTTTATATTTTTTCCATATCATATGCTTCAAATATAGACTGAGTATCCACAATATATAATCTATTTTTATAATTGTTCTGTTTTCTGGTACTGTCAATCTGTTTTTCATCATAAATAATGTTTTATATGATAAATGAAAAATTTATCATTTTCTCCTCTCGCTGATGTCCTCTCGCAATTTTCTCTAAATCACATTTTTCTCTTCCAATTTTTTTATCATCACGCAAAAAGATGGAATATTTCATTTCTTGTAAAATAAAGTGTCGGTTATGTGTGAGAAAAAATACGAGCACTGCGTATAGAAAAAGCATCCCATCCTTTGACCCCAAAAAGCACTTGCAGCGATTTTCTTTCTTCTCATTCTTGTCACCAAATAAGAAATAGATTTTTTCTATATATTGTGATTTTTCCTTGCCATAAATAAACCTTCCATTCTTCGCGCTTTCTCTATGTGTATCTTTCAATGAACTCCGTGCTATCATTCAACAGAATTTGTGATATTAAAAAGTATAAAGCATGAGAAATTGTTTTCATCTTTTATTGCGCTACGCTTCATCCCCAATTCACACAATTCTTCCAACATTCGACGTTTCTTCCAACTTTTGTGTCATTTTCTTGCTTTTTCACTATTTTGCTCACACTTCTCTTAACTATAATGGCTTTTAAAAAGAATTGAAAAGCATAAGAGGAGGAAAAAAGTAGGAAAAAGTTTAATATATCGCATAGCATTAAAGATGAATAAATCAAAGAAGCAAACTGGAAATCTATTATAAGAATCTACTTCTTGCTTCACTTTTTTTGTCTCATCCTTCTGTAAGAGAAGGTGAGGAGTATAAATTGAGAGTGCAGCTACCCCACAGATTTTTTTATATACACACACATTTTTTCTACTACTTTTAGAAAACTCACAACGCCATAAAAAATAGACACATTCAAAAGTTTTTTTATATCATTCCATAACATAATGTTGCTGAAGATCTAAAAAATAGCAAATCGTCATCGTTGTTTTACGCGATTTGAGATCAGCGGGGGTTGTGCTGTTTGTTATAAGGGGAGAAAGAGATTTCTTTAACTGAATAAATAAATTTTTTGCTCTTCTTCAGTGTGGATTTTCTGTTTGTATTTGAGGCTAGAAGAAGGATGGGACGATTCAACTCAAGGTGTGTGTAGTCGTTCATTTATGATGTCTAACATTTAAGGAGATTGGGTTTTGGAACTTTGTGACACTCATTAGAAAAAATTTTTGTTAGAAGTCAGTATGTTTTAACGAATAAATCTAGTCTCCCATCCTATCCTTTTCCATAAAAATATTTCACCGCGAGAAATATGCTTACAATTTTTAAGTATGATTCACTCAGATTTGATCTCATTGCTCCAAAATAAATGGATTACTTGAGTAAATCCATATTACTTTTTCAATGTGTGTCTACACCAATTTTTTCCCCTTAGTCGCCCTTCTTTATTTTTTTTTCTATAAAAAATAACAAAACAAAATTATTTTAGTTCTTTTCTTATTTTTAAGAACAATTTTTTCAATAAATCGTAAGTTTAAAAATCACATGGAAGGGAGGAAGACAAAAAGAATGTCAAAAAGTCATTAAAAGTTGTGTGTTATTAACACAAAAAAAAAAATCGAAAGAGATCTGAAACAATTTATTCATTTTCCTTGCTTCACAGCAACTTGTACTCAGTTTCCATTTGATGCATTTATCGTACATGTATGAGTGAAAGCAGAAAAGATTATTTGCGTGCATGCTCTCCTCACATATGATGGTTGATGGGGCTACAAGTTAAAATAGAAAATATCATAATTTATTCAACCAGTATCCATTAGTAAAGTTTGTGAAACTATTTCCAATGGTCATTTCTCACACTCTCAAGAGATTCTATATGATGCATGTACAATACTTAGAGCTATATTCGTACTGATTGAAATCAAACTTATCCTTTCAATGCCATCGACATTTGTACATACAGTAAAGCAAAAAAAATAGAACTGATGATAAAAGAAGATAAAGATTTTTCCTTTGTGTATTTAAAAACACATTGTTTGATGAGGGAAAAAGTTCTTTTTTTTTTAATATTTTTCTTTTTTATTCCAATTCCATTTTTTCTCATTTATTCAGTTATTCATTCGACTTTTTTTTTGCTAGATGAAAATGTACCCAGCAAATAAACAATTTTAATGTAGATGCTACAAAACCATAATCAAACCTTTATTAAATTTTCAAATGCAATAAATTTTAATTTCACGGAAATTTAAACATTGTAAATTATTTTACATGAGCTTTTAGTATTTTTTTATCAAAGCCCATGCCCAATGGAATTCATAAACTCTTAAAAAGTATTTTTAACTCTACAATATTTATCCGAAACTTCCCTTTCATGGACTTTAAATATTCACCGAGAAGAATATTGTAAAAGTAAGGAATACTCACTGGGGAAATGATAGCAAAAAATTCATAGTAAAAATGTTGTTCCATCCATCTCCACTTCCACAACTTCTCTCAATAAACTTCATCAATTAGAGCTTAATTCAATCGGAAAGTACATTAACGTTTCCACCAACAACATTTTTCATCCTTCGTCATACATCATAAATAAATGTATATATGTTATGACTTCTATCATTATTTTTGTTTGCAAAGTGGACTCTATTTTTTGTTTTATTTTCATTTCTTTTCTTTTTGAAATTTATAATTCAAGTCGTTTACCTTTTACCTACTTCTCTTCTTCTTGCGCTTTCTCGCTCACATGTTGGCAATTTAAATTGAAAGGAAAAATGGCATTTGATGGAGTAATGAAAAATTTATGATGTAATTTTAATGTCAAACAACATAAATACAATTTGTTTATTTTTAAGTTGTTGTTTAAGGCGGATTCTTTGGATGAGTTTTTGAAATTTTTGATCAAATAACCGAAATTTTACTAAATTTTTCCATTAAAGCTATCCATTTTATGATCGATGTATTAATCCAAAAACTATTATATTTATTTCATTTCGTCAATTGAAACTTCGTATTAATTAAGTTATTTTCATTCTTCAGTCAATAACTCCGTAACAAAAATCGGAACTTTCAGTTTTTTGCATCCAAAGAATCGAAAAATAGAGAAAACCGAAGATATTATCATCCAATAACCACTGCTAAGAGATAAAACAGACAAAAATCTACTGTTTCGTAGCATCACTTTGTATCGTTATTCTTTAATTAAAGAGATATTTCGATTCTTTGAAAATTTTATTTTGTTACGGAGTTATAAATAATTTTCTTCCTAATCCAGGACTTAACTTGCTATTATTATAGCGTTTCAATAGATCAATTATAAAGATTAATTAGTATTTTGTGGTTTCTATCTATGTTTGCTTATTAAAACTCTATAAATAAACTAAAATTACGAAATAAATTTTTGAAAGACTGACAATATTGACACTGGATAGTTCAAATTTTAAAAGCTCATTTTTTGAAAATTCCACTCATCCAAAGTATCCGCCTTAACATTAAAGAATTTTTGTAAATGTTTTTCATTTAGTGTTTTAGATAAGAAAAAATTGTTACAACTCCCCTCCCTTCCCTCATATGCTCATAGGATGATTCATTCTTTGAATTTTTTCATGCGTGCTGTCTAGTTTCATCATTTTTATGTCAAAAATATGCAGACTTGTCATTCAATGAAATTTTATACTTTCAGCATAAATATCATATTACGATTGCTTTATCATGAGTTGCAATATTCATTTTCATCCCTGGCTCTTTTCATTTCACTTTAATTACTTTTCTTTCTGTCTCAGAGCATTAAGCATAAACATTTAATATACTTTGTAAATGTTGATAAAGATGTTCCTTCGAAACAAAAATCAACAAGAAGAACTACAATAAAGGAAAAATGAGCTTTAAAACTTCAAATTTCATGTCCTTTAAAAAAAAGCTTTTTTCGTAGACAAAAGACGTGAAATAAAAACACAAATAAATACATTATACCCACAATATTCTCAACAACAAACAAAAAACTTAGAAAAACATAAAAGACGAACAAAAAAGTACTGAAAATAAAGGAAAGGAAGAAAAAAAATTGTTCATCTTAAGGTTATCTTCCGACCAAGTGAGATTTGTTTCCTATTTTTTCCACTATATACACTATAAATAGCAGCAACAAACACACAAAAAGCGTTAAAAAAGGCGATAAAGTCTCAACACTAAAGAAAGAGAAAAAATTAGCAGAAAAGGGAGGAAAATCAATAGTGTTGTTAGCACGGTTAATAAGTGTACAACGTTGATGAATAGACTATAACCTCTTTAAAAAGATTTCAATCTTAAAAGAAATTCCTTTCATTCTTTTTATAAAGAGCTTTAAAAAATAATAAAAGAAAAATAAATTTGTGGTAAGCTTTGCAGGATTGGAAAGCTTTTTGGAGAAAATTCAAACTCCTTAGAGGATACTTAATCAAGTCTATAAAAGGGAGTATCAAATAGCTATTATCGAAAAGGAATTAGGTCAACAAATAAAATTAATAATCCCTATCCAATAATCGGATATTGATGCTTTAATTCCTCAAAAATAAACTCTCCTATCAAACAAGACAGAAGATAGAATCAAAGTCAAATGATGCAACAAAATGTCAAGGTAAATTCAATAAGATTAAGGAATATAATTTGTTTTTATCAAAATAGCATCCGATATAAATCGAAAAATATTTCAATGCTTAAAATAAGGATAATCTATAAGATAATCCAAACCTCTTTCCAATCTCCCCATTTGATCAAAAACTGAATGCAATAATAATAAATTTTCAGTAATCACTCTGTGTATTGTAGGAATTGAGAGAAAAAATGTTGAACATAAATAAATAAATCTTTCTAGAGATTCTTAAAGATTAAAATTCCTTGTGTATATAGAAAATACATTTAAAGCCGTACAGATGCTACACAACACGTGGATGTACATTTTTAGAGCCATTCAAGCGTACAAGACAGAATATTGACGACAACGATGATGAGATTTAGAGCAATGTGAATGAATTTTTGAATGGAAAGACGGAAATTGAAAAATATGTATGTTTTTCAGTGAAGCACCTAATCGAAAAAAGATTTAAACTTCATGCTATTCTCGGTCTAAAATCAATGAGGCTTATTTTCGATTTTCCTCTGCTTTCATCCCAGTTTGTGATATACTTTTTAATAATTTCTTAAAAATATTACGCAGAGGAAGAATTGAAAAGGAAAAGTTCACCGCCTAAGCTCAGCTCCACCTACATTTAAGTTAAATTGACAAAATAAAATATTATTTGGAAAGAGTCTAGTTATGAAATTCAATAGTACGACTGTAGGCATCAGCATAAGTTCAACCGAGTTTCTACTTTCCATTAAAAAATTGCGTTAAAATTCTTAATAAGACCTGCTCAAATATTCCAATGTCAAATCGAATATTAGTCAGGTTCAAAAGATCTACATTTCATTTCAATATACAAAATCTATCGAATGAATTAGTTTTCACCATAGCGCTTTAATCTAAAATTACGATCTGGGTCTCTCTGCCAAATTTCACTATTGGGTGAATCCATGAGTGACAAAAATTTTCTCAACACAATTTTTTGTCAATTTTTTCTTAAATAACTTCTTTTAACTCCATATTATACATTTATTTTATGTGTTAATGTAATATCTACCCATGCAAACACAACATTATTAACTTAAATATCTCTAAAAAAAGATATCTCAAGAAAAGTGAAATTAATCGGTTAAGTTTACGAAAATCGTTTTCTAAACTTTCACTAATATTTTCTTAAATAAGAAATTTTAAGGTGCTAACTTGCACGATTCACACTGTATTTCATCTGGGCTTTCATTTAATCCCTCATTTGTTTGTATTACTGCTGTAATTAAGGAGAAATTTGAGAAAAACAAGCATTAATCGGTTAAATTTTGATCGATTGTTTTGTAATAATCGGTCAAACATTACATTTTTTTTTTTAGAAATTTAGTTATTTTAATGATGATTTAGTATTAATAGCACATCAATTGATGAATATTAAATCTTATTGAGTTTCAAGAAGTGATTAAACTTTTATATTTAAGCAAAAAAGCGTTAAAAAATTCGTGTTAAAAATTTTCAGTTCCGTTTACTCGTGGAATCACCCTATTGCTTTTAGTATGCCATTCTATCGATTTCGTCCTACAGAAGCTTTTTCTCTACTTATTTCACCGTGATAATGTATACATGCTCTTCATACGAAAAGGTACAAAAAAGCTTTACGCCTTTTGCACGTCTCTCAATGCTTGTTCGAGTAATCGAGTAACAATTGTTCACAACGGCAAGCAGCAAAAAAGGAAGAAAAATCTACTTAAAACCATAACAAAGTGCAAAAATCAATTTTTATGAGAAACTTTTTTGCTTTTTCTCGAAATACACAAATTTTTTCCTTCTTGCTGCTTAGTGGGATGTTGCCAAAATAGAAAGTGGTAAAGTAAGAATCTTGATAATCACAGCAACAACATGGAAAATAATGTATATCAATTGATTTATGCATCTCACCACCTTTTTCTGATGTTCGTTTCACCTTTTTTTGTTCAATCCGGTTCCCTTCCATTCCTCTTTTTCGTATGGTTAAGAGATTGAAATTTCTTGATTATTTGCAAAAAAAAACTGAAACTTATTCATGCATTTGGTGGTAATTCTTAAATAACAGGAGAGAACAAAAGTTTTCCTTACAATGTGGCACTGGCACGTTTTAATACTTTTTCATTTTCTTTATTTGGTTATAAGTGCAGCAAATTTCATTTATTAAAAGTTTATTAAAATGCAATCTGCAAAAGATGCTGTTTGAACAGTGTTTGTGATGTGAATTAAATTCAGACTCAAAAAAGAGGGAGCAAAACTATTTGTTAGTTAAATTGTAAATTTTGTTTATTTCATAAAAATATTCAAGAATAATTTCCAACTCTGAAAAAAATCATCCAATGAACCAAAAAACGCAACAAAAATAGACTCATATTGACGCATGAAGCTACACGATCTTGGAATATTTAATTATTGTAATTAATCTAAAATCATATTAAATGAGAAGCAAACCTTACCTTTTTTCGGCTGAATAAGCAATAATCTTTTATTAATTAGTGCACTCAAAAAAATTAATAACACCTTAAAGCTAATCGCCATTCTTCATAGAATATTAAAAAGAAAGCTCGTAAATTAAAATTTCCTCTGTGAAGCTAATTTTCATCATCTACGTTTCATGTCGATATATTTTGATGCCCTTGGGGAAAGGTCAGCAATTAGAGCTGGTAAAACATATAAACTTTTTGTGGAGGAGGTTGACAATGGTTAAAGAAATGCAATAAATAATGAGGAACACCACGCAATACTAACTTGTTGATAATTTATGAATAGCGTTTTCTGTAAGGAATAATTAAGGAAAGTAATGTGAAGTCTCTAAAAGCTGTAATAATTAGATTAGTTCTTATAGTTTGACTAATTTTATGTACATAGCTTTATGCATGCATAGAATAAATACATCAGATACAAATTAAGGTTTAACAATATCAATCAGACAATAGTTAGTTGTATTTAATATAAACAAAGAAATAAATTTTTAAAATTTTAAAATATTCAGACTAATCAGTTAAAATAGAAAAAACACGATAGTTATTTATTTTTATAATCCAGTAACTATGTCGATAAGTATAAAAAATTTTCTTAGATTTTTAGTTAATTGAATAAAAAGATTTCGGGATATCCTCAGAGGCGCTTGCGAAGTAAATAACTTTTTGACAGTTTTGATAGCAGTAAGAATTTTCAAGACGAGTCAGAGAAGAATAAGCTCTAAGCAACACAAAGACCTGAGGTTAGCGACTTTCTTGGTAGTAAAATTAGTTATAAGTAAAGAAATTAATATAGACAGAGCAAATCATTTAAAGTAAGGTATTGAATTTGGATCATTCACTTATTACGTAATTCAAAAAAACAATAATTTTTTGACGATCCTATGAAATTTATAAAGTTCAATGTAAAACACTTGCGATGCAATTGTAAATGTTTACTGTAATAAAATTTAATTACTTCATATCTACAAGCTGTTATAATTCGTAAAGATTCATGTAAAAACATTTCGATCACCACTAAGAGTTGAATATATAAAACTTTACTCTTCTTCCGTCTACTTTTCTTCATCTTTCCTTTTTCTATGTGACAACTTTTGGTTCCTCATTTGCTTCCCATACCACTACCTCAAAACAGGAAATTTTCGATTGCAATGGTTAAGTATACAAAACATGAAAAGGCATTGTGATGTCGTCCGTTAAAAGTCTCGGCTAAGCTAACAAATACCTTTGAGATGGGTTGCGACAAAAAATTGTTTCCAGGGAATATTTCAGCCCAAATAATCCCCTCTGGTCGCTGTCATTTTCCAAATAGAGCCTGAGAATTGTGTGCGATGTTTGGAAAAAAAGGAAAAGAGGAAATAAATTTTTACAAGAAAACATTTACTTTGCTTGGTTTCGGCATTTATTCATGTTGCTGGCTGGAAGCTTGAACGGTCTCACATATTGTAAGACAAAGTAACACAATGAGCAATATCCAAAGGGTTTAAAGATAGCAAAAATGAAATAATTGACTCTCAATTATTAATTCGAGCAAATTAATATTGCCACAATTTTTTTTCTCAGTAACATGTTAAATTTAGGACAAGTTTAGTCAGCAATCCATAAATTACACATAAAATCATTTTCTCTCTCACTTCACATATTCTGTGTTGCATTTGTCCGTTAAAAATGATTTAAGAATAAGAACATGAAACAAAGAATTACTATCGAAGGGTGATTTTATTATTATCAACGTATCTTCAGCCCATAACAATAACAATAATATTTTTCAAGTATTTGCTATTTTCGGTAAACAAACCCAACAAATAATAAAGTTCTCGAATTTATCATCAAAACAACCGAAATGTTATTGTTATGGCTGGAAATATGAACAGAAATATTTCTATTGATTCACAGAGCAATTAAAACATTTTTAGCAAGAAGCATTTACATGGTACAATGTGGATGAGTGACCTACATATTTATAATTGCAAAAATATCGTCATTAAATTTCCAATATAAATACGGGATGAAAACCAAAAAAGTCACATTGTACCGAAAAAAAATCAATTATAATTGAAAAACTTGCTATTTTTCCCGTTTCTATGGTACAAAATCCTTTCAAATTTCAACACAGAAAGCTCTCATTAGCACTAATTATACAGTAATTAGTGTACATACAAAAACTCAAACATCATAAATCCGATCACGAATGAAAATTTTCCCATCTCCATTCTACAACTATCTCGATCTTGGATGGAATTACAAAATGATTTTCCACCCACTACTTTTTTCTGTATCATGTATACAATTGCTATAATGGCAACAAGATATTATTGGACATTGCTTATATATGGATTATGTATAGCATAATTTCTTAAGGAATGGATGGAGTAGTAATTAATTTATGACTTAAATACAGAAAGTTATTAAATGTAAATGCCTTGAAGTTTTCATTGTTTAGAGTTGTATAACTTATATACAGGAACATTATTGAACATAAGTTTATGTTTCGGATAAGAACAAGAAGGGATGAAATATTAATGAATAAAGGAATATAATTTAAAGCTGTAAGAAGAAGTTCCAATGTGAAATATTCTTATAAAGCTTAAAGATTATTGAGCATAAGAAAATTAATTTATGCTAAATCTATGAAAATCAATTATGAAGAAAATATATCCATAAATATTTATAGAATGATGAATTGTTTAGATTGTGTGCTATGAGGATGGAAATAGGATTCAAATGAGCATAAAATATGTGGAAAGTATAAATGAAATCATATTAGAATCTAATTTATTGCAACAAATTGATAATCATTTTGTACAACGAATGAATTATTTGTTAATGTGGATTGTTATGCAAATAATAATTTTCTGGATTTACCTATATCGAATTTTCTTGCTTGTAACAAAAGCCTAGGATTCTACTTATTGACATAAAATGAACACAAATCAGTAAGAATAATTTTTTGAGCGGAGCAAAAAAAAAATCAATTTAATTAAAAGTAAGAAAATTTGCACTGGCATTTCGAGCCACGTACTGCATGATTCATTAAAAAGCAATTTCAAAATTCACGATACATGAGAGGCAAAAACGTGGAAGGAAGAGAAAAAATCACGAAAATGCCACACGAAATTCATGAATGTCATTTTATGTGAACTTTGTATTGTGTGTGAAATGTACGAGCATACACTTGATTTATTAATGCTCTTCAACTCTTTTCCCGGTCGATACATGCCAACATCATCATTTGATGATGATACACTTTTCATTCTTTATTATGATACACATAAAATCCTTTTTATTGAATTTTTTTCGTATTTTTTCATTCTTATCCTTTTAGCACTAAAAGAGCAGTGACGACTAAACACCAACTTTGTTGGGAGGATATTAGGATAAACTCAATTTGAAACACACATAATAGAATGTCGACAGAGGAGATAGAGAACAGTGGTTTTATAGATCGAGTTGTTAACTTTTTTGTAGTAAATGAAGGTCAGTACTTTAGATTATTCATCAACGCACTTTTGCATTTTTCTGTCTAATTTCTTTACGAATTTTCCTTATCGGAAACAATATTAGATTAATGAAAACTCTCAATTCACAGATCCGCGTACAAAGACATGGTTTCTCGGGAGCACACCTGGACCACTCGTTTTGATTTTGGTAACCTATCTTTATTTCTGCCTTTATGCTGGTCCACGGTATATGAAAAATAGGAAACCATTTCAATTGACGAAAACATTGATCGTTTACAATGCTGCACAAGTTGTTTTTAGTATCATTTTAGTCATTGAAGTAAGTATCATATAGAAGTTATTTTATCGAAAAATGTGTGTGTATGCTTGTGCTTGTATGTTGTTATTTTTTAGAGGAAGAAAAAACGGAAATCGAGTAGAATGGTCATTGATAACATACTGTGAACATGCTTCACAATATTGGATATAGAGATATTCTTTTTGTGTCATTAGGAACTAATAGAATCATTTAGGGTTGCTCACTTTCTAAAATAGTCATGAACAGAAATAAAAATGTTTTGCTTTAATTGCATCCTCCACCTTGCACTCTAGTATGATATGAAGTTTATTGAATGATTTTACGGTTGATATTTCGATATTTTTTTACTAAATTCTATCCGTTAGGAAAGGGGATAAATCTGAATTTTTCTAATACTAGATAGATCATATAAAAAGATCATTTACAATATTAGATGCTGTGAGCACTTCGTAATGAAAATAAAGCTAAATACGAATCAAAGCAATCCTATGTTTATCAACCCCTGAACATTTTCCTGCCAGGTCACAACTGTGTAAAAATATCCCTTTAAATTCTTCGGTTTATTTTTTTTTAACATGCCGAAAAATGTTATGCAATTGAAATAAAATGGCACAGAAAACATCCTGTTTTTATTTTTAAAGGAACAAAATTTCATTTGCCATTTTTTTCCTATGATACCACATACCGTATGTGTTTCATGGCACTTGAAATTAAATTTATCTCTAATTTAATGTTTGCAATGTGTGAAAATACATTTGTATGAATCTAAATATGAAGTTCCCGAAGGTGTCCACATGGTCAAATGTCACATTTAAATTTATTTAAATTGTGTGTATATTTGATACATACAATTACAATGGAACAACCCCAATATTCGCAAACAATTTAACGATTAAATCTTTGAATAAAAATTTATTCTTGTTTGCTGAATAATTTCAATGATTTTTTTATCTCCTTTCTTTTATTGCTTGACCAAAAAAGAGTTGTTTCCTATAATTTGATTCGTTTTCCTTCTCCTACAATTTTTTGCACATGTTTTCTATGAATTTCAATTTATTTTTCATTTTGCAGGGGTTAGAAGGCGGTTGGAGGAAACATTATAATTTTCGATGTCAACCTGTTGACTACTCAACAAATCCAAGTGCAATAAGGGTAATTTATATTCACAAAATGTTGATTTTCTGCCACTTTGTTGCCAACATTTTGATGTTATTTATTTGCTGTATATAAATATACTATACACCATACATAGATATATTATGTGGCAGGAAGGCGTCATTACAAATTTATTTATACATTTCATTTGTCGTGTGTGAATTCACACAAATTCATACCATTTTATTCATTTTCCTTATTTTCTCCCTTCATTTCCTCATTATAATGCAGATGGCTCGTGCTGTATGGTTATATTACATGGCAAAAATTGTTGAACTTTTGGACACTGTATTTTTTGTTTTACGCAAAAAACAATCACAAGTTAGCTTTCTTCATGTCTATCATCACACATTGATGCCATTTTGTGCATTCATTGGAGTAAAATATTTTGCAGGTAAATTGCTGTAATTTGTTTGATTTGATTTTACTTTCGACACCTGTCAATCTAATGTGGAAAATACGAAACCATAAAATTTCAAAGGGAATCAAATTTAAATTTTCTAGCATTGGAATATGCTTCGCCCAAAAAATAATTCAGAATATTTTATGATAACCAGCTAATAGATTCTGATTAATTCTATTCCTAATCTTTTTGTTTTGTTTTGAAAAAATCACGTTTGTTCTAACATATTAAGTTCAAATTAAATTTATAGAGTATAATTAAATAAATGTCGGGTAGCTGTCTAGTGAAGACTTTTAGTAATTAGAATAAAATTTTATTAGTCGTCAAAAAGAATACGAAATCTCTAAATATCATATATATGCTTTAGACACATCGTAACAGGTTTTAAAGTCTCCTCTTAATATTTGATGATTTCGCTGATTCCATATGATTTAGCAAAAATGCCTTTATTTATAAAATTCAGATATAAATTGAAAATAATCACATATAAACATGCCACAATATTGATGAATTTCCACGAGACACAAAAGATTAAAATAATCAATTTATTTATTTTTTTTTAAATTTTAATCTGGCAAGTCAAAAACCATGTAAAATCACTCAATTCCAAAATCTTCCATGTTTCTTGAGTCATTTGCTAAATGAGAAATCTTTGAAAATTAACACATTCGCGAAAATTAAAGGAGACAATGAGGCTTTGATTCAATCAAAAAACCAGTTGAACACCTGAGCAATGTAAGCACGAAAAAATCAATTTATCTTCATTAGAGCTATTTTAAATCAGAAAAGAATGTTTTGAGTGATTGAATAATAAAGGGAAACTTCATGAAAACAATTGGAAATTTGAGGAAGAAGCCGTAAAAAATTTTCTCACTTCAAAGTTTTGTAAAACTTTCTTACTCTCATCATCACCGGGGCTAAATTATTCTTGCAGCCCCTTAAAGTTATACAATACGTAATTCCGATAATAAATACCTTCCCTCCACTTGGGTGTATGTACTTAAATTTTACACTTTAGCGCTTCAATTCAATTTTCCTCTTTTAAATAATGTTTAATTTGAAAGAAACACCACTTTAAAAAAGTTGCAAAAATAAAATGGTAGAATTTTTTTAGGGTGCTTGCAGTTTGGTGTGCATTTATAAGTGAAAAATTTATTCCTGAAATGATTAAAAATTACAAAATATTTTATTATTTTAAATATTTGATCTTATGGGATCTAATGTGACCTTGAAACTTTTGAGTCTTTAGCTAGGTTTTGAAGATAGGTCCGAAATTTCAAAATTTAATTTAAAAAAAAATACACTAAACATTTTCTAGTCATTTCTGTCTCAAATCTAATTATCCTTTCTATCAAATACCCAAACCGAAATCAACTAGCACTTCATTGGTTCCACAGAAACTTGATACAACATTCTTCGAACAACTTTTTTCCTCTTTTTTCTTTACTTTATTCTAAGACAATGCGAAGTATACAAATGAAATTTAAATATTTGAATTTGAAAACAATTTTCAAGCCTATTGAGTTTTCCTTCCTTGAGTTGAGTTCAATTTTTGGAACGAGATGATGAGTGTGAAGTACGAGGAAAGTGAGCCAAGAAAGCGAAATAAAGAAGGAAGATATGAAAAAAGTTTTTTTTTCTGTTCAAGGATGAATAAGAAGAGATGAAAAAAATCAACAATATGGGTGGGAAAATTTTTTCTGCTTATTAAATTTACTGTGTTGAATTGACATACGTTGGTAGAATGAAAGAGTAAGAAAATTTATTCCACCTTCGGAGCAATTTTTATTTTTTAACCTAAAGAATGATCTATTTCAATGTTATGTGTATACACATATCCTCTACCATTGACAGTATAAATGTATAAATTTTACTGTATTATCCAAAAGAAAATTCGTAACATCGAAATAAAATATTGATAGGGGGGTAGAAAAAAATTCCAATTTCATAGAATTGAATTGAAAACAAGTTTTGGAGGGTTTACATTTCGTTAGATCCCATAAATATGCCTCAGACACAGTAAATTGGCATACATATGTCATCCACAGTAAATGCGAATGCATTAGAATTTTAAATTTTATTTTTTCCATCATCATCATTCGTTTCTGAACAGTAAGATAAACGTGAGCACTATACGTTCAAATAAATGGAGGCATAGGATGATGCTCATGTACATTTATCAATGTGGAAAAAAAGTTATAAACTCATAGCTGAATAATTTTTTAAAGCTCCAACTAAAAATTTACTGCTTTGTTCATGAACGAATGTACATTTCTAGGGAAATGAGGATATAAATCCCTTTGAAGTTTTTGTTGTTGTTTGGAATCAAAATTAATTTGCATCAATGTTGGAACTAAAATTTGATTAGAATGGAAAGTTATGTGTTTATCGCTCTACACATAAAGCCTTCCAATTACAAAATAATTCCAAAAGCTCAATAGATTATCAATTAAATGATAAATGAAAGAGTTAATCTGATATCAATTTTATTACATAACATAATGCAATAAATGCCAGTCGGGAATTATTGGAATTGTTATTGAATTTAAATTATTTAAAATTATTTTTCAAAGGAACGGAAAAATAAATTTTTAATGATGAAACCCAGTGAATTTATAGGTGGTCAAGCTCGTTTCTGTTGTATTGGGTTAAGCAATCCTTATTGACTCAGCAACATCATCACAATTAGCATTTGTATATCCATAATTTTTTTTTGTCCTCTTCACAATGAGATAAAAATCTTTAATTTATGCTACATTCTCTCCTGTGTCACACAATTTTTATCCATTCAATTCCTCTTTTGCAAAAGTATACACACAGCATTATTGTTCGCTCTCATTGCGTGTGTTTGTAGATATATGAATTAAGGCACAAAAGCTTTTTCAATTCTTGTTAACATCCACCAAACACACATAGACGTTACCTTTACTTCATTTTTAGTACCAAGCATGGTTTTTCAACAATTCGTTCTGTTATGTATACACATTTGCGTGTATATGTTTGTAAGAAGAAGCAAAGCGAGAGAAAGAAGGATGAACATGCGAAGGTTACATATAAAAATTGCACATTGAATGATACACACATTTACGTTATCTACAAAAGCCCCATATATACTTAACATGAGCTTCCATAAGAGTTTGTGACTATGACTGGTATCAATAGGCAAAGAAAACACGATGCTTCTTTGCTGTGGATTAGGCGCATTTCTTTATTGTAAACATTGGCTGTTCTAGAGTATGGTCATTTGAGCAAATAGTCATCAGGACGAACCAAATATATTGCAGCAAGAACTCTACAAAAGGTGTGTGTTGGAAAAATTGTTACCATAACTGTATGTTTGCTTCAATTTAAGATAGATCAGTTGATTTATTTCTTGAAAGTTCTTTTTTACTGTTCGCATGCTAGAGCATCATCTCGTGTAATTTTACAAAGTACTATTGACATTAATATGAAAAGAGAATAAAAACTAATGTAGGTAGATAAGGATAGAGATGGTCGGAATAGGTGGAGAGTGAGAGAATTGAAAATAGTGAAAAATAACATTTTTGTGGTGAAACAACATCCATGTTTATTCATTTAATGTCCCTCCACGGTATACATACATTCATATTCCTTCCAGTGCTGTTTTTGTTTTAGCCAGTTGAAAATTTTTCAACTCTTCTCATTTCTTTTTTTTGCAATGGTCAGGAAAAGTACACACGGTGGAATTAAAAAAATTGCTCTGTGGTTCTGTATGTTGGTTGCGTTAATGGAAAAGTTTCTTTCGTTTTTAATTGAAATTTTTTTTACTTATATGAGAAAATTTCAAAAAAAAAAATGGTTTTTGAAGAGATTATAGTTCTCATTTTTATCGATCTTTTATTGTATATGATGAATATTGTTATCGTTATGATGATGATAGGAGTACTTTTGTGGTGGTTTCTATCACCACACAAAACAACAACAAATTCTATTAAGGAGGGTGTTTATATGAGAAGTCATGTTTTGTATTTTCATTCTTCAGTTTTATTGAATTTTATTTATTTTTCCAACTCACATTTAATATTTGCATATGACTCGCTGATGAAATCATCTCCATGCTATTGTATAGTTTTATTACTCCATCAGCGGCGTAGCCAGAAATTTTTTGAGGGGTGGATTTTCATGCTTTTTCTCTAAAACCCTAGCAAATTGAAATCAACAAATCCCTCAATCCCCTCCTGGCTACGCGCCTGTAATTTTACCTTTTTTCGGTGCTTTTTAAGTGGATAATATGTTTTATTGTTTCTGAGCCGTCTGTCCTTTTCAACATTATTTTTGTGTAGGTTTATTTTTTTAAGTCAGCAAAAAAAAACACGAAAACTGTCGGTACCAAAAGTTTGCATGTAAACAGCACAATTGTTGCCCCAAAGGAGATTGATAAAGTTCAATTGAACTTTCAAAGTTTAAATGCGTTTAGTTCAACCTTTGGAAAGAGAAATTTTCACAATTTTCATATTTTCTACATATGACCATGTCATAATATTTTATATCATATTATTGTTATTATTACTATTGTTGCTTTCATTATTCTTGTTCTCATTCTCGTTTTTTTATTCATATTCAGGTGGACATGGAACTCTCCTAGGTCTCATTAATTCATTTATTCATGTTATTATGTATATGTATTACATGCTGTCCGCAATACCTTCCATGCAGAAATATTTATGGTGGAAGCGTTACTTGACCATTATGCAAATTGTGAGTATGAATGTCTTCTGGATGATACATGACAAGCATATTTAATTAATGCAATATGTACTCTGATATTTTCACATTTCAGATTCAATTTTTGATCGTCTTCTGTCACACCGTACAAATTCAGTTCCGGCCAAGTTGCACTTATCCAAAATCAATCGGTGCTTTACTTACACTTAATGCTGCCCTATTCACATACATGTTTTCATCATTCTATATCAGATCATATACCAAAAAGAGACGAGAACATGTCGACGAAAATAAAGTCATTTGTGATGAAAATAGTAATGTGGTGGATCAAGATAATAAGATGATGAAAAAGGAATAGAGGACTATTGTCTTCGAAAAAAAGGAAATATAATTAAAATTGCATCATTTAAAGTCAAAGATGTTGATAATAATGGTCGTAATTGAGAAACTACTCTCTTCTTCTTCTTCTTCTTCTTTTACATTCATATTTTATATTTATTAATTTTAAAGAAAATTTTTCTAGCAGAAAAATTATAATATGAAAATTTTAAAATGGTTGCTTTAAATAAAACTTGTATACATGATAAAAGGATTGAAAAATAATCAGAAATAAAGATAAATAATTTAAATTAATTTTTTCGTATTTATAGTTTGCATTTTAATCTGATTAAAGACTTTATACCTTATTAATTATTTGGGGATTTGGATAAATTTCTCCGTAAATAATTAGTATTTTATAGTCAATGTCAAAAATGATTCTGGTAGATAGAAAATATTGAAGATCTCCACATATGCTTAACTTTATATTAACAGAGAATTATTTGCGATGTCAATAATAATTCACATTCAATTAGTTAAAAGAGGCTTAAATCAATTTATCCATTGAAACTTATTTCCAAAATTCTTTAAACCACTTAACTACTTGTATACTATTAATTAGTAGTAAATTTTTAAATATTAAATAAATTTTGCAAAAGTTAGAATTTTCTACCAGCATTTTTGACTACAGAATTCGTCGTAAATAATTTCAAATTGATAATACCTACATTTTAGTGAACTAAAATTTCAATTATTAATATTAGGAACTCAGACGTAAATTAAGTTTGGAATTACAGATTCGACTATAATATAATTATAGTCAAGTAAGAATATTTTTGTTTCCTAAAAATTTTCAGGTAATACTTACCACGAATATTTTAAATGAATAATTAAAATAATAAATTTTAATAGTCCTTTTTCAATGTTTTTGTTTGTTTTTTGTACGTTTATTTCTGAACCAAAATGTTTTATTCGAAATAAATCGAGTAAATTTTGCAATAATATGCAGGTATAAAAATTATAAATTTAAAAACAATTAAACTTTATTCGTGTTCTTCTTCATAAATGCATTCTCAGAAAATTGGGAACAAAAATTTTGTTCCTTTAAAAATATGAGTATTTCCATATTTTCATTTTGGGAACTTTTTTTCTTTTTGCCTGCTGCTGTTTTTAGAGTTTCATCTGTAAACGAAAATTATTCAAAAAGGAAGGAACTGTTGCTTATGTTTACAGTCCAAGCAGCTTCAACTGAATTTGACCGTGAGCTAAATATATGGATCTAAAATTTGAATTTATGAATATTGAAAAGCGCATCATGAATTAAAAGACGAATAAAGTTTCAGGCTCATATAAAAAAATTCTTTGAATTTCCTTGAAAAATGCTATCTAAATTATTGTTTAGCGATATAAAAAATGATGTAATATCTTAAATGATTTTTTTTATTCCTTCTTATTCATTTCAATGTCTATCTCTTCCTTCGCATCTTCATTAACATGGTCAGTAAGACCAGTGTGTTTTGTTTCCGGTTGCTAAAAATTAAGCAACATTAAAATAAATTACATTTTCAAAATGACTTATTGAAAGTACTTACGAATAATATCAAGAATCCAGCAAGAACGATGAGTGTTCCACATATTGTGGTCGGAATATACCAGGCCCATGGACCGAGTAGATCAACTTTAAATTAAAATGTAAATTATTAAGATAATGTTTATCTTCAATAGTCTGTCCAATCTCTTCTACACTTACCAATATATGGAGCAAAGAATGAACCAAAATGTGCAGCTGTTGAGCTTATTCCCAACACAGAATTTCTAATTTCTGTCGGAAACATTTCAGCTGTGTGTAAAGTCATAATGGCATAGACTGATGTTATGCAAAAACGACTCATCATTGCCAATACTAACAATACAAGTTCTTTATCCTTTGAGACGCCCAAAACTGCAAGTAGAAAGGCACCGGCAAGAACAAATAATGTGAATTGTGACAGTCTTCTTGTTGAAAATTTTAATATGAAAATTGACACAATATATCCGAATATATCAACTGTTCCTGTTAATCCCGTCCAAACGTAAATATTTGCTCTAAAGTTTTCAGCATTTAATGACAGCATGTAATATGTTAATGATGTTACACACCATGTAAAGTGGCAAATCAGTGCTTTATTCCTGAGATTTGAAGGTCCATACAGTTTTATAAGCTCTTGGAACCACCCTCGAATTTTTTCATTGCATGACTTTGATTCAACTTCTTTCTTTTCATTGGGAGTATCCACAATTTCAATTCCCTCCTTTTCACATTGTAACTCAAGCAAAAAATCAGGCGCTGGCTTTTTACGATAAAGCATTTTGTAAGCTTTCTTGTACTTTCCTTTACTTATGAGATATCGAGGCGATTCAACTAGCCATCTAAAATATTAAACAAATTGTCATAAGTAATATGACATTAAAAATTCAATATGCGCACTCACATAATATGAATAATTAATAGAAATGATGGGATTGTCAATGCAAGTTGCAAATCACGCCATTTGGGGAATATATATGCAGCTCCAGCGAGGAAGAGAAATCCCACTGGATAACTGAAATTATATGCTATTGACAAACTCGATCTATATTTCTGTCCTGTATTCTCTGTTATGAGAGTGAATAATGAGTAAAAGACACCAGATCCACAAAATCCTACGGGGAAAACATTTAATAAATAAATGAAAATATTAAGCTATGCTGCCTCTGATATGTAATGCTTCAGAACAGTTCCAGATTCTAATTAATAAAAATCATACAGATTAGAATTATTTCAAAGTGTCATCAAGAAAGTCAAGAACACTAGCTCTATTGATAACCTCAGATTTAGAAATAATTTTAGTATTTAACTATTTCAATTAAAAGCATTAATCTTACCTAGACCCATACGACCTAACATCAACAGCATATATGTTGGCGAGTAGGTGGTCAAAAGACCTGATAAAATATATAAAACTGCCGCTAAATTAAAGCAAGCTTTTCTTCCGTACCTAAAGCAGTTTGGGAAGAAATTAGAATCTTTTATGTCACACAACATAAGGCCCTTTTTTCCAGAGAAGGAGGTGAATTTTCACCCATTCACCCCTCCCCACTGACAACATACTTATCACTTATGATGCCAAAGGTTGATGCACCCACAAATTTTCCGATAGAGAGAGCAACTTGAACATTTGAGCGATATGCTGTCCTCTCGCATACCAAATTCCATTCAGGCACAAAACTGGCATCTTTCTCTTGTTCATAGTGGAATGTATAGTCGTCATCCTGTTCCTTCATCTCGAAGCAAGATGCAGTCTTTGGTTTATCCTTATCATTTAGATAAATTTTAGCTTGTTCAAAGCTTAAATCCGCAAGCTTATCATAGTCCCATTTGTACACATTACAACTTTGGCTTGTATTTAGTCCACCTGGAATTGCAATTTCTCTTATTTGTTCATAGCTCCAATTCTTATGATTTAAAGCTGGAACTACACAGAAAAATTGTTCAGGCATTTTGCTTAGGAACACATATGATGACACGTGAAATCCGTTGATTATGTTTGGTGTTATACAAAGTATAAACATTATCCTGAAAATTAAAATTAATGAGATTCAAATTAAACGTGAGAGCATAAATTGTGCACGTGAATGAATTGATTCATTATTATCATCAGCTAATTGATAGTAAATTGATATTATTCAACGCACGTTTTAGAGATCGAAAATAATCTCAATGAAAACAAGCAAAATATTTACTTTTAAATCAGTATATTGTAAGAATTTTTAAATTTTTTTTCTGTGCATAAATAATTTTTTTCTTCTTTACATTGTTGGGCATTTTCATGACCTTCATCAAAATCTAAAGTTTAATGTCCTTTGAATAGATTTGTTTGTTTTCTTTAAAAGTAAACCTTTCAAATCTATAGCTAGTCTGAGTTTTGAAGGATCTTTTGGAACATTTTAATGATAATCAGTTTTGAGAAATAAAATTTTTCTGGTACTTTTCCATTACTTAATTAAAGCAGCTGTTTCTGTTTAATGTTATTAAGTAAAAAGTTATTCATAACTATTTTAAAAAGTAACAAATATGCTAATATGTTTATAAGTTGTTGCTTTCCAGAAAATAATATTCAATATTGTTGTTGACAAAACTCTTATACCAGGTGTTCATTGGCCTAATCACGTTTATATACTGCCAAAAATAAATTTTATATCGCCAAATTGAAGACTGATTCATTATCGATCAAGTGACAGTTCAAGTGCTTTATGGACTGCTGAATTTCGTAATTCATTCAGTAATGACAATTTTATGCTAAGTCGTTAAGCAAATAAATAGGAAGATATACTTTAATTATGCACAATGTGTGTTCCAATCCATTTGACATCTTTACAGTGTACAAGCTTAATTTGCTTAAAATTAATAATAGAACCACTCTGGTAAAATTTTTAGACTAAAAAAATTCATGCCGACCTTCATCGAACCATTCATTCAAAACTTTTGGTTGTACTTTTAATTATAATTATTGAGTAAAATAAAATTCAAGTGGTAACCATTTGATATTGGTACCAAACATCCATCACCTTTTATTTCTCAATAGGCTCCAAAATCCACTTGATTGTGTACAATTTGATATCAGGCAGCAGTAACATTGAACTTGACTCAAAAAATTTTTGCGCGGGTTTTGAATTAATGAAAAAAAAAGACAAAAATAATTTTTGATAACGTAGTAGTAGTAGTTATCAAGCGTGACAGTAAAATAAAGTTGGAATTCCGTATGATTTATTAAACACATTTTGATAAGATCTTTGTTATTATATATGAATCCTACTTTCAGACGACAATTTACCATGTTTTATTTGCAGCTCCCGACGATGGCAAATTTCTTGAAATTTTCAATAATTTAATAAACTATTATTTTTAAAAAGTAGGCTAATTATAGTTAAATCTGATTCTTATTGCTATCAGCTACTAGTTACTAAATTATCCGAGATTAACGAGCTCTCGTGTCTTGATGTGTTTATAATGTTTATTATTTACTTTGTACTCTCTAATGATAAGCAACTGCTACAAAATATTGTGATAATCTAGAAAAATCACATAAAGATAATTTTTGATGGATTGCATCATGTATTCATTTCTAAGTTACATTCACTTACGACTTTTTATCACATGAATAAAATTATTTTTGTATTCTGTTGACTCAATATTAAAACATATGTTTTCCCATGTTTTCAATATACTAATAACCGGCTATGTTTACTATGGATCTCATTTCGACACATAAATAGAAAAACCTCATTAAAAACTCTAAAATTTAGATTTATCATGTTTAATTCTATTCACCTTCGATGAATGTAATCACAAAATGATGAATAGAGAAATTTTGATTCCGAAAATTGTTCAAATGATTTTTTAGTGATATTTAAAACAACATATATACTAAGAAGTTTCTAGATGTCATTACCAGACAAATAACAAGGAATAAAAATGCAAATTTTTATTTTACGAAAGAAGAAAATGATCAGCATTCAAATGACCTCGACACAAAAACAAATCTAAAGTCCAAGAATACTGACCAACAGCAACTTTCTTCTTTGCACAGCTTGATTATCTTATAAACTTAAGGCTAAGCCTGTTTGCAAAAAATAATAAAATCACTAAAATCTTGTTGATGCACCTTTAGAGAGTTTTATATTTAGTTGAGAGTTTATATATTTAATTCAACTTTTTTATCTCATCCCAAAATCACTAAAATATTGTTAAAATTTTGATTAGATTCAATTTAGTGATACACATTTGCGTGCTTACACTAGGACAGAGGCATAGCCAAAAGTGGGACTTTTCGAAATGTTCAGGGGTATTTTGGATTTTTTTCCTTAAAATACCCTAGCACCCCGTACTAGGATCAGTCAAAATTAATTTATTTGAAAAGCAAATGAGCAAAAAAAAAAATTAATTAAGTAGCATGAAGGGTTACAATTTCCAATTGTTTACTTTCAAGCATCTGGATATAAAATGTCTCAGAAAATTTTTGAAACTTAATTGAACCTTGACAGAAAATCTTCAAGATCTGCTTGTTGTCTTGAAAGAAGTCAAGCTCAGAAAAGGAAAGAAAATTTTATGATTCATATCATTTTCCACAAACCACAATGATTAACCCCTCGCCTGTGCAAAAATCATGTGAGAGTTCCTAATAATCTTTAATGCCCACACCTTATCTGACTATCAAAGTATACATTATATTTTCATTGTCGCATATTCTATAATTAGAAAACTAAATGTGACATAAAATTTTGTCTGCTAAACACGTGCGTGGTTAATTTAAACAAACAGTTACAAATGGAAGTAACTTTAACACCGATTTATAGAAAAAAAAAATGTCATAAATGTGTGCCACTGTCCGATAATTTTACGTTCATACTATTTTACGTACTTTATCAGTAAAAGAAAAACGAATGTTGATTCAAAGGTCGCCAAAAATAATTATTGAAACGTCGACTGACAGACTTCACATGCATGGATTTATATGTTTTTTAAGTCTGCATCACATCTTACCATAACCACAAATCTTTTCCTTTTCCTTTTTCTTCCAATCCTTCTAAAACTACATCTTTCAAGGTCCTTTTATCAGCTCCTAGAGCTGGTTGTTTCTCTTCTTCTGCCGGATCTGGCTCTGTGTGATTTTCTTTTTCTGTACTCATGATCTCAAAACGATAATTTACTTAGAAAAGAGACAGTAAACACGAATTTCCTTTCACGACACAAATGGAGCCTTCCTTTTGTTGTACAATCAACTTTGAATGAAATACGGCAATTGACGAACAAAACGTTTTTCAGCACTAAATTTTATTAGTGTTATTAATAATTTTATTCAAAATTTATCAACTTTTCTTTCATAAATTTCACATTTTTAAAATTCGTCAATTTTTTACTTTTTACAACTTCACCGCATGAGACAAAAAATCGATATATGGCCACGCACTCACTCTCTCCTGTTTACACGCAAAGAAATAATCTTTTTTTTTATTCTCCTTAACTCACTTTCGTCAATTGCGCATGTTCACTCTAACGCATCCGCCGTGAGACTGAGAATTTTTCATTAAACGAATAGAGAAATTTTATTTTGTGAATGAACGGAGAACCGCTGTATAAATACATTTATCGTACAATAAACTTTTTTCATGAAGGGAGAGGGAGAGGAACGCGTCTGATAATGATGTGAGAGTATAAGGAATAAACTAATTCGTATGAAAGATCGATGCGTGTTCGCGCTCTGAAAATGTTATAGACAAAAAAAGTAGGTCAACACGTTGTGCCGGCTTTTTCATAAGACCATAGTAGTTGTAGAATAATTTTCAGCCGTATTTATTTCCACTGAGAAATTTTTGAGTTCGGGCTATGAATTTGAAAGACACATGACTAAAAAATATTGAACTTGAATTCTCATTTCATGTGTCTTTTTTTCGTTTCTTCGGTTTTCACGAGCATCTTTCGTGACAATCGGGTTTTAAGTACAGCATTTTTGTGGACGAGAGCAACATTTGATTTATTTTGTCCGCGTAATATATAAGTTTGTGACTAATTTAGGGGGTTAAAAAATTTTATTTACAAACAAAATTTGCAGAGTGATCCATTTCTAGATTATCCATATTAAAATGATCGTTAAATACAGAATATTTAAGAAATTATCATATTTATAAAATTTTGTATTATGCTAATTTTCTAAAACAAAAAATAACTAACTCGATAGTTAGTTCAAAAAGTAGTAAACGAAATTCACGTGATTTGTCAAAAAAAAATCATACAAAAAAAGAATGCTGGATGTTATTTGTGAACGCCCTAATTTGTCCATTGACTTGTGATTCATGATATTTGAGGGAAAGAGATAAGAGGACTGAAGCGTGGAAAGTACTCTTGATATGAAAATTTTATCGCGGCGGTTGTTACGTATTAAATTACATATTTTGATAGACATCATTTGTAAACTAACACCAAATGATCACACACTCGTATTTGACCAATCGAATGTCCCCACGTTTATTGTCAGAAAATTAAAAATGTCAAAAAATGCGTTTTTACCCATTCACCAAGATTTTTTTTAAATGCATCGTATGTTATGCACAAAACAAAAGAGTAAAGCAATAAGCGAAAATTTTCTCTGTCGGCTTTTCGTTTTCCCACCGATATTTTTACATTTTTTTTTCTACTCTTAATCAACGTGTTGTGAAATATCGCACTCGATTTTAAAATAAGGCAATAATAAAATATTGCGACTTTGTTAAACAAAGGAAAATTTTCAGTGTCAAGTGCAGGTTCGAATTAAAAATGGAATGTTTTCCAAAGGAATTATGGTTTGAAATATTTGAATATCTTGATGTGAGCGATCTATTTTCGTTGACTGAAACCTGTAAAGATTTCTATTCATTGATCGTTAAAACGAGATTAATTGAAAAGTTTACGATGTGTTTAACGGGAGATCAAAATGCTGGAGAGTGGAATTATGTGAAAAGGAACTACAGTCAATTAAGAGTCAAAGAATGCAACGACCTTGAAAAATATGAAGCTATATTTGGGGACATTGGATGGAACTTAAGGAAAATTTTCTTAATTAAATTGGAACTGAAAATTTCTAGTTTGAGGAAATTTTTTGAGTTTTGTTCAAAAATTGACTTTTTAGTTATTTCGGAAGTAAATTTGGATATTGATGTAAAATTGGAATCAACTCAATTACCTGTATATAAAAACCTCAAAATATATTTTGATGACAGCAGCCCATCATTCTTCGATATCCTCAAACACTCAACAGCTACAGAACTCTGCGTAGACAACAAATGCAGCGCAAAGTATACAAACTTTGACTCAGTAAAAAATTTCTTAAAATTACAAAAGCATCTCGAATCATTAGGCTTAATGTATTTTAGCATAAACACGAATTTATTCATGGATAATACGCTAGATTTCGTAGAATTCAGATTAAAGAAGTTCTATATGAACAATGTTTATTTGGGAATGGAAAATGTCGCGCGATTCCAAACTTTTATGATGAATCATACTGACACGTTAACAACACTTCATGTCCAGTCACCATTTCTTGACATTTCTTTCTTCAGGCAATTTTCAGCACTTAAGGAATTACACATTAGCCACACAAATGCATTTTTTGAGAATTTTGAAAATATCGAGATTCTGACTGTTGAAAATGTTTCTGGAAACTGGATGATAAAATTTCCATATATAAGAGATTTAGCAATGATTTATAAATACGGAGTATTTCTGGGCATGTATGCTGATCTCATCAATCTGATCCATCTTGAGAAGTTAAAAATCATCGATTCGAAAATTCCGGAATTGAATATCCCGTCCGTACGCAATCTATCCCTTAAAAACGTAACAATTTGTACCAAGCGACCATTTTGTTTTGATGATAATAAAATTAGAGAATTAAATATTGACTCATGCAGTTCGATTGATTGGATTGCTGACTTCCTCGCACAGGAATCATCAAGATTAAAGGTTTTGCGAATTAAAGACATGAATTTGAAAGACTTGATTAGGAAGATGATTGTTGAAAAAGGAAAGGATAAAATCCAGACCTTGATGTTCATCAATACATGATTAAATGTCTAATAATGTCCAGATTAAATATTTAAAAGCTTATAATGTGCCTTCAATGACATATTCACAAATCAATAAGCTTATTCAGCATTATCGAATACAATATACAATTTCTTCTCCTGAAAAAAGAACTGGACGGAGATGAAAATTGCAAAGTAATCAACAATTTTTCGTTTTAAAGCATACCTTATCTCCCTCATGTCTCATCATAATATATTTCATACATATTTATATAGCAACTTTTTCAAAGAAATTGAGATCGAAAAAATGAAATTAGGATTAAAAATAAAGTTGGAAAAATACATTTTAAAAAAAAGTTAATATATCTATACTCTGTTGAATCATTGATAATTAGGAAATGTTTATGACCTCGTTACTTATTTGATTAGAAAAGAAGTTATAATTTTTTATTTTCTTTACATCATCCACAATCCAATTAAATTAGTTTAATTGACAATGCTCGAGCATGCTCCTAAAGCGAGTAGTTAAAAAATTAATTTAGCAATTTCTCAGCTATTGGTGATATCCAATTGTGATTGATATCTTTGTTCTGGTGGTAAGTTTTGCTGTGTGCCTTGATTTGTCATTTCGTTCATCATACGTTGCATGAAATCATTAAAAAGTTGCTGATTACCAAGATTTGGCGTGTTTTCAGTTACCAGAGGCTGATTTGTGTCTGGAGGAGGTTGCGGAATTCCCATAGAGCCTACAAGTCCCGGCCCTACTTGACGCAATTGTTCCATTCCTTGTTGAATTTGCAAGATGGCATTTAATGCTTGAGGATTAGACACCACAACTTCTGGATTATCGTATCGCTCATCGTATCGGTTAAACTACTAAATGGATTTGGCCCAAATGCTCCCGTTACCCGTTGCATTAGTTTAGCATTTGCTGAACGAGTGGATTGTCTAAAATTGTTCTCATCAACTCTGGATTTCCCATCAATTCATTTTGCATTCTCACTTGAATATCCATAAAGGAATTGGAATTTACTCCTAATGCTTCTAATCCAGATATTCCACCGATTTGATTTAATCCAAAAGGTGTTTGTCTTACATCAGCCGGTCTCCGAGTAAGTCCTTGAGCTTCCGGTTTTGGCGGGGCTTTAATTACCTAATAAAAATCATTTATGTCACAATGAGTCACTAGGAACATCCAGAAGAAGGAGGAAAAAAATTGTAAAATTATGAAATGAACTGTAAGTCCATCCTTAATATTGTGCGCTTTCATTGAATCTGCATCTTTGAGGATCTTTCCAGCGAAAATTAAGCACAATTAATGTTAATGCTGAATATTTAAATTAATTAAATCATATTACAACAGATCATCGATCGCAGTGCCTTTTGCCTTTAGCAAACCCATTATTGTATTCTATTCTAAATCATATTTGAGATATAAATTTCATGATTTAGCATATTCACTTAAATCCATTCTACTAAATTTGTCAATCACTTGTTGATGCTCAACGTTTGGCTTTCTTTAAAATAAAAATATTAACTCATTTAATTAATGACAAATGATGTGACTTGATGCTCACCACATTTTCGTACAGCCTAAGTTCATGTTTAATGGAATTAATTAATAATTTCTAATATTTTTTTCTTTTTCAAAACAATGCGAATGATTGTAAATTTCGTGTGCTTCTTAAATCGTTTGAAGTTAAAAAGTCCGTTACACTAACTTGAAGCACTAGCAACAGATTTAGTGATGATCGGAGCGATATTCAATATTTTTGGTTAGTTCAAATTTTTTATGTCATCCTTAATCTCATGATTGTGTGAAAACTAAAGGATTGACACCGAAATGATACTTTGATGATTTGAAGCTTATTGTAAATTCTTGATGTTCTGAAAAAATCTCGGAATTTCAAGATGCAATTTTGGAGATTTTCAAGTTCCAAGCTTAAAAAAGTTTAAATAAAAATTAAACTAATTTTTTTGTGTTATGCTTAATCTCATAATTGTGTTAAAAATAAATGTTTGACACCGAAACTATACATGATGATTTGAAGCTTACTATGAAATCTGGTTAGTATGAAAAAATCTCGAAAATTGAAGATACAATTTTGGAGATTTTCAAGTTTTAAGCTTAATTTAAAAAAATTAAATAAAAATTAAATGATATGCTTAATCTCCTAAGATCCTAAGAACTGACACCGAAACTATACATGATGATTTAAAGCGTATTGCAAAATTTAGTTACTCTGAAAAAATCTCGAAAATTGAAGATACAATTTCGGAGATATTCAAAACTTTAAAAAAAATTAATAAAAATAAGATTAAAATTTTTTTATGCCATCATTAATCGCATGATTGTGTTGAAACTAGAGGATTGACACCGAAACGATGTATTGATGATTTGAAGCTTATTGTAAATTCTTGATGTTCTGAAAAAATCTCGGAAATCTCGGAAATCAAGGATTCAATTTCAAAGATTTCTAAGTTTGAAACGTATAGAAAATAAGTTTAAAAATGAACTAAAAATAATTTATTTTATGACATCCTTAATCTTATGATTGCTTGAGAGCTAAAGGATTGACACCGAAATACTACATTGATGACTTAAAGCTTATTGCAAAAT
Organism: Chironomus tentans; assembly: GCA_963573255.1. Classification (NCBI taxonomy): domain Eukaryota; kingdom Metazoa; phylum Arthropoda; class Insecta; order Diptera; family Chironomidae; genus Chironomus; species Chironomus tentans. The sequence goes on along the minus strand of OY754304.1, from coordinate 39,866 downwards.
TTAGTTAGTCTGAAAAAATCTCGGGAATTGAAGGTTCAATGAAGACAGTAAAATCTTTTCATATACAATACTTATTTATCTCGGAGATTGGATATTCAAATTTGAAACATATCAGCTAGAACATATTTACATTATTTTTGAACGTATTGGTACGTATATAAATATTGGATTGATATATGGTCATTTTATATATTATGAAGTATGAGATTTAAAAGAAAAATTGCGCACCTTAAATCTCAAAACTTTTAGATAGCTTATTTTTTATATATGTTTGAAATGCACAGAATTCATTAGCTTTTTGAATAATATGTTTAATGAGTGACAGAAGAGAATAACAATTATTTTATGTATACAAAAAACTTCATTTTTTTAATTTGAATCCTCTAGGCATTTAAAGCCAATAAGAGGAATTGCGATTCATATAAATAATTAAATAATTTGCACTTACCCCTTTTTTATAGATCCACCAATCAGTCGTCGAAGGAGTTAACATTTTTAAAGTTTTCACTAAAGGACTCGTATTTTTGATTTACTTTACGCGGTCTTAAGTTTAAAGAATACTTCACACATTTCTTTGGAAATTTAATGCTCAAATCTTTCGAGTTTTAATTATACTTGTCGAAATTTTTGTCATCGCGCACGAGAGTTTTTGACTTTAGATTTAATCACACTATATAATTTTTATTTAAATCATTTTCACCAGGGGGAAAACCACTTGGTGGAATTATTTTAGAAAACATCTAGGCTCAAACTTTTGGTCCTATCTTGAGCAGAACCATAATATAAGATATTCTGACACCGTTTCCACCAACCAATATTTAAGGACTCAAAATTATTGTACAAAATGTGGTTGGTGGGAAAAAAAATTTTGGTGGAAAATGACTTTTTTCCACCAAGTGGTTTTCCCCCTGATTTTCACTTTAAAAAGTTTTTCTTATTTTTTAAAATTTAAATAATATCCAGCTTAAATTACCTGGATTTACATTACCCATCAATGCAAAAAAAAGTCTCTAAAATAAAACTTTCAGATTTATTTAATGGAAATACTGTGGGCGAAATGGATAGTACTCGTCAGATGCTAAAATTCTTGATAAATTGGCAGCACTTTATAATGAAAAGATTCCAATGGCAAAGGGAACTGAATATTTGATACGAGCTGTTATGTCAATGAAAAGTGTAACTATTTGATATTCTACCCATGGAGATATATTTAGAAAAATTTAATGAAGCAATTAGAAGCGGCTTCACTTCATTATTTTATTATTTTCACAATAGAACTTCATTTTTAGTTTGAATCCTCTAGGCACTTTAAGCCAATAAGAGGAATTAAGATTCATATAAATAATAATAAAATAATTCCACTTACCTCTTTTCCTATAGATCCACGAACCAGTCGTCGAAGGAGTTAACATTTTTATAGACTTCACTAATGGACTCGTATTTTTGATTTACTTTACGCGGTGGTCTTAAGTTTAAAGAATACTTTACACATTTCTTTGGAAATTTAATGTTCAAATCTTTCGAGTTTTAATTAGACTTATCGAAACTTTTGTCATCGCGCAAGAGATGATAAAATTCTTGATAAATTGGCAGCACTTTATAATGAAAAGATTCAAAAGATTCATTGGCAAAGAGAACTGAATATTTTTTATTCGAGGTGTTATGTCAATGAAAAGTGTAACTATAAAATATTTCTCGCATGAAGAAATGATAAGAAAAATTTAATGAAGCAGTTAGAAGCGACTTCACTTTATTATTTTATTATTTTCACAAAAGAACTTCATTTTTGGTTTGAATCCTTTAAGCATTTTAAGCCAATAAAAGGAATTGAGATTCATATAAATAATTATTAAATAATTTGCACTTACCCCTTTTCCTATAGATCCATGAATCAGTCGTCGAAGGAGCTAACATTTTTAAACACTTCACTAATGGAATCGTATTTTTGATTTACTTTACGCGGTGGTTTTAAGTTTAAAGAATACTTTACACATTTCTTTGGAAATTTAATGTTCAAATCTTTCGAGTTTTAATTAGACTTATCGAAACTTTTGACATCGCGCACGAGAGCTTTTTGACTTTAAACTTAATCACAACACACTATATAATTTTTATTTAAATCATTTTCAATTTGAGCGAAATGGACAGCACTCGTCAGATGCTAAAATTCTTGATAAATTGGCAAAGGGAACTGAGTATTTGATACGAGCTGTTACATCAATTAAAGGTGGGTATTTTCCCAAGGAGATATATTTACAAAAATGTAATAAATTTAATGCTTTACTTAATGAATGACAGAATAGAGTGAAAAAATTTTATGCGTACAGAAAAAAATTCATTTTTAGTTTGAATCCTCAAGGCACTTTAAGCCAATAAGAGGAATTGAGATTCATATAAATAATAATTAAATTTGTACTTACCCCTTTTCCTATAGATCCATGAATCAGTCGTCGAAGGAGTTAACATTTTTAAAAACTTCACTAATGGACTCGTATTTTTGATTTACTTTACGCGGTCTTAAGTTTAAAGAATACTTTACACATTTCTTTGGAAATTTAATGTTCAAATCTTTCGAGTTTTAATTGAACTTATCGAAACTTTTGTCATCGCGCACGAGAGTTTTTGACTTTAGATTTAATCACAATATACCACTTAATTTTTATTTAAATCACTTGCACTATAAATCTTCAGTTTATGGATTTAAATAGATTTAAAGCTCATTTGAGCGGATTTAGCTTAGACTTTAGCTATTTATATAATTTTTTTTTTTTTGACAAATTCCTATTATTCTACCCTTCACTTTCAATTCTTATACATAAGTTTTATTCCATTAATCCTTTCTCTTTCCGTTTTATGAGCAATCTTCTTGATTGGCGTGTTGCTGGCACTAGCTGTTTGCTGTAGTAACCAAGGTAATTGAATCATTTGCATTCCTTGCTGGGCTAATCTCAACTTCTGACTTGACTGGAATATCCGTATCATTTGACAATTATTTAAAACTTGCACGTTTTGTCTCCTTTATCTCCATTGCATCCTTCACATATTAATCCACATCATTTATTTCGTCAGTTACAGTACTTTCCAAATAACTGTGACTTCCGAATACTAAATGTATTCAAAAGTTCACGTCCAATGCTCAAATTAACTCTTGGAGAACTTTCAGCATAATGATTTGACTCACTATTATCCTCGGTACAAGATACAGTCGCTGTTGTGTAATTATCTACTTCCGAATCTGTCATTGATTCTATCATCCATTAAAATCTTTAATTGTTGTTCTCTTGATAAAACTTCTTTGTTCTACTTATTTATCTTCTGTTTTCCTTAAAGCTTCCTTTTAGTTCCAGCTCAAATTGTCGTTTTTCTTCAGCCAGCTTTTCAGATCTCCTCTTTTCTTTTACGCCTTTGTCGAGTTCGTATAATGCTCGTCGCCAATGTAATGTCTCGCTCAAAATCAAACCATTTAATTTAAGCTATTCAATTCAAATTATCTTGATTTGGAAAGCCACTATAATTCTGCACTAATTTTTTAGGCAAATGATCGCTTCTCGAACAATTATATCAAAAACCTCTTCTTGTAACTTCTCTCCTTGACTGAATCCACTTGCCCAATTATTTCCAGCATCTCCTCCGTCCTTTGACAAGTAAACATTTTCCGGATTATACAACTAAAATGTAAAATAACGTGAATTTTATAATTTACTAAATATAAACTTAATTGAAGTACCTTTGCATATTGTGACTGCATTATTGTGTAAATGATACGAGGTTCCAAATTCAGCAGTGCTGTTCGAGGAATGCAATGATTATCATCGACCTAAAAATTGAAATAAATGTTTTTAAAACATCCAGGAAATAATTTTAATTTAATTTATCTGGTAAAAGAACACATCTTTTCTAGTCACTTCCATCTGTAGCAAAGCCTTCAAGAACTCCTAACGGAGAAATGTCCATGTTCAAGACATAATCGCTTCCAAAATTCAAAACTAACTATCGAAATCCAGGAATAATTTATGTTTAAAACGACATTCAGGAATTATAGTGAATTTATGCTTATTCTGTTTGTTACATTGGCCTAATTGAAGTGTTATCATTTCACTCGACATCTTGGCAACTATTTAATTTAATAAAATCACTTTATTAACGTTTAATTCAATAAAAAAACTTAATAATGCTAGAATAATTTGTTAATTTGCTCTATTCAGGACGTTAGGTGCACAGCACATAACTGAAGATCCAGTGGTAATAAACATTGAATTTATAATCATTTAGTTAACGAATTTTAGTGATTTTTAACAAAAATTCTTTAAAACAAACTGTAGCATTAATTGTAAATCAATTAAACTTGATGAAGCTAAACAGAAGCCAATGGAACAAAAACAGTCTTATCGTCAATGGCAATTGGTAAGTTAGTCATTTATGCAGTCATTGCAAATCTTGAAACTAACGTGATTTTTTTCCTTAAGATCATTTCTTCTATTTTGTAACAGGAGCGATAATAATGTGAAGTGCTGGATGTACTGTAAATGATATGTGGGATAGAAACACATAGCACACATAGGACACCAAGTAAGGATAATATGTGTTTCTCACTCAATCTTGTCTTATTAATAATTTAAATTTTTTTAGATCTGCACATTGAATATTGACGATCCAACAGACTGTGCAAAGAAATTCTTGTCCAACAACTACGTAGGATTAAAATCCGGAAACCAGTGGAAAAAAAGATACAGTGTAAATACTTCAAAACATAAATTCACCTCATTTTGTAACGTTGCAGACTAATGGAGATATTAAATAAAAAAATTATATTAGTATTTAATTAATATATTTTCTTTTGTTCTCTTGATAAGAAACAGTCGTACTATAAATGTTTTGTGCTTTGAACAGCTGAAACAATTATGGTATCATCATTTAAATTATTAGTACTCCACTTTAACTCATCGCTATTTAAATTAAATAATAAAAAGTACAATGTAACGGTCGCAATAGTTAAGTTAAGCTCTCTTTTGGTCAGCAACGGTAAAATAATAAAGATGTTTATGAAGGGATGGTAGAAGCAATCATATTGAAAAACTGGGCATAATTATAGATTACTATTATCTTCTCACTGTTCATCTTTCAACTTACTATGAATCATGGCTAATATGTGTTTCTCACTCAATCTTGTCTTATTAATAATTTAAATTTTTTTAGATCTGCACATTGAATATTGACGATCCAACAGACTGTGCAAAGAAATTCTTGTCTAACAACTACGTAGGATTAAAATCCGGAAACCAGTGGAAAAAAAGATACAGTGTAAATACTTCAAAGCATAAATTCACCTCATTTTGTAACGTTGCAGACTAATGGAGATGTTAAATAAAAAAATTATATTAGTATTTAATTAATATATTTTCTTTTGTTCTCTTGATAAGAAACAGTCGTACTATAAATGTTTTGTGCTTTGAACAGCTGAAACAATTATGGTATCATCATTTAAATTATTAGTACTCCACTTTAACTCATCGCTATTTAAATTAAATAATAAAAAGTACAATGTAACGGTCGCAATAGTTAAGTTAAGCTCTCTTTTGGTCAGCAACGGTAAAATAATAAAGATGTTTATGAAGGGATGGTAGAAGCAATCATATTGAAAAACTGGGCATAATTATAGATTACTATTATCTTCTCACTGTTCATCTTTCAACTTACTATAAATCATGGCTGTTAATTATACAACTTAGCATTGTCAAAAGAGCTCTATTCATTAATGAATTATCAAGAAGTGAATGTAAGTCAAAAATCTAATTTTGTAATTTGACTACTTTTTTGTTTTGGAAGCCTTTAGGTAGAAATATCAATACAAATAACAATTAATTGTGTTTACACCCGTTTGAAATGTACTTTTCGACACACTTTAAATCTATTTCACTTTTTTTTTATTCCGTTTCTTTAACTGTTATCATTTCTGCCAGGAAATCTATCATTTCTGATTATTCCGTAAATTTTATCCACAATTAACAAATGCCTTCTTAGTACTCTCTTGTTATCATTTATCACGTATGTCAAGAATTTATTAAAATTAGATAAATTCTTTATTGAAATTTTATAACGGAAATTATGTATTTAAATTTCCACACGCTTGATTCCATTGACTGTCGAAACTCACCATAATTTGTGGTGAAATGTGAGAGAAAGATAGAGGAAAGGAAGAGAGAAGTCAGTCGAGCACGATAACTCAAAAGTGACACTTCCTGAGTAATAAAATTAAGAGAGAACCCGAAATAAATGTAAGGAATAAACCAATTAATAATAGTATAGATAATGATGTAAATTTAATATAGATTGAACGCTAAATACTGTAAAGGTTTGCTGAATAAAGAGAGGTTTGTTGAAGTTGAGCTGTGGCATTGTTGAAGTCATTGGAAGGCAAAATATTTCTCGTTTCATTCCATTTTTCAGCTGTTCATATTTAGAAAAGGGTGAGTGAATTAAATATTTACATTTTTAAGTGCAAAAGTGCCATAAAAGAAAATCAAGAGTGATTTTCTTTTCATTCAATATTTATGGGTCAAAAGTGACTTTATAAATAACAGGAAGTGTATTAAATTATAAAACTGTGTAGTTCTCAGTGGTAGTACATAAAATAAGATCCCACTAGTTAAAATTGCTTTAAAATAAGAAAACTTAAAAAGGCACGTGAAAATCTTGTAAACAACAATTGAAAAAAATATACCTAACCTATTTAGTGTAAGTGCGACTCAAAGTGCTCTCTCTCTTAAAATCTAATAAAGAATCATTTTTATAAGGCTAAATTGAAAAGAATTAAAATTCATTAAATTAAGAGAATCGTAATGCCTAAAAAGAAAAATCCATGTGAGGTTTGTCACTCACAGATAAATATTTCCAAAAAATTTAGTCACCTTAAATGTTCACAATGTGAAGTGAGAGTTGCATAAACAAGATAGAATTGGCTTCTAATGGTCTTTATTATTGTAAATTGCACAAACGATGGGCTCCTTCCCAAGTTAAACGAATTTCGAAGCCAACACAAGATAATGTTATAAATGTCGAGCAGGTAAATAATATTTTACGTAATCTTGCAACTTTGAATGAGAAGGCGACGGATGAAAGTAGCAAAAAATCCCTTTCTGATACCATAAAATTATTACAAGAGGTGCTGCCAGGTCTTAGCGATAAGGAAGATAAACAAGAGGATAATAGAAAACAATCATCAGAAGTGGACTTAGACAGATTCCCTAATGAACCAAATGCCCAACTTCCTCCTCCTCCTTTCGCTCCTAATTGTAAAGCCTGTGACACTAATATTATTGGTTCCTTTTTTAAATGTAGAGCTTGTCGGGCATATTGGCATGGTAAATGCATTTATGGTACAAATAGAAAAATACATATTGAAGGCTATTGGTCATGTTTACCATGCAGGGATAGATATGATGAATTTCAAAGTTTAATGAATTACAGAGGAGATGATGCAGAGGTAGTCAAAAAAATATATTAATTAAAGTATGTAAAAAATTAAGAAAGGGATCGTTCTTAAATGACGTCTTCTAAAAAGAAATTACAGGATTTTATGTCCCATTGTCATGTACTTACACAATAAAATAAAGGAATTTTCACGTAGCTTCCTCCCTTATCCCCAAAAAATTAAACGTCATTTGTGAACGACCCGAATGTAACCATTACGAACACTTTTTACTCCTTATTCACTTACTTGCTTTTCGTCATAATATTAGGATGAAAGAAGTAGTCATTTATGAAACTACTGCCTTACAAAAATCATCGTTGGGCAAAGGATGTTATGGAAAAGTTGACATGACGTTTGCATCATATAAGACTATGACAAATGATGAGAAATATGAAATAATGGCACGAAAATGTTTTAAAGATAAAATTAATTATAATTTTAAATATGAAATATGTAGAAAAATTACAGATCTTATAGATCAAAATGAAATTTCTAGAATTAACAAACTATTGCATAATGACGATGAAAAGCTAGAATTATATTTTGAACTCATCAACGGAGTAACATTGCATCAATTCTGTATCGATTTTTGGGAACGAAATAAATCCTTTTCGTTTCCTTTTATCGCGTTTTTAGGTAATGAATGTTCAAAAGCAATAAATCAATTACACCTCCTTGGATTTGTGCATCACGATTTGAAGACCGATAATATTATGATTAATTCGAGTACCCAAGCAATTTTAATAGATTTTTCACTAACAAAACCGATAGGATCATTTTCAAAAGGCTTTAAGGAAAAATCTCATCATTTGCCTGTTGAAACCTTAAGAAATTATAAGATTGATCCTTCCATCGACGTTTATTCATTAGGAATCGCAATAATTGATTGCGTGGATATGAATCGCAAGGATTATGTAAATAATGAAGGACTTATTGATCAATATCAAATTAAGAACATCTATACTTCCAAAATACAGCATAAAAATCACGAGAAGGAAGACTTACTGTATATGTGTCATTTAATTATTGGTAGTCTCAATAAAAATCATTTGAGACGTCCTTCTTTAAGAAGATTCATGGAATTAAAGTCAAATTTCCAGCCAACACCAAATAAAAGTTGTTTGCATTTGATACAGATATTAAAAAATAACGTCACAAATGAAATTAATAATAAAAAAGTAAGAAGGAAGATCATCAGTTGTGTCAAATCAGAAATATTATTGAAGAAAAGGACCAAGAAATCAATCAAATGAAAAATGAAATAAGCACAATTAAAAATGAAATGTCTGAGAAGGAAAATAAGTACAAACAGCAGATACATGAACTGACTAAAAAACTAGAAGAACATTCATGTATGGAACAAATCGAAATTGTCAATATCGTAGAAAACTTAGAAAAGAAGGAAGATGAATCAAGTAATAAAAATAGTAACGCTAGTGCCAATACAGAAAAAAGGTAACATCATTTAATATTTCCGAAAAAAATTAAAATTTTCAATATTTTTTTTCGTTTCTATAGTGAACTTGTGTGGATAAAAACCCGAAAAGGAAAGGACGCCTTACAATACAAGGGCTGCCGTTTTTTGTGCAATAAAAGTTATAATTGTAGTGAAGGCAATATATATCTGTATCAGTGTCATCCAATTTAAAATGCAAAAAAACTCTACGACTTAAGAAAATTGACGAAAATCGGTTTGATATACTTTCAGCACTTTAAATAATAAAAAGTAAATGGAATGAAGATAGGAAGTTATGTATTGAATTATTGTTGAAATTTAAAATGAAATAAAAATATGAATTGAATGAAACTTTTTTTATTTAATGATCAAGATAAATCTGATAAATATTCTCATAGAAAAGGAAGAATCGTGTTTTTATTTATTTATAAAAAATCTAACTTTATCGATATTCAATCTCAATGAATATTTAAGTTCATTCTATTATAAGTGGTTGACGTTACAGTATGGGAGGTAAAAAAGTAAGAAATAATAAAAAGGATACGAATATCGAAACTTATCATTGTGCTTTATTCAATGATGGAAGTGTTTTGATAAATTCTAAATGGATAAAGCAAAAAATTGAAGGAACTAGCAATTTTTTAGTTCATTATCCACCGAAATATGAATCAAATTTGCTCTCCATTCAGACGTGGAAATGCTTAGAAGCTCAAATAGATTGTTCTCACGGTAAAGAAATTGATTTTTATTAAATTTTATCTATTACTAATTAATTGATTTTTTTATTAAAAAAATTCAACTAGATTCGATAATTGATGGCAGGGAGCATTTGAGAGAAATTTCCAACTCTGATAATAGTGAAGATGGACGTACATTTTTTAAACATGTTGACCCATTTTTACGGAATTTAGAAAAGGTAAATTAAGGAAAACAAAAATTAAAAAACTAAATTTTAAATTCAAAATGATGTTTGGTGATTTATAGAATGCTCGAAAACATATTATGCATGACTCAGAAGAAGAGAACGACTTTATTGAGGAACCGTTAGAAGAATCATTTAAAGAAGCAGTCTCAGATCTATCCAACCATACAGATTCAAAAATGCAGAGTGAACATGACTCAGCCAGTGGATCAGAAACAGAATTCGAAAACCCAGAAGAACTTCGCGGTATAATAAAAAAACTTTATAAACGTGTAAGCCACCTGGAAAATGAAAAAGCAACTAATGTTCCAATTCCTGCGAACAGAGTAGCTATCACAAAGGTTTCATCGCGGGAGGCTTTTGATAAATTTATCGAGAACTTAAATAAGTCAGAGGATCTTCAAAAAAAATGGTATGAATCAAGACAGAAGAATGTCATACAAATCATTATTATACCTAGGTATATAATTTTATTTCTCCGATTAATTTAATTTAGATAGTACGTTGGAAGAGCATACCAATTACACAGGGACTTAAAGGATATAATGGCAGACTTTATTCTATTTTAACGGATTTGTTCGAGCCTGACTTTTTAAAAAATAATGTTAAATGGAGCGTGTTTGCGGGAAAAAAAGAAAATATTGGAAACAACCAAGTGCTGTTTAAAACTTGCGATGAATTCATTCACATCATTCAAAAAGTATTGAACATTAAAGACCAAAATGGACCAATAAGTAAAGAATTGATTGGAAGTTTTAAAAATCTTTTGAGAAACAAGGTAAAGAGAGATAATTAAAAAAATTTAAGGAACATTTACGTTGTTAGGAAAAGTCTTCATTTATGAATTAAAAAGCTTTTTTCCTTTAAAGTTCCTTATTTTGTACAATTAATTTTTAGAGAAGTTCTTTTTGTTCCTAAGACAAACTTATTGTAGTCTATTAAATAATGAAAAGATATTTAATACAAAAAGAAAGTTTCACATTAAAAGCTTTGATAAATTATTTTAAAACTTGGTGAAGAAATTCACATACAGAAACATCCCAAATCAAATTGTTAGAAGTCACGGAAGTAAAATTAATGAATAGTGAATACATTAAGCTCACCTGAATCGAATTATGAGATCATTTTCAGAACTTAAAATCTGTGCATCAACTGTGCGGTCATTGTTGACAATTTCAAAAAGCTTGTTGAGAAATTGAATCCACTGCTCTTCTTCCGTAAAATTGATATTGTCGCCTGATTTTTTGATAAAGAAGTTCACATTTTATAATCATTGCTATTATACTTGACACAACAAACTGCGAAGAAAAAAAAAATACATTACATTTTTACGTGCTACTCAAATATAACTCCTTTTTTGCCTTACTTTGCATCCATTGACGTATCCCATTAATTTGTTACCTGTCATCATATTATTTATAAGTTTTAAAAGAATATTAATGTCAGCATCTTGTAATTGTGTTGCAAACTCATAGTATAGAATCATTAAAGATTCTTCAATTTCCTCAAGCTTGTCGCGTTTAAAAACCGTGAGAGAAATAAAAATGACATTCCATAAATCCCACCGAATAGGATGATCCTTAATATGTGGAAAGAGTCTCTTTAATAGAGCCTAGAGGGGAGAAGAAAATGCAAACGATAAAATTTACGAACAAATTAAAATTTTAGAAAAATTAAAGAAATAATAATGAAACTTACTCTGCCTTTACGAACTGCCAAAACACCTGGAATATTCTCTAGTTGAATGATAGCGAGAAGTTTTGCTAATAAATCGCTTTGTGATTCTGGCTCGTTGAGTGAAATTGAGGATTTCGTAGAACCTCGTGGATACTTATATCCTCTAAATCTCCTTTTGCTTAATGATATAACTACGGATGGCTGTATTGATTTCGCAAGAATTTGCTTTTTTGATGAACTTTCGACGATCAATTTCCATATTTTCAATCGGTTTATCAACTTCTATTTTATACAGTAGTTTCTCTATGAACTAGCACAACACTTCAAAACTTAATTAAGCTTCAATAAACGCGAGAAAACTAATTAATTTGTGAATTTTAATTTTTAAATTCTTTGTTTGAAATTCTCATGACCAAATCCAGCAATATGAAATTCAAATCCGACACTTGGAAATATTAAAATGTTATCGTAGAAGCTTTATATTATTGGGTTTTTTAGCAAATAATCAGATTAATTATGTGCAGGACTTGTTGTATATCATCCCAAAAAGTCTAAATCACTAAACACTTGCTTATCTGGAAAAAATAGAATTTATTAGAAGAAACTATTAATTTCACAAGAGATGTCACTTACATTGCTCTTTCTTAGCATTGTAATAATCTCGATTGATCTAAACATCATCATCAATTGTCTCATACTTCAATTCAAATGAATTCAAAATTTCTATTTTTCGTCCATCCTGTTTTCCAATTAAAGCACCAAAAACGAGTCTTGGGAACTGCCTTCCTGAGCTCTAATGTGAGTCCAATGCTCTGAGATATACATTAAAACTAGTGGATGTAATGATATAACTACGGATGGCTGCATTGATTTCGCAATAATTTGCTTTTTTGATGAACTTTCGCTGATCTCATCAATATCCATATTTTCAATCGGTTTGTGAATTTTAATTTTTAAATTCCTTGTTTGAAATTTGTATGAGAAAATCCAGCAATATGAAATTCAAATCCGAAACGACCGTTATGCTACATAACCGAGGATCTTCATTGTTTCATAGTTGTTTGGCTGCATTTTCAAGACTTTTTCGAAGCATTGTGCTGGAATTAAATTTTATGATACCTTCTTTAATCTTAGCCAATATTAATCTTTACAAACCTGCATTTTCGCTGTCACCACGATAAATGTACATTTGTCCAAGTCCATAATGTGGCAATAAAAAGTTGGTTGGAGCAAATTGCGTAGATTGATAATAATATTGAAAAGCTTGATCGAAATCACGCTGAGCATGATATGCACGAGCCATTTGATAACAACTTTCGGCTCTCATAGCTTCATTTTCCGTGTTGTGGAATGCATGTAGTGCTAAATGCTGTACTTTCATATAATCCGTTTTGAAGAAGAAATGATTTGCAAGATGATTTAAAACCATTGGATTTGTTGGATCTATCGTGTAAGCTTTTGAAAGCATCTGAACTCCCAAACGATTAGAATCTGACTCGTGAAGATTTAATTTGAGAAATGCTAAGCCGACTAAAGCACCAACACTTTTTGAGGATCTAAACCAATTGCTCGTTGAAATGCTAATTTTGCCTTTTCTTGATTGTTTAATTTTAGAAAGCAATGTCCCATACCTAATCGCACAACAGCTGGAAATTTTGGATTTGTACGAAGTGCTTATTTGTAGAATGCTAAGTGGCGCATTAGATAATCCTTCTTGTTGAATGAGAAACAAGCTTTACTCAATAATGCTGGAATGTTGTTTGGTGACTGATTCAGCACGAAATTGAACTGATTATCAGCTTGTTCCATCTTATCTCCTTCCAATAAGCAGAAATATGCTCTTCCAAGCAAGTGATTTTGATCGTACATAATAATTTTGTCACCAGTTGCGTAAAGTTGTGTTGCTTTAAGAACGAAGACACTTGGAAATATTAAAATGTTATCGTAGAAGCTTTATATTATTAGGTTTTTTAGCAAATAATCAGATTAATTATGTGCAGGACTTGTTGTATATCATCCCAAAAAGTCTAAATCACTAAACACTTGCTTATCTGGAAAAAATAGAATTTATTAGAAGAAACTATTAATTTCACAAGAGATGTCACTTACATTGCTCTTCCTTAACATTGTTATAATCTTGATTGATCTAAACATCATCATCAATTGTCTCATACTTCAATTCAAATGAATTCAAAATTTCTATTTTTCGTCCATCCTGTTTTCCAATTAAAGCACCAAAAACGACTTGGGAACTGCCTTCCTGAGCTCTAATGTGAGTCCAATGCTCTGAGATATACATTAAAACTAGTGGATGTAATGATATAACTACGGATGGCTGCATTGATTTCGCAATAATTTGCTTTTTTGATGAACTTTCGCTGATCTCATCAATATCCATCGGTTTATCGACTTCCATTTTATACAGTTGTCTCTTTATGAACTAGTACAACACTTTAAAACTTAATTAAGCTTCAATAAACTTGAGAAAACTAATTAATTTGTGAATTTTAATTTAAATTCTTTGTTTGAAATTCGCATGAGCAAAATCAACAATATGAAATTCAAATCCGAAACGACGGTTATGAAAATTTAAGATCAACTTTATCCAGCTCACTGTAATCTTCTTCTTTGTTGTCACTTTGTGCCTGATTTGTCTCGTTATCTGTTAATTCCTTATTCATTCCTTTTGTTGTGTCCATTACATTTATCTTCAATTTTTTAACATTAATATATTTTTTCACTATTCTGTTGCTTTTTCTTAATTTCCTCCATTTGCTTTCCGTTCTTATCTCTAAGACTATCGTTGAGTTGACATATTTGACGATGAATTTTAATGTTTGTCAGTCGGTGCTGGACTTGTTGTATAACATCCCAAAAAGTCTAAATCACTTGCTTATCTGAAAAAATAGAATTTATTAGAAGAAACAATTAATTTCACAAGAGATGTCACTTACATTGCTCTTCCTTAACATTGTTATAATCTTGATTGATCTAAACACCATCATCAATTGTCTCATACTTCAATTCAAATGAATTAGAAATTTCAATTTTTCGTCCATCCTGTTTTCCAATTAAAGCACCAAAAACGACTTGGGAACTGCCTTCCTGAGCTCTAATGTGAGTCCAATGCTCTGAGATATACATTAAAACTAGTGGATGTAATGATATAACTACGGATGGCTGTATTTATTTCGCAAGAATTTGCTTTTTTGATGAACTTCCGACGATTTCATCAATATCCATCTTTTCTATCGGTTTATCAACTTCCATTTTATACAGTAGTGCATCTGTTTTAGTTCCTCCTTGAATTCCAAGTTAGATTTCTTCTTTCCCTGTGCTTTCTTCTTTCCTTGTTGAGTTAAATCATTCTATAATTAATAAAATATTTTTTTCAAATTAATTTTTTTTTGTTTGTTTTTTTCTGTTTTATACTCACAATTTTAATGTTCCTTTATGTTCCTTCATGCTCTGCTGCTTCCTTGAGTCCTTTGGCTCCAGTTTTGATGTCCAAATTAAGTTAAAAACACGATGTATAGATCACACCACAAACTTCCACGTGGCGAGCTACGCTCGCCAACGGCAATAACCTATCCAAAGGCGAGCTACGCTCGCCGGTTGATATCGATCCAAAGGCGAGCTACGTTCGCCGGTTGATATCGATCCAAAGGCGAGCTACGCTCGCCAGTTGATACCGATCCAAAGGCGAGCTACGCTCGCCAGTTGATATAGATCCCAAGGCGAGCCGTAGTTTATGACACAAAGTATTCTATAAATTTTTTATCACTTCACCGTAAATTATTCCCGTACTGTACATACGGCTTGGGAAAATTTTCACGCCTTCACTTCGCTTCGCTACGTTCAGGACGTAAAAATTTGTGAGCTTCGCTCAACCTAGTCCGAACTGCGTTCGAACTATTTATATTCGAGCTTCGCTCGAATTTTTGTGATTAAACTCTAAAGTTTTTTTGTATATTCGAAGTCTCGTTCGAACTCCGCTAGTATGATTGTTTATAGATCACAGGGGTTGTCGGATCTCGCTTCGCTCGTCCGACTGTTTATAGATTACAGGGGTTGTCGAATCTCGCTCCGCTCGTTCGACTGTTTATAGATCACAGGGGTTGTCGAATCTCGCTCCGCTCGTTCGACTGTTTATAGATCACAGGGGTTGTCGAATCTCGCTCCGCTCGTTCGACTGTTTATAGATCACAGGGGTTGTCGAATCTCGCATAATTTTCATATACCAGGGGGGGGGGGGGGATTTTCCAATTTTTTGAATTTTTTTCAGTCGAAATTTTCAAAAATCATAGCAACCTTTGAATTTCACATTTTGTATGGAAAAGAAGGTTTTTTGCTTTTTCAGAAGCAACGGCTATTCCTACCATGCCCAAAATCTAATCAGTTCTTCTGTAGGGCGGCACGGATCGATTGCAAAAAAACTAGAAGTTTCAACGATGTCTCGTTTTGGCTATTTCTTGCTGATTAACTTGTTTGCTTGCTTACAGAAAGTGTATTTTGCGATTTTCTCGACAATGCCTCAACTAATTTCAATTCCGTTTTTTGAACATGATGTAGAATTTCAGGCACAAACTTTTCTACATAGGACATTTTTGGCTGTTTTACCTCTCTTTCTCACAAAATACGAAAAACTGATTTCTTAATCTGAGCAAAATTATTAATTATTAATTTACGTGGGAGCTTAAAATAAAGATCTTATTATGATAGATTTTATGTCAAAAACTTAATTTAACTTGATTAAATCCTTATATGGAAATTTAATTTTGAAATTAGCTCAAAAATGACATTTTTTTCGAATTTTCAACTTTGGGACCCCCATAGACCCCCTTCAAGTCAACTAAAAAATTCCAGATTTTCCAAATCTCAAAGTGTAATGTCGCATTTTTTCTCATTTTAAATCATAGTAGCATACAGTGTATACGGCTTGGGAAAATTTTCACGCCTTCACTCCGCTTCGCTACGTTCAGGACGTAAAAATTTGTGAGCTTCGCTCAACCTAGTTCGGACTACGTCCGAACTATTTCTTACTTACATGGATCACAGTAGAGTCGAGCTTGAGCTACGCTCGCTCGACTTGTTAAGAATTACAGTTTTTACATGGATCACAGTAGAGTCGAGCTTGAGCTACGCTCGCTCGACTTGTTAAGAATTACAGTTTTTACATGGATCACAGTAGAGTCGAGCTTGAGCTAAGCTCGCTCGACTTGTTTAGAATCACAGTTTTACATGGATCACAGTAGAGTCGAGCTTGAGCTACGCTCGCTCGACTTGTTTAGAATCACAGTTTTACATGGATCACAGTAGAGTCGAGCTTGAGCTACGCTCGCTCGACTTGTTAAGAATTACAGTTTTTACACGGATCACAGTAGAGTCGAGCTTGAGCTACGCTCGCTCGACTTGTTTAGAATCACAGTTTTACATGGATCACAGTAGAGTCGAGCTTGAGCTACGCTCGCTCGACTTGTTAAGATTTACAGTTTTTACATGGATCACAGTAGAGTCGAGCTTGAGCTACGCTCGCTCGACTTGTTTAGAATTACAGTTTTCACATGGATCAGAGTAGAGTCGAGCTTGAGCTACGCTCGCTCGACTTGCTAAGAATTACAGTTTTTACATGGATCACAGTAGAGTCGAGCTTGAGCTACGCTCGCTCGACTTGCTAAGAATTACAGTTTTTACATGGATCACAGTAGAGTCGAGCTTGAGCTACGCTCGCTCGACTTGTTAAGAATTACAGTTTTTACACGGATCACAGTAGAGTCGAGCTTGAGCTACGCTCGCTCGACTTGTTTAGAATCACAGTTTTACATGGATCACAGTAGAGTCGAGCTTGAGCTACGCTCGCTCGACTTGTTAAGAATTACAGTTTTTACACGGATCACAGTAGAGTCGAGCTTGAGCTACGCTCGCTCGACTTGTTAAGGATTACAGTTTTTATACGGATCACAGTAGAGTCGAGCTTGAGCTACGCTCGCTCGACTTGTTTAGAATCACAGTTTTACATGGATCACAGTAGAGTCGAGCTTGAGCTACGCTCGCTCGACTTGTTCAGAATCACAGTTTTACATGGATCACAGTAGAGTCGAGCTTGAGCTACGCTCGCTCGACTTGTTAAGGATTACAGTTTTTATACGGATCACAGTAGAGTCGAGCTTGAGCTACGCTCGCTCGACTTGTTAAGAATTACAGTTTTTACACGGATCACAGTAGAGTCGAGCTTGAGCTACGCTCGCTCGACTTGTTAAGGATTACAGTTTTTATACGGATCACAGTAGAGTCGAGCTTGAGCTACGCTCGCTCGACTTGTTTAGAATCACAGTTTTACATGGATCACAGTAGAGTCGAGCTTGAGCTACGCTCGCTCGACTTGTTTAGAATCACAGTTTTACATGGATCACAGTAGAGTCGAGCTTGAGCTACGCTCGCTCGACTTGTTAAGGATTACAGTTTTTACATGGATCACAGTAGAGTCGAGCTTGAGCTACGCTCGCTCGACTTGTTAAGAATTACAGTTTTACACGGATCACAGTAGAGTCGAGCTTGAGCTACGCTCGCTCGACTTGTTAAGGATTACAGTTTTTATACGGATCACAGTAGAGTCGAGCTTGAGCTACGCTCGCTCGACTTGTTTAGAATCACAGTTTTACATGGATCACAGTAGAGTCGAGCTTGAGCTACGCTCGCTCGACTTGTTAAGGATTACAGTTTTTACATGGATCACAGTAGAGTCGAGCTTGAGCTACGCTCGCTCGACTTGTTAAGAATTACAGTTCTTACATGGATCACAGTAGAGTCGAGCTTGAGCTACGCTCGCTCGACTTGTTAAGGATTACAGTTTTTATACGGATCACAGTAGAGTCGAGCTTGAGCTACGCTCGCTCGACTTGTTAAGAATTACAGTTTTTACACGGATCACAGTAGAGTCGAGCTTGAGCTACGCTCGCTCGACTTGTTAAGGATTACAGTTTTTATACGGATCACAGTAGAGTCGAGCTTGAGCTATGCTCGCTCGACTTGTTTAGAATCACAGTTTTACATGGATCACAGTAGAGTCGAGATTGAGCTACGCTCGCTCGACTTGTTAAGGATTACAGTTTTTACATGGATCACAGTAGAGTCGAGCTTGAGCTACGCTCGCTCGACTTGTTTAGAATCACAGTTTTACATGGATCACAGTAGAGTCGAGATTGAGCTACGCTCGCTCGACTTGTTAAGAATTACAGTTTTTACACGGATCACAGTAGAGTCGAGCTTGAGCTACGCTCGCTCGACTTGTTAAGGATTACAGTTTTTATACGGATCACAGTAGAGTCGAGCTTGAGCTACGCTCGCTCGACTTGTTTAGAATCACAGTTTTACATGGATCACAGTAGAGTCGAGCTTGAGCTACGCTCGCTCGACTTGTTAAGATTTACAGTTTTTACATGGATCAGAGTAGAGTCGAGCTTGAGCTACGCTCGCTCGACTTGTTAAGAATTACAGTTTTTACATGGATCACAGTAGAGTCGAGCTTGAGCTACGCTCGCTTTTAAAATTCAAATTTTCTAACGGTCAAAATATATTTGAAAATTTTCCGTGTTTTTAATGCACTTGAAAATCATTAGTTATAGAATTATTAACAATTTTTGCGGTGAATTTTCATACATTAAAATGGTTTGTCATTTAACGGTTTTTAAAAATTCAAAATTTCTAACGGTCAAAATATATTTGAACATTTCCCGCATTTTTAATGAACTTAATGAATGTACTTAATGAACTATTATTATTATTATTATAATTAACAATTTTTGAGGTAAATTTTCATATAATAAAATGGTTTGCCATTTAACGATTTTTCAAAATTCAAATTTTTTAACGGTCAAAATATTTGAAAATTTTCCCACCAAAATATGTTTCAATCATCTACAGCCTCTAAGTCCAACAAAAACGAGATTCAGTAATGATCTATAGCCTCTATGTCCAGAAAAACAAGATCCAGTAAACATCTACAGCCTTTATATCTAATTAAACAAGATCCAGTAAACATTTACAGCCTCTATGACCAATAAAATATGATCCAGTAAACATCTACAGCCTCTATGTCCAGTAAAAATATGATCCAGTAAACATCTAAAGCCTCTATGTCCAGTAAAAATATGATCCAGTAAACATCTACAGCCTTTATTTCTAATAAAAATAAGATCCAGTAAACATCTACAGCCTTTATTTCTAATAAAAATAAGATCCAATAATGATCTACAGCCTCTATGTCCAGTAAAACGAGATCCAGTAAACATCTACAGCCTCTATGTCCAATAAAATATGATCCAGTAAACATCTACAGTCTTTATGTCCAATAAAAATAAGATCCAGTGATGATCTACAGCCTCTATGTCCAGTAAAACGAGATCCAGTAAACATCTACAGCCTTTATGTCTAATTAAACAAGATCCAGTAAACATCTACAGTTTTTATGTCCAATAAAAATAAGATCCAGTGATGATCTACAGCCTCTATGTCCAGTAAAACAAGATCCAGTAAACATCTACAGCCTCAATGTCCAGTAAAAATATGATCCAGTAAACATCTACAGCCTCTATGTTCAATAAAATAAGATCCAGTAATGATCTACAGCCTCTATGTCCAATAAAAATAAGATCCAGTAATGATCTACAGCCTCTATGTCCAATTAAACAAGATCCAGTAAACATCTACAGCCTATATGTCCAGTAAAACGAGATCCAGTAAACATTTACAGCCTCTATGACCAATAAAATATGATCCAGTAAACATCTACAGCCTCTATGTCCAGTAAAAATATGATCCAGTAAACATCTACAGCCTTTATGTCTAATTAAACAAGATCCAGTAAACATCTACAACCTCTATGTTCAATAAAATAAGATCCAGTCATGATCTACAACCTCTATGTTCAATAAAATAAGATCCAGTCATGATCTACAGCCTCTATGTCCAATTAAACAAGATCCAGTAAACATCTACAGCCTCTATGTCCAATTAAACAAGATCCAGTAAACATCTACAGCCTCTATGTCCAGTAAAACGAGATCCAGTAATGATCTACAGCCTCTATGTCCAGTAAAACGAGATCCAGTAAACATCTACAGCCTCTATGTCCAATAAAAATAAGATCCAGTAATGATCTACAGCCTCTATGTCCAATTAAACAAGATCCAGTAATGATCTATAGCCTCTATGTCCAGTAAAACGAGATCCAGTAAACATCTACAGCCTCTATGTCCATTCAAATATTTTTAAGTGAAATTCACCTTACGTAATTTTACGTAACATAAGGATTTTACGTAACGTAAACAAAAGTGTTATAATTTTTATAACAATCTTTTTCATGCTGTAACTTTTTACAGGAGCTTCTAAAGTACCAACATAGCGGATATTAAATGTAGATCCTGATTTGATCTTTCATTTTATGCCTATTTCAAGGCTTGAAATGTTAATTCCAGTGCGGAATCAAAAATGGCGCAACTGTCATAAAAAATCATGTTTTTTGCATTTTTCGGTCACTAAATGGACATAAAGTTCAGATGTTAAGTAGCGCTTTTTGGTTTTAAGGTACGGCCTATCGTATCAGATACAAGAAATTGTATGAAAGTCACCGCATAAAAAATTTTCCATACAAATTTTTGGTTTTTAACGGTTTTTTGCGTCTAGTTCCAACGCAACGGAACTGACTGGAACCAAACATACCTCAGGTAATAGATATTTTCAATACCTGTCATATGAGACCAAAAACGTAAAGATTCATGCTTCCGTTGACTCAAAAAATCAAAATTAGTGAAAATCTCAAAAAAAGTGAATACAATAACTTGCACGCAATGCGTGGAAGTTAATAGCTGTTAATTCAGCTTTTTTTTTAGGACGAAATTTTTGTGTCGAAAAAGAAATTTATGTAAACAAACACTAAATTTTTTTTCACAAATAATTAAATTTATCCACTTTGCACTGATATTTACCTATTACATGTTTAGTTCTATCCTCCTTATTTTTAATTGTGCATCTTTTGGTGCTATTTTCACTTAGTTTAATTAACTTTTTTATTGATTATTTTCAGAAAAGTTTTCAGAAAATTTAATTTTTTTCCACTTTCTATTATAATTAACCCAATCATTTGCACTTTGGGCAAGTCCTGCCATGTAGGCGGAAATTTGTTCATCACTTAAAGTTACTTTAATTCCTTAATTAAGGAAATATTTCACTTTTTAGGTCAATCGCGGACTTAGGGGAATTTGGCTGGCGCGGAGCGCCGGGCAAAAGGGGCGGGAGGTGGGATTGGGGTCTTTTCAATATTAACACGTGTCTCTTATAATATAATTAATTTAACTGGTTTATACTGTCTTTTAATATACTTATTATACAACAATCTACTCCTAACATGCTCCTTTATCTATTATTACTCGAATATCTACTTAAATACTATAATTAAGACTCTTTTTTATGATTTTTAGTAATTAAACTAAAGAACGATGAATCCTATGTCAATTATGTCATTTTCTCATGGAATTCTAAACAAAAAGGAGCTTTTAACAAAAGGAGCTTTTAACAAAAGGAGCTTTTAACAAAAGGAGCTTTTAACAAAAGGAGCTTTTCTCTTTTTTCAAACTTCCGAAGGAAGTTTGAAAAACTGTCAATCTTAAAACAATAATTTTAAAAAACTTTTAATAATTTTTATTAAAGTTCCGGTCAAACTAGGGGGCACGTGGGAATCGGGGGTACCCGGGTGGGGAAAAGCTCACACAAAAGCTTCCAATAAAAGCTCAACTGAGCTTACAAAAGCACTATAAAACTTCTAAAACTGATCTAAAACTGATTATGAGGTTTTTATTACCAGAATGCGTTTTAAAGCTTAAAACTTGGCATGGTGATAGAGTGGACAATCTAAATTAGGAATTTCAAAATATTTTTGTAAAAAAGTCAAATGGGTTCGATTTTTGGTGGGTTGTTTGAGAGAGTCATCATAAAATTTTCGATTCGAGCTAGTACTTACCAGAATGCGTTTTAAAGCTTAAAACTTGGCATGGTGATAGAGTGGACAATCTAAATTAGGAATTTCAAAATATTTTTGTAAAAAAGTCAAATGGGTTCGATTTTTGGTGGGTTGTTTGAGAGAGTCATCATAAAATTTTCGATTCGAGCTAGTACTTACCAGAATGCGTTTTAAAGCTTAAAACTTGGCATGGTGATAGAGTGGACAATCTAAATTAGGAATTTCAAAATATTTTTGTAAAAAAGTCAAATGGGTTCGATTTTTGGTGGGTTGTTTGAGAGAGTCATCATAAAATTTTCGATTCGAGCTAGTACTTACCAGAATGCGTTTTAAAGCTTAAAACTTGGCATGGTGATAGAGTGGACAATCTAAATTAGGAATTTCAAAATATTTTTGTAAAAAAGTCAAATGGGTTCGATTTTTGGTGGGTTGTTTGAGAGAGTCATCATAAAATTTTCGATTCGAGCTAGTACTTACCAGAATGCGTTTTAAAGCTTAAAACTTGGCATGGTGATAGAGTGGACAATCTAAATTAGGAATTTCAAAATATTTTTGTAAAAAAGTCAAATGGGTTCGATTTTTGGTGGGTTGTTTGAGAGAGTCATCATAAAATTTTCGATTCGAGCTAGTACTTACCAGAATGCGTTTTAAAGCTTAAAACTTGGCATGGTGATAGAGTGGACAATCTAAATTAGGAATTTCAAAATATTTTTGTAAAAAAGTCAAATGGGTTCGATTTTTGGTGGGTTGTTTGAGAGAGTCATCATAAAATTTTCGATTCGAGCTAGTACTTACCAGAATGCGTTTTAAAGCTTAAAACTTGGCATGGTGATAGAGTGGACAATCTAAATTAGGAATTTCAAAATATTTTTGTAAAAAAGTCAAATGGGTTCGATTTTTGGTGGGTTGTTTGAGAGAGTCATCATAAAATTTTCGATTCGAGCTAGTACTTACCAGAATGCGTTTTAAAGCTTAAAACTTGGCATGGTGATAGAGTGGACAATCTAAATTAGGAATTTCAAAATATTTTTGTAAAAAAGTCAAATGGGTTCGATTTTTGGTGGGTTGTTTGAGAGAGTCATCATAAAATTTTCGATTCGAGCTAGTACTTACCAGAATGCGTTTTAAAGCTTAAAACTTGGCATGGTGATAGAGTGGACAATCTAAATTAGGAATTTCAAAATATTTTTGTAAAAAAGTCAAATGGGTTCGATTTTTGGTGGGTTGTTTGAGAGAGTCATCATAAAATTTTCGATTCGAGCTAGTACTTACCAGAATGCGTTTTAAAGCTTAAAACTTGGCATGGTGATAGAGTGGACAATCTAAATTAGGAATTTCAAAATATTTTTGTAAAAAAGTCAAATGGGTTCGATTTTTGGTGGGTTGTTTGAGAGAGTCATCATAAAATTTTCGATTCGAGCTAGTACTTACCAGAATGCGTTTTAAAGCTTAAAACTTGGCATGGTGATAGAGTGGACAATCTAAATTAGGAATTTCAAAATATTTTTGTAAAAAAGTCAAATGGGTTCGATTTTTGGTGGGTTGTTTGAGAGAGTCATCATAAAATTTTCGATTCGAGCTAGTACTTACCAGAATGCGTTTTAAAGCTTAAAACTTGGCATGGTGATAGAGTGGACAATCTAAATTAGGAATTTCAAAATATTTTTGTAAAAAAGTCAAATGGGTTCGATTTTTGGTGGGTTGTTTGAGAGAGTCATCATCAAATTTTCGATTCGAGCTAGTACTTACCAGAATGCGTTTTAAAGCTTAAAACTTGGCATGGTGATAGAGTGGACAATCTAAATTAGGAATTTCAAAATATTTTTGTAAAAAAGTCAAATGGGTTCGATTTTTGGTGGGTTGTTTGAGAGAGTCATCATCAAATTTTCGATTCGAGCTAGTACTTACCAGAATGCGTTTTAAAGCTTAAAACTTGGCATGGTGATAGAGTGGACAATCTAAATTAGGAATTTCAAAATATTTTTGTAAAAAAGTCAAATGGGTTCGATTTTTGGTGGGTTGTTTGAGAGAGTCATCATAAAATTTTCGATTCGAGCTAGTACTTACCAGAATGCGTTTTAAAGCTTAAAACTTGGCATGGTGATAGAGTGGACAATCTAAATTAGGAATTTCAAAATATTTTTGTAAAAAAGTCAAATGGGTTCGATTTTTGGTGGGTTGTTTGAGAGAGTCATCATCAAATTTTCGATTCGAGCTAGTACTTACCAGAATGCGTTTTAAAGCTTAAAACTTGGCATGGTGATAGAGTGGACAATCTAAATTAGGAATTTCAAAATATTTTTGTAAAAAAGTCAAATGGGTTCGATTTTTGGTGGGTTGTTTGAGAGAGTCATCATCAAATTTTCGATTCGAGCTAGTACTTACCAGAATGCGTTTTAAAGCTTAAAACTTGGCATGGTGATAGAGTGGACAATCTAAATTAGGAATTTCAAAATATTTTTGTAAAAAGTCAAATGGGTTCGATTTTTGGTGGGTTGTTTGAGAGAGTCATCATAAAATTTTCGATTCGAGCTAGTACTTACCAAGAATGCGTTTTAAAGCTTAAAACTTGGCATGGTGATAGAGTGGACAATCTAAATTAGGAATTTCAAAATATTTTTGTAAAAAAGTCAAATGGGTTCGATTTTTGGTGGGTTGTTTGAGAGAGTCATCATCAAATTTTCGATTCGAGCTAGTACTTACCAGAATGCGTTTTAAAGCTTAAAACTTGGCATGGTGATAGAGTGGACAATCTAAATTAGGAATTTCAAAATATTTTTGTAAAAAAGTCAAATGGGTTCGATTTTTGGTGGGTTGTTTGAGAGAGTCATCATCAAATTTTCGATTCGAGCTAGTACTTACCAGAATGCGTTTTAAAGCTTAAAACTTGGCATGGTGATAGAGTGGACAATCTAAATTAGGAATTTCAAAATATTTTTGTAAAAAAGTCAAATGGGTTCGATTTTTGGTGGGTTGTTTGAGAGAGTCATCATCAAATTTTCGATTCGAGCTAGTACTTACCAGAATGCGTTTTAAAGCTTAAAACTTGGCATGGTGATAGAGTGGACAATCTAAATTAGGAATTTCAAAATATTTTTGTAAAAAAGTCAAATGGGTTCGATTTTTGGTGGGTTGTTTGAGAGAGTCATCATCAAATTTCGATTCGAGCTAGTACTTACCAGAATGCGTTTTAAAGCTTAAAACTTGGCATGGTGATAGAGTGGACAATCTAAATTAGGAATTTCAAAATATTTTTGTAAAAAAGTCAAATGGGTTCGATTTTTGGTGGGTTGTTTGAGAGAGTCATCATCAAATTTTCGATTCGAGCTAGTACTTACCAGAATGCGTTTTAAAGCTTAAAACTTGGCATGGTGATAGAGTGGACAATCTAAATTAGGAATTTCAAAATATTTTTGTAAAAAAGTCAAATGGGTTCGATTTTTGGTGGGTTGTTTGAGAGAGTCATCATAAAATTTTCGATTCGAGCTAGTACTTACCAGAATGCGTTTTAAAGCTTAAAACTTGGCATGGTGATAGAGTGGACAATCTAAATTAGGAATTTCAAAATATTTTTGTAAAAAAGTCAAATGGGTTCGATTTTTGGTGGGTTGTTTGAGAGAGTCATCATCAAAATTTTCGATTCGAGCTAGTACTTACCAGAATGCGTTTTAAAGCTTAAAACTTGGCATGGTGATAGAGTGGACAATCTAAATTAGGAATTTCAAAATATTTTTGTAAAAAAGTCAAATGGGTTCGATTTTTGGTGGGTTGTTTGAGAGAGTCATCATCAAATTTTCGATTCGAGCTAGTACTTACCAGAATGCGTTTTAAAGCTTAAAACTTGGCATGGTGATAGAGTGGACAATCTAAATTAGGAATTTCAAAATATTTTTGTAAAAAAGTCAAATGGGTTCGATTTTTGGTGGGTTGTTTGAGAGAGTCATCATAAAATTTTCGATTCGAGCTAGTACTTACCAGAATGCGTTTTAAAGCTTAAAACTTGGCATGGTGATAGAGTGGACAATCTAAATTAGGAATTTCAAAATATTTTTGTAAAAAAGTCAAATGGGTTCGATTTTTGGTGGGTTGTTTGAGAGAGTCATCATCAAATTTTCGATTCGAGCTAGTACTTACCAGAATGCGTTTTAAAGCTTAAAACTTGGCATGGTGATAGAGTGGACAATCTAAATTAGGAATTTCAAAATATTTTTGTAAAAAAGTCAAATGGGTTCGATTTTTGGTGGGTTGTTTGAGAGAGTCATCATAAAATTTTCGATTCGAGCTAGTACTTACCAGAATGCGTTTTAAAGCTTAAAACTTGGCATGGTGATAGAGTGGACAATCTAAATTAGGAATTTCAAAATATTTTGTAAAAAAGTCAAATGGGTTCGATTTTTGGTGGGTTGTTTGAGAGAGTCATCATAAAATTTTCGATTCGAGCTAGTACTTACCAGAATGCGTTTTAAAGCTTAAAACTTGGCATGGTGATAGAGTGGACA
Source organism: Chironomus tentans (assembly GCA_963573255.1). NCBI lineage: Eukaryota > Metazoa > Arthropoda > Insecta > Diptera > Chironomidae > Chironomus > Chironomus tentans. The sequence continues at coordinate 12,824 of OY754304.1, read as the reverse complement.
ATCTAAATTAGGAATTTCAAAATATTTTTGTAAAAAGTCAAATGGGTTCGATTTTTGGTGGGTTGTTTGAGAGAGTCATCATAAAATTTTCGATTCGAGCTAGTACTTACCAGAATGCGTTTTAAAGCTTAAAACTTGGCATGGTGATAGAGTGGACAATCTAAATTAGGAATTTCAAAATATTTTTGTAAAAAAGTCAAATGGGTTCGATTTTTGGTGGGTTGTTTGAGAGAGTCATCATAAAATTTTCGATTCGAGCTAGTACTTACCAGAATGCGTTTTAAAGCTTAAAACTTGGCATGGTGATAGAGTGGACAATCTAAATTAGGAATTTCAAAATATTTTTGTAAAAAAGTCAAATGGGTTCGATTTTTGGTGGGTTGTTTGAGAGAGTCATCATAAAATTTTCGATTCGAGCTAGTACTTACCAGAATGCGTTTTAAAGCTTAAAACTTGGCATGGTGATAGAGTGGACAATCTAAATTAGGAATTCAAAATATTTTTGTAAAAAAGTCAAATGGGTTCGATTTTTGGTGGGTTGTTTGAGAGAGTCATCATAAAATTTTCGATTCGAGCTAGTACTTACCAGAATGCGTTTTAAAGCTTAAAACTTGGCATGGTGATAGAGTGGACAATCTAAATTAGGAATTTCAAAATATTTTTGTAAAAAAGTCAAATGGGTTCGATTTTTGGTGGGTTGTTTGAGAGAGTCATCATAAAATTTTCGATTCGAGCTAGTACTTACCAGAATGCGTTTTAAAGCTTAAAACTTGGCATGGTGATAGAGTGGACAATCTAAATTAGGAATTTCAAAATATTTTTGTAAAAAAGTCAAATGGGTTCGATTTTTGGTGGGTTGTTTGAGAGAGTCATCATAAAATTTTCGATTCGAGCTAGTACTTACCAGAATGCGTTTTAAAGCTTAAAACTTGGCATGGTGATAGAGTGGACAATCTAAATTAGGAATTTCAAAATATTTTTGTAAAAAAGTCAAATGGGTTCGATTTTTGGTGGGTTGTTTGAGAGAGTCATCATCAAATTTTCGATTCGAGCTAGTACTTACCAGAATGCGTTTTAAAGCTTAAAACTTGGCATGGTGATAGAGTGGACAATCTAAATTAGGAATTTCAAAATATTTTTGTAAAAAAGTCAAATGGGTTCGATTTTTGGTGGGTTGTTTGAGAGAGTCATCATCAAATTTTCGATTCGAGCTAGTACTTACCAGAATGCGTTTTAAAGCTTAAAACTTGGCATGGTGATAGAGTGGACAATCTAAATTAGGAATTTCAAAATATTTTTGTAAAAAAGTCAAATGGGTTCGATTTTTGGTGGGTTGTTTGAGAGAGTCATCATAAAATTTTCGATTCGAGCTAGTACTTACCAGAATGCGTTTTAAAGCTTAAAACTTGGCATGGTGATAGAGTGGACAATCTAAATTAGGAATTTCAAAATATTTTTGTAAAAAAGTCAAATGGGTTCGATTTTTGGTGGGTTGTTTGAGAGAGTCATCATCAAATTTTCGATTCGAGCTAGTACTTACCAGAATGCGTTTTAAAGCTTAAAACTTGGCATGGTGATAGAGTGGACAATCTAAATTAGGAATTTCAAAATATTTTTGTAAAAAAGTCAAATGGGTTCGATTTTTGGTGGGTTGTTTGAGAGAGTCATCATAAAATTTTCGATTCGAGCTAGTACTTACCAGAATGCGTTTTAAAGCTTAAAACTTGGCATGGTGATAGAGTGGACAATCTAAATTAGGAATTTCAAAATATTTTTGTAAAAAAGTCAAATGGGTTCGATTTTTGGTGGGTTGTTTGAGAGAGTCATCATAAAATTTTCGATTCGAGCTAGTACTTACCAGAATGCGTTTTAAAGCTTAAAACTTGGCATGGTGATAGAGTGGACAATCTAAATTAGGAATTTCAAAATATTTTTGTAAAAAAGTCAAATGGGTTCGATTTTTGGTGGGTTGTTTGAGAGAGTCATCATAAAATTTCGATTCGAGCTAGTACTTACCAGAATGCGTTTTAAAGCTTAAAACTTGGCATGGTGATAGAGTGGACAATCTAAATTAGGAATTTCAAAATATTTTTGTAAAAAAGTCAAATGGGTTCGATTTTTGGTGGGTTGTTTGAGAGAGTCATCATAAATTTTCGATTCGAGCTAGTACTTACCAGAATGCGTTTTAAAGCTTAAAACTTGGCATGGTGATAGAGTGGACAATCTAAATTAGGAATTTCAAAATATTTTTGTAAAAAAGTCAAATGGGTTCGATTTTTGGTGGGTTGTTTGAGAGAGTCATCATCAAATTTTCGATTCGAGCTAGTACTTACCAGAATGCGTTTTAAAGCTTAAAACTTGGCATGGTGATAGAGTGGACAATCTAAATTAGGAATTTCAAAATATTTTTGTAAAAAAGTCAAATGGGTTCGATTTTTGGTGGGTTGTTTGAGAGAGTCATCATAAATTTTCGATTCGAGCTAGTACTTACCAGAATGCGTTTTAAAGCTTAAAACTTGGCATGGTGATAGAGTGGACAATCTAAATTAGGAATTTCAAAATATTTTTGTAAAAAAGTCAAATGGGTTCGATTTTTGGTGGGTTGTTTGAGAGAGTCATCATAAAATTTTCGATTCGAGCTAGTACTTACCAGAATGCGTTTTAAAGCTTAAAACTTGGCATGGTGATAGAGTGGACAATCTAAATTAGGAATTTCAAAATATTTTTGTAAAAAAGTCAAATGGGTTCGATTTTTGGTGGGTTGTTTGAGAGAGTCATCATCAAATTTTCGATTCGAGCTAGTACTTACCAGAATGCGTTTTAAAGCTTAAAACTTGGCATGGTGATAGAGTGGACAATCTAAATTAGGAATTTCAAAATATTTTTGTAAAAAAGTCAAATGGGTTCGATTTTTGGTGGGTTGTTTGAGAGAGTCATCATCAAATTTTCGATTCGAGCTAGTACTTACCAGAATGCGTTTTAAAGCTTAAAACTTGGCATGGTGATAGAGTGGACAATCTAAATTAGGAATTTCAAAATATTTTTGTAAAAAAGTCAAATGGGTTCGATTTTTGGTGGGTTGTTTGAGAGAGTCATCATAAAATTTTCGATTCGAGCTAGTACTTACCAGAATGCGTTTTAAAGCTTAAAACTTGGCATGGTGATAGAGTGGACAATCTAAATTAGGAATTTCAAAATATTTTTGTAAAAAAGTCAAATGGGTTCGATTTTTGGTGGGTTGTTTGAGAGAGTCATCATCAAATTTTCGATTCGAGCTAGTACTTACCAGAATGCGTTTTAAAGCTTAAAACTTGGCATGGTGATAGAGTGGACAATCTAAATTAGGAATTTCAAAATATTTTTGTAAAAAAGTCAAATGGGTTCGATTTTTGGTGGGTTGTTTGAGAGAGTCATCATAAAATTTTCGATTCGAGCTAGTACTTACCAGAATGCGTTTTAAAGCTTAAAACTTGGCATGGTGATAGAGTGGACAATCTAAATTAGGAATTTCAAAATATTTTTGTAAAAAAGTCAAATGGGTTCGATTTTTGGTGGGTTGTTTGAGAGAGTCATCATAAAATTTTCGATTCGAGCTAGTACTTACCAGAATGCGTTTTAAAGCTTAAAACTTGGCATGGTGATAGAGTGGACAATCTAAATTAGGAATTTCAAAATATTTTTGTAAAAAAGTCAAATGGGTTCGATTTTTGGTGGGTTGTTTGAGAGAGTCATCATAAAATTTTCGATTCGAGCTAGTACTTACCAGAATGCGTTTTAAAGCTTAAAACTTGGCATGGTGATAGAGTGGACAATCTAAATTAGGAATTTCAAAATATTTTTGTAAAAAGTCAAATGGGTTCGATTTTTGGTGGGTTGTTTGAGAGAGTCATCATAAAATTTTCGATTCGAGCTAGTACTTACCAGAATGCGTTTTAAAGCTTAAAACTTGGCATGGTGATAGAGTGGACAATCTAAATTAGGAATTTCAAAATATTTTTGTAAAAAAGTCAAATGGGTTCGATTTTTGGTGGGTTGTTTGAGAGAGTCATCATAAAATTTTCGATTCGAGCTAGTACTTACCAGAATGCGTTTTAAAGCTTAAAACTTGGCATGGTGATAGAGTGGACAATCTAAATTAGGAATTTCAAAATATTTTTGTAAAAAAGTCAAATGGGTTCGATTTTTGGTGGGTTGTTTGAGAGAGTCATCATAAAATTTTCGATTCGAGCTAGTACTTACCAGAATGCGTTTTAAAGCTTAAAACTTGGCATGGTGATAGAGTGGACAATCTAAATTAGGAATTTCAAAATATTTTTGTAAAAAAGTCAAATGGGTTCGATTTTTGGTGGGTTGTTTGAGAGAGTCATCATAAAATTTTCGATTCGAGCTAGTACTTACCAGAATGCGTTTTAAAGCTTAAAACTTGGCATGGTGATAGAGTGGACAATCTAAATTAGGAATTTCAAAATATTTTTGTAAAAAAGTCAAATGGGTTCGATTTTTGGTGGGTTGTTTGAGAGAGTCATCATAAAATTTTCGATTCGAGCTAGTACTTACCAGAATGCGTTTTAAAGCTTAAAACTTGGCATGGTGATAGAGTGGACAATCTAAATTAGGAATTTCAAAATATTTTTGTAAAAAAGTCAAATGGGTTCGATTTTTGGTGGGTTGTTTGAGAGAGTCATCATAAAATTTTCGATTCGAGCTAGTACTTACCAGAATGCGTTTTAAAGCTTAAAACTTGGCATGGTGATAGAGTGGACAATCTAAATTAGGAATTTCAAAATATTTTTGTAAAAAAGTCAAATGGGTTCGATTTTTGGTGGGTTGTTTGAGAGAGTCATCATCAAATTTTCGATTCGAGCTAGTACTTACCAGAATGCGTTTTAAAGCTTAAAACTTGGCATGGTGATAGAGTGGACAATCTAAATTAGGAATTTCAAATATTTTTGTAAAAAAGTCAAATGGGTTCGATTTTTGGTGGGTTGTTTGAGAGAGTCATCATCAAATTTTCGATTCGAGCTAGTACTTACCAGAATGCGTTTTAAAGCTTAAAACTTGGCATGGTGATAGAGTGGACAATCTAAATTAGGAATTTCAAAATATTTTTGTAAAAAAGTCAAATGGGTTCGATTTTTGGTGGGTTGTTTGAGAGAGTCATCATAAAATTTTCGATTCGAGCTAGTACTTACCAGAATGCGTTTTAAAGCTTAAAACTTGGCATGGTGATAGAGTGGACAATCTAAATTAGGAATTTCAAAATATTTTTGTAAAAAAGTCAAATGGGTTCGATTTTTGGTGGGTTGTTTGAGAGAGTCATCATCAAATTTTCGATTCGAGCTAGTACTTACCAGAATGCGTTTTAAAGCTTAAAACTTGGCATGGTGATAGAGTGGACAATCTAAATTAGGAATTTCAAAATATTTTTGTAAAAAAGTCAAATGGGTTCGATTTTTGGTGGGTTGTTTGAGAGAGTCATCATAAAATTTTCGATTCGAGCTAGTACTTACCAGAATGCGTTTTAAAGCTTAAAACTTGGCATGGTGATAGAGTGGACAATCTAAATTAGGAATTTCAAAATATTTTTGTAAAAAAGTCAAATGGGTTCGATTTTTGGTGGGTTGTTTGAGAGAGTCATCATAAAATTTTCGATTCGAGCTAGTACTTACCAGAATGCGTTTTAAAGCTTAAAACTTGGCATGGTGATAGAGTGGACAATCTAAATTAGGAATTTCAAAATATTTTTGTAAAAAAGTCAAATGGGTTCGATTTTTGGTGGGTTGTTTGAGAGAGTCATCATAAAATTTTCGATTCGAGCTAGTACTTACCAGAATGCGTTTTAAAGCTTAAAACTTGGCATGGTGATAGAGTGGACAATCTAAATTAGGAATTTCAAAATATTTTTGTAAAAAAGTCAAATGGGTTCGATTTTTGGTGGGTTGTTTGAGAGAGTCATCATAAAATTTTCGATTCGAGCTAGTACTTACCAGAATGCGTTTTAAAGCTTAAAACTTGGCATGGTGATAGAGTGGACAATCTAAATTAGGAATTTCAAAATATTTTTGTAAAAAAGTCAAATGGGTTCGATTTTTGGTGGGTTGTTTGAGAGAGTCATCATAAAATTTTCGATTCGAGCTAGTACTTACCAGAATGCGTTTTAAAGCTTAAAACTTGGCATGGTGATAGAGTGGACAATCTAAATTAGGAATTTCAAAATATTTTTGTAAAAAAGTCAAATGGGTTCGATTTTTGGTGGGTTGTTTGAGAGAGTCATCATAAAATTTTCGATTCGAGCTAGTACTTACCAGAATGCGTTTTAAAGCTTAAAACTTGGCATGGTGATAGAGTGGACAATCTAAATTAGGAATTTCAAAATATTTTTGTAAAAAAGTCAAATGGGTTCGATTTTTGGTGGGTTGTTTGAGAGAGTCATCATAAAATTTTCGATTCGAGCTAGTACTTACCAGAATGCGTTTTAAAGCTTAAAACTTGGCATGGTGATAGAGTGGACAATCTAAATTAGGAATTTCAAAATATTTTTGTAAAAAAGTCAAATGGGTTCGATTTTTGGTGGGTTGTTTGAGAGAGTCATCATCAAATTTTCGATTCGAGCTAGTACTTACCAGAATGCGTTTTAAAGCTTAAAACTTGGCATGGTGATAGAGTGGACAATCTAAATTAGGAATTTCAAAATATTTTTGTAAAAAAGTCAAATGGGTTCGATTTTTGGTGGGTTGTTTGAGAGAGTCATCATAAAATTTTCGATTCGAGCTAGTACTTACCAGAATGCGTTTTAAAGCTTAAAACTTGGCATGGTGATAGAGTGGACAATCTAAATTAGGAATTTCAAAATATTTTTGTAAAAAAGTCAAATGGGTTCGATTTTTGGTGGGTTGTTTGAGAGAGTCATCATCAAATTTTCGATTCGAGCTAGTACTTACCAGAATGCGTTTTAAAGCTTAAAACTTGGCATGGTGATAGAGTGGACAATCTAAATTAGGAATTTCAAATATTTTTGTAAAAAGTCAAATGGGTTCGATTTTTGGTGGGTTGTTTGAGAGAGTCATCATCAAATTTTCGATTCGAGCTAGTACTTACCAGAATGCGTTTTAAAGCTTAAAACTTGGCATGGTGATAGAGTGGACAATCTAAATTAGGAATTTCAAAAATATTTTGTAAAAAGTCAAATGGGTTCGATTTTTGGTGGGTTGTTTGAGAGAGTCATCATCAAATTTTCGATTCGAGCTAGTACTTACCAGAATGCGTTTTAAAGCTTAAAACTTGGCATGGTGATAGAGTGGACAATCTAAATTAGGAATTTCAAAATATTTTTGTAAAAAAGTCAAATGGGTTCGATTTTTGGTGGGTTGTTTGAGAGAGTCATCATCAAATTTTCGATTCGAGCTAGTACTTACCAGAATGCGTTTTAAAGCTTAAAACTTGGCATGGTGATAGAGTGGACAATCTAAATTAGGATTTCAAAATATTTTGTAAAAAAGTCAAATGGGTTCGATTTTTGGTGGGTTGTTTGAGAGAGTCATCATAAAATTTTCGATTCGAGCTAGTACTTACCAGAATGCGTTTTAAAGCTTAAAACTTGGCATGGTGATAGAGTGGACAATCTAAATTAGGAATTTCAAAATATTTTTGTAAAAAAGTCAAATGGGTTCGATTTTTGGTGGGTTGTTTGAGAGAGTCATCATCAAATTTTCGATTCGAGCTAGTACTTACCAGAATGCGTTTTAAGCTTAAAACTTGGCATGGTGATAGAGTGGACAATCTAAATTAGGAATTTCAAAATATTTTTGTAAAAAAGTCAAATGGGTTCGATTTTTGGTGGGTTGTTTGAGAGAGTCATCATCAAATTTTCGATTCGAGCTAGTACTTACCAGAATGCGTTTTAAAGCTTAAAACTTGGCATGGTGATAGAGTGGACAATCTAAATTAGGAATTTCAAAATATTTTTGTAAAAAAGTCAAATGGGTTCGATTTTGGTGGGTTGTTTGAGAGAGTCATCATCAAATTTTCGATTCGAGCTAGTACTTACCAGAATGCGTTTTAAAGCTTAAAACTTGGCATGGTGATAGAGTGGACAATCTAAATTAGGAATTTCAAAATATTTTTGTAAAAAAGTCAAATGGGTTCGATTTTTGGTGGGTTGTTTGAGAGAGTCATCATAAAATTTTCGATTCGAGCTAGTACTTACCAGAATGCGTTTTAAAAGCTTAAAACTTGGCATGGTGATAGAGTGGACAATCTAAATTAGGAATTTCAAAATATTTTTGTAAAAAGTCAAATGGGTTCGATTTTTGGTGGGTTGTTTGAGAGAGTCATCATCAAATTTTCGATTCGAGCTAGTACTTACCAGAATGCGTTTTAAAGCTTAAAACTTGGCATGGTGATAGAGTGGACAATCTAAATTAGGAATTTCAAAATATTTTTGTAAAAAAGTCAAATGGGTTTCGATTTTTGGTGGGTTGTTTGAGAGAGTCATCATCAAATTTTCGATTCGAGCTAGTACTTACCAGAATGCGTTTTAAAGCTTAAAACTTGGCATGGTGATAGAGTGGACAATCTAAATTAGGAATTTCAAAATATTTTTGTAAAAAAGTCAAATGGGTTCGATTTTTGGTGGGTTGTTTGAGAGAGTCATCATCAAATTTTCGATTCGAGCTAGTACTTACCAGAATGCGTTTTAAAGCTTAAAACTTGGCATGGTGATAGAGTGGACAATCTAAATTAGGAATTTCAAAATATTTTTGTAAAAAAGTCAAATGGGTTCGATTTTTGGTGGGTTGTTTGAGAGAGTCATCATCAAATTTTCGATTCGAGCTAGTACTTACCAGAATGCGTTTTAAAGCTTAAAACTTGGCATGGTGATAGAGTGGACAATCTAAATTAGGAATTTCAAAATATTTTTGTAAAAAAGTCAAATGGGTTCGATTTTTGGTGGGTTGTTTGAGAGAGTCATCATAAAATTTTCGATTCGAGCTAGTACTTACCAGAATGCGTTTTAAAGCTTAAAACTTGGCATGGTGATAGAGTGGACAATCTAAATTAGGAATTTCAAAATATTTTTGTAAAAAAGTCAAATGGGTTCGATTTTTGGTGGGTTGTTTGAGAGAGTCATCATAAAATTTTCGATTCGAGCTAGTACTTACCAGAATGCGTTTTAAAGCTTAAAACTTGGCATGGTGATAGAGTGGACAATCTAAATTAGGAATTTCAAAATATTTTTGTAAAAAAGTCAAATGGGTTCGATTTTTGGTGGGTTGTTTGAGAGAGTCATCATAAAATTTCGATTCGAGCTAGTACTTACCAGAATGCGTTTTAAAGCTTAAAACTTGGCATGGTGATAGAGTGGACAATCTAAATTAGGAATTTCAAAATATTTTTGTAAAAAAGTCAAATGGGTTCGATTTTTGGTGGGTTGTTTGAGAGAGTCATCATAAAATTTTCGATTCGAGCTAGTACTTACCAGAATGCGTTTTAAAGCTTAAAACTTGGCATGGTGATAGAGTGGACAATCTAAATTAGGAATTTCAAAATATTTTTGTAAAAAAGTCAAATGGGTTCGATTTTTGGTGGGTTGTTTGAGAGAGTCATCATAAAATTTTCGATTCGAGCTAGTACTTACCAGAATGCGTTTTAAAGCTTAAAACTTGGCATGGTGATAGAGTGGACAATCTAAATTAGGAATTTCAAAATATTTTTGTAAAAAAGTCAAATGGGTTCGATTTTTGGTGGGTTGTTTGAGAGAGTCATCATAAAATTTTCGATTCGAGCTAGTACTTACCAGAATGCGTTTTAAAGCTTAAAACTTGGCATGGTGATAGAGTGGACAATCTAAATTAGGAATTTCAAAATATTTTTGTAAAAAAGTCAAATGGGTTCGATTTTTGGTGGGTTGTTTGAGAGAGTCATCATAAATTTTCGATTCGAGCTAGTACTTACCAGAATGCGTTTAAAGCTTAAAACTTGGCATGGTGATAGAGTGGACAATCTAAATTAGGAATTTCAAAATATTTTTGTAAAAAAGTCAAATGGGTTCGATTTTTGGTGGGTTGTTTGAGAGAGTCATCATAAAATTTTCGATTCGAGCTAGTACTTACCAGAATGCGTTTAAAAGCTTAAAACTTGGCATGGTGATAGAGTGGACAATCTAAATTAGGAATTTCAAAATATTTTTGTAAAAAAGTCAAATGGGTTCGATTTTTGGTGGGTTGTTTGAGAGAGTCATCATAAAATTTTCGATTCGAGCTAGTACTTACCAGAATGCGTTTTAAAGCTTAAAACTTGGCATGGTGATAGAGTGGACAATCTAAATTAGGAATTTCAAAATATTTTTGTAAAAAAGTCAAATGGGTTCGATTTTTGGTGGGTTGTTTGAGAGAGTCATCATAAAATTTTCGATTCGAGCTAGTACTTACCAGAATGCGTTTTAAAGCTTAAAACTTGGCATGGTGATAGAGTGGACAATCTAATTAGGAATTTCAAAATATTTTTGTAAAAAAGTCAAATGGGTTCGATTTTTGGTGGGTTGTTTGAGAGAGTCATCATAAAATTTTCGATTCGAGCTAGTACTTACCAGAATGCGTTTTAAAGCTTAAAACTTGGCATGGTGATAGAGTGGACAATCTAAATTAGGAATTTCAAAATATTTTTGTAAAAAAGTCAAATGGGTTCGATTTTTGGTGGGTTGTTTGAGAGAGTCATCATCAAATTTTCGATTCGAGCTAGTACTTACCAGAATGCGTTTTAAAGCTTAAAACTTGGCATGGTGATAGAGTGGACAATCTAAATTAGGAATTTCAAAATATTTTTGTAAAAAAGTCAAATGGGTTCGATTTTTGGTGGGTTGTTTGAGAGAGTCATCATAAAATTTTCGATTCGAGCTAGTACTTACCAGAATGCGTTTTAAAGCTTAAAACTTGGCATGGTGATAGAGTGGACAATCTAAATTAGGAATTTCAAAATATTTTTGTAAAAAAGTCAAATGGGTTCGATTTTTGGTGGGTTGTTTGAGAGAGTCATCATCAAATTTTCGATTCGAGCTAGTACTTACCAGAATGCGTTTTAAAGCTTAAAACTTGGCATGGTGATAGAGTGGACAATCTAAATTAGGAATTTCAAAATATTTTTGTAAAAAAGTCAAATGGGTTCGATTTTTGGTGGGTTGTTTGAGAGAGTCATCATAAAATTTTCGATTCGAGCTAGTACTTACCAGAATGCGTTTTAAAGCTTAAAACTTGGCATGGTGATAGAGTGGACAATCTAAATTAGGAATTTCAAAATATTTTTGTAAAAAAGTCAAATGGGTTCGATTTTTGGTGGGTTGTTTGAGAGAGTCATCATAAAATTTTCGATTCGAGCTAGTACTTACCAGAATGCGTTTTAAAGCTTAAAACTTGGCATGGTGATAGAGTGGACAATCTAAATTAGGAATTTCAAAATATTTTTGTAAAAAAGTCAAATGGGTTCGATTTTTGGTGGGTTGTTTGAGAGAGTCATCATAAAATTTTCGATTCGAGCTAGTACTTACCAGAATGCGTTTTAAAAGCTTAAAACTTGGCATGGTGATAGAGTGGACAATCTAAATTAGGAATTTCAAAATATTTTTGTAAAAAAGTCAAATGGGTTCGATTTTTGGTGGGTTGTTTGAGAGAGTCATCATAAAATTTTCGATTCGAGCTAGTACTTACCAGAATGCGTTTTAAAGCTTAAAACTTGGCATGGTGATAGAGTGGACAATCTAAATTAGGAATTTCAAAATATTTTTGTAAAAAAGTCAAATGGGTTCGATTTTTGGTGGGTTGTTTGAGAGAGTCATCATAAAATTTTCGATTCGAGCTAGTACTTACCAGAATGCGTTTTAAAGCTTAAAACTTGGCATGGTGATAGAGTGGACAATCTAAATTAGGAATTTCAAAATATTTTTGTAAAAAAGTCAAATGGGTTCGATTTTTGGTGGGTTGTTTGAGAGAGTCATCATCAAATTTTCGATTCGAGCTAGTACTTACCAGAATGCGTTTTAAAGCTTAAAACTTGGCATGGTGATAGAGTGGACAATCTAAATTAGGAATTTCAAAATATTTTTGTAAAAAAGTCAAATGGGTTCGATTTTTGGTGGGTTGTTTGAGAGAGTCATCATAAAATTTTCGATTCGAGCTAGTACTTACCAGAATGCGTTTTAAAGCTTAAAACTTGGCATGGTGATAGAGTGGACAATCTAAATTAGGAATTTCAAAATATTTTTGTAAAAAAGTCAAATGGGTTCGATTTTTGGTGGGTTGTTTGAGAGAGTCATCATCAAATTTTCGATTCGAGCTAGTACTTACCAGAATGCGTTTTAAAGCTTAAAACTTGGCATGGTGATAGAGTGGACAATCTAAATTAGGAATTTCAAAATATTTTTGTAAAAAAAGTCAAATGGGTTCGATTTTTGGTGGGTTGTTTGAGAGAGTCATCATCAAATTTTCGATTCGAGCTAGTACTTACCAGAATGCGTTTTAAAAGCTTAAAACTTGGCATGGTGATAGAGTGGACAATCTAAATTAGGAATTTCAAATATTTTTGTAAAAAGTCAAATGGGTTCGATTTTTGGTGGGTTGTTTGAGAGAGTCATCATAAAATTTTCGATTCGAGCTAGTACTTACCAGAATGCGTTTTAAAGCTTAAAACTTGGCATGGTGATAGAGTGGACAATCTAAATTAGGAATTTCAAAATATTTTTGTAAAAAAGTCAAATGGGTTCGATTTTTGGTGGGTTGTTTGAGAGAGTCATCATCAAATTTTCGATTCGAGCTAGTACTTACCAGAATGCG